>OX244009.1:0-1250000 GCA_945859715.1 Apamea sordens | reverse complement strand
ATGCTGGTGCCACACGATGTTTTCCTTCCCCGTTTTGAGAGCAAACAGTGATTTGACATTAAGGTGTCAAAAAATACCCGAAGAATTGCCAAACTTAAGTGGCAGTGGGCAGGGCACATTGACCGCAGAACAGATGGCCGATGGGGTCGCAAGGTTCTGGAGGGGCGACCGCGTACTGGAAGACGAACCATTGATTGGAAGGTCCACAAGGTCCTCAAGACCGATGAGCTTGTGAAAGTCGGGCTCACAAGGTGGACCGATGAGCTCGTGAAAAACGTAGGAATCTGCTGGATGCGGGAAGCACAGAATCGGTCCAAGTGGAGTGTTTGGGGGAGGCCTATGTCCAGCAGATGCAGTCTTTCGGCTGAAATAATGATTATGATGATGATGTCAAAAAACGGCCTGTCTTTGGATGCCGCATGTGGCAGTCATCGCTCTTCTTGGAAACCGTAGCTTTAGTGCAGGGGGCCTACTCCGAAGTGCAAAGTGCGAATTTTCGGATCGGACCGACATATGGCCGTAACGAATATTATTGAACAATGCGAAAAATCTTCGGGTCGGCTCAGTTGGGTCGAGACCATAGTCAATATTCGAAACAGTGAGGAATGAGCCGGCTGTCGTTATACGGAGAGGACGTGTGTCGATCACACTCATAAATTCGCGTCTCTAAATTGTGTGATTGGTTGAAACCGTAAAATCCAATTCCTTGTCACTCATTACGTGTTTTTACCTGACGGCTACGCCCAGTGGGTGGTCCTAGAAGAAGACGCATATAGTGTTAAAATTGACTCCTAAAGTGACATTCCAAAAAGTGCTGCTGATTTGCTGATTTGAACTAGCGACACCCCGTGCAGTGGTTCCCGCGCTAACCAACGCGCCATCGTGCAAGTAGCTGTGATTGTTGAAATACTGGTGTAGTAAGCGCGGCTGACGTCATCCCACGCGCTACGGCGATCTCCAGTGCTACGACCACCAGTGCTACGAGCCTGCGAACCGGCTACGAATTTATACATCGACTACGCTGCATATCGTTAAAACTACGAACAACAACCGTAGCAAACCAGCAGAGGTATTTCGATCAATATTTATTTTGTGATTTTGTCTTTCGTTCTCGCTGTTGTGGTCTTTAAAGATGGCGGGCGTCCAGCGCACACCACCGAAAACGCCTAGAGCCTTATGTAATACGCAAACACAGTCCGAACCTGATATCAGTTCAGCGGTTGGTATGAGTAGCTATGTAAATACCAATAGAAATAAGCGCCCTCGCAAAGCTGACTCGCCTGAAACTACTGCTGGATTAAGTCCGCACGATGTGGAGGGGTACGATCTGGACAAAGACAGTATCTCAAAGACGTTAGTGGAACAGACATCATTAATTAACCGTCTTGTGGCGGATATCTCGGAAATTAAGTCGCAGAATGCTGAAATTCAGGCTTCTAATGTGCTTATTAGGAAGTCGAATGATGGAATTGCTCAATCTATGACCTTTATGAACCAAAAATTTGAAGACATGAAAAAAGAGGTTGAAGATCTGAGAAAAGAACGACAGGGACAACAAAAATACATCGAAAATTTAGAGAAAAAGATATTTGACCTCCAACATAAATCGCGATCATCTGGTATAGAAATTTGCAACATTCCACAAGTGGACTCTGAAACGAGCACTAGTCTCTTGAACACAGTGTGCAAAATCGGTGAGCTTGTTGGTGTACCAATCCGTGAATCAAACTTCCGGGATGTTTATCGTCTTCCGGGCAAACCCACAGGCTCAGCTACTCCCCGCCCCATCATTGCAGAATGCACGACGGTACAGACCCAGAAGTCAATTATATCAGCTGTTCGCTCTTACAATAAAGATAAGCCAAAAGAAGCAAAAATTAACACTGCACTAATCGACATGTCAGGTAGCCCCAAGCCGATTTACATAGCAGAGCAATTGCCATCCAGCACGAAGAAACTCCTTTATCAGGCCCGTGAGTTTGCCAAGACCAACGTCTACAAATATTGCTGGACTTCAGGAGGAAATATTTTCTTACGGAAGCGTGAAGGAGACAAACAAGTACTGATCCTCTCAGAAAAATGTCTTCACAATCTGATGAACGCAAGCTTGTGACTATTTCTGCCATATCATAAGTTACATCTGTCTTTATTGGTCCTAGATCGTATTAACTACAATGTTAAAATAACAATTTTCACTTTTTATACTTTCTCACATATCACACAAAACATCAAATATGCTACTCACAATATTATCACACATGCACTCCCCAATACCCACACTCAGCACAATATACAAAAAAGCGAGACTATACCAACATTCACTCTGAACATGTCTACACATAACACCTTTTCATACTCTCGGATGGTATTCTGCAGTGAAAAAATCCAAAATGGCTAACATTTATGATATTATCAGTGAAATAGACCACTCGAATCTAGAAAACTCTTATAACTGCTGTCCCGAAGACTGTACTAAATATATTAACATATCTACCGGCAGTTCTATAAGCTTATTCCACTTAAATATACGTAGTGTTAGTAAAAACTTTGACCAATCACAGGTACTTCTGAATATGACAAAAATAGATTTTGATATTGTCATATTTTCAGAATGCTGGCTAAGTAAAGTCACTTACTTACCTTTGATGGATAGGTTTACATCTCATTCGACTACTAAAAACTGCAATCAAAATGACGGCGTCATAATGTACACAAAAATAGGCCTGCAGTGCTCGGTGTGGGAGCCTAAGTTTGAGGCGGGTAACTGCTTGGTATGCCAAGTTGATAAAACTCTGGCTGTGGTAGCTGTGTATCGTTCGCCGTCATTCAATACCAAGGAAAACTTTCATGATTTCATAACTAGTCTGAATCATGTCCTTGCTGGGTTATCCCATTGCCCTAATATTGCCCTTGTGGGTGACCTAAATATAAACATAACGCCGAACAACCGGAATGACACCTGTTTCGAATACCTCACTCTGAATGCATCCCACGGACTTTTGCCTACTCACCTATTTCCTACTCGCTTAGACCATTGTCTTGATCACATTCTCTTAAAATCCCATCAATCATCCACAACTCTGGTCCTCGAATCTTACATCACAGACCATAAGCCTACAGTATTATGTATTTCGAACGAAACCCCAGCAAGGAAACCACGTCATCTTACTACACATCTAAATCATGAAGCTATTCTCCTAGAACTCGAACAAGTAGACTTTACTGAAATATATGAATTTGATGATGTTAACGCTGCCACAAATGCATTCATTAATATTCTTAGGTCGGTTATATTGAAAAATTCGAAACAGGTTAAAATTCCAAGGAAAAAGAGAGTAATAAAGCCGTGGATGACTCCTGGACTGTTAAAATGTATCAAAAATCGGGATAAGATGCACCTAAAGTCTAAAAAAGAACCGGATAATGTTATACTTAAAACTACATACACGCGTTACAGAAATTTCTGTAATGATCTGTTAAAAAAATTAAAAATTGCCTATGAATCCAGTGAATTGCTAAGGGCCAAAAATAACCCTCGTATATTATGGAAAACCATTAATGAAATAACAGGAAGACAGAAAACTCATATTACTCCTACTGAGCTGCTAAATATTCGTGATACTCCTAATTCATCTTTAAATGAGGTATGCCACTTCTTCAGCACTGTAGGGAGTGACTTGGCAGCTGCCATTACCTCGCGGAATCCAACACAACCTTTTCTGACTGGCACTCCTTCCCCTACAATTGAAACCATTACTTATGACTCTCCCCCCAACTCTCTAGCTCTAGTTGAAGTTGATGAAGCAGAAATTGAGTCACTGATGCTCCAACTGCGGAATGATTGTGCTGTTGGTTGGGATGGCATATCTTCCTCGATTTTGAAGAATAATCGTCATGTATTGGTTCCACCTATTACGTACTTATGTAACCGCTGTCTCCAAACAGGTGTGTTTCCAAATGCTCTTAAAAAGGCCATAATACATCCTGTTCACAAGAGTGGGGACAGAAACTGTGTCAGCAATTATAGACCAATATCCGTTCTGTCTGCACTCTCGAAAATTTTAGAAAAAATACTCAACAACTGTTTAAAACGCTTCCTAGAAAAATACCAAATAATTGCCCATAACCAGTACGGCTTTCGCTCGGGAGTGTCGACAGAGGATGCTGTTCTGGATTTTACACAATCGGCAGCTAGGAATCTAGATAATAAGGTTAAATGCCTAGGTATTCTGCTAGATCTCTCCAAAGCATTTGACACAGTTTCTGTTCCCCTCCTCATTTTGAAGCTGGAACGCATTGGTGTGCGTGGGGTGGCACTCCAAATCTTCAGGGATTATCTTAATAATCGTACACAATGCGTAAAAGTGGATAAATATCTCAGCAGTGACGTTTCGATAACCTATGGTGTCCCTCAGGGAAGTGTTTTGGGCCCAACGCTGTTCCAAATTTACGTGAATGATCTCTGTAAGATGAATTTACCAAATTGTAAAATATATGCCTATGCTGACGACACCGCCATCCTCGTTTATGGTTCCACCTGGGATATTGTAAAGGCAAATGCAGAAGCAGCCATGTCCAAAATAATGTGCTGGCTGAACTCCAACCTCCTAACTCTAAATCTCAACAAAACCACTTTCATTCCATTCTCCATCAGAAGCAATACCTCTCCACCTAACACCTTCTCCATAGTTGCCCACTCATGCTCTAACTCCCTGGGACCGTGTGCATGCCCGACTCTGTCCAGATCAGACTCAGTGAAGTATCTTGGAGTCCTGATAGATGCTAACCTAAGATGGGACAAGCAAATTGACATCCTCACTACCAGAACAATGCGGCTTATCCACGTTTTCAAGTCCCTCAGAGAATCTGCCAATCGCGAAACTCTGAGAACAGTATACTATGCATTGTGCCAGTCAGTTGTTGGGTATTGTATTACTGTGTGGGGCGGAGCCACAAAAACCAACTTTCTTAAAATAGAGAGAGCACAAAGGGCCATAATTAAAGTAATGTTAAAAAAACCGTTTAGGTACCCAACAACTGAATTGTATCGAGATTGCAAAGTTCTCACAGTTCGACAGCTGTATGTGCTCCGAACAACAATAAGAAGACACAAAAGCTTGCCATCACCAGTTATACACAAACGAACCCACATAATCTCAGGTATCCAGCACAAAACAGCATTTGCTCAACACCAGTTTTACGTGCTAAGCACACATATTTACAGAAACATTAACAAGCAACTTAATTTAATTCATCTCAACAAACATAACATAAAAAGTAAATTAACTGAGTGGCTACTACACAAAGACTATTTGTATACAGAGTCCCTACTAGAGTATATTGTGTAATATCAAAACCAACCAAGTACATTCTCTCACTCATAAGTCACACACACACACCCCCACACTCACACCACACACACACCCTTTCCCACATATCTACACGTACACAAACACACACACACACACAGAAAGACACATAAGCACACATGACTCACGACATTCATCCATACAACCTTCGTTCTGATAAGTAGATCGACACCACTTCTCTATAGTTGCATTAATTAAATTAATAATGGCTGAACACTGCCTCTTAAGACACAGGTCGCCCTAGTTTAAGAGGCAGGGTCAAAAAAAAAACTATGTACAGATTACTGCAATATTAAATGTCATTTGCCTTCTAATTAGTCATCTACAATATAATGTAACACTGTAACAGACTGATTGCTATTCTTGTGCTATACCTGTATTTTTTTTGTGAAATAAACATTTTATTATTATTATTATTATTATTAGTGTAGGAGTGTAGGATCGGAACCGACCGAACCAAATAGAACTTTTTAGCAGGAGTAGACCCCCAGGCTTATGGCCGGACTCACAGACGGGAGATCTGAGTCAGTGGGAACAGCCAATGTAACTTGATTATGTAGATTATTGTAGATAATTAAGTTGACTACATAATTATGATGGTTTATTTATAATGATATTTAATTGTTAGTGTTTAGTATATTGTAAATTGTAATAATTAGAATTACCTACTATTATAATAAGTATTATGTACAATTTGCAGTGCCCTTACAGGGTACATGTTTTAACACTGTGCCATGAAATTTGAATGCATGCCTACTACAAATTTATTTGTTTGTTTATTTATTTGTTTGCTACATGTAAAACACTGGTTGTGTTTTACATGTAGCAAACAAATAAATAAACAAACAAATAAATTTTGTTCCCATTTCCCAGGGAGCCATTAATGCCGATAATTAATCACTTGATGCAGTTGCTGGTTAGGCAGGAGTGATTAATTTCATCTGGTGAATGTATGTAAATATGGTCTGTCTGGTAGCTTAGTATTAGTGCTATTTATTTGTTACATACTAACATGGCTTTTAAGTTTTTTTTTTTGTACCTAACGCACTAACATAATATGGTTGTCTAAGAAATAAATCAATTTAATATATTTAATTAATTAAATAAAGGACATGTTTATTAGTTATTTATAAAATATATAAGCTAACAGTCTTATAATAATAATAAGAACGAAGGGAAGGAATCATAGGACACCAAAAATTTCATCCACATCGCTGTCAACAGGAAAAGTGCCTAAAAGGCTGGCAGCATTGCCACGTTGTATGGCGATGTTGATTCTTTGGCTAAAAAATAAGTCAGGCCAAGACATGTTTAAATGACCTATCCTATCAGCCCTAAAATGTGTGTGTGTGTGTGTGTTAGCGTAATCAGCAGTGATAGGAATAGGTAGTGCCTATTTGCCTAAACTTCGAAGAACAGAGACAAGAAACGGAGACTTCCTTAGGACTACATTTTTATAAGTCCTTATACAAACATTGTGATTCATAGTATTAATTAAGATCAGCAAGTCATGTACAAAATGATTCTCCAAAAAAAAAACTTCAGAAAATTTTATGGTTGTAACGACTGTGAATGTTATTTATTATGTTATGTCTAGTCGCAAATTTTAGGTAAATATAGACGAATTACTTATTCCAAATAACATATTTTTTTAATGTATTTAATAGTGTTGTCCCGAATTTGGGGACAGATGTGCCGGAAAAAATTTAGTCCTTGTCTCTGTTCTTCGAAGTTTAGGCAAATAGGCACTACCTATTCCTATCACTGGTAATCAGTCTCACTGTAGGTAGATAAAAACAAGTATAAATTATCATATTGATCATTACATTAAAACGAAGGATTTTTTATAAACGATTTCTAATAAATCTAGGCCACAATCTATTTCAGCCGAGATCAAGACCGCTGTAGCGACTGAGCTCCATTTTACAGCTCCACCAAAAAGGTCACTGGCTCTCCGAGTTTTGTTGTAATTTCCAAGTTTTTGTCGACAAATCACGATGACATCAGACTGACAGTCTTTGGTAAGCTGTACACACTTGGACACATAAAAAAGGCGCTACTCCACAGCGACCCACAAGCTAAGCTACGCAATATTCAGCTTTGCTTTGTGTGAAAATAACGGGTGTAAAAAACCGAGTAGTGACTCGTTTTTTTACACCCGTTATTTTCACACCCGTTATTTTTTTACACACGTTATTTCCCCGTCAAATTTCTCTAATAGATTTTCAACACGACAACACGGTTAGCGCAGTGGCTGAGCGATCGGACTGCTGCGCTGCGTGTCGCGGGTTCGATTCCCGCACAGAACAAATATTTGTAAGTCCTACATGTATTTGTTCTGAGTCTGGGTGTTTTTCTATCTATAATATGTATGTATTTACAAAAAAAAAAAATGTATATAAGTAGTTTATCAGCCTTCTTGTTACCATAACACAAGCATTAGGTTGCTTAGCTTGGGACTAGATGGCGCTGTGTGAAATGCCCAGGGATATTATTATTATTACTATTAACTTTATCGCTAAAGCCTTTAGGATCAAGGTTGATTGGGAAAAATTGACAGTTTCGGGTAGCTTGATGTGCTGGCGTCTGTACCTTTTGGTTACAGGGATTATGGAATAGAAGGTCAGGGGATCCGACCGGAATAACTCAAACTGCTGACTGTTTTTTACGAAAACTTGTTTTAGATACCCCACAACTCCTGTACCAACCGTTGCATGAACCCATAAGCGCAATATTTTGCGTGCGCTACATTGCGCGCTGCCATAAATAGCGATTCTTCACTCCTTAATTAAAGTTATCTCCCAGCAAAATTGTTTGCTCAGTGTTCCTATGTGTAAATTATTTTATCGCCACTGCTCTCAAAACGGTAAAGGAAAACATCGTGAAGAAACCAGCATGTCCTAGAACCAAAAATTCGAAGGCATGTAACATCTACAAACCCGCACTAGGCCCGGCCGCGTGGTGGATTACGGCCCACTCCCTATCATTGAGAGCAGGCCTGTATCCCAGCAGTGGAAACATTACAGGCTGATTATGCTTATATTACTAAGTTTGATATACAGAATGAGTAAATTACGGCATGTGATGGGTCTTTAGGGACCCACGGCAGCGCTACGCATGGCTGCCGGGCTAGCAAACAAATGAACCGCGCAGCTAACGTGGCAAACCTCTCCGTGCACATCTTACGTAGCGGTGGATGGTCGACTTTGTACTGCTTTCGATGTCTAGCATATTAATACTCACACCATATGGGCATCGGCACTGACATTATCTGCATTTGGAAAGACTAGTTTTGTTGATAAGTTAAGTGCATTTAATATTATAACTTGTATTTTGTTTAGTAACGCGTAAAGTGCTGTAGAAATTGCTCGCTTCATCATCCATTGCCCTTATTTGAATTTAACTATTTGTTGTCAGCGCAGGATGTTTTCTAGCCATATCATCTTTCACACAAACCTCAATTTTGTTTTTGGACTACCTCTTTTGTAATAGCCATTCACTAACTACACTTATCTGTTTTTTCGTTTATATCTCGCGCTCCTCATTTCCCCTTTGAAATCGATTGCATGTTTGATTGTTGATTTTCTAAGTCGATCTCATCTAGGCTGTTAGTTTTGCTGGGTCGCAGCATAATGCTGAGCGATAGCCGTTTTGCGTGGATGTGACGCATGTCAACCATTACTTATTGTTTTTTTCTTTATTTTGTTTCTATGTTCTTTTGTGCGTCATGTTTACCGCAAATAAACGTCTTTTCTTTCTTTCTTTCTTCTTTCTTTTAGTAATGCGATGTCCTTTTTTTTTGGGGATGGGAAATCATCAAATGACCCCTCCCGCTCTGGGTGGATCGGAAGAGAGTGTCAGACTCTTATTGACTAAAACCCACCCGTGTTCCTTCCTTAGCCCTTTATGTTCCAGGGCAGCGGTAACCCTTTCGGACGATCCCGCTACCCTGGCAGGAATGCGATATCCTTAGGTGTTATAATACTGAGTATATATATAGGTGGGGAGCTTCGGAAGACCACTTCTCCTGTTCGAAGACGGCGTTTGTTGTTGTACCAAGTTTTACCTCACAGGCATTGTTAAGTGTTATGATGGTGTATGTGCCCATGATGTCGAGCTGACTCATGTTGTTGTCGCAGTATTGTGTACAGTATAAAGAGTTACAATTTAAGGGTTTGTATATCTTCGGAACTACTGATCCGATTCCAAAAATTCTTTCACTAATTGGAAGCTACATTACTGAATAGTGTCATAGGGTATTATGTGATGATGAAGTCTACAATTTTATTTCGGATATTGTTTACTGAAATACCTCCTCAACTTACTCCCCAAGTAAACAAGTGGGCCGTAATCCACCACGCGGGCCCGGTGCGAGTTGGTAGATGTCACATGTCTTCGGATTTTTGGTTCTAGGACTTGTCGGTTTTCTCACGATGTTTTCCTTCACCGATTTGAGAGCAGTGGTGACAAAAATAATAGTCTTATGTCATTCGAGATTGACAATATAAACGTTGATCTATAACAATCTCAAGGATATCGAAATATTCACTAAAACAAAGGGAAGTGGTTTTCCCTAACACGTACCATTACGAATTACGAATGGCTACCCGTAATTGTCGCTCAACAATTACTATCCGTTTTTGTTACTAATGTTTTGTTTGCTCATTTCCGTCCGTTAGTTACTCTCGTACTGCTGATTATACAATGTTATGTAACAACTTAACTTTGTTGTGATTTTCTAGGTTAAGTTTCCTGGTAAGAAAGTTATTTTGCTTATGTCAGTTTTTGGTATTTACGTTGCATTATAATATGTATTTGGGATTTACTTCATGAGTTCATTTATTTCATGGGGTTTAAAAAAAAAGACAGGATACGAAATACCATGATTAGAGAAAAGACACAATTTATTGATGTTTTTACCAAAATAGACCAACAAAAGTTGAGATAGACAGGCTACATGTCAGGCGCTCAAGACAACTGGAGTAAAGTTGTGACAGAATGGCACCCCAGAGATGGCAAAAGGAACAGGGGAAGACAATATAACAGATGGGAAGATGAACTAATGCTTACAGCGGGTCCAAATTGGAGATAAGTTGTGAGAGATAGGACTTAGTGGAAGTTGTCAGAGAAGGAACTAAGAGACATTCTCATTCATTTCGACAACACGGTTAGCGCAGTGGCTGAGCGATCGGACTGCTGCGCTGCGTGTCGTGGGTTCGATTCCCGCACAGAACTAATATTTGTAAGTCCTACATGTATTTGTTCTGAGTCTGGGTGTTTTTCTATCTATAATATGTATGTATTTACAAAAAAAAAATATGTATATAAGTAGTTTATCAGCCATCTTGTTACCATAACACAAGCATTAGGTTGCTTAGCTTGGGACTAGATGGCGCTGTGTGAAATGTCCAGGGGATATTATTATTTATTATTACACTTATTAGGGAAACAGAGTATTTTCTATGAGCTCTGGCACCCAATGTAAGTTTTAACTTGTGTTTAGGGTGCCAGTTTCATCTAACATGTTTTGGATACATAAATTATCTTTATCTGTAAAAATGGAAGCCATTGTTAGCAGGTTTGCTAAGAACCAATCTTATGCCTATATAAGGTTAAAAAAACCATAACTACTAGGTACTCTATTACTAAGATGTAGATAGTATACGTACCTAACTAAAGCGCACATCTTCGTGTTAACTGCGTTACATGATGTTAATAAAGATATATTACACTTACTTTACGCTCACATGAACATCCTCGAGCATTCTTTACGCATTCTAACGTTATATCGTTAATCTTAAGTTTTAAATCTTCAGTTAACTATTAATTAGTAACATACATATGGGTTTTGTTGAAATTGGCTCCTTTCATCAACATCTTCCTGCAAGCATCATATTCAAAATTAGTTTGTGGTCGACGTCGTCTTACGAATTTTCGATCAGGTCACGTGTCCTGACGCGAGTTTAACATTTTTTACCCATCACAAAAAAGTGCACAACGCCGCTAAAGAAGTTTTCACTTCAACAAAATATATATCGTGTCCTCCGTGCCCTGTCGCGTGCACGTTACAGGAACTTATGGACGCTAGTGATGGCGCCAAACACGTGGCTGAATTCTGTGCCGAGTCCATTTAGATTGCCATCGGCGCGCTCAGAAGAAGTCTGGAACGCCGCACGCACGCAAGGCTGCTCTTCTGTCTTCTCATATAGAGAAACGAAAGAGCAATGCTCACCACACACGCGTATGCGTGTTTGCTTGATTCACTAGCAGATATTAAGACTTATACAGTGTTAGTAACAATAGCAATTTCGTCCATTATTAGGCCGGTAAGTTCGCACGCCTCGTTGTGTTTTGAAAGGTTCCATGTTTGATAACAATTATACCATAACTAATATTAAACACTTCAATAAATATTATATTTTACTATAAGTTGTTATGTGACAGAAAAGTTGAAAGGAAATCGTTTGGCTTGGTAAGGGCGTGTGATGAGGAGGGAGGAAACACATGTGATGAATACAAATGTTGACGGAGGGAGAGGGAGAGGAAGGCCAAAGAAAAGATGTGTGATGAATGATATGAAAGAGAAAGCATTCCCGTTTCTGTTCTTCATGATAGCGTGACGGTTGACAGGGGAGAATGGAAGAACAAAACGTGTTGCCCAGACCCCCAAGTACCATGGAACGAGGGAGGAAGATGATGATACTATACTACTTACAATAGGCTCACCGCCTTGTACATGGGAGATTAGCATAACTGGCGAAATGTATTATATAAGTACATAAACCATCAGGGATTACGTGATGTTGTGTATTTTACTTTAATTGTTATGGGTAGTCAAAAGAAGGCTGATAAGCAGTCCTACCCAGGTGCTACTCAGTGAGCGAGTTGTAGCTCCACGTAAAATACTGGTATTCAGCTGCATTGGGTTAGACATGAAGCCGACCCCAACATAGCTGGTAAAGAGTTAGTAAATCATTGGGCCGGATTTCTACCCTGGGACCTGGAGGCGAAGACACTTGCGACACTGTATCTGTGGCGCGAGGAGGCCAAGATACGGGGCGAGAGATTATGGTGCTCGACGACTGACTCGAGAGGAAACACGGCTCCCTGACGTTTCGGGCGATGCAAGTGCTCTCGGCACGCAGTTACTTCGGCAAGTACTTGTCTCGCATAAGTAGGGAGCCCGAATCTCGGTGCCATCACTGCGTCCATTTTCTGGAGGACACGGCGCAGCATATGCTGGCCGAATGTCTGCATGGGACGAGCCACGCCGTGGCCTCGTTAAGGAAGTAGAGAGTGACCGGTCACTGTCAACCGTAGTTCGTTCAATGGTCGGCAGTGCAGAGTCCTGGGACACGGGAAAGGGTTAGTAGATGATGATGAGGTAGAGTACAGTTTGGGTCCTCGCGACACAATCTACTTGCACAGAACAATACTGCAAAGGCATATAATTTTCTCCGTGTAAACTAAGTCATATAGATTTTTATATCCAAAGATAATATCTTTAGCTTTCATACGCGTGTTTCAATGTAATGCGCCTGTCTTCATGAATATTTATATCAGACATAACTTTATATTGTTAAAAAGATTCGTGGTGAGAGATGGCGATAAGCAAGGTGTGTGTTACTAATAAGTAAGTAGTAAAAGAGGTAATCTTGTAAAATTGTTCCAGACTGCATGGCAAAGTCTTCTAATTCTTATAGATGCAGAACAGTGGCGTAGCTACTAAGGTGCAAAGTGGTTCGAGGCATCCGCGGGACGCATATAAGCAGAGTCTACCAACTGAGTTTTGTGGCTTCTGATTGGTCGTTAAACTCAAGAAGTAGACTTTGTCTACAAAATCCACCAATTGAGTTTGAAACAACCAATCACCGAGCTCGATACCGTTGGTGGAGTCTGCTTATATGCCACCGGGTACCGACTGAGTATTACTAGAAATTTCATGCGGACGAGTCGCGAAGAAGCTAGTAGTATATATAGTAGATGAATGATGATGGGCTTTAAATAATAATAATGTTGATTGTGTAGATACTGTGTTTCTATAATCTAATGACAGCACATTAATTAATTGCCTTGCTATTTGGAAAAGCCGTTTTATGTTAAGCCTTGGCGCCTACGCAGGCACTTACACTCCGAATACTACTAACGAACGAATCAACCTCTATTTTAAACATATTTTAAATGCGAAAATGTTTATGTTTGATAACTTGAACCTGAAGGCCAAATCTCGCAATTAAAATCCTATTATCCTACTAATATTATAAACACGAAAGTTTGTGAGGATGGATGGATGGATGTTTGTTACTCTTTCACGCAAAAAATACTGAACGGATTTGAATGAAATTTGGCACTCAGATAGTTTATAACCAGGATTCCAGGATAGGACATTTCATCTCGATATTCCCACGGGATCGAAACTTATGCAGGTGAAACCGCGGGAATCTGCTAGTCGTTCATAATTTAGTCGTAATCTCACCTAAGCGACAATCAATGTCAAAAATGTAGGGAAATTAGAGGTATTTTTGACAGATTCAGACTGAGAACAGACTGTGAACGTTCTTAAAATTACGAGAAATGCCTTCAGACTGTGAAAGTTCTTAAAATTACGAGATTTGCCTCTCTAATTTTGGCAGAAGTAAGTTTATATAGTTACATGCAAAAGCACAAAATGGGATATTATTTTCCAAAATTGGAATTGAAAATCTTAGGTACCTAGTAAATCCCCAATTAAATTTTTTTCAGTTTGTGAATATATTCAGATGTTTATTTATTTGCTTTAAAACATAAATAGAATTATGGTCTTACATGTTTCATCAAGGACTGGCATACAAATATTTAAGCACGTTACATGTTAAAAATTAAAAGGATACATTAATTTGTTAAAATTATTATTCTAACATGTCTTGTTTGTTAGTTAACCACACATAAACGGTAATTTCGATTTACATGAAATTTGGCCTAAAGACAGACCATGTTCTGGATAAACACCTAAAATAAATTTTATCATGATACATGAAGGAGTTCCTCTAAAATACGAGGCAAAAACAAGAGCTACTAATAAATAAACGCGAAAATAACTTTAGTGTCAGTTTTAAATTTAAACAAAGTTGTCGCCTATTGAAGGCTATTTTGGGGGATACACAATAAGTTAAGCTTTTGTGGGCTCGTTTGTTTTTGTCTATTTTCGGGAGCGTCTGATCTCCAATGTACGGTTATTTGTGGACGTAATTAAGTAGGATAGATGGCAATAGATATTGTTGGAAGAATCGTGTTTGTTTGTAAGGTTTGTTGGTTTTCTGTCAATTATTTATTCACCAATATATGAAAACATTAGGAGCACTTTTTTTTTGGAAAAATACGGGCTAGTTTTTCAAACTCAAACTCTAAGCATTGACTTTTGAATTGTCAAGGAGTCAGTAGGACACTCTTTTAAATCATAAAATTGTTACGAAACATATTTCGATTTTTTTTTGTAATTAAATTGTTTGTCTTTGCAATGTATCACAGTTTAATTGTAGGTAAGATTCGACATCATGGACACTATTTATTTTTTGTTTAGATTTTTTGTCAACTCATGTAACAATTTTAAAATAGGTACCTGCTTATCATGGTCGTCGTGATTAGTAACAAAACACAGTATCATTGTTGTTTTCAAGCAAAAACAACTATAGAGCCTACCTCGAAGTTTGAATCAATTATTTTCCTGTTTCTGTAATTACCGATGTTTTAATGGATGAACAAAATAAAAAGTTCTTTGTAACTATATTTATTTGTTACGACAGAAATATGATTATAAGGGCTGATTTTTCAATCGACATATATTTTTATTCGTGGAATAATTTTAACATTTTGACAGTTATTTCATAAAAAAAACTGTCAAACGTCAATTTTAATCCTCGATAAAATTATCTGGCTATTAAAAAACCATCCCCAAATGTAGCAAAAATATAGGCACAAATCAAGGCTGTTCTTTTTTGTTATCAGAAGATACTTATATGTTTCTAAATTATATCTCGCATCTATTATAATGATGTAAAGAATAAATTGACCAACTAGTTAATGATTCTTAATATTTTTACACGTCTTTTTTTAGAAAAACACCGTCTAAACTTTAGTTAGTACCAGAACGACAATTTTATTCTCGTAGTTAAAAATGTTCAAAATCTAGTCGCAATCTCATTTCGGCGACAAATCAATGTCAAAAACTTGTCAAAAATCTAGGGAAATTACAGGTATTTTTGACAGATTGAGACTGAGATCAAACTGTGAACGTTCTTAAAAATTAAGAGAATTGACCCTCTGCTTTTAGCTTGATTAACTAATGATTTTTATATTTTTTAAGAAAACAACATCCTTACTTTAGTTCTCATAATAACATACGTTTCCTGTCAAAAAAAAATTCTACTTAATTACTAAAAATAATCAAAGCTACTCACGGTTTAGCCGCAACCACCGGCTCCTGCTTCACATCAGCCGACAGCACCCTGAACGCCTCATCATTCCTCTCCGGACTTGGCACACGCACTACAGTACAGTCCGCACACACTTTACCACACGGACTCTCCGACTGCCGCCCCGACAGATCGAAGTATCGATCCTGCGCGTGAATCAACTGAGTCACCGTAAACGCGGGAGTGCCACTATCGCTCACTTTCAAATCGATTTGCGGACCGAATAACGATTCATCGTATTCTAGACTAAGTTTGCGGTTGAAGAATCGATCGTCTTGAATATCTTTTGAAGGAGAAGTCTCGTCGCGAGATTGAATTGTTATATCGAGTTTGTTAGCGCTGTTAAGTCTAAGAGAGCGTTCGGTTGTGAATGCGTACGGAGTGTTGGCTAGTTCCTCCTCAATGCTGTTGTAGCGGCTTCGGAAGAGTGACCGCGGTGTCTCCCCTCCTGAGTCGACGTCGTACTTGCCGCCGAAGAGATCGTACTGCGCGAATCGGTTGTTGATCGTGTCGAACTTCGGGTCTGTGATGTCTTTGTCGGGTTCCTTCGGGCTCGATGTGGGGCTCATGTTGATCTGGACGACGCCGTGTTCGTCTTTGTATTTTAGTTTTAGCGCCATGGTTTATGATAACATTTTTGCCTGGAAAGAGAAATAGGTATTTTAGATACATTGTTTCAATACCTCAGTATTTTCATTTAAACGCAAGGATAAAAAATTATAGTACAATTTAAATAAATAATAAAAAATATTTATTGACATAAAACAAATTCATCATATCGTCAGTCGTGGAGTTCACTGACTCCTGCGCTTATTAAAACTATGAAAAATGTGATTGTAAAACTACAATTATCTTATTATTTATTAGAACAGATTTTTAAGGTCAGTCTACCTTCATTTTATAAACGCAAAGGTGTTTTTATTGTAAGAAATTACAAAAACAGAACAAAAGTTTTTTTACTTATTTATTTCTCACGGTTTTTAATTATACGCAAGAAAAAAGCTTCTATGACCGACCGGATTCGAGGGAGCGCAACGGAATCTTAAGGAAGATTTCTGAGAGGCCAGACTGCAGTGCTAGGGAGATTCATCCAGTTCCATGTGACGAGATGACACTATTACTGACTATATTTTATTTGAAAACCTACTATATTTTATTTTTTTTGACAAGATATTTTTTGACAATAAATAAAATCTTCATAATTCGAGTATCACTGACTCATCATAATAGACAAAAATACACTCATAGTCACATTACATACACAACACTACTAATTCAATTCAATTCGATTACAATAAGTCATAAGCAATAAAACAATAATAAAAAACTTATAATACCCCGTCGTTTTTGCGTCGGGGGTTAAAAATAATCATAAATCTTTCTTTCCAATCTGTTTTTAGAAGTGATGACTTTTAATTGGCTGTCAGTCTCACATACAATTTTTTATTCTGTTTGTTTTAGCTGTAAGTTATCCATAGTTAATAAATAAATAAATAAATAATTAAATTAACAATGATTTTTTTATGATTTTATAGTTTCAATTTTGAGAGTCCGAATGATGTTTTTTTTTAGAATTGAATAACATACATAGTTTTAAGAGCTTTGTTGTAACAACTATGGATATGTAATTATGCTGGCAGCACTACGGTAATATTTTCTCATTAATTTGTCTTATTTCTTATTAGTTTATTCAAGTATTTATATATATTTATTTGTGCTATATTTATAATAGGTTTATAGTTTTAATAGGTTTATGCGTACTTTTATATTTAAAATATTGATTCCTCAGTTTTCATGATTGCACCTACCACTGGTGGTCTCTGTATCACCCAAAGGTTGACTGGTAAAAAATGCCTAAACTATACATGTATGTGTTTGAAGTATTAAATAAATAATTAGTATTAGTAATAAATAAAAATAATAAATTTATTAAAATCCATGTACAGACGGCAGCAGGTAAAGCTACCCGAAACTGTCAAATTTTCCCAATCAACCTTGAACGTTATATATGTTCTATTAATGGGTGTATTTGTCTGAAATAAATGAATTTATTATTATCGTCTTTATTGCATTTAAATACATAATATAAATTACATTTTTAAATATTTTTATAAACAAAAAGATAAAAAAAAACATTAAAAAATATAAAAAGTAGTAGCCCACCGGTGTCGGGAACAGGGTCCAAGCTACCGGCGGTCAGGGCTCCAGAGAGAGGAACTTCCTGACAATGCGAGCCGTGTATTATTTATTATTAATGTTGGATCTACATATAGGTCGTTGTTTAATGTTGACTGTACCTATTGTGTTCAGCAGTTAGTAAGGTAGTTACGCACTATTTTAATAACTTTGACATTTTCGTGAATATTAAACATTGGAATAAAATTATAAAAGGTCGTTGTTGTACCTTATCGGTCAGCTCCAGTAGGCAGTGTAAACAAAAAATAATTTATGTTTGACATAATAATCAAGGTTATTCTCAGTTTAGTTTAAGTTTTTATATATAAAAAAAAACTAGTCATTACTAACTAGTACCAACCAGGGATAAAATAACATAATAGTACCGCTTCATGGCCGAAATAGAGGTATGTTTTGTGGTTGCACTAACCACTACAAAATATAAAAACCGGCCAAGTGCGAGTCGGACTCGCCCATGAAGGGTTCCGTTACGTTACGATTTATGACGTATTAAAAAAAAAACTACTCACTAGATCTCGTTCAAACCAATTTTCGGTGGAAGTTTATATGGTAATGTACATCATATATTTTTTTTAGTTTTATCATTCTCTTATTTTAGAAGTTACAGGGGGGGGGGGACACACATTTTACCACTTTGGAAGTGTCTCTCGCGCAAACTATTCAGTTTAGAAAAAAATGATATTAGAAACCTCAATATCATTTTTGAAGACCTATCCATAGATACCCCACACGTATGGGTTTGATGAAAAAAAAATTTTGAGTTTCAGTTCTAAGTATGGGGACCCCCAAAATTTATTGTTTTTTTTCTATTTTTGTGTGAAAATCTTAATGCGGTTCACAGAATTCATCTACTTACCAAGTTTCAACAGTATAGCTCTTATAGTTTCGAAAAAAAGCGGCTGTGACATACGGACGGACAGACAGACAGACAGACATGACGAATCCATAAGGGTTCCGTTGCCATTTGGCTACGGAACCCTAAAAAGTAGATAACTTTAAAAACGTATAAAATGATTCAGATTGTGATTATAACTGTGTGGTGTAATTAGGGTGACGATTAGTGACATTAGGCTTCCAGCAGTTCCAGCACAGGTGACTGACGATATTGGTATAGGTACTACTACACCCCTTTGGAGTTACTTTTTAGGGTTCCGTAGCCAGATGGCAAAAAACGGAACCCTTATGGATTCGTCATGTCTGTCTGTCTGTCTGTCCGAGCTATACTGTTGAAACTTGGTAAGTAGATGTATTCTGTGAACCGCATTAAGATTTTCATACAAAAATAGAAAAAAAAACAATACATTTTGGGGGTTCCCCATACTTAGAACTGAAACTCAACATTTTTTTTTTCATCAAAGCCATACTTGTGGGATATCTATGGATAGGTCTTCCAAAATGATATTGAGGTTTCTAATATAATTTTTTTCTAAAGTGAATAGTTTGCGCGAGAGACACTTCCAAAGTGGTAAAATGTGTGTCCCCCCCCCCCCCCCCCCCCTGTAACTTCTAAAATAAGAGAATGATAAA
This sequence comes from Apamea sordens, assembly GCA_945859715.1. Lineage (NCBI taxonomy): Eukaryota > Metazoa > Arthropoda > Insecta > Lepidoptera > Noctuidae > Apamea > Apamea sordens. Next base: position 1,230,457 of record OX244009.1, on the reverse strand, counting down.
ACTAAAACAAATATATTGATGTACAACATTACCATGTAAACTTCCACCGAAAATTGGTTTGAACGAGATCTAGTACGTAAGTAGTTTTTTTTAATACGTCATAAATCGTAAACCGCAATTTACCTTTCATTCAATCAACTCATGATTGATTTTTATAGATAATGGTACGGAACCCTTCCGACTCGCACTTGGCCGGTTTTTTTTTTAATAGCCTTAAATATCCCACTGCTGGGCAAAGGCCTCCCTACTCTCCTTCCACCTCTCTCTGTCCAGAGCTGCCAAGGACCAATCTTTATGAATGGAGTCCAGCTCATCCCGCCATCTCCGTCTGGGTTTGCCGCGATGTCGTTCGTTACTAAGCGAGACCCACTGGGTCGTAAGTGTGGCGTATTATGTAATAATTAAGATGAGTCATTAGTTCATCGTTCTGATGCAACTCCATACCCACATAGTAAATATTAATAGGCCTACAGTTTGTAACAGAAGATAATGCATCTCATCTTCTCTCGTGGGTGTCAAGGTCGCTGAGGGATTGTGAGTTTGATGAGCAATAAATAACTTGCAATGTACTTTCATAATAGGTACGTTGTTTTAGTGGTTGTTATAATTGCAGAGGTTAGAAGGTTATCTACATTTCACTTTTAGTAACAGTAGAGATCCAACGTAGGGCGCGTTCACATTTAACGTCCGTTTTACAGGTCCGTTAAAACGTGTATGTTATTAGCATTTATGTAGTTGTATGAGCGAGTTCACACATAATACAGTATTCCGGATCCAGTAGAAAATACCGATCCGACAAAATAAGCAGCAATCCGTTTTACAGGTCCATTTAAACGTATGTGTTATTAGCGTATGTAGTTAGTAATAATAACATTATACAAGACTCAATAAAATTGTAAATATTTTAGTTTTATTATAATTTACAGTCTATAATAATGTAAATCGTGCAATATATTATATAAAAATATAACTTAAAACCAAATATATAAATAAGTTTAAGTAAATAAAATATAAATACCATAAAAGCAAGTGATACTAGTTTAATGATACTATTTTAATTTAATTTTTTTTTTTTTTTTCTTAACAAAAAGCGCCTTCATCCTCTCTCCTATAGAAAACTAACTTTGCTGTGCCCGACAGGGTCCATAATTGATTCGATGTTTTGACATAACAACTATCATAATTATGTACACATTATGGAATGCAATAAAGTATTGAGTATTGAGTATAGTTGTATGAGCCAGTTCACACATAATACAGTATTTCGGATCCAGTATACTGTGATCCGATCTCTTAAAATCAGTCCTTTGTGAATACTATCTCCAGTAGCGACGGATCCGTTAAAAAGGATCCTTTAAATGCTGTGTGAATACTATCTCCAGTAGCGACGGATCCGTTAAAAAGGATCCTATAAATGCCGTGTGAATACTATCTCCAGTAGCGATGGATCCGTTAAAAAGGATCCTGTAAAAACGTACGTATATTATATGTGAACGCGCCCGTAGGTAGGCACCTACCTAGCTATTTTAACCAATGGTAAACTTCAGTGCAGTATACAGGGGAGCAGGGACATGGCCGCGCAACCTAATACAGCAAATGATTCTGAAAATGTTCAACCAGGCTCCCCTGCGTTGAAATTATACGTCGGCTATAAAATAAAATTCGCTATTCCGAACAGTTTTTGTTCGCGTAGGAAAAAAATAATCGGAAGTTTTTTTTTTTTGTAAACGACGAGAAATTTCTTCCCTACGCAGGTGGTCTTGAATCATGTGAATTCATGGTTATGATAAAATATAAAAATCTGAAACGAAATTATCCGGAAAAAAACCGGCCGAGTGCGAGTCGGACTCGCGCACGAAGGGTTCCGTACCATTATCTATAAAAATAAATCATGAGTTGATTGAATGAAAGGTAAATTGCGGTTTACGATTTATGACGTATTAAAAAAAACTACTTACTAGATCTTGTTCAAACCAATTTTCGGTGGAAGTTTACATGGTAATGTACATCATATTTTTTTTTAGTTTTATCATTCTCTTATTTAAGAAGTTACAGGGGGGGACACACATATTTTACCACTTTGGAAGGGTCTCTCGCGCAAAGTATTCAGTTTAGAAAAAAAATATATTAGAAACCTCAATATCATTTTTGAAGACATATCCATAGATACCCCACACGTATGGGATGGATAAAAATTTTTTTGAGTTTCAGTTCTAATTATGGGGAACCCCCAAAATTTATTGTTTTTTTCTATTTTTGTGTGAAAATCTTAATGCGGTTCACAGAATACACCTACTTACCAAGTTTCAACAGTATAGCTAATATAGTTTCGAAAAAAAGTGGCTGTGACATACGGACGGACAGACAGACAGACATGACGAATCCATAAGGGTTCCGTTTTTTGCCATTTGGCCACAGAACCCTAAAAACGGGAGTTACTGACATAGCTTACAGAGTAAGCAAGCTGAAGTGGCAGTGGGCTGGCAATGTTTGTCAAAGCACCTATGGCCGGTGGAGCAGACCGCGTATCGGCAAGCGTAGTGTGGGACGCCCCCCACGCGACCAACGACCTCAAAAAGGTGGTTGGGATGGACTGGATGCAGAAGGCGGAGGACAGGGTGTTGTGGCGCAGCCTGGGAGAGGCATATGTCCAACAGTGGACTGCGATAGGCTGAGTTGATTGAATAGTACGTAGTAGGCTTACCACACCCGGGAATTAAACATATCTGGCGAAATTACTGTATTTTACACTTCTGCATTTTCGAGAATAACCTTATGCAATCTATACTAATAATAACCAAGACTCCTCCGTGCCTCGGAAAGCACGTTAAGCCGTTGGTCCCGGCTGTCATTCGTGGATCTTTGACAGTCGTTACGGGTCGTCAGTAGCCCGAAAGTCTGACAACCAGTCTTACCAAGGGGTATCGTATTACCCAGTCACTGGGTTGTGGAGGTCAGATAGGCAGTCGCTCCATGTAAAATACTGGTATTCAGCTGCATCCGGTTAGACTGGAAGCCGACCCCAACATAGTTGGGAAAAGGCTAGGCAGATGATGAATCTATACTAATAATAAAGCTGAAGAATTTGTTCGTTTGTTTGAATGCGCTAATCTCTGGAACTTCCGGTCGGATTTGAAAAAATATTTTTGCATTTGATAGCACAGTTCTTGAGGAATAGGCTGCTAGAAGACTATATATAACATCACGCTAGGACCATCAGGAGCCGGAGGAGAAGTAATAGCGCGGGCTGGCGATGCGATGCGACGCGGTGGGTCTTTTTTTTTTCAGGATGGGAAATCATCAAATGACCCCTCCCGCTCTGGGTGGAGCAGAAGGGAGTGTCAGACTCTAACTGACTAAAACCCACCCGTGTTCCTTCCTTAGCCCTTTATGATCCAGGGCAGCGGTAACCCTTTCGGACGATCCCGCTACCACGCGGTGGGTCTGAGTCCGCAATTTTACGCGGACGAAGCCACGCGTAGAAGCTATAAATGCTACTATCACATTTCAATGACGCCAAAAGAAAGGATGTTGTCTTTACTTCACTAACAATTAACTAAATGATTTGATTGGCAATTCAATCAATTACATTGTGTTACAAAACTGTTTGTACTGAGACGTGTCCTTGCCGCCATATTCTTGCATTTAAACAATTATCCACTGAGATGTCTCGATATTTGTGTAATTGAGAACTCGCGTAATCTTTTAAGGCAGTAAAGCATTTCGATAAAATACTCCTACCGTATGGCAGGGGCCGGCTTGTGCTCGCTTACTTTTTACATAATTATGTATGGAAGAAAAAATAAAACTGTCAGACCTGCACCCTAATTGCGTAACACACGATCAATCGGAATCGGTTTCATTTTGCCAGTTCAACAACATTCATTGCGTTATTTACGTTGTTGAGCAGACAAATATTTCGGACTTGTGAAGCAATGGATTAGCAATTTGCTTCAAAATGATTCAGATTCCGATTGATCGTGTGTTACGCAATTAGGGTGCGGGAATTGGTCGAAAAAGCGATTGCTTATTTTTTATTTAAATAAATAATTACTTTTAATTGATATTCTCCAAAACATCGAGTATCGTGTTACTCAGGAACTCGATTGTTCAGTTCAGCAGTCGATTCATGTAAAATACTGATATTCAGCTGCATCCAGTTAGACAGGAAGCTGACACCAACACAGTTGGGGAAGGTTATACAGATTGATTGTGATTAATGCTGAACATTGGAAAAAACTATCTTTGCATTGTATAAACTCAATTGCTTAGTATTGTATAATTGCATAGCACACGTGTGAGCACTATGTACTTTCTATAAAGCTACCATTTACTGGGTACGTCTTTCATTGACTTGAATGTGCCCTGGCGGCTGTGAGTATGTCATGCTCACTCAAATGTCCCGCTGGGGGTGGCGTGTGGATAATTAAGTTCCCTCCAAAATGGCTGAGCTGAATGGTGCTGATCCATACGTCATGTTCGTGAACGGGCGCCGTCAGTAGGGACTGGTCATCTCTTAGCTGCCTCGGCTTATTTTAATTTTTATTTTCTGAATTGTTTTTGTTTTTTATAACGGACGCTTTTAACGTGCACGTATTTCTACATCGTTCTCACATGGTTAATTTCAACACGAATGATGTAATCAAATATTTTGTAACAATTTTATGATTTAAAAGAGTGTCCATGGAGTTTCTTGCCCGTTCTTCTCCATAGGTACCTACGCTTTGGAATGGGCAACTAGCTTCATCTTTCTGACTGACCGACCCTTTGACAATTCAAAAGTACGTGTAATTGGTTTAGTTGAATTAAATGATTTGAGTTTGAGTTTGATTACCTACTTAAGTATCCAATAATATTATCATTAAAACGCTATAATATGAAACTTATTAGGCCGACGTTGGCGGCAAGTCTGCGAGGCTGAAGTGGGACTGGACGGGTCACACTTGTAGGATGCATCCAGACAAATGGGGCAAAGTCGTCACACAGTGGGCGCCTGAAGACGGACGTCGTCACCGAGGCCGCAGGCCTAAGAAACGATGGCATGCCGATTTGGACTCGTTCCTAACCGATTGGAAGGAGAAGGCACAGCACAAGGAAAGGTGGAAGAATATGGGGGAGGCCTTTGCCCAGCTGTGGGACAATATAGGGTAACGGAAAAAAAACTGAAACTTAAATAGCTTAATTATATGCCACAAGTTGCAAACAGTTAAATAATCAAGTTAAGTTACAAACGCTAAGCATGACTCGTACAAAAATAAGTTATTTTTATTGCCTTGCAATGCAAATCACGGTTTTAAAAACCTCAACAGCTTTTAAATTCACTTGCGTGGAAAAAACTGCATTAATTTTCCATAACTTGCAATAATTTCATCAACTGACTTAGGTTGTAGTAAGCAGGTACTTTCCTTAAATTAATGTTTTTAAGTTATGCATTACCAGTTACCCAGTAACTGGGTTGTGGAGGTCAGATAGGCAGTCGCTCCATGTAAAATACTGGTATTCAGCTGCATCCGGTTAGACTGGAAGCCGACCCCAACATAGTTGGGAAAAGGTTAGGCAGATGATGATGATGTTATGCAGGGTGGCATTGACGTGCAAACTATAACCATGAATTCAGCACATGATTCTAAAGCGTAGAAATTCAGCGTAGAAATTTTTCGTTGGTTATCAAAAAAAAAAATCTTACGAAAAATTTCAACACAGGGTTCAGAATCATGTACTGAATCCATATGGTAACAGGGTGCGCGTCGACGTCCCTGCCACATTGCATAATTACTGGACAAACTTCTTATACAAAATAAACTAACAAACTATTAAAATAAAAATATATTATATTGTTGAAAGTTCTTGTAGAAATACAAAACCATTTGAAAGTGTGATGCCAGTTCCTCTCTAGGTCCTCTGGACTAGCTACCTACCTACTCCTTATTTACAAAAGTAGTTTAAACGATCTAGCCAAAAAAATCAAGTTAAAATCCCACTAAATCTACTTTTCCCTATTAAAAGTCAAATAGTTTTCCAGTCCTTCCACCCTGCAATGCTGAACCCCGACCCGTGAACCCGTCCGATCCAATTACGCTGATATTCAGTTGACCAGCCCCGCCAGTTGTAACTGTACGTACTTATGTATTAAATACGTTCTTATGTATTAACGTGGAACACTCTACACATAATAGTTTGCATAGTTTTGTGGTAAAGGTCGGGGATATTAAAAGCTACGCGATAACATAACATAATATGACGTCAGCATTTGCTTTCGAAGGGTAAAGGGTAAAGCCTCGTATTCATGGTAAACTTTTTTAAATAAACAAAGTTTAATCAACATATAGCAGAGTTGCTGTCAAAATGTTGCTGGCAACACTATGAGTTGCAGATTTGATTACGGCATGTTGACAAGTTATCGCTCGACGAGTGACATCAGAAAGCTTCTTGTAAATCAAAACGTTCAAAATCTAGTCGCAGTCTCATCTCGGCGACAAACAAATGTCAAAAATTTGACAAAATGTAGGGAAATTAGACGTATTTTTGACAGATTGAGACTGAGATCAGACTGTGAACGTTCTTGAAATTACGAGAATTATCTCTGTTTATCAACAATTTGTTGACGTGTGTCGACGTATTTTCAACCAATTTATAAACATGGCAGTAGTGTGGAGCAATGATAATTGAGCTCTTTCAATTAAAAGCTTTGTTATATATAGAATATTTGTTTCTCTTACCCTTACGTAAACGGGCACAAATTCAGACAATGGTCTGCTACAGGGAAATACTAGATGGAACAACCCAATGACACTGTCCGACCCGGTAATCGAACTCTTGGTTCGATTACCGGGTCGGACAGTGTCATTGGGATCGGTAAGATTTTCCACAAAATCTGAATCAGTCACAATGTAAAACTCCATCTCTGCTACTATCTAATGAATATAGATATTATTGGAACGAAGTTCCTTATTGCGCGTTACGAAAGGGCAGACGGAAAAAATTAAGACCAAAAGTTGGAACGACACTTTTTGCTATAGTTGTAAGCCGTGCGGCGTGCGCGTGTTTCTCTGTCTGTCTCTCTCTCTCTCCCTTTGAACTTCGTTCCATCCGGGTATCCCTTGACACCTCTCAAGTTTTTTATATTTTATTTTTAATAACGGACGAATAATAAGTAAGTAAGTAAATACCTAATTAATTAATAAAAATAACAAAATTATATCCTAACTTAACTAAAACTATACACAAACTAAAATATAGCGTCGAAAAATTCATCCGCATCAAATTCAATCGCTATCTAATTAATTAAATCAAATGTAACAAAAAAACTATAGATAAAGTTCATAGGTAAATTCTATTTATTTATATAATATTCGAAAAAATGGCTTCTCAACAACATGTATAGCGCAATGAATGAACAAGATAACACTAAAATAACAAAATTATATCCTAAATTAACTAAAACTATTTACAAACTACAAATAAGTTTAAAAAAAATGAAAATTAGTTTAAAATAACACTTTTACGTGTTAAAATGGTAGATAGGGAATGTCTATTCTGTCATTTTATAAACGATGCAACACAATTAAACCATGACGGTTCGTCCAACAATAATTTACGAACCGTTACGTTTTAATAAAATTCAACGCTTGTGTAGTCATCTTTATATTTTTCTCATTAAGAATCAAGCATAGACGCCATAGGTTCGTAATCCGCATACCTTAACAGAACTTTTCGTAGGTAACAAAATCAAAAGTCATTTATTCAAATTAGGCTGAGAATCAGCACTTTTCGAACGTCAAAATTACAAAAGACAGTCCCCCTAAAACGCCCGCCCTTCACCACTTCCTAACCTTTAACTTAGTGCAGATTCATAATTTATTTCAAATGTATTTTTTTTTAATGATGACCCAGTGAGAATAATGTTAGTGGGGCTGATTGCCCAGGTTAGTCTGCGACACGCGTCGACAACAGAGGCAACTAAGCCTAACACTGAGGGCCGGTTTTTTGATCCGTAACGTTAAATTTTTGCAAAATGTGTTTTTTGATAAATTTTTAGTTAATTTAATGTGTGGTATTTGGACGATGGAACGCTAGGAGGTAATGTAGACACTGTTTTGGAAGATTTACATCTCCTCAAACAGGAATTTCAATCCATTGGTTTGGACCTTAACCCCTCAAAATGTGAACTTTACCTTTCTGACATAACCGACAGACAATTGACTCTAGATAAATTTAATGCAATAGCCCCAGTCTATAGGCGTTCCCACTGCTGGGACACCAGCCTTTTTCTCTGTGAGGGGGAGAAGAAAAGTATAACTTAGCAATACAAATACTTCTTGAATATAGCAACGCATAGCGTAGCTCTCTCTACTCAACAACCCTTACTATTAGAACATACTTGAGTGGTGTTATTTCAACCAGTTACTGGTCACGCGTTGTTTTTACTTTACGACTAACGTGTTTCTGATATGCAGTCAGGATTAATTGTATGACCTATTTATTTGTTGGGGTCGTTTTTTATTATTATTGCTTGTAGGAATTAGCCTGGTTCCTGTTTATTATAACGAGTGGGATGATTGCTATGGCAATTATAACGGAGAACGATTGAACGTGGTTGATTTCACATTTGTATCATTTTTTCCTATCTTTTTGTAATTCTTAATGTGTTCTCCCGAATAAATAAAATAAAATATAGGTATACTCGTATATATTTTTATTGTATTATATTTTAGTTTTTCCTTTATTTAAAAGTAAACATATAAATTATATTTTTAAATATTAGGTAGAATATAAAAAGTATAAAAAAAATTAAAATAGTAGCCCACCAGTATCGGTAACGGATCTAAGCTACCGGCGCACATAGGATTATTTCACATAAAAAACCGAACAAAATTATTTTATATTTTATTTTATGAAATAAAAGTCAATAATTCATCATAATTAGGCATTTATTTAAAAAGATTTTTTTTTTTAAGTTACAACATTAAGAGAGTATTTACTCAACAGGATTTGTTTTCAAGAGGATAATCATGAGTAGACCAATCAGAATCACTGTCTCCGAGTTCACAGATTTGGTCCTCATCATCTTCGTCGTCGGAACTGTCACAATTCAGTGTTTTCGTGAGAAGCATACTAATAATAGCTTCCTGGGAAAACAACTTGCTTTTCTTCATCCGTTTTATTCTGTTGCAGCTGATGAAGGGCAGCAACAGCCTATTTAAATATCTCTGTTGCAGTCCACATTTTATTTTATTATACAACGTGGCGCTACAATGGCGACATTAATTTAACACACGGGTAGGGCTAGTGGCCAGTAATCATACAAATTATAACAACATAAAAAAATCGTAACTTGAAAACTTCCACCTGCGCCGCGCGCCGACATAGGGCTCTCTCTCTTTCCTTCAATTCGCCTTCTCTTTGCTCGTTAATTGTTTTAATTACATTGATGCGATGTTATTATCCGTGACCCCGGCAAATGACCCCTGCGCTACAGTTCTTTAAGTCAATGTGTTAAGTGTTAACAAATAAATATTAATCTTTAATTAAATTAAAATACATTCATAAAACTACAACGCAAAACCGTATACGTGTGTTAAATTAATGTCGCCATTAAAGCGCCACGCTGTATATACTTGAAAACAAATTTTTAATAGGTAGTTCCAGTGATACATTAAGCCATTGCATATTGTTTTCTACGAATCTCTTATCAGTATTACCTACGGGCTGCCGGCCATCTTTCTATGAAACTGGTCTTGAAATATTTCAAAGAACGGGTAAGAACACTTGTTTCTTCGGGTGGACATGAAGTTAGTTGCGCAAGTCTTTCTTCCAACATCGAAAATTTTTCTTTAATCTTCTTTTTTTGGAACTCTTTGATAATAATATAAAGCTCCATTCTGGTTATTTTTTTACTCTTTCCAAAGGATCTATTACAAAAGAAAACAAAAAAATAAGCTTTGTCAATATAATTATAAAGCTTCCCCATATAGTTTGAAGTACTATAAAAAAATATCGGTCAGCTTCCAGTCTAACCGGATGCAGCTGAATACCAGTACTTTACATGGAGCGACTGCCTATCTGACCTCCACAACCCAGTTACTGCGTAATACGATACCCCTTGGTAAAACTGGTTAGTCGTTGTCAGAGAGGCACGGAGGGGTCTTGGTATATGTAGATGGTCACCCATCCACGAACTAGCCGCGGCAAGCGTAGCTTATCATGTACGATCGACCCGTGCGGCTGTTGCCTCAACACAATTCCAAACGTACAGTACCTAATGGTAAACTCATCATATTCAGGAAAATATGCAAGTTCCATATAATTTCAGACTTTCCGTAATGGCGGAAAGCGAACTATTAAAATATTATTTGTATGTAAATGAGCAGAAACTATTCCGCAAGAGCCCAACGTACCTCAATAGAAGCACGTAAAGAAATAGGGTCAATGGCGACTTTGTGTTTGGTAACTTGCAAAGTTATAAGTGAACTACATTATAAGCAAGTTTCCTATGGGGGCAAGATTTTGTGTCAAAGTCAAACTTATTAGTTTCGTCTCTTTGATTAACTTCTTTAATCAAATATAGTTTTAAAAGTTATTCCTGTTTGAAGGTTAGGGTAGTTGCCTGGGTAAGAAAATAATAATTATATTTAGTCAGTCAGTTAGATTATCGAAAAATAATGGACACGTATTTTTTCTTTTATCAGTCAAACAAAAAATGACACAAGATAAAGCGCGTCAAAATTTAGGAGTGGGGGTCGTGACGTCACTTGCTTGCAAAAGTGTCGCAAGCAAGTGACTTTGGAGGGTGTGTTCTTCGTGAAGAGTAGGCATCCACTAAGAAAGGATTTTTCGAAATTCCACCCCTAAGAGGGTGAAAAGGGGGAATTCGTTTGTATGAAAAATCTTATTCCTTGAGTTAATAAACTTGAAACTTGGCACGAATACTTATCTAAATAAATTATGAAGATTGTCAGTTTTTTTTTTTCTTCTAAACTACCCCCTAATAAGGGATTGGGGCGTTTCAAAGTTTGTATGGAAGAATTTTAGCGCGCAGTCCGATTTACTCGAAACTCAGTATTTATACCTAATATTGAAAGTAAAGAATAATGTGTATCAGGGTTTTTCGAAAATCTACCCTTAACGGGTTGAAAAGGGGTAGTTAATTTTACAAGGAAGGATTATAATGCCAAAATTGAAAATTGCCTATTATATTTATATATTCAAATTATTCAAATTTTATTTATGTTTCAAATTGACGTTATTTCAAGTTAAACCAGTATCAACTTTATTTTAATGGTAGGTTGGTTTCAGAGTGATTAGCACTATTGAAAAAGTTATAAAAATGTTTGAAGTTGTAGCGTAAACTGAACTTTATTTTGTAGGAATTAAAGTTATTTTTCCATAAACTTATATTTGTTTACAGTTTTGACGAATATGTCGCGGTATTAGTTTAATTGTGGTGGTGTGGAGTTGCACAGGGTGTACTCTTTTAAATACCTGGGCCACTTGGTGACGGACGATTTGAAAGACGACGCGGATATGGAGAGGGAGCGCAGAGCATTGTCGGTTCGGGCTAATATGCTGGCCCGCCGGTTCTTCCGATGTACGGCGGCGGTCAAAATAACGCTGTTTAAAGCATATTGCATGTCGCTGTACTCGGGGAGCCTGTGGTTCAGCTAACCCACCCAAAAGGCCTACAATGCTCTGCGGATCCAGTATACTTAACAACGCATTTAGAGTGCTGTTGCGTCTGTCTCGGTTATGTAGCGCATCATCTATGTTCGCTGAGGCACGTACAGACTGCTTCAATGCTGTACTACGTAAGAAGGCGGCCCCGCTGCTAAACAGACTCCATGGTAGCCCCAACAGCATTCTACGCGCTATAGCCGGGAGACATGACAGCCCGTTGGTGAGGTCACTTGTCACCAACATAGGTTAAGACTATTGTTACTAACCCAATGGATGTACTAACATAGGTTAGGTTATTGTTACTAACCCAATGGGATCTTTGTTGTCCTGAAAATAAATATTATAATTACTAGCTTCTGAAATTTCGTGTTCCTCCGACCCACCCTGTCGCATTGCATCGCCTGCCCGCAGAATTAGGTACAGACACCAGCAGGTCAAGCTATCCGAAACTGTCAAATTTTCCCAAATCAACCTTGAACCTTAATGCTTTAGTGAAAAAGTTGAAAATCTAATAAAGAAATTTGACAGATTGTAGTAGCTTGATGTGTTGCTGACCTACTACGTTTTCACTTAGCATTCTTTATTACTTTTTTTTTCTTATTGGTCGGCTCCTAAAGGTCCTAGCCTGATAGCCTATAGCCTTCCTCAAGGATTGGGCTATCAAATGTAAAAATATTTTTTCAAATCCGACCGGTAGTTCCAGACATTAGCGTGGTCAAACAAACAAACTCTTCAGCTTTATTATTAGTATTAAAGATTAAGTTAACTACATTATAAACAAGTTTCCTATGGGGGCAAGTGTCAAAGTCAATCTTATTAATTTCGCCTTTTTGATTAACATCTTTAATCAAAAATAGTTCTCAAAGTTATTCCTTTTTGAAGGTCAAGAAAACCATGGGTGTTCTAAAATAATATTGTAAGGAGTCGCTAAAAACTTACTCCCAGGGCTGCCAGTAGATAATTTTAAATTATTCAGCCACGTTTCTGAAATTATACGAAATTGAATGTCAGGATACACTCCATAAAAAAAATCCTTCACATACACAATAATGATTATTTATCGTGTGAACTTACCTACATTGATTTATTTATTTATGCAGGACATAGCATACATTTTCTATATATGCGTATCGGTTTTTGTTGTTTGCCATCAACGACTAGTGATGCAATTTTGGTGTCAAAATAGTATGCATATCCTTAGCACGTATCCATTCCATATTGCAACATTGGTAAATGGCAACTCAAACTATATCCCCACAGATTACATACATTACATTTACATTAGATAACAGCGAAGTTGAATATAACATTTAGGTTTACCGTATCCAATTATACATGAGGATCCAGGATACATAGAGGATACAATCAGTCACCTAATTATACAGTTTTTGTATCCAATTATACAATCTGGCAGTCCTGCTTACTCCAATAGTTTCGCTCTATTTCTTTCCTAGAGCGCTACAAATATTTTTAGGCGACTAAATGGCATGACATGACTCGACGTGACGACAGGACATGACATGACGCGTTAGTACCGATTTTCGTCACGCGCCAAAAGAGCCCAGTAGCGTTTTATTTAAACTGAACTAAAACGTTTTATTTGTACTGACATTTCCTCTACAAGGAATGGAAAGGAACCATTTTGCAGGAAAATGGTAAGCTCATTGTGTCCTTTACCTTTTCCTAACAACTTTAGAAAGAGAAAGAGGTCAATAGTCCAATGCGACTCGGCTGGGCAGCGTTTGGGAAGCTACGCAATAATTTCTCGTCCAACGTACCGCTGTGTCCCAAGACGAAAGTCTTTGACCAGCGCGTGTTGCCAGTGACCTATAGCACTGAAACATGGTCGCTCTTAATGAGCCTTATTAGACTAAAAGTCACCCAAAGGGCAATGGAGAGGGCTATTCTTAGAGTTTCCCTACGTGAACAAATCAGAAATGAAAAGATCTGCAGGAGAACTAAGGTAACCGACATAGCCCGAAAAATTGCCAAACTTAAGCACAGAACCGGTCGAAGCGATCGTGCTTGTTCGGCCTATGTCCAGCAGTGGACATCTTTCGGCTGAATTAATGGATGAATGAATTAACAACTTTAGGGTAGCGTAGCAATAGTGATATAGCTAAACAAATGGCAATCGCTTACAAAGTTTTCTGTATTTCTACAACCACTTTCAATACGATTGCCATGTTTTTCGGTAAGTAGTTTCTGTCAAACCAATACATTTTTGGCTTTGCCATCATAATTACCGCTGATAGAATGTCAGTTTATCTAGGGCCCTCTTTTGGCACCCTTTAGAGGTACGAAAACCTGAAAAAACTACAATACTTGATAAAGATTTAGGGATGGCTTTTGAAAACCGCCATAAGTCTGCAGAATTCTTGAGGACTGAAAGACACTTGACAAAACCTAATCTCACAATCAGTGTCGTGTAGGTAGTGCTAGATATAAGGAACCGGAAGTATGCTAATGGGTTCACGACCAGCTCCTTCAAGTGACGCCTGGCAGCAAGCCAAGCTCAGCCAAGGTCATTGGAAGTGGTAGGTGACGCTTTTATTAGAATGGATCAGAATAAATTATGTTTTAGAAAACTTGTGTAAATTTGGTGTCTTCAAAATTGGAACATGACAGAACAGTGGTGTCCCCGACTTGTACAGTACAAGTTTTAGGTCGCGAGTTCGAACACAGGCAAGCACTTTATTCACATCATCATCTGCTTAACCGTTTCCAGCTATGTTGGGGTCGGCTTCCAGTCTAACCGGATACAGCTGAATACCAGTATTATACATGGAGTGACTGCCTATCTGACTTCCACAACCCAGTGACTGGGTAATACGATACCCCTTGGTAAGACTGGTTGTCTGACTTTCTGACTTCTGACGACCCGTAACAAGTATCAAACGTCCATAAATGACAGCCAGTACCAACGGCTTAACGTGCTTTCCGAGGCATGGAGTGGTCTTGGTATGTATATGGTCACCCATCTACGGAGAAATCGCGGCAAACTTAGCATAACCAGCCGCTCGATTCTGTAAAAATCTCACCGTGAAAACTCAAGTGAAGTGAGCTTGATGTGACTTGTCAGTAGTGTCAATCCCTAGCATTATTTAGAATGACAGCTCACTCCACGCTCACTTCACCTAAGTTTTCACGGTGAGATGGTTACAGAATCGCACTGCTGATCGACCGACCCGTGCGACTGTTATTACTTAACCACAACAAGCCTCTCACATCCCACCAAAATCAGTGTCCCACATATTATTTATTCCAAAAAATCTGGTCCAACCACCCAAGTGTTGTGCGTAATGTTATACGTAGCAGTGTCCATGACACGAGCAGGTCGAGATGGCGCGATAGCCACGGTCCGGTATTTAAGGAAACAGACCCAAGGACTGCGGCCGTCCTTGGCAACAGCGCACGAATTCGCGGCCGAGGGTTACTTATTGTAAAGTAAACGTTAGGTGGTGTGGTGTTGGATTTTGTTGTTTGGGGTAGTTCAAATCATTGTATGTAGACGAAAATTGCGTATTTGCAGCGTATTTTGAGAAGATCTGTTTTCATAAGGTTCTACGTGTACTCTCGTACATTCCAACTGCAAATTATGTACGTTTGTACGCACAATATAGAGAGATTTAACTTTTTTTTCAGATTTAACGGTTTTTAATAATTTTATAACCTAGGAAATAGGTTTTCCAGTATTATTGTATCAAAATTTGAGGCTCATTTGTTTTCGGAGTTTTTATTTATTTTATGGAGGAAAATCGAGCAAAATAGTGAAGTTTTAAAAGGCAAAGGAGGGGTCTTCGCCCAGAGCGGTATGTGTAGATTGTAGAGTCATAAAATATTGACCTAGTACCGGTCTGCTACGCCAGCCTAGCTCATATTATAAGAGGAACGGAATGAACGTCTAGCAACGCCAAACAACGCTTATTTAAATACTAGCTGTTTTTGCCCATGGCTTTGCCCGCGTTGAGGTCGGAAATTATCCCAGTAGATAGTACCAGATGGTAAGCTAACCAGGCGTTTACTACGCCTGGACAGGAACGGCCTGCACCTGGTGACGGGTACCATCACGGGACACTGCTCGCTAAACAAACACTTCCACACAATAGGCTAGGTGGAGCGACGATCTTCGCAGGATGGCTGGTAGCAGCTGGATGAGAGTTATGAGAGAGAGAGAGGAGAGGCTTATGTCCAGCAGTGGACTGCTATAGGCTGACGATGATGATGATGTGCATAAAGTTTTAAAAATAAAACATGCTCAAAAGCAAGTTCACTAACCCTCAAAAATCCGTTTTGCAAATCACAACTATAATAATTATAGGCATTAGTTGGAAGGTGACGTTATTATAATGTTTCATGCCAAGTCCCCATAAAGATATGCTGCTCTAGTGTAGGTACCGGTGTTATTAACATTTGGAACAAGTTGGCTCAATCAGGGCAGGGTTTAGCTAAAAGTTATGGGAGAATAGAATTGTGGGACTTTAAAAGAGACCAACTCTGAGTTTGTGTCGGCATTTCTTCTCAGGGATCAGTCACTTCAGTCAACTAGGTAATACTGGAACCATCTAATTTAAAAATATTGACCAAAACATGTACAGACGTCAGCACATCAAGCTTCTACAATCTGTCAAATTTCTTTAATAGATTTTAAACTTTATCGCTAAAGCATTAGGTTCATGTTTGATTGGGAAAATTTGACAGTTTCGGGTAGCTTGATGTGCTGTCGTCTATACATGTTTTTTTGTTTTGTTTTTTTCTGCACCATGGCAATCTGCCCTAGAACATAGGCCACTGTGTTGACAACTTCTAGTCTGTTTGGTTTTATTTTTGTGTTTTTACATATCTCGGGACCTTTGGGGTGGCGAGGGGCCGAAGCCAACTCCCCGCCAAGCCAAGGCCCCGCAGAAAATTTTAATGTGGCACCAACCGACGATTATCCCAGTATGCACTTTGCAAGGGCACCCAAGGATAACCCTCGGTTGGTGTAGGAGCAGAACTATAGTAGGATAATATCTATACTTATAATAAATCTGTAGAAGTGAAAATTCTGTACATTGAAAATATCAAAAAAATAATTTACAGGGGGTGTTACTAGACCGACACCGAACCCAAAAATGTGATTTAAAAAATTTTTGTCTGTCTGTCTGTCTGTCGGTCTGTCTGTCTGTCTGTCTGTCTGTCTGTCTGTTTGTTCAGGCATCACGCAAAAACTACCGGTTCGATTACGATGAAACTTGGTATAATTATTCTTTAATATCCTGGGCACCACACTGGGTACTTTTTATCCCGGAAAAGTATATACAATAAAAAACAAACTTAATTTTGCGGTTCGATCCCTATACCCGATTACCACTGTCTGTACTGTACCAACCGCAAATACTAAGTTTGTCGTAGGTTGGGTCACCCGCAGTGGAGTTCATTTTTATTCCTTTTAGTTTTTAGAGTTATTTTGAGTCGTAGGTATAGATTTTAATTTTAAAGTATAGGTAGTATATTTGATAGTGTACGTAGTGACCGTAGGTTATTTTATAATACTGTTAGGTAGGATTAGTCATTCTTATAGATATTCGTTTTTAGGGATTTTGCTTATTTATTGAGTTTAGATTAGTTATCATCAGAAATAGGTTTATTTAGGTAGGTATTTAATTTTCTGTTATTGAGTTTTTTTTTTAATTAGGTAGGTACTTAGGTAAAGATATCATATAGGTACCCTCTTAATCACCCCTAATGAGACACAATTGGTTTTCTACTGTAATTAGCCACAAAGGGCCCGCGAGATAGATGGCATTCTGGGGAAGCACATACATTTTATCCTGTTAGCACGTTCCCGTGGGATAATTTCCGACATCCACGCGGGCGAAGCCGCGGGCAGAAGCTAGTGGAAAAATAAAAAAGTTGTATTATGGGTTTGGGTGGCATAAGTGGACTAGTTACCAAGAACTATAGAAGAAATATGGCCCCTGTCTGAGCAATGTTTTATATATACACGTATAAATTGGCAGTACCATAGATATAGGAAAGAAGGGCAGGACTGACTTGCACACTCAATAATGGGCCCCCGGAAACGGTTGCTGACCGATGTCACAGACAAAAATAAATAATGTCTTCACTGCCGGGACACAGGCCTCCTCTCGTTGAGAGAGAGTGGGCCGTGATCTACCACGCGGGCCTAATGCAGATTGGTGGATGTCACATGTACTTACTCTCATTGTTATAACCGATACAATTACGGACAATTCTACCTACCCGCGAAATACAGGTGTGATAGCCTTAATCTTTCTCAAACCTGCAGTAATTTCAAGTCATTTTTAATCCTTAACGCGAGATGTCGCTACTAGTCGTACGAAGTTAATAAATGGCGGTGGGGACCTTGCTAATTACTATAATCAATCAACGTGTCCTTGTTAACTTTGTGATACATCGTCGTTTACGTTTCTATGGCTTTTGGTACGCTGGGACTTTTTGCGAATTTTAAATAGTGTTTTTGACAATTTGGACACCATAATTTACCTAGGATAGATGGATGGACCTCGAGAGGCTTGTGGCTAAGTAATAACAGCCGCACGGGTTGATCGATCAGGTTAAGCTATGCTTGCCATGGATGGATGGGGGACCATCTTTACCGAGACCTCTCCGTGCCTCGGAAAGCACGTTAAGCCGTTGGTCCCGGCTGTCATTCGTGGATCTTGACAGTCGTTACGGGTTGTCAGAAACCCGAAAGTCTGACAACCAGTCTTACCAAGCGGTATCGTATTACCCAGTAACTGGGTTGTGGAGGTCAGATAGACAGTCGCTCCATGTAAAATACTGGTGTTCAGCTGCATCCAGTTAGACTGGACGCCGACCCCAACATAGTTGGGAAAAAGCTAGGCAAATGATGGATGGACCTGGATAGGATAGTATATTGAATCATGCGCGCCTGATCTCTCTCCGGTCGTGTCGGATTGCCGTCCCATCGGACTGTGAGACTGAGGGAAGAGAGAGTGCACCTGTGTCTCTGTGCGGAAGGCTGGTGTTCGCTGTGATTGCTCACCATGGCCGGAAGTCGGTCTGAAGGACTTTATATTGAACCATGGTGGACCAGTAGATAACTCACTCCTTGGTGACTATCTCGAAATATATTTTGTTTGCCTATTTCGAAAAGGGTCGTCTATTTAAGTAATTAAGTAAACTGTTATACTCCTCTAACACATGAGTTCTAGAGCCCTATGCTAAGCTATGTCCTGCTAATACATAATTACATACTACTAATATTATAAACGCGAAAGTTTGTGAGGATGGATGGTTGTTTGTTACTCTTTCACGCAAAAACTACTGAACGGATTTGGATGAAATTTGGCACACTGATGGTTTATAACCAGGATTAACACATAGAATACTTTTTTTCCCAAAATTCCCACGGGATCGGAACTTACGCGGGTGAAACCGCGGGGCGCAGCTAGTATTATAAACGCGAAAGTTTCTGAAGATGGATGAATGTGTGTTACTCTTTCACGCAAAAACTACTGAAAGGATTTTGATGAAACTTTACAGTAATATAGCTTATACATCAGAATAACACATAGGATACTTTGTATCCCGATATTCCCGCGGGATCAACACTTATGCGGGTGAAATCGCGGGGTGCTGCGACTAAACATTAAAGCTTCGTTCAGTACGAGATCCGGTACAGGGCTTAAATATGAATAGAAGATACAAATATTCAGTACCTGCGGTAAGCACCGCACAAAGCACTACCTAAGCCTTTTATATTTTACATTTTCACATAATGCTGGCGTTCTGCCAGAAATCGTTCAGCTTTTAAAAGAACAATCACTTCTTTAATCCAAGATAAGTATCAGAATTTTCTATTTTACACGAATAAAACGCCATTCGTTTTAGCTACTTCGGAAATTTTGTTTGTTAGGTGTCTACTGATTTTCTGGGGCTTGTGGCTAAGTAATAACAGCCTCACGGGTTGATCGATCAGGTTAAGCTACGCTTGCCGTGGTTGGTCCGTGGATGGGTGTCCATCTTTACATACCAAGACCCGCCCGTGTCTCGGAAAGCACGTTAAGCCGTTGGTGCCGGCTGCCATTCTTGGATCTTTGACAGTCGTTACGGGTCGTCAGAAGCCCGAAAGTGACAACCAAGGGGTATCGTATTACCCAGTAGGGTTCTCCACTGGGTTGTGGAGGTCAGATAGGCAGTCACTCCATGTAAAATACTGGTACTCAGCTGCATCCAGTTAGACTGGAAGCCGACCTCAACATATTTGGGAAAAGGCTAGGCTGCTTTTCAATTTATTTCATGAGACTACTGATTTTTAGTGCCAAATAGCATCGAAACACAAACTGAAACCATGAAATTCAGCACATGATTCTAGCGTAAAAATTTTCATCGGTTATCAACAAAAGCATCAGCTGTGTCTTGGAAAGTGCAATAACAATGCGGTCAAAATGTATGGAACAGCAATTTTTTTTTTACCAGCAACCGCCGCCACCAGCCACCCTGTACAGATTGCCATCAACATTCTATTTAGGAAGAAGAATGGAATACTCTTTATTATGTACACCATACAGGATACATTTTTACCAATGCGCGAACTGTAACCATGAATTCAGCATATGATTCTCACCCTCAAGCGTAAAAAAGTTTCGTCGGTTAATAAAATAAAAAAAAATTGTTTTGAAACAGCAGTTTTTTTTTTTTATAACCGGTGAAAAATTTCTACCTTAGGAGATCTAGAATCATATGCTGAATTTATACGTATCGTTACAGGTTGCGCACTGGTTAAAAATTTGCAATGTTTTATTAGAAATAATCATATTTGTGCAAGGAGTAGTGGTGGCCTATTGGTAAGGGCCGCAACTTACGTGTTGTAGGACGTAGGTTCGAACCCAAGCAGGCACTTTACTTTGCGTAAATTATTTAATCACCACTGCTCTCAAAACGGTGAAGGAAAACATCGTTAGGAACCCACATGTCCTAGAACCAAAAATTCGAAGACATGTGACATCTACCAACCCACACTGGGCCTGCGTGGTGGATTACGGCCCACTCCCTCTCACAGAGAGGAGACCTGTATTCCAGCAGCGAACATTATAGGCTGATTATGTAATCATATTTGTATTCCCAGTAAAGCACATGCATTTGATTGGTTATTGGTCAGTAGTAGGAAGCGCTTGTTTATGGTGGGTATGTAGAGTTGTACAGGTGCACGTGCTATCGATCTTACACGGTATTGAATGCGGTACGGATAGCAGGGGAAGTTGCTGTAGGATTTTAGGGAATTAATTAGGATTAAATTTTGTTTTATACTATATTTTTGTTGGTTTGACTATTGTTTTCATTGTATTTATTGGTACGAGTATATTGGCTGAATTTTGATTTTTGATTAAATTGAGATTAAATAGTTTTTAACTTTAATGCGAGGAAATTTAAAACGTGGAGAGATTACTTTTTGAGAAATAGATAAGTAAATATAGTTTTTTTTTTTTGTAGTTGTAGAGATATATTTCCTCATCAATCAATAATAACTATGATTAGTAGCAATTTACAGTGACTAAATAAATAAGATAATCATGCTGTACAAGTCAATACAATATTAATATTAACAGCTTAACGCATCAAAAATGTCTCATACATCATAAAATTGAAAAAAACATGAATCACTCAAACTTGTACTAAACTAATATGCTGACGTTATCAATGACGTTTCAATAACAAGTTCAAGGACTCCTTAAATTCAAAGACTTCAAGTAAATTACATACAATTATTTTTGTTTCACGATACAAAACTCACTCGATCCAATGATTGTGTCTAGTATTGTCTTTCAAATATGGCGGATTTCAAGGATGCAGGACATTATTCTTCATTGGGATATTGCTAATACATTTTAAACCAGTGCGCAAACTGTAACCGTGAATTCAGTTCATGATTCTGGGCACCCCTTTTTTTTTTTTTTTTTTGAGGATGGGAAGTCATCAAATGCCTCCTCCCGCTCTGGGTGGAGCAGAAGGGAGTGTCAGACTCTTACTGACTAAAACCCACCCGTGTTCCTTCCTTAGCCCTTTATGTTCCAGGGCAGCGGTAAACCCTTTTGGATGTTCCCGCTACCCTGGCAGGCTTCGGCCCTATGGGGCACCGTCGCTTTTGCTGACATCTCTTTGAGGCATTCTGGGCACCCCTGCGTTGAAATTTTTGACCGGTTTAAAAAAAAAATTGTTCTGCCATACATTTTAAGTGTTGTGTAAATCACATTATAACAGTTATGTTTGCTTAAGTTTGCTTGTACCTAATTAAGTTTTTACTGTATTATTATGTGGATAACGCCGCTGGTTGCGTTATTACATAAATGTTCTAAAATTAATCTGTACTAGTATTAAGCATTAATACGCAATTGTTTGCTGCTGTCCTGAAGAAATAAAAATTAAATTAAATAAAAATTTTGACCGCGTAAGTATTGCACTTTTCTAACCGCGGATTTTGCTTGATTTGCTTTTGAAACAGCGGTTTTTTTTATAATCGACGAATAGTTTCTACTCTAGAGGGTTTGCAATCTGCAAGGACTACTGATTACTGAAACTAACTATAATCACAAACGTCTTAATTTTTCCTTCAAAAGCCATTACCAAAAAAATTACCATAATAAAATCAACCCCTGATTCACTCGCCTTTTTCTGCCAACGCTACCAATGACGCGCCACTATCAAGTTCAGTGACTCACTGAGTCAAGAGCTGACTCAGACGAACTGACGACTTACTATTGGTACTTCAAGCTATTAGAGGGGTGAAAAGGTGCTTGATATTGTGTATTGTTGTATTTTTTAAATGATGGGTTTTGGGAAGTACAGTAACCACACTATATTACAAAGTATAGTACAAAACTCTATCTGTCTTTTCACCTTTTCACACCTTATTGACACACGGATTGATCATGATCTCGGTTAGGACATAGGATATATTTTTATTCCGGTGTACTTTCCCATGGGAAGAATTTGTTTATAGGTTCGTAGTTGTTCTTTTAATTAATAGAAAAGTAGCCTATGTCCTTCTCCAGGTCCCAGGCTACCTCATCATCATCTGCCTAGCCTTTTCCCAACTATGTTGAGATCGGCTTCCAGACTAACCGGATGCAGCTCAATACCAGTATTTTACATGGAGCGACTGCCTATCTGACCTCCACAACCCAGTTACTAGGTAATACGATACCCCTTGGTAAGACTGGTTGTCTGACTTTTGGGCTTCTGGCTACTCGTAACGACTGTCAAAGATCCACGAATGACAGCCGGGACCAACTGCTTAACGTGCGTAATTTGACATATAGGTCCCAGGCTACCTATAGGTATGTCAAATTTCATAACGATCGGGTTTTAGGTGTGAAAGGTAACAGACAGACAGACAGAGTACGTTAGTGATTAATTAGTTCGCATTCGCACAGATACCTGGGACCTGGAGAAAGAACATAGGCTAAATATCATCCTGAATATTTGTATTTAAAAAATTATGTATTAAAAAATATACACAAACAAAGTCACAAGCAACAGCTAATCCTACTTAATCCTTCTAATATTATAAACGTGAAAGTTTGTATGTATGGATGGATGAATGGATGGATGTTTGTTACTCTTTCACGCAAAAACTACTAAATGGATTTGGATGAAATTTGGCACACAGGTGGTTTATAATCAGGATTACACATAGGAGACTTTTTTTCCCGAAATTCCCACGGAATCGGAACTTACGCGGGTGAAACCGCGGGGCGCTGCTAGTATTATTATATTCTAGAGAAAATCCTTCAAAACGGAAGAAAGTCGACGTTAACAAGACTTGCAAAAATTATTTAAAAAATGTTTCCGTTGATCGTCAGCTATTGATAAAATGAAAGATGGTTTTTTTGCCACGGAATTTCTAACTAGCATATAATTTGCAATAATTATGGCAAAATATTTCTTCCAGCCGCGACGGTTGTATGCAATATGACTGCATAAAATTAACTTTTAAATATATTGCCTAATTATTTTTATTAGACGCCAAAAAACTTACGGGTCACACAAACATGTGCGCTGCCCGTTTATACAGGGTGTTATTGACAGCCCTCCGCAAACTGATAGGGTGGCTTCAGTACATCATATTAAGATGACCGGTACATGTAATTCTTTCAGGAACATTAAGGGAATCCAAAAAACCAGATTTGTTTTATTACCTCACACGCAACGTATCGTTACCGTGGCAAAACGCACGTAGCGGACGGCAGCGCAGCGAGCTGGAGCGAGGCTGTTTTCAGCTGTTTTATTTACATAAATGGAGTGTTGCATACAGAGAACGTAATTTTACATTGAAATAAAGGAATATCAGCAGAAAAAACGGCATAAAAAAAAATTTTTTCCTGAGAAAATTTCCAGTAGGATATGACAGAATAAGGAGCTGAATCAATCCTGTGTTTTTGTGGAGGGCTGTCAATAACACCCTGTATTTTATGGATAAAATACGACTTGACGCCCGAAATGCGTGTTTAGGTAAGTGGATTTACTTATATCGTTTTAAACCGTCACAGCACCCATCAGAAATGCTGACTAAGCCTAGTGCAGGCCATTCACTAGGGTGCATTAGCCTCCACGAATGTAAAATTTGGCTGTAAAATGAATTTCTAGCTGAAGGCGTAGAGGAAATTCTCTCTGTTTTTAGAGAGGGACGCTTTTTTTTTTGTTTTTCGTGGGAAATCATCATATTATGATGTTCTCCCGCTCTGGGCGGAGCAGGAGGGCGTGTCAAACTTTTACTGACTAAAACCCACCCGTGTTAATTCAGTTGGCTGTGCCAGGGGCCACGGCCTCTCTTTCGAACAACCCTCGGCCCTGGCAGGCATCGGCCCTAGAGGACCTCGTCAATTCGTACTGACATCTCTTTGAGGCGCGCGTGGAACACAACGCGCTGTCGACCCAGGCCTGGTCCTTGCCGGGCGGCGAGCTAGAGAGAGAGAGGCCTTGGTCCATATAATATGTCCAGTTGACTTGTAACTACAGAAATGAGACTCCTTTAGTGACTTTTTAAAAGTCAATTCTCTTGTAAAAGTGCAATGACGGAACACACAGACCTCTATGAGAAGACTTATTCGGACAAGTTATGACAAAATCTAGCCCAACTACAAACAGTCGATTGAACAAGATTTTGAACATAACTTTTTCTAGTCACAACCATACCACTATCCCAAACCTACCTATAAACCAATTTTCCAATGTTATTATAATTAAATTCGCCAGTAGCGGCGTCAATGATTAATAGTGCTGAAGATAGGGGCTGTCGGCATGTAGGACGAGGCTTTCAACATGATAGGCTATCGATACATGGGGTCGGGAGTGACTTGTACTTTGTAGGATGGTGGGGAAACTCGGGAGTGCTACTTATTTCAAACATGATTAAGGCTATGTTACATTATGCAACAAGCTACGCAATGCAAAAGAATGATTTCTGAGAGGCAATTCTCGTAATTTTCAAAACGTTCACAGTCTGATCTCAGTTTCATTTCCCATTCATCATTTCCCTACATATTTGACTAGTGTTTGACATTTGTTTGTTGCCGAGATGAGACTGCGACTAGATTTTGAACGTTTGAAATGACAAGACTTATGATAAATGATTTTATTTTTGTAAGTAGGTTTGTACAAACACTTTTACACGTCAATCTTTTTTTTTTAAACTAGTTGAGGTCGGCGTTTCCTATCTGACTAGTCTGAGAAGAAAGGCCGAAACAAACTCAGAGGTCACAGTCTCTTTTAAAGTCCAGACAATCTTGGTCAGATTATATGAAGACCATGTAGGTCGATGTCTGAGATGGTCTTTTGAGGAAAGAACCACACAGATTGAGAGGACCTGTCCAGTCAGTGCACTCATTTATCAGAAATCAAAATTAATTGGCCTTATGGTTGTTATTATTTAGTTCGGACAATACTGTAACGCACAGGATCATCTGCGTTTGGTCATGCTGATTGGGAATAGGTGATAGCATAGTCAGCCTATAATTTTCCCAATGCTGGGACGCAGGCTTCCTCTCTTCGTTTGGGATTGGACTGTAATCTATCACCTGGTCCCAGTGCGGGTTGGTAGATGTCACATACCTTGTGACATCTACCAACCCTGGGCCCGCGAGTTTTTGGTTCTAGAACATGCCGGTTTCCTCACGATGTTTTCCTTCACCGTTTTGAGAGCAGTGGTGATGAAAATATTTACACAAAGTCACGTTTGGTCTTGCTGTTTGGCAATAGGTGAAAATAAAGTCTAGTTTTTGGGAAATGAATTTATAAACATAGAAGGGGTCCATGACTAAATAATAACAGCCGCATAGGTCGATGGATCAGGTTAAGCTACACTTGCCGCGGTTGGCTATGGATGAGAGACCATCTTTACATACTGAGACTCCTCCGTGCGTCGGAAAGCACGTTAAGCCATTGGTCCCGGCTGTCATTCGTGGATCTTTGACAGTCGTTACGGGTAGTCAGAAGCCCGAAAGTCTGACAACCAGTCTTACCAAGGGGTATCGTATTACCCAGTAACTGGGTTGTGGGGGCCAGATAGGCAGTGACTCCATGTAAAATACTGGTATTCAGCTGCATCCGGTTACACTGCAGACCCCAACATAGGTAGTTGGGAAAAAAGGCTCGGTAGATGATGAGCCCGATCAGTAACGCGTTCGCCAAGCTTGGTTATCAGCAACATGATATTTACTTAGTGGTTTTCTGAGTAGTGAAACAGGCACACAAGCGACTAGCTCTAGAGGATCAGGGTCTCTCACATATCTTAACATTCTCTCCACTCTTCGATACTGTCCCCTTTATTCATAATCGTTGCTTAAAGTTAAGTAATGATTAGCGACAACTGTTTAACCATATATTTTTGACGTTTTAAACGTCACATAAAACTTTAATCATCGATTATAAATAAACCCTGGTTTGGCAGTGTTTGGTCTTACTTGTCGACGATCAAACTGAAACCATGTATTCAGCACATGATTCGGAACTCTACGTTGAAATTTTTCGTGGGTTGTACCGTATGGTACAGGTAATTGTTTTTTTAATAACCCTTGTTTTCTATAATTAAATTGTTTTGTCGGTTGTCAAAACAATTTCGTCTAGAATCATGTGCTGAATTCTTGGTTTCAGTTTGCGCGTCGATAGCCCTGCCACCCTGTATGTCAGTTAGGTTAAAGACCGGTACATCAACCACCATTCTCTGTCTTGTGTAGTGCGCAGGCGTGCACTTACACGTGCTAATAAACGCACCGGACTCACTGTGACCTCTGAACATTACAACACCATCTGCAATTCCTCCCCCATTTCTCTTGACATGGTGTAAAAGTTTTACATGACATGTGCGTCTCTCTCTATTAATGGTAAGTGCATTATCTATAAATAAAATTAAAATATACAAATAAATAAAATTAAAGTGTCTGTTTGATGTCAAAACAGCTTTTTATAAAAGGTTATAAAAAAAACCAAAAAATATATTTTTTTATTTTTTGTCTGTCTCTCTGTTGTGTGTTTGTTCCGGTTTATCTCCAAAACGGCTGGACCAATTTTGAAGAGACTGTCACTGGTAGATAGCGGATGTTATGAGGAGTAACTTAGGCTTATCTTATTAGACTTATTTTACGGGTTTCATGCAAAAAAAAAACCCATGAAATACATTTTTTTATCCGATATGCACGCGTACTAAATCGTGGGCACAGCTAATTACCCATTAAGATTAAGGTTTACGAGTGTGACTTGCTCCCCATACTTTCTTAAAATATATGTAGAAACGTAGGGTGAAAGTAAAGGGATGTACAATGTTATTTTTCTGTCAGCCCTTTCAATACGTATGAGCGTGAATTGCTAACGTTCAAAACTTTCATCATCATAAATTCCAGCCGTAAGACGTCCACTGTTGGACCTCCCCCAAGCACCGCCACTTCGACCTGTTCTGTGGGTCTCGCTTCCAGCGTATTCCTGCGGCCTTCACCAGGTCAACGGTCCATCTTGTCGGAGACCTGCCAACACCATTTCATCCGGTACGCGGTCGCCACTCCAGAACCTTTCGGCTCCATTGGCCATCTGTTCTGCGAGCAATGTGCTCTGCCCACTGCCACTTAAGTTTGTTTATTAATTTAAGTGGCAGTGGGCAGCAACATTAATATCGTAACGATAGGTGGTTCTAGTAAATAATCTATTTATACTATAATAACTTCTGGTTCCTAGGCACACTAGTAGCTGGCAAGGTCACCAACATTGACAAACTGCAGTGCCGCAGCACAACACCTAATTACATTGAAATTTTGCTAACACCTTAGGTACTTTATTACTGTAGAAAATGTAGTCTATACTAATTTTTTTTTTATTAAGTGAAAATATTAGATTTTTTGTATGTTTGTTTGTTACGTTTTCACGCTAAAACAGCTGAACCGATTTGTATGAAATTTGGCACATGAGTAGACCATGACCTGGATTAGGATATAGAATACTTTTTATTACTATTTGTAAGGTACCTAATATTTTCCCTAAAAATGACTATCATACGTCATTTGAAGAAAATAATTATAATATGATAGTTTTAAGTAGCATAGTGGGTTGCTGCGGTTAGTCCGTGGATGGGTGACCATCTTTACATATCAAGACCCCTCCGTGTCTCGGAAAGCACGTTAAGCCGTTGGTCCCGGCTGTCATTCGTGGGTCTTTGGCAGTCGTTACGGGTAGTCAGAAGCCCGAATGTCTGACAAACCAGTCTTGCCAAGGGGTATCGTATTACCCAGTGGTTGTGAAGGTCAGACACGCAGTCGCAACCAACTCGGGAGAGAAAGAAGCACATGTTACCTAAATGTATAAGTTATTACTACAAGGTGAAAACTACTACAAGGTCTTGTAATCAAAGTCATTACCGAACATTATAATCGATTTTTCGCCAGCAGTAAATAAGGATTTAGCATGCTAGATTTATTTAAATAGTAGGGCCTAATAAAAGATTTGTATTTTATTTTAGCCAACACAAATTACTTTCAAATTTTATTTATGTTCCAAATAGACGTTATTTCAAGTTAAACAAGTATCAACTTTATTTTAATCACAATTAAGTTGATTTTAGAGTGACTAGCACTATTTAAAAATGTTTGTAGCGTAAACTGAACTTTATTGTGTAGGAATTAAAGTTATTTTTCCATAAACTCATATTTGTTTATATTTTTGGTGAATATATCGCGAATCCAGATTAGTATTATGTTACTTTGAATTAAGTCTAAAATCTAAAACAAGATCTTCTATTCTGTCATTAAATACCTACTACTTTTTTTTTATTTGTTGTCGGTTGAGTTTATATAGACTGGTACCTTATACTACTTAAAACTCCATCACCTGTCTGCCTTTTCCCAACTATGTAACGTACTTTCTGAGGCACGAAGGGGTCTCGATATACATATTATGTATAATAATGGAGCCTCATCCACGAACCGACCGCGGCAAGCGTAGCTTAACAATTTATCGACCCACTAGACTAAAATCGTTGCTAAATGTTAACAGCAGTAGCTGTTTTTTTTTTATTTAGCAACGGTTTTAGTCTACATTAATTTAAATGAAGAAGTGGAGAACTGTTCGTAATGCCTTGAGCTTGAGCTAGTCTAGACTGTTTAGCCGCTTCAAACTCTGCAAGGCCATTTAAACATCGTGTATATAGAATATAATCAAGATCTGATTGGTCGTTTTTTGAATACTAAATATTCTAATATTTTTACCACCATTTTGATAAAATAAATCAATCTTTCTCGAGCTAATTTCAAAAGAACAACGTACAAACGTTGTTCTTTTGAAATTAGCTCGAGAAAGTTTTGATTTTCTAATATGCAACCAGCAAACTTGCTAAGATAGGTCGACAGAGCCCCGCTTCGCGGGGCTCCTATTTCTGGATGGTTTAAAAAAAACATAACCACGAAGGCTAACCTATCCGAGTCGGGGTGTTAACCATAATGACGTTTTTTATATATATTAAACGTTAGACCTAATGATTTTCGATTAAATAAACAATATACATATTAAACGTTAGACCAAATGATTTTCGATTACATAAACGTTATATCAAACAACGTTATATTAATTAAGTTTTAGAATAAATAAATGTTATATGTAAAGAAATTATATCAACAGTTGGTATATCTCACGTTGATTATATCTTATGAACGATAATAAAATGAAATTAGACCAAATGAGTTTATACGTTATGAGACGCACCCGATCTCAGTCTCAATCTGTCAAAAAATACTTCTAATATAACTACATTTTGACAAGTTTTTGACATTTGTTTGTCGCTGAGATGAGACTGCGACTAGATTTTGAACGTTTTAGGTAAATTACGAGAATTGACCTTCAGATCTATACAGGGTGCAGGGACCTCAACACACAACCTGTTACCATGGATACAGTACATGATTCTGGACCGCCCTGAGTTGCAATTACTCGTCGGTTATTAAAAAAAAAATTGCTGTTCTAAATTAGTTGTTTCTATGATGCCAGCTCATCCGACATGCGACATGTCCAACCCAAACCTACTTATGATAGATAAATAGAATATTCTTTATTATGCATATCATAAATATTAAGAGAAGATAAAGGAAAGAAAATAAGAAGATAAGAGAGAGAGAGAGGAGCAGATGAGAGGGGGAGAGCTTATGGCAAAACATACAGATCTAACTGTTATTTTAAGACCTCGCACATATTATTTGATGTATAATTATGTTTTACAATAAATTTATTATAATCTATTCCATTGATGGGCAGAATTGCGAGTCAGATAACTTAGATAAATCTTTAATTAAGGATAGTGAAGATCGTTTTTTCAACGTATCCCTGTTTAGCGGTTGAGACTTATTGCATTGGATAAGTACTGAAAAGCAGTAATGAAGAAAATGTCGTAAGGAAAGTTCTGAGTATTAATGTGGATGGCTATCAGACCAGGGGATAAAACAAAGAAATGACTGATGGACTGTGTAAAATAATAAGAATAGAAAAGGGGTGACTACCGAGATGAGCACTAATAGAGAAGTCCGTACTTCTCTATTAGTGCTCATCATTAGTGCTTCTATACTTGTGGACAGCGCAACATGTTTTATTCTTCCATAAGAATAAAACATGTTGCGCTGACCACAAATAAATTTGAATAAGAGCACGATAATGATGATCAGGTGAAAATCAGTTAAAGAAATAAATCAGCTAAGGGAAAGTCAATTTATTGCCTGTAACCATAAACTTCCTAGCATCGAATCGATTACTTTAGTCAAAAGATTGCAAAAAGATGTTAGTTTAATTAATGTACATAATTTATGTTCCATAATACTCGTGGGTTTCCGTACTAAAAGTGTGTTTTTAGATTCTTATGATAAAATATGACCCTTGAAAAAGTAGAGCACGGAACTGCTAAGTTTATTATGGCGTAGGTATATTAATATTATTATATTTTCAGGTTTGTAACTAGGTTTTTAATACATGAACACCATTTCAGAATAATGCTGATACGAAATAATACTTACTTAATATTTAGGTAATAAAAATCCAATTTATGACCACACAACACACCTTTAACAGTATTTTTCAATTACAAAACAATTATTAGTCACTATAGTTCACATTTTTGCTAATATTTTACAAAAACACTCATTTTAAAACGTCATCATTTCAATTTTATTTTGAACACGTAATATAAAACGTAAATTGCCACCATTTTAAATTTTCTGGCGCGAAAATAAATCGTAGCTGTCATTTTTTAATTTTAATTCCACTCACACACACACATCAATTTAATATAACAGATTAAACATTGTTTCCTTGTGAAAAAAATACGAATGAAGGTTAGATTTCAATTTCTCGCCCATGATGCGAAAATTTTGCAGTTTTAACACTTTTAGCACAAAAATTCACACATTTAAGTATTTTATACACACAGATTTTGTTGTTGGCATGTTTTTTGATATTTTTTTGTTAAAAAAGTATTGTTTATTATTGTTTTGTTTCCAGTTTCTAAGGCTACGCTATGTCTTACAAGGCAGTTGTGTTACAACTGACCATTGTGTGAAGAAATGGGGGGCGAGTGGGTGGCCCAAGGGGGTGTGCTGTTAATCACATGGGGTGGAATAATTTTGTTTTTTAATTACGCCAAGGTGCGTTCGGCAACGGATTTTACTGTTATTGACGCTATTTTAGGTTACGATGTCATGTTTGGGAAATACTTGGTATGTGATGACTTTATCCGACGCCAAAGGAAATGGGGACACGGGAGTTTCCTTTTTTTTTCGAAATGAGGCTTGTTACGTTGCAGCCTTCTTGGTTTTATAAACTCTGCATTTTTTGGCTGGAAAGAATTACCTAATTATTAAAAAACACAGTCCCTAAGTTAGATTAATTTCAATACAGTTCGAAACCTTGTATTAATACGAGTACATACAGGTATTTAAATAATTTCGTTAATTAAGAGTTTTGCATTGAGTGAGTTCGCTACACATTGTTTAGGCGATGTTAAACCGCGGTGCGTGGCTGCCGCGTTGTACTTGTGGCTAATTTGCAAATCTCTGATTTTGGAGGTTCACGCTAGGTTTATTATAGGAGGGTGAGCAGAGTTATAGGTGGCATTTTAATTCTGCTTATTTTATGTTTACAGAGATAAATGTTCTGTTGGTTTTTATACAGGGTGTCCCAAAAGGTTACGTAGCTGGGAAGCGGGGTGATAAGGGTGGTCACAAGGGTCACCAGAAAAAAAAAAAAAAAAAAAAATCTGGTGACCATTTATTTTTTTAAATACCCTCTGGGTATTTAAAAAAATAAATGGCATTTTTACAGAACTAAAAATTTTACACCTTGTGGGGCTATTTCAAAATTTGGAAGTGGGGGGTCGTGACGTCACGCCATGCTAAAAATTGTAGCAAGGCGTGACGTCACGCAGAACTTTAACGGGCGATATCTTCATAATTTTTTATATAATTGACAAAAGAAAAAATACGGGTCCAATATTTTTTGATAATCTAACTGACGGACTAATTAGAATTTTTTAGGAAACTTGCGTATTCGCAACAATAAAACTTAACAACTTACATAATAATTTATATTCGGTAGAAAAAGTCGAAATCCAGTGAAGTTTATTAAGTATAACACAAGTAATGTATTCTAATAACGTTGTTTTCAGGGCCGCGTATAAAATGGAACCTTGTGCTGAAGGATGTAATCAATGTTGTGGCGACTGTGTACAGGCTTCATTAGAACGTTTCTGTGTTTTGACCATGTTGTTATTCAGTTGTAAATGATGGTCGAACTATTTTATTGTAGGAAATTTGCATGTCATTGCGCTTGTACTTCCTGAAGGGATAGGCAGAGACGCAAGTGTTACTGATGTTGGCTTCGTTCCATGACGACGAAACTGTTGTTGACTGTTTAAACTAGGAATTTCGTAGTAACAGCCCGAGTCGTGATCTGTGTCCGGTGATAGCATAAAATAAAAAAAATAAAAACATTTAATTCGAGTATCACTGACTCATACCTAATAGAAAAAAATACACTCATACAGTCATAATTCATACACAAAACCACCAATTCAATTCAATTACCATAAGTCATACACAATAATAAAAAAATATCATATTTAAATGAACAAATTACAAGCTTGTTAGTCGCATCAGCCTGCCACATATCACCCACAACAGAGGATGGGAGATGATGGAGCAATCTTACCGCAAGCGCGGCCAGCATGCTGTTAGCGCTCCCCCGCACTCGCCGCACCAGCGACGTACAGTCACGAACACCAATATGTCAACACTTGGCAACTTTCACTTGCTATTTTTTCGTGAAATAACGAATGCAACGTTGAAATACGACACATTACATAAACCTATGGGTACGAAAATGCTATGTTCGTAACAACATAAAGTTTCATTAAAAAATAAAGGAGTAAATCGCTTTTGAATAAAGTCGAGTGTACATATATATACTTTTGTTCGTGACTGTACCTCTCTTGCGCATAGGATCGCCCTCTATGACATTGGTTACTTAAAGTATAAAGCAGTGTTTAGCGACTGTTTAAAAATACATTTTTGACGTTTGAACGTCACTTAACTTTAATCATCGTTTATAAATAAACCCCTTAAAGGCTAGGATAAAGACATAATTAAAGCATAGATAATAATCAGCCTATAAGGTTCGCACTGCCGGGACTCAGGCCTTCTCTCCTTGACAGGAACCGGGCCGAAATCTACCACGCGGGCCCAGCCCGGGTTGGTGAATAATATCTAGGTAGGTACTCAATTAAGGTCAATCGCCGATATTAATTATATTATTTAGGTATTGCAATCTTTTAGTACTTACATTATCTAGATAAGCAGTCTGTTATTAATTCCCGCGCGGTGGGTGCGCCTCTCAAAGTAATAGAGAAGACCAATTACCTTAATGTTTCAGATATACCTCGTTTTTAAAGCTTGCGATACGATTTTAGGGTATAGAGAACATACAGCATAACATAACCCAAATTACGCCAGAACTTTTAATTTTTTGAGGTTGTACGACTCTTGTAATAATGAATGAATGAATGAATGATATATTTATTTGCAAGAGCGGAGCTATTGCCTTTAATCAAGCACAAATCCATACTGTAGGCTGTTAATGAGAAATTTCTATGGGGATTGAACCCGAAATCAAAGTCATTTATCCACAAGCTGAGAATCTGCACTTTTCGGATGTCAAAATTCCATAATACACCCGCACTTCACCACTTCCTAGTGCTTTGCCCGGATCTTGATGTTCAGTAGATAAAATAGGAAACCGGAAATTACGTAGTAAGTTCTAGGTTCTTGAGACTTAGTTAACTTAATTTTTGAGCTCTACTACAATCTACCTAAATCTTTTTTGTAGCTAAATGACGGAACCTTCTGCAGACGATGGATTCTGTAAAAATCTCACCGTGAAAAGTTAGGTGAAGTGAGCTGTCAATAGTGTCAATCCTTAGCATTAGTTGGAATGACAGCTCACTCCACGCTCACTTCACCTGAGTTTTCACGGTGATATGGTTACAGAATCGCACTGCAGGTCCTGTTAAAGTTTAGCCCTTAACTGTTGTCCCACAAAACCTATATGTTTATTACTTACAAAGAACTATAAAAACTACTACTAACTACTTTAAAAGATCGCTATTAGCGATAAGACCGCCCATTGTGTCACCCTATGTAAAATTTCTATATTTATGTCTGTAATTTATATGGTGTAGGTACATACATAATAAAGAGTGTTCTATTCTATTCTATGTAAGTCGTACCGCCATCGAATCGCATCATAAAACCACAAATCTGCAATGTTTTGCTGTACCCACTAACTACGTGGGAGGCCGACTGTCGGTTCGACCGCACCTACGATGCAGTACAGCTAATGCGAGCACCGTCTGTTATGACGTTAGGGGTAATTAACGGCATGAGCAGTGATGTGGCCGCGACTACGAGTTGTAGGTCGTAGGTTCGAACCCAGACAGGCGCTTTACTTTGTGTAAATTATTTCATCACCACTGCTCTCAAAACGGTAAAGGAAAACATCGTGAAGAAACCTTGTCCTAGAACCAAAAATTTGAAGACATGTGACATCTACCAACCCGCACTGGGCCCGCGTAGTGGATTACGGCCCACTCCCTCTCACAGGGAGGTCTGTGTCCCAGCAGTCGGAACATTATAGGCTATGCCTATAATGTTCCGACTGCTGGGACACAGACCTCTTTGTATTGGGTTTGGGAAACAAGAGCCATGAGAAGTATTATTTTAAGTCAACTTTTTAATTTCCTTAATATAATAATAACAAAGAAATCAACACATCAAAATTATAGGTGGTAGTCATTACCAAAAGTAATGAGTACCACCATAATACTTCTCATGGCTCTTGTTTCCCAAACCCAATACAAAGATAAGGCTTTATCGGGGTCGCGAGTTCGATTCCCAGACAAATTCAGATTGGAATAAGCTATTCGCAACAGTGAATTTTGATACCAAGACTTTCGTGCTAGCGTACCATTCAAACAGTTTTTCGAAATAGCGTGCGTCGCTATAACGTCATTCGATATAACAGTTTTCGACCCAATGTGTTTTCGAACTGGCGTACCACTCGTAAAATTTTTCGAAATAGCGTGCGTCGAAATAACGTCATTCGAATTTTCATATCACTCCCATAGGCATATTATTATTATGCCTTGAAAAACCTTTCACCACGAGGGCCCAGTGCGGGTTGGTAGATGTCACAAGTCTTCGAAGTTTTGGTGACTAGCAGTGTGACACTACAGCCTAAACGAAAAAAATACATGTGGAGAATGTAAGATGCAAGAGCAAACGCAGTGAGCTCGAAACTGTTAACACCACACCTCGGATGGGTTTAGTTTCCTTTAGACCATTCGTACAGAAATTGGGAATTACTTTGTCGACTTATGTAGAAAAGGTATTCTTTTGGTCAATCAATTCAGAAATACAAGTAACTTTATAGGGTTATGCTGAAAAGTTGAGAACTAAGAGAATGCAGAATGTACGAAAATTTTAACACCCCGACCCTGTTAATGTATGAAAGTTTTAACACCCAAAGTCTATGGGAAAGACGGTCCTACAGAAGTATGTGGGCTAATTGCGTAGCATTACTAACAGTGGCAACGGGTTTCATTTTGACAGTTCAACAAGATTTTTTTTTTTTTCAATACTTGGTTTTTATTATTAGGAGTAGCAACAGATATTTACATTATATAAGCTAATATTTAAAATAATGATATGTACATGTGAAAAAATAAGCAAAATAATCATAGGGCATCAAAAAATTCGTCCGCATCGCTGTCAACAGGAACAGTGCCCAAAAGGCTGGCGGCATTGCCACGTTGTATGGCGATGCTAATTCTTTGGCCAAGAAACTGGCCAGCCCTCTGGTCATGTGAAGAGTCGACTAACCGCTTGGCGATATCTCGAAAAACCAAGTGGACACTCGGACCCCATGGCCCTAGTGTTTCAACCCCAAACGGCTCGAACATATAACTCCCAATCAGGCTGGAATATTTTCGCCGTTTGAGGTGTTCTGCACCAGCAGCAGCCGCTCCAGCACAGCCCACCGTGCTAGGAAGATGGGATTGCTCAAGGGTGTCGACACATGTTGCATCCCATTGTTGCACAACATTCATTGAGTGATTTACGTTGTTGAGCAGACAAAATTTTCAAGCAATGGACTAGCAATATCCTTCAAAATGATTCAGTTGTTATTGATAGTGTGTTACTCAATCAGGGTGCTGGTTTTGTGCCTTGTTTATAGTAATAGGTAAGCTCGCCCCCTTTTTTTTTTTTTTTTTTTTGGGTGGGAAATCATCATATGACCCCTCCCGCTCTGGGCGGAGCGGAAGGGAGTGTCAGACTTTTACTGACTAAAACCCACCCGTGTTCCTTCAGTTGCCTGTGCCAAGGGCCACGGTACCTCTTTCGAATATCCCGCAGCCCTGGCGGCATCGGCCCTAGAGGGCCCCGTCAGTTCGTGCTGACATCTCTTTGAGGCGCGCGTGGAACACAACGCGCCGTCGACCCGGGCCTGGTCCTTACCGGGCGGCGAGCTGCCCGTTGCTCGCCGCCCGCAAGCCCGCGCCTACGGTGGCCGGGAGTCGGCTATTGACTCCCGTCCAGGGCGTCTCCTACGGCGGCTAGGGGCGTGAGGGCGCAGCGATTGCCTCTCCCTCACGCGCTCCGCCTCCTCCTTTGCGAGCATTACTGCTTCGCAGAAGGAGGTGACGGCCTCCCATTCACTCTCGCTCCGTACCATGGCCTGGACCAGGGCCGGACGCGAGAGATCGCTGCCGCCGATCGCCGCCACGAGGACACGGCGGTGCCCTGCCCAAGCCGGGCAGACCTCCACCGTGTGCTCCACCGTGTCCTCCGGGCGATCCACACAGTGGTGACACCCTGGCGTTTCCTCCCGCTTTATCCTGAACAGGAACCTCCCGAAACAACCGTGTCCGGTGAGGACCTGCGTCAGGCGGAAGGTGAGGGCGCCGTGGCGCCTCTCTAGCCACTCCTCAAAGAGGGGACTTATCGCCGCTATTGTGGCGTGCCCAGCACTGGGTTGCGACAATCGCACTCTCCATGCCGCTATGAGATCCCGCCGGAGCTCTGTCCGCTGTGCCGTGATTTCTCGCGGCAGCGGAGTTACGCCCCGGCGTTTTGCCTCCTCTCGCCACTCCCATATGTGGGCGAGGACCTTGGCCTCTAGATCCCATGGCGGCAATCCGGCAAGGAGGCTCGCCGCCTCAACGGAGACCGTGCGGTATCCTCGGATCAGCCGGACAGCCATGACCCTTTGGGACGCGTTCAACCGGCGGGCTGGTCGCTTCCTCAGGGAACGCGCCCACACCGGTGCCCCGTAAAGCTCGCCCCCTAACTGGCGAAATGATAGTGAATTGTTTACTTCTGTATAACCCTTTTTTAGAGAATACAGGGCCCCAAGTCAGCAGCTCGCCGCCCGGTAAGGACCAGGCCCGGGTCGACGGCGCGTTGCGTTCCACGCGCGCCTCAAAGAGATGTCAGCACGAATTGACGGGGTCCGCTAGGGCCGATGCCGCCGGGGCTGCGGGTTGTTCGAAAGAGATACCGTGGCCCCTGGCACAGGCAACTGAAGGAACACGGGTTTTTTTTTTTTTTTTTGTTTTGGCAGGAGTGGGAAATCCTCATGGACGCCCAGACTGCCTCACTGGTGAACCAGTCTGGGCAGTGCCGGACTCTTACCGGCTAAAACCCACTCCTGCCTTTCCAAGTGTCCCCCTGACGTGATCAGGGACCTTTATTTTCGTGGTATATTTATTTATTTTATTATATTTTAGTAGTTATTAGTTTGTTTTATATTTTACTTTACTGGCTTCAAGAACAGGATTATTTTTACTAACTTCTTATCATCTGCTTACTTTGCTTGCTTATCTTATGTTTTAGTGTATATTAAACAATATATAGCCAACTTACCTTATTTAACTATGTCATTTTATTAGCTATATTTAACAATTATCTTATTTCCTATGCTTACTCTGCGCTTAACTTATTTTTATTTTGCTTGCTTATTTTTATATGTTTATGATACATAATTTATCAAATATATATTAAACATAACTTATTTATCTATTCCTATTTACTACTGTCTTAGCGATTTGCACACAGTATTCTATTAATGTTTGTCTTGATTTTTTGTTTGCTATTATCGTATGAATGTTTTCGGGTTTTATATCGCAATCAAGTGCTTGCTCTGTCTCAAATCTGAGCCTTGTGTAGACCGGACAGCTAAACAGGAGGTGTGGGACAGACTCCGCGACCCCCGGCTCACAAATGCACGATGGGTCCCCCTTACACTTGAACCGATGCAAGTATTCTGAGAACCCACCGTGCCCCGTCATCACCTGAGTCGCCAAGCCTGCCGGTTTTATTTTCCTCACCGTTTTGAATCCTTCCACTGCATCCGGGAAGAACATCCTGGTGACCGCTGGCAACCATGGATCTTTATCTCGCTGGACAGACCAATGTCGATCCCGCCCATGCTCAGTCGTGGTGTGTCAAATTTCAGCTTCCTGGTGAGCACCATTGCGTGTGTCTTGTGTGGCGCAAATTTCAGCTTGTTTTTGTCACCCCACGCCTGAACATACGCGAGTGCGGCATTGGCCTTCCTCTCCACCTCCAACGCCGCATCTTCGGCAAACACCAACACCACGTCATCTGCGAAAGCCTGGCAATAGTCACCCCGACGCTCGAGTCCCTTGAGGAGTGGGTCAAGGAGAAGATTCCAGAGAATCGGCCCGCTAATCGATCCCTGCACACATCCCTTTTGAGTGTCCTTTGTGTACTCTTCTCCGGCGTACCTCACCCGGACCTTGCGGTCCTGTAGGTAGCTGTCCATGAGTCGCCGGAGGTTTACCGGACACTCTTCTTCGGCAAGTCTGATCTTGATTGCGGGCCACCAGGCGCTATCGAAGGCTCCCTCTATGTCCAGTGATATCACGGTTACCAGTTTCCTATCTTTTAGTTTTCCGTCTATATGTTGTATCATGTCATAGAGGGAGTCCTCGGTGCTTCTCTGGGGTAGAAGGAACACGGGTGGGTTTTAGTCAGTAAAAGTCTGACACGCCCTTCCGCTCAGCCAAGAGCGGGAGAGGTCATTTGATGATTTCCCACCCAGGCTTAATGTTATGACGTTAAGAAATTTATAAAGTACCTACGTATAACGATATATGATATCGGTGTAGTGTAATTATTAACGGGGACCGCACCGGATGCTCCGAATCTGGATTGGCGATGCACGATCATGGAGCGCCGATCGAGACTCTTTTTAGGATACCCGCGATCCCGTCGCGCGCTTCAGTGCCATTCCAAGTTTTAGCTAGATTACAACTTTGGGCTGGGCATTATCCATATTGCCTGATCGCCCGATCCTCACACAATTGTCCACACCGAGCCGACTGAGGTGCCTTTGAGCATTTTCAAAAAACCGACAGCGCTCGGATCGTCCGCTCCACGGAGCGCGCGTGGCGCGTCCACACCGACCGCGCATTTGGATCGCGCTCCTGCCGCGCCCGAGCGGAGCGCATTGGATTGTCCGGTATGGACACAGGTATACACTTTACGGTTTCAAAGATGATTTGTAGCTCTGTTTTGCAAGGGCGGGTTGTTTCACGTCCACTTGACGCACGCGTATACGTCAAAAATGGCGCTAACTATCGTCAAACCAAAAACAAAACCTTGTTTCAAATTAAAATTACAAAATTATGGCCTTGACTTACGTCAAATAATACCGAGTTCGTATTCGTTATTATTTGACGTACGTATGTTGCGTTAACCAACCGTTTGAAACAACCGGCCTTAATAAGGAAGGGTTCGTCGAAATAAAATGATTCGTTGTATATTTCAATCATTCATTTATTACCTCGTTATGTAAGGAATACAATGTGTTGGCAGCTACCCACTGCGCAGGACGATGATACTAACATAGTTAATACATCAACTATTCATACATTATTCACAAATTAAAATTTACAAAATTCATTAATTACTTAGTTATGTACAAAAGTATTGGTGGTATTTATTGCTTTTGTAAAATCAAAATTTATTAACATAAAATAAAATTACATGCATTTTAACATCTAAAATAAAAAATTCAGCTAGACATTCATAAAAATTATTTTTCATAAACTTCACAAAATATATTTAATTTTAATATTAATATATCGAATTAAACACCAATGCTTTTGCATCAAACCGTAAAAACTATAGAATACTAATACAATACAATAATTTGATAAAACAATACTAATTATTGTTCACAATTAAAATTGAACTGCATACCAATAATATTATAATTACACAATGTACAATACTATACAACTTAATATTTAAGCTTATAGCTGACTTGACCAAAGGAACTCGAAAATAAACGGAAAATAAAATTGTTTCTTATATATGCTTTCCTCTTTACCGTTAGCCTAAAAATGTCATCTAGACAGGGAGCTTAACCTGATCGATCGACCCATGCGGCTTATTAATTAGCCACAAGCCCCTCTGGTGAATTGATT
Organism: Apamea sordens; assembly: GCA_945859715.1. Taxonomy (NCBI): domain Eukaryota; kingdom Metazoa; phylum Arthropoda; class Insecta; order Lepidoptera; family Noctuidae; genus Apamea; species Apamea sordens. The sequence continues at coordinate 1,189,212 of OX244009.1, read as the reverse complement.
ATATTCTAATGAATGCGATTATTGGTCAGTTCGATCTTTATTTTATTAATAGTTAAAACACCGTTATTAATTAATACTTTCGTTTAGTGTACTATATTATTTGGATGTCTGACCAAACAAAGCCAAAGGCGATTGAAGATTTTCATATGGAGCCTGCCCATCCACCATTTTGTTTTTTTTTTTTCAAAATGGCGAATGTATGTGTTTGTTACGGACCTTCAAAGCCCTTTAACAACACGGTAAAATCATTAGAATATGGGATGGGCTCCCCAATGAACCCATTCCTCCTGCAATATGGCCTAGGCAAACGTCACAAAACAGAATTTCTCATCATGTCGATAGAAATAAAAAAAAGTTACGATATCAATCGAAGACATCGTACGACTAATTTGAGCAACTCCAGAAAATCTTTGGGCAACTTCAGAGTACTTTAATTCTTATTGCCAGGTATAGTAGAAACTAAATCGTACGACATAGTCGATTGACAGAATCTATTGATCTAATGTTTAGGCTCCGTGCAGAGCATACTTTGCTCCGGTTTTCTGATGCCATTGAACAAAATACTTTATTTTCAGCGTTTTTAAGTGCAAGATTGAATGAACATCGACAGAGTTATTTAACGCCTCTTAAGCTCGCGTTCGTGCTTATCTTTTGAACTTTAATACAGTAGTAATAAAGTTTATTATTCAATGTCACCAGAAAATTCTTTGTTATACGTACCTATAGGACCCCGCAACAAAAATACAGATCTTTAAATCAATGGTTTACGGTTCTTTTTTTAGAAAAAAACTATAATTATGATAATTCCTAGGTCACCAGCTAAACGATAATAAGGCACCAAAATAACTATACAGTTAGTAAAACTACTGAAAGTTAATGAAAAAATCTTGAAAACGTTTGAACATTTTATACACCCATATAAATGCTAATTTTAATGCGATCGTGTTTTAAAAGATAATGCTTAAAGGCAGTCAGAATTTGTGAGTGATCTGAAAGGATACGTTTTGGGGACAACCACGAACTAAGTTTTGGTGGCAATCACTAAGTTCTGATGGCAATCACTAACTAAGTTTTGGTGGCAATCACTAACTAAGTTTTGGTGGCAATCACTAAGTTTTGATGGCAATCACTAACTAAGTTTTGGTGGCAATCACTATTTTTTGGTGGCAATCACTAACTAAGTTTTGGTGGCAATCACTAACTAAGTTTTGGTGGCAATCACTATGTTTTGTGGGCAACCACAACCTAAGTTTTGGGGGCAAACTAAGTTTTGGGCTCAGAATTATAAATTCCCTTAATATCCAACACATTCTACAGAAATTGAATATCCCGGGAGTTGTAGGGTTTGGACATGTAGGAATTGGTTAGTATGGATCTTAGACATTAGGGGAATCGGATTTCAGGGAATAGGGAATTGGACATCCTAGGAACTGGACCGGGAATTGGGTAGTTCCAAAATGCTAGATATTTTGGGAATTGAACATTCTAAATATTTATTAGTAGTTATAGTGAGATGGTCGACTTGAAGAAGCTGTTACGGCTCCAGTCTGCCCCGCGCCTTCTTTGCGTTGTAAAGTGAATGCCGTTTGTGTTTGCCAAGGATAACGCTGTCGCAAAAACGACCGAATTCTGGTCGAAGCATATTAAAAACAAATAAATGGAACCGTCGATACGACGAAGAAGAAGAGTAACATCGAAACTTAACATTTCAGGGTATATTTAAGTGCAAAAATATTGCTTCTATACCGGGGTAATTGTGTACCACACTAACAGTTGCAACGGCTTTCATGTTGACAGTTCAACAACATTCATTGCGTTATTTACGTTGTTGAACATACAAATGTTTCGAACATATGAAGCAATGGATAAGCAATATCCTTCAAAATGATTCAGATTGTTGTTGATAGTATGTTACGCAATTAGAGTGCTGATTATCTTGTAGCTACTTATCCTGACTGCCTGAAACATTATCTACTGTTTAACTCAGGTCTCTGCAGTAACGGAATTGTAAGTCATAACGGTATAAAATAAAATATTTCTTACAACTCGTATAGGGATTAAATAATTTTGGCAGTTTTCTTATAATCTGAATTAATTTATTAATAATAATCTTTCGCCAATGTATTTAAGACATCCGTTTTGAAGTCCACTTTGGACGTGTTAACGGATTTACGGAATTCTCAGATCATTTTTTACGACCCCTCCGCTAAGATTCTATAAATGTGCAACGGAATTAAAATCCGGAGATCCGTGCTAAAATCCGTGACGGCTATTTTATTGTACTAAACAGTAATACATATACATTGAATTAAAAATGCTATCAATTCATTAATTTAGACGGAATAAAAATAATAAATAAATGAATGAGTATAATAAACGGAATTCAGTATCATATCATTCATTGCTCATTATAATGAGTTAATACATACTGAAGTAGACACTATAATAGGAGTCCAAAATACAAAAATATTTTGCTTGACAGATAAAATTATCAATGGTATCTGTCAGGTTATATTTGTCTCTTTTCAACGCATGGAGCGCACATAGCTTTGTCTCTCTCTCACATCTTGTATACAAGATTTGAAGATGCAACATGATAAATAACTATCGCTCTCTTTCTTACATGCAGTAGTTCTATAGCGTTATTCTCTAACATCTTGGAAACATGAGATAGATGATTTAAAGAGGCAGCACATGACAGATGACTATCGCTCTCTGTCATACGTCTAATATTTGTATAGTGTTATCTCTCTCTCTAATACTTTACAATTGGACTCCCACTAAAGTTTCAACTTTGCCATTCATCGTTTGGATTATTCTTAAAAACTTGTAAAAATCACATGTCTTTTAATACAGACTTCAATATGGCGCCTTCAGTGTTTCTCGTTTGGTTGACACCGGTGTCTAGACTCTGTGAGAGCACTCTCGGTTCTCTATCGGAGTCTCGTGAGAGCTGGGAGGAAGTTTCTATGGCATCTATATTTTGGAACAGAAGATTGTTCGAACTGTTTGATGCGGTGCGACTGTGACCTGTTCTTGGTAGGTTTGGTGGTGGTCCTGTAAAAGAAAAAAGTTTATTAATTTATCAAACCACGTGGAGCCCTGACACGGCTAGAAGGCGTTGCGGCAGACCCCGTTGAAGATGGCGGGGCGAGCTGGACAAAACAAGCGACCAGACTAGTATATTAAGCGTTACTAAATGGATTGATCAGGGGGAAAGTAAGATTATACAATTTTCTGCTGCTTAGACTGTCAGTAGGAATGTCAAAGTCAAATTTGCAATATAATAATAACCAAAGGCAATTTTGAAAGTCAAGAATGACAAAGAAAAGAGACATTCCAGTTTCAAACAGACACCCGATCTGCAAACATCTTGGATGTTTACAAATTCGGCCTGTTTGTTAAAATATAAAAACTGGCCCCCCTTAAATATTTATTTTATTTTGTTTTTATAGTATTTGTTGTTATAGCGGTAATAGAAATACATAATTTGTGAAAATTACAACTGTCTAGCTATCGCGGTTCTTGAGATACAGCCTTGTGACAGACAGACGGACGGACAGACAGCGAAGTCTTAGTAATAGGGTCCCGTTTTTACCCTTTGGGTACGGAACCCTAAAAATGATGATAATATTTTGTGAAACTGTCCAAAAACCCGAAGGAGACGATTTTTCAATAAAATTTTCCTGTTATCTAAAAAATATAGTATTATAGTTTGGAGGGATAAGGAACAGGGTGTAAAGTTCACTCATCCTCCATAGAAAAGGGAGGATCCTCCGACCAGACGGGTGTTGTGTCTGGCGGGCTATTGCCCAACGATTGATGTTGGGAAATTGTATCTATGCTAATTGCGCGGTAAACTCTGCTTGCGAGATGCAGGATTTGCGTGACGTCAGTATGACGCGTTGTTCGAATGTGGCGTTGTAGATACCGCTACAATAGTATTTTTTTATCTATGAGCTAGTGGCGTATTTCCTTACCTATAGTAGAATTCTTCCTCGAGCTCGGCGTAGTACTCCTACTCCCATTGCCGTGCGCCAACGTCATCATGTTCGGCAGCGCAGCCCTAGGCCTGGACTCGTTCTGCAAGAACTTCACGAACTCGGCCGCCAAGCTGTCGGGGGCTGTGGTGGAGCGCGACAGGCCGAGACGCTCGCACTCTTGTTGGTTGAAGTCTAGGACCGTGGACAGAACTCGCAGAACTTGTGTTCTGTAAAAAGGTGATGTTTTAATTAACCTTTCACGGTTTTTAAGCTTCCAAGCTTGAACAAAAACGGAACGTTTATAACACCATCATCAGTTTTATTTATTTACTAACAGTGCCCCGCAGTTTCACCCGCATAAGTCTCGATCCCGTGAGAATATCGGGGTGAATATCCTATGTGTTAATCCTGGTTATAAACTATATGTGTGCCAAATTTCATCCAAATCCGTTCAGTCGTTTTTGCGTGAAAGACTAACAAACATCCATCCATCCATCCTCACAATTTTTCGCGTTTATAATATAGTAGGATTGATTAAAACATTAGGCACAAGTAAAAAAATACTGCACAAAGGCAGACTTAATGCCTGAGACATTTTATACTAGTCAACCTTAGGGTAATGTAGAGACAAAACATGGCAGATGCAATAGAACAGCACTAAAATTGCTACGCGGTGACCCAGTAAACATGCTTGGAACAGTGTCAGAAATATTAAAAAAAAAAATCATCACGGTAGGTATCTCGTGAATGTTTGTTGGTCCCAAGCGAGTGCTGAGCATCAGGTCCTGCTTTTGATTCCCAACTCATGCAAACTTGAAGGGTTTCCAGTAGACCGGTGTATGGATTCGCGCCCAATTCATGGAAATAAACTGAGACTTAAACTGGCGAAAGGTGTGGTGCATCTGGTAGTGGAAGTAAAATTAATACTGATGAATGCCTTACTTGTTAGTACTATTTCCGCCAGCAGTCATGACGTAGTTGATGACGAGGTTCTTCACCAAGTTCTTATCGACCTTATCCTGCTGGTTTGATATCGCGTTGTAATACCGCTCCTCAGCCGCCGCTACGGATGTCTGGAGAGTCCGAACTGGGTAAGCAATGAAGGAAACGATGTAATAAATTAGTTGACTAAGTTACAAAGTCATAAGTATAAACAAAACATATTTCTCGACGAAAAACCAGGGGGTCTACTCCGAAGTATTATCGGCCGAATGTTCGGCCGTTTCCTGCTACGAAGTTCCAGTCCATAAGGGGTATTGAAACTCGCCATTTTACTAACGATAATAAGTTTTCTAAACATGGAAATAAGATACAAAACACGCATACACATTTCAATAATATACACAATAAAAATCATCAAAGATCAATAAAAAAAATAAAAAAACTATTCTACTCTTACCATGCATCTAGCACATCTTCGCTCGAAGCTTCGTTGCGTGTGCGCACACGACCTCAAAGTATTATTCAGCCACTGGGTAGGGTCCCGAAAACCACTCACACACTTTTTAAGACTTGGTCATATTTTTCATATTTGAAACTTTGCAAACACTAAATATCAGCCGAAAGCCTGATGTTCTTTAGTCCACTGCTGGACAAAAATGTTGGTATAGGACACTAGCAACAAATTAAGTATCACTTGGCTATTTCATCATCTGCCTAGCCTTTTCCCAACTAGGTTGGGGTCGGCTTCCAGTCTAACCGGATGCAGCTGAATACCAGTATTTTACATGGAGCGACTAGGCAGTCGCTCCATGTAAAGTTGTGGAGGTCAGATAGGCATCTGACCTCCACAACCCAGTTACTGGTTAATACGAAACCCCTTGGTAAGACTGATTGTCATACTTTCGGGCTTCTGACGACCAGTAACGACGACCAACGGCTTAACGTGCTTTCCGTGGCACGGAGGGGTCTTGGTATATAAAGATGGTCACCCATCCACGGACCAACCGCGGCAAGCATAGCTTAACCTGATCAATCGAGCCGTGCGGCTATTATTAATTAGCCACAAGATCGTCATCACTAGGCTATTTAAAAGTGCTAAATCATGACAATCTTTCTCGTCCATTGTGCTTGATGATATCATCAATATAAACTACAATTTGTTTACTTGTATAGTTGTCGTATATTTCCAATTTGAGGTTGAATAAATGAGAATTATATGAACAAACTTCAAAGATCAACAAATTGCAATAACATTGCATGTTTTAGCCATTTAGGCTGTTGATAAACTGCGACAGTGACTTTCACATCTAGTTGATAAAACCTTTTAGGCGAATCTAGTCAGGAATTTTCTTCGACCGATATTTTAAGTGAATTTTGAGCTGGTAAATAAATCATTACTGTTAAAAACTTATGTGTGAGCGAATCCCGTCTCCCTTTTATTAATTCCACCAGTACCTGAAGTAATACTCAGAGGCAATGTGGCGATAACGGTGATCTTCTACGTTCTAATCTTCTACGGAACTCGGGGCATTCAAAATAAAAGGAAAAACGGAACTTGTTTTGGATAACGCTGCTTCAGAAATACTTTAAATCTGAAGATACTTTTAACTCCACATACTTTAAGGCCCACTTGCACTACGAATCACTAAATAATTAGCGCTAAATATATATTATTTAGAGGTATGAGGAACAGGGTGTAAAGTTCACTCATCCTCCATTGTAAAGGGAGGACCCTCCAACCAGACGGGGGTTGTGTCTGGCGGGCAATTACCCTCCAGACACAACACCAGTCTTGGTGAACCCGACGTGATGTCGGGAAGTTTATATATATGCTAATTGCGCGGTAAACTCTGCTTGCGAGATGCAGGATTTGCGTGACGTCAGCAGCGTTTACCGCGCAATTAGCTCATTCACTCATCATTAAATTATCATACTGTCTCTGTCAACTGCAAAAGATTGACAGAAGAAGAACAATGTTTTAAACTCATTTACCGTAAAAGATCCCGCAGACAGGCGCGACGCGATTCTGGTAGAATCATTTCCATGAAATTTTCATAGAAATTGTTCTACTAGGGACGCGTTGCGCCTGTCTGCGGGAGCCTTTAAATGTACTTTGTGCTTTAAGCGGACCTTAATATGATCTATAGATTTCTTGATGAAATTGTATCAGTGAATAATTTATTATACTGTATCCAAAACCAGTTAAAACATAAACAAATAAAAAAACAACACAGAACATTCATACAACAGCAAGGTGCTGCAAGACGGTAACTTGCATGTGCTTCATGAAAACAATAATGAGGTTGATGTTGGGACTCTCTGATAATGTTCAATTTTAGTCTTTACAAAACAATAGCGTCGATTCCCTTGTTCACAAACTAAACTAAATTTCAGTTCAGTGTATCTTTTTCTTTCTATTACATTAAGAAAAGGACAGATAATAAATATTAGTTTAGTCCTGTCAAATTAAAATTCTCCATAGACAAGTTAGACGTGAGTGAAAAATTGGCTACTAAAAATACGTATTTTTATACTAACAGGATTAAATTGACGTATTTTTAGTAGACATTTATTTACTCACGTCTAAACTTGTTTATTACCTTACCGAGTACCTTAATGTGGTTTGTGAACAAGGGAATCGGCGCCATTAAATGTTAATTATTTTGAATTATAGCCAACAACTCGTTTCATGATGGCCGATTCAAAATAATTGAAGCATAACTTCAATTTTTACATCACGGTAATAAAAGGATTCATATTATTCCGTATTTCTAGAAATACGGCAACATTGAGAGTCTCAACTCCAAAAAAAAACATACACAAAAAATTCTCAAAAAAAAGCGCAAAATAAAAATGGTGAAAACACATAGACGACACGACGTGAAGCCGATACCCTCAGTCAAACCCCATATGGTAATCTGAGTATCGCGGGCCCGCCATTACCGCCTGTCAAAGTGACAGCTGTCAGAGTGACGTCTGTCATAGTGACAGGTGACGGCGGCCGCTGCGTTTAAAACCTCACAGTTACCAAATGAGATTAAACCGAAGTAGGCGGAAGCTCTGGTCTTGATTCTTGGTAGGTAAGCTGCTTGTATTTTATAGCATACAGCGATGGCACATTTCTATGATTTGCATTCGATTCTAAGATATTACTTACTACTTCGTACAGTAAGATTATTTATACGTGAAACTTGTTGAATTGTTAGGTTATAGTTGCTATTTTTTTTCATAGAAAATTATTCATTTTAACTTTAACAATTTCATTTTAACTTTTTAAAAGGTTCGTTCTTTCCTTTTTTATTTTCTTGGGCGAGGCGCTTAGCCGCAAAAATAGCATGAAGCTGTGTATTTATGCTCATTTTACATACAATAACAATATTTTTTTGTGTAGGACCGTTTTTTGTCAACCAGACGTCAAACTACGAAACTAAGGGCTATTCAAATGTATGTTTCCAATTGTTACTTCAACTTAAACAAATATCAACTTTATTTTAGTGGTAATTAAGTTGATTTCAATGTGACTAGCACTATTGAAAACAATATAAAAATATTTAAAGTTGTAGCGTAAACTGAACTTTATTTTCTAGGAATTAAAGTTATTTTTCCAAATACTCATATTTGTTCACATGTTTGGCAAATAAATCGCGAACGGTCATTAGAGTGATACAAGGATATTTTGGCGCCTGAATGACATTGTCAGGGCGGCAAAGTTGGTAAATATTTGTGAAATTGCCACCGGAATTGTATTGAAAAAACAAGATGGCGGTGTTAGTATAGAGGTATGAGGAACAGGGTGTAAAGTTCAGTCATCCTCTATAGATCCTCCGATCAGACGGGTGTTGTGTCTAGCGGGCAACTGCCCGATGATTCATGTCGGGCCGTTGTATATATGCTAATTGCGCTGTAAACTCTGCTTGCGAGATGCAAGATTTTGCGTGACGTCAGTAAACGCGAAGTTCGCATGTGGCGTTGTAGATTCCGCTACATTAGTACCGATTTTATCCACGCGCCAAAAGAGCTTTGTACCGTTGTGAACAATAATTTTTGCACAGCTTAAAAAAAAAATAACAACAAAAAAATTCTGGCCAAAAACATAGACAATTATAGACACACGTGTAAGCTGACACATAAAAACAAAGTTATTTACTGACTTACATGACATGTGTCTGTAGTGTGCGAGCCGAGACTCAGCCGCATACCAACTGGTAGTCTGGGCGATATCACCCCAGAATTACCAGCTGATATTTGGCCGGGTGACGGAATTAGGCTGGTCTTTACTACGGCTTTATGGCTATGGGTTTGGGTGGGTACCGATTTGTGATAAAGCAAAAAGCTATGTCAAAATTAACATTATTATTGGAACGAAGTTCCTTATCGCGCGTTGCGAAAGGGGGCTAGACGGAAAAAATTAAGACCAAAAGTTGGAACGACACTTTTTGCTATAGTTGTAAGCCGTGGGGCGTGCGCGTGTTTCTCTGTCTCTCTCTCTCTCTCTCTTATAGAAAGCAAGCCAGTTATACTTCGTTCCATCCGGGTGTCCCTTGAAACCTCTCAAGTTTTTTTTTGTTTGTCTTTATTTTATCTCACTGTAGGGCAAAGGCCTACCCTTTTTTCTTCACACCACCTTCGCTGTGGTCTACCTCGACGGCGATGTCAAATAAAATGATAAATTTTTGTACGAAATTTTCCGGCGAAAATGTGTAATTAATTTAATTTTTTTTTCAAGTTTAAAATGATTTAAAAAATCAAGGTTGAATTCGCGAATCTCAGAAATCAGTACCCATATTTATATTACAATGTAATCAGTCAGATCTAATCTATATTACAAAACACAACACTACTTATTAGGGTTGCACTGACATTTAAAGATAAATCAATTAAAATAATCATAATCAGTATAATCACTAAAGATCAACACAGCACAATATTTTAATCACAAAATTCAAACTAATTTTAACAATCAAATCTAATCTATGAAAGATTTCTGGGATTTATTTTCGTTGTATCGGATTGTAGAAATGCATTTGGATATCCATTTAAATGAATCTATTTTATCTTTGACAGTAATAATTATTATTCAATTGTCAGAACCTTCAAAGGGTTATTAGTATTATATTTTTTAAAACCATCTAAATCCTTTATTTTTGTTGCAAGAACAAAATGTACAGAAGGTCGACTCCAAACAACGAGTAAAAACGGTCGAATGCACACATACACACGTACGGTCACCAAAGGAGATAGGTAAGCAGGGTCATTGGATATAGTTGAAGTTTAGTAAGAAACGGATTGATGTTTCCGGATAGTAATTTATTTAATTAATAGAAAACAAACAGTTCATTTATCAAACTAAATTTCATTCGAAAACATCCATCGGTTTCTTACTAAACTTCAACTATATCCGAGGTCCCTGGTTACATATCTCCTTTGGTGACTGTACGTACGGTGATTTGAAACAAATTCTGGTCGCGTATGCGCCTGCACTCGCTGTATGTAAAGCGTCTATGTCTGTGTGCGTTCCCCTCGTTTTACAAAGCCAACCTTGTGTAGCCATATTTATTATGATTAAATCCTCTATTAAAAGAAAATCTGCTATAAAATTTCATGGTTGCTGTGATTGGGTAACCAAAAATAAAAACAACCAACCATGTACTTGACAACCGCGAAAACTGACTCTCAAAAATCAGGGCACAGAGACTGTATTATGAATGAATATCCCATCATGATTCCGGTTCGAAAAAGAGATGGTGCTATCGGTCATGTATAGCTCCGTCTCTCTCTCGCACTGGAATCATGGTGACACTAAAATTTCACGATTATGCACGAGGCCACTGAAACAGTCAAACCACTGACAACTGACCAACTCCTTGTCTAGTTCCTGTCAATGATTTAATTAAAATAAATGCTAAGACTTCAACAACTAGAAACATGTGGACATCCATAAATACACTTCAACAATCCTAACACATCACCCAATTTCATTTACCCATATGAACCTAACATACCTTGTTCCTTCAAGTCATTGATCTCAGCTCTCTTCGTTTCCACCTGATCACCAAGTCTGGAAGCCGCTTGGAGACCAGCTAAAGACTCTTCGAGTTTGCTGTTGAGTCTTGCGATTTCGGTTTGAAGACCATGGTTCTCACGTTTGAGCTCCGCAATTTTGTTTCTGATTTTTTCCGTCGCGGAGTGTGTGTCGCGTTCTTTGTCTGGGGAAAGCATAAGAAAGTATTTTAACACTTTTTTTTTTCATCTATTCAAATATATCAAATTAAAGTGGCTGTTTGTAATGTCAAAATAATAGCTTTTTATTAAGTATTATGTAAATCGCACACCACAGACTACCTACAGTATTTGTCTCTCCTTCCCCTTTTTAATCTATACAAAGGTTGTCTTTAAAATATCGCTCTTAGCGATAAGACCGCCCATTTCACCCATTTGTCAAAGGAAAGGTCCGCTTTTTGTATGGACGTTGGTTTTTTATTCCGAGAAAAATCTAACAAGAATCAAACTACATCCAAATAAAAGCTACAAAAATATGGAACTTGGAACCACTGAAATTATATTTTTAGACCCCCCCATTTCAGAGAAAAATTATAAACTTTTTAATGTTAGTACAAATAATTTATTCGTTATGGCAGTCAAAATTAAACCTCCCACACACTTTGACAATGTCTAAATATGACAGATGTTTAAATATGATAGATGACTGTGTCGTCAGGCCTCACTCATCCGTCTGATACGTCACACTTTCGCTCGTGCCTTTGTGTTATCGTATTTTAATTTGTGCTTTGCTTTCTTTGATTTAACTGACTTGGCTTTTTCACAACGGGCTCTTCTACTTTGCACATGATTAGGATACCGATAGCTTACGAACCTTCAACCCTAACGACTTTGCTTTTTTATACCTTTCTCAAGAATTACGCTAAAAATAATTATTCAAATCCAACTGGTAGTTCCAGGTATTAACGCGTTCAAACAAACAAACTTTTCAGCTTATTATTTCCTTTATTTAAAAGTAAACATATCAATTATATTTTTAAATATTAGAATATAAAAAGTATAAAAACATTTAAAAATATAAAAAATAGTAGCCCACCGGTATCGGGAACAGAGTCCAAGCTACCGGCGGTCAGGGCTCCAGAGAGAGGAACCTCCTGACAATGCGAGCCGTGTCCAGAAGTACCGCTTTCTGAATCAAACCCTTGATCCAGCTGCCCAACGAGAGCCTCCTCAGGTGTTGGTCGAGGCTCTTGGCTATTAACCCATTGGCTGTCACGACCATCGGCACAATGATCGCTGAGTCCACATCCCACATGTCGACAACCTCGCGAGCCAAGTCAAGATACTTGATTTGTTTATCTTTCTCGGCTTTCACGAGGTTCTCGTCATGCGGGACGGTTATGTCAACAATCATTGCGCGCCGCTCTGATCGATCCACCACCACTATATCAGGCTTATTGGCAACAATAGTCCTGTCAGTGATGATGGATCGATCCCAGTACAATGTGATATTTCCATTTTCGAGAACTGGGTCGGGCACATACCTGTAGTACGGCACCTCAGATTCCACAAGGCTGTATTTCAGAGCAAGTTGCTGATGGATTATCCTGGCTACAAGGTTGTGTCTATGCAAGTACTCTCCGTTAGCTAGACGAGAACATCCGGAGATAATATGCCTGATTGATTCTCCCGGCCGGTGGCATGCCCGACAGATGTCAACCGTGCCGTCTTTCACAATAAATCTCCAGTAATTGTTATTGTTAGCATAGATTATTACAGAGGTAAATAAATAATCTGATTAGATTCGTTTCGTTGACATTGCTAAACTCGCAAATCAAACATTGATTGACAGTAATGACAGTAGCATGTGTCAATTTTGACAAGATTTTTATTTTGTAGTGTGTGTTCACTTTATTATCCTGTACATAATAAAGAGTATTCTATTCTAGTTTTATGTAAGCTTTAATGCAACTGACCTAACTGGAACTGCTCCAGCACAACCTGTAGGTTGGTGAGCGCGGCTTCACTCCTCCCTCGAGCGTCCTCCGCCTCGCCCAGCTTCGCTTGAACGTCATCGCGTTGTTTCTCGAGCAGTTTGATCTGGTTGCGGTAGGTTTCTACTTCTTGGTTCGCTCGGATGCTGAAATAACAAATCAAGTGTTAGCATAAATATATAGTTATTACTATTATAATATTCATTTGGACTGTCTAGCTCTAGTTAGTCAAATCAAGCTTAACATTTTACTTTTTTTTTTTTTGTTGGAATTTTTCAGTTTATTTCTAAGAAAGCGGTACCGTCATAAAACGCCGCAAAATAACGCCATATAAAGAGGGTTTGCCGGCTGCCGCTGAAAACCAGCGCTGGTTTTCTGGGGCTCTGTCTCGTATAGGGTCTTAGCATTATGCTGAGCGATGGCCGTTTGGCGTGAATGTGACGCATGTTTACCCCCAAATTGTTATTTTTTCGTGTTTGTGTTCTTTTTTATGCGTCATGTTTGCCGCAAATAAATGTATTTTCTTTCTTCCTTTTTTGTGTTCAAACCTGACTACGGAAATTAAGTTCAGATCCGGTTTCCTCCTTCGAAGGATTTTAGATCTAACCCTTGTATTCACACACGAGGTACCTTCATCTCTATCTATATAAATGCAACAATACCAGATTCCTTATTACCTGTTGCTAGTATAGACAGTGCTCGTCTGCTTCGCCCGCTCCTCAACTTGGTGCAGCCTCGTCTGGCACTCTGTGAGCTTCTGCTCCGAAGCCATCAACTCTTGGGTGTAGTTCTCTTCCGTTTCCACCAGATGGCGCCGCAGACGTTCCAATTCTTTCACGGAGTTCTGTTCTTGATCCGACAACTAAACGTGAAAGTACAGATCAATCATTCCAATCTCTACCTTATTACAATGACATAAGAGGCTCATTACGTGCGCCAGGGAATTTCATTATTTTTAACTTCGATCAATAATAGTACTAGATTAAGGATCAGGAACAAAAATAAGTCGCTCAAGTGGTCACGTTTGCACACACGTAAACATCTACATTTCTTAGAAAAAAGTTTAATAATATTAACAACTTCAGTTTATTATAAACCTTAATGCTTGAACATAAAGTTTAATTACCATTTTAAAATATATTTAAAATGTCGCTTGAAAATAAAATCATTCTATTATTAAATTTTCAATAATTTATTCTAAAATGAAACTTAAAGTCTAAGTAATAAGGTTGAAAACATACTAATTTGAAATAAGACGACAAAAGTATTTGTGGTCTTATTTTTCGCGCCGTTTTTGAAGCGCTTATCGGGAATCTAGTAGTATTTATTATTGATCGAAGATTTTTAACATCATAATTGTATTGTGCGAAGAGCTAGGTATAGTAAACACATTTCGCCAATTATGTTAAAATCGCATGTAATAGGGTGCGAGTCTATTGCTAATACATAACATAAACAGCCTATAATGTTCCCACTGCTGGACCGACAGACACACACAGACCTCCTCTCGGTGACCCGTAATCTACCACGCGGCCCCCTTGGTAGATGTCACATGTGTTCGAATTTTTGGTTCTAGGACATGTGTTCTCTCGATGATTTCTCCACTACGCGGGCCCAGTGCGGGTTGGTAGATGTCACATATCTTCGAATTTGGTTCTAGAACATGCATGTTTGCTCACGATGTTTTCCTTCACCGTTGTGAGAGCAGTGGTTATACCTGTCTGGGTTCGAACCCACGACCTACGACTCGTAAGTCTCGGCCATTACCACTGGCCTACCACTGTTCTCCCATATTGCTATTGGTTAATAGCAATATGGGAGAGGAGAGGGAGAGGTGCCCGGTTGGGCACTAACCCAAACTCCAGGTTGTTCCTGATAAATTCCATGTAATGGTAAACACCAACACAATTAGCCCGATTTGGGGATCGAACCCAGGACCTCATGCTCAGCTGTCGCCCTTGCGACCAAAAGACTTACGAGGCAGTCAATATTTTTGACAGAACAAAATGAATTTAAAGTTTTAAATCTACCTTAGTTAACTTATTTACCTGTACGTGTTCTGCTGTCAATTTCTTAACTGTATCCATTTGTACCGCCAAATTCTTCTCCAAATTTTCGCATCTCTCTGTCAAATTTTTAACAGATTCATTTGCAGCTAGTAACTCAGACTTCGCCCTTTCAAATTCTATAATACTCTGGTTCAAAGATACTATAATTCCATCTTTCTCTTTAAGAGTAACTCTCAAGTTTTCACAATTTGTACAATTAGTAGCAAAACTTTTTATTAGATTATCCCTTTCTTCAATAACCTTTTTATATTCATTATTATGCTCTAAGATGACTTGGTTTAGCCTCTGAATCTCATTATGATACTGTATGCTTTCATTGTGTTTCAAGTTGATTAAATTTATGAGTTCAGTTTTTTCAGCCATCGCGTTATCAATTATTGATTTGTATTCTGCGGCCATCTTCTCAACACTCGCGTGTGATTCTTTCAATTCCTCAATATAATTTTCTTTTGAAGTTATGTAGTCTTTTAGCTCAGCGACATCAGCCTCCATGGCTTCTTTATTTTGTATTACTGTGGCGAAGTCTTCGTTATGGTGCGTAATGTTTTCCGTAGTCTTTATTTTATCAGTCAGTTCGACTATTGATTGCCTTAGTTCTTTAATTTCTTTTTCTTTATCAACGATTGCTGTTTTATATTCATCTCGGGCTTTTTCTAATTCTTGTAAACGGCCCGAAAGTGTTGATATCTCACTGTTCTTTGAAGTCACTTCATCGGTTAAAGAGTAAACCTGTTTACTTAGGTCCTCTTTTTCATTCTGAAGCTTGTTTATTTCTTCCTCACTCTGATTTGATTTTGAAGTTAATTCTCTGAGGACATTGATTTCATCATTTTTAATGGTAACACTTTTTTCCAGATCAGCTACATTTTCATTTAATTGTTGTATTGTAATATTATTATGTAGTACAGTGTTGTTAAGCCCATCAATCAAAGTATCTTTTTCGTTAAGATCTGATACCAACTTGTCAAATTCTTCTTCAAGGTGCAAGATTTTTCTATCAGTGGTAGATAGTTCAGTTTCGAGCTGTAACTTCCTTTCGGTCAGCTTCTCAACTTCAGCGTTTAGACTTGTGACGTGTTCATTGCTAAGCAGTTCTTGACGAATTGCTTTTGACTTTAACTCTTCGATTGTATCTTCAAGTGCTTTCATTTCTTTTTCAGTCTTCATATCTTTTTTAAGTTTACTGTTTTCTGTCAAAAGCTCTTGTTCTTTGCGCTGCAGCTCGGCTATCGCTGCTTTTAATGTTTTTATGGTCTCTGAGAGTGTCTCATTTGCTACTGACATCTCATGCATTTTTTCAGCGATTAAACTGTTTTCTGTAGTCACATTTTCTACTTTCGTACTACTAGTGGTACTAACAGTGGATAATTGTGTTTGTAGTGAAATAACTCTTTCTTGTAAACTGTCTTTGTCGCTTTCTACGTCATGTTTATGTTTTATGACGTCATCCAGTTTAGTTTCGAAGTCCTGCAGCTTATGATCCAAGGCTGATTTTAAATTTTCCAATTCTTTATGCGCATAACACTTCTCATCTAACGCTACTTTAAGATCATCCACTTTTTTAGTTAGTAGCACTTTATCATTTTCTAATATGTGTATATCTATAGAAAGCTGCTCGTTTTTAGAGTGAGAAGAGTTCAAACGTTTCTTCAAATCGTCTATTTCATCGGTTGTCCTTTTAAGTTTTTCTTGATCTTTAGTATTGACCGTATGCTCTAGTTCTGCAACTGCGGAACTTTGATTTCTTAACATCTCGAATTCATCCAACATCGTTGAGTATTTCTGTTTGATGTCATTCAAGCTGTTACGAAGGGAAATCTTTTCAGTCCTCACTTCATCTAGCTCCTTTAGAACCCTCTTGATTTCTGATTCGAAGAGTTTATTCATTTTATTAGAGTCAGCCAATTCTGTCTCTAATTTTGCTAAGTTATCTTCATGTGTTTCTATGATGGGCTCTAGCTTGGACGTATTTTTTAAAGCTGCAATTTCAGATATGAGGAAATCATTATTCTTCTTCATCTCACTTAATTCTCTCTCTAGGTGTTGGATATCAGTAGTTAAGAAATCATTCTCTGTGGTCAGATCATCTATTTGTGTTTGCAGATGGTTGGCGTTGAGGTTTTTCTCTGATAGCTTATGGTCTAGCATATCGATTTCTTTTTTAAATGAATGCACTGTTTTAAATACACTCTCCAATTTGAAAAGGACTATGTTGTCTCCAGCAGACGGTATCTCGCCGACGTAATCAATGGGAAGTTCGAAGTTGACATATTTATTGTACAATTGCATAACCTTTTCTGGTTTTATTACTTTATTATCTACATTTTCATGACAGCTACTTTCTTTTTGAGCTAGTTTATGCTTAAGCTCATTAATATCACGTTTGAGGGTTTCAATCACACCCTTAGCATTATCATCTATGTTGATTTCATCTAAATGGACTTGATTTGAATTTCTTCTATCTTTCAGTTCATTGACTTCCTTCAGAAGCTCTTCATATGTATCTCTGGGCACCATATCTAACATATCTGCGTGTTTGTGTGCTACTTCTATTTCATGCTCCAACTTCGTCACCTCTTCTTGTAGCTTGAACACTTCTTCGTGTAAATCTTGGTTTTCTTCTTGGAATTTCTCAGCGTTTTCTCTTAGCAAACTGTGTATCCTTTCTAGATTTTGATATTTATGAAACAGAGTATCATAATCAGCCTTAGTCCCCTTCACACCTTCTAATTCTTTATCCCTCTCTCCGATTTTAGATAACAGCTTCCTGATTTCATTCGCATAATCTTCATTTGTTGTTTTGAGATCCTCGTGCTCTTGTTTTAAGACTTCGAAGTTGGATTGTAGCTCTTTCTTTAATGCTAAAAGTCTTTCCATAGCCTGTTGATGTTGGCTGTCTAAATCTTCCAAGTTTGAGGAGAGATGTTTGTTTTCTTCTCTAAGTCTGACGAGTTCTTCATCAGGTCTCATGTCAGTAGTGCTTCTCTCCTTCAGGGTGGTAAGCTCATCCTGTAGATCTCGTATCTGTATTCTGTAATGGTTGTCGGCGTCATCTTCCGCCAGTTTCGACGTCTGGGACGGCGGGTCCCAGTACCAACTAGACTCCTCTTCTTTGATGCCATTCTTTTTGCTGAGCTTCTGAAAAGAAAGAAAAGTAACGTTAGAGTTTTATCACTGGTTGAAATATTCACAAATTATTCTCTAAATACAGATTACTGATAAGCACTTCTTGTTTGCTTTTTTCGGAAGGGTTAACGACCTGGACCGGATTTCAACGAAAAACTTTGATGTGGTAGAATTGAAACACAATTTGAAAGATCACCAGATAAATTATTATGATGTTTGTACTAAATATAACTACACTGCAGTAAACATGCCAAACGTTTAGAAGGATAAACACACAAACACTTCTTTTCGAATGTAAAAAAAACTCTGACGAGTAAAAATACAGCCAATATATTCACTATCACCACTCAAATCAAAAGTCATTTATTCAATTATTTACTATAAACGTCAAAATTACATACGACAGTCGCTCTTCACCACTTCCTAGTACCTTAGCTGGGAAGAAGTGGCGCAACAAACTCCCTAGCATATAGCTTATAACCTAACAACGAATTCTCATTTTAATTTCACAGCATTTTAACAAAAATTTACAGCTACATCGACTGAATCGTCCCGAGACCAATTGTTCATACACAAGTATGCGGGTACGTCTGTTCAAACACACGATATCGTTATCTGTCTGTTTTATGGCTGGTCTGAGTCAGACGCTATACAGTTGACGACATATCAAGCTATATGTCCAGTATGTGCTGACCTCGCTTTGTATGGCAGGTTAAAGAAGGGAAAATACTTTAAGGGAGTGTACTAATCATACGAACATCTTTTACTATTGGACCAACTCTGAAATAGGAAAAAAAACAGTTGTTCCATTTAAAAGTGCTATACTAACACGATCAAAATATATGGAAAAGCTTGCCCCAACTTGTTATTTTTTTGTGTTTGTCTTCTTTTTATACGTCAGGTTTGTCACAAACGTATTTTCTCTTTCTTTTCATTCTTTCTGATATTTTTAGGTCGGCCCCATAGTAAAAAGTTGTTAGTTTTTAGGAATACTACACTCCCTTAAACTATGATTTCTTAGAAGAGCGGTAGCCGCAACATAACGGCCGTAGTGACGTCTGTCATGAAAATGATGGCACCGGGGTTTGACTTTACGGTAACGAAAAACACACTGACTTACCGACACCTACTTTCATAAATAACCTTTCCGTGACGTCATCCGACGGTCGGTATGTAGCGGCCACCGCAGTCTTAGGAAACCCTAGCTTTATAGTACGTCCCTTCTTATACCTGTCGTACTGTAGTTATGCAAAGTCTACAGTATGAGAGGTACACAATGAGGGGTCAGATTATACTGGCAATGCATAGCTTGATTTTATATCGTCGTGTGTACTCCAGGACATAAGTCATCGTGTGTTGGCTTAGTTGGTGCTGAGGGTATTAGTAATGCGGCCCAGATGTGGTAATCGTTGAAGTTCCTTCTTTTGTACTAAGCTGTAACTTAAAGTGATTCATATGGAGTAGATTTTGATGTGAAACATCTATAAGCGCGCCTTGGGAGTAAACCCGACCCGTATGCCGTGACGGCAAACGGCATCGCTCTCATATTTCTTCTCCATATTTATTTATTGGTGTTCTTGAATTATACATTCTTTAAATAATCATCAATTTTGAATTTTCGATGTTTCATATCTGCCGTGACGGCAAACTTTTTTTCAATATGCCTCAAGCAAACGTAAAATCGCTATTAGCCGTATCATCATCTGCCTAGCCTTTTCCCAACTACGTTGAGGTCGGCTTCCAGTCTAACCGGATGCAGCTGAATACCATATCCGTATCTTCATTCAAAAACACAGCAACCGTCTTGACACATAGGAGCTATATTTTTCAAAAGTCATTGTCGAGTCTCATATCTGGCAAGATAATTGGGATTATCCATCACGGAAATTTTCATTTTCGCTTAGACTCAAATTCACTTCAATTCAATACAATTGCAGGGCTGTACAGGGGCTGTAGTCTTAACATTCATAGCGATGGCTTTACGACTGAATTCGGTCGCAAAGTCCCGAATTGACAGGTGTGATACATCACACCTGTCAATTCGGGACTTTGCGACTTGCGGGACTTCGGGACTTTGCGAAAGTCCTGCGAACGAACTCGCGAACGAACGCGGCGCGGCGCGGCGTGCTGGCGAATGAATTCGGTCGTAAAGCGATCGCTATGAATGTCGAGACTGCAGCCCCTGGTCTAGTTTTACCACGCCTAGCAGCAGGTTTAGCATCATTTCCATGTAGACAATACACTAACAATTTTGTACGGACCTCAAACTGCAGACAAACTTGAAGTTTACCGAAATTCACCTACCTATCAAAGACTCGACGGAAATGCTATTTCAACCAAACCCATCGATGCACCTAACACTAACAGTACTCACGACAAACAAAGCTGATTATGCTCACTCGTACTCGCACCAGTATCGCAGGCAGCCCCCATTTACTAAGTGGTGCGTAACCAGATAACACCACACTTTTGGTGACAGAAATACGATAGTAACCGTTTTACACCTTTATGACGTCAAAGCGAGTTAAATGAGTAAGCGAAGAAATTAGAACAGTTTTTGTTCCTTCCGGTTCAGAATTATTATTGTACAGGATAGCAGGAACATCGATGTGCAAACTGTTACCATGGATACAGTACATGATACTAAACAGCGCTGCGTTGATATTTCAAGTCTTAAAAAAAAAAACTTGAGAGGTGTCAAGGGACACCCGGATGGAACAAAGTTCAAAGAGAGAGAGAGACAGACAGAGAAACACGCGCACGCCGCACGGCTTACAACTATCGCAAAAAGTGTCGTTCCAACTTTTGGTTTTATTTTTTCCGTCTAGCCCCCTTTCGCAACGCGCGATAAGGAACTTCGGTCCAAAAGTTGTTCAATATGTTTTGACCGCGTAGGTATTGCACATTTTTGATGAAACAGCAGATTTTTTTTCTTGATAACCATTTCTATGCTAGGGGATCTAGAATCATGTGCTGAATTCATGGCTACAGTCTGCGCGTCGATGTGCCTACCACCCTAATACAGGGTGGTAGGCACATCGACGCGCAGACTGTCAGTTTTATGAAAATAAGCTCAGGACGAACCAAGGTGCTATCGATAAATCGACAGGAAAATCGATCTCGAGGTTGTTAGCAATATAATGTTGAGGTTGGATAATAATGAATGCCATACTAGTACTGCAACAAAGACTTGATGGCGATTCATATTTAATTACCTACTGCATTTGTGTAATCTTGCAATAGCAATAGGATCTAGAAGTAAGTCAATGCAAAGTAATATTATAAAAAGAAAAAAATTTTTTTTTTGTATATTTGTATGTTACTCTTTCACGCTAAAACGGCTGAACGAATTTGGATGAAATTTGGCACATGGGTAGACCATGACTTGGAGTAAAACATAGGATACTTTTTATTCCGATATTCTATCGAGACTTACGCGGGTGAAACCGCGGGCGTAACTAGTTCGATATATTACCAAATCTTATCGCCTGCGCCTGAATTGAAATTACTTTGGCAGGGACTACATGACGCTAACAATAACTACACATTGTGTAGTTATTGTCAAAGCGCCTGTTTCTCTTCAATCTAACACCCTCAGTGTGACGTTATGTTAACAATATATTTTCATCCAAAACCGGGAACATTGCTTATTCAAACAAGGCTGAAAATCGGCACTTTTTGAACGTCAATATTACATAAGACAGTCCCCCAAAACGCCCGCCCTTCACCAGTTCCTAGTGCTTCAGCTGGGAAGAAGTGGCGCATCAAACTCCCCAGCCCCATGCCCTACAAACGATTGCTACGCTCCTACATCTTTATAACGCTCTCAGCATAGTCCACCTTGATAACGCACTGATAATTACTTTATCTTAATCCGTAGACCGTACCGACAAAGAGTACTTTAGCACGGTAATATTATCTATAATATTAACGTGACTACACTTTGGAAACTATTGCAGTTACTGTACAGTCACGAGCAAAATTATGTATACACTCGGCTTTTTTCAAAAGCGATTTACTCCTTTATTTTTGAATGAAATTTTATGTTGTTACGAACATATCATTTTCGAACCCATAGGTTTATGTAATGTATCGTATTTAAACGTTGCGTTCGTTATTTCACGAAAAAATCGCATTTTAAAGTTGCCAAGCGTTGACATATTGGTGCTCGTGACTGTACAACCAAAACGAGACTGAGATTCGACCTTTTGCCATAGGTATTAAGGAGTACGTGACCATCATTATCTCATCTACCAAGCCTTTCTTCCAACTATGTCAGTCTCGTCTTCCAGTCTAACCGGATACAGCTGAATACCAGTATTTTCCTTGGAGCGACTGCCTATCTGACCTTTACAACCCAGTTACTGGGTAACGCGATACCCCTTGGAAGGACCGGTTGTCGGCCTACCTATGTTATAATTGACCTTTCAAGGGTCTTCTCCTGTCCATTAAAAAGCATTGGGTTATCAATCAACCTTTGTTATAATACTAATAGACTTTCTTCAACCTTTTGATTTTCCCTCCTTTTAAAGAAAACTCGCAAGTTCATGTCCTGTTTCCTATCGTGGCAAATATTTGCATTAGCGATAGGTATTTGTGCCAAGTCGGCTATGTATGACTCCACAGGAAATCCCGGGTATGAGTTATTCATTTCGACATAAGCCTCTCCTTAGTAGAAGGTTAATCTTAGGTAATAACATTTGTTATCGTTTAACTAACTTTGCTGTGAAGAGCTGAATCAACTAGACAGGGTGGCAAGGACATCGACCCCCAGTCGGGTGCGGCGAATTGTACAAGTATCTCCCGAGCCCCCGACTCATGGTACTAGAAGGACCAGGGGGTTTTAGTCGGTAGGAGTCCGAGATAACCCTCCGTTCTTCCCAGACGGAAGGTATACATGAGGATTTCCCTACGAAAAAAAACTTGAGAGGTGTCAAGGGACACCCGGATGGAACGAAGTTCAAAGAGAGAGAGAGACAGACAGAGAAACACGCGCACGCCGCACGGCTTACAACTATTGCAAAAAGTGTCGTTCCAACTTTTGGTCTTAATTTTTTCCGTCTAGCCCCCTTCGCAACGCGCGATAAGGAACTTCGTTCCAAAAGGGACATCGAAGCGCAACCTGTTACCATGGATGCAGTACATGATTCTTGACCCCCCAGCAAAGAAATTTCAGGACAGTTAACAAAAAAAAATATCTGCTGTTTCATGGAAAGTGTCTATGCGGCCAGTGTATGGAACGGCCATTTTTTTATATTTATCTTTGTCTTTTTGGATAATCACCTGTGTTATGTTCCCTGAGACACAGCTCACATGTCTTCGAATTTTTGGTTCTAGGTCAATTGCCTCAGCCTATAAAAAATCTTCTACCAAGCCGTATCATTGTGTAAGTTTAAACAAATTCAAACTCTCAGAACTCAACTTACTATAAGTACTCCGTCCAAGTCTTAACAAGAAGGGGTAAATATAAGGTCAATAAACTTATAAGAAAACCGTCGATTTCAAAAAAGCCATTTCTCAATAGTTTTAGTTTAGCACTTTAGCCCTTTTGTTAATATTTCCGCGTATACCGATATCACTCGGTTTTACTACGGTTATAAAGCATTTATGTGCCATTGTACCAACCGGACACTGAACCTGGGACTCGGTACGTATAGGGAAATGTTGCATTAGTGTTTGTTTCAGG
The DNA here is from genome assembly GCA_945859715.1 of Apamea sordens. Classification (NCBI taxonomy): domain Eukaryota; kingdom Metazoa; phylum Arthropoda; class Insecta; order Lepidoptera; family Noctuidae; genus Apamea; species Apamea sordens. The sequence continues at coordinate 1,165,412 of OX244009.1, read as the reverse complement.
CTTCGCCTGTTGGGAGGTAAGATTTTCCATGTCACGTGTAGCTACAAAACTTTCAGTAAGTCAAGCGGTTGAATTTAAGGTGCTTCTCCAACATTGTGAAAAACGAAAATAGAAATGGTCCTTACAGACAAAATCTTTTTTAATCTATCAATCTACCTAGCCTTTTTCTTAGCTATATTGGGGTCGGCTTCCAGTCTAACCGGATGCAGCTGAATACCAGTATTTTACATGGAGCGACTGCGTATCTGACCTGCACAACCCAGCTAACACAATACCCTTTGGTACTAGTACCCTTTGGTACCCTTTGGTACTACTACTGGCTATCAGACTAGGGCTTCTAACAACCCGTAACGACTGCAAGGCAAAATCGATTCCATGTTTAGAAAAAATCGTAAAGTTCAGTCGCATCGTAGGATCAATACACATTCGCCCACTTCTATCTTCGATTCAATTAATCCCAATCGCACCAAGGCTGAACTATAAATGTGAAATAGTGGGGACTTTGCGGGGATAAAACCACACTTTATACAGCATGTTTCAGAAAGGTGTGTTCAAATTCAAGGGTGTGGTACAGACCATAAAACTGAACCACTTTCTCCTTGGGACCAATATCGTAATCGTGAAAAAATAATCAACCGTCCCATACATTTCGATCGAGTAGATATTCGCTTTTGGCTACTTTGAATGTGTGTATTTTATGTCTTTATTTTTGTAGTGTGCCTTTAGTTTGTGCAGAATAAACAAGTTTTCTTTCTTTATTTATTTTTAAAAACATTGCCCCACACTAGGAATTTCTCCTGTATCGTGGGTGCGTTTACAAACATTTAAACTCACCTACACAAACAGCCAGACCCGGAACAACTACTTATAGGCCATACAAATATTTGTTCCGTGCGGGAATCGAACCCGCAACACGCAGCGCAGCAGTCAATCGCTTAACCAATGCGCCAACCGTGCCGTCGTCATGTACACACATATGTATAAAACAGACAAAAAAAAAAAAAACAGAAAAATAGGTACTGTAGAGGCTTGTCTGCCGAAGGCAACCTCATATGTTGCAGGCTGGATATAATTTAGCGCGGATGACATTCGAACGTTCAAGCTAGTGTCAAAGATATTAGTTAGGATTTTTGGGTTTAGAATAAGAAGTGATAATTTAGACAGAAATATGTAAAGACGTTCTGCAAATATAATATAAAAGGAGTCATATAGTGTTTGATTCCTCCCGTTACCTCAGAGGGCTCGTCTAGACCTCTACAGTACAAAGGTGTTGCTTATTTCTAAAGAAATCTCTTCCAGCATACCTGCGATAGGAAAGTAGACAAAGAGATGTATAGCTATGACGACAGGATCTTTAAAAAAAAAAATTAAGTTATATTTGGGCAGTTGATATTTTTTTTCACAATCCGACATGCTGGTGAATCAAACAACTTAGCAACAACAACTTAAAAACACGAACAAAAAAAACGAAAAGCAACAATTTGACTCCCCAGATTCTCCAAAGGAACCCAAGGCGCCTAGAACAAGTAAAAATGCTAAATAATTCCTACAATAATGAAGATTGCGCATCACTGGCACTGCCTTGACCGAGTTCCCGCCGTCATCTCCAACTTCCATAATTGTTCGACTTAGACAGTTAGACTTACGTAAGGAGTATTGTCAACTGTACGGCGATTTGACTCGGTGCTAAACTGCTAAGCAAGTGGAGACTTTTGAGAAATCATATTTTGTACAGACGCCAGCGCATCAAGCTACCCGAAACTGTCAAATTTTCCCAATCAACCTTGAACCTAATGAATCACACTAATATTAAAAAGATGAAAGTTTGTGAGTGTGTGTGTGTATGTTTTGTATGTTTGTTACTTCTTCACGCTCAAACGGCTGGACCAATTTTGATGAAATTTGATATGGACGTAGTTGACACCTACATAACACATATCATACTTTTTATCCCGATATTCCCACGGGATCGAAACTTATGCGGGTGAAACCGCGGGGGGCAGCTAGTTAGCAATAAAGTTGAAATCTATTAAAGAAATTTGACAGATCGTAGTAGCTTGATGTGCTGGCATCTGTTCAGATAAGGCGGCTTCGCTATCCTAGAATTTTGTTGATTAAATAAAACGAAGACAAAAAAGGGATGAATGAAAGACAATGTTCATACAGCTGAGATGAGAATGCTGAGAGGGATCTGTGGTGTTATACGAATGGATAGAATAAGAAATGAGTACCTATTTGTGAGGAAGTCTGAAAGTAGCACCGGTAACTGAAAAGTTGTGTGGAAACCGGTTGTCATGGTATGGGCATGTGTTACGGAGAAATGAGGAAAATGTCGTGAGGAAAGTTTTGAGTAAGAATGTTGATGGCTATAAGAGTATGGGAAGACCAAAGAAACAATGGATGGACTGTGTGAATGATAATATAGTTAGAAAGGGGGTGACTACCGAGATGACGACTGATAGAGAAGTATGGAAGAGAAAGACATTTTGTGCCGACAATAAATAAATTGGGATAAGCGCAGGAAAATGATGATGATGTTAAGGCCGTCGACAGGGAAGCGGGAACATCCGAAAGGGTTTAGCGCTGCCCTGGAACATAAAGGGCTAAGGAAGGAACACGGGTGGGTTTTAGTCAGTAAGAGTCTGACACTCCCTTCTGCTCCACCCAGAGCGGGAGGAGTCATTTGTTAATTTCCCATCCTCAAAAAAAAAAAAAAGGCCGTCGACAACTGTAACGGACCTATTCAAAAAAGGTAAGACTCTACTGAGAGCAGTGTGGTCCAGTGGTAACGGCTGCGACTTACGAGTTGTAGGTCGTAAGTTCGAACCCAGACAGGCGCTTTACTTTGTGTAAATTAATTCATCACCACTACTCTCAAAACCTTGAAGGAAAACATCTTGAGGAAACCGGCATGTCCTAGAACCAAGATTTGAAGACATGTGACATCTACCAACTCGCACTGGGAGAGATGCGCGAGTAGATTATAGCCCAAGAGAGGAGGCCTGTGTCCCAGCAGTGGGAACAATATAGTTTGATTATGACGAAGACTCAACTAAGCCTTAGTCAACATGTGATTCAGTGAACCGCTTCAGTTACACATAACTTCATGCTCCATTGCATCACACAGATTACCAAATGTTATAATAACATCTTAGCTACACGGATTACTAATTCAACAGCAATGAATGACCATGATTGTAAACTATATCGACTGCGGCGGCATTCATTGGTCTTTTTAAATGGACGATAATGGTAAACAAACAAACTAGAGGGACTGCATTTACAAACTTTGTAGAAAAGACCTAGAGATTATATGAAACCGGCCAAATGCATGTCGAAACCGCATATAGTGTTCTTTACTACAAGACAAAAAAACGCCGAGAAACACACGTTTCATGAAAGGAGACCCCTTAATTTTTTATTTTTTTATTATTAACTTTATTTTAATTTTTATTATCTGCATCACACTCTGTAAAAATTTCAACTTTCGGTAGACACCGTCGGTAACGTAAAAGGTATATTACGTTTCATAAGATACAGCCCGCTGACAGAAAGACGGACGGACCCGGACAGTGGAAACCTTTGGGCACGGAACCCTAAAAAGCCTGCAAACATTTTCTATGAAACTAAGGCAAATCCAGTCATTCTTTATGATCCTCAATCTCCTAAGCTGGAACCATACACAATAGTAGTCTGCATGCTATATACTCTTGTATACAGGATGGCAGGGGACATCTTCGAGCAACCTTTTGCCATAGATTTACATGATTCTGAACTCCCTTGCGTTGAAATTGCTGTTCCATACATTTTGATCGCGTAGCTATTGCACTTAACAGCCGCACAGGTCGATCGGTCAGGTTAAGCTACGCTTGCCGCGGTTGGTCTGTGGATGGGTGACCATCTTTACATACTGAGACCCCTCCGTGCTTCGGAAAGCACGTTAAGCCGTTGGTCCCGGCTGTCATTCGTGGATCTTTGACAGTCGTTACGGGTAGTCAGAAGCCCCAAAGTCTGACAACCAGTCTTACCTAGGGGTATCGTATTACCCAGTAACTGGGTTGTGGAGGTCAGATAGGCAGTCGCTCCATGTAAAATACTGGTATTCAGCTGCATCCGGTTAGACTGGAAGCCGACCCCAACATAGTTGGGAAAAGGCTAGGCAGATGATGATGAGGTATTGCACTGTTCTATGAAACAGCAGATTTTGTTTTGTTGGCAACCTACGAAAAGTGTCCACTCTAAGGCGTCTAGAATCATGTGCTGAATTCATGGTTACAGTATGTGCGTGCCAACCTGTATGCTTTCTTTGAAAAGACTAAGCTAAGTTTCCAATTTAACCAGAACCAACTCAGATATTTTACAGCATTTGGGCCGATCTTTTTACGCGCCCAGATTTGTCGCCACTATAACAATATTAAAATAACTACAAAAATTATACCATCATCTGCCTGCCTTTTCCCAACTATGTTGGCGTCAGCTTCAATTACATGGCGGGACTGCCTATCTCACCTCCACAAACTACAAAAACAATTACAAACAATGTGCAACTGAACTAATGCACACTATGAAAATAGTTTGTCAGTCAGAGTAATTTTTAATATAGGTATTTTAACATCCCAAGAATAATTAAAACTACGTAAATTACAGTCACACTTGCGCTGTACAGTCAAAACAAACCAAAATGGACGAAGTACCTACTACGCTAGACCCTTATAAATACGTGTGCGACTGTGTGCGTTTGTATTGTGACCACAATTTTCTCCCACAATCAGTATAACGAATTTAATTAAAAAATAATACATAATAGTGAAAATTCAATGTAAGTATGTATTATTGTGATTACAACATAAAATACGAGTTGGAGTGTTTGATGGTGTGCGTTAATTCCGGGACATGTTGTATAGACTAAATGTTTTCAACTAGGATATAATGTGTTAATACTCACATGTACATCATCAATGCCCACATACGCTATGAAGGCAGAATGAGCGATGAATATCGACTGCAAGACCACTAATAGTACGTGTCTTCTCATTTTACCACCATTTCAATCATCATCTTTGTTAACTAATTAAATTGTTGTTAGACATGGTTCACCTGACAGAACAAACTTTTGGAGAGGTAAGATTAGAAGCGAGGGCAGTAGAGGCCTGAACAGACATGGTCTTTTGAAAGGCAAATCATTTATTTCAATTAGGGTTGATTATAACAAAGTCATATAATTTATCTTTGGAATAAAATTGACGATCAGACAGTTCTAGTATGAAAAAACTATCAAAAATTCAAACTTTATTCTCCTGATAAGACTTATTCTAGGTATAAATGTTTGGTGGAATGCACGCACATAAAAGGCATTTTTTAATGTCCAAATTTACAAGAAAATAGAATTGATTCTAGTTGCTACTTTCTAAATGTATTTTCATATAAGTAGAGAGGAAATACTGAGTTTACGGCAAATGGAGATGTATGGAAGAGGATATGCTACACCGATCTCTAATTGATCGTGATAAGAGCAGGAGGATGACGATGGAAGAAGACAGAACATAGACTGGTTATATAAAGAAAATTGGAAGGTTTGATAAAAGAAAACCCCAAGAAACAGAACTAACGAGAAATCAAAGATAGAATATAAAAGACAAAAAAATAATCGTTGTTGATAGAAAAAATGTAATACGAGTAAGTAGCCCTTTATAAGTAAGTTAGATATTGAGAATGCAGTTTTTTACGTAATCCGTCGTAATTCTCGTAATTTTAAGAACGTTCACAGACTGATCTCAGTCTCAATCTGTCAAAAATAACTCTAATTTCCCTACATTTTTTTGACAAGTTTTTGACAATGATTGTCGCCGAGATGAGACTGCGACTAGATTTTGAACGTTTTAAATTACAAGAATTGGCCTTCTGATATTTTATAATGCCATGTCCCATAACAGAGTTGTCCAAGCGGACACAGGACCACAATGAAATAACCACAATATTAATATAACTCTCATAGCCACGTTCAATATTTGGTTATTTTCCGCTCTGCATAGCTCGTAATTATTTACTTTTATTGCAAACACGGTAGCACGCTTTTTGATCACCAATGACGTTTTAAACGGTTCTGTATTAAGTTCGATACAGTTTACACTTGCAGGCAAACGATCGTTTTATTTTATCGCTTTGGCTTCGATTACTGAGAATAAAAAGTGGACTTTTTCACCGCCAGTTTTTATAAAGAAGTGTGAAATTACTGAAGAGATAGCCACAGACAGTTTTAAAGAAGTATCTGTCTGGTGAACCATATGAAATAAACTATAGACTTTTGTATTAAAAACTATAAAAGATTTCCGGCACAGCACTAAACACACTACATCACCCGCCAAAATGCAACACGAAAATAAATAAATAATATTCAAAAACCGAACGCGACCGTTACTAATATTCGAAATACAAAATAGAACATCGTTATTTTTCAAATACGTTCGACGACGAACAATGGCTGGCTGTACGCGACGACTGGCCGAGCTCAGTAGGGACTGTTTTGAAAACATGGTCACCTGTAAGTGTTGTGGCTAGACTAACATATACGTCCAATTAAAACTACTAGCGACAGACAATAGAGGTTCGATTCGATACTTTGTAAACTTTGGCTGTGAACATTTTAACTTGTCTTATCATTGTTAGTTGTAGCTGTCAGAAGTATCTGTTAAGCAAGATAAACAATCACAACCAATTCAAAACAAGGAGTCCTGCCTCAACTGCCTTGCGACAGCCTGGTTTTTCGCGTCTTCTTTAAAAACGACAATATGGACACATATGACTGAGGAATGAACGCGAAGAATCAAGAAATATACAGGGTGACCGGGAAATCGACGCGGAACCTGTTACCATGGATTCAGTACATGATTCTGGACCTGCGCTGAAATTTTTCGTAGGGTATTAAAAAAAATGCTGTCCATACATTTTGACCGCGTAGGTATTGCATTTCTATGAAACAGCAGATTTTTTTTTTAAGTGAAAACTTCTTTAGCGGCGTTGTGCACTTTTGTTGTGATGGGTAAAAATTGTTAAACTCGCGTCAGGACACGTGACCTGATCGAAAATTCGTAAGACGGAGGGAGAGTAGACCGCATTCCAAAATATCAAAAATGCACAACGTTAATATTCAAGTTTTCACTTCTGCCGGCACTCCCGGAGTGCAGCCCGTTGATTTTTTTTATAAGCGACGAAGAATTTCTTCGCCAGGGGGTTTAGAATCATGTGCTGAATTCATAAGGTTACAATTTGGGCGTCGATGTCCCTGCCACCCTATGATCTTGACGATAAAATTTGATGGCATCCTATTTGTCGTCGTACTGGCGTTTAACACTCAAGGTAAAAATCCTTTCCCTTTGAAATCCATTAAATATGATACTGGAATACTCTACTGGGTTACTGGAGTTAACTGAACCAACGTCAGTCATTTCATCAACTCGGACAATCTCTCTAGCTTGATCAACACTTAGCTTTAACGGTCGCGAGTTCCATCCCCGCAAACTGCAAATATTTTTGCACCTCCTACAAATTCTGCTCTATCATTTTTTCCTTCTGCTATTGTAAAATTTTCTCTAATCTCTTTTACCTCAAGGCGTTGTTAAGTATCTAGTGAATTATTACTGGGCGGTGACTGCTGTACTTGTGTGACTATTGTAGTGACTAGACAACTGGCTATATACGTAAAGCGTTTAGCTGTTTAATGTACTGTCATCGTTTTTCTTAGAAGGCGTGTCGGCTGCGTCTCTAAGACTTATAATCTGAAGAGTATATTGTTAAGATTTATTTGTGTGTCTAGTTTTGTAATCAGATAATTTGTAATCAATGCATATTGCTCATGACATGGGCACCCATCATTCTAACCTCAATCAATTAATCTTCCTAGCCTTTTCGCAACTATGTTGGGGTCGGCTTCCAGTCTAACTGGATGCAGCTAAATAAAAGTGTTTTACATGGAGCTACTGTCTATCTGACTTCTACAACTCGCTCACTGGGTAGCACGATACCCCTTGTTAGATTACCTATAACAACTCACTTTCATCTTCTTGCCCCTGTCCCATGTTACTTGCGGTCGGCGCAGTTAGTTGTCTTCTGCCATTCTCCCCTGTCAACCGTCACGCTAACATTCACTCCCTTCTCTTTCATATCATTTCTCTCACAATCTATCCATCTTTTCTTCGGCCTTCCTCTCCCTCTCCATCCATCAACATGTATATTCATCACTCTTTTAGTCACATGTGTTTCCGTCCTCCTCATCAGATACCAAGTGCTCAACCAAATAATTATTCTCCCGTCTAAGATATAGTTTTAGCAAAAGCCTGTGATCGCCTGGAAATATTAGATACAACGTTAATACAGTTTAAAACCCGTTTTGATATTTCCAGGTGCCTGAAGTCCTTTGAATCATAAAGATACTCAAAGGACCATTCTACGAAATGATATCAAATTAGGTACTGGACTTCGCATTAATCATGAAAAGTATGAAGGTGTTGATTTCCTTTCGATTTTCCTTTAAGTACCTTAAAGGTTGCCAAGGTGGCATTTAGCATAATCAGCTAAATGCCACCTTGGCAATATAATGTTCCCACTGCTGGGACACAGGCCTCCTCTCTGTGAGAGGGAGTGGGCCGTAATCGCGTGGTGGATTACAGCGGGAACGTTTTAGGCTGATTATGCTAAATCTATGCCAAAAATTGAATATTTCACAAATAAGAAAATCTTTAGATTTTTTTTTAAATATTTTCTCTTTGACATAAAAATGTCTATTTTGATGATCCTACCAAAGAGATAACTTTACAACAATATCTTCAAACATCAGTAATCGAGTGGAATCAATTTCACATGACTGAACGTCCTTCATAAACGCAATCACAGCCGGAACGAGTCGCGTGCGCATACGACCTCCCCACCACACGATACTAACACACAACCTTACTTCTAACGTCATTAAGTCCAATTTCCATTGCAGACAGCCCTGCAACCGTTGACACTTCATGCACATGACAAAGGACTTTGTCAATGGAGATATAAAGCTCAATTTTGTTTAATGATGGATTCTATGAGTTGTAAAAGGATTTTAGAATGTATGATGCTGGAGTAAAGTTGAAATTCAAATGAACTGGACAAGTTAGAATGTTATGTAACGAATCGTGTGCATGTAACACATTTTTTACTTAAAATCATTTGTAATAGAGGTCATTATCGGTCGGGCATGCATGTCGGAGATGACGGAAGCTGGCTCCGTTGAAGAAGTTTAGTTATAACATTGACAGATGATTCATGAAAATGGAAAGAAAATACAAAGGGATTAGAAAGTCGCCCTAATGAGTGCCTTTGTATTAAGCCAACATACATAGTCAGCCTATAATGTTCCAACTGCTGTGACACAGGCCTGCTCTCTGTGAGAGGGATAAGCAAACATAACTTGTCGTAATTATTAGGAAGGTAGAAGCCATTTTCCTATCTTACGTACTTAATACTTATAAATCCGCTTGTGTAGTTTTATCATACTGCAATCTGCTAAAGAGCTTTCGGGGCAAAAGTGTCTTGGATTTACGTATTCCCCATTCTTCCGAAGTTTAGTGTACCTGTGCATCAGAGGGGTAATTCTTGTAATTAAACTCGTTCAAAATCTATTCGCAATATACGAAATTAATTGACGGCACGGTTGGCGCAGTGGTTAAGCGATTGACTGCTGCGCTGCGTGTCGCGGGTTCGATTCCCGCACGGAACAAATATTTGTATGACCTACATGTATTTGTTCCGAGTCTGGGTGTTTTTCTATCTATAATATGTATGTATTTACAAAAAAAAAAAAATGTATATAAGTAGTTTATCAGCCATCTTGTTACCATAACACAAGCATTAGGTTGCTTAGCTTGGGACTAGATGGCGCTGTGTGAAATGTCCAGGGATATTATTATTAATATCATCTCAGCGACAATCAATGTCAAAAACTTGTCAAAAATGTTGTGATAAATCGGGAAAATAGAGGTAGTTTTGACATTGAGACCAAGATCAGACTGTGAACGTTTTTAAAATTACGAGAATTAACCCTCAGATGTTACACCTTATGACATTGTACTTCAAATGTTGCATACAGTGATTAATAATTCTTAACCCTTTATCCCAATTGATCTGTGGTCAACATGTCATGTCTTCTTGTTTTATTCATCTCTACAGGCATTCACGTCCTGTCTAGCCATATCGTCTTTCATATAGCCCCTTCAACCTATTTTTGGTTTTCCCTACTTTTAAAGCAATCACATTCATATATTATTATTTTATTCATTCACTCAAAACTTCCCTCTAGACATGTTTCAGCATTGCTCAGCGTTGCAAAAAGGACGAGGTTTTAAATTAAGAACTGTGGAGCAATTCTCGTATTTTCAAGAACGTTCACAGTCTGATCTCATTCTCAATCTGTCAAAAATACCTCTAATTTCCCTACATTTTCGACATTGACTGTCGCTGAGATGAGATTGCGACTAGATTTTGAACTTTTTTAATAACGGGAAATGGCCTTCTGATTCCTGCTGCATCCATCCATCTATACCAGCAAATAATTCACAAATCATCTTTAATACAGAACCAACTAGACACCGCAATTCTAACTTTGAGACTAAAACAATAAAGAAGCAAATTCCATGCGATAATTTTAATTTATGTCTTTTTGTTTGTCGCCGTAAGAGGCCAATGTCGGCGCATGATTGACTAGCAACGAAGGCTGTGAGAATTCTTATTAGAAGCCATTCAAAATGAGGGTCTTATGAGCTGATTGACCTTGGAGCCAAGTGTTAAGCCCCATATCAGCGCTTTGTATGAAAAATGGGATATTATACCTCATGGCAGAGGTTAGGTTATATGTCAAATGATTTTTGCAAGACGGAGCGGAAATCGGATTGAATTTTGAAGGTACTGTTTTGTACATTTAAGTTGTTATGTGAGTATAATCCCAAGGTTTGGATTGGAAGTCAAAGGCCGGAAGTCGTCGCGTCACGCTGTGATGGCCAGCAAACCTGTCTAAAGAGATAGAGACACTGACAATAAAATTAATGTTGATAAAGTTAGGTGTACATTAGGCATACATTATTACATTTTTTATTAGCCTGCACTGTGCCACTGCTGAGCAAATGCCTCCCTCAAATCCTTCCAGGCATTATTTTCTAGAGCCACCTCGATTCAACTCTTGAAATACATAGTTGATGCAGTATTTGAAATGACCAAGAGCAGTTCAACTTATTTGCAACAACACAAATATTAACTAGATCTAGATCTTAGCTAGACAATATTCATCCTTCAACAACAGTCAGATAGGAAACGCCGAACTCATCTAGTTTAAAAAAAATTATATGATTGACTTGTAAAAGAGTTTGTACAAACCGACTTACAGAAAATGAATCATTTATCACAACCTCTTATCTCAAACGCTGGCTGACACCTGGATATCTTTGATAGTCGTTACGGGTAGTCAGAAGCCCGAAAGTCTGACAACCAGCTTTACCAAGAGCTATTGTGTTAACCAGTAAGTGGGTTGTGAAGATCAGATAGGCAATCGTTCCATGTAAAATACTGGTACCTATCTGCATCTGGTTTGACTGAAAGCTGACTCCAACAAAGTGGGCTAAAGGCTACGCAGATTGATTTTGAACCTTCTAACTCAAGATACAAGTGCAAGCACAACTTTTAACAATATGGTTCTCATTATTTTTTGGTTGCAATAGAATTTGAACTTTATTAAGTTTGACATTCAGTTTGTTGTTCCATAACTTGAAAATTATATCAAATTCTTCACAAAAAAATATGATGAACTTTTCATTTCAAATGAAACGTGTGCTCTTCATATCACAATTTCCTATAACAAACAAACTCAGCCGCCATTGATAGATCATACAATCAACGTAAACGATAGACCAGTGTCAAAGCATACCGTGCGTGAGCAGTTGACGGGAAATCGTCCGGAACTGTGTCATGGCGCCCGACTGACATGCGGGCTATAGAGGACCTTGACAGTTGGCTGAAATTGAAGTCTATGAAGCGATATCACATACGAACAACGACTGAGGTAAAAAAGAAGGAAAGGAAAATATTTTTTTTGAGACACGCACAGGGCATACAAACAATAAAAAGGGACATTAAAAACTAATGAAGAACAAGACCTGAGAGTGGCCCAAAAAGGCTCCTATCTCAGCATAATGCTGCCAAATGCTGATCCTACATCACGCTTTCAGAGTTTTCCGCGAGGTCTGCATATATTCGGGAACCCGTCAACAAGGCGGGCAGTAGCCCACCAGACACAACACCCTTTCGGTCGGAGGATCTTTCCTTTTTAATGGGGGATGGGAAACTTTACACCCGGTCCCTCATAATACTCCTAACTCAATATTGATAATTGAAGTAGAAAAAGTAATACACAACAAGATATTTTTGACAGTTCATCAACAGAGCAAAATTTATGAAGGAAGAAAAGGTTCAGAGGGTACGTAACAGAACGGGATCATACTCCCATTCCTTACTAATTTTGAATAGAAATAACAACAAGAAAATGACTAACCTATTTATCATGAAGAATTTATTCTAAAGAACCTATTACTCTTGAAGTATGTACTGATTGTAACAAAATTTTATATTAAGGAATGTATGAACTACACTACACTACATTTTCAATTTTAGATCGCTGAGTTCCGCACTAGGGCGCCATATTGAGGCCTTAGTTGTTTCAAAAACTATTTCTTTTTTCTTCTTTTTAATTTTAGTATACTTGCCCGTACGTAACTCCCAGACTTAACAAAAACAAACCAAACAATGACATGGTAAGACTATTACGACTTAACCGCAATGTCAACGCGGTTAACTGCGCGTGCGCCTAACCTCATCACAGGCATCGCATCAATCGATACTAAAACGAAATATTAAGAAGATTACAGTGGCTACCATGATAAAAATTATGGTGTAGCATTTGTTAACAGCTTGAGTCGATGGGTTTAAGACCTTGCGGTTGTATATTAAGGTTTTATTTTAAAAGTCTTCATTTGTGCTGCCTTTTTCAAGATAACATTTTTCAAGGGGTGTACTTTCTTGAGTACGTTAGCCATGCTGATTAGCATCCGCGTATTTATCATCAAAATCAGAAACAGAATTTATTTATTTGTCAGAATTTAGTTTCACATAGTCATCATCATTCTTCTGCCCATATCCCAATTTATTTGGGGCGGCGCAACATGTATTTTTCTTCCATACTTCACGACTTCTCTATAGTATGTCCATATTTCCATGTTGTTTGTTGCTGTTATTTATTGTATATTTCCTTGATCTGCTTTCGACCTAGTTTTCATAAAGATCTATTGCTTTAAAGTTATCGTAAGTTCAATATGGTCATATAGCAAGTAGTTCAAAGATCTACACAGTTGATCGGTGCTTTTAATCAATATGGCCAATTTTTCTTTTTCTTTGTAAATAAATCTATTCTATGATTTCGCAAAATCTTGTCAGCAGCACATCCTAAAAATAATCTGTCATTTTTCATCTGTACCTCCATAATTTTGTCAAGAAATCCATCAGTACATGTATACACATAGGTTTAGCAAATAATAGTCAATAAAGAGTCGCTGGCTAACATCGGGCACAAGGCCTCACTGGTACACTCAACCACACATCAATGATAACACTTGCACTACGAAAACCGCCCTTACTGCTACGATATAAAGGCGTTGTCCATATCAATTATTACGACTGATGTGGTCGACTGTACTGAGTTACACGACACATCTGCTGAGTGTGTAGGTCTGTTTAGTGTTTAGACACATTATGGGACATATGACTTGCAATGTGGAAGGTTATGCACGCCCAAGACGAACAGCACCATAATTGCGTAACACACGATCAATCAGAATCGGTTTCATTTTGACAGTTCAACAACATTCATTGCGTTAAGTATTTAGGTGTTCAGCAGACCAATTTTTCGAACTTATGAAGCAATTTGCTTCAAAATGATTCAGATTCCGATTGATCGTGTGTTGCGCAATTAGGATGCTGAGCATTGATTTTTGACGTGGAGATATTATTTATGTAAACGAAGCAAAAGGATTAAGGATCGTAGCAGGTAGCGTTCTGCTTACCCCTAAGAGAAGAAGGTGTGTTTATGTATGATATTATTTGCGGATGTAAAGACTAAGAAATGAAGCAAAGAGATATATCATGTATGTAGAGAAATGTATAAAAAATGTTGTGAGAAATACATTACAATCTCTCAATATTATAACAGGTCGGTGAACCGCGTCAGTCTTATGCGGATAAGATTTTAAAAGTATGAGATAGATTTTGATGTAGTGCTTACTGTCATTTAGATCAATACTAAAAAAAGGTTTAAAGTAATAAACTGGTACTTAACAAATTGGTCGATAAAGAATATTATAAGTTTAAAAGTAAGCATAACTTTAAGCATGAAACATAGTAGATTAATGAAAAGTAGTCAACAATGAAGTAGACATTGTTTACCAGCCTTACCAATTACTCTTACGGTTAAAGAAAGTGAACCAATTAGATGACTGTATATCTCATACATTACAAAACAAAGGGCCAGCGTTAGCTTTCCAAAAAAACCCGAACCAACACGAAGACCTCCGAAGACTTTGACACAGAAAAAGTCACGTTCGTGATGTTTAGCGTCATTTCGCAACGAAGGGTCGCTGTGGCAACTGCGACCGATTGTTCACGACAGACGTAAGGTAGTTACTACAGTTACTGCCCATTCTTGCATATTGCCGCATTGACACGGCTAAACGGTTGACTGTCATACGCAGGTTGAATTCTGTTGAGTTAAAGTTGGGAAAGAAACGCTGGGGTTATGCGCTTATGGCACAATCATAATTATGGGCATAAAAGTTTCTTGCGTGGATTTTTAAAACGAAATGTACTTAAGGTTCGGAAGGTTCAGAGATGGGATTTTGCAGAGAGATCAATGAAGACTTTATGACGGATTAAAAGCTGCAGTAAAGAATCGTTATTTTAAGCTAAGGTCTTGCGTTCGCTTTGTTTCTTGAGCAATGACCGTTTTGCGTGGATGTGGCGCATTTTTCCTCCAACTTGTTATTTTTTGTTTGTATTCTTTTTCTGCGTCATGTTTACCGCAAATAAACATATTTTCTTTCTTTCTTCGGATCACAATATTTGTCCTACCGTACAGTCAGGAGTATGTCACCACCAATATGTCAACACTTGGCAAATTTCAATTGCGATATTTTCGTGAAATAACGAATGCAACGTTAAAATACTACACATTACTTAAACCTATGGGTTCGAAAATGCTATGATCGTAACAACATAAAATTTCATTAAAAAATAAAGGAGTAAATCGCTTTTGAATAAAGCCGAGTGTATACATACTTTTGTTCGTGACTGTACAATATGTCATGCCAGTACAATATCCTCTTAGAAACGCCATAGCATATGTAGCGAAAGCATATGTAGTGTGGGGGACAACGGAAAATACATTTTGTAAAGCAGCTCACAAAAAAGAGGGTGTGTGCTTATGAGTTCACGATAGTAGTGAAAACTTACGACAAAGCAGAGTATACACGATTCAGCGTCGAATATGCGCGAGTCAGCGCCGTGTATGCAATTCAGCGTCTCCAACCCCAGCGTAAAGGTTCGAATTCGTTCACTTATCAGAATGAGTGCAAATTGCGCCTTTAGTTTTCACTGCAAAAATCGAAGAAGTAGTTCTAGATGTGAGTTTAACTTTCACAATTCTCCGCTCAGATCACCGGTCTCTGATATCTGTGTGTGTTTGAGCAGGTTCCTTGTCCCAGAAGTTTGTCAACTTAATCGATATGACAGTTCCGACCTCAGCCTCTTGGGTTACTGAATGCCACTGACCTGGCTGTAAAGAAACCGCATGTTTATGTAGTTTGTGCCGAGAGGTACTGTCGAACTTAATATCGGTGAGGAAAAATATCTGTAGAAGTTTATGAATCTGTGATAACCTAAACTCGAAAACTGGATTGAAAATTAATTAAAAGCTTTATTTGATACGTAATGAGTATGATTCGTGTCTAGAACTTTTTGAATACATTATTTTCAATACCTGCTCTTTGCAAAAAAACTACAATCAAGAAGGTCCAGAATATGAAAGAAACCTAGGGTCAGGTGTAAAGCCTATAGATATCATTGCGAAACACTGCAAATAATTGCAACTTTTAGACACAACAAATGGACTACCTATTTAAATCCAGACTAGACAAATGGTCCATACGTAATATTTCGCCAACACAGCAGACTATACAAAATTAAATGTTGACAACAAACGATGTATTTTCAACTGCACTTGCATATTAATCATACTATTTATTTATCCATTCATTTTAGGCATCAAGGCCCATATAAACACATACAATACAATATTAATATAACTTAAAAATACTATAAATACATACAACATTATAATTGCACTAAAAACTAACTAACGCACACGAAGTATCTGCGTCATGCCTCGGTATTCTGTTTTTAAAATTGGGTTAAAATAATAATATGTCATATAGAATTGTCCGTGTCTTTCTAGATTTTCTTTAAGGACGATTATGACAAAGGACCAACAACATTGTCTATCTACATAATACTGTTTACTTTCAGAAATACTACTCGTATGAAACGACCCGGGAAATAGCTAAGAAGCATAAAATTTAAATCTTTTCAGGTTGCAATACGAATCTTTGCAATCGCTCCAGGATTTTTGTCAATCCAACAATATATGTATGTATATGCGTACAATTAGTCATTTTGGCAACATCTTTAGAATTGGTAATATGTCTGATTGTGACAGATTCAAATTACGAATTGAACTTTTAAATTCACATATAACTTATGTAAATGAACAATTCAACTTTCGACTTCCTGTAAGACGAACAAGTTACATCTGCAATGGGAGATACGGACACGACCCCCTAAAATGGTCTTAAGTTCGGCGCTCATGCGGAGTTAGAGACTAGTAAAATTCAGATGCACTCGTCCGTTGATAATCGTCTTTTCTAAACACACAGCTAGATTATTAAATCACATCGTACCGTGCTATAGACAGCTAGACTAGAACGTCATCCAAGGTCATCGCAAGGTATTATTTGACCATACAATTATCGAGACTAATCCATTTTGAATGAATCAGAACATTATGTGTGTCATGTGAACGTGATAGGTCTTAGGATTATAATATATCTTTTGATATATCAGGATTTTCACGTCATCGGATTGTTTTTTAGCCGAATGTAAATATGATTGACCAACGTCAGATTTTTTTTAAGCCGTTTGTCCCGGCTGAAATTCGTGGAACTTGAAGCCCGAAAGTCTGACAAACAGTCTTACCAAGACAGGCAGTCGCTCTATGTAAAATACTAGCATTCAACTGTATACAGAGACTGGAAGCCGACCAATATTGGTAAAAGGAAGAACTATTGGAATCGTCAGATTGTTTGCCTTAATTGATTCTACAGGCTTACCTTGTGACTTTCTACTTAAAATTACGAATTAAACTAACAAATGTTTCCGAAAAGTGAAAAGCCAAAGTAAAGATTCGTCTTATAGGCTCTACCTGGTTATACATTCTCCAATAATCTGTTAAAAAATTCAACATGGACGCTTTAATAGCAGTACAAACAAAAAAATCAAATAATATCAATATAATTTGAACATTAAACCGATTCAGGCCTCATACAGAACCGATCGTTCGACCTGCGCTCGCGCCATGTGTAAACAATAAGTGTTGCTTAGCAACCGCTGCCGCCATTTAGTCGGACCCAAGTGCAAGAGAGACATACATACTAGAGGTCTTTAAGTGCGAGTGAGATGGAAACACAAAGGGTTTGTTGAACGATAAAGCCTGCAAACACATAGTTCACGGTAGATTTGACGAGTAGTTTTATTAGGGAAATTATTACTTCCCTGTTATATGGAATTGTTATATGAACTGGCTCGGTTCGCTTCCTGGGTTGTAGTCGTAAAAATATAATAAACGTTATGATTTTACTTAAACTTGTCCTTTATTTCAGTTTTTTATACGTTAACACTGGTTTTTGATTTGCTGACACAGTCATTACCTATACTATCTTCATGAATCACTAAATAGAATTGAATAGAATACTCTTTATTATGTACACCATATAAGTTACAGTCATAAAGATAGAAATTTTACAAAGGGTGACACAATGGGCGGTCTTATCGCTAAGAGCAATATTTTAAAGACAACCCTGAATCTGCCATAGGGAAATACCTAAATACAGCAATGAACATCTTAAGAAAACCCGACTCTATTATAACAAATAACGAATAATATTTGCTACGAAAATTGCTATAAGGACCAGAAAAGCTGATCAAAAGGACCAAATATTTAAATAATGTTACTTCAGATATTTTTTATAGAAAAATTCACAACCAAAGTCATCGACCGGCGGGATGCAATAAGACAAACATTACAAAAAAGGGTAAAAATTTAAAGGTACAAACATTGGGCCACCCGCAGTCGCTCATTCTCACTTTGAAAGATTTCGAGATACGTCCTGTGCAAATAGTGCCTTTGCGAAATGCCTACCTTTGTTGTGGCAGGTTCCGATATTTGGAACAAAATCAAGACTGAAATCAGTAAACAATTTAGAATTTAAAATAGCCTACTAGTTGTTCACTTCATTGCTAAACCTAGTATCTCTTTTAGAAGATCTAGTAAATTTACAAATTATTTGGTTATGGCAATAAATTGAACCGTATGATATTTTAAAACTATAAACTAAGAATACAGGACTCACCAGGTGAATCTTAGTAAAGCGTACCGCAAGGTAGTTTAATTGGACTAGACATTTTCAATCAAGCAGATTAAGTAATAATGATTAAGAAAGAAGATTAAGATTAAGAAAAAATCAAATGACGTCGTGGAATAAATCCTGATTCCGGACTTTAGTATACCGTATCAACACTTCCAAAGTACCTATGACTCAAAAAAGCTTTAGAATTTTGATATTCTTACATGATTAATAAGAGTTCCGGAACGGAACAATACTTTATCAAGATATTCGTTTGTGATAGTGTGACTAATGTGTTTTACTAATTGCGGAAAATAAAATACGATAAGTAACGGACTTACCTACAGGTGTACCTACTTATGCTAACAGTGAACTTGTAGGTATTATTGAAATTCCATGTGGCACCCGAATTAAGACCTTATGATAAATCATTAGAGGTTTCATTTGCATAGTAATCGTGTGCATTGTCTATGTAGAGGTCATCATAGTAGGACGTGATACCGTCGAAATTATACCTATTTGTAAAACATGAATAACGTACTACTGGCAATAGTTCTTAATCGATTCGGTTCTACATCGGGGGAAGGTAACATAAGACTGTTGACTTTGTCGACGATTTTTTGTTTGAATTGGCAGATCCTAATAGAAACGAGAAATTGACAGTAGCGCGTGAACGCAATAAACGACCTACCACAATTCAAAAATAAACTGAACCACAGATCAACGAAAAGATAGCAAAGACAAAAGATCAAAGATTACATCATTCAGCTTTACAATATAGGTCCACTTGCGACACCCGACGACGACGGTATAGGTAATTTGAATTTATTTAAATTACAATGACTTCAGTATGTATTTACTTGGTAATGTTTCTTTATTGTTAGCTGAGGTTAACAGGGGTTAGGTTACGAAATGTCGCCGGTAGCGCTAGTGAGGTTGACTTTGTAGATTTATTATCTGTGGTAGTGAAAGCGGAGACGTTCTTTTTTCGGTTACAGAATAACGCTGCTTTAGAATTGTGGTTTTTTTAATTTGAAAAGGATTAAAATTGGAATTGAGAATGGTTTTATGAACGTGAATGATGTTTTAATACTGATCAGTATCTGTTATTTTCTCATTGATATTGATTGAGCGTTTCAACGGAGACATGCCTTCATACAGTCGTATGACAACTTGTGAATTCTACTAACATGAAATTCATCGTATGTTAAGAACAACTTTAATTCTCATAAAAATTAACTAAGATTAATAATTAGAGCGCACAGATGTTACGTATATAAAATATCAAAATAAATAAAAAAATGTTGGTAAACAGATAACAAAAACTCGATTATAAGTTAACCAAGCACAACATGGATGTATGAATTTGATTTTACTAGATGTGTCATTGATGTCATTGAAACGACGAATAGACTGTGTGAAAGATGATATGGTTAGAAAGGGGGTGACTACCGAGATGACGACTAATAGAGAAGTATGAAAGAAAAAGACATGTTGCGCCGAGCCCAAATAAATTGGGATAAGTACAGGAGAATGATGATGATGGTGATTGACCTTCTACAGTTTGTCATATTCTGGTCCTTCGGTACTAATCAAAAAGTGATTCATAATTCTAAGCCGATGCCCATTCAACTACGGACATCCAAACCTATAACTTTCCAAAAAACTAGATAAATGTAAAACAATGTAGGCTTAACCGTATCTTCACAATACATACGTATATGTAGAATTTTAAACGCATGGTTGTAGAGGTCGACAAAGTTAACTGTACTAACGCGTTAATACAATAGGGTCAGACAGAGACAAATATGAACGAGCGCCTCTTTGAGTGACCGAAAAGAGTTATGAGACGGAATTGTCTTTGAAGAATGCTTTTGACAACCCTCTGAGTGTGTAATGTGAAATATGTTTGACCGTTTCGCTTCTGTCGGACTAAAGGGGACATTTGTCAATTTTTTATTGAGATTTTGAGAGGATCGTAAAAAAAATCTGATCTAAATTGCCTAAAACAAACATGTAACCAGATAGTGCCTTTATTGAAAGAAGAATTGAATGGTGCATGAAATTAAACGAACAGTTCGTCTTTTATTCTAAATTTATTGGTACTAACATTTGAATCAATAACAAACTCCTAAAACTTGAAACTCTAAACCAGAACATAATTTAAGAATTTTTACGTTTCATTGTATCGAATGAAATGTGTGGTACATTTCATTCGACACGTAAAAATTCAACCAAGACTGTTACAATAAAACCTCCATAGTTACTGTGCAAATACTGGCCGTTCGGCAATTAAAAGACAAACGCTTGAAACACTTGACAGATGTTCAGGCGCGAAACCCGCATTCTCTTTTTAAAAATGTATCGCTGGCTCTTCATTCTTGTCACGTTCAGCTAGCAACACAGGACCAATATAACTTGAGCTGTGTAGCCTACAAAACGTATGCATCCGAACTGAGATCAGGGTTCAAGATAAAATGGTGGTCGTAGCACGAGTTTAAATTATACGTACGCGGTCGGAATTAAGGCATATGGTTTAAATAGACGACGATTAGGGACATGATACAGTCCATACTGGCTCATTGACTCATACTTTTACCTTTAGAAACGAGGGATAAAAAAGCAAAAAAAATGCCCTAGAATTTTTCCTCTAACGGAAGTGCTACATCACAGTCACAGTAACACCCAGGCCCGATTAAAAGGTTGTTGCTCTCTGGAGTTGGACATTGACCGAAACGAATATAAATTTCTTACCAACGAAGGCCTAAAGCCAGACAAATATAAAAATAATATACGTATTACAATATTGAAAGAAAAACAACGCTGTACGGTAATGTGACGTCGAAAAACTAATTTGTAAAGTGTCGCGGTAAGCCTTTGGACAACGCTACCGCAATTGTCGACTTTTCGAACGTTTCATTATTTAAAGCATGTGTTTAAAACTCATGCGTATACGAGAGATTTTCAGAACTTTCTAAACCGATTAGTTAAAAGCAAAGTTGTTCGAGTCCCTCTTTTTTCTCTATGGGAGTCTAGAAACTTTGAAAGTCGAGGGAAGTCTAAGGGAAGAAATGATGATGCTAGCAATATTTATAATTATGTTCATAACCCCTTTGATAGTTTTGTAGCAATCATAGGGAAGCCCATATTCATAACTGAGCATATGATACTTTCTCAATTGATATTTTTTTTATGAAATATAGCTGGCGAAATCTGGATCTACTTAATAAAGGTACACCTTTGCCTAACCCTTCGGGGAAACAGGCGTGATGCTATGTTATGTTCGGTAACGGAAGATTTTAGATGTCAAAACCTGAGCAAAAAAAATTACCAGAAAGACCACGATCACATTTACTGCAGATGTACTTGTGGTCTTTGCAGTCAAACTCTTTCAGCACGTATAGTTGCCTACCCACCCTAAAACTGATTACGTATGTATTACTCAATGTCTAACACAACCATGTGCTAGCCCCCATAGCAGTTAGAAGATGCGGGCACATATGCAGATGACAGAGTGGGTATCATTAAGATCTCACGATTAGGTTTAAATTGCTCACACAGTACGCGGAAAATAAACTTCGTATAAACTAGCTACTGGTTTTGTTTTAACTGGACTTTTTGGAACTATAGAACCAAAGTTAGGACTACTTAAAGGTCATCGGGACGATATATAAATTGAAAAAAAGAAAAAGAGAAGAGAAGTGAAAAGTTAAGCATGATCAGCCTATAATGTTCCCACTGCTGGGACACAGGCCTCCACTCAGTGAGAGGAAGTAGACCGTAATCCAACATGCGGGTTGGTAGATGTCACATGTGTGAGAAATGAAAAAGAGAAAAATTATCTGAAATTTACACAGATATTGGGGATGAAGATTATGTTTGGGTAGACATGTTCTTGAGTGGACGCCCTCAGGCTAGATGGAGCGACAATCTTCGCAGGGTGGCTGGTAGCAGCTGGATGAGAGTTGCCGAGAACCGAGTTGAAAGGCGTACAATTGGAGAGGCTTACAACAGTCCAGCAGTGGACATTTGTAAGCTGATGATGATGCAAACAGACTTGAAATGAAAATTCAATTTTTCATAATTCCTCCTCTTATAACCGTTATGCTTTTGATGGATAAAGTAAGAAATGAGTATATAAGAGGAAGTTTGAAAGTGGCGCCAGTGACAGAAAAGTTGAAAGGAAATCGTTTGGCTTGGTATGGGCATGTGGTGAGATGGGACGAAACGCATGTCACTAAAAGAGTGATGAATATACACGTTGATGGATGGAGAGGGAGAGGAAGGCCGAAGAAATTGTGTGAGGAATTATATGAAAGAGAAGGGAGTGATTGATAGCGTGACGGTTGACAGGTGAGAATGGAAGAAGAAAACGTGTTGCGCCGAAACCATGCAACATGGGATAAGAGCAGGAAGATGATGATAACCTTTATGCTCTTTAGGCCGTGATGAAAGAAAGAAATACACAAAGCAGCCCACAGCTACCAACCTTATACCAAAAACGAATACCTGGAACATACTTTCATAAATAATGTTGCAGTGACGTCATTTCACGATAGATTGCGGACGCTATATGGCAGCCACCGTAGTCTTAACAAACCCTAGAGAAACTCAGCAAGTTGAAACATAAAATCAAACGGCCCAACAATTCGTGTCCAGCTAAGCAAAATACGACATGGCCTAGGTAAAAGTCGGCCACAGGCTACAAAATAAACTAATATGCTAGTAATTATATGCAGACACGATCTGTGACTGACAACAGGCACGTTTCTGACATAAACTTACACGGCAACCTTCGAAAATATGCTTTTTAATATATACAACTCTCTCACATACAACAATAACAAAGGTGACACAACCATGATAGAATTGTCGTTAAGATTTGCTTAATCTTTATGAAATTCAAATTATTTTCTTCTACATAGAAAATCAAAAGGACATGAGGAGATGGTACTTCTTCTTAGCGTGCCGATGACCAAAATAGAAAAAATAATCATAGTTTAAAAAAAAAAATTGGCCCAAAATTCAGCAACACTGATTCGCCGACGCCTCCATTAGGTCCTCACGTGTGCAGATGACAGGGCATGCGGTGCAAGATGGGAGGTGAGCCATTGTCTGTGGAGAGACTGCATACACAGCGGAGGTCAGAGCCTTCCATGAACCCCCAGTTGTGGAGGTTGTCCTTGCGGCCTACTTGGGTACGAAGAAGACTTATGGAAGATGACGCACAAGACCGAAATAAATGGCGTCGCTTGATTGGGAAAGTCCCGCGTAAAGGGAAAAGGCGAGGCCAAAGACGAAGCCTAAAATCAAAATCTAGTCATTTGATTAGGTTCAAAATAGGCTGAGCATATGCACTTCTTGAACGTCAAAATTACACAAAGACGGACCCCCAACGGCCCACCGCCCGCCCTCCCTTCAACACTTCCTAGTGTTTTAGCTAGAACAAGGCTTCCAGCAATGCAGGTGAATACTGGTACTTAACATGGAGCAACTGCCTATCTGACCACCAAAACTCAGTAAGCGGGTAATATGATGATGTGGTTGTCAGACTAGGGCCTCTGACTACCCGTAACGACTGTCAAAAATATACATCACATTAATGACCAACGGCTTAACGTGCTTTCCGAAGCACGGAGGGCTCTCGATATGAAAAGGATGGTCACCCGCGGCAAGCATAGCTAAACCTTGATCGATCGAACTGTGAGGCTATTTATAGGGTACAATATCTTCAAGTTGCAGAGATTAAAGACAAGGATAATTTATCAATTTGTCATTACTGCAAATCAAATCGGAGTACCTACTAGATCACTGAGGTAACCAGTGTAAGTTATGGTAACATTATATTCAAAATTATTCCCCCGTAAATGTCACAAGATAAGGGTATTGATAAACGCACTTCATTACTGCATTTCGGTGATTTTAGACGATTTATTATTCTAGGGTTTCTCACGACACTAGCCTTCACTGTTAGCCAGGGATGCCCAAACTTACAAAATAACCAGTCAATTAAAGAAGTAATTTGGCAATTGTCGAAACCTCAACCAAACCAGCGCTGGAACTCTGTCTCGCAATAGAGTAGTAGCATTATGCTTGAGCTATGGCCGTTTTCCGTGGATGTGACGCATATTTTCCCCAACTTGTTCGTTTTTGTGTTTTTTCCCTGCGTCTTGTTTGCCGCAAATAAACGTATTTTCTTTTTTTTTTCTTTTCTTTCTAGACGCAATCTCATCTCAACGACATTTAATGATATAATCTTGTCAAAACTGAATGTAAATTATGGGTAAATTTTTAACAGATTGAGACTATGATCAGAATGTAAACGTTCTTAAAAATACGGACAATGAAACTCTCCTAAACCTGTAGCTGAAAGCGGATCTGGCCAGATGAACATATTCTGGCATGACGATAACGCCCCAAAACTTAGCCCCGACACAAAGCGACACAACACGTACCAAGTTCCTTGCGCAGACGCCGCGAGTCAACACAACTGTGTCAACACATGCAGAATGCAGTCCCGCTCAATTGTTACGTACGTATGTACTATGACACTGTATGTATGTAGAACGTATACCTGGCTGTATAGACTAACATTTTAAAGTCATTAAAGTTTTTAATAATTACATGCGCTGAACGCTTTTCTTGCCTCCTATCAGCTTTAGATGTTTTTTTTTTTCGAAGCTAAGTTATTCAACCAAACAATCGATGGGCTCATCCTATCGTATTCCACTGCTGGATACGCCTTCCACAATCTTCTTCGCTCTTCTGCACGTTCTGCATCCAGCAGTCAGCTACAGCTTATACTCTTTTTACTCTTTAAACCGAACACTAATGAACATAAAATTCTGAGAGAAGTTGTCCCTACCTTAAAATACTACGCTAAGCTAAATTGTAATGGTTTTAAAACAATTGACAAACGCGTCAAGACAAGTCAAAGTATGTATTTCAAATAGGCACATAAAAGGCACTTTTGAAAGCCAAAAATTACAATAAAATATCTATTTACTGCCTTGCCTTTACAGATAAGGCATATGATCAAAAACAACCGCTTCCAATCGCATTCACATAGCATAATCAGCCTACAAATGTTCCCACTGCTGGGACACAGGCCGCCTCTCTTCGAGATGGAGTGGACTGTAATCTACCACGCGGGCCCAGTGCGGGTTGGTAGATATCATATGTCTTCGAATTTTTTTATTCTAGGACATGCCGGTTTCCTCACGATGTTTTCCTTCGCCGTTTTGAGAGCAATGGTGATGAAATAATTTACACAAAGTAAAGCGCATGTCTGGGCTCGAACCTACGGACTACAACTCGGTAAGTCACGGCCGTTACCACTGGGCCACCACAGCTCTTCATATTCATTCCATTCATATTGAAATATGCGTAAATTATACACCATACTTGTCGAAACACGACCATTCACAAATTCAGATTTTACAAACCAAAATACACGTCAGAAATTCATTGAACAAACAGCATTACAATACCAAAATACTCTTACAACATCCCATTGAAAAAAATATCTTGGTCAACGAATATACAAATCGATTTTAATATCGATTTGAAATTCGTAGTGACACCTCTTGTTATTGTAATCGATATTTTTCTGATAAATGTATCGATTTGCATATAATACGGGTCGAATGGACGCTGGTCTTTGACCCTGGTTAATAAGGTTTGTTTAAAGTCGTTTAATTACTAACGCATGGTTATATTATAATATTACCGTGCCTGAAAGTGTGACGGGATCGGAGACAGGAAGGTTAATTAAAAAAAGCGGCTAATTGCGAGTTGGACTCGCACATGAAGGGTTCCGCGTACTACACGTTTCTTTAATGGGGTCCCCATTAAAGAAACGTGTAGTACGCGGAACCTTTATTTTTTTGCTTTATTTTATTTGTTGTTATTACGACCGTCGTAGTAAACTTTGTGAAAATTTCAAGAGTCTACCTACTTCGGTTCAAAAGGTATAGCCCTGTGACTGACTGACGAACGGACGGACAGCGGACCCTTAGTAATAGGGATCCATTGGTACCCTTTGAGTACGGAACCATAAAAACCCAAAAAATTGGCTACCTTCTCTAAGCCGCGCTTGACCATATCATATCTAGGGTTCTACGTTCATTGTAAAAGTCACATTTTCTATAAATAATTGGTCCTTTTCTACGGAAGACTAGAATGTTGAACTGAAAAGTACTTTTTGAAGTGAAAACTTCATCACGCTTATGTCGGTGAACGCTGTATTGGGTATGCTCGGCTCCAGTCGGTCGGTGACGCTGAATCGTCGTCATCAGATTATAAAATTAGACAATTATAAAAGTTTTCACTGCTATCGTGTGTTTCATAAAACCTCTAACCTCTTTTGATGTTGTACCTGTACCGGCTTTAGAGCATATTATACAAGATACACGTATAAGGTCTGATTTTCCATCGCCAGATAACTATTATTCGAGGAATAAAATTGACGTTTGACAGTTTTTTTTATGAAATAACTGTCAAAAATTCAAAATTATTCCTCGAATAAAGTTATCAGATGATTGAAAAATCAGCCCTAAGTCCTTCCAAGATTTATAGAAAACAAATCATTACAACAAGTTGCAATAAATGACATTCTGGGAACAAAGCGGCAACGTTTGTGCAAACTGCTGACTACAGGGTGTTACATATCGCGGTCGGTTCTCACAGCTTTTGCTGTCTGACACATTTGTAGCCCTTTACCTTGCTTAGCTGTTTGTATTAATTTGTACAAAGATTGATCGTGAAGACTGGTGAAGTAAAGGAAAAAGCAAGAAAAAAAATCTTGTCAGTAATACTTTCCATGACCGTGAAAAATAAATCTAGAAAAAAAAGGCAAGAAAATGACAATTTGATCGACAAGGTTCATTTGGTAGTAGAAATTCATCATCACCATCATTCTCCTGCCCTGACCTGATTTATTCGTGATCAGCACAACATGTCTTTCTCTTCCATACTTCTCTATCAGTCGTCATCTCGGTAGTCACCCCTTTTATAGCTATATCATCTTTTACATAGTACATCCATCGTTTCTTTGGTCTTCCTCTACTCTTATAGCCATCCACATTCGTACTCAAGTTTCCTAACAATATTTGCCTCAGTAAAACAAAAGTGCACAACGCCGCTAAAGAAGTTTTCACTTAAAAAAAAACGGGTTGCACTCCGGGAGTGCCGGCAGAAGTGAAAACTTGAATATTAACGTTGTGCATTTTTGATATTTTGGAATGGGGTCTACTCTCCCTCCGTCTTACGAATTTTCGATCAGGTCACGTGTCCTGACGCGAGCTCCGTCTTACGAATTTTCGATCAGGTCACGTGTCCTGACGCGAGTTTAACATTTTTTACTCATCACCAAAGAAGTTTTCACTTCAATTACAACTAATAAAAAATACAAAGATCGTCACTCACTGGACGCCTGAGGGAGGACGTCGCCGTCGAGGTAGACCACGGGGAAGGTGGTGTGACGATCTGATAAGGTTTGCAGAGCCAACATGTTCAGGGATCGCACAAGACGGTGAGGTTTGGAAGGAACAATAGGAGGCCTTTGCCTAGCAACACAAACATATACAGGCCAACCAAAAAAAAAAATGCGTCGGTACCCGGTACTTCAAAAATACTACTAAAAAAAAAATAGAGTGAAATTTTCACAAATAAAATGTCAACGAGAATGTAAAAAGATAAACGCTAGACCGATTACTCAGAAATCAGCCATATCACGGTATCTATAATTGAATTTTCGAGTAGTAAGTATCTACAGTTCTTAAAGTTATCAGATAATACGACCCAGATTTACAGTGAGGAAAACGCACTTAGAAGTGTTTCACTCAATGATAATATAGCGACGACTATCTCCTTTGTCGCTTCACTTTATAGCTTCGTGTAAATGGGTGTTTTTCTAACTTTGAATACTGGTATTCAGCTGCATCCGGTTAGACTGGAAGCCGACCCCAACATAGTTGGGAAAAGGCTAGGCAGATGATGATGATGATGATGGGTGTTTTTCTAGCATAAAACTTGCATGCGAAAGACATTAAAAATGTTTTTTAAAGATATTTTATTGCGGTCCTTGTAGCTTACAGACGAAGGACCAGAATTTAGGGCACTTGAATATTTTGCGAAAAACAAATTTTTCGCTGGTCCTAACCAGCACCCTAATTGCGTAACACACGATCAATCGGAATCTGAATCATTTTGAAGCAAATTGCTAATCCATTGCTTCATAAGTTCGAAAAATGTGTCTGCTCAACAACGTAAATAACGCAATGAATGCTGTTGAACTGTTAAAATGAAACCGATTCCGATTGATCGTGTGTTACGCAATTAGGGTGCATAAAGGTGGGTGTAGACAAATGATCTAAGAAAAAGACGTACTTATAGGCACAACATAACATCACGCCAGTAATCCCCGAATGGTTATGCAGAAGTGTACCTAAAGTATACCCACATTTCACCAGTTATGTTTAACTCCCATGTGATAGGGCACAAAACCTAACTCCGGGAAGTTACTAAGAAATTCCTGATAGAAAAACATAAGAACACTTATATATGTCGTATAACATTTATATTTATATATCTAGACTAATTGCTAAAAATACAGTCCGCGTCGTTCCGGGATGTAGCAAGATCTAAAGGACCATGTGTCTACCACAATAACATAAAACTACGTCCAAAGCAGTCTTCGTACATCTTTCCCACACGAACATGGAAACAAGAAGCTATTGTACACGTCATAAGTGAACCACATTATTATTTTCCAAAATTTTGAGTAAAACTGGTTTTTCGTTCTCAGAACCGGTCGTCGCGTACAAAAGGAACCATTACAATGGTAGCAGAAATGAGTAAAGATCGCATCTGTCAACGTCTTGAAGGACCCGCTTGTAAATTAAGTGTTTCTTGTTTGGAAGCAGCAAATTATTATTTGCATGAACATACGAACGGACTGGTATGCGAAAAATGAATAAGCAAGATTTGCGTTGACTAGATCAGAAGGCTATCTCGTAATATATAATGTTGAAAATCTAGTCGCAAATCTGCGCGACAAACAAATGTCAAAAACTTGTCAAAATGTAGGGAAAATAGAGGTATTTTTGACAGATTGAGACTGAGATCAGACTGTGAACGTTCATAAAATTACGAGAATTGCCCATCTGGTATGTGGTCAATGATCAAAACAATGCCGAAATAATGCTTGATTGATAGTCTTGAAAGATGCAGGCAGAGGACTTTCTCAGTGATATATATCTACAATTAAAGACAAAAGAAACGATGGATGGACTGTGTGAATGATGATATGGTTAGGAAGGGGGTGACTGTCGAGATGACGACTAATAGAGAAGTATGGAAGAAAAAGACATGTTGCGCCGACCACGAATAAATTGAGATAAGTACAGGATAGGTACAGAATGATGGTATATGTAACTATAATCAGGAAATTATTGCAAATCTACGAGATTCCGTTGAAAAGGACCAAACTTTAGCCTGAATCTGCGTCTAAGAATAGAATACCTTTTACACATATTCCCGCAGTATATTCCCTAAACCGAGTATTTTTCACAAACCACAAGTACAATATATATAATACATGACACTTTAACACTACACGTTGTCACATCCGGTATTATCAGTTCCTCAAGTGAATCGTGACGGCAGATACGTAGGTGACATATGCTAATGACAAACAGAACTTAGTAACCGATAACAATGGAAAAGTAATTAAAAATGCATAGAATAGAGTTTTGTTAACAGTATTCACTGATATTCAGGTGGCAACAGATTCAGTAGGTGATAGTTTGGTTGAGGTTGTTGAAATACTTGCGTATTTATTAGTTCAAGATGCTTGGATTAAAGTTAATTGAACAGTAGGTGGTTCCAATGAGCAGCAGTGTAAACTGTGTAAAGACTTTAATTTAATTAAAAATATAATGGTCATGGGTTATTTATATGGTCATAGGCATTAATATCAGAAGGCCAATTCTCGTAATTTAAAACGTTCAAAATCTAGTCGCAGTCTCATCAGCGACAAACAAATGTCAAAAACCTGTCAAAATGTTGGGAAATTAGACGTATTTTTGACAGATTGAGACTGAGATCAGACTGTGAATGTTCTTAAAATTATGAGAATTGCCCCTCTGATATAGGATAATGTAAACTTTAACTTATAAACTACTAGCTTCTGCCTGCAACCCGTCGCATCGCATCGCCTGGCAGCGCTACTACTTCGTTACTATTATTATATTATTAAATAGCCAATAGACTTCCTCAAGAACCGGGCTATCAAATGCAAAAATAATTTTTCAAATCTGACTGGTAGTTCCTGAGATTACGTCCTACATACAAACAAACAAATTTTACCTCTGTATTATATTAGTATAGAAGTACATAGATATCTTCAGAAGAAACCTATATTCGCTTGAGTTCATTACTAACAGCTATGGGTTGACTGACAGTGACACTGTGATCCAAAAGACCAAACATTTCGGTCGGTATTTTCAAAATTGTAGTCTTAAATAGACATAATAAATACTATGGCTGATGCATCCTCCTTTACAGCATCTAGTAACTTGTCTTCGTTGTAAAAACAATGCAAAATTTATAAGTTTTCAGCCAAAGTCATTCAGTTTTTATGTCTAACAATTATTTTAAACAAACTACCGTATATATGACTAATTTCTGTCTGCATATTATATTACAGTGAGTACGTACATCCATAGAAATAAATAGTACTCTCGTGATTTTCTACATAACACAGCGAGACAAATTTTGCAATTGTATTATTTGTTGTTTGTACTTGCATATGTTTGGTTAGCATACATTCTTTCGACACAGTCGCTGTGTAGCTCTAATTTGATTATTTCTCGCTTGAAATATTTGTACTACAGAAAGTTCTAACTGAATAATCATCGAAGCGTTTTATGATCACAGGAACGTGTGTACCCAAAAGAAATTATCATACACTAGTAATGCCTTGGCGATGTTCTACAGATAACGCTGCCTGCCCGATAACAAATAGCGGTCGAAAGACGTTTCCCGCCATTTTTACTGTCACGTTCATAGCTTCATTTATCTGTAGTATAAAAGCCTCTATGGTCTATTTACTTTTTCAAATTACGTTCGAAATTCGTGACGCGTGATGTACTAAATAGGTTTAATTGCGCGATATAAAACCCGGCGAGGACGAATTAATGTCTTTTAGCGATAAATAAGTAATTTTGAATCGCTAATTGTCGGTAATGAATAATGTATGAGTATTATACGTTGGCAAAATGCTTCGCGCTGTATTCAGTACAATTTGTCGTTGAGTTATTTTACATAATGAAAATGTTTGAAGGTGATAGAGATAAGTCATTTTTGTAACTGAATTAACAAAGACTTGTCCTTTAACGTGTTCATACGAAAACATTGACTTTGAGACGAGGTGGCCAAAGAATTCAATATAGATATTAAAACAGTTGAAGCTACTTTTGTATCTAAGAACATTTTACAGCTAGGATGGTATTTTATGGTAGGATAAAAGTGCGTAAAGTTGCAGGTTGAGGTTTTTAAACGATGATTTTTATGACCAATAATCGCGTGAAGTCACGAATCTGAGTCTATGGAGTAATTCTACGTGGCTTTGGTAGAAAACTGGAAACACCACAGCCAAAGAATATGAAATACGGCAAATTTTTTGTCCTATTGAGTAGGTAAAAGAAAGATGAGTATGCACGACGACATATCAAGCTAAACATTTCCAGTATAAGCTGACTTCTCATTGCACGAAGAGCCTATAAAATACGAGGTCAGCTAAAACTGGATATTATATAAGATTAAGCTATATAGCTTGATATATCGTCGTGTGTACATGAAATACTAAAAGTAAGTCTTCAAAGTCAGGTACCTTACAGAACATTTTGTCACAAACCTTAACTCCTAAACAGAAAACACAATTCCTAAAACCCTCGTCAATACAATTCCTAACCCGTAGCAAACTCAAACCGTAAGAAAACTGTGAAATTAAGCAATAAAAGGCCATCTGAGAGTACCAAATGACATTGAATGAGGTAAACGTCAACGTAATACAATTGTAATCTGTCATTGGTCGGGTACTTGTAATAAAATTACACATTGCATCGACACGCGAGGAGAACCATTGTTCGTAAAACGACTATGAAAAAAACTATACATCTTTAATTGTGTTTGATGGAAATAAGTTCTCTGAACCATTAATGGCGAGTCCTGGAGTAATCTGGGCGTAGGTTTAGGTATTTGAGTTATCAACTGAAACATAAGGATGTATTCACCATAATATTCTCAAAATCAGTATTGGACCAAGTAACCCTCTTTAGGGAACCCTTGTTTCAAGGGTTAATTATGTAATGGAAATTTTGGTTATATTATCGAATTATGTCATCCACAAATTGAGTCTTGGGCTGAGTATCGCTGCGTTTAAATTGAGTATTGGCCCCCTGCATCGAAGTCAATTTATCAAAGAAAATTGTTTTTTTAAAAGAGAACGGGAATCAAAAGCGTTACAAAGTTCATCATAAAATTTAAACTGTGCGACTTTGTTTAATGATAGTAATACTTAAAATCCAGCGAAGTTTTTCAAGGAAAGCAACAAACATTCGCTAGAAAAATGCACGAAGACAATTAACCCATAGATTTCTTCCATACATCAAGACCTATCAGGGTAAGAATTATTACAAAAAGCTAGTATTAGCAGTCACGAAGAGGTGCATACCCACAAAGTGTGCCAAGGCTGGACTTAAACATAATTAGTTATTTTAAACCTACTCGTGTATTTATTGGAAATTCAATTTAATTACCCCGCGATCATTATCTGTGCTGTAATGTGTTTGACAGTATTGCTTTGGTTAGCTTTCTATGGCTTTTTGAATTGGAAATGATTTAAGTATTCTTGGTTACCAATTGGTAATTTTTATGTAGGAAAATCTATGTCGACGTTATTAAACATTTTAAATTCAGCTTGGGTTGGACGTGGTTCATTTGCTGAAAACTAATTGGTTGGCAAACTGACGATTTTATCATTTAGGAGTCGGGTTGAAATGTTATAGTTTTTTTCGAAATTGGTGTGATAAATGTATTATAAAGTTTGTATTACAAATAAAACTAAATGTATACTATAGAGTTAAAAGAAAAGAAATGTGCCGACTAGGAGTTAAGAAGTAAATTGTTTGAAGGCTCAACAATCTACAAAAACCCACAATCTGAAGTTTTCCAGAAATGTTTCAAAAACAGTGAAGATTCAAATTCTCAAACTCGATTTAATTTACAGTAATTGAAAAATGTTGAATTTCATTTTCCCACTGAAATTCAGACATAGCTTGCCCTGGTATTTGACTTGTAATATTCTTCGCTTATCTAGAGAAGTCAAACGAGGTTTATAGGTGTGTCCTGAAGCATACGTCATATCGCATGAAAGAGTATCTAATGCTTTCATGATACAAGTTCGATACGTAAGGAATGACAAGTATCGCCTTAGAAACCACTAACTCGCCTCTGATAATAAAGCTTTATCACCTTATCAATAAGATATCTTTTACCCCGTCTACACACGCCATGTGTAAATATTAATATGAATCATTACTTATCATATTATATACCATCGTCGCGAAATAATAAATCCATTGACTGTGTTAATGAGCTGTACATTTGACACATTACAAAGGAAGTGCCAAATATGATGTCACTTATACAAATATGAGTCAGAAAAAAAATATTTAAAAAAATTACACTTGTGACCTATGCAACCGTACAGCAGAGCGCTAATCAAAGACAAACAAAAAAGGTGGATAAACAATAGACAAAAAAGGCAAACATTACAAAACTTACCTCGAGCAGGCGCGGATATCCTACCCGCAAACATAAACCGATAAACTTATTTGAACTCCGCCGTCACTTTTGAATTTTTAAAAATTCGAACGTGCGCTATCAAAATGTTTTCGGGTCGGGACGACCGCTCGCGACGGCGTCCACAGTGTAACTGTGTGGCGAGGCGGCGCCTGCGACGCTTGAGATACGCCTTCACTCACACAAGGAGGGGCGGGTCACACACATGCGCAGGATCGAAGCCTGCATGAAAAATGCAGCGTGTTCTACGAAATAAGGTGCGACAATTCAAATGAATATTTTTTTAATAAATAAGGCTCGTAGATGTTTTATATTCGGGATTGCATCGAATTAGACCTTTGAACTGTTCAAGATCCTTTTGAAATCTTATACACCGGACAAGTCGTTGAATAGGAAATATTAATAATACATTCCCGGGCGGATATGGATTACCGATAAAGTAACATAAGAGACCAAATTAAATATTATTCTAAGCCCAACTTTGAATCGTAATGAAATTAAAAGAACAATAGAAACGCCTGTTGAAGGCGTAAATATAGTTCGTAGATGTCGACAGAAATGATTTACAGATAATGAACGGAATGACAATAGTTTCCCTTCTAATCATGCTGAATATATTATCCATAAGAGAATACACCCAAATGAGAACTGTGGACCCAAATAGCACAAAACTGGGTGCCCTGAGACAGTGAGGCGGAGTTGGTGCAGACCACGTAGGATATGGCGGGACGAGCTGGATAGGTTCCGAAAAAACTAGGAGGACACGCGGGCTGGATAGATGGAATAAGTGGAGGCAAGCATTTGCCCAGGAGTGGGACTAAGCAAGCTATTTAAAAAATGGGGAATAGAAACCCAAAGGTCGTACTGCAGGTCCTTTAACAATTTGGGAAAGACGCCAACCGGTTGGCCTACTTGTTGGAAGTAGGCCAACCGGTTGGCGTCATGACATCAAAGCCGGCTGTCGCTGAAAACCAGGGGGTCTACTCCGAAGTAGTATCGGCCGAATGCTCGGCCGTTTCCTGCTACGAAGTTACTATTTGGTGCAGTCGGTTCCGATCCTACACTCCTACACTCTTTCGAATATTGACTATGGTCCCGACCCAACTGAGCCGATCCGAACTTTTTTCGCATTTTTCAATAATATTCGGTTTGGCCATGTGTCGGTCCGATCCGAACATTCGCACTTTGCACTTCGGAGTAGGCCCCCTGAGCTGGGACTCTGTCTCGCATAGGGTCTTAGCATTATGCTGAGCTATGGCCGTTTTGCGTGGATGTGACGCGTATTTTCCTCTAACTTGTTTTTTTTTTGTTTGTTGTTTGTCTGTATTTTGTCGTATTTTCTTTCCAGACTGATTAGAATCGCTGACCAGGACAAAGCTTCAAAAAGACTAACCTGAATATGACAACCACTGACTGCAATTTTTGACGCAAATACAAGACTGCGTCACAATGTACTGGACGTCCATTACAAACAATATGCAGTAAATATTGTTGAGGCAGCTATGGACGATACTATAGCTATACATATTCATAGTTCAAAGAAGCCAGTCGTGTGTCAAGGAAATAGTAAAACTACCTTATTATTAAGTAATGAGTGACTCTGTTAAGATAAGTAGAGGAAATGGCTGAGTATTTTCTAGGCTTAGTTATCCAGTTTCTGTGTACTTTATGTTAGCAATTTCTGGGGATGTTGTCGATGTAATAATATATATATAATATAATAACGTTTATTCATAAAAAAGTAAGAATAAAATATGTGGCATGTTCGGTGAACCACAAACTAAGCGTCATTTGTGTCTTGTGGATCAGGAATAGAATAGAATAGTTTATTTTTTACACTTTATTATGTACTTACACCATATACATTATAGACATAAATATAGAAATGATATAAAGGGTGACACAATGGGCGGTCTTACCGCTGAGAGCGATCTTTTAAAGACAACCTTTGGATGGATTAAAAAGGGGAAGGAGATACAAATACTATAGGTAGCCTGTGGTGTGGTGTCCGGAGTACGAATTTAAAAAATTATAAACTTTCGAGAATGTTAAATTATCATAAACAAGATACAAGAGTTCAAATAAAATAAAACATTCGTGAGATTCTGAACAGAAAATAATAATTAAAACAAAGGTTTACATTTACGATAAAACCTAAAACCCGGAATGAAAGCACTGGGTCAGAAGGAGTACCTATGTCCCTTTTAGACGTGGTCTTTTATATTTCTGAAACTGCAGTGCGATTCTGTAACCATCTCACCGTGAAAACTTAGGTGAAGTGAGCGCGGAGTGAGTTGTCATTCCAACTAATGCTAGGGATTGACACAACTGACAACTCACATCAAGCTCAGTTCACTTGAGTTTTCACGGTGAGATTTTTACAGAATCGACCGGCTGGTCCTAATGTATTTAATGCCAATCTTATCTAGTGTTCTAGTTCAGCAGTACGAAGTATATTCTGAACCACAAAATTCAAGGCTGAAACGACCATTCCAGTAGACACGACGAAAAGATCAATTCCTGAATAAGTGAGGATTTATAATAATTGGTCCTTATGCTTACTCGTCGAAGAGATGTGACATCTGCCATATCTACCCGCACTGGGCTCGCGTGGTGTATTACGGCCCTCTCCCTCTCACAGAGATGAGGCCTATGCCCCAGGAGGAGGAGCTGATTATGTTATATGTATGCATACTCGTTACTTGCTCTTTAGCAAGAAAGGAAATGGAAAATAATACACGCTTACATTGGCTGAGTGAAACCATATTATGACTAATGTTCGTAGGGTATTAGAAAATCATCTCAAAAGAATTTAATCACTCAATCAGTTTGTAATTACTAACTGCAATAAAGCTATACTCCAACCATTTAGTGAGCAACGTATAGAGCTGAGTAAGAGCTGATCGAGAATCGAGATAGCTTTGGACGTCCTATAAACATTAGGATTTAAGTACTTCTAACAACTTTGTAAATACATAGTAGCCGTCTTGCATACTGTCATTAACGCAGAGGTATATATTTCCAAATCACGGTATAATCAAGAAAGCAGTGATTCGATTAAAAGTCCTTCTGATTATTATGACAACACCGGTAGGACATTTTTACAGAATGTAAAAAAAAAATGAAAATTTGAAATGAAGTCGTGAAAATTTAGGAGCTTGAAGTGAGCTGTCGTTACACCTGAAGCTGGGGATTGATACTATTGACAGCCTCTGCACTGCCACCAATAACGCCGTGGAAGTGGTGAAATTTTGGGCCAAGAACATCTGAATTACTGTCGTGCCCGCGACACGAAGAAGACCCACAGATAAAGGGTTGTCCTGCTGCCAAGACATAAGCATAAGCATAATCAGCCCATAATGTCCCCACTTGTACTAAGCGGGCTCAGTGCGGGTTGGTAAATATCACATGTCTTCGAATTATCGGTTCTAGGACAAGCCGGATTCCTCACGATGTTTCCCTTCACAGTTTTGAGAGTAGTGGTGATGAAATATTTTACACAAATAAATAAATAAATAAAACAAAATATCTTTATTTCAGACCTAAGCAGTCCATACGTAGTTAGTGGTTAGTAACAAACTGTGCTTACATGCTATGTTATTTTTGTTAGTACTTAATTATAATTAACATAAACCTATACCTAATTCTACCCAGTACCTTTGGATGGGGCAGTCCACCCTGCGCCTGCTAACAATCATTTTCAGGATGCCGTTCCGAGTGCTACGCAAACGTTGCAGTAGGGAAGCCGCTTTCTTACGCATGATGGCGTGAAAGCCATCCGTACGTGCTTCAGCAAACATTCCCGACGCACTGCAACGTCGCGGCAACCGCAACAGCATCCTGAAGGCATTGTTGTATTTCACGCGCAGGACGTTGTAGGCTCGGCTCGTATATGACACCCATAGGCCGCTCGTGTAGAAGGACTGACAGAACGCTTTAAATAAACTGACTTTGACGTCTGCCGTGCAGCGAGCAAACCTACGGGCGAGCATATTGCTCCTCACCGCCAACGCCAACAAAGTAAAGCGCCTAATTAAAGTAAAGCGTCTGGGTTCGAAGGTTCGAACCTACTAAGCCACCATTCTCTCAAAACATATGATGATGACAAAGTTCAAGAACGAAAGAACCGTACAAATATCGATAATATAGTTACTATGAAGAGTTTATCCAACGTAGTGTCGCTGCCTAATGCACTAGCTAGATACTACTTATTTTGTATGCAGGACGCGACCTAGCAACGGGAGATTGTCCGTGAACTTATAAATTAATGTCGTCGAGAGGAAAACGTTTATGTTACTCACTACAAACGAGTTTCTTATCTATACTTATAATAAATCTGTAGAAGTGAAAATTCTGTACATTGAAAATATCAAAAAAATAATTTACAGGGGGTGTTACTAGACCGACACCGAACCCAAAAATGTGATTTAAAAAATTTTTGTCTGTCTGTCTGTCTGTCGGTCTGTCTGTCTGTCTGTCTGTCTGTCTGTCTGTCTGTTTGTTCAGGCATCACGCAAAAACTACCGGTTCGATTACGATGAAACTTGGTATAATTATTCTTTAATATCCTGGGCACCACACTGGGTACTTTTTATCCCGGAAAAGTATATACAATAAAAAACAAACTTAATTTTGCGGTTCGATCCCTATACCCGATTACCACTGTCTGTACTGTACCAAATACTAAATAAAAAACCGCAAATACTAAGTTTGTCGTAGGTTGGGTCACCCGCAGTGGAGTTCATTTTTATTCCTTTTAGTTTTTAGAGTTATTTAGGTTTATTTTTATATGAGTCGTAGGTATAGATTTTAATTTTAAAGTATAGGTAGTATATTTGATAGTGTACGTAGTGACCGTAGGTTATTTATAATACTGTTAGGTAGGATTAGTCATTCGTATAGATATTAGTTTTTAGGGATTTTGCTTATTTATTGAGTTTAGATTAGTTATCATCAGGTTTATTTAGGTAGGTATTTAATTTTCTGTTATTGAGTTTTTTTTTAATTAGGTAGGTACTTAGGTAAAGATATCATATAGGTACCCTCTTAATCACCACTAATGAGACACAATTGGTTTTCTACTGTAATTAGCCACAAAGGGCCCGCGAGATAGATGGCATTCTGGGGAAGCACATACATTTTATCCTGTTAGCACGTTCCCGTGGGATAACTTCCGACATCCACGCGGGCGAAGCCGCGGGCAGAAGCTAGTCATTATATATAATTGAAACGACCACTTCCCGATTATTGCTTGTAATTTTGAAACCCGTGGAACTAATACAGGATCACAGGACTAAAGTCAGTATGAGTAAGTAGTCAGACTATAGCAAAATTAGCCAAATGTGGAAAAGAAGAACCACCTCCCTCCTTCCATCCCCCCCCCCCCTCCCACTCACTGAGAGGAGGCCTGTGGCCCAGCAGTGGGAACATTATGGGCTGATTGTGCTGGGAAAGAAAAATAGATAGCTTAAAGAGGTTATCCTCCTTATGGAATCCATCTAT
The DNA here is from genome assembly GCA_945859715.1 of Apamea sordens. Lineage (NCBI taxonomy): Eukaryota > Metazoa > Arthropoda > Insecta > Lepidoptera > Noctuidae > Apamea > Apamea sordens. The sequence continues at coordinate 1,125,246 of OX244009.1, read as the reverse complement.
TTTTAAATACAATTATATTTTCAATCACAACAATATTAAAAAGGCGAAAGTTTGTGAGTGTATGTGTGTTTGTATGTTTGTTACTTCTTCACGCTCAAATGGCTAGACCAATTTTGATGAAATTTGGTATGGACGTAGCTGAGACCCTGGATTTACACATAGGCTACTTTTTATCCCGATATTCCGGGATCGAAACTTACGCGGGTGAAACCGCGGGGCGCAGCTCTTGAAATTGTATTTCTATTACCTACAATCTGCTTGTTGAAAATTGAATCTTATTGGATTTTAGTCTTTTGATCCGCGTTTCCCACTTTGTAATTAATTTTCCTGAATGTTAAGCATATTTCATCAACCGGTCGTTTTGTTTCGTATCTTTGATTATTGTAGAGCTGAAGTAATAATATTGCAATTTTGAAGACATGTCTGAGCTTTTGTACGATCGATCGATGCTCCTGCAGTGCGATTCTGTAACCATCTCACCGTGAAAACTTAGGTGAAGTGAGCTGGCATTCCAACTAATGCTAGGGATTAACACTATTGGCAGCTCACTCTAAGCTCACTTCACCTAACTTTTCACGGTGAGATTTTTACAGAATCGATCGGCTGATATTTTAAATGTAGACCACGGGGAAGGTGGTGTGCCGATCTGATAAGGTTTGCAGAGTCAACGTGGCCAAACATTGTACCAGACAGGGAGTTAAAAGGGGAGGTTAAGACTCCCCTTTTTTCCTAGCCCAGCAGTGGGACACAATATAGGCTACCAAAAAAAAGGCAGACAGTATACTGCTGGAAATAGACCTTTCTAAAGGAGGTGCCGAAACAATCCGCCATTAATTTAATGAATTTCCCAATAAAGCTACAATATTCAAACATTTAGAAACATATAGAGGGGCCCGTGGCTAAATAATAACAGCCGCACAGGTCGATCGGTCAGGTTAAGCTACGCTTGCCGCGGTTGGTCTGTGGATGGGTGACCATCTTTACATACCGAGACCCCTCCGTGCCTCGGAAAGCACGTTAAGCCGTTGGTCCCGGCTGTTATTCGTGGATCTTTGACAGTCGTTACGGGTAGTCAGAAGCCCGAAAGTCTGACAACCAGTCTTACCAAAGGGTATAGTATTACCCAGTAATTGGGTTGTGGAGGTCAGATAGGCAGTAGCTTCATGTAAAATACTGGTATTCAGCTGCATCAGGTTAGACTGGAAGCCGACCCCAACGTAGTTGGGAAAAGGCTAGACAGATGATGATTCAAACATTTGGATAATACCGCAATAATACAACTATAAACATAGCGCCGCACACAAAGTGGAACTATAAATTATTGTTTGGACTATTTGTGCAGGTGTAGCGTGACAAACAGACAAACAAGTATATTGTAGCACAACTATTTGAATATTGTTACATTTACATTTAAATAATATGTAAAACGATCGGTCTGTGACATGACGTACGCGTAGAGTTAAACCTTACGTGGTTACCTACACCGGTGCAAATAGTTTTAAAACCTGTAGCGGTATCTACAACGCCACATGCGAACAACGCGTCATACTGACGTCACGCAAATCCTGCATCTCGCAAGCAGAGTTTACCGCGCAATTAGCATAGATACAATTTCCCAACACCAATCGTTGGGCAATAGCCCGCCAGACACAACACCCGTCTGGTCGGAGGATCCTCCCTTTTTCTATGGAGGTTGAGTGAACTTTACACCCTGTTCCTCATACCTCCAAAAACCCATCATCATCTGCCTAGCCTTTTCCCAGCAATGTTGGGGTCAGCTTCCAGTCTAACCGGATGCAGCTGAATACCAGTATTTTATATGGAACGACTGCCTATCTGACCTCCACAACCCAGTTACTGGGTAATACGATACCCCTTGGTAAGACTGGTTATCAGACTTTCGGGCTTCTGACTACCCGTAACGACTGTCACAGATCCACGAATGACAGCCGGGACAAACGGCTTAACGTGTTTTCCGAGGCACGGAGGGGTCTTGGTATGTGAAGATGGTCATTTCTTTTGTTTTTGGTTTTTTAGGGTTCCGTAGCCAAATGGCACGGAACCCTTATGGATTCGTCATGTCTGTCTGTCTGTCCGCCCGTATGTCCCAGCCACTTTTTTCCGAAACTATAAAAACTATACTATCCACCGAAAAAACCCTTCATGGGCGAGTCCGACTCGCAGTCTCGCACTTGGCCGCTTTTTTTTAACTTTAATTTTGTCGAAAAAAAGTTCAAAACTAAATAGCTCGATGGTATAAACCTGGGTCTAATAAAAATAGCTTTGTTTTGTAATAGGGCCAATTCAGTCTAAAACTAATTCACTAACCCACTTGAATAAACATTTTCTTTTTTATTCGGGACATCTAAAAGGGGAAAGGTCATTTCCTTTTCCTACCTGTGCAGCCATTTAAATTAAATTAAACCAAACACGTATGCATTAGAAGGTCGTTAAATGCAGGACGGCGGAATGAAGCAATCGTTTGCATAGTTTACTATCGATTGCGACCTGCACCTTTCACGAGTCATTATGAAGCTTACCTATATGTTTGTGGGGTAGGTAGACTATCAACCCTTTCCCCGAAACATAGGTAGGTCACATCTATGATTTTTCTATGGTGGCAAAAATCGCTCGTAGAGAGAAGAGATTTTTTGTACCGTCCTACTAATGTTATAAACGCAAAAGTTGTGAGGATGGATGGATGGATGTTTGTTACTCTTTCACGCAAAAACTCCTCAACGGATTTGAATTAAATTTGGCACGCAGATAGCTTATAACCAGCATTAACACATAGGATACTTTTATCCCGATATTCCCACGGGATCGAGACTTATGCGGGTGAAGCCGCGAGGCGTAGCTAGTGATTTTATAAAGTAAGAGTCACATATGAATATTATACATCTATGGATAAGGTAACGGTATGGGCCGGCCATATTATCCGTAGAACCGATGACCGTTGGGGGGGGGATGCCGTCAGGTTTGGTGGAGCGACGATCTTCACAGGATAGCTGGTAGCAGCTGGGTGAGAGTTGCCAAAAATCGAGTTGAATGGCGTGCAAGCAATAGGAGAGGCTTATGTCCAGCAGTGACTGCTATAGGCTGACGATGATGATGATGATAAATAAGGTTCATATTCGGAACCTTATTCATAGATATATAATGTTCATATTGAAATAAGAGAATGCAAGCAGGCCCTACATTCAAACATGAACATTAAAAGTAAATCTGAATATAACATTAATAATGGTTACATTCGTATAAAACAGTACTTTAGTTACCAAGGTAAAGTCAAAGTGCGATCTGTGAATGTTGTCCTAAATGATTATGAAGCTAACCTTTATGATAGGGTATCCGTAGATGTGTAGGTTAGACTACCAGAATAAAAGAACTAAACTAGAATGAGACAGGAATCTAATAGAACTACAATTTTTCTATGGTTGGAGAAGAATCTTCTCCTAGACTCATCTCCTAGACAAAAGGTTTGGTCTAGAAGAGAGATTTCTTTTTTCCAGTGTCGAATAATTTTTAGGGTTCCGTACCCATAGGGTAAAAACGGGACCCTATTACTAAGACTTCGCTGTCGGTCCGTCCGTCTGTCCATCCGTCTGTCTGTCACCAGGCTGTATCTCAAGAACCGCGATAGCTAGACGGTTGAAATTTTCACAAATTATGTATTTCTGTTGCCGATGCCGGTGTAACAACAAATACTAAAAACAAAATATAATAAATATTTAGGGGGGGGCTCCCATACAACAAACGCGATTTTTTTACCCTTTTTTGATCGATATCAATAATGGCAACAGGTAGGCACTTGAAATATTCACAAAATACTCAGTTGTACTTTTACTTTAATAATAAAATAAAATAAATATTTAAGGGGGCCCCCATACAGCAGACGTGATTTTTATAGATAATGATACGGAACCCTTCGAGCGCGAGCCCGACTTGCACTTGGCCGGTTTTTAGGGTTCCGTAGCCAAATGACAACAAACGGAACCCTTATGGATTCGTCATGTCTGTCTGTCTGTCCGTCCGTATGTCACAGCCACTTTTTTCCGAAACTATAAGAGCTATACTGTTGAAACTTGGTAAGTAGATGTATTCTGTGAACCGCATTAAGATTTTCACACAAAAATAGAAAATATATTTTTTTTTTCTTCAAACCCATACGGTATCTATGGATAGTCTTCAAAAATGATATTGAGGTTTCTAATATTTTTTTTTTCTAAACAGAATAGTTTGCGCGAGAGACCTTTCCAAAGTGGTAAAATGTGTCCCCCCCCTAAAAAAAATATATGATGTACATTACCATGTAAACTTCCACCGAAAATTGGTTTGAACGAGATCTATTAAGTTGTTTTTTTTTTAATACGTCATAAATCGTAAACCGCAATTTACCTTTCATTCAATCAACTCATGATTGATTTTTATAGATAATGGTACGGAACCCTTTGTGCGCGAGTCCGACTCGCACTTGGCCGATTTTTATCATTACTTCAAAAAATTACGTGAATGGAAATGAAGTGTATGCTAACAATTCTAGAAATTAAAAAATATTTCTTTGTGGTTGTAGTAGCTATATTGGAAATCAATGAAAACTATTATTTGGATATTCGTTGGATCAGACGTCGAACTATGGAGCGTTTTAAATTTAACCCATAAGTAAATAAAATTTAACTGTGTCCGACAGTACTTAAAATTTTGTTGTACCGGATAGGTTCATAATTTTTTCTATTAATTAATACTTACCACCTGTAAGTATACATTATGGATTGCATTAAAGATCAATTGAATTGAATTGAAGTACACAATGAGTATGAGGAGAAAATGTTAAAGAAATACCTACCCGAAGAAAAATTCAACGTATCTACTTAACCCGGAAATCTTTACATGAAAAATCTTATATACCTACCACGGAAAATTGAAAACTTTCCACGAAAAATCATGCAAATAAAATTAACAAATAATTAAACATACCTGTGTCACCCGTCTGCACCCGTTATTACGACAAAACAAAGGTATGAAATGCTTATCTCAGCTTTTATATAGCGCCGCTTATCAACCCTTTTCAGTTCACCGATCAATACTTTTATCTCGAAGCTCCATGGTGTTGGATTTACATATTATGTGTGTTTTGAGTTTTATGTACAGAGGGGATTATAAGCGAAAATGAATGCGTTATCTTTGGGGGTAGTAACCGATTTTTCGAACGGGTTTTGACTTCGATCAATAATAGTACTAGATTCCCGATAAGCGCTTCAAAAACGGCCCGAAAAATAAGACCACAAATACTTTTGTGGTCTTATTTCAAATGAGTATGTTTTAACCTTATGACTTAGACTTTAAGTTTCTTTTTAGAATAAATGTCTGAAAATTTAAAAATAGAATGATTTTATTTTCAAGCGACATTTTAAATATATTTTGCAATGGTTTATGTTCAAACTTCATGTTTAAGCATTAAAGTTTATAATAAACTGAAGTTGTTAATATTATTAAACTTTTTTCTAAGAAATGTAGATGTTTACGTGTGTGCAAATGTGGTCACTTGAGCGATTGATTTTTGTTCCTGATCCTTAATCTAGTACTATTATTAATAATAATAAACGTTTATTTCAGACTTTCTGTCCATAGGTACACTTACAGAACATATAGAACGAAACATACAATAAAATACACATACTAACAAAACAAACAAAATCTCAAAAATAAACAACACAAAAAAAGATACAAATAACAAGATAGCGGTGACAATACAAATTATTGATCGAAGGGTTTTGATTAAAAAGCAACTGTTGGCAGGGGAAATTAAAGGTGTATGTGTGGTGGTTGTTAATAAAAGGGGCACGTGGCTAAGTATTAACAGCCGCACGGTTCGATCGATCAGGTTAAGCGATGCTTAACGCTGGTGGTCCGTGGACCATTTTTACATATTAAGACAACTCCTTGGTCCCGGGTCTCATTCGTGGATTTTTGGCAGTCGTTACGGGTCGTCAGAAGCCCGAAATACTGACAGCCAGTTTTACCATGCCATGGCTTATTTTGATTTAATTTAATATTTCAATTGTATTTTTTTTTTTTTTTTTTTCATTACGGATGCTTTTAACGTTCTACATCGTTCTCACCTAATTTTTAACATGAATGATGTAACCAATTATACTTGTAACAATATTATTGTGATTTAAAAGAGTGTCCATGGAGTTTCTTGCCCGTTCTTCTCCATACGTACCTACTACACTTTGGAATGGGCAACTAGCTTCATCTTTTTAACTGACCGACCCTTGACAATTCAAAAGCGCCTGTAATTGGTTTATTTGAAATAAATAGTTTGAGTTTGACCAAGGGTATCGTGTTAGCCAGTTACTGGGTTGTGAAAGTCAGATAGGCAGTCGCTCCATGAAAAATACTGGTATTCGGCTGCATCCGGTTACACTAGAAGCCGACCCCAACATAGTTGGGAAAAGGCGAGGCAGATGATGTACGCAGTATGTGAGCAGTGGGGACCCAGTGGTATCAGCCCCAACTTACGAGTTATAGGTCTTGAGTTCGAACCCAGGCAGGCACTTCACTGTATGTATAATATACAGGGTGAAATTAAATTCATGGGCATCCTTTTAAGGGGTCGTTGTACTCATCATTATGAACAACTTTTACTATGGGACCAAACCTGAAATCGCGAAAAAAAATCAGCTGTTCCCTACATTTATGTTCGCATAACTCGTCAAAATGTAGGGAACAGCTGTTTTTTTTTTTTCGCGATTTCAGGTTTGGTCCCATAGTAAAAGTTGTTCATAATGATGATTACAATGAAGGGGTCATTGTAATCATCATTATGAACAACTTTTACTTTACTTTTAATGTTAAAAGGATGCCCATGAATTCAATTTCACCCTGTATAATTTCATCACCACTGCTCTGAAAACGGTAAAGGAAACCATCGTGAGGAAACCGGCATGTCTTAAAGCAAAAATTCGAAGAAATGTGACATCCACCAACCTACACTGGGCCGGCGTGGTGGATGGCACACTTTTTTATTCTTTGATTCAACATTGTTTTTGCGTGCTGTATACGGCTATTACCCTTACAATTCGAGACTTTAAGTTCTACCATATAAACCATATCCTATCAATACGAGAACGGAGTGTTAGGTATCGTCTAGCACTAACTTTTACACACTTGGTTTGTATGTTGGCTTGTCTTAATAGGTTAAATAAACAGTGTAACGATTGTAGATAGACCAATAAGTAAATTGCATTACAGACAGACAACTCATACTCAACTAACCAACACTTAACATCCTACTAATATCCTATCCTAATATTATAAAAGTGAAAGTTTGTATGGATGGATAGATAGATAGTTAGATATATTTTATTTGGATGGATGGATAGATGAATGGATGGATGATGATGGATGGGTAGATGGATGGATGTTTGTTACTCTTCACGCAAAAACTTCTGAACGGATTTGGATGAAATTTGGCTCAAAAATGGTTTATAACCAGAATTAACATATAGGATACATTTTATCCCGATATTCCCACGGGATCGAAACTTATGCGGGTAAAACCGCAGGGCGCAGCTAGTACGATCTATTTTTAAAGCCTACTTAGCATTTCCCGTACCCAACCCTCTGACCCGATACATATCGACTAAAGCTTCCTCTAACTTAGGTATATATGTACTTTAGAAAATTAACATTCGTTAGTCATCATAAATATTTAGTGTTTCCTGTGACCCGCTGTGATTTCTGACAATATTAAATCAATGGGTTTTTTCTTGACTGGCTCCTCGACATTAATATGTCCCTCGTTCAACAATGTATCTAAGCAACAATTAATATAATTAATACTTTGTATACCTACCAATAGTTCAGACTTTTCCGAAACCTGGGGTTAAAGAACGGATAGTGAAACTACGCGACTTTAATAAATTAGAAAAATACATTAATTAATTCAACTACGTAAGTGTCACGTGTATAACATAATTTATTATGTATTTATGTGTTAACGTGTAAAATAGAATGGAACAGAAAACGAAAATTAACTGACTTTAGGTCCTCTATGTTATGTAGGTACCTACGCTTTGGAATGGGCAACTATCTTCATCTTTCTGACTGACCGACCCTTTGACAATTCAAAAGTACCTGTAATTGGTTTAGTTGAATTAAATGATTTGAGTTTGAGTTTGTTAAGAATCGATGTCGCGTCGCGACGATATGTCCCACCGGATATAGGGAGGGCGCCCACGAGGCAACATTTGTCTACGCAATTAATTTGTCCCTCACATCAAGTCTACGGGTTTGTATGAAAGCGCGTGCATGTAGCGACGCGACAGCTGGGAGACATTTTTATCCGCGGGTTTGGACGCAAATGTTGCCCGTCTATTGGTTGCAATGCAAGTGCGCGCACGGCGACAAAAAGTTGCCGGTCAACCGAAAATTTTACAAAAAAAAGTGGCGATGCTGTCGCTCCCGTCTGCGCATCGTCCAAAACTCGGCGAGGACACAGCGACAGAGACAAAAAAGTTGCTGGGCAACTACATTACATTTCCGGGGTCAACCCAATGACATGGTAAAAGGCAAAACCTACGTAGAGGAGTACAAGGAATGACAAGGATACATTGGCGCGTGGCTAGAATCGGAACTAAAACTACCATCTTGTTTTTTCAATACATTTTACAAAACAATTGCACAAATGTCCATCAACAGCGCCACCCTGCCAAAATCATTCGAGTGCCAAAAGATTTGCCGCCTTGTAGCTCTTTAACTATATTCTTCAGCCATTTTACCAATATTTTTTGTCCAATCCAAAGCAAAGATCTTTCGCTACATATTCCAGTTACTTTATATTTTTTTTAATTTTTGAAGTAAACTTACCTCAGACTGCAAAGAAGCTTGCAGCTCATCAACTAACTTCTTCAAAGATGCAATCTGTAACAAACAATATTTTGTATATTATAATACATAAAGCGCTTCTCGTCATCTTTTCTGATGCGCACAGCTAAGGAGTGGAATCGTCTGCCTGCGTCTGCATTCCCGAGTTCATACAACCCGAATCTCTTCTGGGCAAGCTCGTTCCACCGTAGATCTCATGCCTGCCTCTGGGCTGGATTGAGGTCAAGAGTGAGCCCATTGTCAATAAAAAAAAATAAAAAAATAGTAGCTGCGCCCCGCGGTTTCACCCGCAAGTTTCGATCCTGTGGGAATATCGGGATAAAAAGTATCCTAAGTGTTAATCCTGGTTATAGACTATCTGAGTGCCAAATTTGATCCAAATCCATTTAGTGGTTTTTGGGTGAAAGAGTAACAAACATCCATTCATCCATCCATCCTTAAAAACTTTCGCGTTTATAATATTAATACGATTTAAACTCATGTTAATACAACAAACCTGCAACAGTAACACCATTTAATTTTATTGCAATATAATTTTAAAAGCTGAGTAAATACTGTACCTATTCATACATATTTTTTTCTACCAAGACAACAATAGTTGTCTACCTATGCAAATAGATTCAATTTGTTTTACTGTTCTACTAGTTGTGCGACTTCATTCGCATGGATGTCGGAAAACTGTCTCTTTACTAATTCTTTTTCCAAATTAAAAGTAGCCTTAGTTAAACCTTATAACATCAGCTATCTGCTCACTAGCAGACGGCTGAGGGGCAATTCTCGTAATTTTAAGAACGTTCACAGTCTGATCTCAGTCTCAATCTGTCAAAAAATACTTCTAATTTCCCTACATTTTGACAAGTTTTTGACATTTGTTTGTCGCCGAGATGACCCTGCGACTAGATTTTGAACGCTTTAAATTACGAGAATTGGCCTTCTGATGTTATAAGGCCTGGGTTGCGGAAATTAGCGGGAACGAACAGAATGCAATTTTTACTAATTTTTTTTATTGTTATAAATACCGTATAAACATTCATATGCATTTAGTAAAAAGCTGTTATTTTGACATTACAAACAGACACTTCAGTTTTATTTATTTGTATTTTATACATGAAGTCATGTAGCAATAATATTATTAAAACCTTCATGGTATAAACAAGTCACATCAAAAGGTTGCAGAATAGACCAAGCCAAGAAAAGAAAAAATCAATTCTGTTTTTTTTTTCGACTGTTACTTTCCCGTGTCTGGGACAGGAAAAGCGTCATGATGCCAGTTACATACGTTCGTTTTACATAAAGACAGTGGTACGTAAACACCCACTTGCGATGCCAATACATTCCACTCTGACCTATTGGTGGCGCGCATTTAAATCGCTTCCAAATTTGAATTTCAAAACGCTGCTGTGCCATTGGTGCGTTCGTGTCTCATTTTTCCAAACAACATCGATGACAAGGATTTTTTATTTTAATACTGGCTGTAATATTGTATACAAAGAGCTATTTTTGTAGATTGTTGTAGGTAATCCTACTAATATTATAAATGTGAAAGTTTGTATGGATGGATGGACGTTTGTTACTCTTTCACGCAAAAAACTACTAAACGGATTTAGATGAAATTTGGCACACAGATGGTTTATAACCAGGATTAACATATAGGATACTTTTTATCCCGATATTCCCACGGGATCGAAACTTATGCGGGTGAAACCGCGGGGCGCAGCTAGTGATTTATAATTTTAGTCTTAGTCGGCAAAATTGCAATATTGTTCGTCTTTTTAAGTTTAAGAAGTATTTTGCCATAATATTTAATTTTTAAATTCTAGTGTTTAGTTTTGTTATTGTTATGTGTGATCACCTATTTCCTGAGATTGATGCTAAACCTATAGTTGGCGACTGTGTAAGTCCAAGGCTATTGTGATCTATAGTAAGTACTAAAGATATATTATACATAGAAGCTGTTGGTGAATGATAGTATTCTTTTATATCATGATGTGTGAGGAATATATTTATGTATAGTATGTATGTACAAATATTTATGTATTTGTATGTATGTATACAAGATGTATAAATGTAAAACTGTACTGAAATTCCACGCGAATCTTTCTATTTGCTAAATGGTTTTCCTGTCCTAAATTCGTTTCCTTGTGATAATCAATTTCAATTGAATCTTCTATTATTAGCATTAAGAACACGTGTTGCATTGCATTTGCATTGTATTTTAAAATAGCTGGTGTCAAGTTTATTTTTTAAATTCATGGGGAAAATTAAAAAATGATTTCATGGTTGAGAATAACCCAACTTTTCTTTATGTACTTACTACGAATAAGACTTTAAAGGTCACAGGATAGCATTTTTATCTGAACATTGAATGAATCGAAGTCCCATCTACCTACCTAGAGATAGAGGCAACCCAAGATAGGTAGTTAATATTACATAACATAACATCACGCCTATAATTCACGAAGGGTTCGGCAGAGGTGTACCTGTATTACACTCACATTTCGCCAGTTATGTTTTGACTTAAGCACACTTCCTAGGGCGATCCTACTGACAGCGATCGGGCCCAAATCTAGACTACAGGCTGCTACTGAAAACTCCGGATGAAAACACCCAAAACACTTTGCCCAACCTGGAAATCAAACCCAGACCCAACCCCCCTTATTACAAAACAAGGTTTTTCTTTAGATCAGGTTTAAACCAACGCGCCAGTTATTAGAAATGCAATTCTTTATACAAAAATGACAACTTAGTTCCGTGCTAAGTTGTCATTTTAGTATTAAAAAGTTTATCTAAATCGAAATAAAGTTCGAAAAACAAATACTGGCTCAGAGGTTTAGGCTAGAACTAAAGTTAGATTTCGTTTTGTAATAAGACGGAAACAGACCAAGACAGTATACAAAAGGCTCGATTCAAAGACTAAACGAAAATAATGAATACTGTATCTAAACGAACGAGCCAAAATGATGAACGAGCAAAAACATTAAACTCAAAAAAACTATAAACGACAAGTTTATAAAACAAAATCAAAACACGAAAACAAAAGAATAAATTAACAACTCACCCTTGCATAATATAACAAAATCAACTTTTTCACACAAATCAATGAGGGTATTTGACAAAAAAAAAAAACCTCAGGTAGTGCGGGTAGGTGTAAGACAAAAAACAAGAGTCGTCAGTAAATGTTTAGCAATGGTAATGGCATGGTAAACGGGAGATTAACATAGGAACTGGGACACAGATTATAATCGCAGATTCGGTCATTGACAAATTGGACACTTTTTCAGGGTACCGTATACGGAGGAGGTGGGTTCACAAATATGTCCAGTAAACTTAGGGCACTGTTTTCACTCGTGTCAAGAGTGAAGGAAAATAATAGGATCTGTACCGCAATAATTGTGTTTTCCAATATTGTGTATGTCGGAGTCATTCGTTTCACTATTCGGAACGCCAGCGCCATCAGGTGGCGCTAGACAGAGTCTAGCTTGAGTTTGTGGGGGTGGAGGAGAGCTAAAGCAACAAGAGCGGCATGGAGCAAAGCTCTTGGGACTATTGGACATCGTACGGACAACATGTGCTTAGAAACTGTCTCGCAATCCGTATCGTTGAGTTGTGTACCTAAAGTGTGTAATTCGCTAGTGTGACTAACTTGTTCGTAAATTATAATCTGATTTGAACTGCAAACCGTTTTTCTACTACGCAATAACCAACACTACCCATAGTACGCCCACAGTAATTAAAATATGCTTGATGTTATCGAGAGACAGACATACCTTCTCCGTCATATACAAAATATTAATGCTAATAATAAGTTTCATATTTAGATAGCAGGATTCAAGATCGCTGAACGAATTGACCTTTTAAAAGCGGCTTCCCTGTCCTAGACAGTTACAGCTATGGTAAGGAAAGGACTCTTGTCAGACCAATAATGTTGTATTCTGCGCGGGGGGGCGGTCAGAAATCGTGCGTCTGTCGATTTTGACATTCAGCCGGAAGAACTGGGCTTGATCAAATTCAACGCCACTAATATTGCCTTTCTAAACACAGTAACGATGAAATGAATGATAATTTGATTGAATACTGCTGCTGGCTGTTTGTGTATGTGAGTTTAAATGTTCACGTCACAGGAGAAATTCCTAGTATGGGGCAACGTTTTTAAAAAGAAAGGAAAGAAAGAAAGAATAATACATATTAACATGGCCAGGCAGAAAGGTTTGAAAGGAGAAAGGGGAGGCCTTTGCCGCGCAGTGAGACACAATGTAGGTTAACAAGATATAATAATATTATACAGAACCATCCCGAATATCTGAATGGAATTCCTGTATTTTCTCCCGTCCCACCTCAGCGAGGTCTTTGGCCCCACGTTGTGTAATATTTGAGGAAATTCAAATGAACTCAAGACTGGGACAAATGATTCAGACTGAGAGATATCGCCTGACATATTCGCGAACTTCCAAACTGTTAAAAATCATAGTTTGACTTCGAAATCGGTGAAAAACCCTGAATATTTCAACGGTTTTTTTGTGGCGCTAAATTTCCATATTCTTTGAATGGAATACGATTTCTATTTTTGATCTGGACATCCCTGCATATTATCTATATTTTGTAGCGGCATCTACATCACCACATGCGAACTACGCATCACACTGACGTCATGCAAAATGTGGATCTTGGCAGTCATTACGGGTAGTCAGAAGCCCGAAAGTCTGACAACCAGTCTTTTCAAAGGTTATCGTATTACCCAGTAACTAGGTTGTGGAGGGCAGATAGGCAGTCGCTCCATTTAAATAAAATACTGGTGTTCAGCTGCATCAGGTTAGACTGGAATCCGACCTCAACATAGATGGGAAAAGGCTCGGCAGATGATGATGATGATGTTATTGAAAAATTATAAACTGCAAAATATCTATGCCATAGGCTTTTACTACGTTCATTATGTCCCCATTATTTCAAGACAGTGTCAGCCGGTATATGGTGGAGTATGTAACACTTTACATACTCCAACCAACTGAATTTCTAACAAAATAACTTGTTAAAGCCAACATCGTAATCCAAGCTCGCTGGGGCACAGGTTTGGGCCGAAAGCTGTGCCTTATCAAGACTTATCGCAGAGCAAACATGCGATACCGTATCTACCCTACCAACGGCCATCCGGGCCGCGTGTGGAGCGTGTGGCGGGTTGGGCTACGCGAACAGCGATTTGAGAACTCATATTATTTTAATTATTTACTAATATTTACACACTAGCTTCTGCCCGCGGCTTCGCCCGCGTGGATGTCGGAAATTTACCCACGGGAACGTGCTAACAGGATAAAATGTATGTGCTTCCCCAGAATGCCATCTATGTCGCGGGCCCTTTGTGGCTAATTATAATAGAAAACCAATTGTGTCTCATTAGTGGTGATTAAGAGGGTACCTATATGATATCTTTACCTAAGTACCTAACTAATTTAAAAAAAAAACTCAATTACAGAAAATTAAATACCTACCTACCTAAATAAACCTATTTCTGATGATAACTAATCTAAACTCAATAAAAAATCCCTAAAAACCAAATCAATACGAATGACTAATCCTACCTAACAGTATTATAAAATAACCTACGGCCACTACGTACACTATCAAATATACTACAATTAAAATCTATACCTACGACTTATATAAAAATAAACCTAAATAATTCTAAAAACTAAAAGGAATAAAAATGAACTCCACTGCGGGTGACCCAACCTACGACAAACTTAGTATTTGCGGTTGGTACAGTACAGACAGTGGTAATCGGGTATAGGGATCGAACCGCAAAATTAAGTTTGTTTTTTATTGTATATACTTTTCCGGGATAAAAAGTACCCGGTGTGGTGCCCAGGATATTAAAGAATAATTATACCAAGTTTCATCGTAATCAAACCGGTAGTTTTTGCGTGATGCCTGAACAAACAGACAGACAGACAGACAAAAATTTTTTTAATCACATTTTTGGGTTCGGTGTCGGTCAAGTAACACCCCCTGCCATTTATTTTTTGGATATTTTCAATGTACAGAATTTTCACTTCTACAGATTTATTATAAGTATAGATAAATTATATTTTTAAATATTAGAATATAAAAATTCATCATCATCTGCCTAGCCATTTCCCAACCATGTTGGGGTCGGCTTCCAGTCTAACCGGATGCAGCTGAGTACCAGTATTTTACATGGAGCGACTGCCTATCTGACCTCTACAACCCAGTTACTGGGTAATACGAAACCCCTTGGTAAGACTGGTTGTCAGACTTTCGGGCTACTGACGACAGAGGCCAATTCTCGTAAAAATGTTTAAAATGTACTTAGTCGCAATCTCATCTCAGCGACAATCAATGTCAAAAACATGTCAAAACGTATTTTTGACAGATTGAGACTGAGATCAGAAGGCCAATTCTCGTAATTTAAAACGTTCAAAATCTAGTCGCACTCTCATCTCGGCGACAAACAAATGTCAAAAACTTGTCAAACGTATTTTTGACAGATTGAGACTGAGATCAGACTGTGAACGTTCTTAAAATTACCAGAATTGCCCCTCAGACTGTGGACGTTCTTAAAATTACAAGAATTGCCCCTTTGGTCTAACACACACGCCGGTTGCGAGTAAGTATTACACCACCTTGACCTTTCTGAAGAAGGCGTCACCTTCCGGCGTTTCCATTCACATCTGCCTTATGAATGCTTACTGTTAGTCTCCTTTCATTCATCCTGGCAACATCATCAAACTATCTAACAACATGTGCACTACAATTTAGTCAGTTGACTAGATGAGTTTAAATACACCACACCGCTAAAACACTAAGAAATGGTGAAGATATGAGCATTTAACTCAGATCACTTATCGTTTGACTTATTTATTTATTTTATAGGTTTATCAACGATTGTTTACATAAGTTCTATGCCAAAGGTAACATGCAAAAGTGTGTTTGCAACAGTGCAACAAACACAGGCCAAGTTTCTGGGCATTACCGATATCCTCCGTTTAGAATCATTTGCAGACTTCTGGGCTGGCGACTACCCCACTGAAATAACGCGAAATGTAAAGGATGTTGAAATCCAAACTTTAAAAAACCATAACAGGCAAGATTTATTTAAATAAAGAAGGAGTGTCGGTATAAAATAAATAGGTAGGTACCTATTTTATGGTATTAGCTACCATGCAGTTGATGCCGTGCTATGCTACCACCGTGACCACGCCTCCGTACTGCATGTGTCGATATCAGAGGGGCAATTTCCCTACATTTTGACAAGTTTTTGACATTTTGTTTGTCGCCGAGATGAGATTGCGACTAGATTTTGAACGTTTTAAATTACGTGAATTGGCCTTCTGGTATTTATTTTATGTTCATGCGATATTTTCAACCTTCAAAAGTCATTCGTCATACTACAAACATTGATGTCTTTAGGCTGCTATCAGAACCTGTCAAGGTCGTTATAGCGCTACAAGGTACATCTGGCGCGCGGCCAAAATTGGAACTAACGCCGCTATCTTGTTTTTTCAATACAATTTCTGTGACAATTTCAAAAATGTTTACCAACAACGCCCCCTGTCAATGTCATTTAGGCGCCAAAAGATCCTTAAAGCAATCTAAGTTCATCTTCGTGCTCGTGCTCGACAGTCCATCGGAGGAGCCACAGATTATCTTTATATTATACATTTTAGAAGACACGTGCCAATTGCCATGTTGTAACTCGCAACCTAATCCTTAATAAGTGGAAAAGTAAGACCTTGGAGCCACAACATCTTTCCGAAGGAATAATTTCTTATACTTTCATACAGGTGCAATTACTGGTTCTAAAGTCGCCAATTCAGTGGCCACACCATGGTTACTTTATGGGCCAGTAGTACCTAGAAACTTTATCTCTATCCAATCACATATGCTAGAAAGAGACACGCTATATATGTTCGTACGATATTATTTTTATAACCTTAATATACACAGGACTGGAGTACAAATAATTTCCATGTGAATTTACCCCTAACATAGGTTCGCAAATACACTGTAGTAAGTCCCCGGACTTAACTTCAATCATAAAGGACATCTATTCTGACTATTGTGAAGGCTCATAATTCTATGAAGGTACAATTAAATGCAACAGATGTCACTAATTTGAGGAGTGGGTTCTCGTCAATATTGCAGCTTGCTCGACCAAATCCTACGACACGACGTAAACTTCTAAAGCAGTGCCTATATCGCCGAAATTGTCTTGCAACCTGTCTATTACTGACCGAATTTCGTTTTCGGCAATTTTCGCGGAACAAAAGGGAGTGCAGGCAAATCTTTTTAATCAATCTTTGAGAAAAGTACAAAGTTTAAACGAATAAATATAGTGATTAAATGATTAACATTACATTTCATTTAACTTGACCACAGCAAAATGTATTGAAAAAAAAATACTCTACATTTTACCAAATGAAGATATTTCTTGTTACTTATTATACTTAAAAAAAAAACACTTTTTTATTGCAAATTGGGCCAGCTCTTGACCTCGATCTCACCTGGCGGAAAGCGATAGATGAGGTATATGATGGAACGAGCAAGCCCAGAAGATGCCTGTTCACTCTTGTTATTAAGGCGGGTTTTATGTGGAAAGGACTGGTAAAGAGTGCCACATTTTGGCCGTGCGCATAATAAATGTGGATACCTATCACAATCCATGATCTTTTAAAAATTAAATCACTCATTAATATGATTACTGCTGCGGTTCCACCCGCATAAGTGAAGTGACGAAGGGCGAGCGTTTTTGGGGGACTGTCTTTTGTAATTTTGACGTACGAAAACTGCTAATTCTCAGCCTAATTTGAATAAATGACTTTTGATTTGATTTGATTTCGTCGATCCCGTGGGAATATCGGGATAAACAATCCTATGTGTTATTCTGATGTATACCGTAAAGTTACATCAAAATCCGTTCAGTAGTTTTTGCGTGAGAGTAACAAACATCCATCTGTACAAACTTTCGCGTTAAATATTAGTAGGATCATCGCCAAATACCACGGTGTGTTAAAGGCTGATTATAATTAGCCTATAACACACTGCACTGCACATAGTTTCGGACACAGGGAGTCTACTCTCCAAGTCCGTCAACGAAGATACGGGGCCGTCCGAAAGTAATTGATCCGTCAAAACAAATGACATATTCAATTTTTCGGACGGTCAATAAGGTATCGGGATTAGGGATAACTGTGTTCCACGTGCGCCTCAAAGAGATGTCAGCATAAGTGACGGGGCCCCATAGGGCCGAAGCCTGCCAGGGTAGCGGGATCGTCCGAAAGGGTTACCGCTGCCCTGGAACATAAAGGGCTAAGGAAGGAATACGGGTGGGTTTTAGTCAGTAAGAGTCTGACACTCCCTTCTGCTCCACCCAGAGCGGGAGGGGTCATTTGATGATTTCCCATCCGCAAAAAAAAAAAAGGGGATATCTGTCGAAAAGTATTATCATTCATTCTTAGTTTGGGCTCGGAACTAATCCGTAAATCATTCAGGGTAGCAAAAGGCCAGGGGGCCTTAAAAGGCCACTTTAAGCTATACCTCTAATCTAAAAGCTATTTCTTTCCTGAATTCCCAGCAGATCATTAGCAATTCCTCTAATTTTCGTAAAATTTCATTTCATATTTGGTGTAAACATTGCCGCATAAAAAAAACCGTAATTTTATCGTTAAATTTTTCATTCATTACAGTTTTTATTAATCAAATTGGTTTTTTATTTTTTATTTCTACAGTTTAAATGTTATTTCATTGTGATATGAATTGCACACAGATCATATTATGAATTGTCAGTTTGTGACCATTTCACGATTTTTAATATGATTCATATTGTTATCCTATTATGATTCTACCAAAGTGGCCTTTTTAGGCCCCCTGGTACTTCGGCCGATACTACAGATTTCGTGCTTAGGGTTCAGACCCCAGGCCTCCTCTCTTCGAGAGCGAGTGGGCTGTAATCTACCAGGCGAGCCCAGTGAGAGTTGGTGATGATGATTACTTACTCCTAATAAGATAATCATTTTCTTACCCTTCTCCCAACAAGAAGTGTTCATTAATTTTGACGAGGCGGTAAGTGTCTCTTTATCAGCTTCTTTTTATTTAACTAAGGGCTGATTTGTCCATCGCCAGATAACTTTTATTCAAGCAATAAAATTGACGTTTGACAGTTTTTGTATGAAACACCTGTCAAAATTTCAAAGTTATTCCTCGAATAAAGTTATCAGATGATTGAAAAATCAGCCTTTAGGAAATAAAAGGGGCACCCTTTCTCTTTTGACGGATGTCCCAATAAGACGTAAGCCGTTTTTCCTGAAAACTTCAAACTTTTGGTAGTTATGCTGATGGCAACGAATTTTTTGGTTCCATATATCGGTTATTAACCTCAAAAAGGTTAATAACCGATATATGGAACCAAAAAAATCAGCCACCTTTAGCTTATAACGTCACCAATACCACTGAACTCTTCAACCGTGACGTTTGTCAACTATAAACGTCACGGTTTGGTTAGCCCAACACCCTAATTGCGTACCACACTATCAATATTAATCTGAATCATTTTGAAGGATATTGCTAATCCATTGCTTCATATGTTCGAAAAACGTGTCTGCTCAACAACGTAAATAACGCAATGAATGTTGTTGAACTGTCAAAATGAAACCCATTGCTACTGATAGTGGGTTACGCAACTACCCCGCAGGTCGCACGGGCGCGTTTTTCCCGTAGCGATTTTTTTTTTTTGCGCTCTGCATTATCAACGCACTCCTTTACGCTGAGAGTTGAAAATTCCAACAGCGTGTTTTTTGACGCGCTGGGATGCCCTGTGTTGGATTCTCAAGGCTCAGCTCAACACCGAGAGTTGAAAATCCAGTGCGCGATAAAATCCCGCTGCGATATTTTTATTTCCAAAACGTGGGCTTACTTCCACTTCAGCCGATATCACGCGCTTCACTCAAGTGAATAGTTCACTTTATTGAAGGCTCAATTTTGTTTCATTCATTTCACGTTCACGAGGCAGAGACAAAATGACTGTGAATGAACGTTCATCTGTTCCTTTCATTTAATTTTCCGATCACTCGGTACGCAAGTGAAAGAGATTGAGAGCCGAAATCTAAAGGCAGCTCTCCATTTGCGCGGACACGTCGTGCGACGCGTCCGCGGATGCATCCGCGCATAGTGGAGAGGGCAAAATCTGTCGAGATCTGCCTGCGTGTCCGTGTCCGCGTCTGCCTCCGTCCCTGCCGCAATCCGTGATTTATCGGTTTTTTGGGCACGCATCAAAGGGATCTGCCGAGAAATGCGTCTCGGCTCTTCACTATCGCCGCCTGTCCTGGACGCGTCGCACGACGTGTCCGCGCAAATGGAGAGCTGCCATAACATCGTGGATCGGATCACTAATGCATCACTAGTGCATCGTCTTCACGTATAATTAATGTATGCAAAATATTGTAAAACATTTTAAAAGAGTACCGCTGGAGTTTTTTGCCCATACTTCTCCATACGAAAACTACCTTTTGGAAGGGGCAACTAGAATCAATTTTATTTTAATTAAATTCTTGACGTACAAAAGTGCCTTTTGCCTTTTATTTGAAATAAATTACTTTGAATGACTTCATTTTTCACTTTTGATTCTTTTGTGTCCAGAAGTTTCACTTTGAGTGAAAGATATCAAATGAACAAAAAGTGAAACGTCTGATTATCGGCAGCTGAAACTAACTAATATGCATTACTATGTTAAATTGTGAATACGATGTATTTTGTTTTGCGATTGCGTTTGACGCTTGGTGTAGCGTATTAGCAGAGGTCATTGTATTATTAGCAAGTAAACGGAATTGGGCTGGACAGGGACACACGTGCCGCATGTCAGGGCAAAGGACCAAAGAAGTTCGCTGTTCATCCTCTTAAGAAGCGGCATTGTTAATTACAATTTAACACGTAATTGGAATTCGAATTTCTTGTCGCCAAATGGGACCTCAATTAAACACTGATATGGATAGCTGACTGGTTTATTCATAGAAGCGCATAATAATAAAAGTAGACACAAATACCTTACAGGCTGGAGCTGATTTCCGACGTCTCAATGAAGTATTAATTTTGTTTGTTAATTGATCTGTTATTAAACGTGAGACTAAGTACATGGAAATATTAGCTAAGAATTAGCCGTAACTTAATAATTGGTAGTTTTACAGATCTCGCGCTACAGAAATCGGAACTTAAACCCAAATGGATTTATTTAAATTACATCTTTTACTTATTCATTGTTAAGGAGTTGGTCAGTTACCTAGTTGTAATTAAATGCTCCCAGTGCTAACTATCAAAATCAAAAGTCATTTATTTAAACTAGACTGAGAATCAGCACCTTTTTCAAACATGAAAATTTACATGACAGAGTCTCCCAAAACACCTGCCCTGCACCACTTCCTAGTGGTTTAGATGGAAAGTAGAAGTAGCGCAACAAACTTGCCAGCAGCACAGCTGTCTGTTAAGTTAAAAGAACTTGATATAATTAGACCAGACCAATAACAAGGTTTAATAATGATTAAATAATGTTTTTCTTAGACAGAACAAGTAAAAAGGCTAATGACATACTAATTAATCTACATTTAGATAAAAAACCACAATCAGTAGGCATAATTATTATTTAATTTCCTAAATATTGAAAACATATTCGAGGTTCTTTATAAGGTCTACAACAAAACCTATTTAAAGCATTATTTTATGTAATATTCAGGTTAAATTGAAAAACAAACATTGAGACACCTTACAAGTAACTACTGTTTGGTTAACTAATCTACATAATTTGCTTATATGATTATCAGATCTAGAATCTTCTAGGACACGGCCAATATCACATAACATTTCAGAGGATAGGTGTAGGTGGTAACACAATGCTCTATTTATTATGATATAAACATAATGGCATGCTTATTAAAAAAAACAGTTGCTGAATATCAAACAGCAATCATCTGCTATGTTTACTAAACAGGAAAGAGACAGCAATATCAAAATACCAATTAGAATAAGTTTGTTTACGTAAGCCTAGCAGGAATTACGAGATTACTGCACTACTTTTTGCACAATGATGCAACCTTTAAAGAATTAGAGAGGATGATTACAGGTCGTATGGCTACTTGTCTCTGCATAACAATAAAAAAATATAAAAACATAACCTAAAAGTCAGCTGTCAAACGTAACAATAAATTGGCTATTAAATTGCGCAAACTCACCTCAAGCTCCTGATTTCGGCATTTCTCCTCTTGTTCTGTCCCAGAAGAGTCTCCTTGTAAACTTTCATTTGCAATATCCTGTGCAGGACTCTCAGATAACACTTCAGATGCGAAATTAGTAATCTGGCCTTTTAAGCTGTTTAAACTGTGGTTTAGATTTAGCCACGACATTTTCAACGTGAACAACTAACGTCACATATCACACTAAAGTATTGAAACGGAAATAATTGGTAATAATAGATGTAAACAATAAGAAAATTGCATTATTTTTACAAGTGACAGGATTTTGTCCAGTTGGCAAAACAAGTCGCCATTTGACATAAAATGACGTAATTGACATTTCATTCATGGAGAGCGGATTCTGCAAGGTTTTGGAACTTTAAATGAACTAAACGCTGATTTTTTTTTTAGGTTCCAATGTCGTAAGTTTATAAATGAGTAAATACTAGCTTATGAAACATAAACTTAATAAGTAAAACAATTCGTGTAATTTTTACAAACTTTTATGTAATAAAATCTAGCGAATACGAAAAAATTACGGGTTTAAATGACTGCGCTGCGTTCCCAGTTCCCAAAACGGAAAAACAAAACGTAGACCAAAAATGAAATCGAAAATGTCCTTTGAAATGTGTAATTTGTCAATATTCAAAATATGAAATAATTTATAACTATTTACAAGTTGATTGATTCATAGTACTATAAAACCCACCATATATACCAATATAACTGTTTTGTTATTACGTGATATATTTTTTCATAGTACCGGTGGAGGTTATGAAATGAGAACATCTTTATAATTTATTATTCTTTCCGGAACCCTATTGAAAGGTTATGAAATACTAAACAAACCGAAGGTATTACGTAAACATGTCGAGAATACTGCACAATCGTATGAGGTGAGTGGTGTCTAAACTTCATTTCTGACCTAAGACTTCTTTTAGTATTTGTCGCCCTAGTACAATACTTTTCCTTAGGAAATCGTCGCTGTCTAAGGCGCGCTTAGTAAACTTTCATTCGGCGTAATAGCAGTTATATTAAGCTTTGCAGTGCGTAATGTAACATGTTATGAGACTCGACCTTGACAACCTGCTGACCTAAAACCTAACTGCCAAATAGTACCTACCTACTGGATTGTTTATTGATTTACGCATGATACGCATACACAGTGATTTCTTAACAAATCTGAAAGAAAATATGATTCAAGTGAATATTAGTGCTGATAGTCTCCCTTGCTATTCTCCCTTGATGGTATTGATCATGTTTGACTTGAACTGTGTAACTTATTATTAGTATGCATTATATATCTTTGATTTTTCTTACACTATTTCCCTACAAAGATATTTAAGTACTTACCTACTTTAAAGAAACCATGGATGGAAGTCATAAAATTAGAACATACAGAAGAAAATTATTATGTGTGTGAATCAATCATTAAAACCACAAATCCTACTCATTGTCATAATATGACACACTTATGTACCTACTCACCTTACTATAGAAATATGCCCCATTTGCTGGTGTCCTAAATGCCCGTTCACCTGCACCACGGATGACCTAAAGAATGCCACTCATACTGTAATCAACTTGGCCATCTACTGGACTCAAACTATATAAAAAAAACAATGAGCAAGCATACCAGCAATACAAAAAGAAAGAATACGACTATAGAAACAAAATTGCCATCCCGATTCATAATAAATTGCAACAAAAAACTGAAAATTTTAGTTTTATGTGTATTGCTATACTTATTCTAAACTCCGATTTCCAGATCATCATTAAAGAAATCACAATGGACAATCGTAGACAAACGAGCAGTCGCATTCTCCGTCTGGACAGGCCGCAGTGTACTCCTCCACAAGCCGATAGACACAAGTCACATCCAGCGGAGGAAATATGGCATGCTGGTGGCACGAGCTGTGCGGGGGCTGCTGAAAGTCCGGTATCTAGTGCTAGGAGGAGCTGTAGGAGGTGGCATGACTTTGAATAAGGTTAGTTTTGTTTAAAAGTATGTATAGTTTGCCTCAGACGTGGTACGAGGGTGGGGGTCGTAACCCCCCCAAAATCATTCAAACTGTCGAGAGTCTGCATGATTTACTTGCTTTACTAACTTAAGTTACTAACATACTACTTGGTGACCTCCCCCCCCCCCCCCCCCCAATCTTGGACTGCGCCTGGTTTGCCTTGTGATTGGTTTAATTATAAATTCCTGTCATAAAAAGCAGGCATTAAGTCCGCCTTTGTACCTTTTTGTATGAAAAGATTTAATAAATAAATGTCAAGGTCTGTTTTTCCTGTATGATCAATGTAACAGATAGTTTCAACCTAAGTAATGTTTTGATTTACTGGAAGTTTTTGTCAAAAGTGATAAAGCAAGTACGAAGGTGACTATACGGAATAAATAAAACGGTTTACTGTCATATAGTTGTCTGCCAAAGCAGTAAAAACAGTTTGAGAATTGTAATTCTGAATGCAAATTTTGCAGTGCCTGCACAATAACTTAGTGTATTGCATCAGTTTCATTTCTGTAGGGAAATATTTATATGTGGCAAATCAAAATCAAATCAAATCAAATCATTTATTCGCATAGAATGTAGGTGTTTAACAAAAAGTTGGTAAAAAAAATATATATATATTGGCCCGTGTACATTCTGCCTGAGTATTGGCATGCAAAAATTTAACAAATTAAGTTTCAAATTTAAATACTAAGGAACACCAAATAGATTTAATAATTTCAAAGATAGGTTTCAAATTTAAATACAGTTGGAAAACTAATAAAATAATTAATATACTTAATAATTTCGAAATTAAAATTTAAACTTCAATACGAAGACTAATAAAATAATTAATATAATAATTTCAAATTAAAATGTAATACAGTGTTCATGGTGTATCTGCAATGTCACAGTAGAGGGTGGCTGAGGCAGGGTAAAATATAATAAATATGTATGTAAAACAAAATCCAGACACATTTGTTTTAAAATGTCTACATAACTGAGGAATAGCTCACTAAACCTCCCAGGCAACCGTAGCATTTCAAAGGTCCACAGTCAATGCTGCTGAAAACCTACTGCTGATTATTTGTCTTAAAGGCACCTAATGTGTGTATGTGTGTGTCTACTAATTACTATAAATAATTAACTCCTGTAACCAAAGAATTAGTATTTGTGATAAAATAATATTTCAATTGGTACAGGCACAAAAAAACACATTTTTCTGTAATGTTAAGTTTTACTTGAAAAATTGTTATTGTGAACTTAAAATGTGTTTTTGGCATTCTCAACAAAAAGATTATGATTATTTAAGTTGGTTAAAAGCAGCACTATCTTCAATGATAATAAAAGTTCTTCTAGAAAAAAAAAAACTACATTAAATTCTCTCTTTCCAGAAATACACAGAATGGAAGGACGGTCTACCCGACATGGGCTGGCTGAACGACCTGCTTCCAGACAACGAACAATGGAATCAGTTCACCACCACGCTCATCAATGCCAAGGAGAAGATCGGAGACAACATCCAGATTGGTCAGTTATGTGGATGTTGTAGATGCTCCACGACAATCAAACACAAGCCATTACATAAATCGCAAACTCATAAGGCACTGGTTCCACTGCTGTTGATGAAGCAACTAGCCATCGACTATTTTTCGCTAAAGAAACGTAAATAGAGAAGGGAGGATCCTCCAACCAGACGTGTGTTGTGTCTGGCATGCAACTGCCCAATGATTCATGCCGGGTCGTTGTATATATGCTAGTTGCGCGGTAAACTCTGCTAGCGAGATGCAGGATTTTACGTGACGTCAGTATGCCGCTTAGTTGATACGTACAATACAGAGAGTTCGCGATGCAGTGCGGACAGTCAGCAATCAGCTATTAATATACAGGGTGGCAGGGACATCGACGTGCAAACTGTAACCATGAATTCAGCACATGATACCCGCCAGGCTTGAAATTGTTCGGTTAACAAAAAAATACTTTTCCGTACTTATTGACTGCGTATGTATCGCAGTTTTGTATGAATCAACAGTTTTTTTTTTGTAACCATCGAACAATGTCAACACTGGTCTAGAATCATGTGCTGAATTTATGGTTACAGTCTGCCTGTCGATGTCCCTGCCGCCCTGTATGTATACCTTGTACTGGGATCCACATCTGTTATATGTTTCTTGAGCGAAAGAATAGTTAGTCATAGCTAGTCTCTTCACCGCCACCGAAGGGACACCCCTGCTGCTTTTGCATATTGACTGATAAATATGATAGTAATTTTAAAAAAAATAAAAAGCCAAGCCAAGACAGCCCATAAAAACTTACAAATTAGAGAGATTTTTACTATTTCTTAGTAAGTAGTGGTAAGCAGTAATGTATTTGATCATTATTTTGAATTTATTAATTCTTTAGTATTTGTCGGCCATCGTGTAAATGCAGGGTGTAATTTTTCTAATTTTCACTACATTTTTAGTGTGTGGTAGATTTCATTTTTTTACTGGTGTTCTGTAATGTGGGGTTTAGTGCTAGACACTGATTCCAGTCTTGGTTTTTAAGTTTTGTTCACACCAACAATGTGATTAGTTCTTTATCTAAATATATTGAATTTTGGGGATTTTTTTGGGAAAGCCAAATTCTTCTTTCAAACACTCAAGTAAAGTAAAACATGCTTTAAGTAAGCATAAAGCCGGGTATTCATTAGGCAACATTTGTTAATAAGCTGATTATGACGTGTTTGGTAACAAGTTTACCATAAACACTGTTACTGAAACTTGGCAGTCCACACGGGTCAGTTGTTGCTAGGATGACGCCCGAGGAGGTCACTACCTCCTCGGGCGTCATGCACAGAGCATCACTATGCTCTGTGCTGTTTATAACCTCGCGCAACACACAAAATCAACAGGTGTGGCCTGTTGATTTTTGCTTATAAACTAGATGTTTCTTCTTGGTCTCCGCTCGAAGTGGGGAACACGGCAACATGTTTAAAAAAAAACTTGAGAGGCGTCAAGGGACACCCGGATGGAACGAAGTGCAAAGAGAGATAGAGAGACAGACAGAGAAACACGCGCACGCCGCACGGCTTACAACTATAGCAAAAAGTGTCGTTCCAACTTTTGGTCTTAATTTTTTCCGTCTAGCCCCCTTTCGCAACGCGCGATAAGGAACTTCGTTCCAATAATGTTTCATCACCTTTGTTTATAAACTGTTTTTAGAGATGATGAAACATAGTGAAACACTGTTTATTTAAACGGTTTATAAACAGTGTTTATTAACAAATGTTGCCTAATAAATACCTGGCTTTATGTAGTGAACTATCTTTCCTGAAGAGGTTTATGCTTTGCAGTGGTCATACAGGCTGAGCATGAGGTCCTGGGTTTGATTCCCTGGTTGGGCAAAGTATTATTGGGATTTTCCATATGGAATTTCTCAGTAGCAGTCCAGAGTCTGTATTTGTATATTTTGAGACTTACAAATACATAACTGGCAAAATGAGGCTGTACCATCACTGCCTACTCCTTCGGGATCTACAGGCGTGATGTTACGTGTTAACGGCAGCAGTATATAAGCTGAGAGGACCGTATATCGTTAGGTGTCCCACTGACGCTGTCGGTGCACATAGATCCGAGGCTGCGCGATGCCGGGCTCGCTCGAGCTGCCGAACTGCGCGAGTGGCTGGCGCAGCGGTACGAAGATGCAGTCGCTGCAGCCGCAGCTAGTAACGCTGCCAGTGTCGGTATGTTTATCATGTAGTATGTGTCTTGTGCAGTACAATCACCTTATGAAAACGTTGATCATTTTTGGGCTGAAGCTACGGTTTGCTAGAAGAGCGGTGGCCGCCATATAGCGGCCGTAATTTACCGGCGAGTGACGTCACTGAAACGCTATTTATGATAGTAAGTTGGTGTGTTTTCCTAAAGAGCGTTTTTTCACACCGTAAAGTCCAACACCGCTATGTGGCGGTCACCGCTCTTTTAAGAAACCGCAGCTTTTATCACATTAAACTTATTAGATTTCTCTTATGTATAAAATTGTTCACGTATTTTAATCTTATTAGGTTCTAATTAAGTATGATCAAGGTTTTCATAGGCTGACTGTACCTGGTGTGTTTTAATATCATTGTATGGAGTTTTTGAAGTGAAAACTTCTTTAGCGGCGTTGTGCACTTTTTTTGTGATGGGTAAAAAATGTTAAACTCGCGTCAGGACGTGACGTGACCTGATCGAAAATTCTTAAGACGAAGCTCGCGTCAGGACACGTGACCTGATCGAAAATTCGTAAAACGGAGGGAGAGTAGACCGCAAATATCAAAAATGCACAACGTTAATATTCAAGTTTTCACTTCAGCCGGCACTCCCGGAGTGCAACCCGTTTTTTTTGTAGTCCCAAGCTAAGCAACCTAATGCTTGTGTTATGGTAACAAGATGGCTAATAATTTATGTAAAGAAACTACAACTATACAGTGTGTCCGACGCGACGAGAGAATGCGTTCTTGACACCTGTCTGTTTCATACGAATTTGATATTTAATACTTCGATCAATAATAGTACTAGATTCCCGATAAGCGCCTCAATAATAGTACTAGATTCCCGATAAGCGCTTCAATAATAGTACTAGATTCCCGATAAGCGCTCCAATAATAGTACTAGATTCCCGATAAGCGCTTCAATAATAGTACTAGATTCCCGATAAGCGCTTCAATAATAGTACTAGATTCCCGATAAGCGCTTCAAAAACGGCCCGAAAAATAAGACCACAAATACTTTTGTGGTCTTATTTCAAATTAGTGTGTTTGTAACCTTATTACTTAGGGCAAGATTCACAGATCACACCTTAACTTTACTTTGCTGAGTAAAGAAAGTGTTGTATACGAATATAAACATTATTTTGTATAACATTAACGTTTATATTCGTATGCGACGCTTGCTGACATTCGCTTATACGAATATAAACTTTATAGGCATAAGAATATGGTTCATAATCGAATGAAACGCTTACTTAGTAAAGTCAAAGTGCTATCTTTGAATATTGCCCTTAGACTTTAAGTTTCATTTTAGAATAAATGACTGAAAATTGAAAAATAGAATGATTTTATTTTCAAGCGACATTTTAAATATATTTTGCAATGGTAATTAAACTTTATGTTTAAGCATTAAGGTTTATAATAAACTGAAGTTGTTAATATTAATAAACTTTTTTCTAAGAAATGTAGATGTTTACGTGTGTGCAAACGTGGCCACTTGAGCGACTCATTTTTGTTCCTGATCCTTAATCTAGTACTATTATTGATCGAAGATTTAATAGGTAATAAGGGCTGGTGTCCGCAACTCCACGACAATGCGCGTATTTTGCGTACAATTTGATATTTATTCGTTAATATAATTGTCGCACTGACAGATGTCAGGAACTGCGAATGCGTACTAAATGTGACACTCCAGTGTCTCACATTTAGTGATATTTAAATGACTTTAAGGATTTTCTGATCATAATTATATTTCACCGAACCCATGTCTGATACAAGTTGTAATTCTTCAGACCAGCCGCAGAAGATCGTGAACAACCTACAGAGCAGGCCGGCGCCCTCTGCCGGCCGCGCCGTCGCTAACGAAGATGCGACCACTTACGGTGAGACAACCCTACTTCTTTCGTTATACTAATCATGATCATTATCAATTCAGACAAAATAACTCCACTGCTGGACATAAACCTCCCTCAAGCATCGCCACTTCGACCGACTTTGTGCGTCTTGCATCCAGCGGATTCCTGCTATATTAATAACTAGCTGTGCCCCGTGGTTTCACTCACATAAGTCTTGATCCCGTGGAAATATCGGAGAATAAAATAAATCAATAACCTAGATAAAATATATACAACTAGCTTTTGCCCGCGACTTCGTTCGCGTGGAATATGAATTGATGCCGACTCTTGACCAATAGATGGCGCTGTATGTCCGGAATAAATTTTATTTTTTATTTTATTTTTTGTAATAAAAACTATCCTATGTCCATTCTCAAGTTCCGAACTATGTCTGTACCAAATTTCACACAAATCGGTTCAGTAGTTTAGGCGTGAAGCAAAGACAGACAGACAGAAAGACAGACAGACAGAGTTACTTTCGCATTTATAATATTAGTTTGGATTCAATAGATTGTACAGACGCCAGCAGGTCAAGCTACCCGAAACTGTCAAATTTTCCCAATCAACCTTGAACCTTAATGCTTTAGCTATAAAGTTGAAAATCTATTAAAGAAAAAAGAATTGACAGATTGCAGTAGCTGGATGTGCTGGCGTCTGTACCTAATGTACAGACGCCAGCAGGTCAAGCTACCCGAAACTGTC
Source organism: Apamea sordens (assembly GCA_945859715.1). Lineage (NCBI taxonomy): Eukaryota > Metazoa > Arthropoda > Insecta > Lepidoptera > Noctuidae > Apamea > Apamea sordens. Next base: position 1,094,807 of record OX244009.1, on the reverse strand, counting down.
AAATTTTCCCAATCAACCTTGAACCTTAATGCTTTAGCTATAAAGTTGAAAATCTATTGAAGAAAAAAAAATTACAGATTGCAGTAGCTGGATGTGCTGGCGGCGTCTGTACCTAACGTACTACAATTTTCATCGACGCCATCTTGTATTTGAAAATGGCCTACATTTTCAGTATGATCAACCCCAATATTAGATTTTTGCTTGTGTTTCTTATTTTTGTCTCATAAAAACAACCTTATTTTTCAACCATGACAAAAAGACAGCCATTTTTAATAAATTTTGGCCTCATTTTTTACATCAACAATATTCAGCCCGAGACATTCAGCATTAGTATCGGAAATGGGTACACATGATGGCATGGCATGCGTATAAATGATAAAAAGATATGAACAGAACTGGATTTGGGATGTGGGTACTATCAAACCTTATAAGTAGTGTGTACTTCTTACTAATAACATCATATGGATCAAGTACTGAATTAAAGTTATTTTATTTTTTAAATGAATGATTGGATTGTGTTACGCATTTAGGATGCTACCAAATCATATTTCCATTCTTCTCTCCTACAGAAAAACGCGTCCACGCGTTACAAGAAGAAGTCCTTGCGCTGCAAGCTCGATACCAGCGCGAGTTGCAGCGCCTTGAGCAGGAGAACAGGGAGCTGAGGCAGCAGAACATGCTGCTGAGGCAGGGAAGGCAGCCTTCTACTAGGAAGATGAAGGTATGTAGAACCTTGAAAGTTTATCGTAGTTCTTAAACTGGAAGATAACAACTGTACGAAAACAGGTGCACGCAGACATAGATTACCTTCATTTTTGTTTCTGTTCCCAGCGCTCTCTAATCGACATGTACTCAGCAGTACTAGACGAGCTGTCGGGCTGGGACGCTGGCGAGACGGACCGTCTGCCGCGCGTCGTGGTGGTGGGAGACCAGTCCGCCGGGAAGACGTCTGTGCTGGAGATGATCGCGCAGGCAAGGATCTTCCCCAGGGGAGCCGGGGAGATGTGTACCAGGTACGGTACACTAGCAGAACTGCTGGACAAATGTAGTCTAACTCGTCTTGATAAGTTTTTAATTTTCTTCAAAAACTCTAGAAGTAGAAAATTATATCTTTTTCTAACTTAAATGAATTCTCGCAATCAAACTCTGGTAGGTAAGAACTTACTATCACAGAACAATTTGGAAATCTCAACCATTCCTGAGGGGCAATTCTCGTAATTTTAAGAACATTCACAGTCTGATCTCAGTCTCAATTTGTCAAAAATACGTCTAATTTTCCTACATTTTGACAAGTTTTTGACATTTGTTTGTCGCCGAGATGAGACTGCGACTAGATTTTGAACGTTTTAAATTACGGGAATTGGCCTTCTGATCTCTCCAAATGATCTGTTTTGTGAAGAAAATAATCTGTGTACAATAACCCCGAATCACCATTTCTTTAATGATTAATTCGAAAATTCCTACACGTTTGGCAAATAAATTGGTGAACACCTTCGATCAATAATAGTACTAGATTAAGGATCAGGAACAAAAATCAGTCGCTCAAGTGACCACATTTGCACACACGTAAACATCTACATTTCTTAGAAAAAAGTTTAATAATATTAACAACTTCAGTTTATTATAAACCTTAATGCTTAAACATAAAGTTTAATTACCATTGCAAAATAAAAAAAACATTCTATTTTTAAATTTTCAGTCATTTATTCTAAAATGAAACTGATTGAATCCGGTAGATACGGATGACTTGCGAGTTCTTTACGAGGTCTATAGCCTTTTATATATATATATATATATATATATATATAATAAAAATGAAACAACTGAAACAACTGATGAATGAAACTTAAAGTTTAAGTAATAAGACCACAAACGTATTTGTGGTCTTATTTTTCGGGCCGTTTTTGAAGCGCTATCGGAAAACTAGTACTATTATTGATGGAAGGTGAACACAGTTTTTTTGTAAGGAATTAGAAAATTCATATTCAAAATCTTTATTTCGAGAGAAGACTCATACAGAAGAATTGTGTATATTATATTTTAGTTTTTTTTTACCTACGCTGACCCACTGCTATGCAAGGCGTCCCGCAAACCGTTCCAACCTTTTCCAGGCCATTAAGATCTTTTATGTTTATTTACAGAGCTCCAGTAAAAGTCACACTATCAGAAGGACCTTACCATGTCGCTCAGTTCAGAGACTCGGCGAGGGAATTTGATCTCAACAAGGAATCTGATTTAGCGGATTTAAGAAAGTGAGTACCGTGTAAATAAGGTATATTTAGTAAATAACTAGAGTAGACTTTTGGAAAACTTTTGAAGCCGCTTTTTAACTTCTGTTTTGATTTTTTTGACAACTTTTACGATTGGTTGTTCTTGTCAATTATAAAGTATACAGGGTGTATCAGAAAGGTGTGGTACATAAGTACGGCTATACATAACCACTACAAGCTAACTTCTGATTGTATGAGTATTGTATTGTATTCTACGCTATACAATGCGAGTCAGCTAAAACTGGAAATGTATACCTTGATGTGTTGCCGTGTGTACAGGCCATCAAACTGAACAATGTTTTCCTTGGTACAGTCAACAACAAAAGTAGATGATCAAAATCAGAAATTCAATAAATGAACGGAGTGCTCAGCTATATGGCAGCTGTACTAGTAGTAAATGTTTGGTATAATTTACAATCACATACTTTTAAATCACTTCGATGCCACACAGTTCTGACGCGAACTCCGTTCATTAGTATTGAATTTCTGATTTTGATCATCAATTTTTGCTGTTGACTGTACCAACATCGTAATCGAGAAAAAAATATCAGCTGTCCCGTACAAAACTTCAATATGCTTCAATTTAACCACACCTTTCTGATACTCCTTTACCTCCACCTCCTTTATCTCCTTTACTCGCGAACGTGATTATTTTAGAGTTCCAAAACAGTTCAATATTTTTTTCATTATCAATACGCTCTTCATGTTGGTCGCCGCTATGTTTCCCAACATAGTAGTGGGGAAAAGGGGTGGGTTTCTTTAAAAAGTACTTTCCAACAACATGATATTTAATTGTAATATTTTTATTTTACCAGAGAAATAGAACTGCGCATGCGCAACAGCGTGCGAGGGGGCCGCACCGTGTCCACCGAGGTGATCTCCATGTCGGTGAAGGGGCCCGGGCTGCACCGCATGGTGCTGGTGGACCTGCCCGGGGTCATTTCTGTAAGTGCTTATTGTAAACTATAGCAGAATTTATGGTAAACGACTTCTAGTCTAGAATAGAAAAAACTGGCCGTACAACCCGAAGTTCTTGGATAGGTTCCTGCCCCCCATCAATTAAATTGGGTCAATCGATACAATTGAAGACAGTGTTAATTTGGAAAGCCATTTTTCATATTCTTAAAAAAAAAATCCAATGCTAACCCAAATTAATATTATCATGAATACATCTGAATGTAATTTTACAATCAATCTCTAAAGGTTGGCACAGCTACCTTATCAATCCCTATTCATAAACTCGCGAGAAGACTGAAGTATAAATGAAATTAATAATAATAATAATCAGCTTGTATTGTTTCACTGAAGGCCCTCCCTTTCCTTTTTCCAATCTCTCACATAAGCGTGAAGTTCGTCCCGCCGCACGCCGCTCTTCCGCGATCCCGCCGGACGTGTTAGGGCCCCTGCTGTGTGGTATTGGCCCACAATGTATCCGACATGCGGGAAACGTGTCCGACTCAGTCCCATTTGACCGTAGCTGCTTTTTGGGTGAATGAAATTAATCAACTCTATGTTTTGACTTTTCCAGACCCAAACGGTGGACATGGCTTCAGACACGCGCGAGGCTATCAAACAGATGACGAAGCAGTACATGGACAACCCCAACGCTATCATTCTGTGTATACAGGTATGTGTAAGGGCCTTTTTATTGTCATGCGTGTTTGCGGCCGCGTGCAGGCCACGCGCGCGCTGCCCGCAAGCTATCGTATCATACATGTTCTTATTGCCGCCGCACGCACGCGGGTCGCGCCTGGCTCGCACGGCGTGCCGCCCGACTGCGTGCGGCGAACCTTGACAGTCAGTGTTGTTTTTACTGTCAAGCGGGTCGCACGCAGGTTGTATGATCAATATGTTCTGTTCCTGGCGACACGCACAATACTGTGGCGGCGCGGCGAAAATAATGCTCTGCGTGCGGCCCGCAGCACGCATACGTGGCCTGCATGCGGCCGCAAACACGCATGACAATAAAAAGGCCCTAGCAACTTCATCATAATTATGCTCGTATAGTATTTTAATCTCACGAAGTGAAGCGCGCTTTACTTGTGGTAACTATGTGTACTATCACGCTGTGAGTGTGTGCGTGAATACGAGTAGCGTCAGCGCGTAACACACACACACACACACACTTCAGACTTCGCTATTGTCTCGGACGGTACCGAGAGCGCCTGCGCTTACGCAGACATCAACAGCGTGTTTGCACACTTGGTAAACACAATTATAACGCGTGTCGCATCGCGAGATTAAAATCCTGTAATTATGAAGTGTCTTGCCCATTCTTCTGCACAGGAAAATACCTTTTGGAGCAAGCAACTAGATTCAATTCTTCATTTTGACATTTAAAAATGCCTTTTAACCCTTTGTGTCGTGGAACGTGGATCCACGCGTGCCACAATGGCTTTTTAGTTGTTTCTGTAATTACGGCATTCAGCCGGTTAATGGTGTAATTTAAATAAATAATTTGTCTTTAGATATGAAAATCTTCGCTCAACTGCCTAGAATTCTCCTCCAAACTCAACATCAAAACATTTATATTTCAAATAAACCAATCACAGGCACTTTTGAATTGTCAAGCGGTCGGTCAGTCAGAAAGATGAAGCTAGTCGCCCATTCCAAAGCGTAGTAGGTACCTATGGAGAAGAACGGGCAAGAAACTCCACGGACACTCTTTTGAATCATAAAATTGTTACGCCTTTTATCATACTAATGAGTTCCTCCTCCCTCCCAGGACGGCTCAGTGGACGCCGAGCGCAGTAACGTGACGGACCTGGTGTCGTCGTGCGACCCGTCGGGCAAGCGCACCATCTTCGTGCTCACCAAGGTGGACCTGGCCGAGGAAAACCTTGCCAACCCTAACAGAGTAAGTGTATAATACTGACAAATGCGTGCACAGGTTGGACAGACCCACGCACATGGTCAATGGACTTCACATGATCTGACCAAGATTATGTCAAGACTTTGACCTCTGCATGCGTAGCATCTCACCCACCTTACAAACGGGTTTTGTCGACGGAAGAAAAGATAAAATAACAGATAGAATAGACGTCACGAGGAGGACTATGTTGTATGTGTTTTATCGTTTTTTTTTTTAGTGGGCGTTATGTTTGTGCAGAATAAACAATTTTTCTTTCTTTCTGTCATTTTGTCTATTCTTCCAACGACAGAACCCGTTTTTATGGTGATCATGCATGTTTCGTCTTTCAGAGTATTCTGGAAGGAAACACCGAACTCATCTAGTTTTAAAACTTCATTTAACTATGTTGATGTGTTCGTACTAACCTACTTACAGAAATAAAATCATATATCATAGTATTTCTCGAAAAACCTATGAAAAACAGAAACACACGAATATAAAAGATAACTTAGCACTAGAAATATGCAAACTTGTAGTTGTTGGTTGCTAGGTTTGCACTAAGGTTCTCATCATCATAATTTCAGCCCGGAATCAGCCTCCCCTTTCTTTTGCCATACTTCCCGGTTCCGTGCGTCTCTCATCCAGGTGTTTCCCCAACGCGCTTTTGGACGGCCCTGGGGGTCTACTCCGAAGTGCAAAGTGCGAATGTTCGGATCGGACCGACACATGGCCGAACCGAATATTATTGAAAAATGTGAAAAAAGTTCGGATCAGCTCAGTTGGGTCGGGAACATAGTCAATATTCGAGAGTGTAGGAGTGTAGGATCGGAACCGACCGAACCAAATAGTAACTTCGTAGCAGGAAACGGCCGAACATTCGGCCGATACTACTTCGGAGTAGACCCCCTGATTTCTTTGACCTAACCTTGGCCACATTTCGCTTTACTCCATCGGCCATCTCCTCGTCTAGCTACATGTCCTGCTTAATTCTACTTGAGACGCATCGCCCTGATTAAGGCTCTATGTTCTTTAAAGTAAGTGATTTGACTTGTGCATTTGTAGATCCGTCGCATCCTGGAAGGCAAGCTGTTCCCGATGAAGGCGCTGGGCTACTACGCCGTGGTGACGGGCCGCTCGCGCAAGGACGACTCCATCCAGAGCATCCGGGAGTACGAGGAGCGGTTCTTCAGGGCTTCCAAGCTGTTCAAGTAAGTCAATCTGCCGAGCCTCTTCCCAATGTTAGGATCGGTTTCCAATATAACCGGATACAGCTGAATACCAGTATTATACATGGATTGGCTGCCTATCTGACCTCTAAAACCCATCTACTGAGTAACACACAGAACCCTTCCTGTGCGAGTCCGATTCGCACTTGGCGGCTTTTTTATAAGATCCTCCGGCCAGACGGGTGTCGTGTCTGGCGGGCAACTGCCCGACAATTAATATCGGGACGTTGTATAAGCTAGTTGCGCGGTAAACTCTGCTTGCGTGATGCAGGATTTTGTGTGCCGCACAATCAATCTGCGCGACCTGGTCCCCAGAGACGGGCTGGTGACGCCGTCGCAGGTGACGACGCGCAACCTGTCGCTGGCCGTGGCGGACTGCTTCTGGCGCATGGTGCGCGCGTCCGTGGAGCAGCAGGCGGACGCCTTCAAGGCCAAGCGGTTCAACCTCGAGACCGAGTGGAAGAACACCTTCCCCAGGTGCGTACGAGGAGCACACGCTCACATTTTCAGACAAACCCAGGAATTTGAAAGAAAGAGAATAAAGAAAATACATTTCTTTAGCACACACCACAGATAAACAAAGAAAAAAAAAATAAAACATTGCTATCACTTCTATGACAGTATTACATACTTCGTATACAACGTGGCGCTACAATGGCGACATTAATTTAACACACGGGTAGGGCTAGTAGCCAGTAATCATAAAAAGTATGACATGAAATAATTCGTAATTAGAAAACTAACGCTTGCCGACATAAGGCTCTCTCTCTTTCCTTCACTTCGCGTACTCTTTGCACGTTATTCATTTTAATGTCATTGATGCGATGTTATTATCCGTGACCCCGGCAAATAAAGCCCACGCTACAGTTCGTTAAGTACAAGTTGCTCCAAATGCTATAACTATGAATTATGGGGGTTAGTATTCATGTTGCATTTGTATTTATTTATTTCTCAGTATTATGGTACATTGAGGTCTTACATTAAACATTGTTTCACACATATTGCTGGTGTAGAAATATTAAAAGCTATGGACATGCAGACTGGTTAAGATTTATCAGAAATGCATTATTTATTAATTTATATATATTCTATTCTATTGTTCTCTATGGCAATGGTGCCGATGTAGACAATTCTGGCAATGTCAGATGTGATATGAGAAAACGTGCGGTGAAAAAAAAAACAAAAACGTAAAATTCTATATCCAATACAAATACATTAATAACACTGAATTTAATGTGAAACTTGTTGCCGAGTGTTAGTAGGTACACACGGCTACACGTCAAGCTATACAAAACCAGTTTGTCTTGGCCTCACTTTGTATGATATATTCTCACAATGAACGGTCAGCCAATACTGGTTTTGCATAGCTTGATGTGTAGCCGTGTGTACACTGAAACAAACAAATAAAAAATATGGTTATAAATAAATATGATTAAATATGTACATAAACAACCGCACAAAAATCATCATAAATTGATGTCATTGACACGGATAAAATACATCAAAGCCCTGAAGAGCTTTGGGGATGAATGTGTTAGTAGGGATGTAAAGTTAGTTGGGACAGGGATCTTTAATTTAGGGAGATGGTTATACAAGTCATGGGCTGGGTTATTATTGGAGCAGTTAAAAAAGATGTGCTTCAAAGTACCTTCATCCAACCCACATTCGCAGAGCGATGTATCTCTGACCCGGATTTTGTGCAGGAATACCGGGGAACAACAATGACCTATGCGAAGACGGAAAATAGTTGATATTACCCTCTTTGATATTTTTTATAGGGGTAAAACCAAGGCTTTTTTTTTTGAGGATGGGAATCATCAAATGACCCCTCCCGCTCTGGGTGGAGCAGAAGGGAGTGTCAGACTCTTACTGACTAAAACCCACCCGTGTTCCTTCCTTAGCCCTTTATGTTCCAGGGCAGCGGTAACCCTTTCGGACGATCCCGCTACCCTGGCAGGCTTCGGCCCTATGGGGCCCCGTCACTTATGCTGACATCTCTTTGAGGCGCGCGTGGAACACATACGCGCCGTCCGGCACGGGCCTGGAAAACCAAGGCTTGGGTGTAACATCAGGCTGTATTGCGTAATAAAAAGCACCTTTCCGCTTACTTGAATTTGGTCACTGTACCTGCCATGAGGATAGCAAGCTCTTTTTGGGAAGGCCCAGCAAATCGTAGCCCGGACATTTAAAATGTTTAAGGTCAACGGCTTGGGACGTAACAGCATCCTTAGCAAGAGCATCCACATATTCGTTTCCTCTTATGCCACAATGACTTGGAATCCAAACCAAGTGTACGGTTTTGTGATTCTTGGCACAAGAGAAAAGGGACTTTTTAATTTTTAGTAGAATTGGACTGTGCAGTTTACTCTTGAAAGGACTCTGCTCCAAGGCTTGCATGCAACTAAGTGAGTCCGTAAAGATGACACCAAAATGTATGCTATGGGCTTCTATAAATAAGCAAGCTTCTAATATGGCCACGCACTCGCCCGTAAACACTGATGATTGCATAGGGCATTTTAATTTTAAAACGATTTTAGAGTTTTGGTAGTATACCGCAGCCCCAGTGCAACTTGAATCTGATAATTTAGAGGCGTCCGTGAAAAATCTTTCAAAATTATACCATCGCTCACCAACCGCCGCATTGAAAATAGAGTTCGCCGAAGGAGACTTTTTGGATATGCCTATATTGTAGAAAATATCAGGTTTAAAACATATAATTTCATAATCAAAACTGTAAATAGGGAGTTTCGGGAACTGAATAATGGGTGAATCTAAATTTTGATAACAATGGAAGGATTTTAAAAACAAAGGAACTTCTTTATGGGTCCAATAATTGGAACTACGGCATAAGACATCCAGGTCATCCACTTTATGGACAAGAGGATGGAAGGATTTAGTAATGACTATAGCTCAAAATCTTGATGTTAGATACTGCCTTCTCAAGGCCAACGGAGGTTCGGCGCACTCCACCTGCAATGCGTTAATTGGTGAGGACTTCATACAACCCGATATGATCCGTTAGGCACATAGCCTGAATTCTGTCTAACCTTGCCAAAGCACCTTTGTTACAGGGGATTAAAATGAAAAATCCGTAGTCCAGAACACTCCGGATTAAGGCATTGTATACCAGTTTCATGGTGTAGGGATGGGCACCCCACCAGACCCCGGCAAGCACTTTAAGTACGGGTATAGTTCTCTCGCATCTACTAACTAGATAATTTAGATGATGCAAACCACTCAATTTTTAATATAAAAAAACGCCTAAAAATTTTACTTTTGAAGAAACCGGTACACAATGCCCTTGGATGTTTACTGGAATTTGTGGTATCAACCTCCTGCGAGAAAACACAACCACAGCACTTTTTGGGGCAGACAAAGTCAGGCCGTGGGAATTTAGCCATTGGTTTAGAGAGTCCAGGGATACGCAGAGAGATGTTGCAGCGTCACTAACTGAGTTATTGGTGACATATAAAGGCAAGTCGTCAGCATACTGAAGAATTTGGCAGTCGTTATTGAGACATGAACCTATGTCAGCTGTATATAAATTGCACAGTAAAGGGCTAAGCACAGAGCCTTGTGGTAGGCCCTTCCATGACATCCTGGCGTCAAATTCTTCCCCTGGGACTCTCAAAACCAAAGATCTAGACATAAGTAAACTACAGATGCACTGTACCATTCTTTCCGGTAAACTCAGCTGTTGCAATTTCTGCCTGAGAATGGGAAGAAGGACATCATCATATGCAGAGGAAATGTCTAGAAAGGCAGCGACTACAGATTCATTTTTCGAAAACGCTGAGCGTATATCTGATACCAAAACCCCAACATTATCCATGGTACTGAGTCCCTTTTTAAAACCAAATTGAGACCTTGGAAATAAGTCTCTGGATTCAGCTATGAATTCTAGTCGGTTCTTTACTAGATGTTCAAAAATTTTAGCAAGGACTGATGACAGAGCGATTGGTCTGAAGCTGTTTGGGTCATCAGCCTGTTTGCCAGGTTTCAAAACGGGTATGATAATTTGAGTGTTCCACTGATCGGGGACCCAGCCATTAATGTAACAAAAATTTAAAATATCTAAAAAAAAGTTTTTTGCTCTATGACCCGCGTGTGACATAAAAGAATAGACAATACCGTCTATACCGGGGGCAGAGTCATGAACATGTTTTAAAACCAAATTAAGCTCCTGTATAGAAAATGGTGCATCAAAAGAATCCTCAGAAGAAATGTTCAGTTTTCGATGGTACATACGGAGGAGCCAGTTTGTCAAAGAACTGCTCAGCAGTTTTTCGAGTGATGGGAGAAGAAATTGAAGGGGAGCACCCAGATATAAAACGGTTGATCTTTAAAGGGGTGGATGGGGACAGAGAACCACAAAAGTTAGCCCAGCCGGCGCGTTTCTTCCTTCACAGCAATCTTTTAGATTTAGCAAGGGTCCTGTTGAACGTTATTATGCTATCGCTGGTCATCGCCTCATTGTACCTCCTTTCAGCATCATCCCTGTCCCTTATAGCTGTTGTGCATTCCTAGTCCCACCATGGTGGGGGAGGAATCTTCCCACGTGCTGAGTTTTTAATGGGAAAACATGAGTCTGCACTAGCTGTTATAGCCGAAATGAGGTTATTATACCAGTTTGACACTTGGAGGGGACTAAGACAATCAAAATCATGTGAAATTAAATTTGGAAGAGAATTAATTTTGTCCTCCAATAATGAGGAATACTTTGCCCAATCAGGATTAGGCAAATTATACCTCAAGAGTGGAGGGCTGGGAGGAGACGCCCGGGTGTCACCACTGTCAGGATCGCCCAGAGGACACGGTGGAGCATACGGTGGAGGTCTGCCCTGCTTGGGCAGAGCACCGCCGTGTCCTCGTAGAGGCGATTGGCAGTGGCGGCGACCTCTCGCGTCCGGCCCTGGGTCAAGCCATGGTCCGGGGTGAGAGGGAGTGGGAGGCAGTCGCCTCCTTCTGCGAAGCAGTCATGCTAGCGAAGGAGGTGGCGGGGTGGGCGACGGAACGCACATTGCGCACCTCACGCCTCAGCCGCCGCGGGAGACGCTCCGGGCGTCGGGAGCCGCGTGACGACTCCCGGCCACCGTAGGCGCGGGCCTGCGGGCGGAGAGTAATGGGTAGCTCTCCGTCCGATCAGGCCTAGGCCCGTGCCGGACGGCGTGTACGTGTTCCACGCGCGCCTCAAAGAGATGTCAGCAAAAGCGACGGGGCCGAAGCCTGCCAGGCTAGCGGGAACATCCGAAAGGGTTTACCGCTGCCCTGGAACATAAAGGGCTAAGGAAGGAACACGGGTGGGTTTTAGTCAGTAAGAGTCTGACACTCCCTTCTGCTCCACCCAGAGCGGGAGGAGTCAATTGATGATTTCCCATCCTCAAAAGAGTGGAGGGCTCGATTTTTCTAAGTATGTTTTATCAGCCAAAGATATTACAATTGGATAGTGGTCACTACCATGTGACGAACCGGTACACTCCCAATGACACGACGCTGCGATATCCAGTGTGCAAAATGTGAGGTCAACACAACTCTTATGCTGTCCAGGAAGAGACCTACGAGTTGGGCAACCATTGTTTAAAATACACAGGTTAAGGTCATCTAAGATTTCAACCAAACCTTCCCCAAAAGAGTCAACACGTTCAGCGCCCTACCTAAAGTGATGGCAGTTGAAGTCCCCCATAACAAGTACAGGGCCTTCTATGCTTTCCAGGGTACGCTTTAGGATTGGGAGGAAACTTTGGTGAGGATGAGCAATATAGACAGGTAAGAGGGTTATACCCTCTACCCTACTAGCCACTATGCTAATATCATCGCCAATAGAAAGTAAGGATACCGCCGCAAGTGGAACACGATTGTTCACGCAGAGAGCTGACCCGCCATAGCCATCAGATCGGTCGCATCTGAGAATATTAAAGGAAGGTAAACGGAAACGAAGACTCTGAACTAGCCAAGTCTCAGCAAGGGAACAAGCTAAAGGTTTGTATTTGTTCAGAAGGAATGTGAGCTCGTGTTTCTTATGCCACACGCTCCTCACATTCCATTGAAGGAACGCAAATCGAGGCATTGCTAAGGGATGAAAGAGAGTTAATGAGTGACGTGGCAACGTTGTACAGTAATTGAGTTTTGCTGGATGAAGACATTCAAGTTAACAAGAATTTACTGAGAAGTTCAATTATTGAAGACAAGTTTTCAGGAGATTCTGTTAAGTGACTGTTGAGAGCACAGCCATTAGGCTGAGAAGATTGAGGAGTGCTAGTGAGCTGCTGGTGAGTTGTTTTATTATAGGAGCGAGAAAGGGGAGCATGGGTCTTTGGCTTAAGAGACACAGTTTTGCGGTATGACTGGCTCTGTGATTTTGCAATGTCATAGCTTCGAGTAGAAATAGGAACGGTTTTACTTGCCTCGGAATATGAAATCACCTTCTCAGCCATAATAGTCCTAATAGTCTTCTGCCGGACAGGACCTGCTATTTGCAAAGTGACTTCCAGAGCACATCACGCAGAAAGCTTCGCTCTCAGCAATGCTGCAACCATCACCGGGGTGATCATTGCCGCACTTGCTACAACGGGGTTTGGAACGGCAAAGGGTTTCTACGTGACCAAATCGGCAACACTTGCGGCATTGAATGGTGGGGTAGACATACTGTTCTACAGTAAGGGATTTATAAAAACAAAAAATTCTGTGTGGTAAGACTTGGCCATCAAATGTGATGACACAAGTTTCTGTGGGCCTGTATTCAATTAAACCATCTTTGTTAGCTTTTCTGTTTATTCGCGTTACTTTAATAATTGGTCCACAGCCTACTGGTACTTTTAAATAAGTTAGAACTTCATCTTCTGAGAAGTCAGTAGGAATTCCACTTACAACACCCATACGGGTTATATTAAAGGATGGAATGACGGCTTCTTATAAATTTGTGCCTTTTTTTTTTTTTGGGTGGGAAATCATCATATGACCCCTCCCGCTCTGGGCGGAGTGGAAGGGAGTGTCAGACTTTTACTGACTAAAACCCACCCGTGTTCCTTCAGTTGCCTGTGCCAAGGGCCACGGTACCTCTTTCGAATATCCCGCAGCCCTGGCGGATAAATTTGTGCCTAGAATACTGTTAGAGATAAAAGCATTTGCATCCTGAGGGGATGAAAACTCCACAAATACGCGGTTTCTACCAACACGCTTGACTGTAACAATATTCGAAATGTTCTGGTTAGCCAAAAAACGCCCAAATGTAACTGGGTGTAAGGTAGTTCCAGAATTGGCTTGAGGTTCCTGACGGGAAACATGGACGATGAAAGGACCTGTGTCTATTGCTGAGTACCGAACAGGGCCAATATGAGGTCTTAGTTGTTTAGTAGGGCGGTTGGGTACATCCTCTTCATCACCAGGGCGTTTACGTATGTTAGTCTGGGAGTTCTGGGATGGGCGGATTTGGGACTCCAGGTTACAGACAACATCTGCAAACTGGCTTAATGGGTTAGGGGTGGGACTCGGGTTAGATGTAGAAAAGCCGGATAAGGGGGTTCGAGGGATATCATCAGGTCTGGGGGTTTGTTTTTATCCATGTTCATATTGCATAATCGTGGCCAATGTCGTTAAAAAACCAAACACTAAACAAACCTGATAGCAGGTAACAACGAGACAAACACTTTGGCTATAAGAGTCGGGGAAGACCAAAGAAACGATTGATGGACTGTGTGAATGACGATATTTATTTATTTAAAAGTAGGAGAACCAACAGCTAAACCAAATCAATAACAATTGTATAAGCGACACAGGTTGCCAATTACAGGTTGTCACGAGTAGACACAGAGAAGGTAGTAGAAATCTTAGGATCACTAACAACTAAGTAGCAAGCACGATAAAAATACAAATTAAATTAAGTAATAAGTAACAAATACATTCCGACGCCATGTTAGGCATTAGTGACATGGGGAAAAATAGAACTAAAAAATAAAACACTACGCGCTGTTAAAAAAGTTGGCATTCAGCTGAGTGCGTGCAGAATGGGCTTTGGTGGTAAATGGGTCAAAAGAGAACTCCTTACATAGAATATTATAGTCCTAGCTCGCTCGCACCATGTATGAGTTTTGCCTATAATTGGATGAGGAAAAAGGAATGGAGATAGGTGGATTAAATCTAACTGATCTCTGGGGGACATTGAAATGCAATTTATGCAGGAGATCAGGACAGTCAATTTCGTTGTTTAAGATTTTTAAAAGAAAGGTGCAATCTGCAAGTCGGCGACGTTCTAAAATTGGCTGTAGATGGAACTTCTTGCCGAGATTTAAGTAGTTATCAGAATGATATGGTACACGTAGCCGAAAACAAAGAAAACGAATAAATCTTTTTTGGATACTCTCAATACGATTTATGTATTTAACATAACATGGGTTCCAAATTTGTGACGCATATTCAAGATGACTTCTGGCAAAAGAGCAATAGAGAATCTTAAGAGTTTTGGCCTTCTTAAAACACCCAGCGAGTCTCATGACAAAACCCAGTGACTTCGAAGCTTTTGCTACTATTTGCTCAATGTGCACGTTAAATAAAAGTTTTGAATCGTGAAAGACACCTAGGTCACGTACACCGTCACACCTCTGTAATAGCTGCCCTTTAAGTAAATACGTTGTAGGGAGAGGGACGCGTTTCCTGCTAAATGAGATTACTGAACATTTTGCAGGGTTTAAATCAAGCTTGTTCATTAGACAATACTCATCCAATCGCGCCAGGTCACTTTGAAGAGCGTCCATGTCGTCATCTGATGATATTGCAGAGAAAATCTTCATATCATCAGCGAAACATAGTAGATTTGAGTTGTGGAAGCACGAGTCAATGTCGCCAACATAAATAATAAAAAGTAACGGACCCATTAAGGAGCCTTGAGGAACACCACTGGGGGCTGAAACCCAGCTCGACATGTAGTTACTGAAAACGACAGCTTGAGATCTATTTTCAAGGTATGAGGTAAACCAACGTAGTAAATCTCCTCTGATACCATTATTGAGAAGCTTGGTTTTAAGAATGTTGTGGTGGATTCTATCGAAAGCCTTACTGTTATGATATTGTTAAAAAGGGGGTGACTGTCGAGATGACGACTGATAGAGAAGTATGGAAGAGAAAAACATGTTGCGCCGACCCCAAATAAATTGGGATAAGGACAGGGAATGATGATGAACATAGTTCTAAAAAGATTGCACAAAATTTCAGCGACACGCGTCACCTAAAAGAATTACACAATTTTTTTTACATTTACTTTTTTTTTCAATGTCTGTGAAATTTGATGGTATTCCAGACAGCGCGAACTAGACCGCGACGAGCTGTTCGAGCGCGCCCGCGCCGAGCTGCTGGACCAGTCGGCCGAGCTGTCGGCCGTGGGCGCGCCCGCCTGGGAGCTGCGCCTGGCGCAGGCGCTGTGGGCGGGCGCGGCCGAGCGCGTGTTCGCGCACATCTACCTGCCCGCCGCCGCGCACGCGCAGGCCGACGTGGGTGAGTGCGCCGCTACTTACAGCACACCATGGGAGCGGCGCTGTGGGCGGGCGCGGCCGACGTGGGTGAGTGCGCCGCTACTTACAGCACACCATGGGAGCGGCGCTGTGGGCGGGCGCGGCCGAGCGCGTGTTCGCGCACATCTACCTGCCCGCCGCCGCGCACGCGCAGGCCGACGTGGGTGAGTGCGCCGCTACTTACAGCACACCATGGGAGCGGCGCTGTGGGCGGGCGCGGCCGACGTGGGTGAGTGCGCCGCTACTTACAGCACACCATGGGAGCGGCGCTGTGGGCGGGCGCGGCCGACGTGGGTGAGTGCGCCGCTACTTACAGCACACCATGGGAGCGGCGCTGTGGGCGGGCGCGGCCGACGTGGGTGAGTGCGCCGCTACTTACAGCACACCATGGGAGCGGCGCTGTGGGCGGGCGCGGCCGACGTGGGTGAGTGCGCCGCTACTTACAGCACACCATGGGAGCGGCGCTGTGGGCGGGCGCGGCCGACGTGGGTGAGTGCGCCGCTACTTACAGCACACCATGGGAGCGGCGCTGTGGGCGGGCGCGGCCGACGTGGGTGAGTGCGCCGCTACTTACAGCACACCATGGGAGCGGCGCTGTGGGCGGGCGCGGCCGAGCGCGTGTTCGCGCACATCTACCTGCCCGCCGCCGCGCACGCGCAGGCCGACGTGGGTGAGTGCG
This sequence comes from Apamea sordens, assembly GCA_945859715.1. Taxonomy (NCBI): domain Eukaryota; kingdom Metazoa; phylum Arthropoda; class Insecta; order Lepidoptera; family Noctuidae; genus Apamea; species Apamea sordens. The sequence goes on along the minus strand of OX244009.1, from coordinate 1,078,278 downwards.
CCGCTACTTACAGCACACCATGGGAGCGGCGCTGTGGGCGGGCGCGGCCGACGTGGGTGAGTGCGCCGCTACTTACAGCACACCATGGGAGCGGCGCTGTGGGCGGGCGCGGCCGACGTGGGTGAGTGCGCCGCTACTTACAGCACACCATGGGAGCGGCGCTGTGGGCGGGCGCGGCCGACGTGGGTGAGTGCGCCGCTACTTACAGCACACCATGGGAGCGGCGCTGTGGGCGGGCGCGGCCGACGTGGGTGAGTGCGCCGCTACTTACAGCACACCATGGGAGCGGCGCTGTGGGCGGGCGCGGCCGAGCGCGTGTTCGCGCACATCTACCTGCCCGCCGCCGCGCACGCGCAGGCCGACGTGGGTGAGTGCGCCGCTACTTACAGCACACCATGGGAGCGGCGCTGTGGGCGGGCGCGGCCGACGTGGGTGAGTGCGCCGCTACTTACAGCACACCATGGGAGCGGCGCTGTGGGCGGGCGCGGCCGACGTGGGTGAGTGCGCCGCTACTTACAGCACACCATGGGAGCGGCGCTGTGGGCGGGCGCGGCCGACGTGGGTGAGTGCGCCGCTACTTACAGCACACCATGGGAGCGGCGCTGTGGGCGGGCGCGGCCGAGCGCGTGTTCGCGCACATCTACCTGCCCGCCGCCGCGCACGCGCAGGCCGACGTGGGTGAGTGCGCCGCTACTTACAGCACACCATGGGAGCGGCGCTGTGGGCGGGCGCGGCCGACGTGGGTGAGTGCGCCGCTACTTACAGCACACCATGGGAGCGGCGCTGTGGGCGGGCGCGGCCGAGCGCGTGTTCGCGCACATCTACCTGCCCGCCGCCGCGCACGCGCAGGCCGACGTGGGTGAGTGCGCCGCTACTTACAGCACACCATGGGAGCGGCGCTGTGGGCGGGCGCGGCCGACGTGGGTGAGTGCGCCGCTACTTACAGCACACCATGGGAGCGGCGCTGTGGGCGGGCGCGGCCGACGTGGGTGAGTGCGCCGCTACTTACAGCACACCATGGGAGCGGCGCTGTGGGCGGGCGCGGCCGACGTGGGTGAGTGCGCCGCTACTTACAGCACACCATGGGAGCGGCGCTGTGGGCGGGCGCGGCCGACGTGGGTGAGTGCGCCGCTACTTACAGCACACCATGGGAGCGGCGCTGTGGGCGGGCGCGGCCGAGCGCGTGTTCGCGCACATCTACCTGCCCGCCGCCGCGCACGCGCAGGCCGACGTGGGTGAGTGCGCCGCTACTTACAGCACACCATGGGAGCGGCGCTGTGGGCGGGCGCGGCCGACGTGGGTGAGTGCGCCGCTACTTACAGCACACCATGGGAGCGGCGCTGTGGGCGGGCGCGGCCGACGTGGGTGAGTGCGCCGCTACTTACAGCACACCATGGGAGCGGCGCTGTGGGCGGGCGCGGCCGACGTGGGTGAGTGCGCCGCTACTTACAGCACACCATGGGAGCGGCGCTGTGGGCGGGCGCGGCCGACGTGGGTGAGTGCGCCGCTACTTACAGCACACCATGGGAGCGGCGCTGTGGGCGGGCGCGGCCGACGTGGGTGAGTGCGCCGCTACTTACAGCACACCATGGGAGCGGCGCTGTGGGCGGGCGCGGCCGAGCGCGTGTTCGCGCACATCTACCTGCCCGCCGCCGCGCACGCGCAGGCCGACGTGGGTGAGTGCGCCGCTACTTACAGCACACCATGGGAGCGGCGCTGTGGGCGGGCGCGGCCGACGTGGGTGAGTGCGCCGCTACTTACAGCACACCATGGGAGCGGCGCTGTGGGCGGGCGCGGCCGACGTGGGTGAGTGCGCCGCTACTTACAGCACACCATGGGAGCGGCGCTGTGGGCGGGCGCGGCCGACGTGGGTGAGTGCGCCGCTACTTACAGCACACCATGGGAGCGGCGCTGTGGGCGGGCGCGGCCGACGTGGGTGAGTGCGCCGCTACTTACAGCACACCATGGGAGCGGCGCTGTGGGCGGGCGCGGCCGACGTGGGTGAGTGCGCCGCTACTTACAGCACACCATGGGAGCGGCGCTGTGGGCGGGCGCGGCCGACGTGGGTGAGTGCGCCGCTACTTACAGCACACCATGGATTCAGCACATGATTCTAAACAGCCTCAAGTCGACAGATTTCGTCGGTTATTAAAAAAAAAGTTAGCTGTTCCATACATTTTGACCGCATAGGTATTGCATTTTCCTATGAAACAGCAGTTTTTTTTTTTTTGTTAACCGATAAAAAATTTCTACACTAGTCTAAAATTATGTGCTTAATTCATGGTTACAGGATGCGCGTCGATTTCCCTGCCATGCCACCCTGTATACTTACGAAAAACGGGACAAAGCGAACAAAATCGTAATCTACTACAGGTTCTCAACATTGTTCTGCCCACCGTCCACATTTTTCTAGAGACATTTTTCTTCTTATTTTTTTTTTACTTACAATCTATCGTAAATCTGAAACAGCTATTGCCACAATTATATTTAAACGTGCAATATTATATAGTCGTTAGATAGGATGTATAATTTTCTCTGGGTCTTCTACTGCCCCCCTGAAAACCTCAAATGCCCACGTAAGACCTATGTACTATCACCAAAACCTATATCTGAAAACAAAATCCTGTGCACGAGATAACCACAGCTGCGTCCGTAACTAAAACAAAAGAGAATCCTTTTTAGGTCGACTAATAATATACGCTGCAAGCAGGAATAGTCCTTGCGGTGGTCAGATATAGATTTTGGCGATAGTACTATACGACAAACACGCACGCACATGCCATAGGATACCTCACTGTGATACATCGCGGGCTGCTTGAGGGTTTACCTCGACGCCTAGCATGTGCATGTGTATCTATTAGCATACATTCGTTTTACATGGAGGTGACATCGAGGTAAACCGCGATCGCGAGGTGTTACAGTAACGCATCTTCGGCATGTTATTACCCTAAGGGCTGATTTTTCAATCGACATATAATTTTTATTTGTGGAATAAAATTGACGTCTGACAGGTTTTTTATAGAAGAACTGTCAAAAATTCTAAATTATTCCTCCGATAAAATTATCTGGCGTTGGAAAAATCAGCTCAACATGTACGTTGGAATGCTAAAGTAGACTTACCCTGCCCCTCATCCTATCCTCCTAGATATGATGCTCCCGGTCCCTCGCCAGGTGAAGTACAACGCTCCGGACAGCAGCATGCCGCACGCGACCACGACCACGATATGGCTCGATCCCTACTGTTATGATTCTAGTGAGATTTACTCTTGTGCTTGTAGGTTGTGTAGTTTTCAAGTAAAGTTGCCATTATCTTTACTGACACAACTTAATCAGACCTTATTTTATTACATTTGTATAGAATATGCAGATGTAATCAAACCGATTTATTCAGATATCAATCAAGTAGTACTAGTAGTAGTAGTCGTTGTAGAATTTAAATCATAATAAAAGTAATAAAACCTTACAATAAATAGAGCCATTATTACAATAAATCGTCGAGCATTAGCCCACTAGACACGACACCCACCTGGTCGGAGGACCCTTCCTTTTCTATGGAGGTCGAGTGTTCCTGATACGTCTATGCACATGTTTTTCTTGCCATGAAATACTACGGTTTATAAGCACAACACCTGGCATAACATTTTATAAGATCTTCTGTCAAAAATCAACAACTCAGACATTTATTTGAACACTTTTCTTCAATAACCGAAAATTTCGAAATATTTAGTCGAAATATTTATTTATTATACACGGAATAGAAAAAGTTCGGCCTTGTAGAGAGTTATCTCTGTGTAACTACAGTTTATGTCTAAGCCCAGGTACGCACGGGCGATTTTCAACGCACTGCTTACTGCCGAGAGTTGAAAATGCAACTGTGTGACTTTTTGACGCACTGGGATTCTCGCTGTTGGATTCTCAAAGTTCAGCTCAACAACTAGAATTGAAAATCGAGTGCGCGATAAAATCCCGCCGCGATATTCTTACGTCCACACACGGACTTAAGAATATCGCGGCGTGGCTTAGACATAAACTGTAGTGACGACTGACGTGGGCTTAATCTACATGTGTCGTATATCAACTACTATCTTAATATATTTTTCCCCTTTTCAGATAAATTCAATACCTCCGTCGACATAAAACTCCGCGAATGGGCAGAAGCTGAGCTTCCGAACGCCTCAATAAGGGCCGGACGCGAAGCTCTACGCGAGGAGTTCACCGAGCTCATGAACAGGTCGCAGGACACCGACCCGGTGTACGAGCCTGTGAAGAAGGAGGCTGTTGAGGAGGCCTTGAGGAGGCATCAATGGGAGGATCGCGCGCAGGACGTAAGTACTGAACTCATGAACAGGCCCTGCGTGCTATGAGCGTTTGTCTGACTCCTCTAGGCTGGATTTAGTGCTTGACCGACGGTCAGTGCTGACATCGGTCAAACGTTGCTATATCAATGAAAATTTATGAAGAGCTAAAGTGCAGCGCTGATCTGGTTGGCGCTGGTAATAAATATGACGTTGACAATTTCAGGCCTAATCCAACCTGCATTTAGCAAAATATTTGAAAAGTTAATACTCAAGCAGTTGCTAAGACGTTTTAATTTAAATAGTCTCCTTCATAATGAACAATATGGTTATACAAAAGGTCGTTTAACTACAGATGCGGGTGTTACTCTGCTGAAACACATAATATATTTAACGCATGGGAGAACTCGCAAAATCCTATTGGAGTTTTCTGTGATCTCTCTAAAGCCTTTGATTGCGTGTACCATGACACGCTTGTGCGTAAACAACGTCATTACGGTGTCCAAAACGAAGCTCTCAACATTCTAAAATCTTATTTACATAATAGGGTCTAATGTGGAGATGTTAATGGCGTGAAATCTTCCGGGCTACCAGTTCAGTTAGGTGTACTGCAAGGTTCAATACTGGGTCCATTCTTGTTCTTAGTGTATATCAATGACTTACCGTTATATTTAAAGGGTATCTGTGACGTTGTACTGTTTTCAGATGATACCTCTTGAATTTATAAAGTAGACTGGTATAGACAAAATTTTGACGACGTAAACAGTGCACTCTCAATGGTTTTAATGGGTTTACGTCAATTCTCTATGTCAACATATAAGGGTAAATTAGCAGCAAGAGGTGACGTCTTTGGACCTGTGTTTCGTCATCTGTAGCGTTTAAAAAGTGCCGATCCCAAGCCTCTTGAATAAGCGACGCGTCGTGTCCCGCAGGTGCTGCGCGTGCTGCAGCTGAACGCGCTGCAGGACCGCTGCGTGTCGTCGCGCCAGGACTGGGACGCCGCCGTGTCGCTCATGGACACCGCGCTCAAGCAGCGGCTCGACCTGGCGCAGCAGGAGCTCAAGGAACTCACAGGTCTAATATATCACTCGAGCAGCCTATGTCCTACAGCTGGGTCACAGGCCTTCTCTTTTTGTGAGAGGGAGTGGGCCATAATCCACCTGCGGACCCAGTGCTGATTGGTGGATGTCACATAAATATAATATTTAGCTTTAAATTTAATATATAGCTCAATAATTAAGATTTAAAAAACTGAAGTGTGTATCGACTTTGGTCGCTGACGTCACGTATTGCAATCATTACCTCAAAAATATCTACCAACCATAGCTTTATGAGAGTCGTAATTCTCACACCCCCATTACACTTTCCAGGTCCAGGTCTAAGAGAACGCTGGCTCTACTGGCAATCAACCACAGAAGAACAGTCCCGGCGCGGCGAGGTCCGCAATGAGCTGGACAAGCTGGGCGTGGCGCGGCCGATGCTGTCGTACGACGAGGTCGTGGCCGTGAGGGACAACCTGAGGAGGAAGGGCATCGAGGTGGACAACGACTATATACGGGAGACGTGGAGACCTGTGTATTTGAAGTTAGTACTACACTATTAAAAAAAAAGGTCATTTATTCAAATTAGGCTGAGAATCAGCACTTTTCGAACGTCAAAATTATAAAAGACCGTTCGCCAAAACGCCCGCCCTTCACCACCTCCTAGTGCTATCGCTGGGAAGAAATAGCGCAATAAACTCCCCAGCAGATCCCCAAAGAACTTACTACTACTGCTACTGGATCGAATGAGCTGGAAGTCATGGGGACAGGCCTTTGCCCAGCTGTGGGATAATGCAGGTTAACGATTGTTTATCTGAATTTCAGAAACTTCCTGCAGCGCGCGCAGACGAGGGCGCGGGATTGTCGGAAGAGCTTCTACTTGTACAGTCAACAGAACGGAAATGGGGTGAGTAAAATATTATTATTTTTACATACAAACTGAGGCGACAAAAGCTTCACCTTTCAAAATTGCTAAAATCAGCCCTTAAAGATATATTTAATACGCATTTCTTCAAACAAAAACTAGTCGTTCTATACACTCGTAGTACAACACACATCTTTTCTTATTAAAATCCCATGCAAACTATACGTACTTTACGTATAGTTTTTATTATATTTGTTGGTATATTGGCGTGGCTAGCTGACATATTTTATGGCAAATAATTTAAGTTTCTTGTAATGTTAATGACTGAACATAGGTTCCTAGTATTGTATACATGCACTATATTCTAACTGAACAGACAGCTGTGCTGCTGGGAAGTTTGTTCCGCCACTTCTTCTTCCCAGCGATAGCACTAGGAAGTGGTGAAGGGCGGGCGTTTTTAGGGGACTGTCTTTTGTAATTTTGACGTTCGAAAAGTGCTGACTCTCAGCCTAATTTGAATAAATGACTTTTGATTTTGATTTCGATTTTGATTTTGAAAGTGAACCTTATTACAATAAACAATTTATATTTTATTTTTATACATTTTTGTTTGCAGAAGGAATGCTGCGAGGTCGTGATGTTCTGGCGAGTGCAACAAACCCTCCGCACGACGGCCAACGCGCTGCGGCAACAGATCGGGAACCGAGAGGCGGCCCGCCTGGACCGGGAGCTGAGGGAAGTACTCGATGAGGTGAGCAGACAATTGTTGTATACTAGCTTGTGCGCTTAGAGGGGCTTGTGGCTAATTACAGCCGCACGGGTCGATCAATCAGGCTAAGCTACGCTTGCCGCGGTTGTTCCGTGGGTGGGTGACCATCTTTAAATACCAATACCCCTCCGTACCTCGGAAAGCACGTTAAGCCGTTGGTCCCGGCTGTCATTCGTGGATCTTTGACAGTCGTTACGGGTCGTCAGAAGCCCGAAAGTCTGACAACCAGTCTTACCAAGAGGTATCGTATTACCAAGTAACTGGGTTGTGGAGGTCAGACAGGCAGTTGCTCCATGTAAAATACTGGTATTCAGCTGTATCAGGTTAGACTGGAAGCCGACCCCAACATAGTTGGGAAAAGGCAGGCAGGTGTTGACTAGCTTCTGCCTGCGACTTCGTCCGCGTGAAATTTCTTGTGTTAACCCACCCCTCGCATCGCATCGAATCACCTGCCCGCGCTTAGTGTTTTTTCTGACTTTTTTCTCGTTGCTCGGCAGCTCAGGGTTGTAGCGTGATATTAAAAAGCTTATAACCTTCCTCAAGAATTGGTCTATCAAATACAAAAAGATTTTTTCAAATCCGACCAAAAGTTCAAAAGATTAGCGCATTCAAACAAACGAAACTCTTCAGCTTTATTATTATATATACTAGCTGCGCCCCGCAGTTTCACCCGCATAAGTTTCGATCCCGTGGGAATATCGAGATAAAAAGTATCCTATGTGTTAATTTTGGTTATAAACTATCTGTGTACCAAATTTCATCCAAATCCGTTCTGTAGTTTTTGCGTGAATGAGTAAGAAACATCCATCCATACAAACTTTCGCATTTATAATATAAGTAGGATATTATTTATTTATAAATAAATAATTATTTATAACAAAATTTATTATCAATTTCAGATGGCAGCTGACCCGGAACTGAAGAAAAAGCTGCTATCCGGCAGAAGAGTGGAGCTGGCTGAAGAACTGAGTGAGTTTATAACTTGTGTTATCATTTATTTAGTCTTAGCTCAGGTACGCACGACTTTTTGGCGCACTGGATTTTCTACGCACTGCTTAGTGCAGAGAGTTGAAAATCCAACGGTGTGTCATATTGACGCGCTGGGATGGCTGGCTGAGAGTTGAAAATCCAGTGCGCGATAAAAGCCCCCCGCGATATTTTTATGTCGAAATGAAATATGCTTTCAGAAACCGCAGTGTTGCAAGATTTTTCCTGCCGAACAAATATCAACATTGAGTGTCTTAAAATAAAGTCGAAAGTACCATAATCGCGTTTTACTTTGATACTCAATTGGAATAATGAACGTTAATTTATTCTGAACTTTATTTCAAATTACACAAGGTCGATGTTTGTTTACCAAAGAAAACTGAAGGCCAATTCCCTTTATAATTAAAAACGTTCAAAATCTAGTCGCAATCTCATCTCAGCGACAATCAATGTCAAAAACTTGTCAAAAATGTAGGGAAATTAGAGGTAGTTGACAGATTAAGACTGAGATAAGACTGAACGTTCTTAAAATTACGAGAATTGCCTCTCAGATCTGTGCTATCCCTTATAGTAAGAAATAAACCTAATCTTACCTTTTTTCTTCCACAGAGAAAGTCAGACAAGTCCAAGAGAGATTAGAAGAGTTCATAGAGGCGCTTAACAAGGAGAAATAGTCGATAGTTGTATATTGTAGTTATATTATATGTATGTACTTGTATACATAGGGGATACGCGTCGCCAATGCGGCTCGTGCGCGCGCCATCTTGTTGTTATATGTAACTAATCTATCAATGTTTATATAAGTACCCGCATTTTCAACAAAAAAAATATAGGCTAGCCTACCCTCTATTAATGGTACTTAAAACTTAGCTGGCGGACTGTGGGTGTGCGATACACCCTCAGGGATTGCACGCGTGATGTTATATAGATAAAATGTAACGTTTGGAAGTAAGAGAGTTGTTAAAACACCATTTTAGTTTTAGAATGAGTGTTCCCAAGATGAGCAGTGTTACTGGGATTCTCTATAGTTTTTGTAGTTAGCCCGGAGTCTGCATTTGTGTCCGATAGATGACAATAGGCTCAGCTCAAAGGCCTTCGCGGATTAAAGGTGTTATGTTATGAGCGATTTTCTTTGAGGGGATTATTAGGAAAGTAAACAAATTATAAATGTTAAAAGCTGTTCTATTGTTATTGCTGAATGATCTCCTATTGAACAGCACTGTAGGATATTTTCAAATTTAATTAAAACATGCGCTCAAAAAATTGGCTATTTGTTTTAAAATACAATTTGACATTATTGTTCATCTGTCTAGCCTTTTCTCAACTATGTTGTGGTCGGAGTCCAGTCTAACCGGATGCAGCTGAATACCAGTGTTTTACATGGTGAGACTACCTATCCGACCTCCACAACCCAGTTACTGCGTAATACGATTCCCCTTGGTAAGACACCTTCGATATGGAAAATATGTAAAACCGCCATATTTATTTTGCATATACATACAGGGTGTTAGGGACATCGACGCGCAAACTGTAACCATGGATTCAGCACATGAGTTTAGACCCCACAGCGTCGAAATTTTTCGTCGGTAACCTGAAAGCGCGAAAAAAAAAATCAGCTGTTCCCTACATTTATGTTCGTATAACTCGTCAAAATGTAGGGAACACCAGATTTTTGTTTCGCGATTTCAGTTTTGGTCCCATAGTAAAAGTTGTTCATAATGATGAGTACAATAACCCCCTAGAGTTATGGGATATCAAAAAAAAAACACGTTGTATTTATTCTGCATATATATTTATTCTACTGCATCGTTAGTCTAGCCTTTCCAAGCTACTGGCAGGCATGATATCCTGGGTTCGATCCCCAGGTTGGGCAGTGTTATTGGGTCTTTCCATTAAGTATTTCTCAGTAGCAGTCCGGAGTCTGGAATTGTGCCTGAAGGATGGCAATAAGCTTGCTCCCTGTTACATGGGACTTATACATAACTGGTGAAATGTGGGTGTACTATGGGGATACTTCTGTCTATCTCTTCGGGGATTGCAAGCGTGATGTTATGTTATTTATTTTTTAGATAAGTTATCTGACAATTGTAAAATGGTCCTTAGGGCGGCGCGGCATGGCAAGGGAATTTTTATGCGACGAATATATAAATAATAATATATATAACTTTGTATGACAATAAATTTTTGATGCCAAAATTTCAATGATGATGCCAAAAGACGTCGCGGCATGCCTAAGGATACCGCGGCATCATTGCTGCCGATGAAATTTCAATTTTATTGTCATACTTTTAAGTTATATTTTCTATTAGTGGCATAAAAATCCCTTGCCATGCTGACTGAAAATGATCGTTTTAATTTATTATTTTGTATGGATTTTTAGGCAGTGTATTGAGTTTGTATTTAAAACTATTATTTCAAATCTAAGTTGCCATTTCCTATCGTGACTGTTCTTCGTATTTACTTTTTTTTTGGGGGAGGCCTACGTTCAGCAGTTGACGTGTTTCGGCTGAATAGACGCCAGCCCATCATGCTACTACAATCTGTCAAATTTCTCTAATAAATTTCCAACTTTATCGCTGAAGCATTAAGGTTCAAGATTGATTGGGGAAATTTGACAGTTTCGGGTAGCTTGATGTGCTGGCGTCTGTACTTTCTAATAAAAATAATTAATGTTTGATTCCCAGGTTGAGCCTTTAGTAATGCATTATGAACTACAAGTTCCTAGTTATAATATTAATATTGTTATATAACTGTTTTCAAACTGCGGGGTAGTTGCGTAACAGTAGCAATTGCTTTCATTTTGACAGTTCAACAACATTCATTGCGTTATTTACATTGTTGAGCAGAATGTTTCGAACATATGAAGCAATGGATTAGCAGTATCCTTCAAAATGATTATGTTACCCAATGAGGGTGCTGTTCATAGTCTATTTTATTTAAGAATGTAATGTTACCAAATATCCAGTACTGACTTTTTTATTTTAATCATGTAGTCATCAGATTTTCTATGAACTGTCTAATTTTTCACTATTTTATTTCTTGTTACTCCATAACTTTCACGAACTGCTTTTATTTCTCAATTCCACTTTCCATTATAATTTTAATGTACACTTACCATAGCCCATTATTGCTCATCATTATTATGAAATATAAATGTTAATTTTACATGTATAGGCTTTTGTAAACATTTTGTTCTATTAAAACTAGTAACTATGATTTGCGTTTAATATTTTTTTAATATTCAATACTTACAACCTTGTTTTAAAGTATTATAAAAAGGCTTTTTCAAATAGGTGTGCTGAAATTTAACATACACCAACAAGTTCTTTTTAAAAAGTTAATTTTATATGGGTAATCTTCAAAAAATTAAGTAAATCATTTTCTCAATATCAACTCTTGCGCATATCTGCATTGGCGATGGGCCTGCTACGTTGTATTATTTCGTTATTAATTTAACTGCTTGATCTAAGTTGTCTTTTAATAAAACGTTAAAAAAAAAATGAAGTTTTATTTGTTAAACATTTAATAATAAGTTTGTTAGAAATTACAGTATTTCAAAAAGTGCTCTTATACATGATAAACATATTATATTATAACACTGAAGAAGTTATATTTTTTATTTCGTTATATACACATTTTTGCTTATATACTTTGCAGAAAATATGTAGCGTGTCTTTTAAATTAGACTTCGTAACACTGACCTACAATAAACAAGTACGCTGGAGTAAATCATTGACATTTCCTATCTCAATGGAGTAAATATTCTATACGAAATGACAGTTGTTTTTTTTTGTGCCGATTCAAAGCGCCCCCGCTCGAGCGTCTCAGGAACTAAAATTTATATACAGGTTCCCATTCAAATATATGGACAAATTTACCACAGCGCTCAGTACGTCTAACCAAAGATATCCGAGCAAAAAAAAAAACACTGATTAAAATGATTTTATTTTGACCTAAAAATACCTGGCACTCTAGAATAAACACATCCATCCATTATGGGTAGGTACTTGCACTCGTAAGTAGGTACACAGTCAGTTCTTTTATATCCTTACATCATTCTGTATTTAACAAAGTGTTTATGCATTGGGTAACCAACATTTGTAAGTGTGTTTTTGTTAGCTGATTATTTTAATTGTAAGTATCTAATGCGTTTTTCTTATATATTTTATTACCATTGTCCTTATTTTGGTGGTCTGAATGATATCTAAAAGTTTGTCCACCTATTTTAATGGGACCTTATATTGTTGCATACATTTACTACTACGATACTTTCGAAACTTGCTCGAACTAAGTAAATATTTCGGCATGTACAAAGATCTCAATGTCTTTGTACTTACACATTTGTTCTTCGATCTCCTCTCTCACTTTGTTGTCAATATCGCACCGACGCTCTGCAAGAACATACACTGCCATACGACGCTGGATACCAACTCCTTCTGCCAGGATACCTTGGAGGATGGATGCAATCAACTTCGCCTTCGTGCTGCCATACGAGAAGTTATCACGTAAGTAATCCGATAAAGCACCGGTGTACAGTTCTATAACGGAGTCGAAGTATGTGCTCACCAGTTCAGCTACCTCCTTCACTATATATCTTCCGAAGACGAAGCCCACGGCCTCTACACCCTCCGACTTCCTCCTCTTCGGATCAGCGAACACTTCTGGCATCTGTTTCATACTCTGTCTAACAGCTTTGAAATACACCATTGTTAAATGTATTTTCGTGTACTTTTTGAAGTTTTCTTCTTTCGGCATAAACTTTTGCATCCAAGTTAAGATCCTCTCAATCACTAACAAACACGACGAGTATTTAGTGTCAAAAAATGCAGAATTGTACAGTAAACTCTCTAACACTTGATCCAGCCTTTTGTCGAAATTAGATTCCTTTTCAAATTGCAGCGTGTCCAAGCGTTCTAAAAACCGATTCCCTATCTTCATGAATCTTCTTTCAACATCCTCTTCATTTGTGGAAAGCAGCAAGTACCTGACGAAAATGGAAGGGTACGGTATCGCCGGAATATCGTTATCAGTACTGTCGAGGATCTGCAGCAATATGTTTTCAATAGACTCGTCGGTTTCGGGAAGAAGTTTCGACAGCTCACAAAGCACATCGGTAGCATTGGAACGGGAGATTTTGTTGATAGCAAGGTACAAGGAAGCGCAGTAGTCAGGTTTGATGGTGGACGGAATCCAGTCGGTGTTACCGAGTAGTCGACGAAGGAAGTCGCGGGGTTTGAGGTCTACACTAGAGAACAGTGGCTTAACGATATCCCACACTCCGGGGTTCGCAGTAGCGCCGTGACGGCGGAAGTACGGCAACGCAACATGTAATGCTACCACGGGACGCAACTTTGCTGCTGATGCGAAGGTCTCGAGTAATAAACCCTTCGGTCCCGTAGACCGCATACTCAGTGCTAAGGCTACTCTTACCGTGCGTCTTTCAGCCGCTAACGCATCGGTTGAGCCAGCTCTTTCTATTTCCCGACAGCGCATTACTCGTGTCGCGATAGCTTTCACGCCAGCCTTGCGCCAGCCCCATTCCGCCAAGTTGACGACAGGCCGGGCTCGGTGTGCGCAGGCTCTTAACGCCGCTGCAAATTTTACACTTTCTTTCCCGGCTGCGTCAAACTCACTTAATTCTTTCTTAAAGTCTTGGTACAAGAGACTTGCCAACGCCCGTGCCAACTTTACATTCTTAAGTTTTTCATTCTGTTGTTGAGCGATCTTCTCCTTTATTGAACTTCTGAGATTTAACGTGAAATCCTGTTTCTGGTCAAAGTATATCACTAGCTTCGACGTGAATCTGTCGAAGCTCGTCCGACGTTCAGCCAATATATCGACAACCCGCTTGAGTTCGAGGACAGACGGATCATGACGGAGAGCATTCACTAATGCCGCTTCGTCTTTTCGGAAATCCATGTTAAGTCGCAGCAGCTCGCGGCGTGCAATCCTTAAAGTATAAAGCTGCTTCAGTACAGATCGTGCGACGTCAGCGTCACGCAAAGCTAAGGCCGCGATTGCCTTCACTGCGGGTGAAGTTGGCTCAACTCGAATGTGGTATAATCTTAGAACATTTAGTAAATGACCGAGGCGCTCTGCGGCGACTGTTGGTTCCACATCTATTGCAGCCGCTGCCAACATGCTTTGAAGACCGTTAGCAACGCGCACTCGCTCGTCCACCTTTAGTGAATACTCTACCAGTGATGAAAACTCTTTCAAAAATGCGTCGCGGACGGCTTGTTCGCATTCGCCAGCTAATAACTGGCGAATGACGACGCAGTGCAATCCCTCGATGCACGCGGCTTCGGAAGGTGCACCGTCGAGCCCGAGTCCGTGCCCGAAGTCCAGAATTTTTTTCCAGTCATCAGCTGGCAGGCGCCAGACGTTAGCGCGCTTGACGAGGCTGCGCAGTATGGAGGCGCGTGTGTGCGGTGGCTCGTTGCTGTGCCGCACAGCGAGATTCAACAGAGCTGACACCGCGTCAGTGCGTCCACCAGTCTTGCTCACCAGAACAAGGAAGATATCACGGCGTCTGTCCACAGAACCTGTAGTACCCAATCGCTGACCCAATTCGTGCAGCGCGCGTTCAAAACCAATAAAACGAAACTCATCGAATAATTTGTCTAAATCGGTTTTCAGTCGTATCATGCAATCTTGCTTCATCGCACATTTTAACCTTTCACGTGGCATACATGCCATAGGAGGCATTTCATACCTATTCCTGCAGACAGGCGTGAAATTCTGGTCATCGAAGACATGTGGACCGGTGTCGGACTCCGTTGGGGGAGCGGGTATCTCGTACGGCCATTTATCTTGACAGTTACCAACGTCCTTATCAACAAACACTCGTTTCTTAAACGCCGCTCTTTTCTCGGGGCTGAGTCTCTTTATCAGTGGCTCCACGGCTTTGTACTCAAACCAATGCTTCAAGTAGCTTGCTCGTGCTAACTTTAGCACTATTTCCTGACACTCCTCGACACTGAGCCGAGCGGCAAGAGTCGGGATGTGCAGCAAATACGCAACGTACAGCTCCAACTTATTTGTGAATCTAGTTTTATGGCAGCGTAGGATGTAGTCCGTCGCCAAAGGACTGAATCTGTTAAATCGATTAACATCAAAATACTTCTCCGTGATGTCAAGGAACACTTCTGCATCTGACTTCAGCACACATTTCACGCTCTTGTAGTAGACCTCATCTCGTTCGAGATAGCGGGTTTTCAAATCTTCATCCGTCGCCAACGAGTCGTAATATATTTTGGCGACTCTGGGACATTTCTCGCACAACACTTTTAAAGAATGAGTGGATAACTTACTTAATATCTTGGGAGCCTCTGCCAGAATGAACTCATGACTGCAGTGACTAAGAAACTTTATGGCAAACTCAAATGAGTTCTTTTTGTAGTGCTGATAGAACTCCTGACACATTGCTGGGTCTCGTAGATTGATGTAAAGCCAATGCTTCATTTTGGTAACTGCTGGCATAATCATTTCCGGGAAGAGAACATCTTCTAAATATTTAGGGTTAATAATGTGACGGTGGTCTATCAGCCATGTTGATTTCAGGGCTCTGCTCACGTATAACATGTCGTCGTCTTTTAAATTACGTATTATGAAGTCTACATGTTTAAGTTCTATGGCGAAGTCTATTTTAAAGAGGCGATCAACTGGAGACTCTTCGGGCAGCGCCTCCACATCCTGGAACGTAGTTCCACTTTGCTTAGCCTCATGCACTAAGGAGTTGAGGTACCGATGCCGTTGGCCCAGGTTGTCTCCCAACAACGATACTGGTGGAAACAGCGCCATCTGTAAGGAAATATTACTATTATACATAGAAAAAAACGCAGTTACCTACAAACGCGTAGATTGTCTCCGATTGTCCGATTGTTCCGATTTGTCGAGTGATCTGCCGTGCGATTCTGTTACCATCTCACCGTGAAAACTTAGGTGAAGTGCGCGTGGAGTGAGCTGTCATTCCAACTAATGCCAGGGATTGACACTATTGACAGCTCACTGGCTCACTCTAAGCTCACTGCACCTAAGTTTTCACGGTGAGATTTTTACAGAATCGATCGGCTGTTACCTGAAGGCCAATTCTCGTAATTTAAAACGTTCAAAATCTAGTCGCAGTCTCATCTCAGCGATAAACAAATGTCCAAAAATTAGAGGATTTTTTGACAGATTGAGACTGAGATCAGACTGTGAACGTTCTTATAATTTCGAGAATTTCCCCTTAGGTCATCAGTTTGGCTTTCGCCGAAAACACAGTACCATAGAACAAGTACACAGATTGGTGGAACATATTAACAAAGCTCTTGATTTAAAACAGTACAGTGCTGCAGCCTTTTTGGATATATCTCAGGCATTTGATGGTGTGTGGCATGACGGGCTACTGTTCAAGATAAAACGAGACCTGCCCATAAACTTCTACAACCTTATAAAGTCATATCTAAGCGACAAACATATTTTGTAAAACAAGGAGAAGAGTTAACTTCCTTACATACTATCCAAGCTCGGGTCCCGCAGGGCAGTGTAATGGGTCCAACGTTGTACCTGATCTTCACAGCTGACCGCCAAACGACCGAAGGTGTGGTCACTGGAACATTTGCTAACTATACGGCAATTCTTTCAGTGGGCACTTCACCAGAAGTTGCAGCACAAAAGCTTCAAAAAAGTCTCGATTATGTATCCAAATGGCTCAAAGACTGGCGAATCAAAGCCAACGAAACCAAATCCGTCTAGGTGACTTTCACTAACAGGAAATGAACATGTCCCCCTGTCACTCTAACTAAACGTATTCCGTTTAGTGAGAGTGACAGGGGGACATGTTCATTTTCATTCAAATTGTTGCTATAATAAATGCATAATAAAGCCTATATGGACATACGGCTTACAATTATTGTGGGGATCAGCGGCAAAATCAAATATTGAAATTATACAAAGGTTCCAGTCAAAAATTTTAAGGATGATAACGAACGCACCTTGGTATGTCTCAAATAAGACGCTCCATCACGACCTTTGTATCAAAACTGTCATAGAAGAAATCTCAGAAAGGACAATACTGTACAAAGAGCGAATCACAAACCATCCATACATGCTAGCAGTAAACCTGATGAATACCCAAAAAGTTGTTAAAAGACTGAAAAGAAGGATTCCTCAAGACCTGATTTAAGAGTTTGTAAGAATAAAAGGAGCAGTCACTGGGCGGCTTCCTTACAAACCTGCTAATGATACCAAACATATTGCTGAATATCTGCAAGAATGATAGATCGCAATAAAGGGATAATGAAAAAAAATAAAAAAAGAATGAAATCGAATCTACCTATTTTAAAAATATTTTATTTAAACAGCTCCCTTAAACATTGAGGCTCACTAATTATAGTAAGTACTTTTATTTGAATGTATTTTTCTAAACATAATTCTGCCTCTGTCATCTTCAAATAACTGACAAAAACAGAATAAGTAGCGTTTTATTTTATTAGGGCTCATTTTTCAATTGATACATAATTTTTATTCATGGAATAAAATTAGTAGTAGTACCTATCCATACAAAAACTGTCAGACATCATTTTTTTTTTTATTTTATCGAAGGAATAATTTTTAATCTTTGGCAGTTCTCCCATGGGAGAACTGCCAAAGATTAAAAATTATTCCTTCGATAAAATTATCTGGGGTTGGAAATATTTGCCCGGTAAATTAATTTAGTGATTGCTATTGGAAATCCTAAATAAGGTTATTTTTTTATACACTCACTACATCAGGTTACACAGTGTGAAATTATGTTAGCAACATCAACATGCCAGGCCAATAGTATAATAAAGATATTTTTTTATATGTCGGAGTCATTCGTTTGACTATTCGGAACGTCAGCGCCATCTCGTGGTGCTGGACAGAGTCTAGCCTGAGTTCGTGGAACTGGACCGGAGCGACCGCTACAAGAACGGTATGAGCAGGGCTCTCGGGATGATATAAACATTGGACATCGTACGAACAACATGTGGATAGAAACTGTCAGCGTTCCGTATCGTTGAGTTGTGTGATTCGCTAGTGTGACTGACTTGTTTGTAAATTATAATCTGATTTGAACTGTAAACCGTGTTTCTATTGTGCAATAACCAACACTACCCATAGTATTATTAGACATTATTAGACAAGAAAAGCTTAAACTTTAAAGTCAAAGGTAATTAAATGAAAGAAAGGAAAGTAGTTCAGAAATCAATTAAAGATTTATTTGCAAGGTAAGGATGGAGATGGAATGGCAGTGGGTGGTGTGAATAATGTGGAGGTTTATGGGTGAAGATAATTTTTTGTTTTGTGTTTTTTATTTTTTTATTGACAATGGTCTCACTCTTGACCTCAATCCAGCCCAGAGGCAGGGATGAGATCTACGGTGGAACGAGCTTTCCCAGAAGAAGCCTATTCACTCTCACCTTACTTCATATTAATTACCTATAAGACCTTCATACTGTACTCATGTTTTACAAAATAAATATTATCTTCTTGAAGAGATTCGGATTGTATGAACTCGGGAATGCAGACGCAGGCGATTGTGAAGTGTGTGTGTGAAGGCAATTTGGCCTTAGGTAATGAATCCTCTACTCCAAATCAAACGTAACGTCCAGGGTATTTGAAGTTTTTATCCGGGGTCCGTAATTTAGGTAGGTACCTAATGGTAGCGCAACGTACACTCCAGCCCCAAACTTTCCATAAATATGGCAAATAATACACAATCCATACCTTTAGTTTTGGTTCAAATATCCAGTAGATAATGTTGAAATGAGATTCAATTTTCTCTCACTGAGTAGATAATTTAGTTACAATTTTAACTGCACTGTATAAAAAACAAGTGAGTAATGAAATTACACCATCTATTCATTCGCTGATTCACTTATTTTCGTCGAATATTAATATTGGACAATTCGCAATCAGATGGAAACGGAACGGACCCGAGGTCCTAGGACTAAATAATAACATAGACTACCTACTATTATAGGGTTAATAACAAAATACTAAAAGTATACACCGGCTTA
The DNA here is from genome assembly GCA_945859715.1 of Apamea sordens. NCBI lineage: Eukaryota > Metazoa > Arthropoda > Insecta > Lepidoptera > Noctuidae > Apamea > Apamea sordens. The sequence continues at coordinate 1,059,295 of OX244009.1, read as the reverse complement.
GTGACCTTGTTGTTATTTTGGAGAAGTGATGCATCCATCTATCTTTATTGACACACCCAGCAAACGCCCAACTGTCACCTGTCACCCAAAAGTCAAAACACAGAAGACAAGACAATAAACTTCTGCCAAAACTAGACATGAGACGTATTTACTATTTACTCGAACAGGTATTATACGCACTAGATATTTTTCTGTACTAGACCGCACCTAGTGCGAATCGTAAAGATTAATTACAATAAATTATTATTATAAAAGCGAGAATTTATTAAGACTACTACCTACGTTACTAACTAAACTAAGTGGGACTTAGCGTAGGTACCCAAAATTTAAACTTAGTTAGGAAGTCTTGGCAGTTGGCTTACCTACTGATTAAATTTTTACTATGGCGACGACCGTCAAAAGTATATGGTTTTCAGGGAATAGGTAGGTAAATAAAAAAGTGAATGCTCCACACACTGCTACCTACTGCTTCGTGGACTGTAGGCATGATGTTCGTGTGTTCCATATTATAATAATAATAATAATAAGATGCGTGGGGATGCATCGAGATGTGGTCGCGGTGGACAAGGGCCTCACCCCGCTCTCCTTGGCTAAAGAGAACTGGCGCAAGCCAGTAGTGCTTGACACTAATGATCGCATGGAAGTATGGCAGAGTAAGGAGCTTCACGGACGCTTTTACCGGACCCTACATGGACCCGATGTAGATTTACTAGCGTCCGTAGCCTGGCTGCGTTTCGGTGACCTCTTTGGAGAGACCGAAGGTTTTGTCTGTGCAATTATGGACGAAGTTATGATGACGAACAATTACCGGAGATTTATTGTGAAAGACGGCACGGTTGACATCTGTCGGGCATGCCACCGGCCGGGAGAATCAATCAGGCATATTATCTCCGGGTGTTCTCGTCTAGCTAACGGAGAGTACTTGCATAGACACAACCTTGTAGCCAGGATAATCCATCAGCAACTTGCTCTGAAATACAGCCTTGTCGAATCTGAGGTGCCGTACTACAGGTATGTGCCCGACCCAGTTCTCGAAAATGGAAATATCACATTGTACTGGGATCGATCCATCATCACTGACAGGACTATTGTTGCCAATAAGCCTGATATAGTGGTGGTGGATCGATCAGAGCGGCGAGCAATGATTGTTGACATAACCGTCCCGCATGACGAAAACCTCGTGAAAGCCGAGAAAGATAAACAAATCAAGTATCTTGACTTGGCTCGCGAGGTTGTCGACATGTGGGATGTGGACTCAGCGATCATTGTGCCGATAGTCGTGACAGCCAATGGCTTAATAGCCAAGAGCCTCGACCAACACCTCAGGAGGCTCTCGTTGGGCAGCTGGATCAAGGGCTTGATTCAGAAAGCGGTACTTCTGGACACGGCTCGCATTGTCAGGAGGTTCCTCTCTCTGGAGCCCTGATCGCCGGTAGCTTGGACCCTGTTCCCGATACCGGTGGGCTACTATTTTTTATATTTTTTAATGTTTTTTTATCATGTTGTTTATAAAAATATTGAAAAATGTAAATAATATGTAATGAGATGAAATAAAGAAAATAATAATAATAAATCTGTGGCCCGACTGTCAAGTTGAAGGTGACAAAAATTTTACTCCGTATATTTTATAATATTTTTCTAACATTAATAATTAAGAAATAATGTTTTTAAATGCCTACTCTATACCATTTTTGAAGACCAATATTAGCATCATAATATCTACATTGGTACTATACCAGGATGCATGAAAATAAAATACGCAGATGACACAGAGATGTTGACACGAAGTCGGGCAAGACAACTCCAAAACACACACCCAACACCTTCGGATTCGTCGCTCAGCTCCGCCTCGCAGCTGCCGGAACCTGCTCCAGACGGGAGCCCAGTGACTTCGGCCGCTGCAGTTGCGTCGAGCTCGAGCGACGAATACTTTTCGCCGCCGACGACACCACCACCAATACGTCGACGCGGAAGAGGCCGACCACCGGCCAGCTTAGGACTCCGAGGCCCACCGGCCTCTGATAGGGTCCCCGCTGCCGGTGGAAGTGTGCAGCGCATGAGATGGACACAAACTGTCAATGAAAATGTCATGCGCGCATACTTTGGGGCTACAGAGGGGGGAAGTAACTTGACTGCGTACCGTGGTCGGATGCTCTCTCTGTTTCAGGTGCTTGAGCCAGCTGTCAACGTGTCGGCGCAACGACTGTCGGATCAGGTGCGGGTCATCCAGCGTAACCATATGCTGGATGACGTTGTACTTGATCGACTCCGCCTCGAATCACGGAATAGCCATGTTACGCCTGCTTCGTCGTTGGTCGCGGTGCAACTGCAAAATTTACCCAGTTTTTCATCGCGACCCAACCGCGTTGATGAAGAGGATGATGATGCGGAAGTGTGGAAGTGTGGAAGTGTGCAGCGCATGAGATGGACACAAACTGTCAATGAAAATGTCATGCGCGCATACTTTGGGGCTACAGAGGGGGGAAGTAACTTGACTGCGTACCGTGGTCGGATGCTCTCTCTGTTTCAGGTGCTTGAGCCAGCTGTCAACGTGTCGGCGCAACGACTGTCGGATCAGGTGCGGGTCATCCAGCGTAACCATATGCTGGATGACGTTGTACTTGATCGACTCCGCCTCGAATCACGGAATAGCCATGTTACGCCTGCTTCGTCGTTGGTCGCGGTGCAACTGCAAAATTTACCCAGTTTTTCATCGCGACCCAACCGCGTTGATGAAGAGGATGATGATGCGGCTATATCCGTGAGTTCCCAGTGCAATGCAAGATTGAGGAGCGCTTTGGAGGATGCTTTCCGTGAGTACCGCTCTATTCCGCCTGGACTCAGACCACGTTTACCTCGTTTGCCCATGCACAAGAAAAACAAGGCATTGGTGTGTGCTCTAGACTCGCAGCTGTCAAATTGCTTTAACGACAGCAAAGATCTCACCGATACCCATTCAATCTTGTACTGTGCAGCTGTTGCGGCATGTCGTGTAGCTCATGTCAAATTCCCGAAAAGTGACAGAGCCACACGACCAAAACCAGCTGTACCAGCTTGGCAGTGCAGGATTGAGCGTCGTATCGGGGAGACTAGAGCACTCATCGGCAAGCTAATCTGCTTCAGGGAGGGCAATACTCGCCCTAGAGTGATGCGCTTTGTGAAGCGGGCGTTCTCGGGGACTGATATTAGTTCTCGAGATTATTTGTCCCGCGTCACAGAGCGTATCGACTTCCTGAAGCAGAAGATCTGTGCATGGGCAAACCGTATTCGTCGGTACAGGCAAAGAGTGGAGCGGTACACTCAGAATCGCACATTCCAGAGCGATGAAAGGTGGGTTTACAGGTATTGGGAGCGACCGGACCAAGGTGTGACTGACACGCACCTACCGGATGATGATGCCATGTGTTCATTCTGGCGAAACATCTGGTCGGTGCCTGTCAGTCACACCGAAGGTGATTGGACTGGGAAGATCGAGCGAGCGTGCGAACAAATACCAGAAATGGGGGCACTTATCATCAGCCCCCAAGATATTGCTCGTGCAGTCCGTCCGTTGCCTAACTGGAAATCCCCAGGACCGAACGGGCTGCACAACTTTTGGATAAAATGGTTCCAAAGGTCGCACGCCCCCCTGGCATCCCAGTTCCAGTCAGCCTTAGAGTCAGGGTCGCTGCCCCAGTTCCTAACGACAGGAATAACCCACCTGCTCCATAAATCAGGTAGTACCGCGGATCCCAAAAACTACAGACCGATCACTTGTCTACCGACGGTCTATAAAGTTCTTACATCCATTTTGAGAGCTAAAATTAATAAACATATAGACACCAACTCCATCATGTCTGTCTCTCAAAATGGATGTAGGAATGGGTCCCGCGGTACTAAGGAGCTACTCCTCATTGATATGGCCATTAGCCAACAGGTTCGTCGTTCCCGAAAGGATCTGTCGACATGTTGGATAGATTACAAGAAGGCCTATGACTCGGTGCCACATACATGGCTAATGAGGGTGCTGGAGTTGTATAAAGTAGATACAACTCTGCGCACCTTCCTGATGACGTGTATGGGGCAATGGAGGACGGTCCTTCGCTATCCAGGATGTCGAAATATCCAGAGGAATAGCGAGCCAATAAGGATCGAGCGAGGCATATTCCAGGGCGACAGTTTGAGTCCGCTTTGGTTCTGCTTAGCCTTGAATCCTCTAAGCACGCTGCTGGAAGATTCAGGTCTAGGCTATCGGCTGAGGAGAGGTGGTCAGGTTATATCTCACCTCCTCTACATGGATGACCTAAAACTTTTTGCCCCTAACAATTTGCAACTGATGGAGCTACTGAAAATTACTGAAACTTTCAGTAGCGCCATCAGGATGGAATTTGGTGTGGACAAATGTGCGGTCATGCATGTAAAGCGAGGGGAGATTGTGGAATCCGTGGGTACCCAACTCTCGGATTCCACATACCTTAGAACCCTCTCCGCAGCCGAAACCTATAAGTATTTGGGTATGTCGGAAGCGTTGGGCATCAATGCTACTGACATGAAGCAATCGTTGAAGGAGCGCTTCTTTGGCCGCCTGAAAAAAGTATTTAATAGTCTTTTATCAGGCGGGAATAAGGTGCGTGCCTTCAACGGTTGGGTCATGCCGGTTTTGATGTACTCTTTCGGCATACTCAAATGGACTCAGACTGAACTCGAGGCTCTGGATAGGAGGGTCCGTACGCTGTTGACTGCAAATCGAATGCATCACCCACGGTCATCGGTAATGAGGCTGTATATCCCGCGAAAATGTGGAGGTCGTGGCTTTTTAAACGCTAAGACCCTCCACAATCGCGAGATATGCAGCCTCAGGGAATATTTCCTACAAACCGACGTGGGGATGCATCGAGATGTGGTCGCGGTGGACAAGGGCCTCACCCCGCTCTCCTTGGCTAAAGAGAACTGGCGCAAGCCAGTAGTGCTTGACACCAACGATCGCATGGAAGTATGGCAGAGCAAGGAGCTTCACGGACGCTTTTACCGGGCCCTACATGGACCCGATGTAGATTTACTAGCGTCCGTAGCCTGGCTGCGTTTCGGTGACCTCTTTGGAGAAACCGAAGGTTTTGTCTGTGCAATTATGGACGAAGTTATGATGACGAACAATTACCGGAGATTTATTGTGAAAGACGGCACGGTTGACATCTGTCGGGCATGCCACCGGCCGGGAGAATCAATCAGGCATATTATCTCCGGGTGTTCTCGTCTAGCTAACGGAGAGTACTTGCATAGACACAACCTTGTAGCCAGGATAATCCATCAGCAACTTGCTCTGAAATACAGCCTTGTCGAATCTGAGGTGCCGTACTACAGGTATGTGCCCGACCCAGTTCTCGAAAATGGAAATATCACATTGTACTGGGATCGATCCATCATCACTGACAGGACTATTGTTGCCAATAAGTCTGATATAGTGGTGGTGGATCGATCAGAGCGGCGCGCAATGATTGTTGACATAACCGTCCCGCATGACGAAAACCTCGTGAAAGCCGAGAAAGATAAACAAATCAAGTATCTTGACTTGGCTCGCGAGGTTGTCGACATGTGGGATGTGGACTCAGCGATCATTGTGCCCATAGTCGTGACAGCCAATGGCTTAATAGCCAAGAGCCTCGACCAACACCTGAGGAGGCTCTCGTTGGGCAGCTGGATCAAGGGCTTGATTCAGAAAGCGGTACTTCTGGACACGGCTCGCATTGTCAGGAGGTTCCTCTCTCTGGAGCCCTGACCACCGGTAGCTTGGACCCTGTTCCCGATACCGGTGGGCTACTATTTTTTATATTTTTTAATGTTTTTTTATCATGTTGTTTATAAAAATATTGAAAAATGTAAATAATATGTAATGAGATGAAATAAAGAAAATAATAATAATAATAAGCCTTTTATTTCCCAAATCAATTTAAAATTAAATTACAATGTTATCATAAAATAAGTAATCAATAAATAAATCAATAAATAATCTCATTCCTAATTAAAATCTGAATAAAAACATGCATTTTGACAACACTCGTAAAAAAAAAAATTGCTTTTATAAATTGAATAATACAACATAAATAATTAATCAATTTGTTCAATTAGATTTGGGTGCCCATTTGAGGGCGAAGGCCTCCTCCATCTTTCGCCATTCCTCTCTGTCTTGAGCCATTCTAGTCCAGGTGGGACCTGTCACGGCCACAATATCGTCGCACCACCGGCGCCTGGGTCTACCTCGGGTGCGTGGTGCCTCGCGAGGGTACCAATGGAGGACCCTCTCACTCCATCGTCCATCTGTGGCTCTGGCTACGTGTCCTGCCCATCGCCATTTCAACTTGCAAGCTAATTCCACAGCATCAATTATTTTAGTGCATAGTCGTATGTCTTTATTTCTTCTACGGTCTCGGAGTTTAATTCCTAGCATACTCCTCTCCATAGCTCGTTGGAATACGTGAAGTTTGTTTGTAACTGCCTTTGTTAGTGTCCAACTTTGGCAACCGTAGAGTAGGGTAGGTAATATAATGGTGTCCATAGCTTTCTTTTTCAAGCGTATCGGGATGCGTGATTTAAATACTTCTTTCAACGACCAATATCTTCTCCATGCACTCTTTATTCTGCGATCTACTTCGTTTTCTGTCGGTTTGCTAAATGTAATGCTTTGCCCAAGGTAAACATAGGTATTTACGTACCCGATTGGCGTGCTCTGTATCACCGTTGGTACTCTTACGCTGTTGGTTAAAAGGCATGTCTTATCCGCGTTCATGTGGAGACCGCATTTTCGACTTTCCTTATCTAGAGACTTCAGCATGCTCTCAAGATCTGCATGTGTTTCGCTTATCAACACAATGTCATCTGCGAAGCGGAGATGATTGAGAAACTCGCCGTTTATTTTGATACCGACATCGCGCCAATCTAGCTGTCGGAAGATATGCTCCAAGACTGCGTTGAATAGATTCGGTGAGATGGGATCACCCTGCCTGACTCCTTTTTGGATGTTAAATGGCTCTCCTTTTTTCTCTAGCTTAATTTTTGCTCTGCTTTTCTTGTAAATTTCTTTCAAAATGTTTATGTATTTTGTGTGTACTCCTTGCTCATGAAGAGAGCACCATAGAGATTCGTGGGAGATAGAGTCAAACGCTTTGGAGTAGTCTACAAAGGCTATGTAGAGCTCTTTATTGTGTTCATTGTACTTCTCGATTATCTGTGTTAGCGTGAAAATGTGGTCGTTTGTAGAGAAGCCCGATCTGAATCCAGCTTGCTCTCTTGGTTGGTTTTCGTCTAAGGTCTTTGAGATCCTTTTTAGTATTAGGCTGGTAAATAGTTTATAAAGTGTCTGTAGCATACTCAATGGTCTGTAGTTGTCCATATTGCCTGGATCCCCTTTTTTATAGAGTAAGGTTATAATCGCAGTATTCCAGTCAGGTGGTATCGACTCTTGTTTCAAGATTTCGTTGAAAATTGTAGTTAAAATAGGTGTTATTGGCTCTCTGATGGCTTTTAATATGTCATTTGTTATGTGATCTTCTCCAGGGCTTTTCTTAATTTTCAGTTGATGTATGGATTGGCTAATTTCGCATTCCAAAAATTCCGGTACACATTCTGAGGCGAGTGACTCAGAAACTCGGACTGAGTCTTCGTTCGAGGCAGGGTGCTCATATAATCTAGTATAAAATTCGGTCGCAACGTTTAATATATGGTTTCTGTTCGTAACTTGGCGACCTTGTTTTGTGAGTTGTGTAATCCATTTTTTGCTGGAATCTAGTCTTTTGTAAGCTCTTCTGACTGATGCAAATTTCTCCAATTCATATTCAATAATATTATACCTATGTTCTTTTGACTTCCTTTGTATTTGCTTTCTAATTAATTTGTATAATGCCGATAAGTGTTTCTTTTCTATGCTAGTTTTGTTTTTCTTTTCTTTTAGCAGAGTCCTTTCCTTTATTAATTTTGTTAGGTTTCCTTGAATAACAGGTTCAATGCACTTTTTGTGGTTTTTTAGTTTGTTTTTAGTGTTTCTAATTTTTGTGACTAAGGTAGAGTAGGTGTGTTGTATGTTTATAAATTCCATGTTTCTGATTTCTTGTGAAAATTCTTCTTTCAAATACTCTTGCTCAAGAGGCACTAGGCGAGGCAGCACTACAAGAGGGGTTTTCAGGGAATAGGTAGGTAAATAAAAAAGTGAATGCTCCACACACTGCTACCTACTGCTTCGTGGACTGTAGGCATGATGTTCGTGTGTTCCATATTACATAAATTAAAAGTCGGCAATTAAGTTTTATCCTTTTTATTGTGACGAAAATTAGAAAACATCCATATTTTCGTTAGATAAATAAAACTGAAAGATGTGTATTTCAGGAAACCCCATAGGTATATTTAAGACTTGAAACAAATGGTTTGTTATTTTTTAGCCCGGTACGAAAAATATGAAACAAAAACGAAGTCTGTTGGATCAAAAAACAATTGGGGATGGTGTCTATCTATAGTACTCGCCCAGCAGTACCTAGTGGTAGCCCATCGTCCTTTCTTGGAACTCTTGGAATCAGCAAACCGCGACATTTAGACCTTCCTAATTCAATTGACTTGGACTCGCAACCATCATTTCTCCACTGTTTCTACCATGGATCGATCGGATCAACCTTTTTCCAGAAAAGAGCACCGAGAAAGTGGACCTGGGTAAGTCTAAATGGTAACACCAAGAGATAGATTATTTTATCAGCTCACATAAGTACGTTGTCACTGATGTCTCAGCTCTCTCACGAGCGGGGAGTGACCACAGCCTGGTGAGAGCTGAATTTAGGTTTGATTTGAAGGGTGAACGGACTACGAAGAGTTTATGTATGTATAAGTATACTATTTTATTTTACTAGATATTTGCACACCTATTAAGGTAGGATATGGTACCTACACATATTCAAGCAAATAAATGATTTGATTTGAATTTGAAGATACCGTGGGGGATTCGGATACTGACCGTCGAAGAGGACAGACGTGTCCCGTCGTGATTGCACGTGCTAAAGACGTGGTCGGCTGTTTGAAACTCGAATTAGAAATTTGAATGGTGTTTTCGTGGGTGCAAATTAAAACAGTGGAAATGTGACTTACGTGCGTTCCTGATCTACAGCCAGAGGCCTAGGCTCTCCGGCCGAGGATCCTGGTGACATCGAGTAACTCTGAGGGCCCTTTGCGGGCCAATCTTTCCGTTTATTTCAGGGATTTCTATTGGAAGCTGTATCCGGCTGGGATTTAGTTTGTTTGGAATCCTGAAGCCACGCGTGAATTCAACATCATTTAAGCTATAATTAGGCTTCTGATCCCTAAGATCAGAAGTGGGATACGTTTAAATTACACGCGATTTAGATCGTTGGTTTTGAGACTGTTTAAAATTTTTCACCACGTGTTGTTGATTTTGTCGGTGATTAGTTTTTGTGCAACTCGATTAGATTATATTTCGTGCGTGTTTATGAAGTAAACCACCACGTGTTAATTCTTTTATTTTGCGCTTAGTTTATTGCTCACGTCGTAGGTAGTGGTAATTTACGCTGCCTGGTGATTAGTTTTTGTGCATTTTAACGTGATCCGTTCTACTCGATTAGATTATATTTTGTGCGTGGTTATGAAGTAAACAACCACGTAAGTATTAATTCTTTTATTTCGCGCTTAGTGTTCACGTAGTGCTAATTTACAGTGCTTTTTTTTCTTTTCTTTTTTTCAGGATGGGAAATCATCAAATGACTCCTCCCGCTCTGGGTGGAGCAGAAGGGAGTGTCAGACTCTTACTGACTAAAACCCACCCGTGTTCCTTCCTTAGCCTTAGGGCAGCGGTAAGTCTTTCGGATGTTCCCGCTACCCTGGCAGGCTTTAATTTACGGTGCTTATGTAAGCTTTAGGACAATGTTTTTATATTATATTTAGTAGGGCGGCATAAACTAATACCTACACTCTCTTATTTTAACACAAAATACGGTATCGTTCTAGATTTAGAACTTCACGCTTTTCTTATTGTAACATTGTAGGTACTAAATATTACCAAAACTGCATGGAACAAGTAGCTTGTAACTCTTGTAAATCAAGTTTCTAAACCCACGCCCGCTGCAACAAAAAGAAACCTGGCAGTGCAACAAAAAAAACCTACCCCAAACTCTAAGGCCGCGTTTCCACTGACGCGGAGCTGGGCGGAGAGGAGCTTAGCGGTGCACAAATTGACCAATGACTATGCTTGAAATCTCCGCTCCGCTTCAATGGAAACAGTACGAGCGGGGTGGAGCAGAGCTGAGCGGATATTCATACATCGAGGCGGTGCAGTGCGGAGGACAGCGAGCATTGGGGTGCAGAGCGGAGGACAGCGGGGCGGTACGGAGCGGTGCGGAGCGGGGCGGTACGGAGCGGTGCGGAGTGGTTTAAGATGACTATGTAATTCATGGAAAAGTTTTCTTGATACCCTATACGAAGTTTCGAACATTTCGTCATCACACGTCTGAAAAAAAGTTGAAAATTCTCCATGCACATAATGGTACTTTATATGTTGTCGAATCCAGAATCTATGTTTTCTCTTCGAATCCAAAAAAGTCGCAACAGTCAATGCTACTTCATCTGATTCGTTATCTTCGTCTTCAAGTAGAGAAAGATATAAAATGATTGCTTTTTTCTTTTTAAGCGACAACATGACGTATGGTCTTTCCGAGAGATTGAGTGTAACTAAGTGCAAAAATGCGCGATTCCAAAAGTATGCTCCACTCCGCTCTGCTCCGCTCACTGACCACTCACCGCTCTTCATCGCTCCTCTCCGCCCAGCTCCGCTCCTCTCCGCTTCAGTGGAAACACTGACCACTTTTCACCGCTCTTCTCTGCTCCTCTCCGCCCAGCTCCGCGTCAGTGGAAACGCAGCCTTAAGTTTGCATAGCAAGGTATGTTTCTAAAGATCAACAAAGAGCGAAGCTCATAAATTTCAGACAGTGCGCTCTCTCTATTGTCCTAAAGCTGCACATGTACAGAAAAGGTCTACCAAAACCATAAAAACATGACAATCATTGTGCGCTGGAGACCGTGCAGGTACCAATTCCGAAAGACAATAACCCTAATGAATAACGGAATTGGAAGAATCAAAATCAAATCAATCCATTTTTTCATTCCAAGTGATTGCAAAAGAAAAATAATGAAGGTTTAATATGCTAAATGTTCCATCAAAATGTAACACGCTTTTATTTTGTAGGTAGGTACCTATAGGATGGTATTTTTCTTATCAGGTTTAAATTGTTATTATCAAGTATTATAAGCTTGTTTTTAAAAAGTTTTTTTTTCTTTTAATTTTTCAATAGCCACTCTTGCATAGGCGATGGGCCTGCTACGTTGTATTATTTCGTTATTAATTTAACTGCTTGATCTAAGTTGTCTTTTAATAAAACGTTAAGAAAATAAAATTGGTTATATTTGTTAAATATTTATTAAACATTAACAATAGGTACAAAGTTTGTTAGAAACAACAGTATTTAAAACAATATTTATACAATAACAGTGAAGAAAATATATACATATATCATCGTAACACATTTCTACTTTTTTTTTGCTATACACTTGTATGTCAATATATTTTGCAAATAAATGTATTGTGTCTTTTAGACGGCATAATAAATATATTTTGTTTACTAACTTTCTATCATATAACTCAGTTAATAACTTTTAACAGAAATAAAGAAGCGCCTGACGGTGAGTGTGATCTCATCATCGGCTCGGTTAAGAAGATTTCAGCAGCTTCAAACTCAATGGAATTTGAAATATTGTCACGGGCCACAGCTTTGTCCTGACATGTGAAGAATATACTTCCCTATTATTTTCTAATAGGAGATTCAAAGTGATCATTTATGATAAGCACTAGGTATGTCAGAAGTATAGGTAATCTTCATCAATTTCACTTTCTATCCCAAACACTTGTAATGAATTCAAAATCTTCTGCTCAGCTCTTACACCATAAAAAAATAATTTCTGGCAATCGCAACCGATTTTAATACTTTTTTAATGAAAACCTAACCTATAGAAAATGTATGCAAAAACACTTCCGAAACTTGCTCGAACTAAATAAATATTTCGGCATGTATGAAGATCTCAATGTCTTTGTACTTACACATTTCTTCTTCGATTTTCTCTCTCAGATTGTTGTCAATGTCGTACCGACGCTCTGCAAGTACATACACTGCCATACGACGCTGGGTACCAACTCCTTCTGCAAGGATACCTTGGAGGATGGATGCAATCAACTTCGCCTTCGTGCTACCATACGAGAAGTTATCACGTAAGTAATCCGATAAAGCACCGGTGTACAGTTCTATAACGGAGTCGAAGTATGTGCTCACCAGTTCAGCTACCTCCTTCACTATATATCTTCCGAAGACGAAGCCCACGGCCTCTACACCCTCCGACTTCCTCCTCTTCGGATCAGCGAACACTTCTGGCATCTGTTTCATACTCTGTCTAACAGCTTTGAAATACACCATTGTTAAATGTATCTTCGTGTACTTTTTGAAGTTTTCTTCTTTCGGCATAAACTTTTGCATCCAAGTTAAGATCCTCTCAATCACTAACAAACACGACGAGTATTTAGTGTCAAAAAATGCAGAATTGTACAGTAAACTCTCTAACACTTGATCCAGCCTTTTGTCGAAATTAGATTCCTTTTCAAATTGCAGCGTGTCCAAGCGTTCTAAAAACCGATTCCCTATCTTCATGAATCTTCTTTCAACATCCTCTTCATTTGTGGAAAGCAGCAAGTACCTGACGAAAATGGAAGGGTACGGTATCGCCGGAATATCGTTATCAGTACTGTCGAGGATCTGCAGCAATATGTTTTCAATAGACTCGTCGGTTTCGGGAAGAAGTTTCGACAGCTCACAAAGCACATCGGTAGCATTGGAACGGGAGATTTTGTTGATAGCAAGGTACAAGGAAGCGCAGTAGTCAGGTTTGATGGTGGACGGAATCCAGTCGGTGTTACCGAGTAGTCGACGGAGCAAGTCGCGGGGTTTGAGGTCTACACTAAAGAATAGGGGCTTAACGATATCCCAAACTCCGGAGTCCGCAGTAGCGCCGTGGCGGCGGAAGTAGCGCAATGCAACATGTAATGCTACCACGGGACGCAGCTTTGCTGCTGATGCGAAGGTCTCGAGTAATAAACCCTTTGGTCCCGTAGATCGCATACTCAGTGCTAAGGCTACTCTTACCGTGCGTCTTTCAGCCGCTAACGCATGGGTTGAGCCAGCTCTTTCTATTTCCCGACAGCGCAATGCTCGCGTCGCGATAGCTTTCACGCCAGCCTTGCGCCAGCCCCATTCCGCCAAGTTGACGACAGGCCGGGCTCGGTGTGCGCAGGCTCTTAACGCCGCTGCAAATTTTACACTTTCTTTCCCGGCTGCGTCAAACTCACTCAATTCTTTCTTAAAGTCTTGGTACAAGAGACTTGCCAACGGCCGTGCCAACTTTACATTCTTAAGTTTTTCATTCTGTTGTTGAGCGATCTTCTCCTTTATTGCACTTCTGAGATTTACCGTTAAATCCTGTTTCTGGTCAAAGTATACCACTAGCTTCGACGCGAATCTGTCGAAGCTCGTCCGACGTTCAGCCAATATATCGACAACCCGCTTGAGTTCGAGGACAGACGGATCATGACGGAGAGCATTCACTAGAGCCGCTTCATCTTTTCGGAAATCCATGTTAAGTCGCAGCAGCTCGCGGCGTGCAATTCTTAAAGTATAAAGCTGCTTCAGTACAGATCGTGCGACGTCAGCGTCACGCAAAGCTAAGGCCGCGATTGCATTCACTGCGGATGAATTTGGCTCAACTCGAATGCGATATAATCTTACAACATTTAGTAAGTGACCCAGGCGCTCCGCGGCGACTGCTGGTTCCACGTCTATAGCAGCAGCTGCCAACATGCTTTGAAGACCGTTAGCAATGCGCACTCGCTCGTCCACCTTTAGTGAATACTCTGCCAGCGATGAAAATTCATTCAAAAATGCATCGCGGACGGCTTGTTCGCATTCGCCAGCTAATAACTGGCGAATGACGACGCAGTGCAATCCCTCGATGCACGCGGCTTCTGAAGGTGAACCGTCGAGCCCAAGTCCGTGCCCGAAATCCAGAAAATGCTGCCACACATCTGCAGGCAGGCGCCAGACGTTAGCGCGCTTGACGAGGCTGCGTAGTATGGAGGCGCGTGTGTGCGGTGGCTCGTTACTGTGCCGCACAGCGAGATTCAACAGAGCTGATACCGCGTCAGTGCGTCCACCAGTCTTGCTCACCAGAACAAGGAAGATATCACGGCGCCTGTCCGCAGAACCTGTAGCACCCAATCGCTGCCCCAATTCGTACAGCGCGCGTTCAAAACCAATAAAACGAAACTCATCGAACAATTTTTCTAAATCTGTTTTCACTCGTATCATGCAATCTTCCTCCATGAAACACAGTTCTTCACATCGTGCCATACATTGCATTGGCATGCCACCTCTGGAAAACATTTCATACGTATCATTCCCGCAGACAGACGTGAAATCCTGGTCATCGAAGACATGTGGACCGGTGTCGGACTCCGTCGGGGGAGCGGGTATCTCGTACGGCCATTTATCTTGACAGTCACCAACGTCCTTATCAACAAACACTCGTTTCTTAAACGCCGCTCTTTTGTCGGGGTTGAGTCTCTTTATCAATGGCTCCACGGCTTTGTACTCAAACCAATGCTTCAAGTAGCTTGCTCGTGCTAACTTTAGCACTACTTCCTGACACTCCTCGACACTGAGCCGAGCGGCAAGAGTCGGGATGTGCAGCAAATACGCAACGTACAGCTCCAACTTATTTGTGAATCTAGTTTTATGGCAGCGTAGGATGTAGTCAGTCGCCAAAGGACTGAATCTGTTAAATCGATTAACATCAAAATACTTCTCCGCGATGTCAAGGAACACATCTGCATCTGATTTCAGTACGCATTTCACGCTCTTGTAGTAGACCTCATCTCGTTCGAGATAGCGGGTTTTCAAATCTTCATCCGTCGCCAACGAGTCGTAATATATTTTGGCGACTCTGGGACATATCTCGCACAACACTTTTAATGAATGAGCGGATAATTTAGTTAATATCTTGGGAGCCTCTGCCAGAATGAACTCATGACTGCAGTGACTAAGAAACTTTATGGCAAACTCAAATGAGTCCTCTTTGTAGTGCTGATAGAACTTCTGACACATTGCTGGGTCTCTTAGATTGATGTAAAGCCAGTGTTTCATTTTGGTAACTGCTGGCATTATCATTTCTGGGAAGAGAACATCTTCTAAATATTTAGGGTTAATAATGTCACGGTGGTCTATCAGCCATGTTGATTTCAGGGCTCTGCTCACGTATAACATGTCGTCGCCTTTTAAATTACGTATTATGAAGTCTACGTGTTTAAGTTCTATGGCGAGGTCTATTTTAAAGAGGCGATCGACTGGTGACTCTTCGGACAGAGCCTCGACATCCTCGATCGTAGCTCCACTTTTCTTAGCCTCATGCACTAAGGAGTTGAGGTACCGATGCCGTTGGCCCAGGTTGTCTCCCAACAACGATACTGGTGGAAACAGCGCCATCTGTAAGGAAATATTACCATTTTACAAAAAAAAATTATAAAACGAAGTAAGAGAAGTACTTACATACAGAAAAAAAAAAGTAGGTAGCAGCTCCCAGTGTTTATTCACGGAAATAACGTTACGCCGAAAAATATTACCTCTGCCAAACTACAAAGCGAATGCGAAACGAATGCGTGTACTTAAAACATTTAAAGTATTTTTTTAAACATAATTCTGCCTATGTAATCTTCAAACGATTGATAGAACCAGAATGGCGTCTTAAGCTTGTTTAGCGGTAAACTATTATATTACCTACTTCGTTTTCTGACTTTTTTTTCTATATGCTCGTGCCCTAAGAGTTCTAGCGTGATGTAATGTGTTAAATAGCCTATAGCCTTCCTAGAGAATTGGGCTATCAAATATAAATATATTTTTTCAAATCAGTCTGGTAGTTCCAGAGATTAGCGCGTTCAAACAAACAAATTCAATAAATATAGATTTTGTTGCAGTTATTTTAAAATTATGATATCTCCTAAGATGTTGATTGAAATAAAGTGATGTCACGGGCAATTTTGTTCACAATTATATACTTATGATGAATAATATTTATTTGGATAGGTATTAATATCACGTTGATAATAAACCTTCGCAAATAATGCATTAATTTCGAACAAATTTGATTACCATAAAAAAGGTATAGTGAGTCAATCTATAAAAATCGACATTATGCTGACTCGGACTTTTTTTAGAACTTTTTAAGAGAAAATGCCATCATACATGATTTTTGCGTAACATAAACCGTTTGCGCAGCGCACGCAACGGAAGTTCTCAAAAAGGAATAATTTTTCCCGTTTTTGCAACATTTCCCATGATGTCAAATAGCCTAAAGCCCAAAGCCTTCCTCGATAAATGGACTATCCAACACAAAATTATATTTTTTAATTCGAACCAGTAGTTCTTGAGATTAGCGCATTCAACCAAACAAACTCGTCAGTTTACCGTTACATAGATAAATCGAGAGGGTCATCAATCCGCGGAAAGTCTTACAGCGCCATCTATAGGTGAATGGATAAAACGTCTGCACAAAGCATGTGCAATGAAAGTTGTATCGCGAATGTTTTAGCGGCATTTTGCGTTTTTAGTAATTTTATAACCCACAAAAACATTTCATGTTAAATGTTGCCAAGACGAAACCATGTAGCTCGCACTGTCAAAAAGTAATCAGATCTCATTTAGAGCCAAGCTCCGTATTATTATTATACTCTTTGGCCACGCTTCTAACTCTACAAGGCCTAACTTCGCAAACTCTACACCCTGCAAACTCTACACCCTGCAAACTCTAGACCAATTGACACACTGTAAAGAGAAATCTTATCTCTATAATGTCCTTGTGATCATAAAATAATTTCTTTTCATAAGGATTCATAATTAAAAATTATATTTTCATCCAAACATAAACATGTGAAAAAATACTTTATTAAAACATAAAAGTGATATTAAAAGATAAAATATATAAAAGATAGAAATATGTTTTCGGGGACTTTTTTGTAGAACTATTTAAGGCTGACCAGATTGCCATACATTGTTTTTAGTATACAGTTTTCAGTATATACAACTGTTGAGGCAGCGCATGCAAATAATTCTGTTTTAAGAAGTATTTCTTTCAGACTTGCTAGACAAAAATTGTGATAGCTCAGCTAAAATACGTGATGTAAACATAATTTATAGCCTATAAGCAGTCACACATAATGTAGCTTTCTACCAGTGCAAACCTTTTTTAGAATTGGATCATTAACTCCAGAGATTGCCCCCTACATACATACAAACAAACAAACAAATTTTACTTCTTTATAATATTATTAGTATTTATTAGTGTTAGTTATTGGGCATTGGATAATGAAGGCTCTACCCCAAATCAGGCCAAAAACTATAAATAAATTAGAACTAAACCAAACCTAACGTAACATTTATTAGGACTAAAAGCTATTCCACAACATATATGACGACACGGTTGGCGCAGTGGCTGAGCGATCAACTGCTGAGCTGCGTGTCGCGGGTTCGATTCCCGCACGGAACAACTATCTGCATAGTTGTTCCGGGTCTGGCTGTGTGTGTATGTGAGTTTAAATGTTTGTAAAAGCACCCACCATACAGGAGTAATTCCTAGTGTGGTGTGGGGCAATGTTTTTTATTAAAAAATAAAATAAAATAAAAACCTCTTTTCACCACAAATCACTTAATAATACTAAGCACTATAATATTTAAAGCATAGTTCTGTCCCCATTATTTTGAAACAAAAGACAAAAGAACAGTACAGCGCTAGATGTGAGTTGTGGTGCAAGTGGCTATGTTAGAAGGTTTGGTTACCGCACTTAGTCCTTACGGTGGACCATTGTTTGTGGGCCATGGTGGCTGTGGCTGGTTATGTCAACCAGCCCACCTCCCCGAAAGTTGATTAGGTTGCAAGTGGTTGATTGTTTTTTAATACATTCTTAGTTAGTTTAGTAGTATTCTTAGGTAGTTAGTTTTCTTTGATCACCAAAAAAGTGAATAAGAATATTAAATACATAAATAATCTGTAAATGAAACAGTAAATGCAATTCTAGGCAACACATGATAAGTTTGACTATATGTCTATGGATAATTTATTACAAACAATACTAATATGGACAGAAATAGTCTATAAGTAGGTAATCATTCTTATAAGGGTTGCTATGATCGACACAAGTTTTGTTATTTGTTGAATAATGAATAATAATAATAAAATTATTATATAATGTAACCAGGATTTTGTAAAAATGTCTTGATTTAAAAGAGTGTCCGTGGAGTTTCTTGCCCGTTCTTCTCCATAGAGATCTACGCTTTGGAATGGGCAACTAGCTTCAACTTTCTGACTAACTGACCGACTATTTAATTTTGACAATTCTAAAGTGCCTGTAAATGGTTTAATTGAAATAAATGATTTGAGTTTGAGTTAATCCTTGTTTGTGGTTGTAAACAAGTTAAAACGAGGGGTTATTATTGCAATAACCAATATACACTGGTCATTGTTAGAAACAGACATTAGTTGGTCATGGAGTTAACTACCTACCACCAATTACTTAGTAAAAACTTACAATAAATAACTATGCCAAATAAGTATGCAATCCATACCTTTTGGTTTGATTCAAGTATCCAGCCAGTAGGTAATTCAGTCGTAATTATTTTAACTGCACTGCACTGTACTAACAGACAAATAAACAAGTGACGAATGAAATTACAGCAACTTAGTAGTCACTTAGTGGCTTTATTTAATAAAGTCGCAATCAGATGGAAATGGAACGGACCCGGAGTTCTATTTAATAGTTAATAACAAAATACACAGCTAGCTAACACCGCTTGTTGACTTGACCTTGTTGTTTGGGAGATGACTGTCATGACTGATGAGAATGAACGTCAACGATGAGATGTTGTTTGTTGACTTGTTGTGTGATCTTGTCACACCCCGACCTCCCCAAACATGACTCATTATCTCTGGAGGAGTCAATGAAAACTCAATAAATTATGTAAATATCCCCCTTGTCTACACTATTAGGAAACAATGAATTGATAAGAAATAATGGTCCAAGCATTTTTACGATCAGTAATTGGCTAACTATTCTCATTTCTCAACAAAACAAAACCAAGGAGGTTAAAAATATAATTAGGTACTTTTAATTTAACCTCCTTTTCAACAAAACTCACTTTTCTGGCAACACTGCTTTGCTTTGCCGCCAGAACTAGAACTCAGAAGATGTCACTACTCACTGTCAGTCACTCACTCTTTCGCACACAGAACATGGCTTTCGCTTCGCATCACAAGAAGTTACAAGAAATAATATTATTATCGGGAAAAAATTTAGTTACATTTTATAGTATGAGTCAAGAAATTATATCATTTTAATTATTTTGTTTGAAAAAATATACCCATAGGCTTTTTCAAATTAAAATATTGGTCAGTGGGTCATCTTAGGGGCGGACTGTATACAAGCTGCTCCAAGGTAGCCCGCGAAATTCAAATTTAGAAAATTCATATTCAAAATCTTTATTTCGAGAGAATAATCATACAGAAGAATTATGTATGTACCTACATAGATTTTTGTTTTTTTACCTACGCTATCCCACTGCTGTGCAAAGGTTTGCGTCCCGCAAACCGTTCAAACCATCCTTTTCCAGGCCATTAAGATTATTTATATTTATTTACAGAGCTCCAGTAAAAGTGGTCGCCCTAATTAACTCAAGAAGTCAAGACAATGTTCATGTTCTTTCTCCAGAATTAGCTTACTGACAAGTTATTGTTATTAGTATTAACTTATTTATTTACTAGCTTCTGCCCGCGGCTTCGCCCGCGTGTATGTCGGAAATTTACCCACGGGAACGTGCTAACAGGATAAAATGTATGTGCTTCCCCAGAATGCCATCTATGTCGCGGGCCCTTTGTGGCTAATTACAATAGAAAACCAATTGTGTCTCATTAGTGGTGATTAAGAGGGTACCTATATGATATCTTTACCTGAGTACCTAACTAATTAAAAAAAAAAAACTCAATAACAGAAAATTAAATACCTACCTACCTAAATAAACCCATTTCTGATGATAGCTAATCTAAACTCAATAAATAAGCAAAATCCCTAAAAACTAATATCTATACGAATGACTAAACCTACCTAACAGTATTATAAAATAACCTACGGTCACTACGTACACTATCAAATATACTACCTATACTTTAAAATTAAAATGTATAGGTACAGTTCCTCGTCAACATTATCTGACCCACCCTAAAAACAAACGAATTTGGACCCTCTGGCTGTAACATTAAGGTTTATTCAATTTATATGAGCTTAACAGACAAGTGCACGAGGACTTACAATCAATACAGACACGCAAATTTCATCTTTATAACGTTAGCATTAGGTTATATGTTATAACTACTTGTTATAATATAATTAGTGTAATAGCTTATTTTAATGATTGCGTTCAAGTAATTCTGGTCTCGTGGTCTGTGTATAAGACTGAGAAAATTAAGGTGCGAGATCAAATCCTGCGACGATGATATTGTTTTGCTTTCAATTTAGAATTTATTCCAAAACTATTTCTTGTATTATTATAAAGAACTATAGACGGATAATCTTCAAATATAAACTTTGTAAAATGGTAATATTTTCGCATAACTTGTAATAAGTGGGTAGTTGAAAAATAAATATTATTTATTATAAAACTGGTATTCAAATGCTACTAAGGGTATGCAGTGACTACGCTCAAACATATTTGACCTTGTCTTACTAAATTACAAAAACAACGTCTCTTTACCATTTTTTATTTTCTATTTTGTAGGTAGATTTTTTTATTATCATGTCTCAATGGAGTGATTATTTAAAATACAAAATAATCTATTTGCACGAGGAAAAGGTTGGCTGCTTGTGCTGTGCAAGAATAAACTTTATGAAAGTATACTATATGGTTCAAATTCTTTAGAATATTGCGTCTAGCATAACAACTAAGATCAAATTTCAATGCTACTTATAAGAGTTGAGTTGGTCTTGTGGTCACTAAGGTAGTGCGGTGTTCATCGTTGTCTACGTTCGAAACCGAGTTTAACCTAAATGTAGCTTTTTGCTCAGCTGTTTTTTTTATTACACTTTTTTTTTTACATTTCTTTAATGGACGACGTAGGATCTTGTTTTTTTAAACGGGCAGTTGGTATAGAAATAAAATTAAAAAGTTGCAAGTTTAAAATGTTTATTATTTCATTAAAACACTTAGGTAAGATAAAATAAGTAAATGCTCATATATATTTCCAAATTAATATACCTACATTTTATATTAATATGCCATAATCAAATCTAACCATTTATTAACATTAAACAAGGCATGCTTATGCTTAAAAGTTTGTTATCGAGAAAATTAATTCATGTGTGAAATGCTTTACAGATTTATAGCTGCTGATTTATATATGTAGTGAATAAACATGTTATTTAAATAGAAACAATCTATTTATAACAATAACATCACCACATAATCTGCAACATTTTAATGGTTTAACAATCAATCCATTGAGCATTTACTTACATGGTGTGTTTAAAAATAGAAAATAAAAAATTTTTAAATATTCCTGGGCAAAACGGACCCTTTCTTCGCGATGAGCAGGTGTCAATGCAATTTTCTGTGCCGTTTTATAATTCCTTATCCCAGCAGCGTGTAAATGCCTTCTCACTGTTTCCACTGAAATATTGTGGTTTATTGCGGTTACACGAATGGGCAAAAAATGGATTTTCAACTTGACTTGAAACAACGGTGGCGTTCGAATTCGGGACTATACTTGATGGCTTTTGCTCCTGGACGAATCCGCTGAATATTTCCATTGTCTCCATAACGTCTTAGGCATAGACTGACCGTATTTCTCTAAAACAAAAAAAAAACATTTTTGGAACCGTGTATGTAACTTGTAAGGAGTGAATGTAATGGTAAAATAGCCAACTACGCGTTCGTTAATCACAATCAATAAAATAAAATAGGTATAAAAAAACACTTACTGCTATATTAAGTCGATGACCAATCTCTCTAATTCCAACATTCTACTCATGTAAAAATATGATTTTATGTTTGGTAACACCAAATTGCTTAAATATACTTATCGAGTTATGTGAAACGATTTACAAATGTGTGAGCGCAGTCACTGCTATTAGGCGTAGTGTAACTTTTGTCACTTAGATGAATTTATTATCTACCTCACGAAGCAAATATATTTTTTATTTCGTTTCCAAACATTCTTGGTAAATATAAATTCTGTGAACTTAAAGTTTTTCAATTTACCCACCTGTCTACAAGATAAGTTATTAGGCGTAAATCATATTGGTCGTTCTTTAATAATGCAAGCAATATTGTAGAAATGAAAACAAATTAAAAAAGAAACTGATAATATAGGTGGACTGTATTTTCGAACCCACATGTTGTTCTTTGCCAATCCAGCATCAAACCGCTAAGCCACAAGAACTTGTTGGAAATACGCGAAATTAATGATTGGGTTGTAATTATGTAGTGTGACTTAAAAGCTTTTCAACTTTAATGTCAACGAGATAATGATTAAAATAGCTTAACAAAATGATATATAATGCCGGTGGCTCCGACAATGTTGGGTGGGTTTACCTTAACCTTACGTGTTAAAGATCAAATTTGCGTGTCTGTATTTTTACTGTATTTGTCCTTAGAGTGCTCGAGCACTTGTCTGTTAAGCTCATATAAATTGAATAAACCTTAATGTTACATTCAGAGGGTCCAAATTCGTTTGTTTTTAGGGTGGGTCAGATAATTGTGATGACAGACTGTACCTACGACTTATATAAAAATAAACCTAAATAACTCTAAAAACTAAAAGGAATAAAAATGAACTCCATTGCTTAACCTACGACAAACTTATTATTTCCGGTTGGTACAGTATCGGGTCTAGGGATCGAACCGCAAAATTAAGTTTGTTTTTTATTGTATATACTTTTCCGGGATAAAAAGTACCCAGTGTGGTGCCCAGGATATTAAAGAATAATTATACCAAGTTTCATCGAAATCGGACCGGTAGTTTTTGCGTGATGCCTGAACAAACAGACAGACAGACAGACAGACAGACAGACAAAAAATTTTTTAATCACATTTTTGGGTTCGGTGTCGGTCTAGTAACACCCCCTGCCATTTATTTTTTTGATATTTTCAATGTACAGAATTTTCACTTCTACAGATTTATTATAAGTAGGTATAGATTATCCTGTAATGCACACTCAATTACAGGTAACCACAGCTTACACACTATCGAGTACACATGCTCTGAATACATAAAAAAATCTCTTAAACCATAAAAAAATAATTTCTGGCAATCGCAACCGATTTTAATACTTTTTTTTTAATGAAAACCTAACCTATAGAAAATGTAAAGTGTAAAAACACTTCCGAAACTTGCTCGAACTAAATAAATATTTCGGCATGTACGAAGATCTCAATGTCTTTGTACTTACACATTTCTTCTTGGATCTTCTCTCTCAGATTGTTGTCAAAGTCGTACCGACGCTCTGCAAGTACATACACTGCCACACGACGCTGGATACCAACTCCTTCTGCCAGGATACCTTGGAGGATGGATGCAATCAACTTCGCCTTCGTGCTCCCGTACGAGAAGTTATCACGTAAGTAATCCGATAAAGCACCGGTGTACAGTTCAATAACGGAGTCGAAGTATGTGCTCACCAGTTCAGCTACCTCCTTCACTATATATCTTCCGAAGACGAAGCCCACGGCCTCTACACCCTCCGACTTCCTCTTCTTCGGATCAGCGAACACTTCTGGCATCTGTTTCATACTCTGTCTAACAGCTTTGAAATACAACATCGTTAAATGTATATGCACATACTTATCAAAATATTCCTCTTTTGGCATAAACTTCTGCGTCCAATCTAAGACCCTTTCGATCACTGACAAACACGACGTGTATTTAGTGTCAAAAAATGCAGAATTGTACAGTAAACTCTCTAACACTTGATCCAGCCTTTGGTCGAAATTAGATTCCTTTTCAAAATGCAGCGTGTCCAAGCGTTCTAAGAACCGATTCCCTATCTTCATGAATCTTCTTTCAACATCCTCTTCATTTGTGGAAAGCAGCAAGTACCTGACGAAAATAGAAGGGTACGGTATCGCCGGAATATCGTTATCAGTACTGTCGAGGATCTGCAGCAATATGTTTTCAATAGACTCGTCGGTTTCGGGAAGAAGTTTCGACAGCTCACAAAGCACATCGGTAGCATTGGAACGGGAGATTTTGTTGATAGCAAGGTACAAGGAAGCGCAGTAGTCAGGTTTGATGGTGGACGGAATCCAGTCGGTGTTACCGAGTAGTCGACGCAGCAAGTCGCGGGGTTTGAGGTCTACACTAAAGAATAGGGGCTTAACGATATCCCAAACTCCGGAGTCCGCAGTAGCGCCGTGGCGGCGGAAGTAGCGCAATGCAACATGTAATGCTACCACGTGACGCAACTTTGCTGCTGATGCAAAGGTCTCGAGTAATAAATCCTTCGGTCCCGTAGATCGCATACTCAGTGCTAGGGCTACTCTTACCGTACGTCTTTCAGCCGCTAACGCATGTGTTGAGCAAGCTCTTTCTATTTCCCGACAGCGCATTGCTCGCGTCGCGATAGCTTTCACGCCAGCCTTGCGCCAGCCCCATTCCGCTAAGTTGACGACAGGCCGGGCTCGGTGTGCGCAGGCTCTTAACGCCGCTGCAAATTTTACACTTTCTTTCCCGGCTGCGTCAAACTCACTCAATTCTTTCTTAAAGTCTTGGAACAAGAGACTTGCCAACGGCTGTGCCAACTTTACATTCTTAAGTTTTTCATTCTGTTGTTGAGCGATCTTCTCCTTTATTGCACTTCTGAGATTTACCGTGAAATCCTGTTTCTGGTCAAAGTATACCACTAGCTTCGACGTGAATCTGTCGAAGCTCGTCCGACGTTCAGCCAATATATCGACAACCCGCTTGAGTTCGAGGACAGACGGATCATGACGGAGAGCATTCACTAGAGCCGCTTCATCTTTTCGGAAATCCATGTTAAGTCGCAGCAGCTCGCGGCGTGCAATCCTTAAAGTATAAAGCTGCTTCAGTACAGATCGAGCGACGTCAGCGTCACGCAAAGCTAAGGCCGCGATTGCATTCACTGCGGATGAATTTGGCTCAACTCGAATGCGATATAATCTTACAACATTTAGTAAGTGACCGAGGCGCTCCGCGGCGACTGCTGGTTCCACGTCTATAGCAGCAGCTGCCAACATGCTTTGAAGACCGTTAGCAATGCGCACTCGCTCGTCCACCTTTAGTGAATACTCAACCAGCGATGAAAATTCATTCAAAAATACATCGCGGATGGCTTGTTCGCATTCGCTAGCTAACAACTGGCGAATGACGACGCAGTGCAATCCCTCGATGCACGCAGCTTCTGAAGGTGAACCGTCGAGCCCAAGTCCGTGCCCGAAATCCAGAAAATGCTGCCACACATCTGCAGGCAGGCGCCAGACGTTAGCGCGCTTGACGAGGCTGCGTAGTATGGAGGCGCGTGTGTGCGGTGGCTCGTTGCTGTGCCGCACAGCGAGATTCAACAGAGCTGATACCGCGTCAGTGCGTCCACCAGTCTTGCTAACCAGAACAAGGAAGATATCACGGCGCCTGTCCGCAGAACCTGTAGCACCCAATCGCTGCCCCAATTCGTACAGCGCGCGTTCAAAACCGATAAAACGAAACTCATCGAACAATTTGTCTAAATCTGTTTTCACTCGTATCATGCAATCTTTCTCCATGTCACACTGTTCACCACAACATTGCATTGGCATTTCATTCATTTCTCTAGAAAACATTTCATACGTATCATTCCCGCAGACAGACGTGAAATCTTGGTCATCGAAGACATGTGGACCGGTGTCGGACTCCGTCGCGGGAACGGGTATCTCGTACGGCCATTTATCTTGACAGTCACCAACGTCCTTATCAACAAAGACTCGTTTCTTAAACGCCGCTCTTTTGTCGGGGTTCAGTCTCTTTATCAATGGCTCCACGGCTTTGTACTCAAACCAATGCTTCAAGTAGCTTGCTCGTGCTAACTTTAGCACTACTTCCTGACACTCCTCGACACTGAGCCGAGCGGCAAGAGTCGGGATGTGCAGCAAATATGCAACGTACAGCTCCAACTTATTTGTGAATCTAGTTTTATGGCAGCGTAGGATGTAGTCAGTCGCCAAAGGACTGAATCTGTTAAATCGATTAACATCAAAATACTTCTCCGTGATGTCAAGGAACACTTCTGCATCTGACTTTAGCACACATTTCACGCTCTTGTAGTATACCTCATCTCGTTCGAGATAGCGGGTTTTCAAATCTTCATCCGTCGCCAACGAGTCGTAATATATTTTGGCGACTTTGGGACATTTCTCACACAACACTTTTAAAGAATGAGTGGATAACTTAGTTAATATCTTGGGAGCCTCTGCTAGAATGAACTCATGACTGCAATGACTAAGAAACTTTATGGCAAACTCAAATGAGTTCTCTTTGTAGTGCTGATAGAACTCCTGACACATTGCTGGGTCTCGTAGATTGATGTAAAGCCAGTGTTTCATTTTGGTAACTGCTGGCGTAATCATTTCTGGGAAGAGAACATCTTCTAAATATTTAGGGTTAATAATGTCACGGTGGTCTATCAGCCATGTTGATTTCAGGGCTCTGCTCACGTATAACATGTCGTCGTCTTTTAAATTACGTATTATGAAGTCTACGTGTTTAAGTTCTATGGCGAGGTCTATTTTAAAGAGGCGATCGACTGGTGACTCTTCGGACAGAGCCTCGACATCCTCGATCGTAGTTCCACTTTTCCTAGCCTTACGCACTAAGGAGTTGAGGTACCGATGCCGTTGGCCCAGGTTGTCTCCCAACAACGATACTGGTGGAAACAGCGCCATCTGTAAGGCAATATTACCATTTTACATAAAAAAATATATAAAACGAAGTAAAAGAAGTACTTACCTACATAAAAATAAACGTAATTTAAAAGAGATTCTAGAGACTCCTCGCTCACTTCACCTAAGTTTTCACGGCGAAATGGTTACAGAATCGCATTGCTGTACAGCCGTACAGGTTGATCGATCAGGTTAAGCTACGTTTGCCGCTGTTGGTCTGTGGATGGGTGACCATCTTTACATACTGAGACCCCTCCGTGCCTCGGAAAGCACGTTAAGCCGTTGGTGCCGGCTGTCGTTCGTGGATCAGTCGTCACGGGTAGTCAGGAGCCCGAAAATCTGACAAGTAGTCTTACCAAGGGGTATCGTATAACCCAGTAACTGGGTTGTGGAGGTCAGATAGGCAGTCGCTCGATGTACCTATGTAAAATACTAGGGTATTCAGCTGTATTCAGTTAGACTGGAAGGCGACCCCGACATAGTTGGGAAAAGGCTAGGCAGATGATGACTTTAATACCTGCTGGATTTTCTAAACACTAACCTAACACTTCCCGGTTCTCTTTTAGTTGAAATAATTATTCTACCACTTATTTAAAAAAACTTTGCTTAAAGTTAAGTTATAATTACCATACATAAT
The DNA here is from genome assembly GCA_945859715.1 of Apamea sordens. Lineage (NCBI taxonomy): Eukaryota > Metazoa > Arthropoda > Insecta > Lepidoptera > Noctuidae > Apamea > Apamea sordens. The sequence continues at coordinate 1,031,575 of OX244009.1, read as the reverse complement.
TTGTTGGTTAACAAGATTTATAAATAATTCGTTATTGTTGGTGAATAATGAGTATGTTTCAGGGCTTATTTTGTCCAAGGATTTTTATTTTTTGTTTTTACAATTAATTAAGAATTTAATTTGAAGTTAGTTAGCAAAATCATAGTGTGTAGGTAGCAATCTGTCATTCCTGAAGACACGGTTGGCGCAGTGGCTGAGCGATCGACTGCTGCGCTGCGTGTCGCGGGTTCGATTCCCGCACGGAACAAATATTTGTATTGCCTACAGGTAGTTGTTTTTGTTAAATGTTTGTAAACGCACCCACGATACAGGAGTTATTCCTAGTGTGGGGCAAAAAAAAACATTAAAAAACTATGCCAAATAAGTTTGCAATCCATACCTTTTGGTTTGGTCCAAGTATCCAGCAAGTAGGTAATTCAGTTGTAATTATTTAAACTGCACTGCACTGTATTAGCTAACAGACAAATAAACAATTGACGTATGAAATTACAACAACTTAATAGTCACTTGGTGGCTTTAATGGTATAGTCGCTCAGATGGAAATGGAAATGACTGGGAGTTCTTTAAATTATAATAACAAAATACACGGTTAACACCGGCTTGTTGACTTGACCTGGTTGACCTTGTTCTTATTTCGGAGATGTGAGTATTGTCATTGTGAGTGATCCAAAGAGTAGGTAATACCTATAATAATACGGAAGGAGTGATCCGTTATTTGACACACCCGACCTCACATGACTCATTATCTCTAGGAGTCTAAGATCAATGAAAACTCAATAAATATCCCCCTGGTCTACACTAAATTAGGAAAGAAAGAACTGATAAGAATTAATGGTCTAAGCATTTTTACAATCAGTATTCAGTTATTGCCTAAATACTAAATAACTCAATAAAACAAAACTATTTGTTTAAAGTGGATTTCTGGCAACACTGCTTTGCTTTGCCGCCAGAACTCAGAAGATGTCACTGTCAGTCACTCTTTCGCACATTGAGATAGGAAATAACATGGAGATGCCGCGTTATTCTATACATACATTTGCTTATACAAATATGAGTGAAATATGATTCAGAATTTGAAATATCGTTATGTCTCATTCTTTCTAGTAAGATAATCTCATTTGATAAAAGAGACAACTATATTTTAAGTTGTTGCTAATTATGGCAACATTTTGTCTTGACGTAGTGACAGTTGTAGGTAAGTGCCGTAGCAGCCATCTTAGGTGCGAGTTTCGTGGTAGTTTTGCTGTCAAATGGTTGTTTGTTTTTTGTATTATTGAGATTTGCGAGAAAATTACGAGGATTTTACCTTTTAAAACTGCATGTAAATGTTGGAAAACAAAAGTTCAACATGCCTGTGTGTTGTATTGTGAAGTGTGGTGCAAGAAAGAATGAAAATCAACCTCAATTGTAGTTGCACAGGTTAGTAGCCAGTTTTCATGCATTAATACATACAATAATACACAATCGATGATACAATTGTAACGCGATCATGAATTTATGGCTAAAGTATTGATATTTGGGTTCATTTCCATATAACAGGCCTTTTTATTATATTTGTTAATTCATTCGTTTGTTTACAAACAGATGTCATAATGGAATAGTGTTGTACCGTTGCCGACTTACCGTAATAGTTTCCGAAACTAGTTCCTCCGCTGGAACGATATCAGTATATTCTGCGATGTTAACATAAATAATCTTGCGTCTTATTCGGTCCGAGTGACCTAGCTAGGTCCGGCCTGTGGTTCACACTTCACAGCACCAAAATCCATCGTGATCCAAACGTGATAACTAGTAAAACTCGTATATAGTATCGTTACTCGTTATAGTAACAACGAGATAACAGTTGTTCCTTGATTGACACAACCCTAGCAATGGCAGCCATTTTATGCGACAATATGAGTTGTAGGTATGCACCCTTTTTTTGTAGGTATTTCCAGTCCATACTTTTCTATGTCAATGCTTTCGCATCACAAGAAGTTAAAAGAAAAAATATTACTAACGGGAAAAAATCTAGTTACTTACATTTTATATTAGGAGCAAAGAATTTTATAATTTTAATTATTTTGTTTGAATAAATATACCCATAGGCTTTTTCAAATAAAAATATTTCTTAAGTTAAAGCTGAACCGTATGATGGGGAAGGGTACCTTTCCGAAATAACATCAAGGTTGAATCGTATACATACATACATATTTATTAGACATATTTATTTTTGCTCAGTTTGGCCGGCAATGCTGCTTGAAGTAGTTAATCGGTATTTTTGGTGCATTTAATTACTACGTTCCATTGATCTAGGAATCCAAACCGTAAGTAAAGATTAACACTATTGATCTACCTACCTATTTTAACTACCTTTACCAGTTGTCAAGAGATAAAGAAACTCTGAAAACTCCCTATTTTATGGTCGTAACGTAAGCAATTTCGGAAGCCGGAAGTTCGGAACGCTTTAAGTTTGTTTGTAGTAAGTAAGAATGCCATACTTAATAGATAAAAATATTTATTACTCCCAGTGACAATTGTAATTGTATGTACATATATATTCTGTAATCAAAACTCATAGCATATACCTACCTATATCAAAGAACTATATTCAAAACGTTCTGGTTCTATAGCAATGTGTAATTATCTAATGCAAAAATACATTTATGCCTCCTACGCAGCGCTTTTAATAGCCAGGCTGACTAGTCCGTCTCGTAGAAATCTGTAATTTTACGCTGTGAGCGAGCACTTTTTTTTTGCACCTAGTATTTGCATCAATCGTGTTCCGACCAACATTAGATTATATGATGTTTTTTCTTTTTCCAGATGACGTCTTTTACACCAATCACGTTGTCAGGGAATAACCTAGGCCAACGGCACCATCATCTCAACTCCTTAGTGCATGAGGCTAAAGAAAGCGGAGCTTCGTTCCAGGATGTCGAGGCCTTGCTCGAAGAGTCTTCAGTCGATCGCCTTTTTAAAATAGACCTCGCTATAGAACTCAAACACGTGGTCTACATAATACGTAATTTAAAAGACGACGACATGTTATACGTGAGCAGAGCCCTTAAATCAACATGGCTGATAGACCACCGTGACATTATTAACCCTAAATATTTAGAAGATGTTCTCTTCCCGGAAATGATTACACCAGCAGTTACCAAAATGAAACACTGGCTTTACATCAATCTACGAAACCCAGCAATGTGTCAGGAGTTCTATCAGCACTACAAAGAGAACTCATTTGAGTTTGCCATGAAGTTTCTGAGTCATTGTAGTCATGAGTTCATACTGGTAGAGACTCCCAAGATATTAACTAAATTATCCACACATTCATTAAAAGTATTGTGTGAGAAATGTCCCAGAGTCGCCAAAATATATTTTGATTCGTTAGCGACGGATGAAGATGTGAAAACCCGCTATCTCCAACAAGAACAGTCCTACTACAACAGTGTGAAATGCGTACTGAAGTCAGATGCTGATGTGTTCCTTGATATCACGGAAAAGTATTTCAATATGAATAGTTTTAGCAGATTCAGTCCTTTGGCAACTGACTACATCCTACGCTACCATAAAACTAGATTCACAAATAAGTTGGAGCTGTACGTTGCGTATTTGCTGCACATCCCGACTCTTGCTGCTCGGCTCAGTGTCGAGGAGTGTCAGGAAGTAGTTGTGAAGCTAGCTCAAGCAAGCTACTTGCAGCATTGGTTCCAGTACAAAGTCGTGGAGCCACTGATAAAGCGTCTTAGACCCGATAAGAGAGCCGCGTTCAAGAAACTAGTGTTCGTTGAGAAGGATATCGGAGAGCGAGTACAGGAATGGCCGTATCCCACGCCGGAGGCACCTCCGCATTCCGACTCTGATCCACAAATATTCGACGACGTGAGTTACAGGTCAGTCTGTGGCACGATCAAAAAGCGCTTAATAAAAAAAAAGAAAGGTGCGTATAACGACTGCTACATTATCGAGTCATGCGGTGAACCTAAATCGAACTTAGATCGGCTATTTGAGGAGTTTCGTTTTACCGGGTTCGACCGAGCTCTGCACGACTTAGGGCAACGGCTAGGAGCTGCAGGTTCTGCGGACAGACGCCGCGATATTTTTCTTGTTCTAGTAAGCAAGACCGGTGGGCGTAGTGATGCGGTGTCGGCTCTGTTACGTTTAGCAGCCCGGCACAGCAACGAGCCACCGCACACACGCGCCTCCATACTGCGCAGCCTCGTCAAGCGCGCTAATGTCTGGCGCCTGCCTGCAGATGTGTGGCAGCATTTTCTGGATTTTGGGCACGGACTCGGGCTCGACGGCGCACCATCCGAAGCAGCGTGCCGCGAGGGACTGCACTGCGTCGTGATTCGCCAGTTGTTAGCTGGCGAATGCGAACAAGCCGTCCGGGACGCTTTTCTCAGTGACTTTACAACGCTGGCAGAGTATTCCCTCAAGGTGGATGAGCGTGAGCGCGTTGCTAATGGTCTTCAAAACATGTTGGCATCGGCCGCCACAGAGGTGGGACCAGCAGTCGCCGCAGAACGGCTTTATCAACTGCTCGATGTCATTGAAATATACCACATTCATGTTGAGGCAGCATCACCTGTGGTGGAAGCAGCGAAGAGCTTAGCTTTGCGTGACGCAGAAGTCGCTCGCTCCTTACTAGAACGGTTATATGATGCGAGGATTGGACGTCGTGAATTACTTCGGGTAAACTTAAAGTTTCGGTGCGATCAGGGAGCGTTGTTGAACGCGCTGCGTCATGACCCTCCTGCTCTTGAACTTGAGAAAGTTGTAGATATACTAGCTACGGGTCAATCAAAGTTTGACGTATTCGTTTCGAAGCTAGTGATATACTTCAATCAGAAGGAAGACTTACTTACAATACAACTCAAGAGCGCGTTAAAGGAGAAGATCGCTCAACAAAATAATGAAAGTTGCAAGAATGTAAAGTTGGCACGACCGTTGGCAAGTCTCTTGTACAAAGATTTTGAGAAAGAATTACGTGAGTTAGATACAGCGGGCAAAGAAAGCGTGAAGTTAGCGGCGGCGCTGCGGGCCTGCGCACACCGAGCCCGGCCTGTCGTTAACTTGGCGGAATGGGGTTGGCGCAAGGCTGGCGTGAAAGCAGTCGCGACGCGAGCAATTCGCTGTCGGGAAATGGAAAGAGCTGAATTAACTCGTGCGTTAGCGGCTGAACGACGCACAGTAAGAGTAGCCTTAGCACTTAGTATGCGATCCGCGGGCGGATTACTTCTCGACACCTTCCAATCAGCAGCGAAGCTGCATCCCGTAGTTGCATTGCATGTTGCGTTGCCGTACTTCCGTCGTCACGGCGCTACTGCTGACCCTAGAGTATGGGATATCGTTAAACCCCTGTCTTCAAGTGTCGACCTCTCATCCCGCGAAAGGCTTCGCCAGTTACTCCGAAAAACCGAATGGATTCCGTCTAACATCAAACCAGACTACTGCGGAACGTTGTACTTTTTGCTTAACAAAATCTCCAAATTAGGTACAGATTTAGTGCTTCGCGATTTGTGTATGCTTCTTCCTGAGGTAAGAGAAGATATGATCGAAAACATTTTGCTAAGTGTCTTGGAAAGGGCTAGTTTGGATGAACCGGAGATACCATATCCTGCAATATTTGTCAGATACTTCATGTTGTCTAAAAATAACGAGGATTTAGAGAGGAGATTCACTAAAGTTGGTGACCGGTTTATGGAGATATTAGAAAAGTTGCGTTGCGAAGAGGACTCGAATTTTCATAAGAGACTTGATCAAATTATGACGAGTCTTAAATACAATGCGGCGTTTTTAGACACTAAATACACGTCGTGTTTGTCAGTGATCGAAAGGGTCTTAGATTGGACACAGAAGTTTATGCCAAAAGAGGAATATTTTGATAAGTATGTGCATATACATTTAACGATGTTGTATTTCAAAGCTGTTAGACAGAGTATGAAACAGATGCCAGAAGTTTTCGCTGATCCGAAGAGGAGGAAGTCGGAGGGTGTAGATGCCGTAGGCTTCGTCTTCGGAAGATATATAGTGAAGGAGGTAGCTGAACTGGTGAGCACATACTTCGACTCCATAATAGAACTGTATATGGGTGCTTTGGTTGATTACTTAGGTGAAAACTTCACATACGGAGTTTCGAGGGCTAAGTTCATTGCATCTGTTCTCAAAGGTATCCTAGCAGAAGCAGTCGGTATCCAGCGTCGAATGGCAGTGTACGTCCTCGGAAAGCATCGACGCGATCTTCAAGATTTTAGAAGAAAGGAAATCGAAGAACTAATGGAGCAGGATAAATGTATTGAGTTGTTTGTTCATGCTGAAATATTGAATTAATAGAATTCAACGTTCAACGTGTCAGTATTTAATGGCTTTAATTTTGACCGTTCAGCAACATTCATTGCGTTAATTACGTTGTTGAGCAGACAATTTTTTTTAACATTATGAAGCAATGGATTAGCAATATCCTTCAAAATCATACTGATTGTGTGTTACGTAATTAAGGTGCTGCTGGTTTTTTATATGTAATTTGACAAGTAAAAAAACAAAATTCTAATAGTTGTAATAATTGTAATTTAAAAAATGATTGTTGTACTCGTAACTTAACTATAATTTTGCATGCCCGTAATGAGGGTGAAATATGTCCTGTGCTATAATTTAATTTAACATCTTGTGTACCCACCATATTTCAGACAAATAAATGATTTATTTAAGTAGATCGATTATTTTACTTACTTTTTTTACTTATTTCAATTATTTTTAAATGAAATAAACCATCGTGTTGATTTTTGTTTTCTCTTTAATTAGAGGACGGCACGGTTGGCGCAGTGGTTAAGCGATTGACTGCTGCGCTGCGTGTCGCGGGTTCGATTCCCGCACGGAACAAATATTTGTATGACCTACATGTATTTGTTCCGAGTCTGGGTGTTTTTCTATCTATAATATGTATGTATTAACAAAAAAAAATGTATATAAGTAGTTTATCAGCCATCTTGTTACCATAACACAAGCATTAGGTTGGCTTGGGACTAGATGGCGCTGTGTGAAATGTCCAGGGATATTATTATTATTAATTAAATAAAACATTCCGATCAGGCATAAAATTTGTGAGCTCTGTCCTGGCATGGAACTAGCACTTTCTTGTTTATTTCAAGAAAACATGACGTTTCTCCTCATAAACTTCCACAAGCGAGACCAAGGACGAAAAATTAGAAAAAATTGCAGCCACCATCTTCGGTTTTCATTTTAATAATAATAATAAAAATCGTTTATTCTCAGACGATTACTACAGTCCATAGAAAAGGTTAGTAACATAAATCTTATAAACTATGTTAATACAATTAAAATAACAGTGGGAATAAAATAATTGGAAACAATACTTACTTCTTCACTAACCTGCACCCGTCACATGCAGGTCAGGTCAGTGAACCGACGCATGACCACCGAGTCCATTCTGTCCGCTATCATTTTTAGGATGCTGTTACGGCTCCCCCTCATACTGTGCACCACATACATGGTTGTCCTACGCATAATTGCATAGAAATCATCTACATACGAGTATGTGGGCATCTGCAAATATGCCTGAAGCACTACAGTACCGCGGAAGCTGCACCAGAGTCTTGAAAATGTTATTAAATTGGCTTTGTGAAACTGACCCATGGCCAGCTTTAAATAACGTTAATTTAACGTCTACTGTACTACAACGAGCGAATTTCCGAGCGGAGGGCGTTATCGGTCCGTGGAAATCCACGGACCGATAACGCCCTCCGCTCTCTTTCTATATCCTGATCATCTTGACCTCACTATCGACTTCAGCACCCTCGAAAACCATGAAAACATCTCTCTATCTCATATCTCTCTCTCTCTCTTACTCTATTATATACAGAGTGTCCCAGAAGTCGACGTCAAGCCGGAATCTGTCAAGGATTTGTCACCCCGGAATCGGGGTGACAAATCCTTGACCTACCTTGATCCTTTTATCGACTTTCAATATGGTGTCTCGCCAATTTAGGTACTCTGTGGTTAAAAAACAATGATAGTTTAGCATAGATCGACCATTGATCATAAATCGCTTAGACAAAGGATAGTAGTCCTCTGTCTAGGATAAATCGTCGTGGTACGGTAACGTCGGTAACGTAGTGATTCTCTTTGACAATGTAATACGTAGACAGAGGATATAGTCTACGATCCTCTGTCTACGATGTAATATGACAGAAATAAACATATCAAACGTCAATAATCAATCAATATGACAGCTTACCGCCATGACGGGTTTTTGTTGAGTGTTGCAATTTCAAGTGTACATTCTTGTGCTTTACTACCAAACAAAGCCAATTTATAGTAATTGGATGATTGAAAACTGTTTTAATTATGTTTCCCCATTGTTTAGTATGGTGTACAGAGACCTGGCCGGGGCTCCATATATTTTGAAACATCTCCTTTGGTAGTACCTAGTTTTTCGAAAATCATTTCTACTAACGGGTTTTATAATAATGGCAATACGACAATGTCATTATGACACAATTCTAGTTGACCGACCAATGATCGACCATTAAGAATTTAGCAGATTACGAACAAAGACTACAATGATTACGAACTCTTAGCAAAATGACAATGGGATGGTGTTGGAATGACGAATTTATAAAAATAGCAGACTTGGGGCCCAGGTTTTTCATATTAAAATTGTATTGTTTTCAATAGAAATAGGTACAACAAGAAAATAAAAACAAATACATGTGGTTTCGTGAGTGCTTTGTCATCTTTACAGCAAAATTTAATTATACGTCCTATGAACGCACCCAAACACGATTTAATCATAAAAAAAAACCCAAGGTCATAAGATAATACCGTAGACAGAGAATTCGATAATACCGTCGCGCCGCCGGTTTATAGTTTGTGGTCAAGTGAAGTGATTCATTCTTTATTTACTTAATCTGTGATTGCTGGCTTTTAAAGTAGGTAGCTAAGTAAATACTGTATTAAGTATGAACTGAATCCAATATGTATTGAGATCATAGCCTAACAAAACTTCAAGGTAAATAATATTATGTATTGGCAAAAATATCTTCGGCTTTTTTTTTTTTGTGTATTCGTCATTTATTATTTATAAGTTTTTTTATCTCTGTTATAAAGCGATTATAAACAACACCCTAATTGCATCACACTATCAATCTCAATCTGAATCATTTTGAAGGATATTACTAATCCATTGGTTCATATACCTATGTAGAAAAATGTGTCTTCTGCTCAACAACGTAAATAACGCAATGAATGTTGTTTTTTATTCCATTCAATTAATTCCATTCCATTAAACTTATTTTTTATTTTATTTATCATTTATGTACGTACACACATATAAACAGACAATGAAAAACAGAACAGAAAAAAATAGGTACAGAGGTGATGCTTATTTCATAAGAAATCTCTTCCAGCATATCTGAGATAGGACAATGGATACAGAGATGTAGACAGCGTGTGATAGAGCAAAGGAGACAAAAAATAATACATAGAATCAAAAACTAATACATAACGTCGGAGAAGGTATGTCTGTCTCTCGTTAACATCAGGCATTTTTAATTACTGTGGGCGTACTATGGGTAGTGTTGGTTATAGCGCAATAGAAAAACGTTTTGCAGTTCAAATCAGATTATAATTTACGAACAAGTTAGTCACACTAGCGAATCACACACTGTAGGTACACAAATCAACGATACGGAACAAGAGACAGTTTCTAAGCACATGTTGTTCGTACATCTTCAATTTATTGATGTTCCTGAGAGCTCTGCTCACACCGCTCTTGTAGCTGTAGCTCTCGTACCCCTCCACGATCTCATTCTAGACTCGGTCTAGTGCCACGAGATGGTGCTGGCGTTCCTAATAGTCAAACGAATGACTCCGACACATACATAAATACTTCTAAAATAAATATTACTAGAATGATAATAATTATATCATACTCAAAATAATAAAATTTAGTTATAGGTTGATTAGCATTTTTTTTAATCCTCTGTCCTACCTTTAATATATATTTTTTTTAAATTTATTCCACAGGGAATATTTATTTATTTTATCTTTTACATAAACAATGACTTTACAAACAGGTATGACTCGTGTACCTATTTATATCCCGCCACGCGAAAGATTTTTTTTTAGTTTTTTCTTAAGTGATAATTAGAAGAGTTGAAGTGTCGACTGATTCGTTTTTTATCTTCTTACATTGCAGATGGCGTCGTTCATTCCAGTCACGTTGTTGGGAGACAACCTGGGACAACGGCACCGACACTTAAACTCCTTAGTGCTTCAGGCTAAAAAGAGTGGAGCTACGATCCAAAATGTGGAGACACTGCCCGAAGAGTCTCCAGTTGATCGCCTGTTTAAAATAGACCTCGCCATAGAACTAAAACATGTAGACTACTTAATACGTAATTTAAAGGACGACGACATGTTATACGTGAGCAGAGCCCTTAAATCAACATGTCTGATAGACCACCGTGACATTATTAACCCTAAATATTTAGAAGATGTTCTCTTCCCGGAAATGATTATGCCAGCAGTTACCAAAATGAAACAGTGGCTTTACATCAATCTACGAAACCCAGCAATGTGTCAGGAGTTCTATCAGCACTACAAAGATAAAACATTTGAGTTTGCCATAAAGTTTCTAAGTCATTGTAGTCATGAGTTAATTCTGGCAGAGGCTCCCAAGATATTAACTAAATTATCCACTCATTCTTTAAAAGTGTTGTGCGAGAAATGTCCCAGAGTCGCCAAAATATATTACGACTCGTTGGCGATGGATGAAGGCGTGAAAACCCGCTATCTCGAACGAGATGAGGTCTACTACAACAGCGTGAAATGCGTACTGAAATCAGATGCAGATGTATTCCTTGATGTCACGGAAAAATATTTCAATATGAACAGTTTTAGCAGATTCAGTCCTTTGGCGACTGACTACATCCTACGCTGCCATAAAACTAGATTCACAAATAAGTTGGAGCTGTACGTTGCATATTTGCTGCACATCCCGACTCTTGCCGCTCGGCTCAGTGTCGAGGAGTGTCAGGAAGTAGTGCTAAAGCTAGCTCGAGCAAGTTACTTGCAGCATTGGTTCCAGTACAAAGCCGTGGAGCCACTGTTAAAGAGAGTCAGCCTCGACAAGAGAGCGGCGTTTAAGAAACGAGTGTTTGTTGATAAGGATGTTGGTGACTGTGAAGACAAATGGCCGTACGAGATACCCGCTCCCCCAACGCACTCCGACGTAGGTCTGCATATCTTTGACGATCAGGATTTCATGTCCGGCATATCACCAATTTTCCCACCTCGAGCTCCTGGCGGTGGCAGGTTATTTGGCGCCACTACCTTCGCATGCGCCATGCAACCTCAATCGTTAAATTTCATGAGCATGATAAAAGTGAAATCAGATTTAGACAGATTGTTCGATGAGTTTCGTTTTATTGGTTTTGAACGTGCGCTGCACGAATTGGGTCAGCGATTGGTTGCCACCGCTTCCTCGGACAGGCGCCGTGATATCTTCCTTGTTCTGGTGAGCAAGACTGGTGGTCGTACCGACGCGGTGTCATCTCTGTTGTGTCTCACTACGCGGTACAGTAACGAGCCACCGCACATTCGCGCCTCCATACTGCGCAGCCTCGTCAAGCGCGCTCACGTCTGGCTCCTGCCTGCAGATGTTTGGCAACATTTACTGGAATACGGCCACGGACTTGGGCTCGACGGTACACCACCCGAAGCTGCGTGTCGTGAGGGACTGCACGCCGTCGTAATTCGCCAATTATTAGCTGGTGAATGCGAGGAAGCCGTCCGCGTTGCATTTATGAAAGACTTTTCTACACTCGTAGAGTATTCCCTCAAAGTGGACGAACGATTGCGCGTTGCTAACGGTCTTCAAAATATGTTGACCAAGGCGACTGTTGACGTTGAACCAGCAGTAGCCGCGGACCGACTGCGTCAGTTATTAGATGTTCTGAAAATATACCGCGTTCGAGTTGATCCTACCTCACCAGTAGTGAAAGCAGTCGTGGCCTTAGCTTTGCGTAACGCTGACATCGCGCGCCCTTTGCTGGAGCGGCTTTATAATGAAAGGATTGCACGCCGCGAACTTCTGCGATTTAACATGTATTTCCGACGAGATGAAGCGGCGTTGCTGAATGCGCTGCGGCATGATCCGTCTGCCCTCAAAGTAAAGCGAGTGGCAGATATGCTGGCTGGTGGGCAAAGTTGGCAGATCTTCCGACGTGTCGCTCCTCGTCCGACTACCTTCGACAGTTCCGCTGCTCATTCGACTAATTTTGGTAGTTCCACTGCTCAACCGTTGACTTTCAGTAACTCCGCTGCCCCTCCTCCGAGCTTTGGATTCGGTATTTCTGTTGCTCAACCAACGAATTTGGGTAGTTCCACTGATCCTGCGACAGGTTTCAGTTCCGCTGCTCAGCCGACGGGCTTCGCTAGCTCTGTTCCACCGATGGGCCTCGGTAATACCTCTGTTCAACCGATGGGCTTCGGTAGTGCCTCTGTTCAACCAATGGGCTTCCGTAGTTTCGCTCCTCCTAGTTACCCTAATCGTCACTTCCGTAGGTACGCTGCTCGACAGCCGAGTTTTGATATGTTCACTTCGAAGCTAGTGGTATACTTTGACCAGAAACAAGATTTTACAACGCACCTCCGCACTGCTTTGAAAGAGAAGATCGCTCAAGGGCAGTATGTAAAATTGGCTCGGCCGCTGTCAAGTCTGTTTGGAAAGAACTTTGAGAAAGAATTGCGTGACTCTGACGTAGCGGGTAAAGAAAGAGTAAAGTTTGCGGCTGCGCTGAGGGCCTGCGCACACCGAGCCCGGCCTGTCGTTAACTTGGCGGAATGGGGCTGGCGCAAGGCTGGCGTGAAAGCAGTTGCGACGCGAGCAATGAACTGTCGGGAAATGGACAGAGCTGAATTAACTCGTGCGTTAGCGGCTGAACGACGCACAGTAAGAGTAGCCTTAGCGCTTAGTATGCGATCCGCGGGCGAATTACTTGTCGACACCTTCGAATCAGCAGTAAAGCTGCGCCCCGCGTTAGCATTGCGTGTTGCGTTGCCGTACTTCCGTCGACACAGTGATAGTTCTGATCTTAGAGTATGGGATATTATTAAACCCCTGTTCTCTAGTGTCGATCTAGAACCCCGCGAAAGGCTTCGTCGTGTACTCGGAAACATCGACTGGATCCCGTTCACCATTAAACCTGACTATTGCATTACCTTGTACCTTGCTCTTCATAAAATGTCCAGTTATAATTCCCAAATGGTGCTACGAGAATTGTCAAAACATCTTCCCGAATGCGACGAGTCCATCGAAAACATTTTGCTCAAGATGCTCGACGACGATGCGGATCCAGATGTTTCAGCGATAGCATATCCTACTATTTTCGTCAGGTACTTGCTGCTGTCCAAAAATGAGGAAGATGTTGAGAGGAGATTCGTGAAGATTGGAAATAGATTTTTGGAACGTTTAGATAAGCAACGAAGTGAAAAAGACAAGAATTTCAAGAGAAGACTAGATCAAATTTTGGAGAGCTTAAAGTATAATTCAGCATTTCTGGACAATAAATTCTCGTCGTGTTTGTCAGTGATCGGAAGGATCCTAGCTTGGTTACATAAGTTTATGCCAAAAGAAAAATACTTCAAAGTTAACACGCAGGTACATTTAACAATGGTGTATTTCAAAGCTGTTAGACAGAGTATGAAAGAGATGCCAGAAGTGTTCGCTGATCCGAAGAGGAGGAAGTCGGAGGGTGTAGAGGCTGTGGGCTTCGTCTTCGGAAGATATATAGTGAAGGTGGTATCTAAACTGGTGAGCACATACTTCGACTCCCTCTTAGAACTGTATACCGACGCTTTAGTTGATTATTTGAACCATAACTTAACATATGGAACTTCGAGGAATAAGTTTATTGGTGTCGTTCTAAAAGGTGTCTTGACGGAAGCAGTTGGGATACAGCGTCGGATGGCAGTGTACGTCTTAAGAGAACATCATTTTGGTTTAGAGGACTCGGTAAGAAAAGAAATAGAGGAACTGATAATGAAGGACCGGGCTATAGAAATTTTTGCCCATGCGGGGTTATTCGATCAGGCTGTTCCGGTTATTCCTTATCATAATAATTTTCGGATAAGAAATTGACCAATGTCTTGATACTTTTACTGTTTAAAATCGTATATTAGGTTAAGTTTTTCGTTTGCATTTTTGTTTTTTATTTTGTTCAAGTAGGTACTTTTAGTAACCTTGAAAGTTTGTATTCACTTCATTGTTTTGTTTTTTTTCTTGTACGCTTTTACTTTTAGTTTAATTAGGTATTTCTTCTTCAATTTTATTTTGGTACACCACTTACCTTTTTTTATATTTGTCATTGCGCGGCCTTCTAGCACAGGTATATCTTTTACTTAAAAGGAGGTCCCTATGTAAGATTTACTGTAAAAGTTGTACACACGGCTACACATCAAGCTATGCAAAACAAGTATTGGGTGACCGTTCATTGTGAGAAAATATCATACAAAGTGAGGCCAAGACAAACTGGTTTTGTATAGCTTGACGTGTAGCCGTGTGTACAAGTTTCTCCAAAAAAACCTTTTTATTTTATTTCTACAAGAAAAATGAAATACTTTACTTACCTACCTAAAATTAAATGATTAACATATAAAGGGAAGTTTGTTTTATTAGGTACCTAAAGGGCGATATTAGTTTAGTCACAACGTCACCTAGGTACGGTCAAGTCTGTTTAGTCTTATACACGGTCCATCTGGCTTAGGGGTTTCGAATACCGGATTTTTTCAATATACCGGTATTAATACCGCATCGAAAATTTCCAATTAGACTACTTTTTTTTTCCAAAATTCTGTTTTTAATTAAATAACTACCTATAGATACCGGCACGTAAGTTGGCAAGAGATTTTGTAGTGGGGGAAGTTCGCGCATGTAAAAATGTATGAAATTGTGCGTGCGCAAACTACCCCCACTACAAAATCTCTTGCCAACTTACGTGCCGGTAACTATACCTACTATTTCACCACAAACCAATGAAATATAGTTTTTAGGGTTCCGTATCACAAAAGGAAAAACGGAACCCTTATAAGATCACTTCGTGGTCCGTCTGTTCTCAGGAACGCATGGAGTTATCAAGTTGAAATTAATATCACATTAGGTACTCAAGGCTGCAATCCCTTGACGCATTGAAAAAATCAAACTTCTAAGTTAACGCAATCAAAAGATTCGGGCGTTTATGTTCCGTTTATGCCGCATATTTTGACACTCACAATGGAATCAGAACTAGGGTATGTAAAAACCAGGTTGTTTTTAAATAAAATTAAAAGAAAATTCTTTTAATTTTATTTTTAACTTTTAGTATTTTTGATGCGAGATGGACTACGGCGTAGTTCGCAGCGCGTAGCAGTGTTTTTCCGTTATATGCGTTTACTGCACTTAAGTTACCTGTTCATCTTTCAGTCCCTGGTTACCATCTAACACCAAAGTACTCGTCAAGACGAATCAAACGAGCCCAAACTCGATGGGGTTATGTCGATTATTTACCGAGTTCCTATGGCCATCGTCCAGCTCCATCATCAGACGTTAGTTACCATCTAGCACCAAAGTACTCGTCACGACGAATCAAACGAGCCCAAACTCGATGGGGTTGCGTTGTTTGATTACGGAGTTCCTATGGCCACCTTCCAGCTCCATCATAAGACCCTGGTTACCATGTAGTATCAAAGTACTCGTCAAGATGAATCAAAGGAGCCCAAACTCGATGGGGTTGCGTCGTTTAATTACGGAGTTCCTATGGCCACCTTCCATCTCCATCATCAGACCCTGGTTACCATGTATTATCAAAGTACTTGTCAAGACGAATCAAACGAGCCCAAACTCGATGGGGTTGCGTCGTTTAATTACGGAGTTCCTATGGCCACCTTCCAGCTCCATCATCAGACCCTAGTTACCATGTAGTATTAAAGTACTCGTCAAGACGAATCAAACGAGCCCAAACTCGATGGGGTTGCGTCGTTTAATTACGGAGTTCCTATGGCCACCTTCCAGCTCCATCATCAGATCAGCTCTATGTCATAATAATATTGCATTGTCATCCGATTTATACATGCATACAAAATTTCAGCTCAATTGGAAACCGGGAAGTGGATCAAATTTAACTTGCAAGATATGATTACAGACAGACAACGGGACAGGTGAAACTAAATAAAAGCTTGTAAATAATAAAAGCTTGTAATAATAATAATAAAAACGTTTTTGTTTTCGGGTTTTTTTGCACATCCAAGCTACCTACAACAATCTGTCAAATTTCTTTAATAGATTTTCAACTTTATCGCATTAAGGTTAAATGTTGATTGGGAAAATTTGACAGTTTCGGGTAGCTTGACCTGCTGGCGTCTGTACCTATTGCCTTGACCGAAAGCAAAATACAAAGACCACCATTTTTTTAATCCCATTCTTTACCTACGCAAGTAGTAGTAAAATGTAACTAACTGTCTAAATAAACCACGAGATAATCAAAATACGCAGGTTTTTAAACTTAACCAGATAAAAAATTGGTTGGAAATAGAATGTGCAATAGAACGAAATTGTGTCACTGCCGTTTCTACTGAAAATCCGAAAAAAATAATTTTTCAATACCGGTATTGAAAAATTACAAAACCTAATCTGGCTTAGGTTTAAAAATATATAAAAATTACAAAACAACGTGAATAAGTTCGACGTACATTGGTAACTATTATAATTTACTTGCTGGATTTGCACGACCAACTTTGCATCAATCAAGCGAGCGCAGCACCCACCGCGAACGTCGTCGTGAAGTTAGACTGAATAACGCGGACGTACTTACGTCCGAACGATCGTGCGTCGTGCGTGCTTGATAGTGTATAAACTTGCTGTATAGCAGATTCACCATTTAGAGCCTGTGTCGGAAGTAGAATGAACGCCAAAATGGATCGTGATTCGTGAAACAATTGCACGATTTATTGAAAGATACTCATTTATGTCTCACAATTGTCTGTACTTGCACGACGTTCGCGGTGTTCGCTTGATGCAAAATCACGGTCGTGCAAATTCAGCAAGTAAATAATAATTATTATTGTTTTTCGTCGTGCATCGTTCATGACCTTGGCGAGACGTACAGCCAGATGGATCGTGTATAAGAGGCATTATAAAACTTCTTCCTTTGCCAGTTTTCATCGGCTTCATCCTCAGTACACACGGCTACACGTCAAGCTATACAAAACCAGTTTGTCTTGGCCTCACTTTGTATGATATTTTCTCACAATGAACGGTCAGCCAATACTGGTTTTGCATAGCTTGATGAGTAGCCGTGTGTACACGCGATGTGTGATCGCAGGAGTAAGTGTAGGTACCTATGCATCATAGACTAGTATATTATATTGGGTATGCATCTAAATTAGGACTGTCTTAAAAAAAATGAAAAAATAACAGAAAACAACACGAGTGTTTATTTGGATAAAAATAAATCAATTATCACGCAGTGAAAACAATAAATCGAGACATGTAAAAACACAATAGAAACATGTGCGGTCGGGGGACTCTAGTTAGGAACGAAGTGCCTTACACGATATTTTTATTTCAAAGAATTAATTAATTCAATATTTCAGCATGAACGAATAACTCAATACATTTATCCTGCTCCATTAGTTCTTCGATTTCCTTTCTCCTAAAATCTTTAACATCGTACCGAAGATCTCTAAGGACGTACACTGCCATTCGACCCTGGATACCGACTGCTTCTGCTAGGATACCTTTGAGAACGGACGCAATGAACTTAGACCTCGAAACTCCGTATGTGAAATTTTCACCTAAGTAATCAACAAAAGCACCCATATACAGTTCTATTATGGAGTCGAAGTATGTGCTCACCAGTTCAGCTACCTCCTTCACTATATATCTTCCAAAGACGAAGCCTACGGCATCTACACCCTCCGACTTCCTCTTCTTCGGATCAGCGAAAACTTCTGGCATCTGTTTCATACTCTGTCTAACAGCTTTGAAATACAACATCGTTAAATGTATATGCACATACTTATCAAAATATTCCTCTTTTGGCATGAACTTCTGTGTCCAATCTAAGACCCTCTCGATCACTGACAAACACGACGTGTATTTGGTGTCCAGAAACGCCGCATTATATTTTAGACTCATCATTATTTGATCAAGCATCAGTTGGAAATTCCAGTGCCCTTCGCAACGCAACTTTTCTAATGTCTCTATAAACCTGTCACCAACTTTAGTGAATCTCCTCTTTAGATCCTCGTGATTTCTAGATAACATCAAGAATCTTATAAATATTGCAGGATATGATATATCTGGTTCCTCTTCTAACATCCTGAACAAAATGTTTTCGATCATATCTTCTCTTATGTCAGGTAGAAGCATGCACAACTGGCGAAGCATTAAATGTGAACCTGATTTGGAGATTTTTTCAAGCACAACGTACAACGTTCCGCAGTAGTCTGGTTTGATGTTAGACGGAATCCATTCGGTTTTTCGGAGTAACTGGCGAAGCCTTTCGCGGGATGAGAGATCGACACTTGAAAACAGAGGTTTAACGATATCCCATACTCCAGGGTCAGCAGTAGCGCCGTGACGACGGAAGTACGGCAACGCAACATGCAATACAACTACGGGATGCAGCCTCGCTGCTGATTCGAAGGTGCCGAGAAGTAATTCGCCCGCGGATCGCATACTAAGTGCTAAGGCTACTCTTACTGTACGTCGTTCAGCCGCTAACGCACGAGTTAATTCAGCTCTTTCCATTTCCCGACAGCGAATTGCTCGCGTCGCGACTGCTTTCACGCCAGCCTTGCGCCAACCCCATTCCGCCAAGTTAACGACAGGCCGGGCTCGGTGTGCGCAGGCCCGCAGCGCCGCCCCAAACTTCACGCTTTCTTTACCCGCTGCATCTAACTCACGTAATTCTTTCTCAAAATCTTTGTACAAGAGACTTGCCAACGGTCGTGCCAACTTTACATTCTTGCAACTTTCATTATTTTGTTGAGCGATCTTCTCCTTTAACGCGCTCCTGAGTTGTATTGTAAGTAAGTCTTTCTTCTGATTGAAGTATATCACTAGCTTCGAAACGAATACGTCAAACTTTGATTGACCCGTAGCTAGTATATCTGCAACTTTCTCAAGTTCAAGGGCAGGAGGGTCATGACGCAGCGCGTTCAACAGCCCTGCCTGATCGCACCGAAACTTTAAGTTTTCTCTAAGTAACTCACGACGTCCAATCCTCGCATCATATAATCGTTCTAGTATGGAGCGAGCGATTTTGGCGTCACGAAAAGCCAAGCTCTTCACTGCTTCCACCACAGGTGATGCTTTCTCGACACGAACGTGGTATATTTCAATGACATCGAGCAGTTGATAAAGCCGTTCTGCGGCGACTGCTGCGTTCACGTCTTTGGCGGCAGATGCTAACATGTTTTGCAGACCATTAGCAACGTGGACTCGCTCATCGTCGTTTAGGGAATACTCCGCCATCGTTGAAAAGTCATTGAGAAAAGCGTCGCGAATGGCTTGTTCGCATTCGCCAGCTAACAACTGGCGAATCACGACGCAGTGCAGTCCCTCGCGGCACGCTGCTTCGGATGGTGCGCCGTCGAGCCCGAGTCCGTGCCCAAAATCCAGAAAATGCTGCCACACATCTGCAGGCAGGCGCCAGACATTAGCGCGCTTTACAAGGCTGCGCAGTATGGAGGCGCGTGTATGCGGTGGCTCGTTACTGTGCCGGGCTGCTAGACGTAACAGAGCAGACACCGCATCACTACGCCCACCGCTCTTGCTAACTAGAACAAGAAAAATATCGCGGCGTCTATCTGCAGTACCTGCAGCTCGTAAACGTAGCTCTAAGTCGTGCAGCGCTCGGTCGAATCCGATAAAACGAAACTCATTAAACAAGCGATCTAAGTCTGATTTTACTGCCACACACGAGTCTTTAACGAAGTTGCCAAAGCGAGAATATTTCCTTTTTTTCAGCATCGCCCTAAAGTCACATCCCTCAGACATCTCACAGATTGGCCAGAAATCCTCCTCGTCGAATATTTGTGGATCAGAGTCGGAATGCGGAGGTGCCTCCGGCGTGGGATACGGCCATTCCTGTACTCGCTCTCCGATATCCTTCTCAACGAACACTAGTTTCTTGAACGCGGCTCTCTTATCGGGTCTAAGACGCTTTATCAGTGGCTCCACGACTTTGTACTGGAACCAATGCTGCAAGTAGCTTGCTTGAGCTAGCTTCACAACTACTTCCTGACACTCCTCGACACTGAGCCGAGCAGCAAGAGTCGGGATGTGCAGCAAATACGCAACGTACAGCTCCAACTTATTTGTGAATCTAGTTTTATGGTAGCGTAGGATGTAGTCAGTTGCCAAAGGACTGAATCTGCTAAAACTATTCATATTGAAATACTTTTCCGTGATATCAAGGAACACATCTGCATCTGACTTCAGTACGCATTTCACACTGTTGTAGTAGGACTGTTCTTGTTGGAGATAGCGGGTTTTCACATCTTCATCCGTCGCTAACGAATCAAAATATATTTTGGCGACTCTGGGACATTTCTCACACAATACTTTTAATGAATGTGTGGATAATTTAGTTAATATCTTGGGAGTCTCTATCAGTATGAACTCATGACTACAATGACTCAGAAACTTCATGGCAAACTCAAATGAGTTCTCTTTGTAGTGCTGATAGAACTCCTGACACATTGCTGGGTTTCGTAGATTGATGTAAAGCCAGTGTTTCATTTTGTTAACTGCTGGCGTAATCATTTCCGGGAAGAGAACATCTTCTAAATATTCAGGGTTAATAATATCACGGTGGTCTACCAGCCATGTTGATTTAAGGGCTCTGCTGACGTATAACATGTCGTCGTCTTTTAAATTACGTATTAAGTAGTCCACGTGTTTTAGTTCTATGGCGAGGTCTATTTTAAAGAGACGATCGACTGGAGACTCTTCGGACAGGGCCTCGACATCCTGGATTGTAGTTCCACTCTCTTTAGCCTCACGCACTAAAGTGTTAAGACACCGGTGCCGTTGGCCCAAGATAAGTCCTGACAACATGATGGGTGTTAAAGGCGCCATCTGGAAATTTATGTTAGAAATCATTTATTATGGTGAACACTGATTGAAATTTTGAATTGTATCATATGGCAAAAACACAGCAAATTGGCTTAGTGTGCCAACTTCTAATTTGATTAATAATTCATTGCCCTGACAACACGTTCAGCAGTTTTTCTGTCTGTCTATAAATTTAAGTTACACCTTGCAGTCTGTTCATGGAAATGTTAATGTTAATCTTGGTACTACGTAACGACCAAAATTTTCTAGAGTTTTTGGTAAGCCTGTCATAGCCTGTCTAGTCGCAAAAACACTGCGAACGTAAGAGGCAGAAATGTAATTTTGCACAAGTTATTTATTTCCACGTAGGAGATTTGATAAAAAAAACAGGGCAAAATACAAATGATTAAGGAAGCAGTTAGATAGTTTGAACGATATATATAGATTTATTAACCTGGTTTGAACTCTCCATTCAATCAAACTTGTGGAATTAGTACATACCTGCGAAGATACAACAAAAATACATACGATGTAGGCTGATTTGACCCAAGGGCGGATCCAGGGGGGGGGTCATGGGGGTCATGACCCCCCCCTGGGCTGGGTCCAGGACCTACGTGGACCACTAATTAAAATTGTTCAACTTAATGTTTTTATATATTTTTTGTCACAATATAGATTTTATTTAAGTACTTTCAATATTTAATCAATTTAATATAAAACTTTATTTGACGCTTTAGCTAAAGAAGTAGCTGAGCAGCTAGATGTAGAAATTATATGTCCCAGAATAGTGTGAAGACCAATACATAGGGCCAATAACCAACCTGCTCAATCTGCTGAAGAGTATTTCCGCAGAGCCATATACATCCCTCTTCTGGATTCAATAATAAGTGACCTACAGGACCGTCTGTCTCCTGAAATACTTAATTTCTTTCAGATACTTAAGCGTTTTCATGCCAAAAAGCGAATACAGTAATCAAGACATTGAAACTGTGAAACAACTAGCAACCGATTATTCATTGATACTAGATAATCCAATTTCTGTCGTTGTAAACGAATATCGGCTGTGGATGGTGAAGTGGCAGCGGAGTCAGGACATACCGCAGTCGATTTCTAACCTTATTTTAAATTGCGATATCAGAGGTATCCTAATATAAGAAAATGTTTATGTATTATGGCTACACTACCTGTTAGTGTAGCGACAGCGGAAAGATCTTTCTCTACGTTACGAAAAATCGAATCGTGGCTAAGAGCTTCAATGGCTGAAGAACGTCTAACCGGCACTTCTCCACGTCCATAAAAACGTACCCATTGAAGCAGATGAAGTGCTAACGCGTTTCGGGAGAAGACGTAAAAGAAAAATTGATTTTGTTATTTAAATATAGGTAGGTATTTTTAGGTGTAATGTAATATAGTCCTTTATTTAGTTTCGGACATGTAACCCCGCGTTATGTAGTTAATGTTTTTAATACACTTGGAGTTTTCTGTGATCTCTTCAAAGCCTTTGATTGCGTGCACCATGACTTTTGCGTAAATTACGTCATTACGGTGTCCAAAACGAAGCTCTCAACGTAACCATTTCTTATTTACATAATAGGGTCCAATGTTTAGATGTTAATGGCGTGAAATCTTCCGGGCTACCAGTTCAGTTAGGTGTTCCGCAAGGCTCAATACTGGGTCCATTCTTGTTCTTAGTATATATCAATGATATAACATTCCATTTGAAGGGCATCTGTGACGTTGTACTGTTTGCAGATGATACCTCTCTTATTTTTAAAGTAGACAGGAATAGACAAGATTTTGACGACGTAAACAGTGCACTCTTAATAGTTACAGATTGGTTTACGTCAAATAACCTAGTTCTCAATGCCAAGAAAACGAAATGTGGTTCGCCTTACCGAATGTTAGAAATCTAGGACCCAACATCGTCTTAGATAAAGAGGTGCTTGAAACTGTAGGCTCGGCAATTTTTCTAGGACTAACAGTAGATGCCAAATTTCAGTGGGGACCTCATATATCAAGTCTAGCGGGAAGGCTCAGTTCGGCTGCCTACGCCGTCAGGAGAGTAAGATAATACACTGACGTTGATACAGCTCGTTTAGTCTACTTTACTTATTTTCACAGCGTTATGTCCTACAGTGTTCTGCTGTGGGGCAAAGCCGCTGATATACAAAATATAATTGTCCTTCAAAAACGAGCTGTTCACCAGCTAGGTGCCACAGTTTCTCTAAGAGATTTTTTTAAAGATATTGGTATTCTCACTGTTGCATCACAATTCATCTTTGCCAACATCTTATACATTATATAGTATATTAGGCAAAATTTACACTTTTACACTAAAAACAGTCATATTCACAGTGTTAACACTAGAAATAAGGACAAACTATTTGCCCCCTTTCACCGGCTTCATAAGATTCATAACTCATTTGTTGAGCTGGGTATAACCTTTTATAACAAGATACCCTCTTCTTTGCATGCGTTTAAAGCTCAAGTAAAACCCAAGCTTTGTTCAAAGGCATACATACTATTCCATCAACGACTACTTACACAATAAGAATAGTTGGTCACCCTAATTTAACGCAAGACAATGTTTATGTTCTTTCTCCAGAATTAGCTTAGTGACAGGTTATTGTTATTTAACTTATTTATTTATTTTACTTCGATGGTCTTAGTTTATCATTTTTGACTTCAAGTGACAGCTATGTGAACAGAACCCAGCAATGTATAATATGTAAGATGTCACGCCCTTTATGCCTGGAGGCTTTTATTTTAATTTTAATTAATTATTTTTTGGCTTGAGTACGTATAGTTTTTATTATATTTGTTGGTATATTAGCGTGGCTAGCTGGCATATGGCAAATAATTTAATTTTATGTTCTGGTCTTGTAATGTTAATTAGGTACCTAGTATTGTATACTATAAAGTATTTTTTTTACTGAATAGACAGGTGTGCTGCTGGGGAGTTTGTTGCGCCACTTCTTCTTTCCAGCGACAGTACTAGGAAGTGGTGAAGGGCGGGCGTTTTTGGGGAACTGTCTTTTGTAATTTTGACGTTCAAAAAGTGCTGATTCTCAGCCTAATTTGAATAAATGACTTTTGACTTGACCACAACTATCTGACCCCCCCCTGGCGCCAAAGCTGGATCCGCCCTTGATTTGACCTTGGTACTATTTTAGAAACGACGCACCAATATACAGCTAAACAAAAACTAAAAGAATAACGTATGATACCTACTTTGTTTCTAATATTTGTTATTACTTATTTAGTTTAAGTATTTTATATACGCTACATACTAAAATAAATTACTTGTTAAATACCATTTTTTTTTTCCGTTGGTAATATTGTTGTCTTAGTTTTTTATCATCTGTGGACTGTACAATCACAGACCACAGATGTAATGAATGAATTATTATGTACACACGTGTATACAGTGAGCTGAGTGCTCAGTATGTACAATTCTAAGATGGCCTATTTCCTGCTTTAAGATGAGAAAGCAGGAAATAGGCACAGCTCAGATCAATACTGTTCAATGCTGTCACAAAATGTCTGCGCAGTGTCGTACCTACATGCGAATAAAAAAATCAAATTTACCTACAGTGCCGGATTCCGGACACCATTAAAGTCCACTCGTGCCCAACACCTTATGATGCTGCCTGCACCTGTTTCCACCTTTCTAAAGCCGAATCTGTGTAATATCTGGGGGTCATAGTCGACAATACCCTTAGATTTCAACAACATATAGACTCACTCATTACTAGGCTACGTAAATTGATATATTATATGTTTTCAAAACTGAGACACGTAGCGGATGACAAACAAGAGGTCAGTCTACTTCGCCCTCGTTCAGTCGCTGATAAGTTACTGCATAACATCTTGGGGCGGTGCACCTAAAACCAGTCTCCTTGAACTCGAGAGCGCCCAGAAAGTTATCTTAAAAGTACCTATCCAATTTTCTCCCATACCGTTATCCTACAGATCTGATAAACAAGCAATCAAAAATCCTAACAGTACTACCTATGCCAACTATTTATCCTGAATTATAACGACACTCACTAGATTTTCTACTTCTACTCACCTATCACCCATCACTGACACATGGTAAGAGACGATATAATTCCGTAAGTCGCACTCATTCTCCTGTTTCGACAGTATTCTCCAACCGCTTCTTTTGCTTCTGGGATGATTCTTGTAAAACAAAATCAATAAAACTACAACTGATTTTTTTTATTACAAGCTTTTATTTAACTTGCGATGTACGAGTATGTAACTATGTTTGTTCGGGTGGACTCTTGCAACTCAATTTTGAAGCAGATCTTCAACCGATTGAGCTGAAATTTTGCATGCATGTGTAAATCGGATGAAAATGCAAAATTATTATGACATGGAGCTGATCTGATGATGGAACCGGAAGGTGGCCAAAGGAACTCGGTAGTTAAACGACACAACCCCATCGAGTTTGGACTCGTTTGATCCGCCTTGACGAGAACTTTGGTGCTAGATGGTAACCAGGGTCTGATGATGGAGCTGGAACATGGCCTTATGAACTCCGTAATTAAACGACACAACCCCATCGATTTTGGGCTCGAATGATTCGTCTTGACGAGTACTTTGGTGCTAGATGGTAACCAGGGTCTGATTATGGGACTGGAAAATGGCCATAGGAATTCGGTAATTAAACGACACAACCCCATCGAGTTTGGGCTCATATGATTCGTGTTGTCGAGTGCTTTGGTGCTAGATGGTAACCAGGGACTAAAGATGAACAGGTAGCTTGAGTGCAGTTAACGCATATAACGGAAAAACACTGCTACGCGCTACGAACTACGCCGTAGTCAATTTCGTATTAAAAATAGGTACTAAAAATAAAATTAAAATAAAAAAACTAAAAAAAACAAGCTTTTATTACTTATTAATAAAAGGGACTAAAAAGTTAAAAATAATTTAAAGATGATAAGATATATAATAGGTATAAATAAAAGCGTGTTACATGTTCTTTAATGTTCCATCAAATTGTTTTTTAAAAGCTTTTTTTTTCTTTTAATTTTATTTAACCTTAATAAAGGATAATGTAAAAAGAAGCTTGCCACGTGGCTCCAGGGGCTCAACGAAAAAAAAAAAAAAAATGGGCTCAACTATGATCACACCGAAAAACTTCTTACCAGTATGACTTAATGTTTACCGCAGAGTACCTACATTATACAACCTCGTAATTTAAAATTTGATAAATCACTTTTATTATTATTTATCATGCAATGTATCGAACTGCAAGATGTAAAGAACTGCGGAGACCAGCAGTGCGATTCTGTAACCATGTCACCGTGAAAACTTAGATGAAGTAAGCGTGGAGTGAGCTGTCATTCCAAATAATGCTAGGGATTGACACTACTGACAACTCACATCAAGCTCACTTCACTTGAGTTTACACGGTGAGATTTTTACAGAATCGACCGGCTGGTGACCTGAAACACAGGCCCTTAAAACCTAGCTTAGGCACCAGTCTCCCACAGTAAACTAAGCCAAATAAAATATCATGTGTAACAGTGACTGTAATATTTATTGTGGTTTGAAAATAAATATCTACTTAATATTATTATCTTTTTGGGACAACAGAAGAATTGGCTACAATAAAAAAAAATAAAGAAGAGTCTTAAAACTGTAAAAAGTCATGGACATTTTTTATGAATACCTTATACCTTGAAATTTTAGTTTCACAATAATGCCACTATTCAATTCACATCACACTTGCTTATAGTATTTTATTTAGATGCACATTTAGCAGAACACTGAGACCCTGGGAACACAATCGCGGCAAAAGACACAGAAATAGCAAAGCAACAGAGTGAGCTGAGTAAAGCCTCTTATTCACGACTAGCTTCTGCCCGCGGCTTCGCCCGCGTGGATGTCGGAAATTATCCCACGGGAACGTGCTAACAGGATAAAATGTATGTGCTTCCCCAGAATGTCATCTATCTCGCGGGCCCTTTGTGGCTAATAACAATAGAAAACCATTTGTGTCTCATTAGTGGTGATTAAGAGGGTACATATGATATCTTTACCTAAGTACCTACTACCTACCTAATAAAAAAAAAACTCAATAACAGAAAATTAAATACCTACCTACCTAAATAAACCTATTTCTGATGATAACTAATCTAAACACAATAAATAAGCAAAATCCCTAAAAACTAATATCTATACGAATGACTAATCCTACCTAACAGTATTATAAAATAACCTACGGTCACTACGTACACTATCAAATATGCTACCTATACTTTAAAATTAAAATCTATACCTACGACTTATATGAAAATAAACCTAAATAACTCTAAAAACTAAAAGGAATAAAAATGAACTCCACTGTGGGTGACGTAACCTACGACAAACTTATTATTTGCGGTTGACACAGTAATGGGTCTAGGGATCGAACCGCAAAATTAAGTTTGTTTTTTATTGTATATACTTTTCCGGGATAAAAAGTACCCAGTGTGGTGCCTAGGATATTAAAGAATAATTATACCAAGTTTCATCGTAATCGAACCGGTAGTTTTTGCGTGATGCCTGAACAAACAGACAGACAGACAGACAAAAATTTTTTTAATCACATTTTTGGGTTCGGTGTCGGTCTAGTAACACCCCCTGCCATTTATTTTTTTGATATTTTCAATGTACAGAATTTTCACTTCTACAGATTTATTATAAGTATAGATACATATCCAGCTGTACGTCCGCTCCAGGTCGCGGTGTTGGAGATAGCATACATACTATCGTGCGTGCGTCCAGCGTGGTAGATGTAATTGAACGAACGTAATATGTAAATATGCGCACATGTTTTATTTTTTTAAATCAAAATGCCACCAGTTATTATCAAAACGCCAAACAATGGGAGTACTTCCGCTGTTGTCAATGATATTATAAGTAGTACTTATAATATCATTGGTTGTTGTCAGCAGCAGCGGAGAAAAGGAAAAAAATAAGAAGAGATTTTGGATGTTTTTTTATTTAATCATAAACGTGCTATCCTCAAATGAATAATATCATGACAGATTTTAATCTATTAGATTGAGACTTACATCTTTCAATAAATCGTGAAAGTGTTTTACGATCCATTTGACGTGCAGTCACCTTTCGACACACGCTCTAATTGGTGAATTTGCACCCTAATTGCGTAACACACGATCAATCGGAATCGGTTTCATTTTGACAGTTCAACAACATTCATTGCGTTATTTACGTGTTGAGCAGACAAATTTTTCGAACTTATAAAGCAATGGATTAGCAATTTGCTTCAAAATTATTCAGATTCCGAATGATCGTGTGTTACGCAATTAGGGTGCTGTTGTACACATCAAGTTTATACACGATCAAGCACGCACGACGCACGATCGATCGGACGTACGTCCGCGTTATTCACTGTCTATTTGCACGACGTTCGACGTGGTGGACGTGTTCGCTTGATGCACAATTGTTCGTGCAAATCTAGCAAGTAAATAATAATAATCTACTATATAAAAATAAGTCGGGTTTTCCTTCCTGACGCTATAACTCCAGAACGCACGAACCGATTTCCACGGTTTTGCATTCGTTGGAAAGGTCTCGGGCTCCGTGAGGTTTATATCAGTAGGAGTAGGGAAGGAGTAGTGTAGGAGTAGGGTAGGAGTAGGGAAGGAGTAGTGTAGGAGTAGGGTAGGAGTAGGGTTGGAGTAGGGTAGAAGTAGGGTAGGAGTAGGGTAGGAGTAGGGTAGGAGTAGGGAAGGAGTAGTGTAGGAGTAGAGTAGGAGTAGGGTTGGAGTAGGGTAGAAGTAGGGTAGGAGTAGGGTAGGAGTAGGGTAGGAGTAGTGTAGGAGTAGGGTAGGAGTAGGTTAGGACTGTTAGGAGTAGGGTAGGAGTAGGTTAGAATTAGGGTAGGAGTAGGGTAGGAGTAGTGTAGGAGTAGGGTAGGAGTAGGGAAGGAGTAGTGTAGGAGTAGGGTAGGAGTAGGGTTGGAGTAGGGTAGAAGTAGGGTAGGAGTAGGGTAGGAGTAGGGTAGGAGTAGGGAAGGAGTAGTGTAGGAGTAGAGTAGGAGTAGGGTTGGAGTAGGGTAGAAGTAGGGTAGGAGTAGGGTAGGAGTAGTGTAGGAGTAGGGTAGGAGTAGGTTAGGACTGTTAGGAGTAGGGTAGGAGTAGGTTAGGAGTAGGTTAGAATTAGGGTAGGAGTAGGGTAGGAGTAGTTTAGGAGTAGGGTAGGAGTAGGGAAGGAGTAGTGTAGGAGTAGGGTAGGAGTAGGGAAGGAGTAGTGTAGGAGTAGGGTAGGAGTAGGGTTGGAGTAGGGTAGAAGTAGGGTAGGAGTAGGGTAGGAGTAGGGTAGGAGTAGTGTAGGAGTAGGGTAGGAGTAGGTTAGGACTGTTAGGAGTAGGGTAGGAGTAGGTTAGGAGTAGGTTAGAATTAGGGTAGGAGTAGGGTAGGAGTAGTTTAGGAGTAGGGTAGGAGTAGGGAAGGAGTAGTGTAGGAGTAGGGTAGGGGGTAGGACACCACGCGAACGAAGTAGCGCCGGGCAGCTAGAAATAATTTATATGGCAAAACAACGTTTGCCAGGTCAGCTAGTAATATATATAAATAATTTGTCGAACATATTCACGTCGTTTTTCGTCGTGCATCGTTCATGACCATGGCAGACGTACAGCCAGTTCGACCGTTTATAAGTGGCTTAATTTAAACAATAAAATGCTATCATAATCACCCTATAACGTCCCCACTGCTGGGACACAGGCCTCCTCTCTGTGAGAGGGAATGGGCCGTAATCCACCACGCGGGCCCAGTGCGAGTTGGTAGATGTCACATGTCTTCGAATTTTTGGTCCTGGGACATGAGAGCAGTGGTGGCCAAGTGTTAACGGACCCGACTCACTAGTTGTAGGTTGTGGGTTTGAACCCAAACAGGCGCTTTACTTTGTGTAATTTATTTCATTACCATTGCTCTCAAAAACTGTGAAAACATCGTGAGGAAACCGGCATGTCCTAGGATAAAATGCTAATTTACATATTTGTGGTTGGCCGGTAAACTGCCAAAATTTTTCCCAAAATACCAATGACGAGTGCGATATTGGCAAAATTATGGTCTCTTCCACAAAAGCCATTTCAACTCTTCATTGCGAGTCTCATAATTTGAACGCAACATTGTTGAATGAGAAAAAAAAAAAAAAGAAATGAATTGTCAAAACTTCGAAAATGTCAAACTGATTAAACTTTATGTTTATTACAGTTTATTCCGTTTATTCTAAATGTAGTTGCATTTTGTAGTAAATCTGCTGAGATTCCCGAATTAAAATGGAACTACAAGCCGACATAAGTTTACCAGCTCTTAAATTCTTCACAAATGAATCTGAACATGTTTGTAGGTTATGTCTTTCTTCGACGGAACAACAAGAGGTATCATTTGAAGACACTGTACGGCTTCAGAGGTCCTATTTGGATGAAACCCTTACTTTTGTGGATATGTTCCGTGAACTAGGCGTAAGTATATAACACCAAACAGTTATTTACAGAGAAGAATATTTGGAATGATATTGAATTTCATTTAAATGCCTGAATAAAAAGAAGTAGTAGGTGGCTTAAAGAAATGATTAGTGTTAAAGCCTGTGGGATGGGATTTTCCATTGGCAAAAGGCAAAAATGACGAACTTCAATATCAACTCATTTATCTGATGAATCTTCAAAAATCCGCCCTAAGAGCTCACTTTCTTTAGATAAGAAACTCTTGAGCAAAATTTCCAGCTCCAGAAGCTGGAAATTTTCAATAAAATTTAGGCTGTCCATTGTCTTTCAGTTAAAGAATGAAGTTAAGATTATTACTTACGACAGCAGTGTATATTAAACCTGTACTAGGGGTATGAGAAGCAAAACCAAACCCATCAGGGGTATTAATTCAAGCCATTATAATGTGTATTTGATAAGGTCCTGTTGGTCAATATTAATTAAGCCTTATCTTAAGGTTGACCTTATTAATTAGATTTGCCTCCCGGGCGTGATCTGCAGTGGCCTATATGGAAAGCTCTCACTTACATACCCAAGTAGGCCGCTGCAAACACAATTTGTCGAAGTGGGATTTACAGACTCATCCAATATCTAATGCAAGTGTGGAGCTTCTGACCAGACCATGCCCCACTTGCTGGAGTGTCCTACTCCTAAGTGCCCATTCACCTTAGATGATCTAAATAATTCCACTGATGCTGCAATCAACGTGGCTACCTACTGGGCACAAATTATGTATTTTTTTAAACTGCATAAGAGTACCATTGATACGAAAAGAAGCAGATTATGTAGATTACCTCAGAATTTTTTCAATATCTTTAGCTTGTAATAAATCTAAAATGTATTGTTCCAGGTTGTCGAGGAGCCTTCTTTGCCACAAGTCCTGTGCATGAACTGTGCAACTATGACCATTAACTCTTATCTATTCCAAAAATTGTGTCAGCACTCCAAAGATAACTGGAACACTATTCTGAACAGGCTCAGCACAAGTTTAGACCAATCTTCAACTATAGGCCCCAAGCTAGGCGTTCAAACTGTGTACTTGATGATAAAGGATAATGAAAATCTCATGTTCACTAGCCGAAAACGACACACAATCAGAAGTAAAAAGACTGCCCTAAGCAAAATAAGAGAACTTGTCAAAGATAAACGTTATAGGGTGAAGAAGCAAAAGAAAACAAGTGTTATATGTGAAGAATGTGGGGAAAGGTTCAGCTCCAACTGCCACCTGGTCAAGCATATGAAGGTTCATAGCAACTCCAAGCATCCTTGCATGCAATGTCCTAAAGTTTTCGCTTCACAACTACAACTTGATGAACACAGCGAGAGAGTGCATTACCCTAAAAGATTAAAATGTCCAAAATGCTCTAAAAGGTTTAGCACAAACAAAATGCTGACATTGCATGACAAACTATATCACGTGGCGGCAATATGTAAACTGTGCTTTGTACAGTTCCCCTCAAAGAGGGACTTACGAGCGCATTTAAACAAACACGAAGTCAATACATGTCCACGCTGCAGCAAAGCTTTCCTTAACAAGCACACCTTTAAATTACACTTAAGAATCTGTGGCAAACTCGAAGAACGGCAACCAAGCTTCTTCTGTGATATTTGCAACAAAGGCTATGCTACAAAGAACGGATTACGGACACATTTGAAAACAGATCATGGATTTGGAACTGTCCTATCTTGCAACTGGTGTGGGAAAAAGTTCGACGCTAAAAGTAGATTAAACAATCATATCGTCAAACATACAAAGGCAAGGAACTTCCAATGTGGACACTGTGGTGGGAAATTTGTAACGCAGGCAGCTTTAGTTTACCACACAAGGCTTCACACGGGCGAAAGACCATTTCCTTGTGACTTATGCAGCGAAAGCTTCCTTTCGGCCTCCCGGAGGATGGAGCACAAGCGGCGGAAGCATTTCGGTCCTACGAAAGAGTGTCACGTCTGCCACGTTAAGTTCGTCACAGGACATCAGTTGAGGAAACATGTTCAGAGACATTACAATCCTCATAGCAAATTGTTTGTGCCTGAAGTTGAAGCACCATTTACAGTGTATCCAAATATCAGTATAAATATAAATAATAACATTAAGTCGCAGCAGTACCCAAATATATCCAAGTTGTTATCAATGTGAATGTCAGTGACAGAATGTATGGGGCCTAGAATTTGGAGTTATATATTGAAACTATAGTTCGTTTTTTAATCCCCGGGACTAATCTGACATTTAAGTCTTTTGTCCTTGCGTTTACACCTGTCAGATTAATCTCTGGGATTGAAAAACGATCTATTGCTTCTGCCCGCATAATATTTTGATAAAAAGTAGCCCTGTCTAAAAGTAACCCATGGTTCAAAGTATCCCCATACCAAACTTCATCAAAATCGGTCCAGCCGTTTCAGAGCCCGAACAAACAGACAGACAAGAATTATGAAAATTTTTTTTGTGATAAGTACTGTAAATACTTTTATATGCATTAAGTAAAAAGCTGTTATTTTGACAACACAAATAGACCCTTCAATTTTATTTATTTTTTAAGAAGATATACGATATAGATATGACAACAAAACCTTCATTTAAATGAGATCTAGAAAGATCAACGAGCACAACTCTTCTTCAGAGCATTATGCCTTCTGCTTAAGTTTGGTTACATTTAGGTATAGGTAAAATTAAACTGGCTTAAATTTTTGTGAGGGCATGTATGTAATATATTTATGTCATGAAAAGATTAACTTGAACATTATTGTAGTCTTCAGAGGCAGAAAATAAATGTGGAAAAAATGAGCAGAACCAAACAATAGGTAATCTAGAGATTAATATTTTAATACTAATTTATTAAAAACTTTTACTGCCATTATTTATTTATAGTTTGTCAAGGAATGCTGCCAGTCGAAAAATATTGGCAGACTGAAAGACATCATAATTATTATTATTGTAATAGTGTTGACTGACAAGTGACGTGTGCTAATGCTACAATATTACTGGGGGTTTACCACCAGCTCTCATAGCAGGGCAGAAGTTGAACTGCACTGCTTTTTTGTACTAGTCATAGAACAAAAAAGCAGTGCAGTTCAACTTCTGCCCTGCTCTATGAGCTGGTGGTAAGCTCCCTGGTCTATCATAGCTAAAGCAGTTGGTCTATGTAAAAAAATAACAGTATAAATAAAACATCAGTATAGATTATGTTTGTTTTAATATAAAAGCAGTCCTACCTTCTAAAATACTACAACTTCAATATTGATTTTTTTTTCTCTTCATAAAATACACTGAACAATCATATTTGACAAACATAACATAAAAAAAATAGAGATAACATATGCTAAAGTACACAAATTCATCTTCAAGGCTAGCCTACCTAGGAAAAAATCAATGTCTTTCAAGGCTTGCAGAGAGAAATAGGTCTGGCACACAAGCCTTGAAATTAAAATTAATTTATCTGCATTAAAGTGCACTAATATATTTCATATTGTACTATGATTCCCGAAAAGTCCACTTGATTATTTGGTTAGAAACACTCCATGTAAAATATTGGTACTCGGCTGCATGCAGTCCACTGGAAGCCGACCCCAACACAGTTGGGAAAAGGCTAGGCACAACATAACATAATCAGCCTATAATGTTCCCACTGCTGAGACAGGCCTCCTCTCGATGAGAAGGAGTTTCAATGGGATGGTTAGACACACTAGCAGCTAATTAGCTGATGCGTGTGCATCAAATAGCTTGGAGATAATATTTAATCTGTCCAATCAATTCTTGATGTTGGAATAAATGATTTTAAGTAGATTCCATACTAAATAAGAACATAAGCTATTATTGAAAGTCTTTTGAAGAGCCACCATAGTTCTTCATATCAGTCAATAAACCTAACTCTCATATTCTCAACAGCTGGAACATTTGGAGGTATTAGACTCCTGCCAGCATACAGCTTGTTGGACGGATCATGATGTTTCCTTATATGCTGCTTCAAGAAGTTAGGGGTGAAGAATTTTCGAGAGCAGATCTCACACATAAGGGTTGGACCAACATGTTTGAACTTTATATGCTCAGCCCTAGCTGAGGCATTCACAAACTTCTCATCACAAAATGTGCAGCTGTATGGTTTGTCCCCAGTGTGTCTCCTAGTATGGTACAACAACGCCTCTTTAGACACAAACAGCCGACTACACAAGTCACACTTGAAATTCTTTTCTCCAGTGTGCTTCACCATGTGCACCTTCAAGTAACTTGGAGCAGTGAACTGCTTATTACAATATTTACAAGTATGAGGCTTAGCATTGCCATGAACAAATCTATGGTGGACCCGTAAACCTCCTGGAGTACTGTAGCCCTTTCCACACTTGTCACAAAAATATGTCTTCTCAATTTTACTTCTAATTGGGTGTGGGTCCAACAGGTCTTCCAGACACAACTTGACATGTTTCAAGAAGAATCCTTTAGTGTTGTAGCTTTTGCCACACTTTGGACATTCACTTTTAGAGATGTGTTTTTGTTCATGTATGTGCAGTTTATCTATACTTTTGAAAGACTTTCCACAGTCCTTACATACAAATACTCCATGGGCTTTATCCTGATGTTGTTTCAAGCTTTCCTCCGTGCATCTAAATTGATTGCATTCAGGACATTCATATTTATGCTGACTGTCTTCGTGGGCGGCCAGCTCACTCTCATCACTTACATTATCGTAGCATTTCTCACATGTGAGTATAGCATGAGTTGATACGTTATGTACTCTGAGCTGCATTATGTCTTCAAATTGTTCATTGCATTTTGTACACTGAAAAATATTTGTTGTTTGAGCTTTCTTCTTCTTCGCTTCATTATCAACCAAAATAAGTTGAGACTCATGTTCACTGACTGATATGTACATAGTATGATCTGCACTTGTGGTGTCAATATCAACAGATAGTGTGTTTGAGAGATTATTGAAGACATTATTTAGTACATTGGTTGATTTTTCACATGATTGTAGGAACTTTAGTGATTCAAGTGCTTTGTCTACACATAGCATACACACTGCATCTATCCCAGCAATCTCTTCACAGATCTGAAAACAGAGATATTTTGATAAGAATAGGTATAGGTGGTACAGGACTTTTTATTGACACTTGTCAATGTCCTAAACATTAGTCTTTATTTAGCAATAAACAAGATGTCTTTATCTAGTTTTATGTTAAAAAGAACAGAATAAAGAAATATTTTAATTAAAAACTGGATTTTAACAGGTTCACTGTCCACAAAGTAGACACAATAGTTAAACAATCAACTTGAATCATATGTGATTCATGGAACAGGGTTAAGTATCGTTTTGTCAAATTTAATTTTCACTTCAGTTATGCCACCAAAATCTCTTGCATGCATGAATGATAACCTAATTTATTGTAACTTACTTCAGCCCCTAAAAGTTTCGTTAGTATTTCAGAAAGCGCTTGATAAACCCCACTCGAGGAGTCCAACGACACAGAATCATAAAAACGAACGTAATGTTCCTGTATATCCTTTAGGCATAACCTGCAATGGCTGTACCGATTTTCGCTCAGTACGTTTGACACAAGCACATTTAATTCTGACTCCTCAATCATTTTCACGAACAAATCTACAACAACAGCGTCAAATTGTTTGTTGAAACTAAACAAAGTTCAAAGCGAAGCGCGCGCTTAAAAATTTTTCGTTCAAGAATCTCCTTCCCACGTAGGTAGGATCAATCGTCGCCATGAAACAAAATGGCGGCCATATGCTATAATAATCACTCAGATTTTTTCTTAACTTGTTCGGGTTTGTTTTTGCGATAATAATAATAAATTGTTTAAAAAAATCATCCTTTCTTGAAAAACGTTTACATGGTAAATATTTTTGTATAGTAGCGATAAGAAGGGTCGAATGAATATTTCACAGAATGCATTGTTTGTTATTTTTGACACTTGCAACTTTCAAGACACAATAAACATTTTGTT
The DNA here is from genome assembly GCA_945859715.1 of Apamea sordens. NCBI lineage: Eukaryota > Metazoa > Arthropoda > Insecta > Lepidoptera > Noctuidae > Apamea > Apamea sordens. Next base: position 995,015 of record OX244009.1, on the reverse strand, counting down.
GAATTTGACTTTGACAGCGGCTTTATTTCGTCAATTTAAGGGCCGTTTTCGTGTCACGTTTTCGTATGTACAGACGCCAGCACATCAAGCTACTACAATCTGTCGAATTTCTTTAGTAGATTTTCAACTTTATCGCTAAATCATTAAGGTTCAAGGTTGATTGGGAAAATTTGATAGTTTCGGGTAGCTTGACGTGCTGGCGTCTGTACATACATACATAGTTCAAGTGTTACTAGACTAGAGTCGAAAGAAAACGTTATGAATAAAATCTCTTCGGATTATAGATGGGTCGTCGGCGTACTTGGCGTCAACGAAACTCGTAGAAACGTAAAAAACAGGAGAAGTGGCAAGAAGTCGTGTTTGTGTCGTTGCTGCATGCCCGAAATGACCATGCACTAGGCAAATGGCCGTCTCCGCGAATTTTTTCACGATCACGGTCGAAAGCGCACTAGGCGCTTTCGACCGTGATCGTGAAAAAATATAAGAATGCCGAGTAGTTCAATGGTTTCTTGTAAAAATCGAAGCAAAAAAAAACTTTGTAAGTCATGGAATCACTTACCATATATAAATATAAGTATTTTACCATATTTGTCTTTAAAATCATGAAAACCAAAAAATTTTAAAATATTTCTTGCTTTTACTACGTTAATTTTGTTTTCAAATATCGCAACAACTGTACTATTTTCGCAGTAAATACAGTGCTCCTTAACCACTGCCTAGGTAAAAAAATTGTATGTCACTAATTATCGATAGATGTCTCTCTGATACCAACTTAACAATTGGTCGCCGGTAACGTATTATTATTCTAATACACGGTTACAAATGGCAATAAATTAAAACAAAATAGTTCATGTGTTACTGCCAACTTTGGCGAAATTTAGCGTTTGATGTATGTAATCAATCAAATTTTCTTAGCTGCTATTGCGTTATACAGGGTTATTTTTCAAAGACCAGCCAAAAAAGAAGTGGTACGACCATCAAACTTAACAACTTTCTCCGTGGGACCAACGTCGTAATCGCGAATAAAAATTCAGCAGTCCCTTATATTTAGGTCGAGTAGGTATTGAAGTTTTCTATGGGACAGTTGATAAAATTTTCGCGATTACGCTATTTGTCCCATGGAGAAAGTTGTTCAAAAAAGATGGCATGGATATTTTCACGTTTAGTTAAGCTATAAAAAAGAAGAAGAAGTAAAACTAATTTTCCCCTAACAATTCCTTAACTTATTTATAATTTTCAAGCGTTTATCAGGTACTAGCTTTTGCCCGCGGCTCTGTAGAAATTATTTTTCGCGGTAATGTGCATCGAAGTCAAGTAGTATCGCAGTGAAAATCTTTGCGCGGTAACGTGCATCGAAGTCAAGTAGTATCGCAGTGAAAATCTATCGTGGTAACGTGCATCGAAGTGTAGTGGCTTCGCAGAGACGCTCTTTTACAGTAACGTGCATCGCAATTTTGTAGCATCGTATTAGCATTTATCGATATTTTGTGCGTCCAAATTCCGTACTCTACTCAGTAGGTTTGCAGTGACCACTGACCACAGAGTAAAGTAATATATTATATCGGGAATATCGCATTGAGATATATATCGGGATGCCAGTGAAGTGACCACAGAGTCCTTTTATTTCCAGTGACCCCTCCTCTAAGCCTTTTATGGTATATATATAGGGTTGCCAGGTCGCCAAACTTATTAGCCGGACAAACCAGCCAGTTTGGCCGGACATTTGGGTAGAAAGGCCGGACACCCTACATTATTGAGGATTTTGTGTCTCAGTATTAATAGGTACGACAAAAAAATGTATGTAAAATCAAGTTATTTGATTATTGTCATAATCAGTCATCGGCGCTCGCTCGTTTGCGAAATGTAAAAAGCCTAACAAAAGCCGGACAAGCCGGACACCGTTTATTTTGGCCGGACACGCAATCAAAAAGCCTACCTATGTCCGGCTTTATCCGGACGCCTGGCAACGCTATATATATATATGTTCTGTGCCAGCTGCCAGTGCAAAATTCGATCCAGCCGAATCCCTTTTGCTGCCCTCTCTCAGTGACACCCTAAGCCGAGCTTCGTTCCCCACAGGGGGTGCCCTTAGCGTGTAGTCACTTAAATTTTTAGTAATAAGCCCTGGCTGGAGGCTTTAAGTTTTCTTAAGGCAACCACAGGATAGTCCGGTTAAGTAGTCACGACCTCTCAAGGCCAACTACGAGATGCCACAGTCAAAAAAAAAAAAAACAGCTGCCAGTGCCAGTGTTGCCAATTTAGCGACTTAGTCGCTAGATCTAGCGACATTTCGTATTCTACAGCGGCTTAAATTATGCATCTAGCGACAAAAAAAATCTAGCGACTATTCTAACGACTAATAAAATAAGCACTTTCACTAGCTTCTTAAAGAGCGGATGCATCCACCATTTTAGATTTTCATTACATTAGCGATAGTTCTGATGATGAATAAATCGTGATTATGATTCGAACTATCGCTAATAATCTGAACTTTTTCATCTTAAACTGTTTTTAGTGTTAAGTTTTTGATTTTTTGTTTGTGAAATAATAATATTTTAGTTGGTTTTTATAATTTTCAATTGTTTATCAAATATAAGTTGGAAAATCAAAATCTTTTCTTTTATTCCAACAGACCAAAAAATTGCATTCTAGCGACTTCTGATCTTTGTCCGTAGCTAACGACATCTAGCGGTACTTTTCAAGCGTAAGTTGACGACTTTTTGACAGATAGAGTTGGCAACACTGGCCAGTGCACTGTGGTGCTGTCATGCTGTGTGCAGTGAGTGATAAAGCCAAGCCAAGCTTTATTTATTTTACTTCAAAAATAAAAAGTACCTAAAAAAATAGGTATTACCTAGTTTGAACGAGTGTGATCTTTAATCTTTACAATGCTAATAAGTTACATACTTCGTGATGTTTTGTCCGATACGTCGGACTGTTGTTTCTTGTGCTTCAATACAATAAGCAAAATTGAAACCGCTTCTAATATTGAAGACGAGGTTTTTCTAGGCATCGAAATCGAAACAACTGAAGTATTGTATGAAATAATATACACTGTGTTAGGAGAAAAGGTGAAATAGCTTAATAATTACCAATTTATTACAGTGCGGCCTCCAAAAGTTGGTTGACATTTTTCCACTTCAGCTTTCTTTGACACACCACATTATAATACTATAATGTTTTTATTGACTTTGGGCTGATGATTTCTCCATCGCCAGATAACATAAAGTCGAGGAATAAAATTGACGTTTGAGTTTTTGTATGAAATAATTTCAAAATTATTCCTTTATTAAAGTTATCAGACAATTGAAAAATTAGCCCATGGGGCTGATTTCTCCATCGCCAGATAGCTTTTATTCGAGGAATAAAATTGACGTTTGACAGTTTGTATATATTATTTTAATCTGCTGCATGAGACTTTTTGTTACGACTTGGTCCATCTTTTCAAAATTATTCCTCGAATAAAGTTATCAGATGATCGAAATATCAGCCCTAATTCAACTAAGGTAGACTCATCATAAAAAATAATCAAGATTAATTATTTTTATTTTATTTTTGAATCATAATGTGGCATCACAGCTGAAGTGGAAAAATGTCAACGAATTTTTTAAGGCATAGGTATATCCTATGTACTTAAATAAAGCCCAACTTCTCTTCATTTACATCCCTAGTTCTTCACAATATTTTTAACAAATAACTTTGTATGTTTCAGGTCTTGGACAGCATTTCTCCACACAATATGATTTGTCAGAAGTGTACAGGAACAGTTATAAATTGTTATAAGTTCATTCAACAATGTAGACAAAATATAGAGCAGTTGCACTGTACAATAGATTCTCTACAGAAATGCACCCAAAATTCAGGTACAGGAGACTATGATTACAAGTCATTATTTGTTGCTTTGGACACTAGCAACTCTAATGTGGATATGTATTATGATGAACAAGAAAACATCAATAATCAAACTCTATTACGTAAGAGATTTCAAAGACTATATGAAGATTCCCAACAATGTGATGTTATTGAAGTGGAATCAAACTACAGTCCTGATAATAGAAACTATGTTGAAAAAAGAAGAAAAGAAAAAAGTAGTATATTGCAATCTATCAAACTTGCTGACATAGTTCAGGATAAAGATGAACTAAAGAAAAAAAGAAAGAACCTAAAATGCAAGGCATGCTTGAAAGCGTATCCAACACCCGCAAAAATGAAACAGCATTACTTAAGAGCGCATGCACCTAAAGATTTTAAATGCTCTCAGTGTCCAAGAAGTTTTGGGTCTTCGATAATTCTGAAACAGCATATACAATATAGTCACAGTACCGCTGTATGCAGCCAATGCGGTAAAACATATACCAACCTTCACTCACTAAGACGTCATGAACAAGGACACATCGGGTCACGCCTCGTTTGTCAGAAATGCGGTAAGGTTTACAAAGGAAAGCGAGCATTCAACAACCATATTGAGAAGAAGTTATGTGAAAAGATGAGAAAGTCAAATGCAGAAGCAACACTCCAATGCGATTATTGTGGAAAAAAGTATGCACAAAAAGCGGCTTTAAGTGTTCACATCCGTTTAGAACATGAAAATGGTAAAGCATTGGTATGTGACTGGTGTGGTAAGAAACTCGGTTGTGTGAGCCGATTAAAAGATCATATTTTGACACATACAAAACAGAAGAATTTTGAATGTGATCTGTGTGGAGGCAAATTTGTAACAAAGACATCTTTGTTGTATCATACAAGAACGCATACAGGTGAAAAACCGTACAAATGTGAGATTTGTGAAAAGTCATTTTTGTCTGCTTCCCGTCGCTCGGAACATGTGAAGAGAGACCATACACAATCTGCCTTAGAATGTGATATCTGCCATGGTATTTTCAAGGGTAATATAAGTTTACTTCGACATAGGAAAAAACATTTTAATATTAGAAGTAGATTATATTGTGATCCTCGAGAACCAGTTAATTTATAAACAAATAATGTAAATCCAAGTATGCTGGACTAAAAACTACGAATAACTATATACTAATAACTATACGAAACACAGGCATCAGCTAATTAGCTGCTAGTATGTCTAACCAAATAATAATAAGAAATATCTATCTATATATAAAATACAAAGCCCTGACTGACTGACTGATACATCAACGCACAGCCTAAACCGCTGGTCCTAGAGACATGAAATTTGGAGGGCGTGTCCTTAGTAAAGAATAGGTATCCGCTAAGAAAGAGTTTTTCGAAATTCCACCCCTAAGAGGGGGATTTTGTTTGTATGGAAAATCTTATTCCTTGAGTTAATAAACTTGAAACTTGGCACCAATACTAATTTATGTAAATTATGAAGTTTGCCATTTTATGTTTTTTTAAACTACCCCCTAAAAGGGGATTGGGGGGGGGGGGTTTCAAAGTTTGTATGGAAGAATTTTAGCGCGCGGTCCGATTATCTCGAAACTCACTATTTATACCTACGATCGAAAGTAAAGTATAATGTGTATTGGGGTTTTTCGAAAATTACCCCTGATGGGCTGAAAAGGGGTAGTCAATTTTACAGAGTAGGATTTTACTGCATGGCTTGATTAGCTCGAAAATTAGTATAAATAATTTTTGAGTCAAATTATGAATACATCCCAAATGATTTTTTTTAAACTCCACCCCTGTGGGAATGAGAAGCGGGAATACAGTTTATATGAAAAATCTTATTCATTTAGTTAATAAACTTGAAACTTGGCAAAAATACTCGCCTAAGTAAGAAATAAAGTTTATTATTATAAGTTTTTCAAAACTACCCCTCAAAGGGGGATATAATTGAATGCGCGGTCCAATTAACTCTGAACTCAGTATTAATACTTTTGACACAAAATAATTAATAATAAGTATATAAAGTTGTCGAAAATTGAGCCTTGACGTGGCAAAAAGGGGTAACTCGATTTTTAAGGGGAGGGTTTGAACTTGAATCTGTATGTTACATTTTCACACCTAAACCACTGAACTTCTGGTTTGGCAAAGAGATAGATGGCATCCTGAGGAAGGACATACTTTCTATCCTGGTAGCATGTTCCCGTGGGATAATTTCCGACATCCACGCGGGCGAAGCCGCGGGTAGAAGCTAGTACTACTTATACGAAATGACATTGTTTTTTGTGCCGATTCAAAGCGCCCTGATCGAGCATCTCAGGCGCTAAAATTGACACATTACCGAAAATGACCGTCGGTTTGTTTTGGTACGTCTCTGATGATTTAGGTCTAAATTGTGGGAGAAGACTTTTTTTGTGTTTACTGAGATATTTAGAACATTTGTATACTGAGAGTAGGTGCATCTTGTAAAACTCACTATCAAAAATATTATTTCCACGGACGCTCACGTTGCTGTCAGCGCCAAAATGGCGAAAATCAAATGTCCTCATTTTGTCATCGATAGTATGAAGTCCAGCGTACTTGTTTATTATAGCACAGTGGTGCATACACACTAGCGACACGCGTCGACGACAGAGGTAACTGTACCCGTCAAAAAAGTGACGTTTGTGTATTGTGGTGAAGGGCGGGAGTTTTTGGGGGACTGTCTTTTGTAATTTTGACGTTCGAAAAGTGCTGACTCTCAGCCTAATTTGAATAAATGACTTTTGATTTTGTCTATGGTGCTTAAATACACGAGCGGCTTGTTGTCGGTCGTTGCCGCCGAGGTGTCGTGAAGAAAGCGGCGCTGTGACTCGGCGTCGCGACGTGCCTACAGAAAAACACATAGCAACTATTCACATTGACGCGCGCAACTCACGCGCGTTCAACAGGGCCATAGGCCAAGTCACCACACCACACCGAGCCACCGTATGGCACACTGCGGCCGGGGAGCGAAGCCCCCGGTACCGCTCGCCTCGCCTTGCGGGGGCGACGCGATCTCGAGTCGGTCGTTGCAGTTGCCTCTGTCGTAGACGCGTGCCGCTCGTGTGTATGTACACTTTCGTTTTAGGTAATTTGATATAATAAGTACTTGGTCAACAAGTATAAAATACACTTGCAATAATCTGTTCATTAATTTTGTTTTATTATTTAACATAACATCAAGCCTGTATGCCCCGAAGGGTTAGGCAGAGGTGTACTGTAGCTATAGTACTCCCACATTTCGCCAGTTATGGTTAAGTACACACGGCTACACGTCAAGCTATACAAAACCAGTTTGTCTTGGCCTCACTTTGTATGATATTTTCTCACAATGAACGGTCAGCCAATACTGGTTTTGCATAGCTTGACGTGTAGCCGTGTGTACCATGTTATAAAAGGTGAGCTTATTGCCATCAATCTGGCACAAATCCAGACTCCGGGCTGATTCTGAGAAATCCCAGATAGACCCAGAGGTCCAGAGGTCTGGCTGTTTATGTATGCGAGTTTAAATGTTTGTAAACGCACCCACGATACAGGAGAAATTCGTGTGTGGGTCAAAGATTTTATTAAAAAAAACCTACCCAATAACACTGCCTCACCCGGGAATCGAACCCAGGACCTCATGCTCACCAGTAGCGCTCACGACCAATAGACCAATGAGTAAATTGTTGTGTGCGCGACGAAGAAGATTCAGACTAATAAAAATAAAAAAAAACGTGGAGGCGCAGGCAGCATTAGCTAGGTCTTCCTAAAGATAAATCTTTAAAGATTAAAACCAGTGAACTTGTATTTTGGACCAAAAACTTTATTCACATAAAGTATCACCAGTACCAGCCTGATTCCAAGCCTACCAGTTTCTTCTTAGCTATCATTTTGGCGATTATCTTCCTGAATACGTCACTTGCATTGTCAACCACAGCCGATACACCGAAATCCATAGTACTCATTGTAACAGGGGACACTTAATAAAAAAAAATCGGAATATTTTAATCGAAAGTTAGAAAGAGATGAAAGTTTCTTAAAATTAAAAAAGTATCTACAACTTACCTCTAGGGTGTACAATAATCTATACCTACTAATATTATATAGAGGTCAAATTGGTTTGTTTGTATGTACGGGGTTGTGTCTAGAACTACCAGTAGGATTGACAATATTCTTTTTGTATTTGATAGCCCAATTCTTGAAGAAGGCTATAGCTTTTAACATCACGCTGTGCCCCGAAAGAACCGGGCAAATACAATAAAAGTCAGAAAGAACGCTACTTAAGCGAAAACGAAGTGATAGCGCGGACAGGTAATGCGATGCGACGCGGTGGAGCGGAGGAACAAAGAAATTTCACGCGGACGAAGTCGCGGCCAGTAACAAAATAAATTGGAATAATTTTCTAACATGGATAGGATAAACAGGAAACTATTCTAAGAAATACAGGGAAATGTATAAAATGTAAGGTAACGTAAAGTAGGAGGAATAGGTAAACATAGGTACATGTGAAAAAGAATGTTTGCAAAAGTCAAGGGAGTCTTCAAAATAATTTTGCTATTGTAATGAAACTATTTTACCATTAATGTATGTATGGTAAAGGTGCAGAGCTAAAGTAACTATTCTATTCATTTAGTGACATATTATCATAATACGGGCAACTTTTAAGCACACTGCTGGTTACCAAACATCAAAATGGTTCATTGCTAGGTATGTTAATATGACATGTGTGCACTACTAACCGTGGTTTCTATGTTTATTTCTTTTCGTACTGCTTTTACTGCATTCAAACTCCGTGATGTTGAACTAAAAAAGATAAAATGCTTTTCCGTTAACACTAATTTACAACAAATTGGCATACTGAAATAAAAGTTCGACTTTACATACCGTGAATATAACTAGTAGGAATATTATAAATTTGGACTGAAAAGTCATGTTATTTAATAATTTTTACCAAAATTATATCTGAAAAAAAGTAAAAAAAAATATTGGCATTTTTCACTTCAATTTATTTTAAAAAGTCGCGGCGTCAAACAAACGTTTTGTTGATCACACAGATAAATAATAGTGTCACAGTCAATTTATAAGTTAGTCGAACGCAGCTTACGCTATGTTTCAATTATGAAATTAACCTTTCGAAGTTGCGAAATAATAATATCTATCTATGATTGATATTAATTTATATCTCGAAATCAAAAAATGTGATGGGTCTATAGATTTTCTAGAAATAATTCACAATAAAATGGTTTCTTTATTTCAGAAATAATTAAAAAGTCAGCATCTCGCAGTCATAACAAAACGCAATGTTGAATGTCTTCCGAGCCGAACCAATAGATGGAGCACGTATGATTGACAAACCTTCCGATTGGTTGGCATACAGAGTGCATCTCTTTCTTTTTCGACAGCAAGCAAAATGGCCGCAACTCATTGTGATACGACAGACGTGTTGGAAATTTTGCGTGATGTCGTGTGATATCCTTCGTAAATAAACAATATTGTTCAAGTGTCGCGTCCCCGTTTAGTGCTCAGTGTTAGTGCATGCTGTTTTTACCCAGGTGATCACGTTGTGATTAAACATCTTTCTAAAAAAGTGTTTTGTCTGTGTTTTGTGCCTTGTTTTCGTCAATAAACTTACTCTGACATCTGTTTTGGATTTATGTTCACTTGAATACGGTAAGTCTACTGCCTGCATACAAGTTTAACGATAAAACTTAGTTTTTAACAGTTTACGATGTGTGTAAATAGTTATAATTTCATAAAGTTTTGACAGTATTTTTGTCTCGTTTGTTTTATTAGTTTCGTTGGCAAGCGCGAGAGAGACAGTGGGGTAATGGTATGCTAAAGTTAAGTCACTCCCTATCCCTTCGAAAGTGTGCCGCGTATTATTGTTTTGGTGGTGAACTGGTGACCTATTACGAAATGTGTGGTTTGTAGAGTGGCTTTGATGTCGGAGGTCGAACATGGCAATTAGAGACTGGCTCTCTAAGATTAAATGTGACATAAGGTGCGTAGGCAGCGCATGGCGAGAGTGCGACAGTGACATCATATTCGTGTATTTTAAGAATAATTATATGATATTTTCACTATCACACGTCTGCACTGTGTTCGGAGACGCCGTCTACGTCACTGCCCAGCCACAGGCTACTCTCCAACAAATTAAGCATTGTTATCAAAGGACATGATATTGCACTCACTAGAGACTATGTAATTACTCTGACACTTTGGTTGCGAAGTTCATGGTGGTATTCAAGACATCTAATGGTATGACCATGAGATGTCTTGACGAAGTACAGCTCGCAGAAACAATGCCTTTAGTCTGTCGACCTGTGTAGACCAGGCCAATGTAACCTGCATGACAAATGCTGGCATCTATTAAACAGTAGCTTGGACACATTCTTGATTTTATTGTATATTTAATTTTTGCATGTATTTTGCTTAACCAACAAAAAGAAGGTAATTGCAGCCTAAACTTTGAAAAGTTTTAAAAACTTTTTCTCAACAAACTATTTTGGCATGAATAGTTTAAAGTTTTGAATAGATTAGACATAGGTAGTAAAACTCAAACTCAAAGCATTTATTTCAATAAAAACATTTATTTTTGAATTGTCAAGGTGTTGGTCAGTCAGAATTATGAAGCTAGTTGCCCATTTCAAAGCATAGTGCAGTTTGAGAATCAAGCAAAGAGGCCCCATATTGTGGGTGAAATACTTATTACCAACAGTGAAATATCATAGAATGTAAGAAACATTTTTTATATATACATTACACACACACACATTTTTTATACATTTTTTTTTCTATATTCAATTGGTCTTGTCCTTGAATTCGTAGACAACTCTCTGGAATAGCTGTGACAGAGACACAGAGTTAATAAAACATAATTTGTGTCTGCATGTGCAATATAAATAATATAATGTGGCAAACTCATAATATGAATGTGGTCGGGCAAACTGCCAACAAGCCTCTTTTGATGTTTGCATAATAATGAAGGAAAAGCTTATTGAAGATTCCATTGTTTTTTTATTTCACTATAATACACAAATGCCTTTACACTTTAGTTTTGAAGATTTCCAAGCATTTTTGTAGGATTACATAGGAATGTTTTTAAAATTACTTTTAAAAAGTTTGTAGTTTCTGTAAACTTTTTAGACTGGCATGATCATTCACCACTCTACTGTTAAAATACATGTGCTCTACATGTATTTTAACAGTAGAGGGGTGAATGGTCTGGTGCTGGTAGTGTATTCTCATATACCCTGGCCACTCATGGTTAACTGTTTTTTGATTGATTGAACTAGTGAGCAATTATTAAAAAAAAAAAAGCATATAAATGCATACGGTATTATAATGCCTGTAAAAAGTCTTAAATAAGTTAATTCAATAAAGTTTATATATTTATTTTATTACACATTTTAAAGTTAACTTTTACATAATCTGGAATGCGTACATTCTAAGACAGCTTACAAAAACTGTTAAACTAATGGACAGGGTATAATAATAAAATATCTGATTGGCAGTGATCACAGTATCATGCAATTTAAGGCATTAAAGAGAATAACATATGCAGGAATACTAATACAATGATTGTAGGCTTATCAGAGAGAGAAAGTATGTGAGGAACAACATTCACAAGCAGTGCAACATGAAGCAATGAAATAAACTGAATCAATTTATAGTTTTTATAAAACATAAAGGGGTTTGTTTATAAACAATGATAACAATAAGCAACATTCAAACGTCAAATATGTATGGTTAAACAATTGCTAACCTTTACTTAACCTAAAGCAATGTTTATGAATAAAGAGGAATAATTATGTTCAATTGAATTGTGGGTAGACAATAAAGACCCCTGCTTACCCCTTCTAGGAATACAGGCTTTATGTTACAATATACCTAAAGTCAACACCCTCAAATATGTCCACACATTTCTGATACACGCTGTATACAAATGCTATGTAACATATCATTTGTATTCATCTCGTCTAAATGACCTGAGGAAGTGCAACCACATCAATTAGACACAAGACATTGAGTGGACGTCTGAATGACGTCACACGTCATCCGCGATTGTGATTGTTGCATTCAGGTGATGTTAACAAGTAAACAATCATTTTTTATTGTAATAGAATTGAAAAATTTATGAATTCCATGTTCCGTAGATGTCTTAAACATATATATTTATAAGAATGTTATTTGTATGTTTTTAATAGTCACCCACTGTTGGAGAAGATTCTTCTGATGAAGCTGAAAACCAGTAAACAAACCTCCAAGGACAGTAACCATACAATCCTGTTTGGGCTGTCTTTCAAATCAATAGCCATTTATTCAAATTAGGCTGAAAATCAACACTTTTCGAGCGTGAAATTTATGTACGACATTTTCCCAAAATGCCTGCCCTTCACCACTTTCTAGTGCTTTAGCTGGAAAGAAGAAAAAAAGCAACAAAATCTTCATTTTGGACACAACCAATGGAACAAATTGGACACGGTAGCTACCATATTACTCAGTAATAGTAGTATGTTATTATTGTAAATTGTAATGATACAACAGTAGGTACTTTCAAAAGTACCACATTCAAATGCTTATATTGAATTAACTGCTAAACCACATAGTTGAAATTGAAATACAAATAAAAAGCATTAACATCCTCATTGCAAAACCACTTAAGCCCATAGCCCCTTGTAGGGCTACTGATACCACATAAAAACGTATGATTTGCATGTAGAATTCCTATCCTCAATTCGCTAGTATAAGACATAATTGCCTAGTGACTGCATGACATTGCAACAAAGATATGACTGCCTCAGACAAAGGACAATTAAGTGGGTAGGTAGGTTATTAACTTAGTAGTTGTCTATCGTCCTAATCTATGCCTTTGTACCTGAATATGATTGAAAAACTTTGTTTCAATGTGTCGTTTTAATTCGACCTCAAAAGAAAAAAACTCATAGTCTCACTTCATTGTGGGTATGTCTTCCAAGACCCTTTTTCTCAGGAATGTATCAAGGTATCAAGTTGAAATTGATATTAAATATTTAGATCTATGGTCCCTTGAAGCTATAGAAAAGTCAAGCTTCTAAGTCTACGTAATCAAAAAATATGGCCATTTATGCGGTATATTGGCAGCAGGGCTCGGCTAAGTCGGAACACTCGGGGCGGGAGTCCTACTCGCGCTTTTAATTTTTATAACACGTGTGTCAGGTCCTGCGAGCAGTCGACGCTAGGAGGCGCTGCGATGACTTGGACTCCTATAGGTCAGAAAGAATCGGCATTTCAGAGATAGGTGTGAAAGCAATAGGAACCTTTGACCAGCAGTAAAACAGTGTAGGTGCTTAGGTATCTGAAGCTAGATAAACTTAAGTTTCTTTGCTAGTTGACCTAGCCCTTTTCATGCATGCCAAAATGTCTGTTTCATCGACTTCTCAAAAGCATGAATGAAGAATCCATGGCACTAAAACCACAAAAAAGCACATATGAGAAATGTGGCTATCATATTTTAAAACAAGATTTATTTTCTCTATTTTCATAATGTCTTCCTAAAACATATTCATAGCGTTACCAGCAAACAATAGCAACAAATTAAATGTGTTATAAAACAGTTAGCTGCCTCCACTCTTAGAGAAACCAGTTTCCGTAGTGTATGCCCTTCACGGCTGATACACACGCTTGCTTGTGTGCGAGAGAGTCCTTAGACTGTGCATTGTGTGAATTATGGGCTCAATGAGGACGTAAGTAGTCTACGAGGCGCTTTCGTACCCCAAACGAGTGAATACGATGTTACATTACGACATAATAATGTGATGGACTCGGCTTCCTATTTCCACAACTGCATTTTGCCAAAAGACTGAATATATCATAGTCCACCACTGCCTTTTTGAGGGTAAAACTCGACGCCGTTGTGCAATAGTTGGCAGTGTCGGTCGATCGCCAAATCCTTGCCAAAAAACGATCCTGGGAACTGGCGTAGCTGACTTCAATTGCATACCCGTGCCAGAATAACTGACACTGCCCGCAGTTATTTGAGTTAAAGACGTCTTGTAACAGTAGAATATGAATAAATTCTTGATAAATGCTCCTGGGAATTGTATATTGCGAAATATCCTAACTATTACCGCTGAATGCTCTAGAGGCCTGTTGTGGAATCTAAAGCAACACCCGATATAGTGAAGTGTCATTTTTGAACTAAGTAAGCAAGATTCCATGGAATACTAATAAACGCAATCGTATCATATCATGTAAACAGTTTTTTTACCCAATGAATCAGCACTAGCTGACGCATTTTGATATATTTATAAAAGGACCCTTTTTACGCCTTTCTTGGCTCCGTATCTACGGGAAGAAATAAAGGGGGTACTCAATTCCCGTATGGCACACGTGCACCATAAAACGATAGTGCAAAGATTACACTAAAGTGCGCACTAAAACTATAGTTTTATTTTAAACGCTGGAAATAAAACTGTGACGTAAGTTCATTGAAGCATGGTGCACAATTCACATGGGATGGAGGATCATTCTTACCTAAGCGAACCTAATGGATTTAATTGTCGTTACCTAACCGAATCTCATTAAATGGTTTCGGCAATCCTATCAGAGACCTCTTTCTTGTGCGCTTAATTCCGGCCTCAGTGAAGGTCCGTTTTCCGACTCAATTAAGTCTACTTAACTCTTTTCGACATCCTCAATCAAGAGTTCATTGGCTCTTTACGTCCAGTCAGTCCTTCCTGGGAGATTTTTGCATTTTTTTAAATACCTTCCTTCGTTAGGTAAACTTTTTGGCAAGACTACAAAACAAAGACTAAATACTAGAGCTGTTTAATATCTGCTCCTAGATACAGTTAGGCAAATATCTTGTGCATAGCTGACGTCATCAAGTTAATGACTGGTAATTGAGAAGGCGAAGTACAGCGTCTAATATGCAGTAACATGTAAACTGTAGGTTGTAGAGACAACGTACGTAAATGTTGATACAGTTGCCAAACAATGTCTCTTGAATGGTAAAAGATTTTAACTTATTATATTCAAATTTAGAGGAGTTTCTTGGAGATACTATAGCGTATAAGGAGATAATAAGCTGCGCCGACCCCAAATAAATTGGGATGAAGACACGAAAACAGCAATTACTCGGTTACTCCAAATAATCTATTACCGAAACAACGAATCGGCGGCATTCGGATCAGAGGATTCTCAAATAATTTTTCTTCCTTCTTCGTCTAACAAAAAGCTTCCTAACACAAGTTTGTACCAGAATATCATCACCAGACGAGTCTAATATACGTGAAGGAAGAGTACAGCATGCCCACAGCCTGTTAACAAGTTCACAGTCACCCTCGCTTGTATACGTAGCGCGTTCATTGTTGTTTGTTTGTGCCCAAGCGCCGATGAATGAAATCGGACACTCGCGCCGGCGCACGCACTCGGACATAATTGTCGGATTGTGAGGGCTGCCACCGTGGTACAACGTTTATTGGTGCTTTGTTATCAAGTACTTAGTCCTCAACACGATTCTATGTAATTCTCGCGTATAAAAATAAAATTGTCTAACCCTAATGCGTTCCCATTTACCATTTCGTCACGGTTGTCATCCGAACATTTTTTATGTTTTCAACATTATAAATGACGTTGGCATCTAAATATATGTTTCGAAGGGAAGTAAAAATTCTATGATTTTTAATGAGAAAATATTTCATTGAGAATGTTAAGTAAAAAAGGTCAGTGTGACCTCCTTTGAAATTCGTTACAAAACTACAACATACGTAATTTTGTATCATTGCTAGAGATTTGTGCAAGCGCAAGAAGAATGGAGCGGACATTCGCTAAATAAATTTCCAGTAACCGGTGTTAAATGCTTGAAAGCGTTGAATAGACATCGATTCATCGTTAAATTTGTGTGGATGGTCTTTGTAGTCGTGCGGTTGTAAAATGTTGCACAAACATACTAATTATCGCTCGAGACCAATCGGGTTTATGGCCCGAAATAGCCGACGTACCCGAGTTCTGATACCTTGACGAGGTATTGGAAACTGTTTGAACATGGAATTGTATGATTGCTAGTTACATACGTACACGACATGCCTGAGTTGCCCAAGGGTGTTTTATCTTACGTCGTTGACGGTTTCGAATATCAGTAATTGGCTTCAAAAGCTGGTTATTTCTTACTTCTGGGAATACCTTGATCTGTTTCACACCTAATTATTTGCTATCTGGACTGGCAGTCCAAAGTTGGTTATTATAACAGTAGAGGAAGACCAGAGAAATTATGAATGGGTAGTGTAAAAGATGCCTAGAACTATCCTTTTTACTATATCTGTTGACTCACTCGTACTTAAGGACATATACTTGTTTAGTACCCTACCGATACTGATTAGAAATGCCAATAGTAAAGGACCTACGCCAGGTTCCAGTATCAATAGTACAGATACTAATCTGGTACCGGTATCACACCAAAGCCAATGGTACCGGTTCCCAGAAATACCGATATTTCAAGCCCTGCCTGGAATGGAGATTACTACTGAGATGACGGCTAATAGAGATATATGAAAGAAGAAGACATGCTGCTCCGATCCTGAATAAATTGGTATAAGGCAGGAGAACGATGAACTCAATCAACAATCAACTCAGCCTATCGCAGTCCACTGCTGGGCATAGGCCTCTCCCAGGCTGCGCCACAACACCCTGTCCTCCGCTTTCCGCATCCAGTCTGTCCCAGCCACCTTCTTTAGAACGTTGTTCCATCTAGCTGGGGGGCATTCCACACCACCCACGAACTAATCAGTTCAAATCACAATTATTCGCGATCCAAGCTGGGAGTTAAATTTATTTATTAATCACAATTTTTACAAGAATAGATTAGACGGTGACTCCTAAACTAGGCATTTGCCTGTATCTTGGATGATTTACATAGTGATGGTCGAAGGATCTACCTGCAACCGGTCTTGCGTCTATCAGGAATTTGGTCATAAGTATTTTGCTTACAGAATTCGTATCAAAATACCATCAGAAAGGGCTCAATGATGTCGCGAAGTCGTTAACCTTTTTATATTGCACGGCTGACGTAATTTTTTGTAGTCCATACAGGTCATTAGCCTCACTGAATTATTGCAAAAAATACGAGGCGATACATTACTTATTTTAAATCACAGAGTTCCGTTATAGAGAGTTCTGGATCAACATCCAGCACAACAGCTTCTGTGGAATCCATAGTTTTGATTTATAAACAGTTTTTTCATAGAACTGCTTCGAGACAGCTGTAATTCCGGTTTGCAATATTTTTGCATACTTTGATACATTACATCCATCAAATGATTTGTAAACATTTTGATTTTAGAAATGCTATCCAAGTTATCATTTTAAAGTGTGATGTTTGTTTTAAAAGATTTTTTTCTCTTTGTGCTGTCGGGCGAAAAATACCTGGGTTACGTCATACGGCCGATGGTGTTAGGGTTTAGTGCTAACTGAACATTCCTTTCCTTCACATAAGACTACTTGTTTGTTGTTTTAAAAATACAGTTTCTTTTTTGTTTTTTCATGATTATTTCTTCTATTGTTTTTATAATATTAGCGTAACTGTCATGCATGAACAGTTCACCTCCTAGTGATTAAGGTTGTATTTATTAATGGTAATCTGTGAACAGCGCTGTGGGTTACATTATTACATAAGTAACTTATATTTTTCTGTTTATAATATTGCATAATGTAGCTGTTTGTTGTTCCTATTTAATAAAATAAATAAAAATAAGATGCGACAGACTGTCTCGGTGGTTTAGTGGTCGCTAGCTCTACTGCTGAGCATGAAGTCCTGGGTTCGATTCCCAGGTCAGGTAGTGTTGTTAGGTTTTTCCATAGGAAATTTCTCAGTAGCAACCCGGGGTCTCGATTTGTGTCCGCGGTGTAATTGCGTTACACACATAAAATGGCAATCGCGATGCCTTTCATTTCGACATTTTTAGCCACGTTCATTGCGTTTCTTACTTTGTTGCAGACGAATTGTTCAAACCTATGAATCAATGGATGTCAAAATTAAAGGCAGTAAAGGTTGCGCAACTACCCCTGTGGTGGACGGCAATTGGCTCGCCCACAGAACAGATAAACTTTTATCTGTTCTGTGGGCTCGCCCCCTACATGGGACTTTAACATTACTAGCGAAATGTGGGTGTACTATGTAGGTAAGCACACCTCTGCCCAACCCTTCGGGAGAAACAGGCGTGATGTTTATCAACATTCCTTACATTTTTCCGGTGGGTTAAGAAGCATCTCCGTAATAACATTCCTCTCAGGCCGTTCTTCATTGGAGTCCGACATGTATGCAAAGTCGCGGACACAGTCTAACATAAATGATGCTTACAGCGTTACTGTTAGCCTGCATCATCCCACTGCTGGGCAAAGGCCTCTCCCCATGACTTCCAGCTCTTTCGATCCAGGGCTGAAGTGGCTGACTTGCTCGACATGTAGTCGAAAAATATCGATAATAAGTACTCCAATAGCAGCTAAGTACTACTGGATGCATTATAGAAGTACCTGTTAATACAAAAAAAAAACGAACGACGAAAATCCTAGTAATAAGCACTATTATTAATGTATTTCTCATGTAAGTGACTGTAGTCTTTTATGAGAATAAATTTCTTTAAACACAAGTGGACCACTGGTCGTTTGTTTTGTTCAGCTCGTCCCGCCATTTTCTACGGGGTCTACCGCGACGCCTTCTAGCTGTGTCAGGGCTCCACGTGGTGGTTATTTTGGCCCACAGCTCATTGGGCGCACGGCAGAAGTGGCCAGCCCAGTCCCACTTCAGCCATTTGCTTTTTGAGCAACGTCAGTAATCTGTGTTTTGGAGCGCAGTGTGGTGTTGCGAATATGGTTTTGTTAATTTGACGCCTAGAATACTGCGCTCCATTGCACGTTGGCAGACCAAGCTTTCAGCGCTAAATCGAATTTCTTTCCCTTCTTGGTTCGAAACAAAAACTATGTTGAACACGCGACAAATGTTTACAATTTATTTCGTGTTCAGAGTCAACAGTCGAGTTCTTAGGGTTTGTTTTCATGATGTAACAATAACAAACATTCGAAACAAAATACAGTAATTAAACATAACTATAATAATGTATAAATATAGCAATATACTTAGGGAAAACAAAGAGCATTTAGGTAATAGGTTCCACAATAGTCATTTTTGAATAGCCTAACTTTAATAGGCAGAAATAAGGCTTATGGTTACAAATAATAACACGACACGATCATAATCTATCATATCATATCAAGAGCTTTGGTGGTCCAGTGATAACGGCCGCGACTTACGAGTTGTAGGTTGTAGGTTCAAACCCAGACAGGCGCTTTACTTTGTGTAAATTATTTCATCACCACTGCTCTCAAAAACCGTGAAGGAAGACATCGTGAGGAAACCGGCATGTCCTAGGACCAAAAATTCGAAAACATGTGAGATCTACCAACCCGCCCTGGGCTCGCGTGGTGAATTACGGCCCATTCCCTCTCACAGAGAGGAGGCCTTTTGTCCAAGCAGTGGCTACAGTGATTATGCAATCTATCATGTATTTGGCATTCGTTAATTAGTTTTGCGAAATCTGTGGGACAGTAATTAATCAACTTATATTCTCTATTCATTATTCATCAACTTTTAAACCAGTCAACGTTGTCTGTTACACCTAGGAGTTCTAAAACTGCCAATCTATACTAATAATAAAGCTGAAGAGTTTGTTTGAACGCGCTAACCTTTGGAACTACCAGTCGGATTTGTAAAATCCGTCCGAAAGCGTTGTATTTGATAGCCCAATTATTGAGAAAGGTTATAGGCTAGTTTAACATCACGCTGCAACCCTTAGAAGCCGAGCAAAAAGATAAAAAGAAGAAGATGAAAACGAAGTAATAGCGGGCGGGGGATAATTTCACGCGGACGAAGTCGCAGGCAGAACCTAGTTACTAATAATAAATTAATTGGTGGCTGAAGAACTGCTTGCTTGTTATGTTACGACAACAGATATGATCTCACTCTTAATAACAATCTGAAAGACAGAAATGAATACACAGGAGTTACTAGCACGCCAAGAGCGTAATTGTATCTATACAAATAAATACAATTAAAGTGTCTGTTTGTAATGCCAAATAGATTTTTATTAAATAGGTACATATGAAAGTATACGGTATCTGTCTGTTTGTTCCGGCCAATCTCCAAAACGGCTGGACCTATTTTGAATTTCAATGGAAGATAGCTGATGTTATAAGGTGTAACGTAGGCTACTGTTATTTTAGAATAAATATTAGGGTTCCGCGCGAAAACATCAAAACCCATGAAATCCAGCGCTGCGACATTTATTTTTTAAATATCGCAGCATCATGCTGAGATAGTCTTTTGGCCTCGTATAGGACTTTCTGTTTCATTTTTCTTTTGTTACTTTTTTTTTATATAATTTGGATTTTTTTATTTTTGACTATGTTTAGTTTAGTTCGTGATCTTCCTGTACGACTCCAATTCGATTTGTTTACGAGGTGCACGCGAACGAAGTCGCGGGCACAGCTAGTTATGCAATAATGATATTTAGCCAACAGGTAGAAGTAGTAACGAATAGTAAACAAATGTCGTGATGCACAAACCGGTCGCGATGAGCTAAGCGCAGAGATTCAATTCTGACGCAAGGAGGCGTATGATACTCTGATGTATTGCCAAAGCCGACCTTCGGGTGCGTTGTCGCATCTATCATGTTTTTTATGAGTTTATACAGAAAATATTACCTATAGTTTTTGTTTATATTTTGTATTGAATAAATAAAGAAATGGTTTCAAATAGCCGTTTTCGGCTAGTGGCAATCTTGAGTTGGCATTTGGCAATGACGCTGCGGTTTTGGAATCAGTGTAGTTTTTGTTGTTCAAAGGCAGGCTGTGAAATCTGCTCTATTTAATCAATCAATATTGTCAAGATTGACTCCGATTTCATTTTAAATCTGAGTTTATGCTTTTTTTGTAGACTGCTGGTTGTTCAAATTCAAATTCTGTATTTTGAACTAAGTGTATAGCATTTGAAGATGTTAACAACTGGTAGTTCTTCGAACTTAGTTGCCTGTTAAGGCATTGCAATTTAAATGGTTATAATTTATAAATATAAAAACTTGAGAGGTGTCAAGGGATACCCCGATGGAACGAAGTTCAAAGAGAGAGAGAGAGAGACAGACAGAGAGAGAAACACGCGCACGCCGCACGGCTTACAACTACCTATAGCAAAAATTGTCGTTCCAACTTTTGGTCTTAATTTTTTCCGTCTAGCCCCCTTTCGCAACGCGCGATAAGGAACTTCGTTCCAAAAAAATACAATAGACATCAGCCAGTATCCCTTCTGCATAACATAACATCACGCCCATAATCCCCGAAAGATTGGGTAAAGGTGTACCTGTATATTCACATTTCGCCAGTTTTGTTTAAGGCCCATGTAGGCGCAAATCCAGACTCCGGGCTGCTACTGAGAAATTCCAGGTGGAAAGCCCAATGACACTTGGCCCAACCCTGGAATCGAACCCAGGATCTTATGCTCAGCAGTAGGGCTTGCGACCGCTAGACCAAGGAGGCAGTCACTGCCCTTCCCGGTCCCTTCAGCAATGCCTAGAGCCCTAGACAATAAAACTGATTCCTAGAGGGTTTGAATTTTTATAATTTTTTCTCTTTTATCGCCACTGAAGATCGGAAATCAACGTTGTGATATTCTAACTGGTTTACTGCTGCTACACACACTGCTGTACGCAGCTGCTGCAAAAATCCAAAAACGAAGAGGAAGCAGGTGCTCGTTGCTCCCGTCCGGGACTTTAACCACATACGACCAAAATCATTAGAATCATCACGCCATCGAGCGTGTTGCAGTTTCCATGAAAAACACAGTTAATTACCACTCTCGTCTCACCAATTGGGTTAGTTAAAACCTGCAAAAGGCAGCTCGCTTGCAAATTTTAATAATGTATCTGTTAAGGTCAACTTAATTGACACACATACCGAGAATCGTCCGAAAGCGATGCGTTTGTCTTTTAGCGTGTTTTTAGGGTTCCGTAGCCAAATGGCAAAAAACGGAACCCTTATGATTCGTCATGTCTGTCTGTCTGTCCGTCCGTATGTCACAGCCACTTTTTTCCGAAACTATAAGAGCTATACTGTTGAAACTTTGTAAGTAGATGTATTCTGTGAACCGCATTAAGATTTTCACACAAAAATAGAAAAAAAAACAATAAATTTTTAAAAAAACAATACTTAGAACTGAATCTCAAAAATTTTTTTTCATCAAACCCATACGTGTGGGGTATCTATGGATAGGTCTTCAAAAATGATATTGAGGTTTCTAATATCATTTTTTTCTATACTGAATAGTTTGCGCGAGAGACCCTTCCAAAGTGGTAAAGTGTGTCCCCACCCTGTAACTTCTAAAATAAGAGAATGATAAAACTAAACAAAATATATGATGTACATTACCATGTAAACTTCCACCGATAATTGGTTTGAACGAGATCAAGTAAGTAGTTTTTTTAATACGTCATAAATCGTAAACCGCAATTTACCTTTCATTCAATCAACTCATGATTGATTTTTATAGATAATGGTACGGAGCCCTTCGTGCGCGAGTCCGACTCGCACTTGTTTGTCGATTCGGGTCGATGCTTTCCGAAATTATAGGGGAACGAGTTGGTTGCGTTTTATTAATGGGCTTCTCTACCTGCCAATTTGCGTACGGGTTTTTGGAAACGGGCCTTGTGCTTGTCTGTGGTGTTGTGATCTCTTGGATAGTTCTTTTGGGCTATGAACTTGAATTTCACGCGGTCTATGTATAGTTTATTTATTTATTGTATGTATTGATAACTAATTTTTTATACTAGATACTAAATTAAATGACTATACCCTGTCCATTAGGTTAACCGTTTTTTGACAGCTGTCTTACAACGTACATATTCCAGATTACGTAAAAGTTAACTTTAAAATGCGTAATAAAATAAATATATAAAATGCATTGTCTTATTAAATTATCTTATTTATTATAATTATTACATAAATTACAATACCGTACGTGTATCAATCAATGTATTGTGTGTTGCTGGAATCACTAGTTCCACCTGTCAAAAAACGGTTTACCTAATGGACAGGGTATAACTAACTTACTATACAAATAAATACAAAAACAAAAGACACTTAGGCGTCGAAGCACTCGTCCGCATCGCTGTCGTCGGGAAACGTGCCCAGAAGACTGGCAGCATTGCCATTAAAACTTTATGCACAAGTATAAGAAAATTACAGTGCAAAAGCGGATCATTTATCATCGTCATCATTCCCTTGCTCACATCCCAATCTATATGGGGTCGGCGCAAGATGGTTTTTCTTTCCATAGAAAAGTATGGAAGAAAAAGACATGTAGTCGTCATCTCGGTAGTCACCTCCTTTCTAGCCATGGTCCCAAAATACCACTCAAAATAATTATTATATTTATAGGGGGAATCCGGGACCGCGGTCCCGGTCCCAAAAACCCCACGACCCATATCATCTTAGACACAGTCTATCTACCGTTTCTTTGATCTTCCCCTATAATTTACCAATAATACTTTCTATTGTTGTTTGTCAGTTTTGGCAGGAGGGACTCGTGGCTAAATAATAACAGCCGCACGAGTCGATCTTCCAAGGTTAAGCAACGCTTGCTGAGCACGGTCCGTTGAGAGGTGACCATCCATTACATTCCGATAACCCCTCCGTGTTTCGGAAGGCACGTTAAGTCGTTGGGCTGTCATTTCGCACCTTCGGTAAGACAAGGGCCGAAGTGCTAATATTAAAATTTTTCAGGACAGACGTTTTAAGGTTTGAAAAATGAATGGAATGGTACAAAGGCACTACTGCCCTCTGGCGAAAATAAACTGAATCTAGTGAATGTCTTTGTTCCTACAGGTAGAAATTCGTTTTTTAGGCACTTTGGCATATTCAACTCATTTTCGGAAATTTTAGCACTTCGGCCCTTGTCTTACCGAAGGTGCGATTTGTGGATTTTTGACAGTCGAGTCGTTACGGGTAGTCAGAAGACCGAAAGTTATGACAACCAGTATTTCCGAGGGGTATCGCGTTACCCAGTAACTGGGCTGTGAGGTCAGATAGGCAGTCGCTATACTGGTATTCAGCTGCATCCGGGTAGATTTTAAGCCGACCCCAACATAGTTGGGTAAAGGCTAGGCAGATGATGATGATGATTCCGTTGTTTGTCAGATTATTCCCTTATTCCTTACTTCTAAAGTAATATACATAACATACATAATCAGCCTTTAATGTTCCCACTGCTGGGACACAGGCCTCTTCTCGGTGAGAGGGAGTAAAGTAATATAATAAAAAGAATACATAGATTTGATATTTTGTATGTTTGTTTGTTACGGTTTCATGCTAAATCGGCTGAACGGAATTGGATGAAATTTGGCACATGGGTAGACTATGACCTGGATTTGGACATAGGATACTTTTTATCCCGATATTCTCACGGGATCGAGACTTATGCGGGTGAAACTGCGGGCGCAGCTAATCTTTTATAAAATGTCTGGCCGCCAAAATATCTTACGTTCATAATAATAATCTTAGAGGATAAATAGATAGCGAAAACAATTAGCTACTGCAGCTGTGTGGTAATAGACTTGAGGAAAATCTTTGATTACGAGAAAAATGTTATAAAAACAAAGACGATGACATGTTTGTTGGTACAATACGCGGTCATTACTTGTATTCAGATGCTTTTGTGTTAAGTGGTGTAATGTTTAGTGCTATTACTTGCACACCCAATGTTTATGGGGCATGCGGTGCTAACCTGTAAGAAATTGTTACACTAACCCTAGATTATGGTAGATAGCACTTTAAGTTATTACAGTGTAAACAATTGTTGGTTGGCCAATAAAGGAAAATAAAATAAATTACTAGAGATGTTCTATGGTTTTAAGCAAAACCGCACTTTTGCTTAAAAGCATAGCATCTCTTCATCATGTTGCCGTCATTTAACGAGTTACTTATGAATTTTTTTGAGGAGACTACTAATATTTTTCTCCATCTAAATTTATTTAAGACTAGTTCTGTCCTTGACTTCGTCCGCGTTAAATTTCGGCCGCCGACTCATCACGTCGCATCGCATCGCCTGCCCGCGCTATGACTTTAATTTCGCTTAGCGCTCTTTCCGACTTAGCGTGATGTTAAATAGCCTTGTACCTAGCCTTCGTCAAGAATTGGGCTATCAAATCCAAAAAACATTTTTTAAAACCGCCTGGTAGTTCGGTAGATTACCCCGTACATACAAACAAACAAATTTTACCTCTTTATAATATTAGATAAATAGCCTATAGCCTTCCTCAACATTGGGCTATCAAAAGCAAAAGAATTTTTTATACTAACAAACAAATTTTACCGCTCGCTGTGTAATATTGGTGTAGATAAAGAGGAAACTGAAATAATCTTAAGAAATCCAAGATATGCCATCCTCCTCCACCCAGGAGGATGGCAAGTAAGAGAAGACACGATATGTCTGATATCGTGTCTTCTCAGTATCAGTATAAATGTCCAAACAGGTCGATCATGCAACACGCTAAACTGTAATAAAACTAGAATATTTGCGCGAAAATACCTTACCAGCTAGAACAATAAAAGCGCATTCAACAATTCAACTTCATGTTTGATTCCGTAATTCGCTAAGCAGATACGATCAATATTTGGCGTGTCATCTAAAGTCTATTCAAACTTATGTTTCAAATTGATGTTGTTTCAAGTTAAACAAATATCAACATTATTATAATGGTAATTAAGTGGGTATCAGAGTGACTATCACTATTGAAAAAGTTATAAAAATGTTGGAAGTTGTAGCGTAAACTGAACTTTATTGTGTAGGAATTAAAGTTATTTTCTACAAACCCATATTTGTTTACATTTTTGGCAAATAAATCGCGAATGCAGTTTAGGAGTCATGTTTATTTATACCGTATTTGGCACAAAGATTGCAATACCTAGTACTGACAGGTTGATATGCCGCCTACGTGCACTATTAATTAACCAGTTCCCTTCAGCTGGCTCCGACAATTTGCACTAAACGATAACTATGATATCCACCATATTTTCTTTCGTTATTGGCGAGATATGGTCATTGATATCCTAGAAAATAAAGTGTTACTGAACTGAATCAAATTCAAATTGTTTTATTTCACATAAAATGAGAGTTCGTGGCTAAGTAATAAGAGCCGCACGGGTCGATCTATCAGGTTAAGCTACTCTTGCCGCGGTTAGTACGTGGATGGGTGGCCATCTTTACATACCGAGACCCTCCTTGCCTCGGAAAGCACGTTAAACCGGTTGGTCCCGGCTGTCATTCGTGTATCTTTGACGGTCGTTACGGGTTGTCAGAAGCCCGAAAGTGACAACCAGTCTAACCAAGGGTAGGTTGTGGCGGTCAGATAGGCAATCGCTCCATGTAAAATACTGGTATTCAGCTGCATCTGGTTAGACTGATGCCGTCCCCAACATGATTGGGAAAAGGCTCGTCAGAATTAGAGTTCTAGGTATTACGATTAGCATTTTATCAGACCTGAAACGTTCTGAGAAATAGAGCTAGGAAAAAAAACGATGATTTCGCTATCGAAAACAAAGTTTATTTCTCGCTCTCGGTTTTTATATCTTCATCCAATATCTGATTGTTCAGGACGTCTTCACTTTTTCTTTAAAGAAGCATGTGGATTAACACATTGTATCAATAAGCACTGGCTACCAAATCGTAGCCAGTACTTATAGCTACGATAAGGCGAGGCAACCCTCATGCGGTTGACATAATGTGTGTTTTTGTTTTAAAAAACTTTAAAGTACCTAAGGTCCGTGCTTAAACAATAAACCTTAACGACAGTGATTTATTATCCATAACTCTTTGGAAACTAATCGAAATCAGTGTCGTCCGTTCAAATATCTAGGTCCAAGGTCTTTCAGCAGACGTAAGTTATTTATCAAGACCGTTCTCGATAGCTAGGCAGACTAACTTGAATCATTTTGTGCATTTATCGCGGTGTTAATGACTGAAAGGTTAGTTGTTGAAGGTTGACCGTAGGCTTTGAGTTTGCTCCATTTGTAATAAGTTATCAACTTAGCTTATCGCAATCCACTGTTGAACATAGTCCTCTCCCAGGCTGCGCCACAACACCCTGTCCTTCGCTCTCCGCATCCAGTCCGTCCCAGCCACCTTCTTAAGGCTGTCGATCCATCTAGCTGGGGCGCGTCACACGCTACGCTTGCAGATACACGGTCTCCACTCCAGGGTTGGTTAATAGGAGACAAAAAGTATGTAGGATGGTATAAGTATCTCTACGTCTTGATAGATTTGTTGATTTTGCCTTGACTTTCGTTTACAGTTCGGCCATCGTCGAGAGAATACGTTCTTGACACCTGTCAGTGCGACAATTCCAGTAGCTAATAAAGATCAAATTCGCAAAACGCGCATATTCGTGTGAGCAGTGGTAACGGCCGCGACTTACGAGTTGTATGTCGTGAGTTCGAACCCAGACAGGCGCTTTAAATTGTGTCAATTATGACATCACCACTGCTCTCAAAACGGTGAAGGAAAACATCGTGAGGAGGCATGTCCTAGAACCAATAATTCGAAGACATGTGACATCTATCAACCCGCACTGGGCCCGCGTGGTGAATTACGGCCCACTCCTTCTCACAGAGAGGAAGCCTGTGTCCCAGCAGTGGGAACATTATAGGTCCTTTCGTTTGGTGTCCCCCTTTAACCCTAACACGTATAACCCGTCAGCCTTCAAAGCAAGAGTGAACAGGTGTCTTCTGAGCTTGCTCGTTCCATCATAGACTTCATCCATCGCTATCCACCAAGCGAGATTGAAATCAAGACCTGGCACACATCGCAATAAAAAAAGAAAAATGTTGCCAAAAGTACAATTCTCAAAGCATCCTGTGCACATCTCAGTTTCTACATAAATTCTCAGCTTTGCCCTAAATATCATTTTCGCTCTAATGTTATTTTGGTTTAAATGCGACTTCAAACAGACGTCTATCTATGTTCTTATAATTATTCTGTTCTAAATTCGCGACCACATTTAATGAAAATACCTTTAAATGTAGGTCGTGAGGCTGATATATTAAAAGACATGTCTCAATTTGACACATTCTGTAGTGAAATATTCTGTATTTCGCAGTCTCAACTACAAATCTATTTGTTGTTTATCCTCCTCGAGAGCTTCCCGTTGGTGTCGATTGAAGCGAAACGATTTCGGGATTGTATCGGGAAAATAGTCAACATTTTTTTGTTTTTTAGAACAATGATTTACTGGTAATACCATATCTAAATCTATATCATAGTGATAGATCTAAAATCTTGTGATTTTCATAGATGTATATTTCATAGAGTTAAAGCATAGGTTCTCAACCTTATTTTTCTCACCGCCCACATTGAGTTTTTTTTTCTAGAGCCCCCTTGCCATCTGTCGTGAAGCTGATACAGCTATTGCCACGATTATGTTTAAACATGTAATATTATATAGCCGTAAGATAAGATAAACAATTTTCTCTGGGTCTTCTACTGCCCCCTGAAAGTCTCAAACGCCCACGGGGGGCGTTATTGCCCACTTTGAGAACCTATGAGCTAAAGGAAGTATAATCTGAAAAGTTTTGTAAAGCATGCAAACTCTCGCCAACAGTTTTGATAACCCAGCTTTGAAGAAACATCAGTCAGGCTCAGAAGCCTGTTGTTGTAATAAAATCATCGATATACATCATCGGGATACAATCCTAAATCACGATCAATCAGAAGTCGAAGCTCTGCAGCTCAGTATTGGAAGCATAACGTCTGTTAATGATGATAAAGTGATCGCTGAATTCCTTACGACGCTCTAAAACCATAAATTAGTCGGCGCCGAAATGCTATCTCCGGGTAATTTATTTGAGAAAAATTCTACTTTTTGTGTTGCAATCGAAAATAACTTTTGACGGCATCCGTACTTTGATGTTATATTTAGGACGCGAACATTTATCTAACGAAAATAGAATTTAAATATAGCGGTGGTATTCAATAAACTTAGTACTCAAATTGTAAGCCTTAAGAATGTCGTAACAAAGTTGAAGTATTTCATATATACTTTGGTTTGTTTGTATGTGGTAATATCTGAAGGTACCAGTCGGATTTGAATAATTATTATTGTTTTTGAAAGCCCGCTTCTTGAGGAAGGCTATATGCTATTTAACATCACGCTATGAACCTTAAAAGCTAAAAGAACGCTAAGCGAAACGAAGTGATAGCGCAGGCAGGTGATGCGATGCAAGTGATGCGACGGGATGGGTCGGCACAAGAAATGTCACGCGGACGAAGACATTGTGGCTCTAAAACTCATTCGTCACAATGAACAGCAAAAGCAGTAAGGATTTGTAATCAGCTTATTGTCATGTTGATCTTTAAGATTTTAGTAAGTAGGTAGTATTAAAAAAATATTTTAAAGGATTTAAAAGTGTCTCGACATTTTGCTGGAAT
Source organism: Apamea sordens (assembly GCA_945859715.1). Lineage (NCBI taxonomy): Eukaryota > Metazoa > Arthropoda > Insecta > Lepidoptera > Noctuidae > Apamea > Apamea sordens. Next base: position 965,650 of record OX244009.1, on the reverse strand, counting down.
TCTTGACTAAATAACTTCCTCTTTTTCAAATCATCATCATCTGCATAGCCGAATGACAGCCGGTACCAACGGCTTAGCATGCATTCCGAGCCACGGAATGCATGTCTTGATATGTAAAGATGGTCACCCATCCACGGACCAACCGCGGCAAGCGTAGCTTTACCTTCGATCGACCCGTGCGACTACTTAGCCGCAAGCCTCTTCTTAAATTTCAAATCATGGCCAAATAATAAAACGACGGTTTATTTTATTTCCATTACTAAAACAAACAAATACATAAAAACTGATGTTATTCTTATAATGTGCCCATTGCCCAACCTAAATGGCCATATTAGGTCAAAAAGTAGACATGTGGGTCGACGACATCAAAAGGATTGCAGGCAATTGCACTAAGTGGGGTCACATGAAGGGCATACCGTGGACCAAGACCTCACCATTGGACAAATTAAAACATGGGTTCCGACGGGCTTGACTACAAAGTTTCTTGTGCATATGAATTACTAGCAGCACCCCGCGGTTTCACCTGCATACGTTTCGATCCCATGGGAAATCGGGATAAAATGTACCCTATATGTTATTCTGATGTATAAGCTATGTTACTGTAAAGTTTCATCAAATCCGTGCAGTAGTTTTTTCGTAAAAGGGTAACAAACATCGATCTCAAATTTTCGCGTTTATAATATTAGGTACTAGCAGCGTCGGGTGGTTTCACCGGTATAAGTTTAGATCCCGCGGGAATATCGGTATAAAAAGTACCCTATGTGTTAATACTGGTTATAAACTATGTGTGCTAAATTTCATTCAAATCCGTTCAGTAGTTTTTGCGTGAAAGAGCAACAAACATCTGTCCATCCATCCATCGATCCTCACAAACTTTCGCGTTTATAATATTAGTAGGATAATAACTTTGTTTCACTCAGTATGCAAACTATTTGTGTAACGAACATCAATGTATCCTGAAGTGCAAGGTTCCTAGAAAATGCCCGTTGACTATTTTAGACAGATATGGCGCCATAAAGAGAAGGACAACAATCAGTTTAGCGTTACGATTATTTGAAGATGTTACGACTTCTCCTAATCTCAAATCTGTCTTGGTTGTCTTCCAATTTCGTGAATTTACGACTACTGTGTCTTTGTAGAGTTTCCTGGTAAATGCAGTTCGGAAACCGCTATTTTTTTAGTGCTTTAGTGTTAGTTGATCTTTTCACTGTCGCGGAGTTAGCACTTGTCACGTTTTCAAACGGCACATAATAAAGCAAGTTAAGCAGTTGGTCCCGGCTGCCATTTGTGGATCCTTGACAGTCGTTACGGGTCGTCCGAAGCCCGAAAATGTCAACCATTCTTACCAAGAGGTATCGTGTTACCCAGTGATTGGGTTGTGTAGGTCGGATAGGCAGTCGCTTCATGTAAAATAACGGTATTCGGCTGCATCTGGTTAGACTGGAAGCCGACCCCAACATAGTTGGGAAAAGGCTTGGCAGATTGTCATAATTCCGACCACCAGTGCCTAGTTACGAAATATTCAATTATAATAGCTTTAGTTCTCCAAGTATCTCCGTCTATGATCTCAATTGCAGGTGTAAAATCAGTCATTATATGGCCCATGGTCTAACTCCATACTATATTAAAGTTTTTACGAGTTTCTTAGTAGATAAAACAATAATTTGATCAATTAATCGTTCTATTTTAGCTGTTGATTAATTCAACGAGTTTCTCAGTATTCCGAGTTATTGAAACACTATCGTAAGTAACCCAGTTTCGTAGTAACTTGCACTAAGTAATATACGTCGCTCGGTTTAGGAGTGTCCGGCTAGATAAGAAGCACGGATAAGTAATTAATTAGAGAGCTAATAAATTATTTAAAAAAAAAAAACTTCATTGGATGCAGATCGCCCCGGTGCAGTTCTATAGGGTTTGTGCACATGTTTTCTGCATCATTAGCCCGCACCATCGCTTCATTTATACAGGATAATAGACCCTAGCTGCGTTGAAATTTTTCGTCGGTTATAAAAAAAAAAACTGTTTCATCGAAAATTGCAATACCTACATTTTTTTAAAATGAATAACTTACGAAAATTTCAACGCAGGTGAATTCAGAATCAGCAGGTTTTTCAGTTTGCGCATTGATAAAAAAAAATACCAATGCGCAAACTGAAACCGTGAATGTATCCTGTATACTTTTTTTATGTTAAAGTAAAATGAATAAAATACTACTCCGTGATAAAATGTAGCGTTCTGTAACTCTTATGCCAGTTATCTCGAGATAGTCGCAATGCCTATTACCACGAATTACATTATCATATTTGCCTATGTTGATGACATAATACTGTCATCAATTTGGTATTGTGTGTCTGACTTAGCGTCTGCGATATGCAAAAGCTAATGATAAAACGCCGATGAAAACAAAATAAAGAAACATACCGTTTTAATGTCGGCTCATTAGTATTCGCAAAGCTTATAATTTGTTTGACCTATTTCGTATTGTAGACCTTTTGCAACTAAACGAGTAGTTATCGCATACCGACTTGTTATTTAAGAGTAACTAATATTATATTTTATTGGCTTGTGTAGTAAACAAACTGGTTATTGGTTAGCGGATTGGATATACCGTTTAGTTGTTATGATGAAACATTTTTTTGGTGTTGGAGAACTGGTTTTCGAAATTTTTGCGGTACTATTTTATGATGTAGCTGTTCTTTGAGATATCACTTTTTTTCTCGTGAAAGCAGCTAGCGACTTGGGTTCAGACCAGGAGCGCTTAGATGATGATCTAAGCGCGAAGTAAATTCCATCTAGCTAGATGTAGCTAGATGGAATTTACTTCGTAAAAATGATTTCCTAAAGGCTCCCTTCCAAACCGCAGATTGTACTAGAAAACCGTACTTCCCAAATCGTGAATGAAGAAACAGATTTTGTTCGTGCAAAAGAGGACACTCCAGGATCATTAACTTCAGAAGACCTTGGAAAATAGCCGTCGCACGCTACGATGAAGGAGAAAAGTGGCGGCACTGTGAATATGACGATTGCGACGTGTTATATTGCAAGCACGTGTCCAATAGGGCGTGCTGCTCATAGCTAGCGTCGCCCGAGACGTAATGCCACTCCGACCCCTACCTACGATGATTACAACAATTATTATCCGACGAACTAGAAACGCAGTAAACTACGCGTAAACAAACATTTTGTTTGTGTAACCTCACCGAGGTTACAATGATTACATCGCTCGGTTCGTTTGGTTACGTCAAAATTTTAACGTGTTGGCAGTGTGGCCTTGCTGTCAAACGCTACGAATGCGACAAAAAAAAGAATTTATAAAAAGTATTCGCGCGTTCGTTCGATGTCATTCTAGTCTGATGAGTCACCGCGGCCGGACGTCTCCGCTGCTGCGTTCCACATGGACGACTTTACCGGGTTATCGCTAGCTGTGATAATGATTTGTTTTTATTTCCCACAGCTTTGTAACACCGACTGTTGTTAATTGAATGACAAAACAGATAAGCGAACGATGAGTTAATAGTCTGGTCAAGAAGGGGACTGAAACATACGTGTGTAACATGCGTACCGCATAAAATAAACTACAACAAGATGTATTTTTATCTTATCTTATACAAATATTTAATATATTATGTCAGTTATTTGGTAACGGCAATAGTCATAAAATAAGCTGTAACATATTGTAAATGGAATAGCAGGGATGTCTGGCATTGCTTGCTGTGTGATATCATCCGTGGCGAGATGGGATACTGAGAAGCCACAAGGCAAAAAATGCAAATTGATATGAGTCACTGTGTTAATTTTATTTAACATAAACAGCGAGCCCTTAGCAATGTTGCGTTACGTCAGGGTTGGCAAACGAACCAGTTAATCTGGTTCTGAGGGACTGCTTTTAATTACTTAAAAAAAGTTTATTGCCTAAAAAATCAGAGGCATTGTATTGACAACAGGCTATAATATGTATGATTTGATTGTAAAACTGTCAGCTAAAATTGAACCCTAAGGAAGAGCAAGTAGAGTACAGTGTACAACAAGATTGTGTCCAGACATGTCGGTAGTACTGGCGTTAAATGCTGGGTACAAACTCTCCATGCAACAATTAGATTTTATAATGACAAAGAAAGCGGTCATCAAACTGAATACAATATCACCCGAGTCAGAATAAAAGAAAGTTTTGTACTTTACGTGGAATGCTGCCTGAATTCATTGGCGCATGAAAGGCCTATGTATGTTTATATTCTTCCAAATGCTTACGCATAAACAAAGCATCTGGTTCCAATCTACAAAGCCAGCTTGTAACCATCATCTAAGTTTCCAAAAATAAAGCTAGTGATTTTAGGTTCTCAACCTTATTATGCCCACTTCACTCTGACATTTTTTTTTACTAACCAGCTGTTTCGAATCAAAAACAGCTATTGCCATGATTATATTTAAACTAGTCACCTTATATTAACTAAGCTGCAGTGGGACTGGGCTGGCCACGTCTGCCGTGCGCCCAATGAGCTGTGGGCCAAAATAACCACCACGTGGAGCCCTGACACAGCTAGAAGGCGTTGCGGCAGACCCCAAAGAAGATGGCGAGACGAGCTGGACAAAACAAACGACCAGTTGTTCACTTTAGCCCTGGATCGAAGGAGCTGGAAGTTATGGGAAGAGGCCTTTGCCCAGCAGTGGGATGATGAAGGCTAACAGTAACCAGTAATTATAAAGTCGTAAGATAGGATATAAAATTTTCTCTGGATATTCTGCTCTCCACGAGGGGTCGTTATCGTACACTTTGAGAACCTATCTTCTCGCCAATAAGCACGGCAAAATCCAAGATTTGTTTACTGTTCAGATCCAAGTTGGCTAAGCGTAAAACACGTGGGTGAGTTCTAGAAAATTCTGAGCTACGGCTGTTAGCCATAAAATTCCAAAATTTTGTTTACATAACTGTTCATCAAAATTCACGTCGTCAGCCCTGTACCAGCAATCCGTGGGAACGTGATGTTCGCGATGTTATACTGTTCTAGTTTTAGAGTGCATTTCTCGTGACTCACTCTCAGGGTGTGTGGAGCGACATGATTCGGAATTCCGTTTGGATATCATGACGACATCGGTTTGATTTAATTACGTACGTGCCGATGGTCCTGCTTGTTAAAACTTCGAAACTGTGAGTGAAACTGAGCAAACGATTCGCAAGATAGGACGTGAACTGTGCAATCTGTAAGACAGCGTCGTGTTTGTTTTGTTTGAGGAACTTGAGCGGCTGAGAGAGAGTAAAACTGGAAACATTTAATTCATCATCTGCCTGCCTTTTCCTAACTATGTTGGGGTCCAGTCTAACTAGATGCAGGGTGAATACCAATATTTTACATCAAGCGACTGCCTATTTGACCTCCACAACCCAGTTACTGGGTAATACGATACGCCTCGGTAAGACTGGTTGTCAGAATTTCGGGCTTCTAACGACCTGTGCCTAATGACTGCCAAAGATCCACGAATGACAGCCGGGACCAAAGGCTTAACTTGTTTTCCGAGACACGGAGGGGTCTTGATTAACCTTTTCGCCGCCAACGTACACAAAACGCAATGCCTCGCCGAGCGCCAAGCTATAAATGTATAACTAAATATACAGTAAACAGTAGTGATGGGAATATCGTCATATCGATGAATAAGATTTGTACGCGTAAAGTTAAGATTTAAAGTTGATTTTACGAATATAAATAAAAACTGATAAATATAAATGAAATATTTCCAGATTTGTTTTATTTCACAGTATCCTTAATAAGAAAAAACAGTATAAATTATGAGTATCAAAGAAACTAATACATAACTCAATTAGAACTATAATCGAATGGGGTACATCTCTATTTGTTTCATGATCTCATTCTTTAACTTCATATCAAGTTATTGGCACTGAGGGCACGTTGAATTCGACTCTGATCAGGGATGGGGTCTATGGTCTTTCTTTCTTCTATTTTTGTTTATTCCTGTGTTTTTTTTAATAACTTCTGTCAACGTTTTTTACCGTAGGTATCTAAGTGGCACGTAGACAGAGAATGCTATAGACACCTGCAAAGCGTGTCGCAGAAAGAGACAAAAAAAAATTACGTCATCATATTTAGGGTTACCGTGTGAGGAGAAATTTACCCCGCAATTTGTGTGATTCTAAATAAGGTGGCGTTCCACGAATTGATAGAATTAGAAATTATTATGTAAGAGAGCCTGAAAATAACACTATAATTATCGATTATTATCGGTATAGGCATGTGATGCGGAGGAATAATAAAGGTGTATGGATGTGCTGCCGAACTCAATTAATAAATTGCGATGAGGGCAGGATGACGATGGATATTATTGTATTGTATTGTATAGCGGGCTGGTGTCCGCAACTCCACGTCAAAGCGTGTATTTTGTGATAGAACGTTCTGGCTTTGTGAGTAAATAATACAACATTGTTTATTTTTAATTAGCTTTTATTGGTTTAGCACGTTATTGTCCTTTAGGTAATAGTTGTGTAAGTTTCTTCTTTTTGTTTAACATTTTTTTCTCTAAATGTCTGCTGCAAATTTTTGATGACGGTGTCCAATCTGTTCGTCCTGTAGCTACAATCCATATCCGACGTAAATTATCATGTTCAGGAAAACTGCAACAAGTCATTAAATCTTTCAGATACTATATAATTATTACACATTGCCCATAATATTGGGTATTAATTTACAGAAAAATTGGCAACACTAAAATTCATAGGTTAGAATAAATAATTGTTAGTATTGTGCTTTTTTGTCGATGAATTTATGTTTAGAGTACATTATATACAATATATGAACACCATAAAATGTTATCATCATATATTAATTGATAAAGAGTGGTATACTTACGAATGAAAAGACAAGTCTGGCATTTTCGTTCCACTATCACTTTTACACCCTTTAACGTTACAACGCACCATGTTTTTTTTTTTAATGGTTTATATACTATGTCTAAATTGTTCACAACAAAATATACCATACATTATTTAACTTTAAAGCACTTAAAACTGTATTTTAAAGAAAGTTGATACCCAGCTGCACGTTAACTGTCAAACTTTGTTTAGCAAAGTAGTATGCTAACCTTGAAAATCATGGCACGCGCCGTGAAACAAAAAATCTCATCGTTCTGTTTCATTTCTTTACACGACATCGGCGTAAGTCGCTCTTTTTCTTGTGTGAATGCGACCAAAGATATCAATTTGTCTATAGCATTCTCTGTCTACGAAGTGGCAGAATTTTTAATTGTTTTTAAAGTGTTTTTTGAAATGGAAAGTAAGTATATATTTAAATTCTATCACGCTTGTAGCCGTGTACTTATCAAAGCATTGTTTTCAAGTGTTGTTTCTGTTCTTTTCTTAACTCATGTATCGGTACCGTTTACCCATCTGCGCGCGGGGGACCCCGCGCACAGATTGCGTTTCTCTGGAGATACTGGGCTCACCGAACATTTTACATACTTATTGAATTCCTACTCTTTGATGAATAAACATTATTATTATCATCCAGTTAGACATACCTCAGAATTATCTTCTGGTTCAATGTTCTCCACAAAATACTCCGAGTCCGATTCCACACTTTGCAAAATTTTTAAAAGTTCGTCCGAATCAAGTTCTTCACTCATTTTTCTATTTGTTTCGTAGTGAAAGAAAGAAAGATGCGTGCGCGCGAATCCGATTTTGTGCTGCACTATGCCAAAGTGACCTTGACAGCCGCACGCCTATGACGTCACTGACCAACTTCTATAGTAGGTAGTTCGTGGCACTCGGTGGCGCACAGGGGCATAGACGACCAATTGTTTTGTAGAGATGGGAAAATAACTATCGACAAGAATTGGTAACAACTTTATAATTACGTATCGGCATCTACCTGAAGGTCGAAATTCATCTACTATCCTTTGTAATGAAGTAGATAACTAAGTTCATATTTTATTGACCTCAAATTGTTTTCGATATTCGTAACTTTCTGTATTTATAAATATTTCAATGGTGAAATCAACCTTTCACGGCACATCACTGGCCAACTTGATATGAAGTGATTGGCGTTCTGAGGAAAGTAACAAAATTCGGAGTTTCTGTTTTTGCCGATTTTAGGACAAACTAGGGCTTATTTTGTGTAGAAAAATAAAAAACAGGGTAGTAGACAGTGCTATCTTAAATAATAAAATGAAACAAAGCTTTTAATCACAGTAAATTTATTTTAATAAGATAGTTAAAATGAACAACTTCTATAGAAGTTGTGGCGCTGGTGGCACGAAAATCCCGAACTTCTATAGAAGTGCTTGGCGGTGAAAAGGTTAAAAGTAATGAGTCTTGATGTAAAGATGGTCACCCATTACCGGAACAACCCGGGCAAGCGTAGCCTAACCTGATCGATCGAACCGTGCGGCTGTTATTACTTAGCTACAAGCCCCTCTTGAAACATTTAAGTATTTAGTAAATAAACTAGTCTGCAAAATATTCCCGTGCATTGCCGCAATCCAGAACTAAATACCGCATTGCGCCAGACAGTCCCGACGACGACTAAGCACTGGTTCGTATTTGCAATACAAAAGGCTTGCTGAAACTTACTGCCGCTTGCCAACTTATCGCGTATTCGACAGACACAATTTGTTACAGGAAAATGTGTTTGCATTCAGCAGTTTTCACTGTGGACAGCTTATTGGAAAATGTTTCGAAAAGTTACGCGATTAAGGTCCTAGAGTAGACCCTTGCCTTGCAGCAAAATATAAGGCTTCGCGACATGCCAAATGAAATGAAATCTTTATTTCTGTAAGTAGATCTTTAAAGACACTTACAAGTCAATATTTTGTTGGTCAATATTTTGAAACTAGATGGCGCCAGCATTTCCTAGCTGGCTAATCCTTGAGAAGAAACGCCGAAGCAAACTCAGAGGTCATGTCTCTTTTAAAGTGCAAACATTGTATTATTAGGAGTCTAACAATGCAGGGCCTTTTGAAGAAAAAAGCCATTGCAGCTTTGAGTTGACCTGCCCCACAGACGGCATGCATGCATCAGTCATTGTGTAGCTCAACCCTATTTTAGGGAGCTCAAGTAGACAATTTCGATTCGATACGCGAACTAAAGCGAATAATTAAAGTAATTCTGGGACATTAATTATGCACTAGCTAATCCACTTAACTGGCCACCGAATCCACTGAATTACGCCATTGATGAAAGTAAGAGATTATTATAACATCATCTACATAACGCAATGGCGCACGGACCCACTTTCGAGTAAAAGTGCCGAACGAAAAACTAATTCGTTGTAATTATTCTTGTTGTTGGTGCCACGGGTTTCTCTATTTGAATGTGTAGTTGTGTACCTACATGCGTTTGCGCAAGTTGCTCTGAAATGGGTCATGGTTTTTGGTTTATTTTGTGTTGATAAAACCTCTGCTATTTGGAACAGATGAGAGATTGTCAGGTTCAAGGATGTCATTGATTTGTTAACAAGACTGATGTAATATTAAATCATCAGAACGTGGTGTTGAAATGTACGATGTTTTCATATAAAAGGTCACAAAGCTTGCTTTAAAAACATTTTACTGACTTCGACCTTACCATTCGAAAATACATTCAACAAGATTCCACAGTTAAACTTCTATTTTTGATTGTATCACACATGTTTTGTCCATAAAACGTAGCATACACACGTTACGAACTTAAAAACGTGGACATCGCTGGCCGCTGAGCGGTGAGCGGTTGGCAGATACAATCTTTATTTAACGCCGGCGTCGGGTTGTCTGCGACAATGCTGTGGAGTGTGGAACCATACGTACACACGTAGCATCGCCATTTTGCTGCTTTATTTACACTCAATTGAGTTCTGTAAAAGGGACTAAATTAGAACTACTAGTATGTAAGCTGATGTTAATGAAAATATGATTGAGGTGTGTTTTCCATATCTGATTAGGGATTTTTGTGCAGGTTTTATTTATTAAAACTTTATGCACGAGTAATAAAGATACTGTACAAAGGCGGACTTAATGCCTGAGGCAGTTTCTACCAGTCAACCTTAGGGTTATGCGGAGACAAAACATGGCTGGTGCAACATACGGGATAAATAGCTCGGAAATGACCATGAACACTGATATGATAATAATACTGACTATTTAATATGTAAGTAAATCACACTAATAATAGAAAGACGAAAATTTGTGAGTGAGGGTGTGTGTGTGTTTGTATATTTGTTACTTCTTGACGCAAAAACTACTGAACGGATTTGGATGAAATTTGGCACACAAATATTCTGTAACCAGGATTAACAGATAGGATACTTTTTATTCCGATATTCCCACGGGATAGAAACTTATGCGGGTGAAACCGAAGGGCGCAGCAAGTCCGATTTTAGACGACTACACTTCAGCTTTAGCTATTAACGTCCTGGTTTGCAATAGGTAGAACTGCTTTTGAAACTAGTGCATGCAGATAAGATAGCCACATGAATTTATCCCTTTGAAATGGCCGCGTGCAACCCAAAATACACGATAATGGAAATCGGATCAGTAAATGTCAAAACCATCGCGTAACTCAAATGAATCACCCATTGCGTACGACATCACTATATTAAAATTTGTACTATCTCCGGTTATCATTATGCCTAATATTATTTGACAATAATCGTGTTTAATATAATGTTTGATAAAATTGTAGGATAATATTAGTCGCTTCTTTTAATAATACGATACCCCTTGGTAAGTCTTGTTGTCAGACTTTCGTGCTAGGTACTGAACTACTGACGACCCGTAACGACTATCAAAGACCGACGAATGCCAGCCGGGATCAACGGCTTAACGCGCTTTCCGAAACACGGAGGGGTCTTAGTATGTGAAGATGGTCATCCATCCACGGACCAACCGCGGCAAGCGTAGCTTAACCTGATCGAACGACCCGTGCGGCTGTTATAGCCACAAGCCCCTCCATTTAGTTCACTTTTGATATTTTACAAATAGCTGCTCGATAATTAATTGGTCTCTCTATTTTATCTGTGAACTATTGTTTTTTCGTTAAACTGCTGATCCAGGTCAAGGTCGTCGGTAATGCTTGCCTAACCCTCTCTATTTTATGTTGTGCCACTTAGCACAGGCACTATGTTGTCCCCCCCAGTGGGTTCCCGCATTGTCGAGGCGGGGGGGCTCAGTAGCCGTGGCTGGGCGGGCCACGGTGAAGCTAAGAGGGACCCAGGCGGGGGCCGCTCGTCCGGGCTGTGCGGTTTAGCCCGGGACGTAGTGGCCCACGGGTAGGTTGCGGTGCCGCTTGCGCGACATCGTGACCTACCTGAGGCGGGCCGCGATGTCCCCCGTGAGGGAGACATTGCGGCTGAGGATAGAGGCCGCGGCGGGAGAGGCTCTCCCTCCTTCCGCGGCCTTGACGGGGCCGCCACCGTTTGATGGCGGACGCGGCGGGGCCGCAGGGGAAGAGGAGTGTCGGTGTTTCGTTGCCGCTGTCCCTATCCTCTGCGGCCGTAGCTCCCCCAACGCGGGGGGGCATGCGGGGCCTGCCTCTTAGGCGGGCGTGGAGGCCAACAGGCAACGGGTGCGGGGGCTCCGTTGCCTGTTTTGCACAGGCCTCCACCTTGTGGGACGGGAATGGCCAGGTGTTCCCGGCCATTCCCGTAGCCCCCCAACCTGGGGGGCATGCGGGGCCCGCCATACCATCTTGGCGGGCGTGCGCCGGGAGGGCCGTGGAAGGAATTGATTTCCCATAGCCCTCCCATTACGGCGTTTGTAGGAACACCGCTGAGTTTTAGTGGGTATACTGTCCTTCCGACAGGGAGTCCCACATACCCCGTCTCGGTCCCCCGCGAGACGGGGATGCATAAAGCATTTCTCAGCGAGAAAAAAAAAAAAAAAAAAGGCACTATGTTGTCAAGCTAATTCAACGATCACTTGATCCGTTTATTAGATGCACTTTAGAGCGACACGATTTTAGTTGCAAGGTTGCTTTTTTAAAAGGAATTAGTAGCCTTTCGAGAGTAAATCTTAAGTTAAAGCTATTGGAGTAAGATATTGTCCATACAGGAGCTGTTGTGGGCTAGTGGAAACGGCCCCGACTTACAAATTTAGGTCTCGGGCTAGAACAACGTCAGGTGCTTTACTTCGTGTAAATTATTTCGTCACCACTGCTCTCAAATCGGTGAATGAAAACATCGTGAGGAAACCGGCATGTCCTAGAACTAAAAATTCGAAGACATGTAACATCTCTACTAGCCCGCACTGGGCCCGCGTGGTAGATTATAGCCCCCTCCCTATCGTAGAGAGTCCATACTCCAAAATCAATCAGACATCATCAAGTGTGTACGCTAGGAAGAAATAAATAATTTTTACAATTAACTTTTGCTCCCTCACCATAATCAGCCTATAATGTTCCCAATGCTGGCCTCTTCTCTGTGAGAGGGAGTGGGCCGTAATCCACCACGCGGGTCCAGTGCTAGATGTCACGTCGTCTGATTTTTGTTCCTAGGACATGCCGCTTCCATCACCGTTTTCAGAGCAGTGGTGATGAAATAAATTACCTAAAGGAAAGCGCGTCTGGTGTCGAACCTACGACTCACAACGCGTAAGTCGGGGCCGTTTTTGCTTCCTAGCTTAGATTATTCACGATACGACGATAATTTGTTTTTGGCCACATGTCGGGTGGGCTGGCTGGCACTGGCACGCACCAATACGCCAACTAAAGCATCAATATAGGCTACTCATGCATTAATGTGGACATGATAGAAAGCCTCCACCGGCACCGTAATTATAAATAGGCATTTAACAAGCAAGGCGTTAAACCCACTTACGTGTGTAAAGGTTACATTTTAACTAGAGGTCACGCACGCATAATATCCCAAGTAGCTCCTGTATTTTACGAGATAATCAACCAAATTTGCTTTTAAAAAACATACTCTACTGAACATATCTCAAACGTATACAAAGTATTCGGCTCGGCATTATCTTCCAAATATTCGTCGAACAACAGACATATGGCTGTCTTAAATTCAGGGGCGTCCAAACACAAGATGTCATCTTTAGCAACCGAAACCGTTTTCTTAAACGTCTATTTTCGGCCATGTCAATTACCATCTTATAATATTTTTTCTATAGCCAGTCTCCAGCATATTTTGGCAGTGTCCACGCCTGTCATAGAGGACAGTGCACGACGCGCGAGTGCTGCCAAAACGCCGTTTCCTAGAACGGCGGCGCTCGCGCATCGTCGCGGATCATTTGTAGGCGTTGATTAATATTTTGTTACGTTGTTTTTGTTGTGTAAGACTTTTAAATAGGCGTTTTAGCGTCAAAACGTTGATGTGCGTTTGCTTCGGCGTCAAATCTGACGTGGGTATTTTTAAAATTCGCAATTATTATGAGGTGAGGCTTGTAGACTGGTTGAAAATTATCGCATATTAATGATATTCTTTGCATTTCGGAAAACATCGCTGTTGTTTTTCATCCTATTGCAGAGGATTAATCGCGTAACACACTAACTGTAGGAACGGCTTTCACGTTGACAGTTCACAAACATTCACTGCGTTATATACGTTGTTGAGCAGACAATTTTTTTGAGCATATAAAGCAATGGATTATCAGTATCCCTCAAAATGATTCAGATTGAGGTTGATAGTGTGTGTTACGCAATTAGAGTGCCGGTCAGGACTCCCATATAAAAATTGTGGTTATTTATACTGATGTATCCTTTGGATATTGATATGCCTTGACCATTTTCTGATTTCGATCATTTTCTAGCTAAAATGGTTTTGCTATTCTTCTATTTAGTTTCGATGAAAGGACTTAGAAATCACCACGCAGAAAAGGAGTCCATATTCTGTTCGAGTTGTAATAAACACAAGCATTAACAGATAGACATGTAACTTTACGGCTTGTATAGCAATAAATTAATAATGCATTGAAATGAGGCATAAAAACAAAGGGTTACTGTTTATTTCATCGTCAACTTCATAATGCCAACTGACCTGTGATCCCCCTGGGTATTACGACAGTTCGAAAATAACTTTTATTTATAAAAGTCTACTGGGGTGACAGGTTCAGTAATGTGGTTATGCCTAGGCTCCCTTGTTCATGCTCCATTTCAGCCTTTACAGCCGATGCGTAGTCAATTGTATTAGGAGGCTTCAGGCTTGCAAAGCGATATCGTTAGTGCTTTGTTGTCGTCGGTTATATCAGTCAGATATTTATTTTATTGAAGGAATTTATGAAGTGTGGAAGTGTGGAAACGCCGGTACTGAACGAGGAATTTTATTAATAAAGTGGATGTAGTGGAAACGAGTGGACAATAAAAGGATATAAACTGATGTTATTGGTGATGTTCTTAATAAAGGTATAGTGATTATAATCGTGCCTCCATGACAAAGATGTGTGAACGTTGGTGGATGCAGGAAATTAAGTATGTTAGAATTGTTAAATTCTGGTAGTTCTGATTACATAAAAATGTCGTTGATGATAAGGAAAAGACCAATCAAGTAAATGATGTGTCCGTGACAATAGGGGAAAAAAGCTTATAAAACTCCGCCCCTAAGACGACGCAGTGACCAATTTATTTATTTTGGTATACTTAGTGGTAACCTGAAAATATTGTAGGACTTATACGATGTAACAAACGTTACATTTATGCCGTCAAATATTATCAAATATTATTTTTGCCATCAATACGCTAAGAAAAAAAAGCAATATTCGCAAGCAGATTAGAAATTTGTTGATTATTATAACAATATTCTTAAAGTAAGAGTGACATGTAGCGTAGATGAAGCTGAAAGAATCCTTGACTCATGTCAAGACTCAAGAGTCTTGAGTTCTCACTCATAAGGAAGTGACGTCGTTGGTCTATTAGTGTCCTTTGACCACACGACAATCATTGGCAACCTACTGCACTGAATCCGTCCCTATTGAAGGTTCATTCAAACCGAAATCGTTCGCAACCATTCACGTTTCTTCCAGACAAATAGTGTACGCACTTTGTAAAAACATTCCAATGAACTCCTAATTGTACACAAACAAGAATAAAAGTTATGTTTATAATACTGTGCACGGAACTATCCTTGCAACTAACAAAATTGAACTCTACAATCCAGAAAGTTCAGTCTATTATCGTCTGCGTCTAAACTTTTCCAACTGCAGGATTAGATTTCTTACGTTTCCTGTTTACGTGGACTGTTTCGTGTAATAGAGAATTCAATTCACACGTTTTATCGTCATGAAAACTGTATTTTACGTTGGTTTCATTGATACGATCTTTAATGATGTTTTCTTCGAAGCGGGGAAAATGGTGTACGTATCTTGATTTTTGTTTTGAGGCAAAATTTACACTTTTACACTAAAAACAGTGATATTCAAAGTGATAACACTAGAAATAAGGACAAACTACGTGCCACCTTTCACCGGCTTTATAAGGTTCATAACTCATTTGTTGGGCTTGGTATAACCTTTTATAGCAAGATACCCTCTTCTTTGCTAGACTTGCCTTTCAATGCGTTTAAAGCTCAAGTAAAATCCACATTTGTTCAAAGGCATACTATTCCATCAACGGCTACTTACACGATAAGAATAGTTGGTCGCCCTAATTAACTCAACAAAGTTTGTGTTCTTTCTCCAGAATTAGCTTACTGACAGGTTATTGTTATTAGTATTAACTTATTTGTTTATTTTACTTCGATGGTCCTGGTTTATCATTTGTGACTTCAAGTGACAGCTATGTGAACAGAACCCAGCAATGCATAAATATGTAAGCTGTCACGCTCTTTATGCCTGGAGGCTTTTATTTAGGTAGTAAGTTTTTATTTACATTTAATTAATTATTTTTTAGTTTGAGTGCGTATAGCTTTTATTATATTTGTTGGTGGTGTAGCGGTATCTACAACGCCACATGCGAACAACGCGTCATACTGACGTCACGCAAATCCAGTTTACCGCGCAATTAGCATAGATACAATTTCCCAACATCAATCGTTGGGCAATTGCCCACCAGACACAACACCCGTCTGGTCGGAGGATCCTCCCTTTTCTATGGAGGATGAGTGAACTTTACACCCTGTTCCTCATACCTCTAAAGCTGACATATGGCAAATAATTTATTTTTATGTCCTGTGTCTTGTAATGTTAATTACTTAACATAGGTACCTAGTATTGTATACAATCAAGTATTTTCTAACTGAACAGACGGCTGTGCTGCTGGGGAGTTTGTTGCGCCACTTCATCTTCCCAGCGATAGCACTAGGAAGTGGTGAAGGGCGGGCGTTTTTGGGGGACTGTCTTTTGTAATTTTGACGTTCAAATAGGGCCGATTCTCAGCCTAATTTGAATAAATGACTTTTGATTTTGATTGAACACATGATCGGATGTTCATTGATGACTTGACAAACAAACATAGCTTGTTCGTTGAAATTACGTTCGCATTCACATTTTCACAGAATACGTAATGCTCTGCGTGTTTCTAACGAACTGGTTCTTTTTACTACATTTTCGCGAAAGGAGTAAACGCTTCTGCTAAAAATCGAAAATGAATCTTGAGTTTCCAAATCGCAAACTTTGATTCCGAAATCTGCCTTTCATTCAACTGTTTCCTGGTTATAGTCGTTTATCTATCTGTATGACGTCTCCGTTTACCTTTTAGATAGATAAGCTCGTCTAACTCATAGTAACTGAATCCGTACGGTGAAATATCGTCCATGTAACGTATACACTCCTTCCTTTTCTATTCAGGACTAGGGGCTAGTGTAACCTTTTTGACCGGTCACCACTTTATGTCATCAACTCATCACATATGTTATAATTTTCGGCTAGGGGGTAATGGCTTTTTTTTTTTTTTGAGGATGGGAAATCATCAAATGACTCCTCCCGCTCTGGGTGGAGCAGGAGGGAGTGTCAGACTCTTACTGACTAAAACCCACCCGTGTTCCTTTCTTAGCCCTTTATGTTCCAGGGCAGCGGTAAACCTTTCGGATGATCCCGCTACCCTGGCAGGCTTCGGCCCTATTGGGCCCCGTCGCTTATGCTGAAATCTCTTTGAGGCGCGCGTGGAACACTTACACGCCGTCCGGCACGGGGGGGGGGGGGGGGGGGGGGGATAATGGCTTCAGGCTTCAAGCCCGTAATGTTTTCCGGTGTGAGTAATGTCGTTATCGGTGTCCAGTGACACATGATTTAATCACACCTGTTTTCGGGGGGTTTCTATTCTTTAAATTGGTAATTTGTTAAGTAATAACAGCTGCACGGGTCGATCGATCAGGTTAAACTACGCTTGCCGCGGTTGGTCCGTGGATGGGTGACTATTCTTAGATACTAAGACCCCTCCGAGCCTCGGAAAGCACGTTTAGCAGTTGGTCCCGGCTGTCATTCGTGGATTTTTAACAGTCGTTACGGGTCGTCAGATGCCCGATAGTCTGACAACCAGTCTTACCAAGGTATATCGTATTACCCAGTAACTGGGTTGTGGAGGTCGCATATGCAGTCGCTCCATGTAAAATACTGGTAATTATCTGCATTCGGTTAGACTGGAAGCCGACCTCAACATCGTTGGGAAAAGGCTAGATAGATGATTTGAGTCAACCAACAGCGATACATATAGTATGTTACAGAGTACGTGTATTACAGTATTGTATGGCTAATAATAGGTTTCCCTGTATAACTGGGATAAGTATAAAACATGCGAACGGACTACAGACTAAGAAATATTTTAGTACAAAAGGTTCAGTTTTAGGTATTATAACTTATTACAAGCTTAAATTTTAGAGAGAAAAAAAGGTTGAAAAATTAATAGGAGATAGGTTATTAATTTTTAATTTAACGGGACTGGGTAGGACATGTTTGCCGCATGCCGGACAAACTGTGGGCCCAAATAGCACAGAATTGGTGCCCTGAGACAGCGAGGCGAGGTCGCGGAAGACCACGTAGGAGGCGGGACGAGCTGGATAGGTTCCGTCAAAACTGGAAGGAGAACGCGCGGGCTCGCGGAAGATGGAAGGTGTGGGGGGAGGCCTTTGCCCAGGAGTGGACAGCGTAGGGTAGTAAAAAAAAAGTTGTTAATAATTTACCTTCGTTTATGGTTTTTATTATTTGTTACTTTAGCGTTTTCACCGTTTGGGTTTACGCATACAACAGTATAATCATTTATCTCTTGGTATGTCTTTTTTTTTTGGAACGAAGTTCCTTATCGCGCTTTGCGAAAGGGGGCTAGACGGATAACATTAAGACCAAAAGTTGGAACGACACTTTTTGCTATAGTTGTAAGCCGTGCGGCGTGCGCGTGTTTCTCTCTCTCTCTCTCTCTCTTTGAACTTCGTTCCATCCGGGTGTCCCTTGTTTTTTTTTGGGAAATCATCAAATGACCTCTCCCGCTCTGGGCTGAGCAGAAGGGCGTGTCAGATTTTTACTGACTAAAACCCACCCGTGTTCCTTCATATCTTTTTCGAACAACCCGCAGCCCTGGCGGATCTCTTGTATGTCTTCAAAAGACTTAAAATGGGGTCAAGCCCGTAATGTGTCTCAAGGGCTCTAATTCACTATGACCACTTAACGGTTCCTTACTCGAAACCACGTCAATTCTAGCAAATTCCGCCAATTTCGCGTTCAATTCGCGCGGTTTCATTCAGTGTGTCATGGAGAACAAGGCCCCTGGTGTGAGTAATATTTCGTTATCAGTGTCTGCCGCATGATGTAATCGCACCCGTTTTCGGGGGTTTCCTCTTCTGCAAAGTGGTAATTGGAAGATTGCTTTATTGTCTTCAGCGAAAAAGTATCTAAGTCAAAGTCAAATCTTTTATGGCAAATGGGCACAAAAAAGCACTTTTGTACGTCAAAAGTTACAAAAAAAATTGAATTGATTCTAGTCGCCCCTTCCAAAAGGTGTCATGTGAAGGCGATGCACCTAGAATAAAATTACTATAACACAATAGGTATAAAGAATTCAAAATAAAGCAATGACAGGTAAATTAATTATGTGATAGATACATGGTGCTCACATATTTACAGATAATGTACAATCAATCTCATATACTATATACTAACATCTAGAATTGTAAGTTTGTTGGATCTATTGTTGTCCGTGAAGTAAAAATTATTATTATTATTATATATATAAATTATAAAACTAATTTGTGGTCCCAAAATACCACTCAAAATAAATATTATATTTAAAAGGGGAATTCGGGACCGCGGTCCCGGTCCCGAAAGCCCCACGACCCAACTAGCAATCAGCCATATTTTTTCTAGATCATCATAAAATTCTTGTATTATGTCTTCAAAAGAATTACATATTTCATAGTTACATATATCATCATCGTACTATTCTATTTAGTATTACGATAATGTTGCCTGCTAGTGTTTCTTTAGATTACCGTTTTATAGTTGGCACATCGACAATCTCCATGACTACCTATAATTTGTTAACATTGCATGGGTTTTTCCAACTATCATTTGCAGTAAGTTGCTCAGGTTCATTCGACGTGTTAAATAATAATTTATCACCTTTGGATATAACGATAAACGTTGATACTTGATAGTGTACCTAGCAGCAGTTTTCCATGAAGTTTATTGTCATAGGTAAGGGTTTATTTCTGAAGGAATTTTGATATTTCCTTTTAGTCCTGATTTTTCTTATCTGAGGAATATACATATATTGCGACTGTCACTGTCAACTGTCAGATATAAGTTAACTGATTATTGAAAAATCAGCTCATAAAGAGATAAAGATATTTTATTTTGCAAATATGGGTACAGTCGTACAGTACAGTCACGAGCAAAAGTATGTATACGCTCGGCCTTATTCAAAAGAAAGAATTCAGAAGATTTACTCATTTATTTTTTAATGAAATTTTATGTTGTTACGAACATAGCATTTTCGAACCCATAGGTTTATGTAATGTATCGTATTTCATCGTTGCATTCGTTATTTCACGAAAAAATCGCAATTGAAAGTTGCCAAGTGTTGACATATTGGTGCTCGTGACTGTACATGGTGATATCGGTAATTGGTCCTGTCATATATAAAGTTACAAAATTATAGACTAACGCACTAAACTTTAACAATCAGACCAAAAAGCAACACTAAATCAAACATAAATTGTTCTTTTAAACATTATAGACTGTCGTAAGTTTCAATTATTTTTGCAGTAAAAAATTCTGTGACGCTATAGTATGCTTTGACTATCAAAAAGGTTCAAACCGTTTCTAATTAATTTTAGGGATCGGTTTCCCGATGTATGATTGGTTACATGAATCCTCTCTTTTACCAGTGATGTACAGATGATATTTATATCTAATCTTTGTGTTGTTTTGTTACAGGTGATGCTGGGCGGGGCGGGGTCGCCGGGGGGCGACGATTTGCTCACCGTCACCGTCGTCCGCGATGAACATGGATATGGAATGAAGGTTTCTGGTATGTTACCAAACATATATTCTTTCTTCGTGATGAAATATGTGTTCTATTACGAGTTCATCTAGAATGGTTTATGGAAATTGGCTCTTAAAAATGACCCACAGGATAGCTGACACCAACAGTAGCAATGGATTTCATTTTGACAGTTCAACAACATTCATTGCGTTATTTACGTTGTTGAGCAGACAACATTTTCGAACATATGATGCATTGGATTAGCAATATCCTTCAAAATGATTCAGATTGTGATGTATAGTATGTTACGCAATTAGGGTGCTAACTGCCCAGGCTATACTGCCAGAATGTATTGTCAATCTTGGAGGGAAAATCAAAGCTGTCTTGTTAAGTTATAAAATATATAAAGATCATCAGTAGAAAAACAGATAAAGTAGTGTTGTGAAAAAGGAAAGGTGCTACGCTGGCACGTGCAATGTTTCTGACGTATTTGTGAAAAACGAAGCTTTGCACGTTCCAAAAGTGACCATATGAACTGAACCGTCACTAATAATGAGACACAGTTGCTTTTCTATTATTACTAAACTTAATAGCTTACTTAGGGCTGATTTTTCCAAGGCCAGATAATTTTATCCGAGGAATAAATAAAACATTTTGACAGTTCTTCCTTACAACATCTGTCAGATGTACAATTTTATTCCACGAATAAAAATTATCGGTCGATTGTAAAATTAGCCCTTACTAGACAGTTAGCTTGCCTAACAAATGAGGGGTTATCTCAAAATCATTCGGATTCAAATAAGTTTAAGAAGTAAGACTTCTGCCAAACTACTTGCAGACCCCTTTACATCCTGCACAAGTAGTAGAAGTCTAGTAAAGGAAAGGGCTCCCTAATTAGACACCATAGGTACTGCCAAGCCGGCCAAATGCAATGCAAATATATTCCATCAAGCTATACCTGGCGAAGAAAGGTGGCTAATCGACTGTCAATAGTGAAAGCAGTATGCAGCCGGTGCCTTTACTCATGCCAAACCCTATGAATGCTGTCAACGCCATTGTTGGGCATTAAACATGGTTTGAATGCGTTATTGAGGTGTAAGTGGGTAAAGGTACGTTTAGAACAGGGATGGTGAACCTCTATACATCAATGTGCCATCTTTTTTCTTTAAAAATAAATAATTATTGTATGTGGCCGCCGTGCCTCGGAAAGCACGTTAAGCCGTTGGTCCCGGCTGTCATTCGTGGATCTTTGACGGTCGTTACGGGTAGTCAGAAGCCCGAAAGTCTGACAACCAGTCTTACCAAGGGGTATCGTATTACCCAGTAACTGGGTTGTGGAGGTCAGATAGGCAGTCGCTCCATGTAAAATACTGGTATTCAGCTGCATCCGGTTAGACTGGAAGCCGACCCCAACATAGTTGGGAAAAGGCTAGGCAGATGATGTGGCCGTCATGGCCATGCCAACAAAAATGCTTGATTTAGTGACTACTGGAAAAGTTTTACATTTATTTAGATGGAAGAACAAATTAGTGCAACTTCTGCTTCTGCTGTTGCAAACTGTATGACTTAGGTAACTTAATTCTTGAAATGATGCCGTGCCCAAATCATTTTGTTACGTGTCCCCAAGGGCACGCGTGCCATCTGTTTGCTATCCTTGGTTTAGAGTTAAACATTCTACCGTGTCTAGCAAAAGGACTGATTTTTATACCCGGTTTCTGAAGTCCTCAGATAAACTGTTACTCTCAAACTCTTAACAACAATTGAAGTAGCAAAGTTATGTTCAAGCTAATTTCTTCGAGTGTTCAGAAACGAATAAGGAAGAGGAACGACGATCGCCCATGTCTGCCAGACCCTTATGTCGTGTGCCGACAGCTACTTTGTAATGGTTATAGAAAATTCATAGTCTTAGACACACCTTTAGAATGCTTCTATGCGTTCTTCTATCCTATGTGCCAAACCGCAAGATTACCATAAAATTAATATTGAAAGACATACTACTGCATATCTTTGAAGTCCTAGTACATCTTTCAATCTGTCGTCAACTGCGTGACAAAATTACAGCTTACTCAAATAAACGGCTACGTTTTCTGCATCATCGTTAGCGAATTTTTCAACAAAATACTCTGAATGGTTGCGTAGACGATTTGCATTGTAAAATCTCTCTTGCGTGATTGAATGGATGACGACTGGTTTTATTTTTATTGTAACGATGACTACATTTAATTTCATTGTCATATGCCACTGGATTGTATTGTTATCATGGTTATGGCCTTTGGGAAGTCTGTGTAAATACCTTTTATCTAGATTTTACGAGGTCGTGTGGTTAGCCTTTTT
Organism: Apamea sordens; assembly: GCA_945859715.1. Classification (NCBI taxonomy): domain Eukaryota; kingdom Metazoa; phylum Arthropoda; class Insecta; order Lepidoptera; family Noctuidae; genus Apamea; species Apamea sordens. The sequence continues at coordinate 942,984 of OX244009.1, read as the reverse complement.
TGTTTAATTGAATTTTATCCTTGCTTGAATTGGTGTTTGATTTTTTTATCAAACGAGTTCTGATGTTGCCAGGTGAAGAAAAAAGATGCGATTTTTTAAATAGCATGTTCGTACGAAATAAAATCGCGCACGCCGTTTGTTCCCACTTGTTCTACTAAACAGTACTATAGCAGAACTTCCGCAACGATTAAATTTGGTGGTGCGCGCTTAGCCTTATACCTAGTACCTTTTAAGTTTTCGACGTTGGAATAAAGACCGAAGCAGCGATAGGTTATTTTATTCTTACTAAAACCTTGGATTTCTCATTGGCAATAATAACTAAGTTCCAAACAAACTTTCAATCGTGGGCAAAACCTGGATGAGGTTGGCACAGGAGCGTGGTGATTGGCACAAGAATAGAGAGGCCTATGCCTGCCCATGCCTGGATGATGATGACTAAGATGAAATAAACTTGTATCCTCTTTTTAACACTTTAAGGTGTAGATGAGTTTTCAAAAATCCTTCCTTGGTTTATGGAACTCTCCTGCAATATTTTATGAGTCCTGGTCCTGGACTTAGCCGCTTAGGCTGTGCGTTTTCTGTGAATTTAAGATTTTTACTAAGTAGAAGATCGTCGACGTCATCGCGTCAACGCAAGCTGTCGCTGAACAGCTTGGGCTCTGGGTGTGACGCATATTTTCCCCCCAACTGGTTCTTCTTGGTGTTCTTTTCTTGCGTAATGTTAACCTTTTTTTTCTCATGCGAAAGTTGCATCTTCCAGGTGACAATCCCGTATACGTACAATCAGTGAAGGAACACGGTGCAGCTTGGCGAGCGGGTCTGCGTGCCGGAGACAGGATCCTGCGCGTTGACTCTGTGCCTGTGCATCATCACACGCACCAGCAAGTCGTACATATGATACGAGGTATGTTTACATTGGTATCTTTTAAAGTGTATGAGATGACTACTACGTAGAATAAATTATTAGTGCGTTAAAGCGGTTAGCTACTGAGCTAAATCATCATTATCTTGCTTTTATCCCAATTTATTTGAGGTCACCGGCCCGTGGCTAAATAATAACAGCCGCACAGGTCGATCGGTCACGTTAAGCTACGCTTGCCGCGGTTGGTCTGTGGATGGGTGACCATCTTTACATACCGAGACCTCTCCGTGCCTCGGAAAGCACGTTAAGCCGTTGGTCCCGGCTGTCATTCGTGGATCTTTGACAGTCGTTACGGGTAGTCCGAAGCCCGAAAGTCTGACAACCAGTCTTACCAAGGGGTATCGTATTACCCAGTAACTGGGTTGTGGAGGTCAGATAGGCAGTCGCTCCATGTAAAATACTGGTATTCAGCTGCATCCGGTTAGACTGGAAGCCGACCCCAACATAGTTGGGAAAAGGCTAGGCAGATGATGATTTGAGGTCACCGGAGCATTTCTTATTCTTTCATACAGCGTTATCAGCAGTTGTGGCTCAGTGGCATCGGCCCCGACTTACGAGCTGTAGTCGCTCGTGAGTTCGAACTCAGTCAGGCACTTACTTTGTGTGTTTAATTTCATCACCACTGCTCTCAAAACGGTGAAGGAAAAAAAGTGTGGAAACCGGCATGTCCTATAACCAAAAATACCAAAATATGTGACATCTACCAACCCGCACTGGGCCGGCGGCGCGCGTCGTGGATTACAGCCCACTCACTCTCACAGAGAGGAGGCCTGTGTCACAGCGGTGGAAACGTTATAAGCTGGGGGCCTACTCCGAAGTGCACAAAGTGCGAATGTTCGGATCGGACCGACACATGGCCGAACCGAATATTATTGAAAAATGCGAAAAAAGTTCGGATCGGCTCAGTTGGGTCGAGACTAGTCAATATTCGAAAGAGTGTAGGAGTGTAGAATCGGAACCGACCGAACCAAATAGTAACTTCGTAGCAGGAAACGTCCGAACATTCGGCCGATACTACTTCGGAGTAGACCCCCTGATTATGTATTAACAGTCCTCAGAAGTTGCTAACCATATCAGCTAAACGTTTGTATGTATGTAATCGAATCGAGCTAAGCTCCCTGATGGAAAATGTTTATGATGGTATAGGTTTGTACGGGTACAGAACAATGTTGCTTGGTAGTTTTTATGGTGATAGTCTGTATGTGAATCCTCTTAGAGAGAGCAGTCTTCGACAACTTGCATTATTTTCCCGCCATTTATCTAGAAATTTTCAGAGTCAGAGCGCATACAATTTAGTGCATAGCACTTGAAGACAAATGACTCCCGAACGATATGTGACCCTAGTACCCTCTGGTTCCATTCAGCTCAATCAGTGATATTGATGAAACGTTGAAAGTGATTTGAATGGCTGCACACTTAACATCGGTTATTGGCTAGTTAGCTATTCTAGAGTTCCGAGAAAGTCTTTGATTGATTCATAGAGACATTATGCCAATGATTAATTTTATTGAAAACTAGCTTCTGCCCGCGGCTTCGCCCGCGTGGATGTCGGAAATTTACCCACGGGAACGTGCTAACAGGATAAAATGTATGTGCTTCCCCAGAATGCCATCTATGTCGCGGGACCTTTGTGGCTAATTACAATAGAAAACCAATTGTGTCTCATTAGTGGTGATTAAGAGGGTACCTATATGATATCTTTACCTAAGTACCTAACTAATTAAAAAAAAACTCAATAACAGAAAATTAAATACCTACCTACCTAAATAAACCTATTTCTGATGAAAACTAATCTAAACTCAATAAATAAGCAAAATCCCTAAAAACTAATATCTATACGAATGACTAAACCTACCTAACAGTATTATAAAATAACCTACGGTCACTACGTACACTATCAAATATACTACCTATACTTTAAAATTAAAATCTATACCTACGACTCATATAAAAATAAACCTAAATAACTCTAAAAACTAAAAGGAATAAAAATGAACTCCACTGCGGGTGACCCAATCTACGACAAACTTAGTATTTGCGGTTGGTACAGTACAGACAGTGGTAATCGGGTATAGGGATCGAACCGCAAAATTAAGTTTGTTTTTTATTGTATATACTTTTCCGGGATAAAAAGTACCCAGTGTGGTGCCCAGGATATTAAAGAATAATTATACCAAGTTTCATCGTAATCGAACCGGTAGTTTTTGCGTGATGCCTGAACAAACAGACAGACAGACAGACAGACAGACCGACAGACAGACAAAAATTTTTTAAATCACATTTTTGGGTTCCGTGTCGGTCTAGTAACACCCCCTGCCATTTATTTTTTTGAAATTTTCAATGTACAGAATTTTCACTTCTACAGATTTATTATAAGTATAGATGAAAGCATTTAGCGTAAGATATAGCGCTTCCTCATCTTGTGTTTTGTAATTATTCTAGATTTAAAATACCTGTTTTTACCGCGAAGCAGCGACGTTGTGTATCGTCTTGAGCATAGGTTCTCAACCATATTTTGTCCACTTTTGAGTTTTTTTTTTCCTAAAGCCTCCCAATTTTTTTAATTATCATCTGTCACCCACGAGGGGCGCTTTCGCCCAATTTGGAGAACCTATAGTTTTGAGGGTATAGGTGCCCGTGTAAAATATACAAGGTCAAATTAAATTAGCTAGCGAAACTCTGCAGTCGTGATTGATATCGATATCTAAACATGAAAAAACAATAAAGAAATTAATTTGATGAGTTTTGTTTTGGGGTCATCAACCGCAGGTAGTGTAGTCACTTGAAAAATTCTGTTAAAAAATCATTTTTGTTTGTGTAAACTTCACAGACGTGGTGGGTATCGATAAATAAACACGATAGAAAATTTTCTCAATTAATACTTCAAGTAATGACACCACCAGCAAACCTCAATTATTGTTTTTTTTGTCTTGTAGGTGTATCTCTACCCATTACGTCTGCGGCGTTTCCCTAGCTAATTTAACTTGACCTGTGTGGAAACATTAGACATTTTAATATTGTTTCTGGGGGTTTCTCCAACGCACCTACAATGCTTCTGGTATTGTCGATGTTCATAGTCTGTCGCAAAATATCAGTTTGCTCAGTTATGCTGCTAAAAATTTACCTTCTTATGGGAGAGTTGTCAAACTCAAACTCAAAGCATTTATTTCAAATAAACCAATTACAGGCACTTTTGAATTGTCAAGGGGTCGCTTAGTCAGAAAGATGAAGCTAGTTGCCCATTCCAAAGCGTAGTAGGTACCTATGGAGAAGAACGGGCAAGAAACTCGTATTGTTAAATACACTATACGAGGGAATAAAAGCATTGAACCTCGTTATCACCTGTTAGAACTTCTTTGGAAAAGGCCAATTACTTATTATTTAAAACCACACTGCCAACAAGGATATCAACGGCAGTAGTTAGTTTGGATACGTCACCATGTATAAATTACAACAACAAGATTACAATACTCATTCCAACTGTCGAACTTCAAAATATTTTTCTTTAAATTTCAACAGCCTCGAAAAAGATTTCTCGAAGCGAATCATCGCGTGAATTTTAATGGTGTTTTTACGTGGCTATTAAACTGTTAATTTTACTGAGCATGTCTCGAATGCCTGCGCTCTGTATCACCAAGGCAACGCCATTATTATGTATAGTTAGGGTGCCAGAGATGAGTATAGTAACTCCTAGTGGCCAGTATTTATCTAATACAACCTCTACTAGAATGTTAGACTAAGGGCCTTTTGACTCAACCAAATGTTAAAAATAGTAACTAATGGTTATTTCTTTAACTGATAGTTTTTAATTTGATTGATATTCAAATAATTATTGCAACATTGTTCTAATACATAATTTCTGTACTTTCCAGCAAATCCAACGACGGTGTTGACAGTCCAGCAGAACTCTTCGAGACACAAAACGCCCATCACGGCTCCAGTGCCTGTCAATGTGAGTTTATACACTATTTTATTATTTTGATTTGTAGCTTAAGAGGAGGGGAAGGACTTTCGTGACCACAAACATATCTTATGTCACTCGGCAAGAGTGTAGCTTTCTATCAGTGAATTATTTTTGGTAATCGGATCAGTACTTCCAGAGATTATACCTTTTTATAATATTAGTTTAGATTGAGTCCCACTAAACGCACGAAGCCAACGAGACAGGCCGAGACGAAGATTGCGAGATGGGCTTGACTCCTACCGAAAGGACTGGCACTCGCATAATACAGAATTGTGTGGAACAGGGAGAGGGGAGGCCTTCCTGCAGTGGAACAATACATGTTAGTTAGTTAGATTATAGGCCAACCGCTTAACTGAGACGTTGCCTCAGGTAGCAGCGCGGTGCGGGAGGGGTGTAGTGACGTGATGCGAGAGCTCAGTGATTCGTCAACTTGTGACAACTATCACCCCTCCCGCACCGCGCAGCTACCTCAGACAACGTCACAGTTAAGCGGTCGGCCTATAGATTAGATTGCAAAAATTCGGGATAGAAAATCATGATTTGCAGACGATATCAGCTCTGTTGTTATCTGAACTAAAGGGAAGAATGATATAAGATTTGAAGAATCTTAACTGATACTTGTTACAAGATAGGATGTCGAAGTTCAAGAATGTATTCTAATCTCAGTCCCACCGTGGCTTATCATCATTACTGTAAATATTACTTTAGTTATAGTTTTACATAACTGTGTTTTGTAGTACGCTATTGGTCATCTAAACTCGAAGCGATAGAGGCACGCCTTCTTTATGAAATTAGCTACAATCGTCTAGATGCGCAATTCTAATAAAATCCGTGGCGCCGATAGTACGTTCAGTCCATTACTTCTGTCATGGGCAGCCAGGCAAAGCCGACGTTCGCAGGGACGTGAAAATATCGCGGCGGGATTTTTTCGCGCACTGGATATTCAATGTACTGCTTAGCGCCGAGAGTTGAAAATGTAATAGTCTGGTTTTTAGACGCTGGGATGCGCTCTGTTGGATTCTCAATGTTCGGCTAAACAACAAAAGTTGAAAATCCAATGCACGCGATATTTTTAAGTTCGTGCGGATGTCGGCTTATACGTCATTTGTGTCGTAGTGCGACAAAACGGTGACGCCTAGTGACACGCTTGGTTTGTATGGAAAGTGTTCACAATGCCGCTTCTAGCAGCGGCCGCCGAGGAGTCACCGTGCTGTACCGTGCACTTACGAAACTGACAGATAATTCAAATAGTTTCTCATGTCCTACCATTCCTAAAAACAGTTAAAAAAAAATAATTACAACAACATCCGTTAAAAAAAATAGCGGAAATAATCAAAATGCTAACTAATTATAAAATAAACACTAAAATAACTGAATGCATTACGGCGGCAACCTTGGAGTGTGTTATCAGTCCGAGAAATGCAATAGTCACAGTAGGTAACTATTGTAAAATCATACGGCGTGAGCGCACGCGCAAGGTCACCGTACTAGTGTTGTGAAACCTATTGCTACTGGTCAGCTGATCGAGGTGTTTGCTGAGAAAATATTTTAAAATTCTGCACATTTAGTACTGAAATCAGTATTCGACGGCCGCGACTTACGAGTTGTAGGTCGTTGGTTCAAATCCAGACGCTTTACTTTGTGTAAATTATTTCATCACCACTGCTCTCAAAACTGTTATGGTTATTGTTATTTTCAATTATTTTTAATATAGTTACCACTGTTGGTTTTCCCTTACAAATAAAATATAAAATAGAAAAACGGTGAAGGAAAACATCGTGAAGAAATTCATCGTGATCTTGCTATTTATACAGCTTATCTTAGACAGCACCCCTTCTTTAGCCAAAGTCGGGTAAAACGACAATCAATCAATAATTTACCTAGCCTTTTCTCAACTATGTTGGGGTCGGCTTCCAGTCTAACTGGATGCAGCTGAATATCAGTATTTTCCTTGGAGCGACTACCTATCTGACCTTCACAACCCAGTTTTTGGGTAATACGATACCCCTTGATAAGACTGGTTGTTCGACCCATAACGACTCTCTAAGATCCACGAATGACAGCCGGGACCAACGGCTTAATGTGCTTTCCGAGGCACGAAGAGGTCTTGGTATGTAAATATGGTGACCCATCCACAGACCAACCGCGGTAAGCGCAGCTTAACCTGATCAATCGATCCGTGCGGCTGTTATGACCTTGACACAAGCCCCTCTACCTCATAAATAACTATGAAAGACCATTGCAAAAATAAAAAAAAATATAAAAAAAAATAAAATTCCTTGCATCTGTCCCGCAATCACAATATCGATGGGGACCAGTAACTGCGTTGTGGAGGTCAGATAGGCAGTCGCTCCATGTAAAATACTGGTATTCAGCTGCATCCGGTTAGACTGGAAGCCGACCCCAGCATAGTTGGGAAAAGGCTAGGCAGATGATGAGATGATGATGTATTCACACGAATCTCGTGCCAGTTAACACAACTAATAATTATCAACCGCAAAACGTAACAGTTCGGGAATCCTTCAGCACAGTGCTACACCTGTGCAAACAGCTGACGTAAAGGTCGCGTGCTCGGTTTGTGTGGTGTACAGACGCCAGCTGCACATCAAGCTACTACAATCTGTCAAATGTCTTTAATAGATTTTCAGCTTTATCGCTAAGGTATTAAGGTTCACGGTTGATAGGGAAAATTTGACAGTTTCGGGTAGTTTGACCTGCTGGCGTCTGTACTCTACCTATTACACACATTTACTTTGGCTAACTTTAAAATTCAACAAATAATACCCTATAGAATGGTGTTTCTTTGGCTTTTAATGCGTTGCGTAATGTACTATCAAGCACAATCCGAATCATTTTGAAAGATATTGCTAATCCATTGCTTCATATGTTTGAAAAATTTGTCTGCTCAACAACGTAAATAACGCAATGAATGTAGTTGAACTGTCAAACCAAAGCCATTTCTACTGTTAGTGTGTTACACAATTATCCCGCTGGGAAACCCGCTCGAGTTGTCACTACCATGTTAGGTAAATTATTATCTTGGTAATTAATTATAAATGATGAGCTCACAGCCTATGTGGTGTAATGAGCAATACAGCATCACACCAGACACACTGTGTCACCGGCATGACACACTGTTAATACACTGTTCTGGGCGTTTCGAATACTCTCAGTTTTATGATAAAAGGGAAATAAAAAAAACAATAAAATATATATATTGTCTGGAAACCAGATGTTGATGAAAATACGTTTATTTTCTAGGAAGTATAGTTTTCTTGTTAGTAATATAATTATGTTTTTACAACTGCTACTAGTAATAAACAGACGACTTGAGTCGTCCCCGCGGGTTGTTCGAAAGAGATACCGTGGCCCCTGGCACAGGCAACTGAAGGAACACGGGTGGGTTTTAGTCAGTAAAAGTCTGACACGCCCTTCCGCTCAGCCCAGAGCGGGAGAGGTCATTTGATGATTTCCCACCCAAAAAAAAAAAAGATTTACTCATAAAACTTTTAATCTAGTTTTTTTTTGAGTAACTACTTCGTTAGTCTAGTGGTTGCAAGCGCTACTGCTAAGCATGACATCTTGGGTTCGATTCCCGAGTCGGGTAGTGTTATTGGGATATTCCAGTAGAAGCCCGGACTCGTGGACTTGTGCCCGGTTTATGACAACAGGCCCGCCCCCTGGTTCAGACGCCAGCAGGTCAAGCTATCCGAAACTGTCAAATTTCCCCAATCAACCTTGAACCTTAAAGCTTTAGCGATAAAGTTGAAAATCTATTAAAGAAATTTGACAGATCTGTACATGGGACTGAATCATAACTGACCAAACCTGGGTGCACTATAGACTCCTCTGCTTAACCCTTCGAGGAATACAGCAGTGCGATTTTGTAACCATCTCACCAAAACTTAGGTGAAGTGAGCGTGGAGTGAGCTGTCGTTCCAACTAATGCTAGGGATTGACACTATTGACAGCTCACTCTAAGCGCACTTCACCTAACTTTTCACGGTGAGATTTTTACAGAATCGATCTGCAGGCGTGATGTCATGTTATGTTACTTCGAGTAAGTCCATAGTAATCAATGATATATTTTATTATTTCCAGTCGGAGAAACAGCGTCAGTTGGAGGTGTCAAAAGTGCACACTGTGCGGCTGATGCTCGAGCAAGAACAGAAGTTTATCAGGGATCTGCGCAGTAAGTAAATTTATTTACATTCTTTCTAGCCTCATATTTCATTGTTAGCCAAAGAAAATTCAGACTGATTGAATCAGAGTGATTACAGTAAGTGAAAATACACTCTCAAATATCCTACTCCTACCTATTATAAACGCGAAAGTTTGTATGGATGGATATATGGATGTTTCTTACTCTTTCATACAAAAACTACTGAACAGATTTAAATGAAGTTTGGCACACAGAGAGTTTATAACCAGGATTAACTCATAGGATACTTTTTATCCCGGTACTCCCACGGGATCGAAACTTACGCGGGTGAAACCGCGGGGCGCAGCTAGTAGTTAAATAATTTAATTATTAGTCAAATCAAGCGCCCATTGTATGTTTGGTAGTTCGTTTTTTTATGTGTTTTCTGGTGTACAAAAAAGTATATATAAATAAATAAATCAATTTTTAAAACTGACTACAGTAGAACGTCGATTATCCGAACGCCGATTAACCGAATCGCCAATTATCCGAATCGGTCCTAAGCGTAATATAAAAAATTAAAACCAAGTACATATGTAATTTTTGTTTTGTTTTGTTGTGACAAGTTGGAACTCGCTGGAGTCCAGATATAATTCAACTGCTAAGGTTGAAAGCTAGAGACAAGACACTACATGTTTTGCGTCGCGCGGCTTCCGTGAAACGGAACGTTGGAACGTCGGGATGTTCAAGTGAGCTTTATTGTAGAACTGTGTTTGTTAAACTTAACAAGTTTATTCTATGTGTGACAGTTCGTTTTTCTTTATTACCAGTCTATGTCAGATTATCCGAATTTTCGATTATCCAAATCGACCCCGGTCCCAATTAATTCAGATAGTCGGCGTTCTACTGTACTTAGTGAAACTACTCTGTCAAATACAAGCATTTTTGCTTGACCAAGATTTGTGATTTCTGAATTATATAATTTCGTGCCTATAGTAACCTTTCTTAATGGTTTATTACTAGGTACTACGTCAGTATAATGATACGGATGATTACTATTTAGTAACGACCAAGTTTTTGCAAACACATTTGGTTCGCAAAAATGTAAAAAAAAAAATGGTTAATCTTTAGTTACTTCTGTTAACCAATGTTGGGAGTAATTTTGTAATTAACGATTTCAAAGACTATAAAATATCTAATAATAGTGACCTTGGAAGGGATTCGAAGGGACTAGTGTCTAAATAATTACAGTCCTTCAAAGTTAAACAACGCTTGCCGAGTTTGTGGTTGGGTGACCAATTGACCATCCATAACATACCCTCCATGCCTCGGAAAGCACGATAAGTAGCAGGCTGGTCCCGACTGTCATTTGTCGATCTTTGACAGTTCTTTACGGGTAGTCAAAGCCCGAAAGACTAACAACCAGTCTTGCCAAGGGTGTCGTGTTACCCAGTTAACTGGGTTCTGGGTCGTGGAGGTCAGATAGGCAGTCACTCTATGTAAAATACTGGTATCACCTGACACCAATATAGTTGGGCTAGACAGATTTATATTTTTTAACAATATTGCCCTTCTAACATTTGAAACTACCAATTCCAGATGAACTCCTAAAAGTACCAGACGTAAGAAAACAAACTCAACTCGAATCCGCAGAACAACGCTGCTCAAAACTCCAACATGAGATCGACACCATCATGGCAGGCCAGGTAACGACCTTACCCCCTTACAATAAAGTCCATTTTGCAATGACACTGTTACAGTACGATCACATAGCATTTGTAACTATGTTGCAGCCTATTTTTTTACTTAAATTTTATGTCACTGTATTTTTTTTGTACTTTTTTATATCTCTATGTGTATGTTAGTTATGGTTGCGGCCAGGATTGTGTGTAACGTTTTTTATTTATTGGAAAAAATGTACTCTTTTGTTAGATCCTTAAGGGCTGATTTTTCCATCGCCAGATAACTTTTATTCCAGAAATAAAATTTGAAGTTTGACAGTTTTGAATGAAATAACTGTCAAAATTTCAAAATAATTCCACGAAAAAAGTTATCAGATGATTGAAAAATCAACAATAAGTTTCATAAAACTCTTCAGAAATCATTATCAAGCTATAAAATAATTAGCAGTAGGTTATCTGGTTGCCAAATGTTTTGTTTTAATAGTTTTCCTTATGTTATAATTATCATAACAAAACGCGATGCTATTTCGGGGAATCACCTAAAATCCACAAAAAAAAAAAACAAAGATAGAAGGTCAGCAACGTGAACGTTAACCTTTTATCTTTGTTTATTTTATTGGGGTGACTGGGGTGATGCGCTTGGTTATTAAAAAAAAGCCGTTTCTTTGGCAAAGTTGTTTGTTATGATGAGTACAATCATGTGTTTAAGTATCGGTCACTAATTACCAGTCACCCTATATAGCTGTAACCCGAAGTCACAAATGATAAAATAGGACCTACGAAGTAAAATAAATAAACAGTTAATTAGAAAGAAAGAACGAAAAACTATTTATTGTGACTCGTACAGAAAGATCACGAACTAAACACAGTCAAAAATAAAAAAAACAAATGAAATTTAAAAAAATAAATAAAAAGAAAAATGTAACAGAAAATCTTATACGACGCCAAAATGCTCCCTCAGCATGATGCTGCGACATTTATAAAATAAATGTCGGAGCGCTGGTATTCTGATAGGGCGTTAATTACTAATAGCAATAACAAAACCGTGGTCGGCAGACGACCAGTCACCACAAGCAGCATTAGAAATTCATGGCGTCACACCACAGGGCCGATAAATTGGGACAATCATTATTATTCATGTAACAAAGGACAAGGTTTCCCTGCTTATAATGCAGTAATATGATTCGGTAGCTGTTGTGAATTGATAATAGTAAAGAATCGTGCTGTAGGTGGGTGATTAAATCTGGCCCTTTAAATGACACACCTGTTGGCTGTTGTACTGTTTGGGAAAGGGATAGTAAAGATTCCTGACATGACTATTTTCTTTGTTTTGATGATAACTGTATACAGAGTGGCAGGGACATCGACGCGCAAACTGTAACCATGGATTCAGCACATGAGTTTAGACCCCATAGCGTCGAAATTTTTCGTCGGTTATAATAAAAAAAATCTGTTTCATAGAAAAGTGCAATACCTACGCGGTCAAAATGTATGGAAAAGCAATATATTTTTTTTAATAACCGACGAAAAATTTCGACGCTATGGGGTCTAAACACATGTGCTGAATATACCTACCTGTGTATATTACTGCCGTTTCAATGCAAGGGTTTGTTACTAAAGTTTTTTTTAACAAATTGAATTGATATAATTTTGTTAGAATTTCATGTTTATTGATTTTTCTCTTATACAATCAGCGGGGTTATTGCGTAACACAATAACAGAAGCAATAGCTTTCGTTTTCACAATTAAACAATATTCATTGCGTTATTTACGTTACTGAGCAGACACATCTTTCGAATATATGAAGCAATGGATTAGCAAAATCATTTAAAATTTATTCAGATTATGATAACAGCCTGTAATAGGCGCCTTTTGATTATAACGCCTGATTAGAGTTTAGTTAACAAGTTTTCATAGAACTGCGGAAGGGTCTCCCCCTTTCAGAACCAAATTCACAGTAATTTTTGTTTATCTTTTCTGTAACTGATGGTTATATTGTATTTCACAAGTAGGTATTTCAGAGTACAAAAGTTATTTATAATATATGTTCGTTACACATTACCTGGCCGCAACAGTAACTCGAAACGGAGGCGAAAGTGAAGACCGTCAATGTATTTTGTATTTTAATTAAAACATCATAACGTCCCACGTAACATCAAAATTGGTCCAGTTTTTAATAACTGAGGTGGTTTAACTTTACTTGTAATAGTTTCAGCTTTTCACAGCTCATTGCTGGGCATAAGTTGGTCCCAATAATGTCAATTTATTGTCTTTGACTTTCTCTATAGCAAAACTTTGATAAAGCCTTTATAAATACATATTTCTTCCTTAGTCATTTTTAATTTTAAAAAGTGAGAAGGCGAAATAGAGTCTAGAGGCAAACCAAAACATATTATAAACGTTGTGTCTATAAGTGTGCAAGATATTGTTCTTATTCATAGTGGGGTGCTTTCAAACCAAGGTTTAGATTTCACCATTGAACAATTTCCAACACACTAAACACCAATTTCCAAAAAAAGGTGTTGCCAATCTTCAGATTTGCTGGCCATACACGGGTCAAATTAAATTAGCTAGCGAAACTCCGCAGACTCGATATGTAAACATAATAAAACAAAAAATAATAATTTTATTATTTATTTTTGTGGGTTCATCGATCGCTTGTTTGTGTAGTCACTTGAAATATCGGTATATTTTTGTGTAAACGTCACAGACGTTATGGTTATCGATATCTAAATACGATAGAATAAAAGAAAACAGATTTTTCAACTCATACTTCAAGTAACAACACTACCAGCGGTCTTCCCAACAACAATCCATGAAATCTTTTTATTTTTATTTTATCGTGTTTAGATATCGATAGTTTCCCATCATCACGTTTGCAGAGTATCGATATCTTTTGATACAGCGGCAATTTGTCTTTGCGGCCGTTGCATTGCCTTTTGATCAAGACAGTATCGCCAATAAGTTACTCTGAATTATAACACCTACTACAAGTAAAGTTACACACCTATCAAACCTGCCTAAGCCCTAAAGTGTAAACTAACAAGGCTAACGGGACGAGTCGGGTAGTAACATGTTTTGTACCGTGTCTGCTTCTGTGCATGCCTGTTCATAACTGTGACGTCACTGTGAGTCCCATTTTATTTATATATTTGTGTATGTTTGTCACTATTTTTGTTGCTATCTTTTTTTTTATTATTCAATTATGGTATTTGTATGGGAGCAGTACATTTCATCAAGAGGATTTTACGGTCAGTTTTGTATTGGTCTGCAACCTTAAAGGTAACTCAACTGGTTAACTGGTATTTTACAATCTTAAGTTGTGATAAAGGGCTTTGAAGGCACTTGGCCTTCCTACCCGTCCGTCATTTTGTTTTTTTTTTCAAAATGGCGGCCATGCATGAAACCTATATAAATCAATAGCTGACATCAATGCAAACGGAACATATATAATAGGATCAAACCCCGTAATGCGTACGTACCCGAGATCTTAACGTTCAAAGTTGATTACGTGGCATCGATATTTTTGAACTTGCTTATATGGTAGGTTATAGGTTCCATGCGTGGTCGACATATTGGAAAAAAAAAATGTCGGAGAGGTAGGTATGCCACGTACCTTCTAAAAATCTTCAATCTCCTTTAAACGTGAGCAATTGAATAATAATTCGGATTAAATTAAAAAAAAAATGGAAAATGCATAGAAGAAGAAGACATGTTGCGTCGACACTAAATTAATTTGAGATAACAATAACGATAACATAAAAAAAAATCGTTTTTAACAAATCGGAGAAAAAATATAAATGAACAAACTACGAAATAACTCCACCCTTAGGATTCGTCATAAAACAGAGGTATGCATAGAACCAGACATAGACAAAACGCTAAACAAACGTAACTTTCGTCTCACCCAATGGGAATGGTTGTAACTATACATTGCATATCTATACTATAAACTGGCAACACCTGCGCGCTTGGTTGTGTTGAGATTTTTGTTATCAACTATTACCTATTCGACACTTTAGAACACCTCTAGAATAGACTTTAAAAGCGAGACATGAGCTTTTCAAATGTGTGAGAAAAAGCCTATAGTAGAATGAAATGGGTCGCGCTTTATTCCGGTTATCCAAAGCCTTTTAAAACGTCTTAAAACTGCTATAGCATTATCGATAAAAGCATTGCACTGCACTACATTTTGTCGATAATTCTCATAAGTGGGAGACAGCAAACAATGTGAGTTGTCCTATTCCCACATTTTTTGTGTTAACGTTTTGGCAGCCTGCGCCACGCCTCCGGGGCCATATTATGAAGTATTAATGCCATTAGGATTCTAGTTCTTAAAAGAGATGGTGCTATCGGTCATGTATAGCTCCACCTCTCTCTCACACTAGAATCATGATGGCAGTAATACGGTAACCTGGTCAGTTTAGATTCTATACTATGGGTATATATTCACACCATTGCAATACCTTTGCCTCCTTATAAGGCCGTAAAGTAAAGTAAACTCAGCCTTATGTCGTGACACAATTTACACCGTAAAAGTACCTGTAAATCTGTTTCACTATACTAGTAATTGTTACGTTGTATATTAGAAACTTCACAATTTTTTTTTTATACTTGTTGTAAATTAGAACCTTTCACCCAAAACTACAATATCGCACACAAAATCTCAGCACACCTCGCACTGTGACATAAACCACGCTTGTTAACACTCGTGTAGCCACTGGACGCCGCGCCCACAACGCCGCGACAGCCGAGGAGCAACCCCGCCCCCAACACCGGATTCCTCAGCGGTCTACCGCGCTCCCTGTCCAACCTCACCGGCCAGAGCCTGCGGAACCTCCGTCAAGCAAGAACGACCAAGATCCAGCAAGAAAATACCCCGCCATTAGTCCGTCAGAACTCCGACGAATCCAACAATAAAAGGAGACATGTACATAATAATACAGTACCAATGGTGCCAACGACTTGCTTAGACAACGTCACACCGCCGCCTCTACCGCCAAGGTCAATCGAAAGACCGAAACGCAACCCTCTAAGTCCAAATCTGAGTCCTCCGCCGATAAATCCCCTCGCCAAACCGAAGCCAAGTAATAGTACGGCATCACCCTCACATAAGCAGTACTATAAGGGACGGTATTACCCGGATAAGTTCATGATGCATCAGTCGATGCCGGCGTATGACCCGAAGCAGTTGAGGAGGTCGTCGCACTCGTTAGACGGGGAGTTGGAGGGGCCACAGCCTAACTCGATAGCTATGCAGATGAGTTACCCGCTGGTCAATGTGCCGCCGCCGCCTTTGCAGGTAAAGTTGTGGGGGAGTTTTTAGAACAATCAACAATTTTTTTAGTGAAATTAACACTTTCACTGTCCCCAATGTAGACACAATAGTTAAATAATATATCTGGACCATATGTGGTTCATGAGACAGGGAATGGGAAGGGATAGCAAAAAAAACTTGGCAGAACTCATGTGCCAGATCAATTAACCTGTACTTTTAGGAGATTGTGGACATCAAAGGAAAAAAAACAAGTTTTTTTTGTTCAAAGGTGCCTGTAATTTTTTACCACTGGCAATACAACCATTTTGAAAGTAGAAGTCTGTTTTCATCTTGTAAATTGTTAAATTTCTAAATAAATATAATACACAATATCACAGATAATAAAGGGTGTCCCAATATTGTTCTAAAAACTCGTTTCGTCAATGTTTTTATATTCAGGTGAATGTTTTTTCATTATAAAATATATCTATGTCGTCGGGCTGATTGTTGACTATGCATATATTTTAAATACCTTATTTTTATAGCTACAGCTTGAACTTTATTTCTTTACTGCTTGAAAATATTTTATTGTTTCAATTTGCAAGTTTTTTTAAAATATTACTAATTAAGCAAGTTGAAAAAAAAAAAACAATTATTAATTCAATATTGGGTGTACATTGCAAAACTTCAAAACAGGAAAGTTTATTGTAAATATATTTTTTTTAAATCTACAATTATATGTTTATATGTCAAAAAAAATGTTTAAAAGCATTTAATGTCATAACGTTTTCAAATTGTGACTAACACAATTTCTAAAATCATAAAGCCTTACTAATAAAAAAATCAATCAATAATAAAATATTACTAAATGCTTTCTATATTTCGGTATGGCAACACTGCCTTTCATTTTCATACAAGATAATTTATTAACGCTTATTTTAACTTATGTCTCGTCTGTACTACTGATCATAATAATTAATTATTTGTTTAATATTTCTTTTTGTTTTATTAGTAAGGCTACAACGTGATAATAACCGCTTTTGGAATTGAAACACAAAGTCAACCGTTACTTATATCCAACATGTTATGCTGTGCCCAAAAGCGTCCAGAATGAATACCATAATCTGCCTCAGAACAGAACACTTATTCCCGTAATTAAAAACGTTCAAAATCTAGTCGCAATCTCATTTCAGCGACAATCAATGTCAAAAACTTGTTAAAAATATAGGGAAATATAGGTATTTTTGACAGATTGAGACTGAGATCAGACTGTGAACGTTCTTAAAATAATTACAATGTTATAGAATGCACTAAATATGTAATTATTGAGTGTCAAAGTAGATCATGAACACAAGATAATTTAGAAGTCGTAGTAGAATAATTTAACACTCATTTTAGATAGTTAAAGATGCATTTAGTACCTACACATACAACACACTTCATCTCGCACTATTAAATTAAAATACAGTTCTATAAAGAAACATATTAAAAAGAATATTAACCCTTCTTTCTATGAGAAGAAGCCATTGCCCTGTTGTGGGACCGTAATAGGCTGTTATTATTTCTATTAAAAAACTTAAAAACTTGAGGTGTCAAGGGACACCCGGATGGAACGAAGTATAAGTATATAGCTTGCTTTCTATAAGAGAGAGAGAGAGAGACAGACAGAGAAACACGCGCACGCCGCACAGCTTACAACTATAGCAAAAAGTGTCGTTCCAACTTTTGGTCTTAATTTTTCCGTCTAGCCCCCTTTCGCAACGCGCGATAAGGAACTTCGTTCCAAAAATCATTACAGCATAGCTGTTCATAACCACTCGATACACTGTACCGTATCGAACATCAGTCAACGTAAGAGGTCACTCCAAAACCCGAAAAAAATAAACGACCGTTATTATAGGGTAAGACAAATCAGGGGGTCTACTCCGAAGTAGTATCGGCCGTTTCCTGCTACGAAGTTACTATTTGGTTCGATCGGTTCCGATCCTACACTCCTACACTCTTTCGAGTATTGACTATGGTCCCGACCCAACTGAGCTGATCCGAACTTATTTCGCATTTTTCAACAATATTCGGTTCGGCCATGTGTCGGTCCGATCCGAACATTCGCACTTTGCACTTTGGAGTAGGCCCCCTGGTTATTGAAATGTGTCATTTTCGATACGATAGCCTGTAGGATGATTGTGAATTGCTGTCACTATCGAATTTTAAAATGACACAAAGTTCTTAAAAGTCTTCCTGTCTCTTCAATGTGCCATAAAGAGACGGAGACAATATGTGCAGCTTAACTGCAGGCGAATTACAAAGAATTGCTTCCGAGAATACGGCCAACATTTTTGCCAAATGATCATCACAAAAATCAAGGGAAACAAAAGTAAAGTCTTCATAAAAAGTGTTTCACATCCAAAAGCCTGCACTCCATCTATCACCCTGGAACCTACATGTATAATAGCTAGGCGTATGTATGTGTGTACAGATGGACAACCGAACTGGAGTGCCTGTCCTGCATATGAGGAGTCGGTCGTCTCCCGAACAGTTGGACCATGACTTGAATAGATGTGAGTATAATGATGGCATACATTTTTTTTTACAAAAAAGTTTTGAAAGAAAAACGTTAAGTCGGTGAAAAATTAAACAAATCGGCTTATGAGCGACAGGAGAAGCACCATTACGTTCTACTTTGTAACCTTTTGTGGTTCACTCTGGACACAAATGGGAAGATTTAACTCCAACCTGGTTACGTACCTCGACGGAACGGCAGCAGGTTGTGGATGTGGAGCAACATCGCAAACTATGCTCCACCAGGGTATATAATTTTCTTTAGGTCTTCTACTGCCCCTCTGAAAGTCACAAATGCTCACGAGGGGGCCGACGCGATGACACGCGGGGTTGCGATAGTCGTGGAAAGGATCCGGCGGTTGGGTCTCGAGGTGGCATTGCACAAGTCTGAGGCCATGTCCTTTCATGGGCCTCGGTACGGGCCACCTCCGGAATCCCAACTAGTGGTAGGAGGGGTTCACATCGGCGTCGAGACCACGATGAGGTACCTGGGTCTCGTCCTCGACAGCCGATGGAACTTCGTCGAGCATTTCCGACGTTTGGCCCCCAAACTGGAACGGGCCGGGGCCGCCCTAAAGCGGCTCTTGCCCAACCTGAGGGGGCCAAACGCCTCCTGCCGGAGGCTTTACGCGGGGGTCGTGCGGTCCATGGCCCTATATGGGGCCCCGGTATGGGCGCGTTCACTGCGGCTTCGAGCCGCACACTACCTGAACGCGCCCCAACCGCTACCGCACGATCTCGGGCGAGGCAGCAAGCCTCCTTGCCGGACTGCCACCATGGGATCTGGAGGCGATAGTCCTCGCGCGCCTATATGATTGGCGCGTGGAGGAACTACGCCGGGGGGAAACTCCGCATCCGCGGCAAACCGCGGCGGAGCGGTCGAACCTCCGGCGCGATCTCATGGTGGCATGGAAGGACGACGAAGGCGACTATCGCAACCCAGCGCAGGGCACGCCACGATAGCGGCGGTAAGACCCCTCTTTGAGGAGTGGCTAGAGAGACGTCACGGCGTTCTCACCTACCGCCTGACGCAGGTCCTCTCCGGACACGGATGTTTCGGGAGGTTCCTGCACATCATCAGGCGGGAGGAGACACCCGGGTGTCACCACTGTCAGGATCGCCCAGAGGACACGGTGGAGCATACGGTGGAGGTCTGCCCTGCTTGGGCAGTGCACCGCCGTGTCCTCGTAGAGGCGATTGGCAGCGGCGGCGACCTCTCGCGTCCGGCCCTGGTTCAAGCCATGGTCCGGGGTGAGAGGGAGTGGGAGGCAGTCACCTCCTTCTGCGAAGCAGTCATGCTAGCGAAGGAGGTGGCGGGGTGGGCGAGGGAACGCACCTTGCGCACCTCACGCCTCAGCCGCCGCGGGAGACGCTCCGGGCGTCGGGAGCCGCGTGACGACTCCCGGCCACCGAAGGCGCGGGCCTGCGGGCGGAGAGTAATGGGTAGCTCTCCGTCCGATCAGGACTAGGCCCGTGCCGGACGGCGTGTACGTGTTCCACGCGCGCCTCAAAGAGATGTCAGCAAAAGTTACGTCGTAAGTTACTCGTCTTCGCTATTTATCTCTCAAATATATCTGTTGTATTCCCAGCAAGCATAGCCCCGTCCCCGCAGCCGCGCGCGTGCGGCGCGCACAAGGACGCCGAGCGCGACACGCCGCCGCCCGGCACGCCGCCGCCGCCCTACCACACCAACACGCAGGTCAGGCACAGCTATAGCTCGCGTCATGTTGCTAACGCCGAGCGCGACACGCCACCGCCCGGCACGCCGCCGCCGCCCTACCACACCAACACGCAGGTCAGGCACAGCTATAGCTCGCGTCATGTTGCTAACGCCGAGCGCGACACGCCACCGCCCGGCACGCCGCCGCCGCCCTACCACACCAACACGCAGGTCAGGCACAGCTATAGCTCGCGTCATGTTGATAACGCCGAGCGCGACACGCCACCGCCCGGCACGCCGCCGCCGCCCTACCACACCAACACGCAGGTCAGGCACAGCTATAGCTCGCGTCATGTTGCTAACGCCGAGCGTGACATGCTACCGCCCGGCACGCCGTCGCCGCCCTACCACACCAACACGCAGGTCAGGCACAGCTATAGCTCGCGTCATGTTGCTAACGCCGAGCGCGACACGCCGCCGCCCGGCACGCCGCCGCCGCCCTACCACACCAACACGCAGGTCAGGCACAGCTATAGCTCGCGTCATGTTGCTAACGCCGAGCGCGACACGCCACCGCCCGGCACGCCGCCGCCGCCCTACCACACCAACACGCAGGTCAGGCACAGCTATAGCTCGCGTCATGTTGATAACGCCGAGCGCGACACGCCACCGCCCGGCACGCCGCCGCCGCCCTACCACACCAACACGCAGGTCAGGCACAGCTATAGCTCGCGTCATGTTGCTAACGCCGAGCGTGACATGCTACCGCCCGGCACGCCGTCGCCGCCCTACCACACCAACACGCAGGTCAGGCACAGCTATAGCTCGCGTCATGTTGCTAACGCCGAGCGCGACAGGCCGCCGCCCGGCACGCCGCCGCCGCCCTACCACACCAACACGCAGGTCAGGCACAGCTATAGCTCGCGTCATGTTGCTAACGCCGAGCGCGACACGCCACCGCCCGGCACGCCGCCGCCGCCCTACCACACCAACACGCAGGTCAGGCACAGCTATAGCTCGCGTCATGTTGCTAACGCCGAGCGCGACACGCCACCGCCCGGCACGCCGCCGCCGCCCTACCACACCAACACGCAGGTCAGGCACAGCTATAGCTCGCGTCATGTTGCTAACGCCGAGCGTGACATGCTACCGCCCGGCACGCCGCCGCCGCCCTACCACACCAACACGCAGGTCAGGCACAGCTATAGCTCGCGTCATGTTGCTAACGCCGAGCGCGACAGGCCGCCGCCCGGCACGCCGCCGCCGCCCTACCACACCAACACGCAGGTCAGGCACAGCTATAGCTCGCGTCATGTTGCTAACGCCGAGCGCGACACGCCACCGCCCGGCACGCCGCCGCCGCCCTACCACACCAACACGCAGGTCAGGCACAGCTATAGCTCGCGTCATGTTGCTAACGCCGAGCGCGACACGCCACCGCCCGGCACGCCGCCGCCGCCCTACCACACCAACACGCAGGTCAGGCACAGCTATAGCTCGCGTCATGTTGCTAACGCCGAGCGTGACATGCTACCGCCCGGCACGCCGTCGCCGCCCTACCACACCAACACGCAGGTCAGGCACAGCTATAGCTCGCGTCATGTTGCTAACGCCGAGCGCGACACGCCACCGCCCGGCACGCCGCCGCCGCCCTACCACACCAACACGCAGGTCAGGCACAGCTATAGCTCGCGTCATGTTGCTAACGCCGAGCGCGACACGCCACCGCCCGGCACGCCGCCGCCGCCCTACCACACCAACACGCAGGTCAGGCACAGCTATAGCTCGCGTCATGTTGCTAACGCCGAGCGCGACACGCCACCGCCCGGCACGCCGCCGCCGCCCTACCACACCAACACGCAGGTCAGGCACAGCTATAGCTCGCGTCATGTTGCTAATGCCAGCGCAATGTTCCTAATACCAGCCAGAACGACGACCGAATTCCGGTCTTCCCTCATAACGACCGTAATGACGCCTTAATACCGGCTGGATGTTCCTATTGAGAAGCTTGTTAGTAAAATGATTACTTTTATTTTTACAGCCATGTGCAGATCCACAAAGAGCCATCATATCAATGGAAGAAGACGATTCGCCCGCGTCTGTAAGTTACAACTTCAATTATTTATACAAAGTTTTTAAACACAGCTTACTAAATGAATGTGCCATACTCGACATACTTTAGACACTGTAACCCCCTCGGCAGGGGTGCTGTCTGTACGGTGCACGTACTTGGGGTTTCAAAATATTTTTATTGCAATAAGTTAACCAGTAGGCTCACGTATTTGCACTTTGAACGCGACCTACATTTGGCAGTGCATTGACACTGACACATTGCATTATTCTATGCATTTTATGTATATTACATTTAGTGCTCAATTAGACGTGGTTTGAGCCGGACAACTTGCATTTTTATTTAGATTCATCCCGTTGAGCATTCACTGTCATTTTATGCATTTAAGTTTAATTTGACATTCTGCATTACATTGACATTTTACATTTGCATTGACAATACTTATGTTTCACTGACAGACAACATACAGCTTAAACCGCTGGGGTCTAGAAGCATGAAACTTTACAATGATCTTTTAAATGCTGCTGAAAAAAATATCATTCATTCATAATTCATTCATTTACTTACGGTCCTATATAAGCTGCTGAAAAAAGTTTTAGAAGATGTTTACAAACCTTCCCTTACTTATTTAATTATGATTTCTATAAGGAATATCCCTTCAACTGTGGCGGCCATATTGCGCGAATCGGCGCATCTGTGTCGCTACTTCTGGGTTCTCTCGCGTGACATCGGCGCGTGTAGTTAAAATGACGATAACCCTAAAATTCTGTATGGGAGCTGTATATAAAACTTATGTCATTGGAATCGTTATGAATTAAGCTAAGATAATAAAAATGATTTGGTCCAGTTATGTTATGTTTTATTAATTTAAATTTGAAATCGTGATGAGCGATTTTTTTCAGTTTATTTTACAAAAGTCGTTATATCTATATACTGTTTCCCAGGACACGTCAACGTACTCAGGTTTATTCTCAAACCTGCGCTCTGTACGGGAGTCGAAGGCGCGGACGGCAGTACTGCTCAACTGGCTGCTAGGAGAAAGGAGGTACGAATATTATCAATATTGTTTTAAGTAGATTGGTGGCCCAGTGGTAACGGTCGCGACTTACGAGTTGTAGGTCGTAGGTTCGAACCCAGACAGGCGCTTTAATTTGTGTAAATGATTTCATAACCACTGCTCTCAAAACGGAAAAGGAATACATCGTGAGGAAATTGGCTTGCCATGACATGTGACATATACCAACCCGCACTAGGCCCGTGTGGTGGATTACAGCCCACTCCCTCTCACAGAAAGGAGGCCCAGTAGTGGCAACATTATAGGCTGATTATGTGTTAAGTAAGTCTGAAGAGAGTTTCTTCATAACTAGTGCTTAAACTCGGAACTACCCTCGAAGTTTCAAATGACACTTACGTCCGGTATCGGCTATAGTCCTTTTAGGCTTATATCTTACTAGGACACCATGGCGGCGCAACCATGGTCGCGCTACCAGCAAAATATACACAGCTTTATGGTGGGGATCTCACTAGGCGTCCAATCGGTTGCGCAACCAACCATACGTTTTTGGAAGTGCGACCATGGTTGCGCTGCCACTGGTGTTCTAGTGAGATAGGGCTCTTACAGTTAGCAACCTTATTGCGACGACAATAAAGACGATGTGTGACGTAATGCCGCTGCGCGCAGGTGCGCGTGCGCGTGCCTGCTGCTGGTGCTGACGGACGGGTACCGCGGCGCGAGCGGCGTGCACACGCACACGCTGCGGCGCTGGGCCTACGAGATACACTCCACCTTCTTAGTGCCGAACGCGGTAGGTTTTATATTCTCTACTTATTATTTATCTTTGAGGGCCGACGGAACCTCCTAACATACTGCTAGTTGGTTCTTCTCTCTGGAACCCTGGCTGCCGGTATCTGGAACTATGTAATAATTGTATTTTTTACTTTGTAATAATTGTTTTTGCTGGGCTAGTATTTTTTTAAATTTTAAAATACCATAAGTATATGGGAAAATAAATAAACGAACTTATTACGATCACAAATTTGGTGACATAATGTGGCGATTATGCAATAAAAACGTCACAATTTATGGTGTACTTTTGAGATCTTGATTTATAGTGCAATGAGCAATGGCCTCACAATAAACATTGTTAATTTCTGTTTCGCAGGTCCTACAGTTGAGTGGCGTAGATGAGAACATGGCGAATGAAATCGAACATGTTTTAGTTAATGGTAAATATTACTTTTATTGTTTAACAGCATTTATGTGCGGCAGCTTTCCCAGTTGCAGCGCTTAAATGTAATTGGGCTGGACGCATCTGCCGCATGTCAGACGATCAATGGGCCAAATTTATGACCCAGTGGATCCCGCTTAATGGCAAACGACATCGCAGCAGGCCCAGACGGTGACGCCGGGTTGAGCTGGACTCCTTTAATAAAGATTGATCCTCGGCAGCTCTGGACAGAGAGAGGTGGAAGGAGAGTAGGGAGGCCTTTGCCCAGCAGTGGGACAAAAATGGCTAGTAAAAAAAAACAGCATAGTTGTGTTAAAAATTGTGAAACTTTAAATTGTCAATTGACGACACGGTTGGCGCAGTGGCTGAGCGATCGACTGCTGCGCTGCGTGTCGCGGGCGTCCGATTCCCGCACGGAACACAAATATTTGTATTGCCTACAAGTAGTTGTTCCAGGTCTGGCTGTTTGTGTATGTGTGTTTAAATGTTTGTAAATGCACCCATGATACAGGAGCAACTCCTAGTGATGAGCAACGTTTTAAAAAAATAAAAATAATATAAAAAATAAATCGTATTTGAACATTTGTGGCCTCAATCAGTCTGTCAAAATGTAACTTTTATTGAGCTTCTTGTATTAACCGCTTTGTTAGAACACGTTTTAATAATATTCTTTATTTTCGGACATCAATGATCCAGCGTGTTAGTAAACAATAAAATAACTTATTACTAGAGTTAGTACAACTACAACACAGAAGAACACAGACTGACTAGAAAGTATTGTGAAAAGGACATCCCCAAGCTTTTAGTTACGTACGTACGTTTTGTTGAAGTGAAAACTTCTATAGTGGCGTTGTGCACTTTTTTGTGATGGGTAAAAAATGTTAAACTCGCGTCAGGACATGGTGACCTGATCGAAAATTCGTAAGACGGAGGGAGAGTTTTTTGTGATGGGTAAAAATGTTAAACTCGCATCAGGACACGTGACCTGATCGAAAATTCGTAAGACGGAGGGAGAGTAGACCGCATTCCAAAAATATCAAAAATGCACAACGTTAATATTCAAGTTTTCACTTCTGCCGGCACTCCCGGAGTGCAACCCGTTGATTTTTTTTTAGTATGTTGATGTCGCGTATTTATTACCATTTTCATGATGCAAATTTCTTGCCTGTGGCATACAATAAAATTGAAGAAAAAAAACGACTTGCACCTTTGCAACTTTTATTGTTTCTTTAACCTGTGATATGCCAATTAAATCGCATCGTGTAAATCAGACTTTAGAAACAAAGTTGAGAAACATTTGGGCACATTGTGTTTGACTCGAATGCTGTCGCTGAAACAATGTTTCGCAGCTTTGTTTCCCAATAAATGTTTATCACATTCTTAGTGAATACTCCATTTTTTTCTTAGTTTGCAAATGATAGTTGTAGTGTCATTATTTTACAGAATTCGACAAAGAAGAGCTCCTCCGCAATGTCTTCCGCAAAGCTCGTCAAAAGGCGAAAGACGAGCTCACCCAACAATTAACAGAGTTCCAGGTGAAGAGGCAAGTCGGGCTCGGCACGTTGTACGGCCCGGAAGACAGCGTCATCGACAAGTGTGACGTCGACAAGGCGCAGGTAACATATACAGTGTGTAACGGAAGGGGGGTATCAACCCTGAAGGAGGTGAATGTGATGTGTAAGGGAGGGCCAAATTTTTTTTTAATATTTCGACCTATGTTCTTTGGGGAAAGTTGTTGAGTTTCATGAGCACATTCACCTCCTTCAGGGTTGATAACCCCCTTCCGTTACACGCTGTAGATATTCCAAGAAAGGTATGCGCTTCGGAAATCATCATTATCAACGTCTGAAGAAGAGAGCAGTGGTGGCCCAGTGGTAACGGCCGCGGTTTACGAGTTGTAGCAGGTTCGAACCCAGACAGGCGCTTACTTTGTGTAAATTACTTCATTACCACTGTTCTCAAAACGGTGAAGGAAAACATCGTGAGGAAACCGGCATGTCCTAGAATCAAAAATTCGAAGACATGTGACATCCATCAATCCGCACTGGGCTCGCGTGGTGGATTACGGCCCACTCTTTCTCACCGAGAGGTGGCCTGTGTCCCAGCTGTGAGAACATTATTGGCTGATTATGTAACGTCCGGATTGCATATTTTTTCTGGTTTACCTTTAGTTATTTTAAAGTTCTATTTATTAGAAAAAAAATTACTCAATAATTCACCCGTGGACGGATGTTTGTTGCCGAGTTTATTGTATGTGTTGAGTTACATTCTGTTAATTGCAATTCCTGCAGTATTTAAGGGGATCTAGCAATGTGTAGCAATACCCCGCCTCCCCCAGGAGCTGGTGGTGGTGGAGCAGCTCATGTGCGCACAGCTGCGCGCGGCGGGGGGCGCGGGCGCAGGCACGGCCCCGCACGCCGCGCCGCCGCACGACGCGCACGCCACGCTTATGGCCGCGCTCATCGCGGCCGCGCTGTGCCTGCACTGCAGGTGAGTTGTACTTAGGTTATGTTCAATATTATATGTACGTTAAGAATATGCACAGTGATCAGGACCAGCAGAGTCATTACCTAACACACTATCAGTAGCAATGCCTTTCATTTTGACAGTTCAACAACATTGCAAAATGATTCAGATTATGACTGAAAGTGTGTTACACAATCACGGTGTAAAACTATACTTACTACGCGTGTATTCTTGAAAGGGTAAGTAAAACAACTGACTATTTAGAACCTTTTTTCGAGATTCAATCTCGTAGAAAGAATCTCGAACAAGATTTGAGGCTCCGCTCATACATCTGAAGATCACACCCCCTCACCCCGTAAACTGTCACGCGTTGTTTCCTAAGAAAATCTCTTTATATTTGCTCCGTGATCTAAGCACATGATGATTCTTGAGAAACCATATTTATTTTAGTTACTTGGTTCACAAGCGGTTGTTTACACAGGTTCAATGCTAAAAGTAACATGCAGTGCAACAATCACTTACAACCAAACTCCGCATGCATAAAGAAATTGTACAAACTATTATGATTATTCTAGTTTTAATTACTTAAGGCTGAATTTTCCAACGCCAGGTACTTTTATCCGAGGAATAATTTTCAATTTTCGACAGTTTTTCCATACATAATCTGTCAGACGTCAACTTTATTCTATGAATAAAAATATCTCTCGATTGAAAAATCAGCCCTTAAGTAACTAAAACTGTAAATAATGACAATGGCGATATAATTTGACAAAATATATTTATTATATGTAATCACACACATCTAATTAATCACTGTACATATGCTTATACAAATTATGATAATTTAAATTTGAATTTGAAATCTATTTAGGAAGATATTTAAGAAATTTGGCTTTTTATTTGCCTAAACATTACATTACAATATAATATTAATGGATTTATTGTGTGCGTGCGCTGATTTGTTGCCTTATGTATGCATAGTGCAAAGTGACTGCGTTTTTAATCACAAAAAAAAAAATGGTAACGTACAAAAAATTAAAACTGCTCCTACTAAAAATATAACAGGATTACCCTAGTGGGTGCGTTTTCACTTTGATTAAATTTTAGATTTTTTATTAAACAAACTCATTTATCAAAAAGTACGCGAAATGTCGGTCTCAAAAATCTTGACATCTAAAAAACGATAAATCAAATCAAATCAAAAGTCTTTTATTCAAATTAGGCTGAGAATCGGCACTTTTCGAACGTCAAAATTACAAAAGACAGTCCCCCAAAAACGCCCGCCCTAAAGACATTGTTTGACAAGGTGGACATCCCCTTTATTAGGCACTCGATGCAGAGGCACGTGCCGACATGTGTTAAGCCTCGTAGTTATTAGTTCTCGTTAGGTTAGTTTGTAAATTTTGTAGTATATGGATTATGTGTGATCCGCAATAAACAATATTATTATTATATAAACTCGTCACCAGACCTAGCGTGCGAGACCTTGCGATTGTATTCCCAAATCGTGTAACCCAGTAGTTAACTGCGGTGTGAAGGTCACATAGGCATGGCTCCATGTAAAATGCTGGTTGGGAAAAAGCTAGACAGATAAATTAGTGTACCGGACGCGTGTCAGTCTCATTTATCAATAATTGAACTTTTAACCTTATGTAAATGACAGAAAAGTCATATAACGCATGTTTGTGGTTTTCAACTAACTAGTTTATTACTCTCCCGACAAAGTTCATTGTGTTGTGACATGTTGTAGTAGTTTGGTCTAGTTAAGTGTGTTATTATTTGTGTATTATTTATTTCGGTAAGCAACAATTTACTTAAAACCCGGCCGTAGAGAGAATGCGTTCTTGACGCCTGTCAGTTGCATACAAACGAATACGTGTTTTGCGAATTTGATTTTTATTAGCTACGTTGTGAGTGAGTGTCTGATGGTCCAGTGGTAACGGCCGCAACTTACGAGATCGAACCCAGACACTACTTTATACACTTCACCGGCGCTTTACTTTATGTAAATAATTTTATCACCACTGCTCTCAAAATGGTGAAGGAAGGAAGGTGGTGAGGAAACTGGCATGTTCTAGAACCAAAAATTCGACGACATGAAACGGTTCACACCCTCTCACAAAGAGCAGGCCTGTGTCCCAGCAGTGGGAACATTATAGTTTGATTATGCTAGAATTGTCGCACTGAAATCTGTCAGGAACGCATTCTCTCGACGTCCGGACTGTAATATAATAAGTTTTGTTTTTTATTTTATTGACAATGGGCTC
Organism: Apamea sordens; assembly: GCA_945859715.1. NCBI lineage: Eukaryota > Metazoa > Arthropoda > Insecta > Lepidoptera > Noctuidae > Apamea > Apamea sordens. Next base: position 913,767 of record OX244009.1, on the reverse strand, counting down.
ACTCTTGACCTCAATCCAGCCCAGTTAGTAGGCGCAAAGACATAGTAATATTTTAAACGCAGTGCGAAGCTTCATCAACATCCATGTTATCAGGGAATACCACAGGCTACCACTGACCACAAAATCTATATAAATAAAACAAAGTCGAGTTAGTTACACCATTTAGAACGGCTGGACCAATTTTTATGATCTTTGATTTGCTGGCTTTGTCTCCGCCCCGAATAGCAGAATAACCATAACAAGTGAAGCCTGTATTCCCGTTGTCCCCGTACGCTGTCCCCGTTAATTTATTGTAATATATAGGTACTTTTCAAATTATGCCCATTGTCCCCGTTGAGTTAAAATTAGAAGTGAGAGTGCCTTAATAGAGAGCATATTGTACCTAGAAATGCCTACATAATAAAATTAAAAAAACACATAATATCTAAATAATAGCTACACAATTGCGACACAAATATTTATAATTTACGAATGTATTTGTTTACATATACAGAGTAGTAATGAAATATGTGCGTTTGTTTCCTAATTGAGTACCTACGAAACTTATTATAATACGTGACCTTGAAAAGGATGCGAACGTGTTAAAACATCGAAAAAATTCCAGAAAGAAATGAAGGTATTTTCTTATAAATTTTGTATGGGACGGCCTTTTTTGATGTCAGATTCTCTGTTTTTTTTTTTAATTTATTGATTGTGAGGCAGTACGAAGTTCGCCGGTCAGCTAGTTAAAAATAAAATTATGATTCAAAGAAGCACTTAATATACGTCATGTGGACATGTTTATTTTCCATACGACATTGATTATCATTCAGCGAAAATGATAGTCATAGTAAACATTCCCTTATCATTTACTGATAAGAAAAAATACTATTAACATTCAATCACCTAGTTCCAATACATCCAGACAGTTTAAATCGTGATAAAAATACAAGTTATCGCTTTTAATATCAATGATATGAACTCGCGTGGAATAATAAATAATAAAATATAGCAGTAAAACATTTAAAAAAATAAATCACATACATCGGTTAAACGCGTTCCGTGTATTTTTACATTTTTGCTGTGTTCAATTATTAGCAATTACCCTACATTTTTAGAATATTTTTGTATGTTGATTTTTTTTGCCATAACTGTACGTTAAAGTCAAATGTTGATAAATTAGTTAAATATTCCTCTTGTAAGTGAAATTTAGTTCTGGTCAAAAGCGTGTTAAGGGACAGACAAACAGACGTCCCTAATGTTCTCGAATTTTAACCGTGCTAACATACAGACCCAGTATTCCTTACATTATGTAAGGATAATATAAATAACAAACAAATTACTACAATTCTATGAGTCAGAACAAGGCAAAGTTGTCATTTTCCTGTCGACTGTATATTTTTAGTTTGCCCTCTGGAATATCAGGAAGTGTTTAGTGAATATTTGTTACAACATGGTGATGGATTTGTCGAATATTAGCGAAGTGGAGGCTTTGGAGGTCAGGCGGAAATGGTGGCAGTCGCCTAAATCTAAATACAAGAAGAAATTGAAGAGTAATAAGTGAGTTTTTTTATTTTATTGTGATTTAAAAGAGTGTCCTTGGAGTTTCTTGCCCGTTCTTCTCTATAGGTACCTACTGCGCTTTGGAATGGGCAACTAGCTTCATCTTTTTGACAGACCGACCCTTGACAATACAAAAGTGCCTGTAATTGGTTTAGTTGAAATAAATAATTTGAGTTTTATTTGTTGAGTCATATTCCGGGTATAGAAAAACATTATAACTAAAGTAAAAATATCAGAATTGTATTAAAATATATGAGAAACTGGGGGTCAGTGGGTCATCTTAGGGTCGGAGTTAAACTGGGTCCTATGGTATTTGTCTTAAGGGCTATTTTTTCCATCGACAGATAATTTTTATTCGTGGAATAAAATTGACGACTGTCAGATTTTGTGTAGAAGAACTGTCTAAAGTTCAAAATTATTCCTCCGATAAAATTATCTGGCGTTCGAAAATCAGCACTTAAAAGATATGTAGGAACTAAAACCTAGCCAGAAAAATGCCTAGAAACAAAATGAAATCACACTTAAATCGACTGAATGGTTCTTTGAAGCGCAGACGTCGGGTGGACAGAGAGATGATGCGTTTTATAATATTAAAAATGTAATATATTTTTGTAATAACACTTTTCGGTCACAAAATCACGTTTCCTACAAAATATTATGAAAATCGGTTAATTATTTTAGCCGTAAAAACTTACTAAACAGTCTAAACAGATTTTATTATATATTTCCATAATTAGATACTCATCTAGGTAAAGGCGTCTAGGTAAAGGCCACCATAGTTTATCACCATCCACAGTTTTTTTCGATCCATAATCCAACATCCATTCCAATGTTTTGTGTGGTTATTGTTTTGTGTTGTACCTATTGTAATGTATAATGTATTCAGTGTGTTCTAGTGTAAGATTTGTGCTATATTTAATTTCTGTGTATTAATGAGTCCTTGTTACTTGATAAATAAATGAATTATTATTATTATAATACAATCATAAACCCGACAAGATTATTTATGTCATCGATAGACAAACAATCTTCCTAGCCTTTTCCTAACTATGTTGGGGTCGGCTTCCAGTCTAACCGGATGCAAGTGAATACCAGTATTTTACATAGAGCAACTATCTGACCTCCACAACCCAGTTACTAGGTAACACGGTACCCCTTGGTAAGACTGGTTGTTAGACCTTCGGACTTCTGACGACCCGTAACGACTGTTAAAGATCCAAGAATGACAGCCGGGGCCAACGGCTTAACGTGCTTTCCGAGGCACGGAGGAGTCTCGGTATATAAAGATGGTCACACATCCACGGACCTACCGCGGCAAGCGTAGCTTAACCTGATCAATCGACCCGTGCGGCTGTTGTTACTTAGCCACGAGTCATCGAGAGACATAATAATAATATGCTTCGTCTGATTTCTCACACACTTCGATGTGCAATAATTTCGTAGTATATATGTAGTTGCAACCTGATTTTCCTTGAATACTTAACAACAATAATATTGAGGAATACGAGTATATACTAATTATTAGCTACTAATAAATGTGAATGACATGTCATTAGAAAGATACACGGTTTGTTCGGGTAGTAACAGCTTACAATAAAAACAGCTTGAAAAGGAAAGAAAGTATATGTATGATGTTGGGTACACATTTATGTGAAACGTACAATGAAAAACTTCGTTGAAACAAATTCGCTTGTTGTTCGCGCAACGTGATTTTGATCCAGAAATCGGTGGGTTTAGGCCAAACGAACATAGAACAAGAGCATTATTTCCTTGATATTCTTGACATTTTAGTATGGATAGACCAACGAACGAATGCATAGAACATTCTTTCCCTCATCATTATTCTTCTGTCCTTATCTCAATTTATTCGTGGTCGGCGCAACATGGCTTTCTCTTCCATACTTCTCTATCAGTCGTCATCTCAGTAGTCGGCCCCTTTCTAACCATATCATCATTCACACAGTCCATCGATCCTTTCATTTTTTAAAGAATGTTCTATACCTGTTTACGCAAAAAGAAGAATTCGATAAACAAACTTTTAGAATTGTTGTTGAGATGAAATTGCGACTAGATTTTGAACGTCTTTAATTACAGGAATTCGCCTACTGCTGTGTTAATTGTTTGTGTAGGCTGTGATACAAATTATTACAAACTAGCTGTGCCCGCGACTTTGTACGCGTACATGTCGGAAAACATATAATTTCATGGGTTTTATGTTTTTTCGTGGAACCCTAATTCTTTTTCTGACATAAAAGTAACCCGCCTTATAACGTCAGATATCAGCCAGTGCCAGTGAAAGTCCCGTCAAAATCAGTCCAGCCGTTTCGTAGATTAGCTGGAACAAAAAGACAGGCAGACAAAACGTTTTCTATTATTATGTCGGTAAATTGGACGACACGGTTGGCGCAGTGGCTGAGCGATCGACTGCCCTGCGTGTCGCGGGTTTGATTCCCGCACGGAATAATTATTTGTATTCCTATAGGGTAGATGTTTCGGGTCTGGCTGTTTGTGTATGTGAGTTTAAATGTTTGTAAACGCTCCCACGATACAGGAGTAATTCATAGTGTGGGGCAATGTTTAAAAAAAAAATGTTATAAATACGAGTACCATACTACTTTAATATGCACTTAGTAAAAAGCGGTTATTTTGACATTACAAACAGACACTTCGATTTTATTTATTTGTATAGATCACGACTCCGCGAGACTTTCCTCCTAGAAATAATGGATTATGAATGTTGATTGTAATAAAACATGTTTGTTCTACAGGCCAGCGTCAGTAGCCGCGGCGGTGGGTGGATCACGCGCATCTTTTCTTCAGCGAGATAAATTGTACAAGCAGCGCGTCAAACAGATCACTAAGCAGCATCCGCAGCCTGTGAGTACTTTCTTTATTTTGTAATTATGAGTTAGCTTGTAGTGTAAGCAAAAATAGACTTTGATTTCTTGTTTATAAAGTCGATTTCTGTTTGCCACTATATTTGTGTGTTAGGCCTTGGGCACATTTGTATCGTCACATAGTTTTAGGCACAAAATAATATAACAATAATGTTTTAGCTTCTTGTTCCACAGTGTAGCGAAGCTTTGCAGTTAGTTTAAAGTCATACCGGCTCCCTTTTTTGTGATAATAATAAGTTGTAAATTAATTTTCTTGGCGTGTTAAAAAGAAAAAGTTTCAAGTACAGACGCCAGCAGGTCAAGCTACCCGAAACTGTCAAATTTTCTCAATCAACCTTGAACCTTAATGCTTTAGTGATAAACTTGAAAATCTATTAAAGAAATTTGACAGATTGGAGTAGCTTGATGTGCTGGCGTCTGTTCAATAAATACTAGTTCGACCGATCTGCCTAGCCTTTTTCCAAGTACGTTAGGATCGGCTTCCACTCCCAGACTAACCAGATGCAGCTACATACCCAGTATTTTACACGAAGCGATTGCCTATCTAACCTCCACAACCCAGTTACTGGGTAATAAGATATCTCTAGGCTAAATACTAGACTCGATATTTTCAAATAAACACTGATCCAATCTTTTCCCCTACAGTTCGTGGTCCGCGGACACCACTTGCAACTGCAAGCACTAACGTCTGTGGCGCACTGTCATCACTGCGACAACATCATCTGGGGACTCGCGCCGCAAGCCTACGTCTGTACAGGTAACTATAAATATTGATACTTTTGGGTATGATGTAACATCAGTGGACTGTGATCTAACAAAGATATGGTCCAACATAAAGAAACTTATGACAAACTAGCTGACCCAACAAACCTTATCCTAAAACTCGATCGCAGCCGCACCTACCGGGTCCAATTCTGAATCTAAACCATCCAGGGACCGACAGCACATACAAAAAAAAAACATCAAAGTCGGTCCAGCCGTTTAGGAGAGTTCAGTTACATACAGAAGAAATAATGCAAATAAAAAGATAAAAAAAAAAAACAACGAAATTATGAAACTTTCCGAGAAAGCCATCCCTAGTCTGTCGAAATCTACCGTCTTATTACAAAACCAGTTCAAACTTTAGAACTAGTCTAATCTTTCGAGCTAGTTACTGGATTTTGAACTTTATTCCGACAAGTGTAAAGTTCTTAATACAAAATTGACACCTTAGTCTCGGGTTTAGCGTCAGTTTTAGTAATAAAACTGAATTGAAAAAAAAAAAACTTTAATTTCAAAATGGCTAGATGGTTTAAATCCGGGCCTAAAGATAAACCTTGTTTTGTAATAAGGCCTCTATTGTTTCTGAATGCGTATCTCATTCTAGGCAAATCACTGAGTTTACTACTATTCGTAATACTTCAACGATATATTATGCCGAAAGACGTATTGATCTTCAATCGTCGCAACGACATGTACACATATTTTTAAATGTAATGGCGACGCTACTTGTAAAGGAATAATCTTTAAAGGCAGTACGTAATGTACTGGATTTGTTAGGATAGCACATCTTTGTGTGTTTTTGATATGTTAGTTCTCAATTTAGCCACGTTAATTTTGCTACGTGCCACAATATCGCGTCTCCTACAAGTTCTATTGAATCGTTTGACATCTAAGCGCAGTTTAATAATGCAATATATTTTATTTATGAACCATGCTGAAAACTAGACATCCATTTACGATATTTAGCAATAAAAAACTAATAATTTGTTTCTGTCTGCCTCAGACTGCAAGCTGCGAGTACATCGTATGTGCGCTCGGTCTGTAGAAGAGGGCTGTTGTCTGGACGGAGAGCATCACAATAACAGGATCTCAAGATTCATGGAGCGGATACATGCCAACAACCAGCCGACCAGTAAGTAAAACTTGACATAACATCACAAATTAAATTAACTTGTAGCGCTATCTACAACGCCACATGCGAACTGCGCGTCATACTTACCTTACCCAAAATCCTGCATCTCGCAAGCAGAGTTTACCGTGGAATTAGCATTGCATACAACAGCCCGACATGATTCATTTTTGCCACCAACCGGGCAGGAATCCAAACTCCCGCGTTGCTGTTCAGAAATTCCTACTGGTACATCTCACATTCTCTGTTCCTGTTCTTAATAGGCATGACGTATGCTTTGCTAGGAACCACATAAACATTATTCCATAATCACCCTATACTGTTCACAATGCTGGAACACAGGCTTCCTCTCAGTGAGAGGGAGTGGGCCGTAATCCACCACGCGGGTCAAGCGCGGGTTGGCAGATGTCACATATCTTCGAATTTTTGGTTCTAGGACATGCCGGTTTCCTCACGGCGTTTTCCTTCACCGTAAACAACAATTTATTCATAAATATTATTATTTATTTTAAATTAATTGTTATAGATTTCGACTCAAATGACAAGAAATCGAGGAAGGCGTCGGGCCCCGGGCATTTTCTCAACAGTAAGTAATTATATTAATAATTCTACATATAATAGAGGTTTCGCTTTTATTGAGCGAGTAAGCTTCGAAAATTGTCATTTTGATATTTTATGTTAGTAAAACTTGCAGTCGGTCGAGTTTGACTGTGAATATAAATATAAATATTTAAACTTAATCAAATCAAATTAAATCATTTATTTGCTTGAATATGCGTAGGTACATACATGAGGCCAATGAGGTGATACATAATTACAGCAGTTCTTTAGACCATATCCTACCTTAATAGGTTTGCAAATATCTAATATAATATACACACATGCATATAAACCCATGCCTTCTTCCCATGGGGTTAGGCCTGGTTAGGCAGAAAACTACAGAACGCCACCTAAAAATTACACAAATATGTTAATTGACTTCGATGGGTGGATTATGTAAACAGGTAAAGAATACTTAGATGTTATCTGATAGTTGCATGAAAGAAGAAGAAACCCTCATTGGATTGAAATAAGGGCAGATTATCCTGCCCTAATTATGATGATGAGAATTTAAAAATTAAATAAATATAAAATGTACTAAGAGAACGATCACATCAATTTGACTTAAGTACAGTATTTTTATCTCACGAAGCGACCCACGCTCATGTTCATGTGTCATGGTTACCAAGCTTACAAAAACGCCGTGAATGTGTGTGTATTGTAAGCGCAGGAGCTCTCGGTACCTTCCGAGACAATGGCGAAGTCACATGGTTACCACAAGTAAAGCGCGCGTCGCTTCGTGAGATAAAAATACTGTAACAAGAGGTCTACCTAATTAAATTCAATCTAATCTCACAAACAATATTTGTTCCATAGTGGAGCGAAGTTTCCGAAAAGCCGAAGACGATACGCCTTGGGACCAGACGCTAACGCCCGTCATAGGTAAGTCATTCTATATAATAATAATATTTTGTATTATACAGCAATGGATGGAGAAATGTGTAGAGTAATTGTATGGAGATTTTTTGTATTTATTCATTGAACCATCAACCGAAAGTATTATGTGTATTATTTATGTGTTTCTTTGCGTTAGGTACGCGTTTATCTTGTGAAAATCACAACAAAGATATTCGGGTCTCAATTTTTTTTTTAATTTGATTTTGGTGCCCGCCAAGATTTCAAAATGATGATAAAGATATAAAATTTTCAACCACCGCTAGCCACTTTCATGGCTGACCGAACCTTCCATTTAGATTAACAGAAGACCTATAGAAGCTGGAGTAAATATTGCCCAGAACAGGTAAGTTCATATTTTTTTTCTTTTCATAAATTGGTTCTACTGAAACACAAAATTCATCGACATTTTACGGCAAAACGCTCATTTATACACTTCACGCGCTCTGTGTTGTACAGCGAGACGTCGAGCGGTGTTCGAGAGAGACCGCGTGAAGTGTAGTTCGCGTTATCGCGACAATGCAGCCGTAGCATAAGGATTAGCATTAAGACAATATCGCCTACTTATCGATTGCGTTAACGGTCACTTACGTCGTTTGTATGGAAAAGGTTTGTTTCCCATGACTGCCAACAGATGGCGCTTTTTCAGTTTCATTACAAATTGAAGTTTACGTTAAACCGATCGAATAAACTCTACAGTAGTATTCTACGCTATTTACACATAATATGACTATTTTACCATAAATCACTTTATATAACAATTCCTGCGTAACTTGTAACCACTATTACATACAGTTGCGTGTTTCTCATTGACACCTGTCCGTTAACTTGTGTGGTAAGTTGAGTTTAACTGAACTGGTTATACGGGACTACTGTAATGCTAGATGTTACTGTCAGTCTGTGAAATATTAATGAGTTATAGCCATAGTTTTGACGTAAAAAGGTCGTATAAGGGCACTTTGAACAGAAAATGCTTCAGCAGTTTGATAGAAAAATAAATAAATAAAGTCCTGCAGACGGAATTTTGGACATGGCGATCAATCTCAGCGGAGACCAGCCTTTGGCGCGGGAGATATTGTAGTGCACAAGTGTGTGCGCAGACACAGGTGCTCCTTTCCCCCATTCTCATAGTCCGATGGGACGGCAATCCGACGCAACCGGAGAGAGATCAGGCGCAGGGCCAACGGCTTAACGTGCTTTCCGAGGCAGGGGGTATCACACCGCCATCTTCCAAACTCTGGGCCGTTACTGAGAAATTCCCTATGAAAAAACCCAGTAACACTTTGCCCGACCTGGGAATCGAACCCAAGACCCTATGCTCAGCTGTCGCGATTACGACCACGAGATCAAAGGGGTAGTTGATAGATAAATTGATAATGAAATCGAGTTGAAAATAGCATAAACTAACACACGCTACAGGGAATTCCCTCTCCCCTAGTTCCAACTCTATTTGATACCACACGCTTCCAACCATGTTTTGGTTATTAAATTAAACTGTACTCTAACATTTTCACGGAATCCTACTATTAATTCCCTCAAGACAAATCCAACCAAAACATGATATCTCGTATTCAATCCACAACACAACCCCCTTCATTTATTATTCAGAACAAATTAAAACAACTGCTTTCAGGGGATCTGCTCGTGAATAGTTGAGATACAAACATGATATCGGGTGAGGAATAGTCAATGTGTAACTATGAATTATGTTATTGATGTGTAATTGCTGTGGGAATCATACCAAATTTAAACTGTCGTGGAGTTACAATATGCTGGGACACAGGCCTCCTCATCATTTGGCTCTCTTCAAAATGGTTGAGCTGATGGGTGCTAATCCATGCGTCATGTTCGTGAACGGGCGCCGTCAGTAGGGACTGGTCATCTCTTTGCTGCCATGGCTTATTTTAATTTAATATTTGAATTGTTCTTATTTTTATTTTTTTAAACTTTTCATTACGGACGCTTTTAACGTTCTGCATCGTTCTCACATGCATACTTTCTAACATGAATGTTGTAACCAATACTTTGTAACCATATTATATTGATTTAAAAGAGTGTCCATGGAGTTTCTTGCCCGTTCTTCTCCATAGGTACCTACGTTTTGGAATGGGCAACTAGCTTCATTTTTCTGACTGACCGACCCTTGACAATTCAAAAGTGCCTGTAATGGTTTAATTGAAATAAATATTTTGAGTTTGAGTTTTCTCTCGTTGACCGTAATCTACCAGTAAATGCCTCATAACCATAAGGCTCAATTTATATTGCCGTGGAACAGAATGGAAGCGATTTTTTTTTGTACAAAGCATAATCAATTTTATGTCCAAAGTGTAACGCACAAATTAGATACACACATATGCACACGTCGCGCATCTTCCTTAGAATTATCGCGCACTCTTGGGAATTCCCGTATTAAGAAGCTCGTGTCTAGTTTGTACATTACACAATTGACATAAAGTTCATTTCGCTATGAAATATCGCTACGAAAACTCGCTTCCACTCCGTTCCGCGGCAATGTAAATTGAGCCTAACGGTACTGTTAAAAACTTATTTCTTTGTATTACGTTTGTGTTCTCCTAAGGGTAACCCAGAGGTGTGCATATAGTACCCACATTTCGTCAGTTATTTTTAAGTCGCTTGTAATAGGGGAGAGCCTAATGCCATCAACCTGCACCCTAATTGCGTAACACACGATCAATCGGGATCTGAATCATTTTGAAGCAAATTGATAATCCATTGCTTCATAAGTTCGAAAAATTTGTCTGCTCAACACGTAAATAACGCAATGAATGTTGTTGAACTGTCAAAATGAAACCGATTCCGATTGATCGTGTGTTACGCAATTAGGGTGCGTGTACAAAAACTTAGTGACTAAAATGATATATTTTCTGTAAGTACTTTTTAGGGTTCCGTACCAAAATGGGTGGTAGCGGAACCCTATTAATAAACCCGCCCGGTCTGCTGGCTGTATGTCACGAACCGTAATAGGTAGACAGTAACAAAAATCACAGATTCTGTGGCCGCTATAACAATAAATAATACAAGTAAAATAAAGTTAGACGGCACGGTTGGTGCAGTGGTTAAGTGCTGCTGCGGTGCGTGTCGCGGGTTCGATTCCCGCACGGAACAAATATTTGTATGACCTACAAGTAGTTGTTCCGGGTCTGGCTGTTTGTGTATGTGAGTTTAAATGTTTGTAAACGCACCCACGATACAGGAGAAATTCCTAGAGTCTAGGACAACGTTTCTTTAAAAAAAAAAAACGTTTTTTGCCTTGCAGTACGGACCCCTTCGTGTGCGAGTCCGACTCGCACATGTCCGCTTTTTGAATCAAGAATTCAAGACACAGTAAGTACCAATGGTATCAATGTATTATACCTTCTTACAAACTCGAAAATATTTTTTTTTCTTGGTAACAAAGAACTATATCCAATCAAATCGCAGTGAAAACTCTGGTTAGCTATTGTGTAACTAATCACAATAGCTAACCAGAGTTTTCACAACAACATAACATTAATCAATCATACAAGTTGACCTTAGATTGTATAGGTACAAAAGAAAACCATCACTTGGTGTCTAGTTCCGAGAAAATCCATCGATAGTAACTAGCCTTCATGAATTAATTAGCAGCATACCTTGAAGGCTATTGTGGGCATAGTTCACCTATCACATAACTAGGTCATTCATTAGTAATTCATTAAAAAATTGAAGTTAAGGTGTTGCTCCACAGCAGCACACCACTAAGTTACACATGTATACTTAGCTACGCTTTCTATAAATACGTAAACCCTGTTCCAAAATATTTTGATAAAAGTGAACACAAACCCTATTTGCACCATAATTACGTAACATAAAGATTAGCAAAATCCTTCAAAATGATGATAGTGTCATCATTTTGAAGGATTTTGCTAATCCATTGGTTCATATGTTCGAAAAATTTATCTGTTTAACAACGTAAATAACGCAATGAATGTTGTTGAACTGTCAAAATGAAAACCATCGCTACTGTTCGTTAAATTCTAACGCAATCAGGCACGAAATGTATTTATATTAATTAACACAATCATCTGTATTTAAGTAAAGTTTTTATGTCCGAACAAAAACATCTTTAAGGTGATTTATTTAGGGTTTTAAGTACTCAAATAATCAATTTAAATCACTCAATTTGTAAGTGGCACTACAATTTGCTAACCACAGGTACATATTCTGACGCATTTGTTTACATTTTCATCACATACTTTTGGAACAGACCACTACTTAGCGTCGCTTTGTATGAAAATGTAGGTCTGCGGGATCGTCCACTGCGACTCACGACCACGCGACTCACGGATCCTTGCATCATCAGCTATAATGTTCCCACTGCTGGGACACAGGCTTCCTCTCTATGAGAGGGAATGGCCCGTGATCCAGCACGCGGGCCCAGTGCGTTTTGGTGAATCCTTGGTTGGATCCTAACGTAGCAAACATCTCTGTATACATCCTACGTAACAGTGGACGGTCGACTTTAAACCATACTTCAATGCTAGAACTAAACGGTTTTCTCTGACATTTAGAAGTTGAAATGTCAGAGGAAATTGATTTAGTTTTATGTCAATTCCTCGTTATGTCACTGTTCTGAAAATAGAGTTTCAGCCTTCAGTTGTTTGCTTAACGATTGGTAGGTTTATTTTACTTGAAGTTGCGTCAAGTGTGAGGTATGAGGGTTAGTTTTGTTGATATAATTATAGATTTTTATTATCATGTGATTCAGCAGCGCAGTGAATCTCCAAGAATCTATCTTTAGATTCACTGCTGAGTACCGAGCAAAAACTTCTTAATCTCGATGATAAAAAATTAAATGAAATTGTTTAATCTGTAGAGGATGTCGGAATCACATTTACATGTCATATTATAAAAAATTAAGCTGAAAATGTCGGATCCATCTGATTCGATACCTATCTGACTTGGAAATGTCGAATCTCCCTTGCTTATTTTTATAACATTTCTTGATCGCAGTTGACTGTTTTTAATTTGATATACTTACTCTTTAAAAGTTACCTAATCTGCAATTTTTTACTATCATGGACATATATGTAATTTGTATTTTTTTGATATTTGTGTCCGTATCAATTGGTTCATTCTTGACCTTTTGTATTAGATAAAAAACTTAACACGTTACTGTTGTTTCCGTTAACGTGTTACATGCTCATTTGTAGTTCTTTGTGATAAGAATTATTAACTAGCTTAGCATTTTTTTGCATGACAGACATGTAATGAACAAATAGCAAAAGTTATGATTATATGAATCTGATTGTTAACTATCTTCGTTCACCTCTCACTTGTTAAACCTGATAAAGTAAAACATTGATGAAAAAAAAAAACAATTAGTAAACGTCGTTATTTGTCATCACAAATAACGACGTTTAATAATTGTTTTTTTTGGGTCATCACGTTTAGTAATCCAGTTAAAAGTGTCAGCTAGCAATACAAAAACATTAATATTTACAAAAACATTCATATTCAATTTCACACACGAGTGACAAGTCCACCCTATAACAGCTAATTTGCAAGCTCCATCAAACACAGCCGCTTCACAAAACAAAAGCGCTGCATCTCCTCGCCTGAAACGCTGAAAGTCTGAAACTGAAAGCTCTGGAGTGTAGCCGACGGAGCCGCGTCGAACGGACGCGTCCCGAAACCCGCGTCTGAAAATATTACGACGAAAACATTCAAACTACCGCGAATTTCGAATAAAGATGCCATTCGATTCCTTTTCGAATGAATTACGTTACAATTTTCGAATTTTGGAAATAGAATTGAGTGTGATTGGTGTGTAATTTGAATTTTCGAATCAGTGTTTTCAATTTTTGAATTCTTGTTTGATTTTTCGTTTCGATTCGTTCGGAAAGTGGTTATAAGTTTTTTTTTTTTTGTTAAAGTGAAGTGTTTTATTTTCTTTGTGGTCATATTTGGATAATTTGGTTTTGGTAAGACTGCAGAGAATACAGTTAAATATTCACCAGACAATTTGATAAGTAATCTGACTTCCAATTTGGAGGCTAAAGTCATTTTGATTAGGTTTATCAGCTGTTACTGATAACAAGGTCAATTATGGTCGATTGTAATTTGTGAATTTTTATATTTATTGCGAACTTGTGGCAGTGCGCAATTTATTTATAGTTTTTTTGTAGATTATATTTGTTAATTTATGCGTATTTAAGTAATTACAAATATGACATTTAAAAATAAATTTTCTTTCCTAAATATTCGACAGCAAACAAACCACCAGTGGTCCATTTTAGCCCGGGATCGAAAGAGCTGGAAATCATGTGCTGTGGGATGATGCAGTCTAACAGTAAATATTCGACACCAAGATACAGCAGAAATGATGATTGAAATAGAGTAAAGAATGGGTTTAAAATATAGTATTCTCTTTCAAACAAACATGTTGTAATACTCCTTACTGCTTTACTACTTTTGTACGCCCTAGAGGCAAAGCATAGCGCCCTCAACGTATTAACAAATAACAACTTATAATGTACCTATGTTTTACAATGAATAAATGATTATGATTATGATTGGTTCTCCTCCATTGCAAGTCAAATTGTTGTAAGTAGGTAGGTAATTAACAAAATCCGTAGAGCTTAGTTTTCCAAAACCCGCGGGAATCGATTTGACTCAATTGCACAGAGATTTTCAAAACATTCCTACATTTGCTACAGTCCACACCGGACTCCTTGTTATTTAGTCACACGATATTAAACTCTAAAATATACACATCAAAGTTCGTTACAGCAGTTCTGCAGATTGGCGCGAACAAGGCATACAAACGAGTCCTACTTACTTTTAAGAATACTTACATATTCTTTGGTAAGCTGATGTCGTTTTGACAAAAAACTAGAAAATTAGTTGGCCCGCTTAATTGAAACATCATCCTATCTCTGTAATTTTCAAAGATTGTTAGAAACAGAAGGCCAATTTCCGTGATTATAAACGTTCAAAATCTAGTCTCAATCTCATCTCAGCGACAATCAATGTCAAAAATTTGTGAAAAGGAAGGGAAATTAGAGGTACTTTAGACAATTTGAGACTGAGATCTGAGAGGCAATTCTCGTAATTTTAAGAACGTTCATAGTCTGATCTCAGTGTCCATCTGTCAAAAAATAACTCAATTTTTTTATGTTAATGGTGGAGAGCAGTGGCGGCCCAGTGGTAACAGCCGCGACTCACGACCTGTATGTAGGTCGTAGGCTCGAACCCAGACAGGCGCTTTACATTGTCTAAATTATTTCATCAACACTGCGCTCAAAACGGCGAAGGAAAACATCGTGAGGAAACCGGCATTTCCTAGAACCAAAAATTCGAAGACATGTGACATCTACCAACCCGCACTGGGCCCGCGTGGTAGATTATAGCCCACTCCCTCTCGACGAGAGGAGGCCTGTGTCCCAGCAGTGGGCACAATATAGGCTGATTATGCTAAATCTTTTTGCTGGTAAGGCTGCCACCGAAGATAGTGCCGCTTTTATTTTCTGGGGTTTTTTCTTGTCTTGGGAAGCGTTTTTCCACACACAAATCTCATATCCATCCGCTAGATTACAGCGCACCAATTGCGTAACACACTATCAATAGGGTAGTTGCCTGGGTAAAAAAAAATATTATTATATTTAGTCCGTCAGTTAGATTATCGAAAAATAATGGACACGTATTTTTGCTTTTGTCAATCAAACAAAAAATGATAAAGATAAAGCGCGTCAAAATTTGGGAGTTGGGGGTCGTGACGTCATTTGCTTGCACAAGTGTCGCAAAGCAAGTGACGTCACGCGGAACTTTAACGGGCGATATCTTCGTAATTTTTTATATAATTCACAAAAGAAAAATACGGGTTCTATATTTTTTGATAATCTAACTGACGGACTAATTAGATTTTTTTAGGCAAATAGCCTATTACAGTTTGAACCATTTTGACGGATATTGTTTATCCATTGCTTCATTATGTTCGAAGAATTAGTCTGCTCACAATGTAAATAACGCAATGAATGTTGTTAAACTGTCAAAATGAAACCGATTCCGATTGATTCCGTTATTACTGATGGTGTGTTATGCAATTACACAGGCTTCACAAAATAGAGTTACATTCATGAATCAAAGCTTACCCTACACCGTTGGGCCATCTTTCACTACATGGCTTATCAATAATTGCATTTGTGGACGTGCTAACTTATGGTCCAATATAATCCCATTGACGGCTTACGATGCCCAAGGGAGTTATGTAAATATACTGTATTGTGTGGTCTATGGGCGTAGATAATCGGGGATTTGGTTATAAGGATGGGAAGCGTCCCCCTGTCTGCTATTAACAGCTTGTTGGTCACATGTCTGCAAATCCATAATCAGTCTATAATGTTCCCACTGCTGGGACACAGTCCTCCTTTCTGTGAGAGGGAGTGGGCCGTAATCTACCACGCGGGCCGAATGTTTGGCCGTTTCCTGCTACGAAGTTTGGTTCGGTCGGTTCCGATCCTACACTCTTTCGAATTCGACTACCACTATGGTCCTCGACTATGGTCCCGACCCAACTGAGCCGATCCGAACTTTTTTCGCATTTTTCAATAATATTCGGTTCGGCCATGTGTCGGTCCGATCCGAACATTCGCACTTTGCACTTCGGAGTCCCCCTGGTTGGTAGATGTCACGTGTCTTCGAATTTTGGACATGCCGGTTTCCTCACGTTTTCCTTTAACGTTTTTTAGAGCAGTGGTGATGAAATAATTTACTTACACAAAGTAAAGCGCCTGTCTGGGTTCGAACCTACAACCTACAACTCGTAAGTCGCGGCCGTTACTGCTCTATATGTTTTTCACTGCTTTTATGATGTCTGCAAAGCGTGGTAATTATTTGCAATGGCCTAATTGAAGTTGTACAGGCAGCACAACAAACTATTACAATCTGTCAAATTTCTTGAATAGATTTTCAACTTTATCGCTAAAGCATTAGGTTCAAGGTTGATTGGGAAAATTTGACAGTGTCGGGTAGCTTGAGGTGCTGGCGTCTGTACAAAACACTCACGCCTCTTTTTATGGCGGAAAATCGAACCTTCAGAACATCATGTATTACGTTCTGCTTATATGATCATTCTGCTCCGTCCACGCTTTAAAAAATAGATGATTTAAAATGTAAAATTTATGGTAAAGTGTCTTTGATCAATCAACTCAGCCTATCGCAGTCCACTGCTGGACATAGGCCCAGGCTGCGCCACAACACCCTGTCCTTCTCCTTCCGCATCCAGTTTGTACCAGCCACCTTCTTTAGGTCGCCCGTCCATCTATCTGGGGGGCGTCCCACACTACGCTTGCCGATACGCGGCCTCCACTCCAGGACTCGTCTGCTCCAACGGCCATCGAAGGGATCCTTCGACAGTCATGGCCAGCCCCCTGTCACTTCAGTTTGCTTACTTTGCAAGCTATGTTGGTAACTCCGGTTCTTTTCCGGATAATTTTATTCCTGATTTTATCCTTCAAAGAGACTTCGAGCATAGCTTGCTCCATAGCGCGCTGAGCGACCTAGTCTTTGATATTGTTCCCTAAAAGAAAGTAATTTGCCGACATATAATAGAAAACGCTTCAATTTTCAAGTCTATGCAAAAATGTTAGGTCAGCTTGCGAAGGCCCAATTTTAATTTTGGCACACAACCACTTTAGAATTAGGTCACTATACCACTTTAAGTTGGTTATTAAATAAATTCCACTCCAAGCTTTTGCTATCGTAAATCAAAAATTTACATAAACGCTTACGAGGTATTTTCACAAAAAAACTTTAAAAGAAAAACCAATTTCTGGCCTCTAGAGAAATTAAATCATCATCTGCCTAACTTCCGTTTTAACCGTTTCCTAACTACTTTGGCCTCAGCTTCCAGTCTAACCGGATGCAGCTGAATACCGGTATTTTACACGGAGCGACTGCCTATCTGATCTCCATAATCCTGTTACTGGATAAAAGGGGCTTCTGACTACCAGTATGTCACGACTGTCAAAGCAAATGACAGCCGGGACCAAGGCTTAACGTGCTTTCCGATTGGTCCTGGTATATAATGGACTTATACAGAAATGTAGTCACAAAATTCGTGAACACAGTATGCATTACACTATTTATTCTACTCGAATTACGTAAACGCGTGAAACTACTCAATGCACGATAAACAAACGTGAATCGCCGCGTCCGTGATGAAATGTCACGTAAACAAAATAACGAGGATAGTATAAAATGTTTCTGTCATTAAATGGGATTGTCGCCTGGTTGTATGTTTACATGGCGTAATGGTTTTTGGCGTAGTAGCGTGCTTGTAATTATATGAGAATATTTTTGTGTGATTAATTAGAATTTAAAAAAACCTGGTTGATATTTTCAGGGGCAATAGCACACTCCTACTTCTTACCTAGGCCCTGCATCGTTATCACGGATGTGGTCTCCTGCATATCCCAAAGGGTTACACAGATGTGTATAGTGTATCTACCACTACACTACCACCACACAAAAACCCACATTTCGTCAGATATGATATATTATAAAAAATAAAAGGGATTATAGTTACCGGCACGTAAGTTGGAAAAAGATTTTGTAGTGGGGGAAGTTCGCGTATGTAAAAATGTTTCTTTTTTATGATAGGTAGTTGAATTAGTTACTAAACACATTATAGTTTGTACAGTCACGACCATTATATGTCAACATTTGGAAACTTTCAATAGCGATTTTTTCGTGAAATAACGAAATTAACGATGAAATAAGACACATTGCAAAAACCTATGGGTTCGAAAATACTACGTACGTAACAACATAAAATTTCATAAAAAAAATTAAGGAGTAAATCGCTTTTGAATAAAGCCAAGTGTATACATATTTATGCTCGTAACTGTACACTATAACGTTTTTACGTGAACTGTAGTTCAAACATTTAAAACTAGAATTTTTAAATCATAATGTGGCATCACAGCTGAAGTGGAAAAATGTCAACTAACTTTTGGAGGTCACTGCTCCTATACAAAAGGAAGCAACTCCTCCAGGCTAATAATTAACTTTATAAACGAGGCAGAAATAAATAAGTAACGCTAATCTACAAACTTAAAGAAAGGCTTCAATTCCACGCCATGAAACATTCGCTACCCCTTTTCAGTCCTCCCTTCACAGACATTTCCATGTACTGAACAACACGCTTGTTATACAGGATGGCAGAGACATCGACACGCACACCGGTGACCATAGATTCAGTACATGATTCTGAACCCCTCTGCGTTGAAATTTAATAGCTGTTCCATACATTTTCACCGCGTAGACATTACAATTTTAGAGGGGCTTGTCTAAGCTGTATTCATACGCACGGTTCGATTGATCAATCGAACCGTGCGTATGACCGTGCGTAGCATAACCTGATCAGGTTATGCTACGCTTGCCGCGGTTGGTCCATGGATGAGTGATTAGATACCAAGACTCTCCGTGCCTCGTAAAGTAAAGCCTACCAAGCAGTTGGTCCCGGCTTGGTTGGTTGGTTCGTGGATTGGCCGTCGTTATGGGACGTCTGAAGGCCGAAAAGAGGTCAGATAGGCAGTCGCTCCATGTAAAATACTGGTATTCAGCTGCATCCGGTTAGACTGGAAGCCGACCCCAAAATAGTTGGGAAAAAGGCTAGGCAGATGAGATGATGAGGTATTACAATTTTCTATGAAATAGCAGATATTTTTTTTACCGTTTAGTAATGTCTACGCTAGAGGGTTTAGAATCGTGTGCTGTATTCATGGTCACAGTTTACGCATCGATATCCCTGCCACCCTGTGTAGTCCACCGCGACTGTCCCCTCCATGGGCGTCTGTTTGACATTGATACAGATATATATAACTTTGTGCTACTTGCGTAACTCACCGATATGGCCTTTTTATATGGAAAAACTTATTTTATGTTTACCAAGATAAGGTATTAGGTTTTTTATTTTTACTAGTTTGTTTTGGTCCTAAGTTCGGTGGAACTTTAGGTACTAAGTAGTAAGGACCATGCTCTATTTATTTTTTACTAAATGATGACTTTCAAAAACAACATTTTATTAACAAGATTTATATCAAAATATATACACCTAAGAATCCTGAAGAATAGTCCGTCCGTCCGTAACCGTAATATGTAGACAGTTGAAGTTTTCAGTGTGGATTTCTATTACATCAAATAATAAAAATAAAATCATTTTTTTATGACCTCGTATTATATTTAGATCAACATACAAATCTAAACATTTTGACACAATCTAAATCATTTTGAAGGATATTGCTAATCCATTGCTTCATATGTTCGAAAAATTTGTCTGATCGACAGTGTAAATAACGCAATGAATGTTGTTGAACTGTCAAAATGAAACCAATTGCTACTTATAGTATGTTACGCGATTACCCCGCTGATACTGACTGACCTTCAAATTGCAAAAAACGTGACAATACTTTAATTTTACGAGCTACCCTGACGCTTACGCCTTTCAGAATGAGGGGTGTAAAAATATCACAAAAGCTGATACGTAACACCTAATATAAAGGATCCGGTCGATCGTGTATTTTCAAGCGCTTCCATCCGTGCTGTCCTCTCATCCATAGATAATACAGCTTAGGACGTGCGGTGCTTCATCAGCTATGAAAGCAATGGTAGGTGAATGAGTAGGTGTTGATTGGAATTTGGGTGATAAAATTAGGTAGAGAGGTGTGAATATGTACTCATTAGGAGGAATTAATGGGGCGCGAACAATTAAAGTGTTTAAACATAGTACGGAGATCAATGGTAAGACCAACCATCTGAATTTCCCTTAGTGGTTGATGCATTAAAAAGTGCAGAAACTCGTATTGACACGTAATATTATGTATGGACGCCTTCAATACTTATATAGACGTACTAGCTGCGCCTCGCGGTTTCATCCGCATAAGTTTCGATCCCGTGGCAATATCGGGATAAAAAGTATCCTATATATTAATCCTGGTTATAAACCATCTGTGTGCCAAATTTCATCCAAATCCGTTCAGTAGTTTTTGCGTGAAAGAGTAACAAACATCCATCCATCCATCCTTCCATCTATACAAACTTTCACATTTATAATGTTAGTAGGATTGCAGCGTACCATCCACACTTGGTTGATATCCCGACCAGTCGTGCTCAGCGCTTCTCCACATTTATTATGCGCACAGCCAAAGTGTGGGACTCTCTGCCGGCGTATGTGTTCCCTTCCACATTTAACCCGTCTGCCTTCAAAGCAAAAGTGAACAGGCATCTTCTGGGCACGCTCGTTCCATCATAGACTTCATCCATCGCTTTCCATCAGGCCTGATCAAGAACAGGTCAATTAAGCTATTTAAAAATAAAAAAAAACTAAGGTTTTAGAATGGATGAAGGTTCACCAATTTATTGAGATGCTATTATCAGGTCAAGTATAAATATAAGGCAGAATTTCCGTTCCCTCATAGCAAGTTTAAAAGTTCCGAAAACACGATATCTGGGCGAAAAAAACGTGCTTCTGCGACATTGCAATGACCACTGACCAAAGACGATAGCCGCATTGTGCCAAGGTAAGCCAAGGTTGCTGTCATAAGTTACAATACGATTGTCTATGATTTTCGTTTTTGCCGTATTGTTTGTTTTTAGTCTCATTAGTTATAAATGTCTCCTCGCCTTTGATATGAGTTATACATCTTGCACATAAAACACTGCCTAAAACATAGCCTCGAACTTCCGATTTTATGACGCATCACTATCGTATTAAGTAATAATATCCTCTCACTCACACCATTTTCTTTAGTTATGGAGTGGCGCTGCAGATTTTGGCAAGGCGCGGCCAAGGCGAGCCAACCTTGCTTTATGCGTACCTATATAGTGTATGGGATTGTGTGGGCTGTGACGTTGTAGGGAATTATTAGTGGTAGTGATTCTTGCAAGATTTTATAGACTTACGTGGACTTTGGATCGAAAGAGCTGGAAGTTATGGGGGATGATGCTGACTAATAGTAACATTAATGTGGACTGTGACCACAAGAATAGACTTGGTCTTAAATAGAATAAGCTTGTTTTAATGCTGCTTAAATATCCTACATCAGATGCCAAGCGATTTAAGAAATTAGGACGGCCATAGTTTCGATATTATCGTTCTAAGCAGCCTTCAATGTTTGAGGGAAAGCAGAGTGAGCAGCGAAGTCAATTCCCGTTCTTATATTTAAATATCAACCTCGTGAGCTACTTTCCTGAGGCATAGCTTGCATGAAAGTACATACGTGATGACTGGGGATACAGAAACAGATTATGGTAGCTACAGGTGAGCTATAATACTTCAATTCGCTTATCAAAAATAACTTTTACAACACATGCTTCCCAGCTAAACCACTAGGCAGTGGTTTTGGGGGACTGTCTTATATAATTTTGACATTCAAGAAGTGTTGGTTCTCAGCCTAGTTTATAAATGACTTGATTTTGATTTCATGAATCACGGAAGTCTATTAAATCTCGTCTAGAAATAAGTTAAGGCAAAATTTCTTCCTTCGGCCATCCTTCATGACTAGACTGGTGCATACCGATACGTACGATTTAGTTTTATCTGCTTAGTCTGCTGAGGTTTATATTCATTAACGTTAGCGCCGGTTAGTTTCGATGCAGCCGAACAGCGCCGTAAAGCAGAACGAAACGTTTCAGTTTTACGAGCCGGCTATTGTGAAATAATATTGAGATTTCATGAGGGAATAGCGAACATAAAATCTATGGGTATGAATAATGAATTTGCTTTGGATCAGGGCTAGGTAACAATATGGAAAAGTTGATTTTGTTCGTCCTCGCACACAAGGCAAAAAACGTCGAACAAAAAAAAACCCGTTTTTTGAATGGAAATGTTTAACTTTATCTTATTTTTATGAGTATTATTTGTTGTTATAGCGGTAATAGAAATACACATTCTGTGAAAATTTCAACTATCTACCTTGTACGGTTCATGAGATACAGCCTGCTGACAGTCAGACGGACGGACGGACAGCGGAGGCTTAGTAATAGGGTTCTGTTGACACACTTCAGGTACCAAAGCCTAAAAATTAGTTTTATCTAGAAACTAGTGTAAACTAACATGTAAACTCACATCTACAAGAGAAACATCGTGAACTACTTATTTATTGCGACGCCACAGTGGCATGTCGGCGTGCCAAAGGTCCCAGTAGGGGGCTGTTCCGCCAATCTGCTATAGTTTTCAATATGCTGTTAGGGCTATTGGCTTCATTAACATTATCGTTGACAGCCTTTTGCCACGTACTGATAGTTCTCTCCCCTGCAGTGCTTCAACTGTCCATACCAACTTTGCATCCAGAAAGGTCTTTGAACCGCGAAGTTGAACCGATTCGAATAATTACATTTTAAGTCGTCAAACCAGCTGATTTTATCGTAAGCTCTAAAGACATGACAGCTGCAAGATTCATCTCACCACTTCCCAAAAGTTAGACATTCGAAACGACTTTTCAATTTCGTAATAATAGCTTTAGGGGGGTTGAAGCCCTGAAGCCTCCTCCTTTCTTCATCCCTGTCTACCTCAGCGATGAATAAATCAAACGGTTCAGTACCCAGTACGGAAGATTTGTAAAATCCTATCTCCTCTAGACCTTCAGGCTAAAATTCGACCCTTGCGAAGGACCTAAGTGATTTGCATTTTTACGCTACAGAGCCTCTTGTCCTTGG
The DNA here is from genome assembly GCA_945859715.1 of Apamea sordens. Lineage (NCBI taxonomy): Eukaryota > Metazoa > Arthropoda > Insecta > Lepidoptera > Noctuidae > Apamea > Apamea sordens. Next base: position 890,244 of record OX244009.1, on the reverse strand, counting down.
ACTATTTTAATAAGGGAGCTCTGCAAGTCCTTGAAATATCTTACTGGCCAGGGTTAATGTAACGTGACAATGTTTAGGAGTTATATTTGGTTATGTCACTCGGAAAAGCTTTCCTACATTTGGCTTTATCACTGTGAATTTATTCCTTAACTAGCTTCCACCAGCGGCTTCGCCCGCATGGTATGTCGATAAAAATCCTATGTCCTTCCCCAGGGTATAAAGTATTCCCATACCAAATTTCTTCAAAATCGCATGAGTGTATAGAAGAATTGGTATAGTCATTTTTATATGCTACTTACTGTGGCAAGACACAAGAAATACCACAATATAATGTAACACTTCCCTTGTTCCTGTGCGCACGAATAAACGTATTTGATTTGACGAATTATACTTCTTCTGTACAATCATGATCATCATCATTCTCAGTCGCTTATCCCAATATTATGTTTCTATAAATGACGAATTTCGACTTTATTATGTTTTTCAAATACCATTTCCAACATTTCAAGCTTATTGGCAAAATCATTGTCTTTCTCTTCTAGACAGCTAAAACTCCACTTACCATGGATAAAATTATCACCCACTCCCTCAGTTTATTCCAAGCCTTATACACAAAACTCCATGCTTCCGCGAGTTTCGCAGCAACATCACTTCAGTTTTTACGTCCACTGGATCTGTTGGCTTCTGTTGCCCCTGTTACGACACTGCTATATATAGCAGTGTAACATATCGATTGCAAAACATTTGCTTAGCCTGGCGATGAGAATGTTTTGGGAGCAGGTGCTTCTGTGGGTGTGTTGGTCAATATTTTCATACTCTGATCTATTCAGTGGTGTTTTTGTTTGTGTGACGACGCAGGCTTTTTGCGCATTACTTGGGATTTGTTTATGGTTGGCGTTCTTTGCTTCATGGGGTTCTGAAGGCCGTGTTTCGTTATCTTCATCTTTGATATGGGTTTCCGGGTGACTTCTAGTCTAGCAATTATCTGCAATGGGAATCTTACAAAAAATGATGCGACTTTTCTTGCCCTGTTTTTTTTTTTACTTTGAACTGGCTTCATATCTTGTGTCCGACCTTAATTGCGTAACACACTTTCAATAACAATCTGAATCATTTTGAAGGATATTACTAATCTATCCTACTAATTTTAAAAACGCGAAAGTTTGTATGGTTGGATGGATGTTTGTTACTCTCTGACGCAAAAACTACTGATCGGATTTGGATGAAATTTGGTACACAGATAGTTTATAACCAGGATTAACACATAGGATACTTTTTATCCCGATATTTCCACGGGATTGAAACTTATGCGGGTGAAACCGCGGGGCGTAGCTAGTTGCTTAATATGTTCGTCGAAAAAAATCGTCGGCTCAACATCGTAAATAACGCAATGAATGTTGTTGAACTGTCAAAAGGAAAACCATTGCTACTGTTAGTGTATAACACAAGTACTCCGCGGTCATGTTACATAAATTTCATATTTGATTGTGGGCTCTGATTTTATTTCATACACTTTTATATTATATACTATTTATCAAATCAATTATCTTTTCGGAAGATTTCTTAATTAATGTCAAAACAATTTACTTTCGCGAAATTGAAAACGGACCTGCCTTTGGCTGTTTAATTTGTTTTGTAACAAAGAACAATATTTTTCGATACAATTTCCTTTTTTTGTATTAACTTTCTTATTTGGAAACGTTAAATGTTAATTATTAGAAGTACTTCTTTTGCTGCCGTTAATGGATTTAATATTTTGATACAAATGAACTTCCCCCTCCTGTAGTCTTGACAGATTTAATTAACAAATGGCTCCCGGAAGTGTGGGCCTTGTTGGTAGTGCCTTTTTATGTTTAACTATGTTTCGCTCGTAGTTTTCGCATTTTATTACGTTTCGGTATATTGTGGGATTGGCCTAAACCTCGGGATAAAAATGTCCCTTTTGCTGTTCGTTTACCTATTTCAGACGAACCAACTTCAACCGACCGACTTCGGGGCCATCCATGTAACAACTTCTACTGGCATCTTTATTATAATTCAATATGATAATATAAAAAATTCAAAGAAGAAAAGACTACGTATCTACCTCTATATCCGATCTACCCATTTATGATCATGTAGCCTAAGAAAAATGAATGAATTCAATTTAACTTCAGCAATGTTATCTTCAGTAATGTCATGTTTAGTTTCTTTTTGCAATTTCCAAAATACAGGCTTTTTCTTAGCTTAAAAGGAGGCTCCAATCATCACCTTGTTGCTCTATTTTGATTATGTAATAAAAGTTTTTTATATTTATAAAAATTACGAATAGGTACTGTTTGAAATTTTCTATTTGTCCTGCTTCTTATAATAACACTAAACATTTAGCACCTCTTTCATTCTTTGCGAAACATCAAGCATCCATTAAAAAGTCTTCCCTCATTATAAATTCCCCCTCAAATGTCTGGAAAGATAACATGAAGTTTGGCAACATCGCCTATTGTAATAACCGGAGGACACAAAACCCCGAAGGACCACTCCGAAAAAAAAAAGAATCGTAGAGTTTGAAACTCACTTGGACTTCCAAATAATAGTTGCTATAGTTTACCTACTTAAATAACTCTTTAAATAATTTAGAGCTGATTTTTCCGACGCCAGATAATTTTATCCGAGGAATAGTTTGAATTTTTGACAGTTCTTCCATACATAATCTGTCAGACGTCAATTTTATTCCACGAATAAAAAATATCTGTCGATTGAAAAATCAGTCCTTGCTTTAGTTTAGTGAGCAAGCAACTCAGTTCTACCTACTCCGAAGTGCAAAGTGCGAATGTTCGGATCGGACCGACACATGGCCGAACCGAATATTATTGAAAAATGCGAAAAAAGTTCGGATCGGCTCAGTTGGGTCGGGACCATAGTCAATATTCGAAAGAGTGTAAGGGTGTAGGATCGGAACCGACCGATCCAAATAGTAACTTCGTAGCAGGAAACGGCCGAACATTCGGCCAATACTACTTCGGAGTAGACCCCCTGGGTTCTTTACTGCTGGGTAACAGAAAAGCCAGCCTTTCTTTCTCTGGTAAAACTGCTTATTATGCCAAGTTAGATGAAGGATTAAACACAATCTATTACTCGTTGTTACCACTTGTGCAGTCAGATGCCCGAAAGTTAGACAACTAGGCTTACTAAGGAGTATCATACTCGTATTACCCAGTAACTGAGTTGTGGAGGTCAGTTAGGCAGACGCTCCATGAAAAGTACTAATATTCAGCTGCATTCGGTTAGACTGGAAGGTGACCACCACATAGTTGGGAAAACGGCAAACAGCATGATTTTGTGGCTCCCCAGGCCATTTGGCTAGGCTCTTATAACATTTGCAATTTTAACACTCAATCGAAAATAGTTTGTATGCTATTATACCAGTTTTGGTATACACAATGAAATTCGGTGTTCGCACGATATTAAAAAAGTCTCGTGGTTACCCAACTTTGTTGTATTATGCTTTTGCAATATCCCATTTTACGTGGAAACATTTTGTATACTCACCCGGCGCCCTTTAGCGAGCTACCCGACTGCCACGTTTATGAAGTTTTATGTTGTGTTGAACAGACGGACTGTTTATTATCCATTAAGTGTGTTTGCGATGTTCTTATTGTTGCTAGTTTTATACCTGATTCGTGTAGACAGGTGTTTTAACTGGGCTTTTTGTTATATGAGCCATAAAAGGAGAAACGGTGGCAAAAAAGGTATTGAGGAAAACTGCCCTGATATCGCCAACAAGCACTGAGCAGCCGATCGATTCTGTAAAAATCTCACCGTGAAAAGTTAGGTGAAGTGAGCTTAGAGTGAGCTGTCAATAGTGTAAATCCCTAGCATTAGTTGGAATGACAGCTCACTCCACGCTCACTTCACCTAAGTTTTCACGGTGACATGGTTACAGAATCGCACTGCAGATTGTGATCAATGTTCGTTTGTACTCTGTATGAGCTGAAGTATTTGTAAGGTTCAACTTTTACATAAGACGGTACATAATAATGTTCTTCAAATCTTTTCTCATATGTTTCGAGTACCGCTTCTAGTTCACTAAGTTCGACACAAAACAAGAACAGAACTACTAAAGTTTCACTCTCGAAAACTCAAACGAAAGTTATACGGACTCTGTATGCATGTCAACAGTCACAACGACATAGCCCAACTCCTTCACAGACTCGTCAAGTCTTCAGTTCTTGACCACTCACGTTTGTGGGCACAAGTCACTTGTAGTCATATATTTAAATTGCCGAGATCACAGCACCTAGTTCACTGTAGTACCCTTGTGACTTCTGACATACAACAAACGTTCAAGCTTCACTAGGCGTCAACTAGGCACATCTAAAGAGACCTAGTGAGCTGTATAAAGAATTGTTGCTGTCTTCGAGAGTAGGTTACACGTGGATGAGAAGGAAATACAGCTAGATTAAAATGTACAGTTTGCAGATATGCAAATGTCAAGGTCGTTTTCAGTGGGGATAGTTTGAAACTTAGGCTTATGTGCTACGATCCGTACATGCTCATTTACTTGTCTATTCAAATTTGTTAGAATGGTGGCTTTCTCTCAACTTATCGTTTTGTATGCACGTGTTTCTGTGACAAATAAACCTATGTTTATTTCTTTCTTTCTCTGACAAGTTTACTTCTTTCTTGTGGGTCTTATGAGATGACCAGTCTCAGTCTAGCTGCAATCTCGTTTTTTTAACAGACTTCAAAAAAAGAGGAGGTTCTCAATTCGGATGTTTATATTGAAGGTCGCTACGAACTCATTGATAATGTCCGCGCGTAGAGAATTATATTTTATATTATTTTTCGAGTTATTTGTTGTTGTTTTTTTTGTAATAAGAAAGAGATTGCTGTGCCATGAACTTCTGCTCCGTTTACCTTTTATATTTATTTTTGTACCACGGTAAAAAAAGTCAGTCAGTATATAGAAAAACGTTATAAATATATTGTCCACACTATCACAACTGGATTCGATCGATTCCCGTTCATATCGGGACTCGTTTGCCAAAACCTACACCGCCGGTCTGGCAGACGCAAGTCCGCAAAACAGTCCGTAATATCTACAGGATGTGATAACTACATCCACTGCAGATAAATGTTCATTTCACTCGAATCAGACTCCTATGTTAGAATATTTGAATTATTTCAAGGATTTTTTACAATAAGCCTTGGAAGTGATACAGGCTTATATGATATTGGTATATTGGCATTGCTAGCTGACATCTGACAAATAATTTAATTTAATGTTCTGTGTCTCGTAATGTTAATTACTTTCCATACCTGCTATTGTATAGAAGCAAGGTTTTCTAATTGAACGGACAGCTGAGCTGCTGGGAAGTTGGTTGCGCTACTTCTTCCCAACGAAAGCACTAGGAAGTAGTGAAGTGCAGGACTGTCTTATGTATTTTTGTCGTTTGAAAAGTGCTGATTCTCAGCCTAAGTTGAATAAATGTTGACTTTTGGTTTTATAAAGGGTTACTTTACTTGTAATTCGACGTATTCCAGCCTGACTCTTTTACAACAATTAAGCACCCCATATAGTCCAGGCGAAAATCCATGGTAATCGAGAAAATTCAAGTTTTGTGGTGTGTTTTATTGCAAAGGGTTCACTGTCGTGTCCTGGAAGGAATACATCGAATTATCCCTGTATGCAATCCTTGGCGCTTTTATAATAACAATAAAAACAGGCAAAAATAAGATCAATCAGGAAAGCGATAGGATTAATCTAGCATCATCTTAGATAAATTATATTGTACTCAATCCAATCTATTACAATTTGAACTTTGTATAATTTCATGCGAAAACTATACCAATTACAATTCGAACTTTGTATAATTTCATGCAAAAACTATAAGTACCAAGTACAATTCGAACTTTGTATAACTTCATGCGAAAACAACACCAACTATTACAATTCGAACTTTGTATAATTTCATGCGAAAACTATATCACTCGCGTTAAAAATCAAAACCATACTTATCTTTTCATCTTCCATTTTGTTTGTTGTTCCATTGTGTTCGGTTTCACGTAACTTTTTCTATTCAACAAAACTGCAATAAAGCTTCAGGGACAAAGCTTTGACCTTGAAACAGACGGCGATCCCGGAAAACATGCTCCGTCACTAACGACGGTCGGTCAAGGTCGCCACTAATCAGCGCGCGCGACTCCGCCTGCTATAAATCGAGTGTGTCAGCATGTGGGATGTCGTGTTTTCTCTTTTGTTGAATTTGCATTTCATCGTTTTAGGAATTGAAGATGTTTTATTTACCATTTCCTCCGAGTCTTAGATAATTTTATTTAATCTCATGATTGCATTTGCATGAGGGGCTGACGTGCAAATTGCAAATTTTGATTAAAAATTGCTTTTATTTAGTAAGTTTTTATTTACATTTTAATTAATTAATTTTTAGCTTGAGTACAGTCACGAGCAAAAGTATGTATACACTCGGCTGTTTTCAAAAGCGATTTACTCATTTATTTTGGAATGAAATTTTATGTTGTTACGAACATAGCATTTTCGAACCCATAGGTTTATGTAATGTGTCATATTTCAACGTTGCATTCGTTATTTCACGAAAAAATCTAAATTGAAAGTTGCCAAGTGTTGGCATATTGGTGCTCGTGACTGTACGTATAGTTTTTATTATATTGGCGTGGCTAGCTGACATATGGCAAATAATTTAATTTAATGTTCTGTGTCTTGTAATGTTAATTATTTGACATACCTATTATTGTATACAATCAAGTATTTTCTAACTGAACAGACAGCTGTGCTGCTGGGGTTTGTTGCGCCACTTCTTCTTCCCAGCGATAGCACTAGGAAGTGGTGATGGGCGGGCGTTTTTGGGGGACTGTCTTTTGTAATTTTGACGTTCGAAAAGTGCTGATTCTCAGCCTAATTTGAATAAATGACTTGATTTTGATTTAAAAAACCGTAAGACAATTTGAATTTCGCGGGTTACCCTGGCGCTTCCTCCTTAATAAGATGTTGTTATTTTGGTCTACCAAAGACAATACCGCTGTTTATATAAGACTAGCAGCGCCCCACGGTTTCACCCGCATAAGTTTCGATTCTGTGAGAATATCGGGATAAATAGTATCCTATGTGTTAATCCTGGTTATAAACTATCTGTGTGCCAAATTTCATCCAAATCCGTTGAGGAGTTTTTGCGTGAAAGAGTAACAAACATCCATCCATCTTCACAAACTTTCACATTTATAATTATAAGTAGTAGGATAGGATTAGGTTCTAATCAGAGCCCTTGATTAGGCAGGCTGAGGCAGCCACTCTTTACGAGGTTCGACTTCCATTTTCCCACATGGGTGTGGATGGTAAGATGATAAAGTCCATATACAAAAAACCTTTCCCTAAAACAGACCTTACCCGGGATCTTTACGTCAGCGTTCAAGGTCAAACCGTAACCCGGGCCAGCAATATATCTCGCTCCCGGATAATATTCCCGCCAGGATGTTTTTCTACCGTTTCCTCGCTTGTCCATTCCGAACTGTTTTCGTAATAAAGGGATGTTTACGAATACATTTGTACTGAGGGTAGGGCTCATGTAATTTGTAGGATGAAATGAAGCTTGGTTGTCTTAGATGAACTTTCGTTTGGGATGAAATGGATAAGAAATTCAAAGTCAAATCATTTATTTCGAATCATCTGCCTAGGCTTTTCCCAACTATGTTGGGGCCGGTTTCCAGCCTGACCGGAAGCAGCTGAATACCAGTATTTTACATGGAGCGACTGTTTATCTGGGTAATAGGATACCCCTTGGTAAGACTGGTTGTCAGACTTTCGGGCTTCTGACGACCCGTAACGACTGTCAAAGATCCACGGATAACAGCCGGGACCACCGGCTTATCGTGCTTTCCGAGACACGGAGTGGTCATGCATCAACCGCGGCAAGCGTAGCTTAACCTGATCGATCGAAACGTGCGGCTGTTATTACTAGCCACAAGCCCCTCTATTTATTTCGAATAGGCACATAAAAGGCGACAATATTTTCTATGCATTAATTAAATAATAATAATAATTATGTGAAGACGATGCACCTAGAATACAATTAAATACCACAATACGTGATTATGACTTAGCTTTTGTACTCCATAGATTTGTCATTGCTCTGGGGCAGCAGTCTCGACATTCATAACGATCGCTTTACAACTGAATTCGGTCGTAAAGCGATCGCTATGAATGTCGAGACTGCTGCCCCTGCACCCTATTGCGTAACACACAATCAATCGTAATCTGAATCATTTTGAAGTAAATTGCTAATCCATTGCTTCATAAGTTCAAAAAATTTGTCTGCTCAACACGTAAATAACGCAATGAATGTTGTTGAACTGTCAAAATGAAACCGATTCCGATTAATTGTGTGTTACGCAATTAGGGTGCAGGTCTCTATTTTCTCTAAAAATATTTGTCTTTTAAGACAGAAAGGTAAGGTGCGTAGTACTCGCACAGGCGTGCACATTTGTCGAGCCCCAGCAGTCTCGACATTCATAGCGATCGCTTTACGATCGAATTCGGTTGCAAACTCCTGTCACTCCATACATTACACCTGTCAATCCGGGACATTGCGACCGAATTCGGTCGTGAAGCGATCGCTATGAATGTCGAGACTGCTGGGGCAGATGTATGAAGATAAACGCAGCAAAAGGACTGTGTAAGGACCGTAGCAGGTGGCGTTCTGTAGTTTTTGCCCCTTGGGAAAAAGACATGAGTATATGTAATGTATGTAATATTTGTCTTGAATTTCCTGGTTGAAGGAATTCCAAATCATTGTATTTACAATCTTGTTTTCCTTGAAATTCAACTTGAACACAGGAATAGACACTCTAAAACTACTCCAAATAGATCATAAATATGCATGAAATACTGAATTTGAATATCCATAAACGAAATCATTATGGACCATAACGTTGCTACCAAAATATCGCAGTGAACAACATGATCAATGACATTGCATCCAATTCCCTAGGAGTGGGTAGTCGAATGTTCGATATATTTTGCCCGCCCTCAGTCGTTAATATTTATGATTCCATGAAACAGGGCATTTGCGCTACCGTTTATTTGTGGGGGAGTATTGATCGGAAGGGCTTCTGTTGAAAAGTCTAGAATTACAGTTCATGGTTGTTATGTTACGGAAAGTAATCGATGATTTTGAAATGATTAAGCAGGCGCTTTACTTTGTGTAAATAATTTAATCACCGCTGCTCTCAAAAAGATGAAGGAAAACATCGTGAGGAAATCGGCAAGCCACAGAACAAAAAATTCGAAGACATATACATAACAAAGTCATAGGTTTTAGTAATGATGAAACTGCCATAATCAATATAGAAATAAAACACACGCCAAATGAAACTGTAGTGGATCATCATTCTCCTGTCCTTATCCAGCACCCTAATTGCTTAACACACGATCAATCGGAATCGGTTTCATTTTGACAGTTCAACAACATTCATTGCGTTATAATTACGTGTTGAGCAGACAAATTTTTCGAACTTATGAAGCAATGGATTAGCAATTTGCTTCAAAATGATTCAGATTCCGATTGATCGTGTGTTACGCAATTAGGGTGCCGATTTATTTGCGGTCGGCGCAACATGTCTTTTTCTTCCATACTTCTGTATTAGTCGTCATCTCGGTAGTCACCCCCTTTCTAACCATATCATCATCCACACATTCCATCCATCGTTTCTTTGGTCTACTCTTATAGCCATCGACATTCATACTCAAATACGCTAAGAAACAAATGAATGCGTTGAGTTTCCAACAAACTGCTCCAATTTTTTGACAAGCCATTATTATTATAAGCATTTTGGCAAGAATACATTGCACACAATAGGAAAATTGTTTTCATTTCTCTACCAACTTCCAAATGGTGCTCTGTGACCTTCAGAAAGAATTATAAAAGTTGGTAAAGAAGAAAATACTTGCGGGTTTTAAGCTTTTGTGGAGTAAATTGTGCATAAGCCAATGTGGGATTTGGCGATGAATTCCATAAGAAAACTGGTTCAGTTTCGGTTAATCCCATTACTGTTTACGATAATGGATTCCTCATTACTTGATGGCTGCTAGTGATCAGCCTATAATGCCCGATGCGGGTTGGTAGGTGTCACATATCTTCGAAATTTTGGTTCTAGGACATTACGGTTCCTCACGATGTTTTCCTTCACCGTTTTGACAGCAGTAGTGAACAAAGTAAAGCGCCAGCTTGGATTCGGACCCCCGACCTACAACTGCTCTCTTTTGTTTTGCCATTGTCTTGCTAAAATCAACCTTATAGGTTCATTGTTATACATCACACTGAAGATTAATTTCAGCTAATGTGTGTAGTAAAGTACCTATATACGCTATGAATATGGTTTATGTGGAAATTATTTTTTTAGCGAAACATTTACCATTTGTTCGAAGAAGTTCTTGTTCTAACCCTTATGCGTGATCAGAACTCTAAATTGCAATTACCCTATGAAACACTCGTATTTTAAGTAGAATTCTAGTGAGATGAAACTTCATCTCTCTCAAATGGTTTTTTTGAATATCTAATATCTCCATAGCTGACTCATCAATAAATTAAAGAGTATGCCTGTCAGCTGGATTGGCGTATTAAAATGGGCATTTAAAGAAATTTTACATAATTATAATCATCCATATAATCATAGTTTAACTAAGTGCTATATCATCATCTGCCTAGCCTTGTCCTATGTTGGGGTCGACTTCCAGTCTAACCGTATTTTACATGGAGCGCCTATCTGACCTTCACAACCCAGTTACTGGGTAATACCCCTTGGTAAGACTGGTTGCCAGATTTTCGGGCTCCTGATTTCCCTTAACGACTGTCAAAGACCCACGAATGACAGCCGGGACCAACGGCTAAGTGCTATAATAGAAATAATAATAGTCCTCCAGACTGTAATTTAGCTATGGCGGCCAATCTCAACGGAGACTAACCGCGAAAACTAAGAGATATTATAGTGCACTAGTTTGTGCGCAGACACAGGTGCACAGCTGCTAAGTGCTATACTATCAATGTGGCTAAAAGTCGATGAAACAGCACAAACATTTTTTGGAACGAAGTTCCTTATCGCGCGTTGCGAAAGGGGGCTAGACGGAAAAAATTAAGACCAAAAGTTGGAACGACACTTTTTGCTATAGTTGTAAGCCGTGCGGCGTGCGCGTGTTTCTCTCTCTCTCTCTCTCTCTCTCTCTCTCATAGAAAGCAAGCCAGTTATACTTCGTTCAATCCGGGTGTCCCTTGACACCTCTCAAGTTTTTTTAATAACCATAATGTTTTGACTAAAAAAAGCTTACGTTTTACCAAGCAAAGCACATGGGGCGTCGCTAATCTAATCAAATGACAAAATGATGACCCCATAGCAACTATCAGCACAGTTACAGTGAGTCAGGGGAACCCATGATAATTCTATGACACTTTAATGACGCCGTTGATAAGGGAGCTTATCAAACTTGATGCATGTCTGAAATTGAGCTGCTTTAAATAAATAATAATAATAATATTACTATTTTTTTATATTTTTAAATGTTTTTTTTTATACTAATATTTAAAAATGTATTAAAATAAGAAATATAAATAAATAAAGGACATAATAATAAAAAAAAAACATAAGATACACAGTTAAAAGACTCGTAGTCAAAAAATTATGAAAATATTGGTTGAAAGTAAAAAAAAATCGTGTTTTTTTTGTCGAGGTACCTAATTTTTCTATTTGGAAGTCAATCTTCCGGCCACCCTGTATAGAATGTCCATCGGACACTGTGAAATAAGCCCTTAAGAAGTAGCTAGAAGTTACCTAAATTACCTAAATTTGGGTCAAGGTTAAAAAGATCAAGTGTTTCCGGAACAGCAGTTAGAACTCCTGTAAAAGCCTCATTAAGTGGTTCTAGATACTTGGAAACTCGATCAGGGATAATGCTATCGATTAAGTTAATTCCTTCGATTAACGGTTTTGGCGGGATGAACTGGACTCGTTTAATAAAGATTGGTCCTTGGCAGCTCTGGACAGAGAGAGAGAGAAGAGAGGTGGAAGGAGTGTAGGGAGGCATTTGCCCAGCAGTGGGACATTAAAGTTAATCAAAAACCGGTTTCGTTTCTAACGTTTGGAACCAATAATTCGATTTTATTGGTACGACCTAGTAGCTTCATAGCCTAAATAATTTTGAAAAAGTTTTCATATATCAAAAGATTATATTTTAGACACTTGATCAACACCAACTTAAAGCAAAACAAATTAATGCAATTTCCTATCCTCCCTAAAATTAATACGTCAACAAATTTCCATTAATATTAATTTCGACCACAACCCTCGACCTTGGGAACCTCTCCCTTTTCGTATCGCTACCAGCTGTTCCAAGGTCGTGGATCTACGTGACGATTGTCTTTACTAAGGTCGGCAGTATTCCCTTCCGGATTCCGGCCGGGGTTTGTTATGGCTTTGTTATTACCGTAGTTGATGATTATTGTGGTTTTTTATTTTCGTGTTGTTTGTTGGTTGACATTGGATTGAGAAGGTCTATGTTCTATGCGTGGGCCATGGCGGCCGTCGGTGGTTATTCCAACCAGCCCACCTCCCTCCAGAATTTGATTACTGTGTAAGACTGTGTAAGATCTGGGTGTCCCGAGGGTTTCTGACCTAATCTGGGTGACGCCTATGCACTCAAAGAGCACATGCGATACGGTTTCATCAGCCCCCATGCGGGCCCTACATAGGGTTCTGTCCGTTATGCCTATGGTGTTCAAGTGTTTGTTTATCGAGCAGTGTCCCGTGATGGTCCGCGTCACCAGGCGCAGGCCTTTCCTGTCCAGGCGTAGTAAACGTCTGGTTAGCTTGCCATCTAATGATGGCATGGCGAAGATCTTTACTTGTACTAGATATAGTTTTGTCGTCATCTTGGAATATCGGAACATGATCGTATGTAACATTGCCCTTGATTTTAGAATTGATAAAAGAAAGAAGGAAAAATTGTTTTTTTCTTGCACAAACAAAACGCAAACAAAAATTACATAAGATACAAAAATACAAAGTAGCCTCGTACTCAAGCAATACATGGTTGACAATGACCATCGGTGAAGTTTTGTGTCCTTGCTTCAAAAATACTTTTATCGCCGACTCCAGAAGACGCCAAACTCTTAATGGAATCTCGGTTAGTGCTCGGTTGATTGCCAAAACTCTCCCCTTATTACAGGGTCTCAATAATAACATACGAAATGTGGGTGAACTGAACACCTCTACTTATTGGGGATTACAGGTGTTATACTAAAGTTTCAAACTTATAAAACCTTTTACGATTCAAACCCACATTACTTTTACAGCTTTTTCCGAAGGTCGATAACTACGTGACAAGCAGCCCTCCTTCCATTTACTATTCAGCTCCGGTATCCTCGGACAGGCAGACACGACTGACGTAATTGGACGGCTCGTACACATAATATAATAGGTACAGAAGGCCGCCTTCGTATTAGGCGTACGAACACATAGACGCGTACAAATATAACAGTACATGCGCTTCGGAAATCATCGTCTAATTTCGGCAATTCGAACGCGCGATGATGAGATCTAATATAGAGCTGTTGGATCCAAAATAGGGAAGTAATTTAATAATAAAAGGTTTTATTGACATAAAAGAGGTGTAACATTTTCAATTGAAGCCCTAACTCCTGAGGTAGGTGGTACCTGTGTTACAGGGGTCATAAGTTGTGGGTTGCAAACTTGTAACATAATTGTAACCATTAAATTACTTGCCTACTTACTATTACCATGGTTACAAAATTACATACATATATTAACAACTCTATACAATTCCGAAAACGTTCCAAACGGTGTAGCGCGACGTGAGTGCTTATTCGGAAACACGATGATTACCGAAGCGCTCGCACTCACTGTACACAACGTGTTTATATTGTGCGTGCGTTTTCCCTCGTTTTTTGGAGTCGACCTTCTGTACTATTGGTATTCTGTGGCCTGGAATTTGTGATAAATCATATTTACCTTTGTACAGTTACGTGGACGTAAAGAGTAAAGTATTGTGAGGGGCAAAGAAGTTTGGGACGTTTGTTACATACGTTATTAGATTGCTGGATGTAGGGCCTTTTGGCAGGTAGAAAAGATTTTTGGTTGGTCACAAAGGTATTTTTGTTTCCTGATGAAATGGTACTACATTTCACCAGGAAATACAATACCTTTGTGACCATGCTATCTTTTTATTCGTGTGGGTCGTAAAGGTGAATAGACAGTAAGGAGATCGGCAGAAGTATTCTCTTGCCCTAGCAGTAGTAATATTATAGGCTCATTATGAATGAGCCTATAATATTACTCCTGCTAGGGCACTGGCCTTCAATCTCTATCTGTGAGAGGGAGTGGGCTGTAATCCAACATGCGGGCCCAGTGTGGATTGGTGGATGTAACATATCTTCGAATTTTTGGTTCTAGAACATGCCGGTTTCCTTACGGTGTTTTTCTTCAACGTTTTGAGAGCAGTGGTGATGAAATAATTTACACAAAGTAAAGTGCCTGCTTGGGTTTGAACCCACGACTCGTAAGTCGCGACCATCATCATTACCACTGGGCCACCACTGCTCGTCGTTCTCTTGTATGTATGTATAACTATAAATTGCGATCTTCCAGCTCTTTCAAGGTGCGTTATTATAGTAACATCTACGTTCACATTAGTGAATTCTGAGGTGCTCGCTTTCAGAAGGCGAGGTTTGCTAGCTAATGCGGTAACAGAGTGCATGAGCATAATCAGCCTATAATGTTCACACTGCTGGGACGAAGGCCTCCTCTCTATGTGAGGGAGTACTTCAGAGAGGGGGATAAAAGAGCGGCAGAGCCTTATTCACAAGCTTCACATTATCCCATTTATTTATAAACGTTGCTTAAAGTAAAGCAGTTACGTTTAAACGTCTCTTAACTTTAATCATCATCTGCTTGCCTTTTCCCAACTATGTTGGGGTCGGGTTCCAGTCTAACCGGACGCAGCTGAATACCAGTATTTTACATGGAGTGACTGCCTTCTAACCTCCACAATCCAGTTACTGGGTAATACGATACCCCTTGGTAAGACTGGTTGTCAGACTTTGACAGTCTGGAACGGCTTAACTTGGTTTCCGACACACGGAAACCACGGTATGACCCATCCACATACCAACCGCGGCAAGCGTAGCTTGCACCTGATCGATGGACCTGTGCGGCTGTTATTATTTAACCACGCGCCCCCAATAAACCCGTATATCACGATATTATTATTTAACTTATTTCATCTTAACGTTGACAGAATCTATCGCCATGTTGAAAAACTTGAGAGGTGTCAAGGGACACCCGGATGGAACGAAGTATAACTGGCTTGCTTTCTATAAGAGAGAGAGAGAGAGAGAGAGAGAGACAGAGAAACACGCGCACGCCGCACGGCTTACAACTATAGCAAAAAGTGTCGTTCCAACTTTTGGTCTAATTTTTCCGTCTAGCCCCCTTTCGCAACGCGCGATAAGGAACTTCGTTCCAATAAAAAAAATTCCATAGACCCGTAGGAAATATTTTTTATATTTTTCTTCGGGCAGTATAAAGCTTATAAATATTTTACGAGTACCCACTTTGTTGAAAATCTTCTCTAGTTATAATATTCAACACTTGTCACTGTTTGTCGGAGTTCTATATCCATACTAATAATATAGCTGAAGAGTTTGTTTATTTGAACGCGCTAATCTCAGGACCTTAGTGTCGGATTTTAATAATTATTTTTGCATTTAACAGCCCGATCCTTGAGGAATTCTATAACCAGGCTCGTCGGATATAGTTGAAGTTTAGTAAGAAACCGATGGATATTTTCGAATGAAATTTTGTTTGATAAATGAACTGTTTTTTTTCTATTAATTACATAAAACTTTTATCCGAAAACATCAATTCGTATCGTCCGTTCGTATCGTTCGTATTCGTACTAAACTCCAACTATATGCGACGACGCTGGTTACTTATCTCCTTTGGTGACCGTACAAGTCTATCATTTATTTAATAAACTTATTATCTTATACGAGAACGTTGTTTATCCTAATAAAGAAAAATAATTCAGAAAACGGGTATTCGTTGAGAAAAACCAATAACTGAAAAGAAAAAGCCTGACTAACTGAATAGATATGGATGGAGTAACTCTGCGGCTAAATGACAACAATCCTCGCAAACTCCATAAAAACTGCAATTTGCCATCCTTCAGTTTCTTGTCGTCCATCCCCCCCTAAGCGAATTCTAATTAAGATATGGCAGATACGTCCTCGAGGTTTTCCAATAATTACCCGCCCGGGACAGGGGGTGAAAAAAATTCGTTGGTTTCGATTCCCGGATGATGTAATTTCCGGGATGATTGGTAGAGATACGGTGATGTGATTAAATTGTGTTTTTGTTCTATTAGACTGCCATGTTTTTAATAATAAGTATCTGTTTTTTAAATTGTGTGTATCTTCTTGGTGTATTTGGTCGACGGTACTGGCAGTAAAAGATAAATTATTTTATTTTTGTAAGTAGGTTTATACAAACGCTTTTACACGTAAATCATATTTTTTTTAAACTCGATGAGTTCGGCGTTTCCTATCTGGCCAGTCTGAGAAGAAAGGCCGAAACAAACTCAGACGTCACAGTCTATCATGTGAAGACCATAGCAGTGTTCATTGTATCTACTTGCCTTAACGTTTGTACACGTAGTATAATCAGCCTATAATGTTCCCACTGCTGGGACACAGGCCTCCTCTCTGTGAGAGGGAGTGCGCCGTAATCCACCACGCGGGCCCAGTGCGGATTGGTAATGTCACATGTTATCGATTTTTTGTTCTAGGACATGCCGGTTTCCTCACGATGTTTTCCTTCACCGTTTTTACACGTAACTTTCAATAATTTTCCCCTATCATTTAGTGTTTTTTGAAAACACATTTCTCACATATTCATCTGAATGCAGCCAAACATCTAGACCTCGAACACCTGTACGAATAACCAAGAAAGTATTTGATCCTATCAGGAATTGAACCCGCGATCTACGAATCCACAATCACTTAAAGTAACCACTATCCCGAATTGCCAAACATGTGCTATAATCATTTTTATTTGATATTATCATGGCAGAGTAGTTTCCGCTGACCACCATATCTAAATTCTCCGCATCGATAACAAAACTTTCTTCAATACACCCATATAAAACTAAGTAGCCACATTCTCCCTTGTTGTCTCCCAACAGCATCTGTTTTGGCAAATCACTCCGCTAACGTTACAGCGGCCATTTTATTACGTTTTTATACGCCCAGTGACGTAACTATTGTATCTCTGGAACAGGGGTGCTCAACATTAAGCCAATAAATGAAAATGAGGTTTTGCGACATGCTAAGAATATATTTTTTTCTCTAAATTGTTTCGAAAAATCACTTATACAACGTCAAAATTAGATTATGTTTTAAAAGTACATGATTTCGGTGGTTCCTAATTGACTACTGTAACAATAAAGACCGAAAGGAACTCGGAGGTCACAGTCTCTTTTAAAGTCCAGATATAATCTTGGTCAGATCGTGTGAGGACTATTTAGATTGGTGTTTTCTGAGAGGTTTTTAGCATTCATAAGTTTGACGATAAACATCACAAAGAAAACCAATTCAATCAAATTAATTTAATAAATACAACAGTCTTATCACATTTTGACTTTATTTTATATCCTACTTGGATACATACTAAGAAAGGATTATATAATTAATTTTGTATGTGTGTAAGGGCAAATATATCGAATTTTAAATTAGAAGTACAACATTCCTATCACAATTAGACTTTATTTTATGTGACATACTTGGCTACATACTAAGAAAGAAGTATAATTAGTTTGTATGTATGTAAGGGTTATTTTCTTATTCAAAATTAACTTAAAGCCGTAAAGACTTAACTGTTCCAAGATATTATTATGCGAGACGAGTAGGGGGGAGGATTGTGGCTTTTCTTAAAAAAAGTGTATCGTCTGGGGTCCAAGTTCCGTAGCTATATACGCTATGCGAAACGCTGCTTTCTATGTTGGTGAAGAATTTCGTTTATCAGGAATTTCTAGTCTAAAAATTAGAAATTATAGAAATATTTTAGAAGAAAGTAAAATTATTTTCATACTTTCTATTTAAATTTTTAAGGGGGACGGATGAGGCTCCTAGACAAAAAAATAAAAAGTCATGGGGATTGCCGACAGAATTGAAAACTTAAAACTGTGAAACAACAGTAATCATCTTTATAGCTACACATAAATACTGTTAACAGTAGCGTGTCAGTGACGCAAACCCATAAGATTTTCCCCTACGCGCCTAAAGTAGTTTTCTCTTCAAAAATCCTTGAGTGAATATAAAACGCTCTGACATAACTGTATACTGCCAAAAAACAAAAGGTTGACAATTCCTTCCCCGTGGCGTGTCTAAAAGAATTCTTGATGATCAAATAGCAGTAAATATGTTTAGGTATGTTGATTAGATTCCGTTGTACCCAACCTTGTGTAGGTCATGAAAATGTATTACAGTTTTAAGCCCACTCAGGCTTGTACGCGCAGTTGTAGATCTATTCTTGCTTCTACTGCTTTTATTTTGTACTGAAATTATTTATTATGTAATGTTGGCAATCATTTGTGTTTTATGATTGGAGAGATCGGGGGGCAGTCGTTCCACTTTGAACTTTTGCTGTAGCTATACAACAGATGAAGAAAAGTTGGGTTATTGCGAAAGAATGTTCTGCCTTGTATGTTTAGAGTAATCGCTCGGTTTTTGGCAATCTGGCCTTTCCTGATCTGCATATCCACTAGCATCATCATCATCATTGGCTGCCTTTTTACCCCCTGCTGAGTTTAGATCTTCTCCCTTGCCATGCTCTCCTGGTTTGTCCTGGCATGTTCTAGAACTAAAAATTCGAAGATATGTGACATCCCGCACCCGCACTGAGCCTGCGTGGTGGATTACGGCCCACAATGTCTCGCTAAGAGAGGAGGCTTGTGTCCCAGTAGTGGGAACGTTATAGGCTGATTATGGTTTCCTGGTCTTTGCAAGTCTCATCCAGGTCTTCCCTGCGATCTTCTGTAGTTCGTACATCGTGTTGTTGGTCTGCCAACGATCCTTCTTAACTATTTAATGTCATGATAAATGCTGTGATTCATGTGTTCACGGAACAACATCAACACGAAACATAATTTTGATAAGCTTTTAGAAACCGTGGTCAGGCAACTGGCAACAACGTGGTCAGGAATATTCTGGAACCAAAATAACATTGAACAAACCAATTTTTTCCCCTGTACTATATGGTGCCTTCAAAAAGACAAACTTTACATGGTTTTCTTCACACCCCATTTCTTCTTAAGGTGTCAGTCAATGGCAATCTAAATCCTCATCCCCTCATTTTAGACAAGAATACATCATCCTAAGAAAAGTAATATCAAAACTTTCTCATCACAAATAAACGTCGAACTCAATGGACCTAAAGAACAGACAAACAAACTAACATTTCTCCATTTAATCGTGTAAACACTCTTGAAAGCTGCTTCAATTTATTACGATCGGAATTGTTCGTGTTCTTCCGGAAATGAACATTACAAAGAAAACCAATTTCACAGCAGAAAGTGTTGATGTATTCTGAGAAATAAATCGATTTAAAGAAAACATAACAGAGGGGCAATTCTCGTAATTTTAAGAACGTTCACAGTCTGATCTTAGTCTCAATCTGTCAAAAATACCTCTAATTTTCCTACAGTTTTGACAAGTTTTTGACATTTGTTTGTCACCGAGATGAGACTGCGACTAGATTTTGACCTTTTAAATTACGAGAATTGGCCTTCTGTTAATGCAATATGCAAGTAGACAGGATATAAAGGAAGTTTTCGGGATGCTTCCCCAACATGTGCCGAGTACTCGAGCTTTTCATAATATTTTTGTCTCATTCGTGAAATGCCAAGTATTGAAATATATATGACTACAAATGTGCTCTCAACTGCAGATAAGGCGTAACATTTGCGTTGATTTCTGTATAAATGATTAAAGGTTAACTTGGAATAGCTTTATTTGCTGTTGGCTTCACGCGGACACTATATCTCAGCAAAGTATATTAATAAAAACCAAATGTATTACAAAATTTGTAGTACCATTCGCTTCCTCATGCATTTTATCACACATAAAATTTCACTTGCACAAGAATTTTGAGTTAACCCAAATCATTAATCACAAGAAAATTTACGCTTCTCAGGATTATTTATTATAGCAATGACAGCTGAGTCTAGAATTCTTTCAGCATGATCTTTCTCTCTAACGAGCTCTGCCGTCATTCCAGAGTCGTATCTCATTTTAAATAGCTGACTATTTTAGCCAGGGTCTAGTCTGTGACTCGGCTGGATGTTTTGGAGAACTCTCTGATTACTCATCTGTGCAGTTTCGTGATGTTCGAAGTAAATAAAGATGTTGGTTGAGTCAGGTTGTGGTATGTCGCTGTTGGAAGGAATCTTAGACGAATATTCTTTTGTTTTGGTTGACAAAGAAAGAGTCCCTTAGAAACTTCCGGATTTACAAGTATGACAGTTGTCTTATTAATAGTACCTACATATATAGTAGTGCATTTTCTTCAAATAACAAACTATGAATATGTACTTTAGTTGATACACTTACTACCATCTTTATTTATGCGATTAATATATTTTATGTATAATAAGTAAAGACTTAAAATATTTTTTCAATGTAAAACTAACTTAGCATCTAAATTCGTTTCTTTGTAGTACCTATATTAGATATATTTTTCCGAACTCACTAGCCATATAATTATAAGCCATCAAAGGCTTCTGTGGTTTTTAGCATACAAAAATTTAAACTCTGCGAAATACTTTTTGAACAATATTATTAAAAAAAAAAATTTTTTTTTGGCCTGATTCTTCTACATCGTTTCCTCAGCATAGAACACAGAATATTACCTCTCAAAAATATATATGATAAGTATATGTTTTAAGTATGAATGTATTTATAGTATATATGTATATGATACACCACCGGCTACTTGCGGTATTGTTTCTCCTTTCGCCCTTAATCCATCCAAAGTTTGTCTTGAAAGATCACTATTAGCGGTAAGATCGCCCATTGTAAAATGTTACATTTATATCTGTAATATTTATGGTGTGCAATGTCATAAAGAGATCTATCTAAGATAGCAACTCATCCCTAGGCTTAACTTTGCTTGGCAAGTCCCTCGCGGTGACTGCTTGGTGTTATAAAGCAAAATGTTCAGATTATGAACAGCTTCTATTCACAATATTGTATATATATTTTCTCTCTCTCTCTCTCTCTCTCTCTCTCTCTCTCTCATGTATTTAGTGATATCTATGTTATTCACAACCATGAGATCTATCTCACAAATTAATCATTTGACTGCTTTCCAACTTTCCCTCCACATTTGCCTATGAACTAATCCGTATGTTCCTGCACTGGTAGTGGCAGTGGCATGCTCCCGGAAGTGCGCAAATAGACGCCGTTCGCGCAAAGTCAGTTTATAGTTCCTGCGTACGCGCAGGATTACATCGAATTTCTTTATTGTTTCGTGGACACTGTTGGGGATTTTCTATTAAGGATAGGAGTGCTGAAGTTTATTGGAATTGAAAGGGCAGTGATCTGAACAACCTTCTTGATTTAAAGACGAGATGAATTAGGAAAACATCTGAATCCGGTCGTCCTCACATTTCAGGTTATAAGCCCAACTCACAAAGCATAAATCCGGATTTGGCGGTAGGTTTCGAAAAACGTTTTTTAGTTTCCGAAATATTTAAGACATAAAGGAGGATGTTCTAAGGTCAAGGTTACCTTGGATTGGAGCACCCACTTTAAATCGAAACTTCTGGAGCTTTAATAAGGATCTTGTCAAAGACGAGAGACAGTTTAGCAGAATATCCATCTGCCATTCAAAACCTGTCACGCAAACGGTAACATAAACACACATACAAAATATCTGGGCCTCCTGCCAGAACTTTCGCAACCTGATCTTTCTTCAGGGGACCTTGTCGCCGAGTGCATTGTACTTGAGCTTCTGCTTTACCGCTATAAAAGCAACGCAATAAACTACGGGACGCGTGCCAACATGTAGAGTTAACAATATTACTCGCGTGTTCTCAGACTGGACATTGAAAGAAATATACCGTGTTGCATCATGGGAAAGGTATTAGTCATCGGTAGACAAATTGGATGGAGTTATGTGTTTTGTGGAAGATATATTATGTCGTGCATCAGTGCATGAGAAGATGGTACTAGTTGGTCATACCGTAAATTATCATTAACTGTTTTATGAAGTTTGTTGTGATGATTCTGGGACCGTATTACGAAGTATAAATGCCATGCAGTCCGAAAAAGGGATGGTACTATTGGTCGTGTATAGCATCGTCTCTCTCTTACACTGGAATCATGATGGCTTTAAAACATCGTAATTCGTGGTCGAAACAGACGCAACTGTCCACTGCTTTCGGAATGGCTATTCTATTGAATCTATCGTCTATTTTCATGATAACATCACTTTACTATTTGTTTCGTTAAGCCGTTGGTCCTGCGCCTGATCTCTCTCCCGTCCTATCGGACTTTAAGAGTGAGGGAAGAGAGAGTGCCCCTGTGTCTGCGCACACACTTGTGCACTATAATGTCTCCCGCGCCGAAGGCTCTCCGCTGAGATTGGCCGCCATGGCAGAAATACAGTCTGGAGGACTTGACTATTTCACTGGCTGACAATAGCTGAGACTAAAATAGACAGTTTTATTAATCAGAGACTCGATCAAGGGAGTGAATCTTAGAATGATGGAAACTTGGAATCTTTGAAATACGCGAACTAGTAATGGACGCCATTAAAACGATGATTGGCATAAACTACACAAACGATTATAGAAACAGATAATCCAGATTTAACCCCTTAGTCAACAACCAGACACATTACTCCACAAGGAAATTGAACGTTAATATACCGCCGTGCATACCGGGCTTTACGCCAGACTATGTAGCTAATGTTCCTCTTGACTGTTACTGACGGGACCTTGTCTTGCTGGCGATTTCCGGAAAGCGTTCAATGGCGTTCAATAATCGGAGTGCATGACATATAGAGCTTTTGAAAGAGACTGTCAGAATGGTGTAAGTGATAGAGACGACGCTCTACAAAGCCGTTCTAAATCTCTATGTGTCATGTTAAAGGTTGGGTACTGTTCTTATTAATCATCATAAAATTTTGTGTCTCTGTTGAGCATAGGACTGTAGTGCGGCGACGAGAGATTTCGTTCTTAGCTCCAGTCAGTTTCATACAAACGAATACGTGTTTGGCGAATTTGATCTTTATTAGTTACTAGAATGTCTAGAATTGTTGCACTGATGGGTGTCAGTGTCAGGAACGCATTCTCTCGCCGTAAGTGTGGTCTTCACAAAATTACAGATTTTTGTCAATGTTCTTATTCTGTTGTTATATTTTAGCCAATTTCATGTACTAGAATCTTAGTATTTACGTTAAAGTGGTTTTTGTTAAAGCCAGAACTCTGTTTTTACAGTAGTATTTTCAATTATGATATACGTAACATATGCAAACTACATATTAAAAACCTTTATCATTCTTGTCCTCTTCGTATTTACCATTATCGATTTCATTTAAATTACTTTTTACGACACCTTTAAAGGTTGGACGTTGATTTCTAATGTTCATTGGTTCAACACAAATGTCATACTAAAACACATACTGTGTCCATCACCATTAACCTCCACTTAATGCCTACTGTCCTAGTATTTTATAAAGGGCAAGCTACACGAGTTTCCAGTTAAAACCATTAATACGTTTTTAACTGCTTCAACACTTTCATTTGTTTAATCAATTAGTTGGATTCATGATCCATTAACTCCTTTATTGTATTTGTTGTGAGATCCTATTGTTGTATTTCTAAGGGCATAAATAAATCGATACTAATGGTACGTGCTGTCCCAAGATGTTGTGTCTTTAGCTTTATGTAAATATTTTTTATTTGCCATTATTGCCCCACTGCTGGGTAAAGGCTTCCCTGCTCTCTTTTCACCTCTCTTTGTCCAGAGCTGCTGAGTACCAATCATTATTAGAGGACTCCAGCTCATCCTGCCATCTCCGGAATAGGCTTAAATAGGTTTCTCAATCTCCAAAAAAAAAAGCACGCTGTGTCTATGAAACTATGGATATATAGTTTAAATCTATATGCCTATTCTTTGTTAATGTGAAACTATGTTGATAAATCGCTCTTTTATGTTTAGTTTACTAAAATCTATCATTTTCTTATCTATTTCCAGGTCCAACTTTTACAATATGATCACTATCCTCCACAATATCCATCCATCTATTCTCCTCCGATCCTATCATTGATTTGTATCGATCACAATAACCCAGTTGGCTCCGAAATAGACCCCGTCTTGATGTAGGCTATTATGTTGTAAATAATCGACACATGTCGCGTCGGACCGGACGGACGGTTGTACTGGAAGCAAAAAATTATCCACTCAATATCATTTTTGGTCCTAATAATGTTTGGGATTGTACCATTTCATTATATCAGAGGATCAAATCCCGAATTGAAAAACTTTGAAAATCTAATCTCATCTTAGTGCTTAATTATTATGCGCACAAGCACGGTGTGGAATTCTCTACCAGCGTCTGTGTTCCTTTCCACATATATAATAATAATATCCCTGGACATTTCACACAGCGCCATCTAGTCCCAAGCTAAGCAACCTAATGCTTGTGTTATGGTAACAAGATGGCTGATAAACTACTTATATACATTTTTTTTTTTGTAAATACATACATATTATAGATAGAAAAACACCCAGACTCGGAACAAATACATGTAGGTCATACAAATATTTGTTCCGTGCGGGAATCGAACCCGCGACACGCAGCGCAGCAGTCAATCGCTTAACCACTGCGCCAACCGTGCCGTCATATAACCCGTCTGCCTTATAAGCAAGAGTAAACAGGCATCTTCTGGGCACGCTCGTTCCATCGTAGACCTCACCCCTTATCATCAGGCGTGATCGAGGTCAAGAGCAAGCCAATTTCGCAATAAAAACATGTCAAAAATCGGCTTATAATGTTGCCATTGCTGGGACACAGGCCTCCTCTTAGTGAGAAGTGGGCCGTAATATCACATGTCTGCGAATGTTTGGTTTTTAATCTTTGACATTGGTGACATCAATTGGTAGTTCTCAGCAGTCAGGAAGACGTTGTGTTCCATTATGTAACAAAATCTCTATGTCGTCTCTATCCTCGGTATATCGAATCTTTGCCTTGAATAACCGGACCATATTGGTAGTTAAAATTATATGACTCCCGTTTCTTAGATCTGTTTAGAGGTTATAATTTATGATCACATTGATTGGATTTCATTTTAGACACTTTTATGTGGTTTAAACTTGATTTAATATTTGGGGCTTGCATTTAATATCCTGATTAATCGATCTCCGATTCTCATCCAAGGTTGCAGTAATAACATCACTACATCTGGGAATGTAAAGGGCTTTGAAGTCAGTTCGTTCAAAGTTGATCACGTGACCGAACAATCAACTTTGAACGTTAATATCGCGGACATGTGACACTACAGGGTTTGGCCTTAGTATGTTTTCTGTTTGCATTGATGTCAGCTATCGATTTATATAGGTCTAATGCGTGGCCGCCATTTTCAAAATGGCGCGATAGTAGGTATGCCAGACTCCATATAAATATCTTCAAACCCCTTTACTATACCGAAATAATTATTAGGTACAATTGTGCGGTCTGTCGGTACTTGCCAATCGGCATGGATCGCTCTGCGCCGGCGGCACACTTCCGGGCCTGATCGGGATCGCCCGGCTCGATTCACAAACATTACTATTTCGGTTTCTATGCTTCCATGTCATGTGAGTGTGGATTCAAATCGGTTGTTGATCAGTTCGGGAATGGATTTATTGTTAACTAGTTTCTTCAAGAATGTTTATAAATGGTAGTAAATTAAACTTGCATATATTCTTTAAGAGACTTCTTCCGCACCTAATCGATATAGATATTTTGCGAGATTTTGAAAGCATTATTATTATTATTTATTTGATAAGGTACACCAATAATATAACTTAAGTACCTACTACAGGTAACAATAGCCTTGGTATTACACAGTCGTCGATTACAGGTTTACCAGCAATCTTAGAAATAGGTGATCTGATAACCTATAATTAAACCATAAAGAATATGATTTTATTTTCATCAAAACAAACTCAGATGGCAATAATAGTAACCAAATGAATTCATTCCACAACAAAACATAACGCACTTTGAACGTCACAGCGCGGGCGGTACAAGACGACTCCACAAAAAAGATCGACCTTCCATCACGGTCTGTTGCTATATCTAAGAAGATAGCTTCATACATTTAAACAAAGATCATCAAAATTAAACTGCATCCCTAATTACGCACCAAACAAGATCCGTCTGCCATCCATTACAGTTTGTCACTGGCATGAGTCACCGAGGGGAACCCTGATGACTCACTTGGCACGGCTCCATCTTATATAGTTCAAGTTTGTTCCACCAGCCGCCAGTGACAAACGTTGCGTAAAAATTACCGGCTGCTGTAAATATGGATGCTAATTGACGTGCCACGGCTAAAGGTTTCCAAACATTAACATAATCATTATCCTATTGCAGTCCTCTGCTGGACATAGGTCCTTCCAATCCTCGGCTACTCTCATCCAGCTGCTACAGTGTACCAGCCACTCTTCGTAGCCCGTCGTAAAGAACATAAATATAGCTTAAGCACAATCAGCCTATAATTTCCCACTGCTGGGACGCAGTTCTCTCTGCAAGCGGGAGTGGGCTGTAATCCTCCACGCGGGCCCAGTGCGGGTTGGAAGATATCACATGGCTTCGAATTTTTGGTTCTTAAACTTACCTTTTTTAAATCATTATGTTATGTATTGCAATACTGTCTGTGTTTACTGCATCTATCATAGAATTAGTAAAACAAAACACAGGCGAGGCGTATAGTGCTCCATCTAGATCTATTGAAGCCCTAACAGCGCGTGAACAGACTGCGATTTGATTAAATTGTCCGTTTCTTAGTGAATGCAAAATGGAACACGGCTCAACGCGTGCACGATTGCTTTCAAGGAGTTGTGGATTAGAGAAGCAGAGCTCTAGATACTCAATACTGGATATTAGATTTGGGCTTGGAACAGTGATACAATTTGAATAGGACCTTGGGACCTTGGGTATCGTGTTACCCAGTAACTGGGCTATTGGAGGACACGTAAGCGGTCACTCCGTGTAACAACTGGTATTCAGCTGAATCTGGTTAAAGTGGAACTCGGCCCCAACATATTTGGGAAAATGCTAGATAGATGATGATGACGCTTTTTTACACCTAAACAATATTTATGAATCTCCGTTCTCCCAACATTAGTTTTAAGAAGCTCGTGGCTCATTATTGACACCTAAACGAACGAATGGACGGACAAATATAGTTCAAGTTCATTCCGAAGCTGTACGGTGACAGCGTTGCGTAAAAACTTGTAACAATATACACTATACAGCCGGTGTGTAAATATTTGGGAGAATGGAAGCGTACTGACTTTGGCAAGGTCTATGTGCGAATGATTTATGGATGACTCATTCTTTTCGTAGGGGATTAAAAATGCTATAGAAAGAGAGATAGATGAGAAAGATGATGAACCTTTTACAGGGGATGATGATAGGAGTCTGTTGTGGTTAAAGGAGGACACCAAAGGAAAGGCCGTTCTAAAGATTTCAGAGTATTATCCTATTATTTATTGTATATTGGAACTGGAAGGTGTGTTTACTAATACGTGAATGTGTAATACGTGTGCCGTGTGATCCCACACAAGGCTTAAAGAGTAGTACTATGATAAAGTGAAGATTTCAGTCAAGTGGTAAGGGCGGGTTTGGATAGAAAAAATAATATTTTTGAGTTAGAATGAAAATGGCGACAGTGTTGAAGAGGGATCGATTATTTTTTTGCTATACTCCAACAGAGTCAGTTCAAAAAAAGGATTTACACGATGGTGTTAATGACAGAAATATTGAAGAGCAGAGGGGCAATTCTCGTAATTTTAAGAACATTCACAGTCTGATCTGTCTTAATCTGTCAAAAATACCTCAAATTTCCCCACATTTTGACAAGTTTTTGACATTTGTTTGTCGCCGAGATGAGACTGCGACTAGATTTTGAACGTTTTAAATTACGAGAATTGGCCTTCAGATTATTCTAGAAGATGTGTTTCTCCTAATTGAAGATCGAATTCTTACGCCTACGCATTTGGACCAAAACCTACCTAATTGGTTATTTTGTACGCATTATTAACTATCCGTGATTTACGGTTGTTCGATAAAAGTAGAGGTTTAATGACGAACCGTAGACTTAGTGTGATTAAGTAAACCAATTGGATTGTGTCCATTGGTACAAATTACTCTTTAATTGGTTTTTGTTAAATTAGTGAGGGATTTTCTCTCTCTCGCTGAGAGAAGGCCTATTTCCCAGCAGTAGGGACATTATAGGCTGATTGTGCTGAATGAGGAATTTTTGGTTTTGGTACAGTCACGAGCACCAATATGTCAACACTCGGCAACTTTCAATTGCAATTTTTTCGTGAAATAACGAGTGTAACGTTGAAATACGACACATTACAAAAATGGGTTAATTATTATGGGTTCGAAAATGTTATGTTCGTAACAACATAAAATTTCATTAAATAATAAAGGAGTAAATCGCTTTTCAATAAAGCCGAGTGTATACATACTTTTGCTCGTGACTGTACGATTTGTTGTGCCTTTAAATTCTTCAATCTCTTTCCCTGCTGCCAAAGACTAGTCGAGTACCTACCTATAGGAGAGTGGAGTCCGGTATAAAATTGACCAAGTCCTAGACACAGTTTTAAACTCTTTGTAGAATTCGTGACTTATCTCCCTGATCTCATCGATTTCTCAGAAGAGTACTTAAAGACCATGAACAGGATTTAATAAAGATCAAAGTAAAGTTTTTCTTTAGCCCTGATCTTGAAATTTCGTTCCTTGAAGAGGGGATATTGGAAACTGTTTCGTGAAGTTCTTTTTTTATTAATTAAAACCTTTCTGAGCCCTTAGTTCCGGCTGAACGACTTTGATTAGAATTTTGTCTTAAACAGAAGCCTTTATACCATCATCAAATTATCCTCGTTGATAATTTTTACAATTGTAGTCAACAGAAAATTACCTATACGATTTAAAAGAGTGTCCGTGGTGTTGCTTGTCCGTTCTTCTCCATATGTACCTACTACGCTTTGGAATGGGCAACTAGCTTCATCTTTCTGACTAAGCGACCCCTTGGCAATTCAAAAGTGCCTGTAATTAGTTTATTCGAAATAAATTCTGAGTTTGAGTTTATACATTCACCATACAAACACTATACCGAGATTGTGTCTGGACTTTAAAAGAGACTGTGACCCCTGAATTTGTTTCGGCTTTTTCTGTTTCAGAGTAGTCGGATAGGAAACACCTCACTCGTCTAAGTTTTAAAACATAATTTACTTTTGGAAATCTTCTTCTTTTCGTGTATGTACTCTTCCTTGTTCTTGTTTTTTTTTTATATATAGTTTGAGCTCAGTAGGTAGCCACGTTCATTTTTGATGTCTAAAAGTGAAATATATAAACTAATTTATCATTTATAGAAAAACTGCAAAATGTATCAAATCCAAAAGATTTCATTTATCTTCCAGCAGCAGCCAATTGAAATTGGACAGGACACAACTACAGCAAAATAAATTGTACATCATCTAGAAATGTCAAATGTAAGGAAAGTTTTCATTTTGGTTTGTAGCAGAGCGTGCCAAAAACACCTCGTTAGAACGTCTGTTTGTGTCAAGCAAACGCAATATCTTTAGTGGAAATACACAGAGAATTGAGCTCTGGATGTGGTTCTTGTTAAGCCTGACATTTGAGGGTAGTGGAATTTACTGTACAGTGTATATTAGTGAGAGAAATTCTCTTTGAACTACTAATTGGGACCGGGCAACTGAAATTAGGCATAAGTGCTTTTGGTGTCTTGTAATTTGTTACGCCCGAAAAGACATCTCCTGAAATCTATATAGGTTTAACCTTGTATCTTTAACTTTATTATAATGTAATGTAAGGTTAGAAAAAGGAATTCTTGATTGAACATGACGGTTTCACATAAAGAATCGATTAGCAAAAACTTGGGTGATTGATTTCTGATGACATTTTGCTCTTAGACGAAACGATCAAGTTTGTGTGTTTTTCGTGTTTTAAATTCGCTTCGGTTCGCGTCGATGTCGACGTGAACCTGTTACTATGGATTCAGTGCATGATTCTGGAGCACCCGGCGCGGCGGCGTTGAAATTTTTTGTGAGTTAAAAAAAGAAATAATTGCTGTTCTATACATTTTGACCACGTACGTATTGTAGTTTTATATGAAACAGCAGGTTTCGTTTTGATAACCGATGAAAAATTTGCTGCATCTGGTTAGACGCGAAGCTGACCCCAACATAGTTGGGAAAAGGCTAAACAGATGATGATGATGAACCGACGAAAAATTGGTTGTTTGGAATCAGGTGCTGAATTCATGGTTACAGTTTGCGCGTCAATGTCCGCCAGCCTGTATAGGATTTAATTGTTGCTGCTGTAAATTCAGACACATAATCTTCGAAAACAGCAGTTATCGATTTCAAAGACATAAAATCCTCCAATTCCAAAGTTATTTACAATATATGAAACAAAACGAGAACTGAAATAATCCAATTGCGTATCAAATGCTAGCTGTTCACCTGTGAACGAGGGGAGTTGGTTTGAGGTGTGGTCTCATTACAGGCGACCAAGTTTAGGAGCCACGTTAGCAAAATCACCAAAACCCATTGATTCAATATTTTAAAGCTGTATGATTTGAGTTATGCTTTTCGAAGGTAGCGAATTATTTATTTATTTAACCACTAGTTTTTGCCCACGGCTTCTCCTGCGTACAGGTCGAAAATTATCCCACGGAAACGTACTTATTACTACTACCGGAATTAAAAGTATCCTTATGTCTACCCATGTGCCAAATTTCATCCAAATCCGTTTAACGTGAAAGCGTAACAAAAATAAAAAGCTAACTTTCGCATTTATAATATTATAGTAAGGATTTATGCACACACATATAAACAGTCACGAAAGAAAGGAACAGAAAAATACGTACAAAGGTGAAGCTATGTCTAAAGAAATCTCTCTTTATTGTATGGCTGTGTATCTTAAAAGCTCATACTTATTTTATTTCAGTCAGCTAGCAAATGCCGGCGCCAAAATATTGACTTGTTTATTTTTTTTTTATTGCTAAATGGGCCTCCTCTTGACCTCGATCACGCCTGATGGAAAGCGATGGATGAGGTCTATTATGGAACGAGCGTGCCCAGAAGATGCCTGTTCACTCTTGCTTTGAAGGCAGACGGGATTAATGTGGAAGGGAACACAGAGAACGGCAGAGAGTTCCACACTTTGGCTGTACTGTTTGTTGTAAAAGTGTCATAAAAGATCTACTTACAGACATAAACATTTCATTTCGTCAATCAAGACACTGGATGTAATAAGGTCTCTATACACTACTAGTATCTATTATAGGTTCTCGGCTAAAAATGTCCTTCTTATCTTTCACTGCTCATTTGCTCATTCTCCAGTAATATGAGATGTGTCGATACCTTTGTAGTTCAGTTTTCCTGTCTCTTTCCACGTTCAATAATCCCCCTTCAGTGCGGAAACCGAATGAAACTATTGCTAAAGCAAAAGTTTCCACCAAAACTGTTTGTTCACGAACTGACTTTGGTGTTACTTATCTTGTGGTTATATATATATGTATATAGCAGTTTTAGTAGAGATGGCGGGAGGAGCTGGACAAAACAAACGACCAGTGGTCCACTTTAGCCCTGGATCGAAGGAGCTGGAAGTCGTGGGGAGAAGACTTTGCCCAGAAGTGGGATGATGCAGGCTAACAGTAACAGGGTTCTCTTACTAGCAAATGATTGTAGTAGGAACTATGTCACGAAAAACTACGGAACGCCAAATTTAGAAACGTTAGCAGAAAATTTATTACTGCTTCAAAATTTCTCTACCTGCTCGCTTGCACTGAAGCAGTTCCTAAACTCCTACACACTTCCACATAGGCCTATGTAGTCAGGGGGGCCTGTAGTCTAGACGAGGGTTCGTACAAAGGCCGCGATTTACGGCCGCAAACTGTTTACTGTCCATTAACTTTGAATACTTGGCCATGGTGCAGGTTTAACGCTGGTTAAGCTAGCTCTAAGTCTTTATCACGTCTTTAAGGTGATCTATTGATGAGGTGTCTGTTTTTGTGTCTAGACTTAGCCTGATAAATTAAGATAGTATTAAGGATGATTTTGTGTTTTAAATCGACTTACTTGCTAACTTGCTTTTGACTACTGTGTCATCTTCATATTCATATATTTATTTGCATTCCATAATTTTGTACAGGTGTTACAATGGCTTAAAGCTAATGTACAATTATGGACCCTGTAGGGCACAGCAAAAAGTATAACATTAATTATTAAAATAAAATAAATTTAGGACACAAATTAACAATCTTATGGTTTGCATTGTGCACGCTAAATAACTTTTCACTCGAAACTGAGGATGCCCAGAATATACAGGGTGGCAGGGACATCGACGCGCAAACTGAAACCATGAATTCAGCACATAATATTGATCTTCTGTTCTTTTCTTAATGAAATAGAAGGAAAAAGATGCACTCAACTTAAATTTAGTTTAATTTGTGAACAAGGGAATCGGTGCCATTGTTAGTTAATAAAAAAATCTGCTGGTTCATAGAAAAGTGCAATACTTACGCGGTCAAAAGGTATGGAACAGGGTACCGGCGAAAAATTTCAACGCGGAGGGTTCAGGATCACGTACTGAATCTGTGGTAACAGATTGAACGTCAATGTCCCTGCCACCCTTTATTTATCAGGTCTGCAAGATAACTATCAACTCCTATAAAACAGATGCTTACTCAGACCCGTTTGATTTATCGTTAGATGTTCACACTTTTGTATGAGTAATTATGTTTCTTCGCCCGTCTAATTTAATTATTTTGATTCTGTCAAGGTCTTTTCTGCTAAGTTTACTTCAAATTGCTTGATCTTCTTCGTTCTATACAGTCGGTTCATTGGTTTCAAAATACTCTATCATCAATGTTTATTAATACTGCTTCAATAATTATCATAAATTCACATGGTCGAAAATATATTCAGATACTGAAATAACAAAAGGAAATGATATTCGAAGCCAAAGCAAACATCGATTGATAACAGTTGAAGCTAAAATTATAACAGAAACTAAATTCGAGATGGTGCTAGGTAAGAAACCTCCTTGGTTTAAGGCGAAAGCGTCAGGGTAGCTCTAATTCAAAGGCGTTGAAGTTCCATGGCATACCTCCCCGTTCGCCATTTTGATATTTTTTCAAAATGACAGCCACGCATGAAACCTCTATAAATCGATAGCTCATATCAATGCAAACAAAAAACATTAAAATAAAAAACCCTGTAAAGTGTTACGTTTCAGTAATGTGGCCGCCCTTTTGAAAAAAATCAAAATCAAAATGGTGGACAGATAGGTATGCCAGGCTCCATATAAAAATCTTTAATCCCCTTTCTTACGGGTTTGCAGGTCAGTATCAGGTTGTAGTTTAACTAAATATGATTCGCCGCCGTAATTATTATTTATTTATAGAATTATAGTTATAACAATCATCAATACACCTCTCTAAGTTCATATTACACCATTGAATGACTACATGAAAGCATGAGGCCAATTCTAACTCAAGGAGTTGTATTGCTGATTCTAATAACCCAGGTTTTGTCTGGCATGGGGGTCATTGATTAATTTATTTTGTACCAGGCTATTTGCACGTTTAAATTAAGTGTCACTGTATCTGTGTACCTTGTTATGTCAAATACATATTATTATTATTATTATGTATAATTCTGTAAAGCCATATTTGTTACGGTCGCGAATCATATTTTAATCAACATACAACCTGACACACACACACACACACACACACAAAATGTAAGTTAATTTGAATTAGCGGGCTACCTTAGCGCATCCCCCTTAATATAAATTAGTAACTACCGTCATTCTGCTGTGGTATGTGTTTGTTGATTTAGACTCCAAAGACTGTAATATAAACTATTGTGTGAATTATTTATTTAAATTTTAGAGAAGTAATTCACACTATAGTTTGAGATTGTGCAGGAATCAGCTGTTTATATCAATGGTAGACTGTAATTAGTGGGGTATGAAACTAGTATTAATCGTTAGTTAGCTGTAAATATACAGTCATACATTGTTAGCCTATCTTTCCATGTTTTTGAGTCAAAGTGACCTCTGCGCTGGCACAGACAACGCCGTGGAAGTGGCAAAGTTTTGGGAAAACAACTTAAAATTCAGTCGTGCCAGCGACATGAAGAAGAAGATATGTCTATTTTATTATTCATTTATTACTGTGATTGCCCGTGACATCACAGCGGCGGCAGCGTATCAGAATACCAGCGCTGCGACATTTATTTTTTAGATGTCGAAGCATCATGCTGAGACAGGAGCCTTTTGGCCTCGTATAGGACTTTCTGTTTCATTTTTTTTTCGTTTTGTTACTTTTTTATACAATTTGTTTTATTTATTTTTATTTTTAACTGTGTTTAGTTTAGTTTAGTTTATGATCCTGTACGAGTCGCAAGAAATACGTTTTCTTTCTTTCTTTTTTTCTTTATATGCATTGCTATTTACAACCTTTTGACAGGCTTCCCCGTCGAACTTGACACATTTTTCGGTTACCTGATTTGCCTAGTCCCCGACAGCAAATATGTAGATGTCGGAAGAATAACGCTCGTCTGTTTGGTTAAAACTGTTAACATTTTCGGGTTTAGAATTTGTGAGCTGCGTTTCTAAAGGACTCCTTCCATAACAGTTGTTGAGTTTACTTTCTTTTGTATGTTTGGTTTTGTGGGTAGTTTTAACTATAACTAACACTAGTCTATAAGAACATTGTTACTAACAAAATGGACTCCATGGTCTGAAATAAAGTATTTATTATTATTATAACATTGATTGATGTTCGATTCGGCAAGCGTATAGAAGGGCTGTGAATAGCTAAGCTGGTGTAGTTTACACTTACATAACCATATCGTTTGTTGTGCCTTAGGTTCTTATGATGACAAAGCCATTTTACAAAAAAAAAAAAAAAAAACTACATTATTCAATAACCATCTAAATAGGATAGTATTATTAGAAAATACCAAGTTGCGTGTCCTCACATGCATACATAATTCTTACTTGGAATTCCAAACCCTAACTGGATTTAAAATTCCATAATAAGCTTAAAAACTGCGGCTTCAGTAGAGTATTTTGGGCATTCTAATTTTGACGTTCAAGAAATACAAATATTGAGTCCATTTTATGTTATAGATTTCACAGCAAAGTTCAAAGCAAGACACGTTTTGACTGAAACTATTATACCTGACGTTAACATCAAATAGAGGCGCAGAACCTTTACACACAAATATATTACCTTCCCAAACCACACAATGATTGAAGTCGCACAGCCTTTATAGGCTATATATCCGACCACCGATGGAGTAACAAACGGGTGTAAATCACTATAATTTACAATGGCAACACTGAGCCTGCGTCAGTGACCTTGACCGGTTGGCGGGAAGCCAGCCGCCATCTTGGATTTAATCCTGCACTTATGCATAATATCGAATGCTTTCGCGCGATTGTTTGTGTAAAGTTGCGTAATGAGATGTTTGTGCTTTTTTATCGATAAATGCCGTGTGTTTTATACCTTTTATATTGTAGCATTTTATGATAAATACCTATGTCACTTTTCCTTTTAGACGTTATAAGTCAAAAACTAAAAGAAGTTTAAAAATTTCGAGGTTTATCGAGCACCAGGCAGTTAGCACAGGTCTTTAGAAGCAGCAAACCTGGGTTCACACTTTTTCTATCGATCCTAACAACATCCCAAAAAATCAGTGCAGTGCAATTTTTGGCGACCTAACGCGATTTTTACAATTTCAGAAAGAATTCCAGAAGAATTCCAAACTTTTTCCCAATATTCGAAGGAAGTATCGAAAATTGGACCTCATGTTTGGCTACCAACTTTTCAACCTCTTAGAAATCAAAAAGTCCCTTCACAAATCTAAGCAAACAAATAACCTGCCAGAACTAGATGCAGTAGAAACAGTCATTCATTTCCACATCAAAGCGGTATTCACTGCAGGACAATAAAACATATGAGCTAGTGCTAATCACTTGGCGCGCCGCCAGAGGGCGCCAGTTCCTCATAGTTATGTACGGAGTGATGTGTAGACAGCTTGCGATTGCCGGTGCGGTTGTTGAAAGACTGCTGTAGTGGTGATGTGCGGACATACGTAGATGATGGATAACCCGCAACGCAATTTTATCTGGGACTAGCTTCTGCCCGCAACTTTGTCTGCGTGAAAGTTTTTCCCCGACTCACCCTGTTGCATCGCATCGCCTGCCCGCGTTATCGCTTAGCGTTATTTCTGACCGTTTTTGGAACGAAGTTCCTTATCGCGCGTTGCGAAAGGGGGCTAGACGGAAAAAATTAAGACCAAAAGTTGGAACGACACTTTTTGCTATAGTTGTAAGCAGCGCGGCGTGCGCGTGTTTCTCTGTCTGTCTCTCTCTCTCTCTTATAGAAAGCAAGCCAGTTATACTTCATTCCATCCGGGTGTCCCTTGACACCTCTCAAGTTTTTGTTTTTGCTCGGCTTCTAAGAGCCCTAGCGTGATGTCATATAGCCTATAACCGTCCTCAAGAACTGGGCTATCAAATGCAAAAAGAATTGTTCACATCCGACCAGCAGTTCCAGAGATTAGCGCGTTCAAACAAACAAACAAACCCTTCAGCTTTATTATTAGTATAGATTAAACCATTTTCAGGCACTTTTGAATTGTCAAGGACCCGCTCAGTCAGGAACATGGAGCTATTTCCCGTTTTTGCTTCATTTTACTTTCAAACGTCATTAGGTATTTCTACCTAGGGTCTGTGTGCTCTAGGTATAGAATCGCAAACAATGAGCTTGTGGTGGTATGACGTCACACGGGGTGCGGAGACCAAGGTAATGTCACATGGCATATATACATACGGGTTTATACCTAGGCTGTGGAGAATCTAGGTCTTGTTAGAGCTAAAGAAATATGTGATGACGTGGGTTTGTGGAGATTGGGGCGGGGAGTAGCTATAAGCGTTTTGTGATATTTTTGGAACGAAGCTCTTTAACGGAGCTTGCGGTAAGAGTAAACTTGGAGAAATCGTCACGTACCTAATGAAAAACCGTTATGCAACGGCCCCATGCGACTATTTTATTACTTACATATAATAGAGAGTCGGATAGAGAGAGACAGATAGTTTTCATGGTTTTCGAGGGTGCCGAAGCCGATAGTGAGGTCAAAATGTAATGGAGATGGCGGCTGCAAATATTTTCAAATTATGAACTTCCTTCCTGCCGGGGGTCCCCCGACATCACACGTTTTTTTACTTACCCCTGCTTGAGGAGTTTGTTGCGTCACTTTTTCTATCAGGTGACCGCACTACTACTAATTCGAAAACTGTGATTCTAAGCTTAATTTGGATAATTTATTTTGTTTTGATTTTACTACAGCGAGAACTTTTGTGTTATACGGAAAAAACTACTCAAAATATCCACTTGATTCTTTCTCCATTTCATTGTTGAAAAACTACTCTTGCGCAGCTTGCAAAGATAATCTATTAATTCCACCCACCTCAAGCGGAATGGAACTAAGATAGAGGAAATTTCCTATTTCCCTATTGTCGTATTTATTCACTCGTACTGAGAGATCGACAAGCGATAAACATGGCGTCAGACTCAAATGTGTTATGAGTGACTTGATTTATTGACGTCAGTTTTGACGCAACGTACTAATGTAATGTTGATCTATCAATGAGAGTAAAACTTGGCTTTCCTGAGAAAGTGGTTCCGTCATAATACTTATAATAAATAACAGCCGACATGAAAATCTCTCATTTTCACCAGTATTTGACATTAAGTGACAGAATGTTACAGGCTTTAGGAAACCAAAGCCTGTGACATTCTATTTCATAGGTGATTTGTAACTGGTTTCTTTTGTGTAGCGTCGTGGACGACGGGACTAAAGTATAAAAATCTTGGTCGTCCTAAGCTCTATAAATAATCGGATCGCGTTTGACCACTATCTAACTCGAGCCCCCAAGATACAGACTGCCTAGTTTGGGGTTCATCGGCAAATAATTATTTGCCAGTGAACCCATAATATATTGTAACCTAGCTGTAGGTAATATTTTAAGCTACTCGTGTCATCTTAACTTACTGTTAACCTGTGAACCTGCGAACCTGCTTACTGTATTACCAGGACAGTAAAATATTTTCTGTCTCACCTGATGGTAAGCAATAATGCTTTCGACAATGGTGCACGCTTTCCTAGGAGTAACCCATTTACTCTAAGACTTAAAGACTCCTAGTTTATTGCTATCGGAAAATATACTCTGCAACGAGTTTCACTCCACACTGATGGTCCACCATAATTTCTCTGCTATATGGTTGAATTTCTTTGTAGGTATAAAATGTTTGTTTTGTTCACGAGTTTATTTTAGTTTTTCCAGACTGGTTTCGCGTTTATCACGCGACCGTTATTCATTTTCATGCCTACATTTGCATTTTTCTGTCCTCACAGACCAGTCATTTACAACTATTTTATGTGAATCACAGCTAACTTGCAATAAATCCATACTAATATTATAATTGAGAGAAGCAAATTGTGGGAAGAAAAGCATCCACCACTTCATTAAGCCCCAGGAACATTTGCCTCTCGACCGTGATCTGCAGTGGCCTATATGGAAAGTTCTCAATCGATTGCGTGAACATGAACATTGAACCTGAAATATTTTATTACATGTAAAAGCTAAAATAATATGGAGACTGAAATAGACCGTGGGTGACCTTTATGGAGGCGGCGCCAAATATCGGGGTTCTAGATATTTTACGGTCGGTTTCGTCCTATATTCGGGCCTAAAAAACACAGGTGAAGGCACCATGTTCAATTTTAGATAAGCTTTGATGCTCGAAGTATACCTACTCGTATTTCCTAATGGTGATATTAAGTATACGGTTCACTTTTGCCTTTCATATTAGTAAAAACACCCAAATTTAACCCGTCTACCTTCAAAGCAAGAGTGAACAGGCATCTTCTGGGCACGCTCGTTCCATCATAGACCTCATCCATCGCTTTCCATCAGGCGTGGGCGAGATCAAGAGCAGGCCCACGTAAAAGTAAAAAAAAAAAAATTAAGCGTGATCATTCAATGTCTCTACATGAATGATTCATATCTACTACAATCAAAGCTAATCAATTTGTTTGTACCGTGTAATTCTGCCGTAAGAAATTTTCTAGAAGCTTTATTGTGGAATATTTTTATCTTTGTAAACACATAATAGATAGGTCAGTCATTTAAAACATCTTAGGTCGCAGAAAATTGCAGTATACTATTTTTTTTATGGATGATGTTATGATACTAGTGTTAAACCAAGTTTGGTGCTCGAAAAACCTTGAAGAGTTCGGATTTCTTTCAGTTTTTGAGTTATATCTTCTAAATCAAATCAAATCAACATTTATTTGCTGATCAAAGGTATACAGTGGTGTTGACATAAAATGTGATAACCTTCTCCTTGATCTACCTTACTGGCATGCAAATTTTACTTATTAAGTTTTATTTCATCTTCACAAATAAATTCGTGCTTATTAGATTTAAGTGGGGACATGCATCAACATAAAATTAGTATATATTAACATTCATAACAATGTTATATAGTAAAAATTAAATAGTCCCAATGATAAAATTCAGATAATAAAATTCTAAGCGCAGGCTTAAATGTACCGGATGACTTCTACGTAGGATGCCAGGTGAATACCTTGCATCCTACGTAGAAGTCATCCGATACCTTTAAAGTATACAAAGTTCAGTGCAACTGTAGCTCTGTGGGTCCAATAAAACCCGAGATACAGCAATTCAAACATAAGCAATTTTTCCAAAAAAATTAAAACTCTTCGCATTTTTTTTTGTGATCGATTTTACACAAATTAAACTTTGAATTTTGCAACGTGCTACGTTGCACGTGACCTTAGGGGCAATTCTCGTAATTTGACGAACGTTCATATTCTGCCGGTCGATTCTGTAAAAATCTCACCGTGAAAACTCAAGTGAAGTGAGCTTAATGTGAGTTGTCAGTAGTGTCAATCCCTAGCATTATTTGGAATGACAGCTCACTCCACGCTCACTTCACCTAAGTTTTCACGGTGAGATGGTTACAGAATCGCACTGCTGATCTCAGTCTCAATCTGTCGAAAATACCTCTAATTTCTCTACATTTTTGACATTGATTGTCGACTAGATTTTGAATGTTTTTAATTACGGGAATTGGCCTTCTGGTCGTCAAACTCAGTGGGTACTATTCTTGAACAGATTACATTTGCTACCCATCCTCCAAACCGACATTCCAAAGACGCCTTGACTGTTAAAGCTCTGCATATAACTATCTACTAACCACAAATCCAATCAAACTCAGCACACAGTTAGTCTATCCACACTGCGCACAAATCCGTATTGTTCGAATGTCTCCATACTAAGCTTATTATACAACTATGCTTTAACTAGCAAGGGATAAGTTTGAGTACTGCAGTCGTGTTAGTAAACTTGTATGTCACTTCTTTAGTCTGGGAATATGTTTGTTGGAATAGTTTTGTGTATCACTAGGGATTTACTTGATTTATAACGGGCTCTGAATTTATAACGGGCTCATATTTTTTGACACATAGTTTATGTAAGCGTCATGTACGGCTTTGTAGTTTATTTTAGTTAGTTATTTACCTGCGTTTGTTTTGAGGAAAGTTGTGTACTGGTGTAGGTATAACTTGCTATAAATCTAAAACATTACTTAGTAATAAATAAATTTGTCATTATAACAGCCAAAACTGGGTGTATCAGAAAGGTGTGGTCAAAATGAAGAAAAGAGAAGAGAAGAAATTAAGAGTGTGGTGCAGACCATCAAACTGAACAAATTTCTTCATGGGACCAACATCATAATCGCGAAAAAATACCTATTAGACCCAAACGGATGAGACGACTGATAATGTTTTCGCGATTACTATGTTGGTTCCATGGAGAAAGTTCATGGTCTGTACCCTTTATTTTGACCACACCTTTTTTTTTTTTTTTTTTAGGATGGGAAATCATCAAATGACTCCTCCCGCTCTGGGTGGAGCAGAAGGGAGTGTCAGACTTTTACTGACTAAAACCCACCCGTGTTCCTTCCTTAGCCCTTTATGTTCCAGGGCAGCGGTAAACCCTTTCGGATGGTCCCGCTACCCTGGCAGGCTTCGGCCCTATGGGGCCCCGTCTCTTTTGCTGACATCTCTTTGAGGCGCGCGTGGAACACGTACACGCCGTCCGGCACGGGCCTAGTCCTGATCGGACGGAGAGCTACACATTACTCTCCGCCCGCAGGCCCGCGCCTACGGTGGCCGGGAGTCGTCACGCGGCTCCCGACGCCCGCAGCGTCTCCCGCGGCGGCTGAGGCGTGAGGTGCGCAAAGTGCGTTCCCTCGCCCACCCCGCCACCTCCTTCGCTAGCATGACTGCTTCGCAGAAGGAGGTGACTGCCTCCCACTCCCTCTCACCCCGGACCATGGCTTGAACCAGGGCCGGACGCGAGAGGTCGCCGCCGCTGCCAATCGCCTCTACGAGGACACGGCGGTGCTCTGCCCAAGCAGGGCAGACCTCCACCGTATGCTCCACCGTGTCCTCTGGGCGATCCTGACAGTGGTGACACCCGGGCGTCTCCTCCCGCCTGATGATGTGCAGGAACCTCCCGAAACATCCGTGTCCGGAGAGGACCTGCGTCAGGCGGTAGGTGAGAATTTGACCACACCTTGTCTTTAAATCAACTGTTACCGTTAGACTGCATCACCCCACGGCCGGGAAAAGGCCTCTCCCCATGATTTCCAGCTCCTTAGATCCAGGGCTCTTGTGGACCACTGGTAGTTGGTTTTCTCTGCTGGAGAAACTAGTCTAAAATACTCAGAATTATTTAGCTAGCGTCTCACAATTACATTATGTCCTTGGTGACCTTTGCGTATTCCTATTACAATACCTTCCACGTCACGTTCTCTTTGTACGTGACTCATCCCTCTATTGTATTGTTCTTGCCACTGAGAGAAAAACTGTTTACTGTCATTCTTGAGATGTTGTTTAAATAAAAAGAATTCCTAAGCTACGTTAGTACTATTAGATGTTCTGTGCCTAAGCTTGCACAAAAAGGACAAACAACTCCCAGGTACAAGTTTTTGTCAATATCAAAGTGTAAGATGGAATTTACATTTTGTAAATTCCATCGCCTTTTCCCCTATCTTAAAATCTTTGAATATTATTTTTTTGTGTATTCTGGACGCTTTTAACGTGTACCTACGTCTTTTTTTCGAGATCGTTCTCACATACCTATAATTATAAATTTAACATTAGTGATGTGACTAATATTTTGTTACAATATCATTTAAAAGAGTGTCCATGAAGTTACTTGCCCGTTCTACTCCGTAAGAACTACGCTTAGGAGTGGGCAAGCTTCATATTTCTGACTGACCGA
Source organism: Apamea sordens (assembly GCA_945859715.1). Lineage (NCBI taxonomy): Eukaryota > Metazoa > Arthropoda > Insecta > Lepidoptera > Noctuidae > Apamea > Apamea sordens. The sequence continues at coordinate 847,464 of OX244009.1, read as the reverse complement.
TTTCTTGACAATTCAAAAGCGCTTGTAAATGGATTAGTATGCATATAATGCTTTGACTTTGACTTCACTAAATTACCTATACAGCAGTGCGATTCTGTAACCATCTCACCGTAAAAACTTAGGTGAAGTGCGCGTGGAGTAGCTGTCAGGGATTGACACTATTGACAGCTCACTCTAAGCTCACTTCACCTAACTTTTCACGGTGAGATTTTACAGAATCGATCGGCTGTTCTGTAGCGGTAAACACAACAACTCTGCTAGAATAGACAAAACAATTCATTAAAGTATAGTGACATGTCTTGCACGTTCCACACAATGGAAAGTAAATAGGTCGTCCATTTCCTACTGTCTATTGTATACAGTATCACGTTAGTTAGTTGTAACTTCTATAATGACTTTCAACTGGATCTATTAGTAGGAGAAGCTATAGTTGCTTTAAGTTAATTAAAATCACCATCCACGTGTCTTACGTAATCAGTCTATAATGTTCCCACTGCTGGGACACGAGCCTCCTTTCCGTGACAGGGAGTGGGCCGTTATTCACCACGCGGGTCCAATGCGGATTGGTGGATGTCACGTGTTCTTTTTGGTTCTATGAGATGCCGGTTTCCACACGATGTTTTCCTTCACCGTTTTGAGAGCAGTGGTGATGAAATTTTACTTAGTGTATTTACTAAGTAAACTGCCTGCCTAGGCTCGAATTCACGACGAGTCAGTCGGGATCGATAACACTGGTTCACCACTGCTTCAAGTGTCCTTATCTCAATGTATACGTCTATTTTATATCTTCACTTAGGTAATGTGCGTAATGAATACAAAACAGGGTTTGACTACAGTGATATTTGGGCTAGACAATGTGCAAAGGTAATTTAGAATGATGTATTCGCAATCTCGATTGACTGATCTGAATTGAATATCCTGATAACAAGACAACCTTTTTTCGAAGTTATTAAAAGAGCGATGCATGGATTTGCAATAAAGTTATCAGCAAAAAAAATATCAGTGTTCTGAATAAATTGCATTTAATATTATTTACAAAGTTTGATCGTCCATGCTTTATCCTGTGTGGCTTATCCTCTGAACCGTGGCATAAGTTGAGTAGGGGGTTTAATAGATAGGAAGTGCAAACGCATTTGTGTCGGTTGGTTAAACAGCAGTATATGCCTTCTGCCCTGCATTCTGGGGTTTAAAAAGTAAATCGTCTGCTAAGCGCAGTGGCTACAGCATTATCGTAGCGGCTACGACAGTGCCTCTACGCCTAGCTACGGCGTAGCAAGAATTCGTAGCAGTCGTAGCGGTTGATTGACAAAGCCTCTTTTACCAAAGTTTCTGTTTACTCGTTATTATTTTTTAAGAACAATATTTTTTTCTTTCAAAATGATTGTTTTTCTTATTTATCTATTTAAAATGCTAGATCGTGTTGTATTAGATTCAAGGACCATCCTATCAATTTAGTTAGATCTAATCCGATAATTATCACCGAAACACATTTAAGTTGCCTCCATGCCCTGCTTTCAAATAAACATGACCATTCCTTCAACCTTCACTCAACAATAGCACTAGTTTAAGGATTAGGAACAAAAACACATCGGCTCAAGTGTCCGCGATTGCATATAACTTGATTATAAACCTTAACTTTCAAACATAAAGTTTATTATCGCAAGTTTATAGCAATATATTTACTGCTTTGATTGAAAAGTAAACGTATTTTTAAAGTAACAACAATAATGTTTATGGAAAAATAAAACATAATTACTAAGCAATAAGGTTGACAAGAACTATGTTGCAAAATAAAACCATAACATTTTTTATTTGTGGTCGAATTTTTCCGGCCGTTTTTTATGCGCTCATGGGAAATCTAGTAATATTCGAAGCTATTCACCATTGAAATTTTAAAGTCACCTCTATTTTGTATCACTATCCCTTATCCACGCTCCACTAATCCCACACCATCCCCGCCAACCACAACATAACCCAGTATCAATTAATATTAAAGTCTGCGCTATTGTGTGCCTTATTACCTAGTGAGGCGGCGAGGCGGAAGACGCGCTTTGATCTCATGTGCCTTGACACCCTCCCTCCACCTCATAGCTAGCTAGGGGGCAATGAACTTCTGCTGTTCGGATAGTTGTATCAAGTGATTTCGTTGGGCAGTGAGAAGAGGGATATATTATTGTAAATAATAACAAAATAAGTATTAAAAAACATTTAAAAATACAAAAAATAGTGGTCCGCCGGTATCGGGAGCAGGGTCCAAGCTACCGGTGGTTAGGGCTCCAGAGACAGGACCCTCCTCACAATGCGAACCGTATCGAGGAGTACTGCCTTCTGAATCCTTGATCCAACTGCCTAACGAGAACCTCGAGAGGTGTCGATTGAGGCTTTCGGCTATCTGGCCATTGCACATTGGCCGATACGACAATTGGCACAATGACCCACAAGTTTATATTTCAAAGTGAATACTCCTCGCTACTTGGTCATGCCTGTGCAAGTAGTCATCGTTAAGACGAGGACAACCAGAGATAATTATGTCTGATGGAGTCACCCGGACGGTGGCATGCCCGATACACGTCAACCGTACCATCCTTCATAATATGTCTCCGGTAGTTATTCGTCAAGATATTTTTTCTCATTATTATCTAATGAATATGCAGAATGGCTAATATTTGAGCTCTCATCTTGACGACCACTCTATACATATGTAACAATATTATTAAACGATATAGAAAACACTCGCGGGTCACAAACTTGTTTCTGAATGCCATCTATTTTCGCCATTTCATACCTAAGGACAACAAGTCCATCACATCTGGCCACCTTCCGTCGGATATTCGCCACCAAAATATATAATATAGTTTTTATAACTGCTGTTTTTACATTATAACAACACAAACAGGAACTTAGCGTTTATGTTGGCGCCCAGCGTGGGACTAATATTGGGACGGGTTTACGATCTTGACATCACGGATTAGATTTGTACTGGAGTGTCAGTCTAGATTTTTTGCTATGACATACCAAAATAAAGTGAGTGTATTCTAGAGAAAAAATAATCTCTAAGTTAGTGATAAAATCACCAACTGGCCAGAAATGGCCAGTACGGGTAAGCTATCAGTTTACCATATAGATATGGTAAACTGAGGATAGCTTACCCACTTCGCCTACCTACCAGCCAATTACTGTTCCACTGCAGGGCAAAGGCCTCTTTTTAAACAGAGAAGGCATGAGCTTTGATCACCACGCTTGCTCAAGACGGACTGATGTGATAATAGATTCATATTTAGCCTGTAACGTTCCCACTGCTGGGACACAAGCCTCCACTCGGTGAGAGGGAGTGGACCGTAATCTACCACGCGGGCCCAGTTTCCTCACGAGGTCTTCCTTTACCGTTTTGATTGATTTACCGGCGCGGCGGCGCCTCGTAGCATTTACTCGAGTAGGGATTTGTAATAGTGAAATTTGCAAATATAGCACTCCATTTATCACCCACTCTGTGGTCTCTCACCCGACCTAACGCCTTGACATTGCGCAATGAACGCTTTAAAACGGTCGAACGAATTTATAGTGACATATATTATATTGGAGGAATGTGGAAACGAAGAATTACGAGTTTCGAGTCAATTTGGAGTGAGTCACGCCGTCTGTAGTGGAGGGTATTTTTGATTTTGACCTCGACGGGAATATGAGCTGGCTTTTTTATTTATACTAATGTGGGAGTAGGCAGGGTAAGGGTATTCCTTTTGAGGAAAATTGGAGAAATATTGCTGGTAACTCGAACTTCAGTGGACTGAAATGTAGGTTGATGATAATGATGGTCTCTCTCTTTTGGGGTTTGTACTTGGATTAAAGAGAGTAAGATATTCTTATGTGGGGATTGAGTGTATAGAGGTATGAGAAACAGGGTGTAAAGTTCACTCATCCACCGTAGAAAAAGGAGGATCGTCCGACCAGCCGGTTGTGGTCTGGTGGGCTATTGCCTGACAATTAATGTCGGGACGTTGTATAAATGCGGGATGCTAATCGCGCGGTAAACTCGCTTGCGCGATACAGAATTTGCGCGAAGTCAGTTTGATGCGTAGTTCGCATGTGGCGATGTAGATGTCGCCACATAACTAAAAGATAAGAAAGGTTACGACTTGGTCTGAATACGTGCACATTAAGTTTAAATCGTACCATTTTTACTGTTCAAAAGCAGCCAGACAATTATATTTTTGCTAGCAAACAAGTTTTTGTTTCAAAGTTCAAACTGCTAGCTTTTAAAACTGCACTGAAATTCAAATTAGCAAAGCAGTAGTTTCAAACAGCATTTATTTCAAAGAAACTTCGTAGAACATTCCTCATTTCTGTAAAATACTTACATTTCTCATGAAAGCTATTTCATTAAAATTGTTCATAAAAGCGGAACTACGATGTAACAAGGGCGTAAACAAGGCACAACGAGCTTTAGAAAGAGTCTGTAACGCAGGTATGCGACACAGAAACAACGCTTTACATAGCAAAACATAACATGAAGTCAAAGTCAAATCATTTATTTCAAATAAGCACGAAAAAGGCACTTTTCAACGTCAAAATTTACAATAAAATAGAATTGATTCTAGTCGCCCCTTCCAAAGGGTAGATTCGTTTGGAGCAAGAAACTCCACGTTTAACATCATGCCTGGATTCCGTGAAGGGTTAGGCAGAGGTACACCTATCTATAGTACACCCACATATCGACAGTTTATACAGGGTGGCATCGACATCGACGCGCAAACTGTAACCATGCGTCCGTAACTGTAACAGCGACCATAGCGTCGAAATTTTTCGTCGTTTATTAAAAAAAAAAACGACGAAAAATTTCGACGCTATGGGGTCTAAACTCATGTGCTGAATTCATCGTTACAGTTTGCGCGTCGATGTCCCTGACACCCTGTATTTATTTATTTAATACTTTAAGTACACAAATGTACAGAGGCGGACTTAATGCCATAGGGTTATACAAAGACAAACAGTCGTAGGTGCAATCACGAAAAATTAAGTAAAAAATATTTATTTGAATACAAAGATACGCAAGTACACGAATAAGACGTACAGACGCCAGCACATCAAGCTACTACAATCTGTCAAATTTCTTTAATAAATTTTCAACTTTATCGCTAAAGCATTAGGTTCAAGGTTGATTGGGAAAATTTTACAGTTTCGGGTAACTCGACCTGCTGGCGTCTGTACACAAATAATACAAAAAATAGGAAAACATTAACATTAACGCTAGTTATGTTTAAGCCTCATTTAAAAGGGGGTGAGCCTATTGCCATCTATTTATTTATTTTATGCCGGACTCCGAGTTGCTGCTGAGAATTTCCTGATGGAAAACACGGATGGATGGATGGATGGCACGTTTGTCGAGCCGGGAATCAAACTCAGGACCTCACCCCGCTCGCTCGGACCTAGTTTTACATAGCCGAACGTATCTAGAATTCGATATAGCAACATTATAATATCATCTGCCTATCCTTTTCCCAACTATGTTGGGGTCGGCTTCCAGTCTAACCGGATGCAGCTGAATACCAGTATTTTACATGGAGCGACTGTCTATCTGACCTCCACAACCCAGTTACTGGGTAATACGATACCCCTTGGTAAGACTGGTTATCAGACTTTCGGGCTTCTGACGACCCGTAACGACTGTTAAAGATCCACGAATGACAGCCGGGACCAACGGCTTAACGTGCTTTCCGAGGCACGGAGGGGTCTCGCTATGTAAAGATGGTCACCCATCCACAGACCAACCGCGGCAAGCGTAGCTCAACCTGACCGATCGACCTGTGCGGCTGTTATTATTTAGCCACATTATAATATGATGTAGGTATACTAAAATAATGTTGCCAGGTAAATAAAGTACCTATCGCAAAATTTTCGTCTCATTTAGTGCAGTGACCTGTTTTCTATAAAGGGCGTCGTTCGATGGATCTTTCATCTTTAAATTGACATTTAGAAAAGAACATATTTTACCTTAGTGTTCTCAATAAAATATGTCTATATTATTATTATTATAAAGAAACGAGAGTTTGTATGAAATAGAATAGTTTTTTTTATTCTTTCACGCTAAAACGGCTTTATGGATTCTAATTAAATTTAGCACACAGATAACCTGCGGGGCGACCTGCGGGGAGGGGGTGGGGGGCTCGTAACACACTATCAGCAGCAATGAGTTTCATCATTTTGACAGTTCAGCAACATTCATTGCGTTATTAACGTTGTTGAGCAGACACAATATCGAACATATGAAGCAATAGATTAGCAATATCCTTCAAAATGATTCAGGTTGAGATTGTTAGTGTGGTATGCAACTGGGGCGCTGGGTAAGGACATAGGCTACTTGTCATCCTGGATCGCAGACAAACTCGCAGGCAACAGCGAGTAAACAATATTTTAAATGTGTTTTTTCTAGTTTCATTATATTTTTGTCGCGTCGTATCAAAGGGATTCTTTAGGCAATTTCGTCCAGTGGATATGCAAATAAGAACGTGTTTGGAATATTGAATAGATTCCTGTTTGTTGCATCTATTTTCGTATGCCTTTTAATAAGGCTTTTAGTGCATCTTACCAGCTTTTATTTTCGGCCCTAAGTCTGTTTTTACGACGCCATCGATGAGGCTTTTGCTATTCGTTTTCGTCTGAACTTTATACAGGGTTAATTTAAATTAACTAGCTATATCTACATATTGATAAAACAAAAAAAAAATGACGATTTTTATTTATAAACGATCTCTGATAGTATTTTAATTTTAAGTATGAGTTGAGAAGAATAGTTCTACCCTGTTAAAATTACGATACCCATCATGCCTGAAAAGTTTATACAAAAGAAAACTGATTTGTTAACTGACATATCAAGTCGTAGACATCACCTATGGTCGTTAAAAAATATTATCATCAGATGATTTTTTTTTTCTTGTATCACGTTTAGATATCGATAATATCCCTGGACAATAATATCACTGGACATTTCACACAGCGCCATCTAGTCCCAAGCTAAGCAACCTAATGCTTGTGTTATGGTAACAAGATGACTGATAAACTACTTATATACATTTTTTTTTTGTAAATACATACATATTATATATAGAAAAACACCCAGACTCGGAACAAATACATGTAGGTCATACAAATATTTGTTCCGTGCGGGAATCGAACCCGTGACACGCAGCGCTGCAGTCAATCGCTTAACCACTGCGCCAACCGTCAAATCGTCGATACTTATCACGTCTGCGAAGTTTCGCTAAGTAATCCAATATGACCCTGTATACACTTTTTGTTAACTTCTGCAGCGTTCAGAGTAGGTAATCCGTATATTTAAGTCGTACGTCCCTCCAGGATTACCCTGGATACTCGTACAGGTGAGGTCTAAGCCGCCTTGATTGATATTCGTACTGGCACGTAGGTTGAGATTACGCATTAAAAGTAAATTGTAGTAGCTAGAATAGGACCCGAGATTTGCTCCTTGAGGTTTATAGATTATTGAAAAATCTGGTACAAGCGCGTTAACCTTATTACTAAAGGCATAAGGGCGTAAATTGGTTAACCGCATCTGGTTGTAGATATTCACATCATACTTGACCAGTATTTAAAATCAAGATATTTACTAATTTAGATCTAACATTGTAAAGAAAATTAAACCATGAAAAAACTTAACCACATTTAAAATTGACCAAATATGACCACTTAAAATCAAAAGTATAAACACAAGTGCAAAACAAAATGGCGACAAGTGATATGTCGCCGTCCATATGCCAATGAGTTCACCAGACGACGGCTGCGGCGTGCGCCGGCGGCGCAGCATCAAGCGACTCCTGCGCAGCCTCACCGCTGACAAACTGCAGACAGGTAAACATCCAGATGGTTAATATAGATAAAACTAATGTTTTTAGTTTTTTTCGCAACATGCACCAATTGTGTTGACTGTTGAATGTATCAACAGTTGCAATATCTGAGGTACGTTTTGATACTGCATTTTTTATTGAGTTATGCGTTAAATGTATGTCAAATTTGTGTATTGATATATTTTATAAAGAAAATTTCACAGATAAAATTTTTAAACCGTATTGATGAACACTTTCCATCCTTCCACTTTCCTGGAGTTTTCCTTCTGAAATCATTATTAAGATATGAGAGATCCAGGTCATGGATCAAATCGTGAGTGATGATTACTCAACTCATCCAAATATAACCACCGTTGTTGTTGTTGGTTTCTAAATTCTCAGATTCGTAAAAACGTGTATACATTATTAATATCCCTTATTACCAACAACATGCGCGTAAAATTACGCACGTTGCATGTTTACGCGTTGTTCTAGTAAAATTCCGTCCATTCTCACTCGGGTACCCATGTGTTTGGGTTTTGTTTCTCAATGCCAAATACCATCATAATCTGCCTAGTATTTTCCCAACTATGCCAAATACCCTGTTCCTAATGTATGTAGTTTGATAGTGTTGTGATATTCCTATTTAGTCATTGGAAATTGTTTTGAGTACTAGAATGTTTTGTGAGTTAGGGCTTCTGTGAAATGTGAATCATCATGTGCCTAACTTATGACGTTTTCTGCAGGGCTGGCATCATCTGCAATCTGAAACTAGGCGTCAGATTTAGTGATTTCAACAGTTTTGTCCCGGCTTTTCGATGGTAATAAAACTGTACCATCACATCTGTACCCAGCATTCCACTACGTCACCTGACCCAAAACCCTACTACCGGTTGTACTACGACTAAATATAGTAGTAGACACGTGCCACATTTCAATCATTCTACATGTAATACGTGCTAATTCTGATACACATTGTAGTTCATATTATTGTGATGCAAGATGATTTGTATGTAGATGATGTTATTACTGTTAAATGGGTTTCTAAAGAATATTTCAGATGTTATATATGTATTTAAATATTCTTATCTGGACATATTTCGCGCACTTGTTTCGTGTGAACTTCTTTGCAACTACCCCTTTTACTGCTACTTTAACTTTTAAGAAATATTAATGTAATTTTGTCATAGTAGGTAGGCCCACTACGCCAATCGGCTATAAGTATTTTTAATTATAATATTGTATTTGCTCTGTAAGTGATTGTAAATCTTTTGAGAAAATAAATGTCTAAAACCGTAAAACCGTATTTCTGTCCCACGGCCCTCTGCTGACCCGGTTGTTACAGTCAAGCCAATTTTTACCAAGCTATCTTTTCAAATCGATACTTTCACTATTTCTGCTGCTGTCTGACCGAATCCAGAAATAAGCCCCTAGCATGACCTTCGACTAACCTTTTGATCTCTTGCTGCAGTTGGATCTGTTAATTCTATGAACCTATACCAAAATGGCAAGGGTCTTGCGATGCTTGTGATATTGCAGATGTCCATATGGCGATGAGTGCTTACCATCAGTTCTTTTTCTTAGCGTATCGATGGCAAATAAAAAAGTTGTTGAGAAAGTTCAAATATTGTGTTTGGCCCAAAATTATCCCAAGAGAATAGGTAGGCCTCCTGCTTGATTCAATGAACTGAGCATATCGCAGTCCACTGCTGGACATAGGCCTCTCTCAGGCTGCGCCAAAACTGTCTGTCGCATCCAATCTGTGCCAGCCACCTTCATAAGGTCGTAGCTCCATCTAGCTGCCGATATGCGGTTTCCACTTTAGGATTGCCTCACATAAAAATGAATAGAAAAAAAACTCTGAAGAATTTTCCATTCTTCTTTAGCTACCAGCCCAGTCTTGCCAAAATAATATTGCTTCCCCTTAAGCTGAAACACGAACCCACATTATTGTCTGTCGTGTTTTCATATCACGTCACCCCCTGCCTATATTGGCACGGTTCAATAAAATACTTCGTGTACCGAACCGGTGTTGTTTTTACGACTATTTACGATTTATATGAACAACATGCTACTAGATTTGTGTAACATTTTCTTTCGAGTAGAGCAGATTTCTCAAATATTCATATGAAAAAATGAGATGGTGAATACCTCTTAGCTTTAAACATTCAACCCAATAAAAGGAGTGTTAACACGTGTGTGTACACGTTGGCACGTTTTAAACAATCAAATAAATGTTGATGAAAAAGAATTAAAAAGCTGATAGGTTTAGTTTTGTATAACGTCAGGAATCTTCCATTCGTAAAATTCAAACTTTACGCACGAACGCTGGGCGGAGCTACATACGTATTTGTTGTGATTGTATTTTATTTTGTAAACCAGTGTTGATAACACGTATTTTACTATGTCCCTATAAATTCTTTACGTAAATTTTGCAAATTGGACCAATTTCACACATCGCATCGTGCATCGGTGTAAAATAAACGTCGGGTCTCCCCTCGCGGCTTGATTGTGTTAAAAAAACGATGCTCATTCGGCCGAATGAGCAATCAGACGGACAAACGGACTGCAGGCGGATCACGTAACGCAATCACAATAGATTTCCCTTTGAAAGTTCAGCAGTGGAATGCTCTTTATGTTTGGATAATCTATGTTCTTGTGAAATTTCAGCTCGTACAAACATCAGAGAAAGGAAAGTTTATTCAAATTATAATAATATACCACGTGGAGACGACAATACGACAATAAATGAAAACAGTGGCAACATTAATGCATATTTTGAAACTATGAAATCAATACTAGCATTGAAATTAAAATAAGTACTTACCTTTTTTCAAACAAACTAAATATAAGTGATGGGCTGACTATGAGTCTTACCAATCTTTGACTAGCTATAGTGTAGTGACTAAACTATTGGATATATTATTTGATTGAATTCTCGTACGCAGACTGGGAACATTATTGGATATACGCAGTTTAATTTATTGTTGTATTGTCGTCTCCACCTTGTATATAAAAAGGACGAAAGAAAGAAAATAAAAGAAAGATAATTTGTTTGTTCTGCACAAATAAGTCGCACATTATAAAATACAATATTGCAAGAGGAATGTAAACTGTGTCTTTAAACCTAAAAACGTCTCCAGTCTTTCTGTCGATTTTGTTTTTGCACATGAAATGGCATGAGAGCCACAGTGGCCTAACTGAAAAAAATTGAACTATTTTTTAGGCCACTGTGGCGCTATGACTTTTACAGTTTAGAGCAGAGGCACAGTGGCCTAACTGAAAAAAAATTGAACTAATTTTTAGGCCACTGTGGCGCTATGACTTTTACAGTTTAGAGCAGAGGCACAGTGGCCTAACTGAAAAAAATTGAACTAATTTTTAGGCCACTGTGGCGCTATGACTTTTACAGTTTAGAGCAGAGGCACAGTGGCCTAACTGAAAAAAAATTGAACTAATTTTTAGGCCACTGTGGCGCTATGACTTTTACAGTTTAGAGCAGAGGCACAGTGGCCTAACTGAAAAAAATTGAACTATTTTTTAGGCCACTGTGGCGCTATGACTTTTACAGTTTAGAGCAGAGGCACAGTGGCCTAACTGAAAAAAAATTGAACTAATTTTTAGGCCACTGTGGCGCTATGACTTTTACAGTTTAGAGCAGAGGCACAGTGGCCTAACTGAAAAAAATTGAACTAATTTTTAGGCCACTGTGGCGCTATGACTTTTACAGTTTAGAGCAGAGGCACAGTGGCCTAACTGAAAAAAAATTGAACTAATTTTTAGGCCACTGTGGCGCTATGACTTTTACAGTTTAGAGCAGAGGCACAGTGGCCTAACTGAAAAAAATTGAACTAATTTTTAGGCCACTGTGGCGCTATGACTTTTACAGTTTAGAGCAGAGGCACAGTGGCCTAACTGAAAAAAATTGAACTAATTTTTAGGCCACTGTGGCGCTATGACTTTTACAGTTTAGAGCAGAGGCACAGTGGCCTAACTGAAAAAAATTGAACTAATTTTTAGGCCACTGTGGCGCTATGACTTTTACAGTTTAGAGCAGAGGCACAGTGGCCTAACTGAAAAAAAATTGAACTAATTTTTAGGCCACTGTGGCGCTATGACTTTTACAGTTTAGAGCAGTTTTTTCAAATAAAGTCAGTATTGAAAAAATGACAGTTTAGCTACTGTGGCTCCCATGGCCACAAATATTGTTGCAGCACTTCTATACTTAATTAAACTTCACTAGTTCTCCTTTAGCCTTCATCTAAATTATACCCAGATACGTCATAGGTTGTACACAAGCTTGCGTATTCCAATTAGAATGTGGTCCAGGTTTTAATTAACCGCATTGATGCCGTCTGGAAGCCCGCGGTATTGTGTGAGATCTAGTGGGGTTACTACTATGGCAATCTCGGAGGGTAGTCACTTCCTCCAGCCATTTTCTTCGTGTCTACAGCAATACAGTCACTCGCAAAATCTGCGGACTTTTAAGATCTGTTGCTCTATGCACAGAGCACAGCAGCTGCTGTTAGAGGCGTTGTCTATAATTTCCTTATAAACCAACCGTGTCACCGGTTACTTGCACTACGAGACAACAAATTACAATGAAACTGACGGCTTTGAAGGAGTTCTGTGACAGAAGTTAGTATAGTACTGCCGTTTCTAGTCACAGCGCGGCGAATCCGTCCTTTGTGGCTCTCTCACTTTAAATGAGTTTAAGATAATCTCCATCTAACCTCTTCACCGCCCTTGGTTGACTGGTAGAGAATGCCTAAGGCATTAAGTCCGCCTTTGTACCTTTTTGTGCGAAAAGTTTAAATAAATAAATAAGATAATGCACACAGTATAAACGGACACGGCGACACGGGCCAGTAGCAACAGCATTCTGAAAACAGTGACAGAGAGTTGCTATTCTCCCAGTTTGAGGCGTTTTGTGAAGAAGATGGCCAAGTGAGTAGCTTGTACCTTACTCGGCCATCTTCCGTGCAAAAGGCTATATACCTACGTAATAATAATATTACTTAGTTAGTCGTGACAGCCAATGGCTTAATAGCCAAGAGCCTCGACCAACACCTGAGGACGCTCTCGTTGGGCAGCTGGATCAAGGGCTTGATTCAGAAAGCGGTACTTCTGGACACGGCTCGCATTGTCAGGAGGTTCCTCTCTCTGGAGCCCTGACCGCCGGTAGCTTGGACCCTGTTCCCGATACCAGTGGGCTACTATTTTTTATATTTTTAATTTTTTTTATACTTTTTATATTCTAATATTTAAAAATATAATTGATATGTTTACTTTTAAATAAAGGAAATAATAATATTACTTACTAACACTAGCTATAAGATATTACTAACATTAGGGATCTTTGTTGTCCGAATAAATATATTTTGATTGATTGTTATTTACATGTTAATTTTTAAGACGATACATTTATGGAATCAGCAATGTCTGCAATTACAACCCCTATTACATGATATTTAGGGCCCGGAGTTTAGGTGATATGTTTTTTTTTTAATAAGGACTCTTTCTCCCTCTCTCATGGCACCATCCTGATTTAGGGAAAGGGTCCCTGAATATCGCGTAGAGTCATCATCTGCCTAGCCTTTTCCCAACTATGTTGGGGTCGGCTTCCAGTCTAACCGGATGCAGCTGAATACCAGTATTTTACATGGAGCGACTGCCTATCTGACCTCCACAACCCAGTTATTGGGTAATACGATACCCCTTGGAAAGACTAGTTGTCAGACTTTCGGGCTTTTGACTACCCGTAACGACTGTCAAAGATCCACGAATGACAGCCGGGACCAACGGCTTAACGCGCTTTCCGAGGCATGGAGGGGTCTCGGTATGTAAAGATGGTCACCCATCCATAGACCAACCGCGGCAAGCGTAGCTTAACCTGACCGATCGACCTGTGCGGCTGTTATTATTTAGCCACGGGCCCCTCTCGCGTATATCGCGTAGAGTAATAAAGCTTTTTGCAGACATATATTTCTCTTGCTGTAAAATCGAAATCTAGAAAATATGATTTATCTGGCAACGTGGTAGGGGGACATTGCAACCGACATAATTATGTATGTATGTGTTCGCTCCAAGGAATTTGACGTGTGGTAAGGGGGTGGATACAATACAATACAGGAGCCTTATTCTCTATGGCACAATGGACGAAACCGCGCGAAATGTACGCTAGATTGTAAGGATTAGCTTCGACGTGGTTTCGAGTAAGGAATCGTTAAGTGGTCATTTAGGGAGCAGTGGTGGCCCAGTGGTAACGGCCACGACTTACGAGTTGTAGGTCGTGGGTTCGAACCCAGGCAGGTGCTTTACATAGTGTAAATAATTTCACGACCACTGCTCTTAAAACGGTGAAAGAAAACATCGTGAGGAAACCGGCATGTCCTAGAACTAACAATTCGAAGACATGTGACATCTACCTACCCGTACTGGACCCGCGTGGTGGATTACGGCTCACTACCTCTCGCCGAGAGGAGGCCTTTGTCCCAGCAGTGGGAACACTAGGCTGATCATGCTAAGTGGTCATAGTGAACTAGTGGCCCTGATATTATACAAACAATGATGGATTTGGATACCACACGAGCTTGGTAAAAAGTATCACGCTGTTTTTCTTTTTACTAAAACAATTTATTTTTATTCCTGTTGATGGTTCAATGAAAACTATTTGCTCACATGTATTTATTCAAATTATGTTTTCGTCGTTTGAGTATGAAAAAGTTTTTGATTATGTAAACTTATCAGCATTGTTTTTTCTGTTACAGGTAAGTCCATTTATCTTCATGGATGTTTCTTAAACGGTAGCGGATTCTAGGTAAGTACTATTGATCTGCATAAATAGGATTATTATTTTAACGGAGAACATTCTTGCTTCAGAAATTCTGAACGCAAAGTTTCGTACAGCGCCATCTAGTACATCACAACGGTATTACCAACAAGTTGATCTAGCTTTAGTTTCGCTACTTGCCGCTCGGTGGCGACACTAGTAGCATGAATATTTTGAGCCCATAACTTTTCCTCACTGAATCATAACTTGATTAAATAAGGAAATGATACTTTAATACCATAATATTAATATTTGTAACATTATTTAAATCAAAACACAAGATCTGCTCATTATTGTTAGTTTTGTAAACAATCACGTCATCTTTTCACGGGCAGGAATAAAATTCTGGGAAGTTTGTACTGACCGCAGTGACGTGGGTTCATTCATGATTGTTGAAATGTTAGGTGGAGCGTACAACATCGATTTTGACTCGTCCATTCATAAGAGCAGTTTGACTTGCAATGACAAATAGGTACGATATGTACCTATGCGATATATTTTACCTACCGATTTGCGAAATGTGAATTAATTAAGCTTTACTGAATGTTTTTGAACTAATCAATTATTAAAGCATAGCTACTTTTACACATCAACTCAGCCTACCGCAGTCCTGGGGGCCTACTCCGAAGTGCAAAGTGCGAATGTTCGGATCGGACCGACACATGGCCGAACCGAATATTATTGAAAAATGCGATAAAAGTTCGGATCGGCTCAGTTGGGTCGGGACCATAGTCAATATTCGAAAGAGTGTAGGAGTGTAGGATCGGAACCGACCCAGCCAAATAGTAACTTCGTAGCAGAAAACGGCCGAACATTCGGCCGATAGGTACTACTTCGGAGTAGACCCCCAGTGCTGGACATTGGCGTCTCACAGGCTGCCCCACAATACTCTGCCCTCAGCCTTCCGCATCAGGTCTGTCTGTCTGCTCCACCGGCCATCATCGGTCCTTCGACAAACATGGCCAACCCACTGCCACTTCAATTTGCTTACTTGCAAGCTATGTCGGTAACTCCGGTTCTTTTCCGCATAATTTCATTCTGGGCTGATTTTTCCCACCCCAGATAATTTTATCGGAGGGATAATTTTAAATTGTTGGCAGTTCTTCCATACAAAAACTGACAGACGTCAATTTTAATCAACGAATAAAAATTATCGGTCGACTGAAAAATCAGCCCTCCATCATCTAAATTGACACAAAATTATTTGATACTTTAGTTCGTCAATATTCTTTTTTTCTTCTTCAGAGGGGCCCGTGGCTAAAGAGGGGCCCGTGGCTAAATAATAACAGCCGCACAGGTCGATCGGTCAGGTTAAGCTACGCTTGCCGCGGTTGGTCTGTGGATGGGTGACCATCTTTACATACCGAGACTCCTTCGTGCCTCGGAAAGCACGTTAAGCCGTTGGTCCCGGCTGTCATTCGTGGATCTTTGACAGTCGTTACGGGTAGTCAGAAGCCCGAAAGTCTGACAACCAGTCTTACCAAGGGGTATCGTATTACCCAGTAACTGGGTTGTGGAGGTCAGATAGGCAGTCGCTCCATGTAAAATACTGGGACTCAGCTGCATCCGGTTAGACTGGAAGCCGACCCCAACATAGTTGGGAAAAGGCTAGGCAGAAGAAGAGTTCGTCAATATTCTTTTAATTTTACATCTCTTCCGATTTTAATTAAATATTTCCCTCAGTACGATTAAAAACGTGTTAAAAATTGACAATGCGTGGTCTTTAATTTAAAATGGTTTTGCTATTAATATTTTTCAACGATTATATATCAACTATTTTCCAGCTTTATTTTCATGATATTTTACTTCCATTTCTTGTACCTCTTCTGTAGTGTACACAGCAGCCCTTCTTAATATTATAATAACATGAACTCGAACAGTTATTATTATTATGATTTCTCATTGAACCTGTTATTGTATTCCGTGTTATTGTTCCTGGATTTCAATCTAGTTCCGCTCAGTTAGACCGAAATGTTTGGATTTCAGCTAATTGTGAGTTTTCAGAATTGTTTCTGTGATAGGATGTTGACTTGGTTTAGTTCTATTAGTTTGTATTAATGGACTTTTGTATATGAACAGTTTAATGAAAAGTCTATCAAAAGAGTAAGGAACATGTTTTTAGGTATCATTATGAAAGTCAAAGGCCACAAATCTTTCTTAAAGACAGCTTTTCATTGGTTGGACGTAGTTATTGGTCATGTTCCTATATGGTGGTATTGCAGTAGCTTGATATGTTGTCCTGCTGGGGAGTTTGTTGCGACAGTTCTTCTTCCCAGCGCAAGCACTAGGAAGTGGAGAAGCGCGGGCGTTTTGTGGGACTGCCTTATGTAATTCGGACGTTCGAAAAGTGCTGATTCTCAGCCTAATTTGAATAACTTTTCGAACATATGACCATTCTCTCATACATGGCATTCTTTTCGACTCCAGATGATTCGACGGTGGCAGGGAGAAGTGGAAGGCGAAGTTTGCCCTGCAGTACACTTTAAAAGCCAATAAAAGAGTTATATGCAAATAATATAAAAACTGCTCACTTAAAGCTCGTAAAACAAAACCTGTAGGTCAATAACTTAACGCTTGAACTTGTTTCATTATATTCATTGTCACTTATCAGAGTAATACCATCTGTACCGCCTTCGCAGACTTGATTACGTACACATAAGTATTTACCTTATACGTTGTAATGCGAACAAAACGAGGGTGAATCCATTTAGTGCAGGTGATTTAGAGAAACATACGGGGGAATAGTAGAGCCGGGCGCGCTCCAGCGAGTAGGAACACGGTTGATCTCTATAGTCTGATCCAAAAACATAATCAGCCTATACTTAATGCGGGTGAAATCTCGAGGCGCAACTATTTAATAATATAATTTAAACAATTGTTGGTGATATATCAAGTTGAAACCTTCTAAATACAGATGAATGTGTTACTAATTCCTCTAATTAAAGAAGTGAACAGGGTTTGTTTACACTTTTATTAGATACTTTTGGAACAAGAGACTTAGATACATAGTTCCCATTTGTTAACTGCTTCAAGAGATATTTCGTCATCTCTTGAGTTGATGACTATAATATGTAGTCACTCGTTTAACAACAAATATAACGTCATTCACACGTATGACGTGATTGTTGTGCGAAATAAAATTAATATTACGTTACATTTTGACGACAAGTCCAGAAATAAATGAACTTGTAGATAGTTATATATATTGAAACCACACCACCCCATAATTCTGTACACCATAATGTTGTGGTTGAATGTATAGAAATGTAATACTACATTCAATCATATAAAATAAATCAATTCTAATTTCTAAACCATGTTTGAAGAATAAGAGCGGTTCTGCACTGCATTCGAGCCGAATCCGAATTCAAGATCCGAGTTCAATCCGAATTGGGAATGTTCTTAATTCGGTCGGACAGAATTCGTTCGTTTTAGTGCGCAACCCCTCATATAAATAGTACTATGGCTACTTCGGGACGACATTTCTAGGATTGCGTTCAAATGTAGTGCAGAACTGCTCTTAGATGAACGATTTGTTAAGATGAAATTCTAATAAGTCAGTATTTTCTTACACTTCCTAAAATCTTTAAAATAGTGCCTACTTTATGAATACTTAACAATTAATTTTATCTGACGCTTATTGTAACCCCGTCCTTTTTTCCCACCTCACTTCACCCGCGCCATCTGCGCACAAAATCCTCCGCCGTACGTACACGTACTCGTGCGCAACTCAGCCATATGTCGCTGTGACGTCAGACGCACCTTGCATACAACTTTATTATACGGCAGGGGTCGCAGCGCGGGAATATTCTGACCTTTATGTGACTGTTGTGTTAGAATTACTTGATTAGTATGTATGTATGGTTTTTTGCAGTTTATGGTGTAAAACGGTCTAGATCTTAGTCGACCTAGGTAGACACACCTGGGTGTGTAAACAAACAGTTGGAGTGTATTTTTTGCGGAGTACTTTTACTGCGTTCAAAGAAGGTTCGTAGTATAATTGATACTAAATAACTGTTTGTACTACGCAAGGTAAAAATCATGAAAAGTGAAAAGAATAACACCCCGTCGTTTTTGCGTCGGGGGTTAAATATAAGGATTGAAAGTATTTCAAACGTATTCAGCCACTCACTCTAAAACAATACATTTAGCATTTCTGTTATTTTGAATTAGTGAGTTTGAATTCATCACTATTATTACAATTTAACCTAACCTTGTAAAACAGCTGATACTACTTACATATATTTTCACTATAATTTCATATCCTGAAAAGCTGGCTTTAGAAAATATACGAAATTTCTTTCATACTGACCTTACAATATAACAATTAAATCAATAAATCCAGCGTTATTTCTTGACCAAGGCTTCATACAGACAAACAATCTTTATAAACGCGGAAACAGGTGTTATGCTAAGTATAAGATTCGGTCGGCAGATGGCGTTGGACAGGTGCGCAGATTGCTAAAGTATACACACTCTCTACTCCCGAACTTCGTTATCTTTGCACACACACATGCACAAAGCTCGTTTACACAAAAATATTGGAACATCGTTCGATCGTTTCTTCATCATGACTGGAAACGGAGTGAGTATTGAGATGACGGCTGATAGACATTGTATGGAAGAATATATGGAAGCCCACTTCAGCGAATTCCTAAAGTTTAACTGCGCAATTCCCCTTTAAAAATACTTAGAGAAGAAAAAGCAATGAATGGGTTGTATGACAGATGATATGGCTGGCTGGAAAGGGAGTAGCTACTGCGATGACGACTGACAAAGATGGTTATAAGAACAGAGGAAGACAAAAGAAACTGTAGATAGATTGTGTGAAAGATGATATGGCTGGAAGGAAGTGACTACTGAGATGATGGTTGATAAAGAGATTTGGAAGAAGTAGACATGCTGCTTCGACCACAAATAGTATAACATCACACCTGTACCACCTGTACACCTATGTTCTTAACTTCTTAGGTATTCCCCGAAGGGTACCGCAGAATTATAAATAGTATTCACCCACGTTTCGCCTATCATTTTAATTCTCATGTAATAGGGAGCGAGTCTATTGCGGCCAACCGAGTAAAAATCGAGTCTCCGGGCTTCTACCGACTACAAATATGTTATGATAAGGGCAGGACGATGATCAAACATAAGATGTATGCTTGTGTGTAGGGTTACCAGATGGAAAATTGAAAAGACCTGACAAAAAGCCTGATTTCCTTAGAAAAGTCCTGAGATTTAAAACTCAGTGGAAAAATTAGTTATTGCTTTTGTGCACATAAGTTGATTCTAACTCTAAAAATATTTTGATGTTAATTACGTTGATTTGTGAATATATCCAAAGAAGAAACAATTATAAGTTTTTCAATAAGTTGGT
This sequence comes from Apamea sordens, assembly GCA_945859715.1. NCBI lineage: Eukaryota > Metazoa > Arthropoda > Insecta > Lepidoptera > Noctuidae > Apamea > Apamea sordens. The sequence goes on along the minus strand of OX244009.1, from coordinate 827,423 downwards.
TCTTTCTAATTAAAAAAAAAAAAAAAAAAAAATCTGCTGTATTTTAAAGAAAATCGAAAAATCCTGAGATTTCCAAAATCCGCCCGCAATCTTGTTATCAGCCTAAAAATCCTGAAATCTCAGGTCAAATCCTGAGATATGGTAACCCTACTTGTGTGAGTGAGTAAAACAACAGGCAAACTTAGTCGAGTTTCTGTATAATATTTAAGCTGGCAGGTGGCAGCACAGATATCGTTAGCATATTTTTTGTTTCGTTTTCGGAGCCGTTGCTAAGAAGCTTGTTTATCTTATTTTTGGCTGGGCTGGGCTGAATTTAAAGTGGATTGTATCAGCTGTGAGATGAGCACAGCTGGACTGGTGTAATAAATTTAAATAAGGCACGGGTTTGGCTGATGAGGTTCTTGCATTAAATGGCATTGCAACTGTTGTACTTTTATCACAGTTGGAAGAAAGTTTTGTAAATATATTGTTGTTTGTAGGCCTTTCTACTAAATATAGTCTCTTGACGACCTACATCCTAATTGTATAACACACTATCCATCACAATCTGAATCGTTTTGAAGGTTATTGCTAATCCATTGCTTCATATGTTCGTGAGATTTGTCTATTCAACAACATAAATAACGCAATGAATGTTGTTGAACTGTCAAAATGTAAGCCATTGCTACTGTTGGCGTGTTATACAATTCCCTCGCTTAACATACTTAAGGAAAGTCTAGATGAGATTGTACCTACTATTAATCACTAATTCTTCAATCATTCTCACTATACAAGTAATTAGTTGAGAATGCAGCATTAGATGATTGGCATGACGTGATTTATTGCATTTCTTGGTTGGCACGGGCAACGAAATTACTAAATTCCTTTGTCAGCATACATCTATTAAGTATTATTTAATTTTATATGATAGTATTAAAACGCGCGTGTACTATAGGTATACCGCTGCCTAACGCTTATGGATTTACAGGCGTGAAGTTATACATATACACCGTTAAAAAAAATCAGTTGATCCATACATTATGTCGAGTTATGCGAACATATATCTATGGATCAACTGATTTTTTCACGATTTCAGGGTTGGTCCCGTAGTAATGATGAGTACAATGACCCCTTTTAAGGATTAAAACGATCAAAATTTAACGGTGTATATACACATATATATATTATTTGTACACAGTACAGTACATATATATATATTATTTGGAGGACCATGGTTTATGGACTGATGAAGTTTTATTATTTTACTTGGTTCTTCATCTTCTATACCTACAGGGTGACAGGGAAACTGGACGTATTTCTTGGAAAGGCGTTATACCATTAGCAACAAATTTAAAATTTAAATTTATTAGTCCTGTTTTTGACCCCTTGTTCACTGGACTTAATTTGTTGATAATGACCTCTAGTATATATAACCCCTTTCAAGGAATACGTCGAGTTTCCCTGTCACTCTGTATTCTATTTACCGTAGGAAGCCTCGTCCCCTATAATCGTCATAATGTCTACATTTATACAAGGTCAAATAAAATTAGGTAGCGAAACTTTGCAGACGTGATGGGCACGCTAAAATAAAAATGATTAAGAAAGAAAGAAAGAAAAAGTATTTATTGCGACTCGTACAGGATCATAAAACTAAACTAAACAGAGTTAAAAATAAAAAATAAAACAAATTGTATAAAAAAGTAACAAAAGGAAAAAAAATGAAACAGAAAGTCCTATACGAGGCCAAAAGGCTCCTATCTCAGCATGATGCTTCGACATTTAAAAAATAAATGTCGAAGCGCTGGTATTCTGATAGTGCCCGTATAGTATATTCTGATAGTGATATTATGATGTTTTTTTTTAGAGATCAACGACAGTTGGTATTGCTGTTACTTGAAGTATGATTTGAGAAAATATGTTTTATCGTGTTTCGATATCGATACTCATGACGTGTAAGTGCATAATAAAGAGTATTATGTTCTTTTCTGATATTTAAACCTAATCTAAACAGAAATCTGCACAGGCATGCCAAGAATTCCATTGCATATCCCATAATTGTATCTTCAGGCAGCCCTGCATTCATCAATTTCAAACAACCCTGACCTTGGTTTAAAATCATTAATTTATTATAATCAAAACAATCCCTAGAACATGAATGAACCACGAAATTGATATAATTTATCATTTCGTGGCAACGGTGCGCAGGAGTTGTTATTTGGGCGCGTGCCAACAAACCTCTGTACGTGGAACACACAGTTTTTTTACGTTTCTTTTGTGGAGTTGTGACGACGTGGTATCGGAATTGTTCTGATATAATAAGATAATATTTTGGGAAGTGAGGAAGGTTTAGTAGAATTAGCTTTTGATGGTGACAATATATCTGAAGGCCAATTCCCGTAATTAAAAACGTTCAAAATCTAGTCGCGATCTCATCTCAGCGACAATCAATGTCAAAAAACTTGTCAAAAATGTAGTGAAATTAGAGGTATTCTTGACAGGTTGAGACTGGGATCAGACTGAACGTTCTTAAAATTACGAGAATTGGCCCTCAGTTTGTGTCTTGACTTCTGGTGATTTCTTGTTTTTACAACGATCACGATTAACTGAAATTGTCATATACTCATGACATTTTCCCGGAAATATTGTCTAGATAGAATTGTCTCCGTAATAATTGACGTCACAACTAGAATTTCCTGTGTATTCAGGTCCTCAATTACTCAATTATTAGGTTCCTGAGTTAGGTTCGGTAAAGAGTCGCTAATCAAACGAGCAGATATAACATCACCGCCAATTTTCCTTCTTAATCATAATTTCAGTCTAATCACGTCCACAGACATGAATTAAAATTGATTCACATGGCCTTCACATGGGAAATCATCAAATGCCCTCTCCCACTCTGGGCTGAGCGGAAGGGCGTGTCAGACTTTTACTGACTAAAACCCACCCGTGTTCCTTCAGTTGCCTGTGCCAGGGGCCACGGTATCTCTTTCGAACAACCCGCAGCCCCGGCGGCATCGGCCCTATGGCTTGATGCCTTGATATCTGGGCCCGTATTCCCGTAATTTAAAACGTTCAAAATCTAGTCGCAGTGTCATCTCGGCGACAAACAAATGTCAAAAACTTGTCAAAATGTAGGGAAAATAGATGTATTTTTGACAGATTGAGATTGAGATCAGACTGTGAACGTTCTTAAAATTACGAGAATTACCCCTCTGATTCAATCTATCAAAATGCTTTTCTTGTTAAGCCTCATTTGTTAACAGCATGATCTGATAGCCTCGTTGGTTTAGTTGTCGCAAGCGACTGCTAAGCATGAGGTCCTGGGTTCGATCTCCAGGTCGGGCAGAGTCTCGTTGGGTTTTATCATCAGGAATAACTCAGAAGCAGCCTGGAGTCGGGATTTGTGTCTGGTTGATGGCAATAGTCGCCCCCTATTACATGCTGGCGAAATGTGGGTCACGAGCACCAATATGTCAACACTTGGCAACTTTCAATTGCGATTTTTTCGTGAAATAACGAATGCAACGTTGAAACACGACACATAACATAAACCTATGGGTTCGAAAATGCTATTTTCGTAACAACATAAAGTTTCATTAAAAAATAAAGGAGTAAATCGCTTTTGAATAAAGTCGAGTGTAGGTATACATACTTTTGCTCGTGACTGTACAATAGGTACGTCTGCCTAACTCTTCGGGGATTACAGGCATGATGTTAGGTATATGATCCAGTAGCACAGTTTGTCCCTGTTTGCTCACTGTGTGTTCATGACGGATTCCCAATTGTTTTGCTAACCTACTATCGTAGTAAGGCGTTTAATAAAAACGGCGCGCGCAGCCAACGCGTCGTGTCGTCTAAATATAAACCCGCCATGTTTTTGTGCACTGTTTTCACTAATTAGCTTCTGTATTGAGGTTTCTGTTGTCGGGAATGAAGAGTTTTATTGATTTCTTGAAGAGGATTCTACTCACAACGAGTTCCATAGAAACTCTCTATTTCAAGTAGGTAAATGGAAATGGGTTCGAACCCAGGCAAAATTCTCACTGCTCTCAAAGCGGTGAAAGAATACATCGTGAGGAAACCGGTATTTCCTAGGACTAAAATTTCGAAGACATGTGACATCCACCAATAGGTAGGTACGTACTGGGCCACGTCACGTGGATTACGGCCTGTTCCCTCTTGCATAGAACAAGCCGTGTAGCCTTAGGGGCGCTATGGAGCAAGTACCTACTTCGGAAATTTATGATTTTTTTAGAAACCTTTGGTTTCTGAGAAGCATGGTCCTGCGACGCATCTTTTCCAAGAAATGAACTGGGCCTTGAATTTTTTTTAACTTTACCTATAAGTTTTTCGGAAATGTACCAATTTTATTCCATTAGCGTTTTGACCTTGTCTATAGAAACCATTTAGGGTATGCGGGGTAGAAGCCTGTGTCTCAGCAATGGAAACGTTGAAAACTAGAAAGGATGATTATGCAAACGGGAATCAGCGTAATGGCCGGCGCCCACTGGCGGCATGCCACGGCAAGGGATTTTTATGCAACGAATAGAAATATAAGTAACCTAAATAGTTTGACAATAAAATCGAAATTTCAATGTTGATTCCAAAAGACGTCGCGGCATGCCTAAGGATACCGCGGCATCGTTGCCGTTGTAATTTTAATTTTAATGTCATACTTTAAAATTATATTTTCTATTCGTCGCTACAAATCTTTGCCGTGCCGTGCCGCCAGTTGGCGCCGGCCCTAATGGAAACACATTTTGATTATCTATATATATAAAAATTAATCCCTATTTCCCTTGGTCACGCCATAAATTTACGGATTTCATCCATCTTTTTTTTAAGTTTTCTAATACTTGTAGAAGGGTCATACGGAAAAAAATTAAGATAGTTGCGCAGAAAATTAGAAACATTTAAGAATGACGCTTTTACGCTAAAACAGCTGAACGGATTTAGATTAAATTTGACACATGGATAGACCATGATCCGGAGAAGGACATAGGCTACTTTTCATCCTGGATCGCAGAGGAAGTCGCGGGCACCAGCTATTTTCTTATAAAGTAAAAGACAGAATGGCATGTTCTTTGTTATGCCAGTAGAGGCAGAACGCGTATTGGCAGCAGCGTCTAAATGTCTGCTGTTTTTCACAAACTGTGACGTCAGTACTGTGGCCACCAATTCCTTTGCCAAACATACTATACATATTATATATAAAATAAACATTGAATATTGCTATGGTAATAGGAGATGCTATTATATATTAACAGTAGACGCTAACATTACACCTATGACGTTTCTGACATAATGTTCGATGTCCACCGCGCACAGAATGGATTTAAAGCAGCACATAAAGTGATTTTATGCTCCATTGGTGTAATTGCCGTATGGCGTTCCAGTGTGAGGATAAATAAATAAATAATATAAATAGGTGTTAATCACAAAGATCAGGTGCGCGGGACTCGCAACCGGCGTGCGTGTATGACCAGAGGGGCAATTCTCGTAATTTTAAGAACGTTCACAGTCTGAAGGGCAATTCTCGTAATTTTAAAGACATTCACAGTCTGATCTGTCTCAATCTGTAAAAAAAATCCTCTAATTTCCCTACATTTTGACAAGTTTTTGATATTTGTTTGTCGCCGAGATGAGACTGCGACTAGATTTTGATCGTTTTAAATTACGAGAATTAGCCTTCTGATGTATGAATACAAACGAAGCAAAAGGTGTATGTAAGGGTCGTAGAAGGTGGCGTTCTGTAGTTTCTGCCTACCTACCTCTATGGGATAAAGGCGTAAGTTTACGTGTGTATAAAAAGAAGCTGTTTGCAGTGAAGAAACAAAAATGATATATTTTTTTTCCAAAGCCGTCCGATCTTTGCCTCAATAATGAGAGCCAAGATTCTGCGTATCATGAAAGGCCAAAATTGTTTATAGGTAGGTTTCATGCCCTTGGAACATTTCACAAAGACTCCGTTTTGAACGGACAATAAAAACGTACGTTAATTTAATGTTCTCAGTTGATCCGTTTGCACTGACAACCAGTTGGGAGTTAACGGCGTGGCATATGTTCCATAAATTGTACAAGTATATATTTTTTTCTTGATCATGGTTCTTCTACATACGTTAACTTACATTCAATAAATTTTATGGATGTGTCTTACGTGTTTTACGTGACGTACTTCTTGTATATCTTTGAACACAACTTAAAAATCAATATTTTGTAAATCACAAATTTCAGTAATAATTTTCACCAATTTGGTTTACTAACTGAAGGCCAATTCTCGTAATTTAAAACGTTCAAAATCTAGTCGCAGTCACATCTTAGCGACAAACAAATGTCAAAAGCTTGTCAAAATGTAGGGAAATTAGAGGTATTTTTGACAGATTTAAACTGAGATCAGACTGTGAACGTTCTTAAAATTACGAGAATTGCCCCTCTGATCATTGCCCATTGCTGAAGTCTCTCGTGAAACGCGGAGATAAGTTATCATGTATGATTACCAAGTTGTCAGTAGGTACTGCATGCTACCTTGAATGGATTTTTTAGTGCCAAAGAACGATTATAGGTATATATGCCTATAATATAATTATATGATACGACCTGCTCGATGTTTGTCCTTCATCAATTACCTAACTTTATTTACTTCTATCCATTCAACACACAAGCACCAGAAACAGCTGATTAAATTATTTATTTATTTTGCAAATGCCAAGCAAGATCTGAAACTACGGATTGTTATTCAGGAGGCGTGACGTAAACAAACGACGTACACACAATTCTTTTACCCGTTGCCAAGAATGTAAATAATAATTAGAGTTTTAATTAGGACTAACACAGTTCAATCAATCAACTTGGGAACCTATTCCAGTCCTGCTTTTTTGCCATCAGTCTTTGATTCAGTTTGGGAGTCTACGCTTGTTGAATGATTCATCTCCTGCAAAAACTTGGGTTATTTTCACTAATCCTGACTTGAATGACTCATCTTTATGATGTGTATGTACTTACATGGATGGATCAAATAGATTGGGAGAATAATGACTGCAACATCCTTTCTTTCTTGTCCCTTATATTCGTAGGTTACTCGAACATCTAGAATATCATTCAGACTCTCTGGAGACAGTCCTGCTAATATTATAAACGTGAAATTTGGGATGGATGGATGTCTGTTTGTTACTCTTTCACGCAAAAACTACTGAACGGATTTGGATGAAATTTGGCACACAGATGGTTTATAACCAGGGTTAACATGTAGGATACTTTTTATCCCGATATTCCTACGGGATCGACACTTATTCGGTGAAACCACGGGGTGCAGCTTGTACGACCATAATAATTACGCTTAATTACGGATCATGGGCCTCATATGAGGATTATGAATGTTGGCATTCTTCTTTCATCAAACATGACATTCATCAAGGTTTTATACGTTCGAGCGTCGAAAGAATATGTTAAAAGCTTTAACGGGTATATTTCTGCACTTATGTTCCCCTGTTTTCCAACAATTTCTCAGTAAACGTGCTTTGCCAATATCCTGTTTTTCTTTGTACCTATCAATTTATTTTCCTACAGCCAACTGGAAAAAACTCGTCTGTAGATTAAACCAAAAAAACACTGACCAGTGAAGAGTGACTGAGTGACAGCTCAGTAAATACAAAGATGCTGATAGCATCGTGGGGGGTACGAGATACAGATATCACGTGATGAGATGTGACTGCGAATGATGCTGGAGAAACATGTTGTTCATGAGTCATTGGCTATCGTGGATTAGTCGCTGATTTTTTAAATAGGCCAATCTGTTAATTAGTGGAACTTAGCGAAGGGACGTCTCTCCAGATAGACAGTGACAAACGGTGAGTGATAGACGGTGTTTAAGTCAAATGCAATAATACTATGTATATCTTGTAAGCAAGTTTGTTTTTATCGTTTTAACCGCATCGTTATCAGCTGTCAACTTATACCTTGCGGGGCACGTAAACGCATAACAATCAAACTTCTTTTGTATACGTGATAACAATCAAACTTCTTTTGTATATTGTTTAGTATCTCGCAAAGTGTTAAAGGAGCGTACAGGGTATACAACTCATTGGTTTCATTGGTTATAATCTCTACGTTTAAGGCACCTTTGTGGAAGTAAGTATGTATTTATTTACTTATTAATCATCCTCTTGCCCTCTGCCTAATTTCTTTGTGGTCGGCGCAACATTTTCTTCTCCTTCCACACATCTCTATTAGTCGTCATCTCAATAGTCAGTCCCTTCATAGCCATATCGTCTTTCACACATTCTATCCCTCGTTCCTTTGGTCTTCCTCTATTCGTATATCCTTCTCTTTTACTAAACAAGCTTTCTTACTATCAAAACATATTTTAATTAGTTGTGTGGAGGCGAGAATAGTAACACCACATTTTTAGCTCGACGCTGATAAAAATAATGACGGTTGACGCGCTTGACCTTTGTGTGAGTCACACTTCCCGGGTGGTAGAATAGGTACTTACTACTGTTGCCATTTGGCCTAGTCTAGTACTCCATTAAATTCGACAACAGCTATCGATGGCGGAAGAGTTATACTACAATTTCTTTAAATAGTGGTAGGATCGTGTCGTGAGCTATTTTTTTATTTCTTGCCCATTCTTTTCCGTATCAACCTACTACGCTTTGGAATGGGCAACTATCTTCATCTTTCTGACTGACCGACTCCTTGACAATTCAATAGTGCCTGTGTTTATTTGAACATAGTTTGAGTTTGAATTCTTCAGAGAAATCAGAAATTGAGTTTCATTCCTAACACAATGTAAAAGGAATTTTAAGGCTGGGTACGTCATTTAATTCCTGCATTAAAACTTTAGGGTTTATTAAGGTGTCCCACGGCTATCTCACTTCGAAATATTTTTTGCTCCCAGTTCAACTAAAAAAATATCTCGACCTCTGACTCATCCAATCCTTCCTAAATTGTAGGTATTCCACCGATCCTAACGTGGGAAGTATCTTAACAATACTCCTCTCATTCACAGCCAACGACTAACAAGTCAATATAAAACAATACATCTACTGGATCACCTTCGGGCTGAGGTCGGGAACTATCGCAAATCGCTATCATTACCAAGAAAATGTTTATTTTTAAACAATACTCTTTGGTTTTGTTCTTTGGCCTCTTATCTCATGGGATACTGTTACCCAGGGCTTTCAATTTAAGGATTTGCTTAAGGTATTAATGCTGTATATTTCTTGATAAAAATACACCATGATATTGTTTTCACTGATTATCTCAGCCATGTGGTCTTTAACATGTTATTTAGTGTCAATAGTACTGTCAATTTACTAAATAGTCTTCGACCAGCAGCTTCCAACTCCAATAATTGCGATGTATGTAAGTTGTGCAGAAGTCAGGTCAAAACGGACAATATCAATTATTTGGAACATGTAATCTGGATAATCTCATTAAATAAAGCAGCTTATTGATTCTAGGAATGTTCTTAAAATAACCCGTCAGTGTAAATATCTGAAAGCTTGCATTCACTTTTATTATAATCCGCTTATGAACCGAAATAACAATTATCTGAAAATCACAACACAATCTTTTTGATTCTCTAATACTACTCATTACTCCGCCATAAACGTATCGCAAGTTGTGTAATTTACACTTTACTATACATCTAAGACGGTGACACGAACTAGAGTTTAATATACAACAGATAAATTGAATACATTAGGACTTCTAGAATTCCACACTACTGTTTATGTTGCTCGTGGAACCGTCGACGTTTCTGATTATTCATTCAATATCTAGTTCATGGTTTCCTCATTCGTTTATAATATTGGCATTACTTTCCTCTAAGGTAAATTTTCCTTCTAGACTCATTCCCAGATCAGATTCATAGGTTCCAATTAGTATCTATAAATGGCAAACCTTATTAATAAACATATTCATTGACACCTCCTGTTATACAAGCCTGATGAATCAAAAGCGTTATCAGATTTGGCACGAAGGCCCGGAATGAAGGAAAATCTAAAATAACAAATCTGAGAAAACCAATCAATCACACAATACAATTAACTTGGAACTTCCACCATTTCCTTAACAGATTGAAAACTAAGAAACCCAATCCACAAATGTGCCAGAATGCCATAATAGTGACAACAATGTATGACAAAACAATGCAGTCTTCCCGAACACTTAGCATACAACGCATAAATGCTAAGTGTGCGACCTAGAGCACCCACGCCCCATGCACTGACTGCCGTGATATCATTCGACGAGGAACATGAAAGGAAGAAGGATATGCCGAAACAAAAATCTGCGAATTTAGATAGTAAAATTGTTCATGGTAATATTGGCAATAAGAATGGTTTCAGTATAGAGGACTAAGAAATAAACGTTGGATGAATTCTGTCATGTGTGAAAGATGCTACAAAGAATAAACGATAATGATAAATGGACAAATGCATTTCTTTTCTTCCTAAAGAAAGTCAGAGTGACTGCTGAGGGAGAAGTTTAGAAGAATACAATAAATAAATTGCCTTAAGGACAGGACGATAATAAGGGTATATGTGCCACGCACAATGGTCCACTTGAAGGACTAAGTACGGAAACCAAATCCATAACATAGAAGGGAAAAAAAAAGTTTAAATCTAAATAGAAGCAGCATCACTGATGCGAAAGAATGAACTCAAAGTCGTCCAACGTCTATTTGGGCCTCTTGCAGGTTACCTACGGTATTATATTTGCTGATTTGCAATTCAGATTCACTTTTTTGCTTTTTTGCTTAAAAGGAGGCTCCAATCACTAATTGTTAAGTTTACTTGTAAAACAAATAAAACATTTTTAATTTTTTTTTTCATGTTTACACAACTAAGGCAAACTTATATTTGAATATTTTTAGCCTATGTTTTCCCATTACAGGACAAAGGCCTCCCTTTCTCCTTTCCACTCCTCTCTGTCTTGAGCTAGTGTGGACCAATCCTATCTGTAGACGTCAAGCTCGTCCCGCCATCTTCTCCTGGGTCTGCCTCGATATCGCCGGACGTTTTCTGAGTTTGAATATGTATTCAAAAATATTTGCTTTATTATAGGGATACCACCTCCTCCTTCTTTCTGTCATCTGAGTATTGTACCTACGGACGATTATACAGGATACACCTCTAGAATTTAGTGGGCTTGTCTGTAATGAACTAATGATAGATGGATTTATTTAAATGACCTGTTGTCACCTTTTGGTGTTTCGTCACCCTTTTGGATTTTGTGGTAGACTTTGATCAGAGGGGCAATTCTCGTAATTTTAAGAACGTTCACAGTCTGATCTCAGTCTCAATCTTTCAAAAGTACCTCTAAATTCCCTACTTTTTTGACATTTCGATTTGCGATTAGATTTTGAACGTTTTAATTACGGGAATTGGCCTCTTCATTGGTATCTCTAAAGTGGCACTGAAGTGCTATAAGATAATTCCCTTTTCTAATCTTATCTAACTAGCCTGTATTGTCCTACTGCAGAGCAAAGGCCTCTCTCTCCCTTTATCACACAATTTTTGATTGTGCTATTTTGGCAACCTTCTATTTTGTTAATTCCTTTTCAAATGTTTAAGTTCCTCTGGCATTGTTTTTGGAACTGTAAACGTAAACAGACTTTCGCACCAGGAAATTGTAAACGTAAAATTTCCAATAATTGAAAATACAAAGTCACAAAGCATGTTTTCGTCAATCATTTCCCCTAAAAATAACATGGCGCTTGTGCAGTGTATAAACAAAGTAATTTGCGTGAAGTAAAGACGCTTAGATCTAAATTATTATCTCGTTACACTGTGTTGATCTAGATCAAACGATCTCTTGTGATGCGTAGATATGTTTGGCTACATTTGAATAACATAATAGTTTTGTTGAGGTCAAAGGCAGTAGGATAACTTCACGAAAGTCAAGGCATCGCCTCACATGTTTGTGGTTAAAAGAATGATGATAATATTCATCATTATTTTATGTTGACCGACTGACCGCCGTTGTTGTCGACTGTTCGCCACATCCCATTGCCGCATTGTGTCGCGCTCGCAATCCGTTCAGGGTCAAAATGTCCAATTCTCAAAATGTCCAACGGTGTCAAAATGTCCAAATACCCAAAATGTCCAATGGTCAAAATGTCCAATCCTCAAAATGTCCAATGGTCAACATGCTTTAAACTCCTTAATGGAGACAGTCCCGGAATGTGACATCTTTAATGACACACTCAGGGTGATCATGTCAAATTCTCTCATGTTCTGTGAAAGCTATGTTTGTTAGGTAAATAAGTTGTATGTTTTTATCACTTTATTCGATTTTATTTTCTCTTCTTAAAGTTTTTGTTAAGTATGTTTGATCTCTGATTTGTTACTTGTTATTTGTTTTTGAATTATTTTAATTATATAATATGTTTAGTTTTACCTGTTAATTACTGTCATTGGCACAAGCCGTTATAATTAATTATAAATAAATAAATAAAGAGAAAAAATAAAGAGAATAAATAAATGATGATGTATGGACAGAGAGAGGAAGGCCAAACAAAAGTGTGAGGAATGATGATGAGATCATTCTCTCCCTGTGCATGATAGCGTGACGGTTGACAGGGGAGAATGAGAGAAGAAAACGTGTTGTGCTGATACGAATTATCATGGGACAAGGGAAGGAAGATGATGATTTTGAAATTCACTTTGTTTGAGCACCAAATGGGGTGATTTACATTTATCTTCTTCATCGTAGATCAAACTCAAACTCAAATCATTTATTTCAATTAAACCATTTACAGGCACTTTTGAATTGTCAAAATTAAATAGTCGGTCAGTTAGTCAGAAAGTTGAAGCTAGTTGCCCATTCCAAAGCGTAGATCTCTATGGAGAAGAACGGGCAAGAAACTCCACGGACACTCTTTTAAATCAAGACATTTAAGCAAAAGATTTAAGCAAAACAAGTTTTTGTAACCTTTCTAATCACGAATCTCTACGGATTTTATCTTCAAACTATTGTCACATATCTACACAGTAGTACAACTTAAAAACTGGTATCTTAATACCGTACCCTCTGAATGTGAGACGTATAAAAACATCAACTCGAAAATGGCACTCGCAAAAAATATGCTTCTGCGTCGTAGTATAGTTTTTGTTACACGTTTTTATGCAAGGACTTTCAGTGCAAGAACGCTGATTGAAATCGTGAAAAACTGCCAAAACCGTGCAGAATCTTGTGTTGTCCATGATTTTGTCAGCATGACCAAGGTCAATGGACATATGCTTACGTAAAAATAGACATACATTTTGTCTTATAAGTAGCTAGTATTTTAAAGGCTTTGTCAGGTCTGTATGACGATGCACATTATGATGTGCAGTGGTAATGCTTTGATTATAATCGGCTATCTATAGGGTCATATGAAATTAGCTAGCAAAACTCTGCAGACGTAATGGGTAGTTAGCTAAACACAATAAAATAAAAAAGATTGGATATTTCTTTTTTTTGGTGCAATGACCACTGGTAGTGTTGTTACTTGAAAAATGAGTTGGTAAAATGTTTTCGTTTTTTATCGTGTTTAGGTATTTCTTCTGTGTAAAATAAAACATTTTTTTTAACGGATATTTCAAGTGTCTACACAAAGTACGGTCGACGTACCCAGAAAAAGATCATCTAATTAATTTCTTTTTGTTTTTATTATGTTTAAATATCGATACCCATCACGTTTGCGAAGTTTCACTAGCTAATTTAATTTGACCCTGTCTAGTATTCATATACCTTTTGTTATGGCCTTTGTGGTAACATCAAATTCTACATTTGACATCTTGTCTTCTTTCAATTAAAACTTTCGTTCCTAGATCCTTTTGTTTCTTCATATCGTCGTTCAAAACATGCAGCTCCTGCCATTCTCTTGTCAGTTCTTTGTCAGCAAACATTTTTCTATATCAATTCTTCTTTGCATATGCATGGATTTGCGGCATACTTATGCAAGATAGGAAAGGCAATTCAGGAAAATAGTTACGTTTTAGCGTAGGCGAGCAGGCGGCATCTCAATTATGCATCTGGTGACATTAATAGTCGTCAATTTATTGCTTACGCTGTAATGGCGCCGCTGAGCGATCTCTTTGAATTGCTCACACCTAGCTTTGGAAACGCTTTGTCTGAATAGGTTTAAGATGTTGTTTAGATCTGTGTGCAAGTCTTTGTTTATATTGTTAAGGGCGAATTTCACCAATCTTTTATACCTAAGTCTTATCCTGAGAATAAATTTTGACACTTTATCCATACTAGAACTGTCAGACGTCAATTTTATTCCACGAATAAAAGATATCTAGGTCTAGGCTTTTAGTTTATTGTGCCATTGTGCGTTGGGTATTTTAAAACGCTTCAGATAGAAGGATTCCCTTAAGGTTGCTGAGCAGAAATGGGTTAGTGACGAAAGCAAATAGTAAAAACCAGGTATAGTTACATTCACACCACAAAAATGCATTTGTGAAGTCATTATATCCTTATTTTCCTGTCTACCATTTTCCTATGACTTCACAATGTGTTGTACGACTGTTTATTTTTTTGTTCAACTGATGTTAGTATTTTCGTAATCAATATGTATTGTAATCTCAATCAACTTGTTTAGCCTTCTCCCAACTAAGTTGGTGTCGGCTTCCAGTTGAACCAGATGCAGCTGAATACCAGTATTTTACATTGACGACTGTCTACCTGACCATCACAATCCAGTTACATGACACTCCTTGGTTGTAGACTTTTGGGCTTCTGACTACCCGTAACGTCTATCAAAGACCTACGGATAACAGCTGCAACCACGGAGGGTTCTCAATACGTTATGGATAACTTTCGATTTTCCTTCGACGCATGCGGCTGTTATTATTTACCCATAGAAAATATAAATAGAAAATATTTATTGTCCAGGTAATACACGCACAGTAAGCAGGTTCACAGGTTAACAGCAAATTGAGACCACGTGTGTGGCTTAAAATATTACCTACAGCTAGGTTACAATATGGTATTTGCTAGTGAGCCCCAAACTAGACAGTCTGTATCTCGGGGCTCGGATATGAGCCCCTTCATCTTTATATTAATCTATTGATACTGATCTTTATTGTAATTATTTGAGTCACAATTTAGCAGCTACCTAGCCATGACATCAGTAGGGAACAAAGAAAGGCGATTTACAAACACTGCAGCATTGTGAACTAATATTAGCGTCAGATGTAAGTGACAGAGTCCGAGATGTGATGCTTGTCTTAGACATAATGCGAGGAATGTGAGGTGATTAGTGGAATCATTTGTCTTATATTATTTCGGTGACAAGGCTGTAGACGTGGTGAGGTTATGCAGCAAGAATTTTGGGGTTTTC
The DNA here is from genome assembly GCA_945859715.1 of Apamea sordens. Taxonomy (NCBI): domain Eukaryota; kingdom Metazoa; phylum Arthropoda; class Insecta; order Lepidoptera; family Noctuidae; genus Apamea; species Apamea sordens. The sequence continues at coordinate 812,110 of OX244009.1, read as the reverse complement.
CATAGTTTTTGAGCAGATTGTTCGAGAGCTTGTAAATAATTCGTAGATTTCCTTTTGAGAAATCATATAACGATCCTGTTTCTTCAATCTTAGATTAGGCCTTTGACCAATCCACTCTCACCTATCAATGTTGACACATTACTAAGGCAAACTGTTGGTTTGCAGCTTTTAATCCTCCATTGAATTAATTCTTCAGCCACTTACTAATTATGATTATAGCCATATCTTCCATCAAACATTTAATACTGAACAAGAATTCAACATCCTTGTTCAGTATTTATTTCCTGGTTCCATTTATAGTTTTCTCTGTATTGCGCGTTATTTCAAAAGCTACATTGTTAATACCCATATGATATTGCATATTAAAAGTCCTCTCTGACGCCTGTTGTGTCACTCCTAGTGGATCCTAGTGACTAGTCGCCAAGCTCGGTCATCCTGCAAACAATGACAACACACACATTGTCTCAACATATATATACGATAAACGTATAATTATAGATAAAATGTTTAGCAGCTAGATTAAGTCATCGGTGACTTCCTCGAGTTGTTTGTTGATTTTGAATTAAACAAAGTGTTTCACATATAGATGTGGGTCTAAATTAGCAGTGGGTAGACCAAGACTGTCAATAATGATGATGACACTTTTGCAGTTCTTATGTTGTTGTTACCAAGCAGACGTTTTGGAGAAGCTGTGTCATCTTCAGCTACACGATATAATAATCGCAGGGATGCCATTCAATAAGGTAGACATAAATGCTTAGGTAGGAATACCTGAGGGGCTAGACCATAGATTAACGTGGGCGATAACGCCCCATTGTGGGTGTTTGAGACTTTTAGGGGAGCAGTAGAAGACCCAGAGAAAATTATATATTCTATCTTACGACTATATAAACACTTAAAAATACACGTGGACGTTTAAATATAATCGTTGCAATAGCTGTTTTAGAATCGCGACAAAAAAAAAAGGAGCCTCTAGAAAAAAAGAAAACTCGAAGTGGGCAGTGGGAAAAATAAGGTTGAGAATCTATGGGCTAGGCAAAGTTTAACTCTATCAGCGATAACGATGGTGGTAAAGTAAGATTTACATGTTACCGAGAAGCTTATCAATCCTGTTGAAATTCATTGTAGAAATACGTAAGGCTATGAAAGCCATTTGCCACTTGTATAGACTCTGGTGATTCAGTCTGTCAGATTGATAGATTATAATCTGATACTGTTACTGTTACTGAAGGATATCTATGAGAGGTGATTGATCTTATATGGTTGCTCTGAGTTAAGACTACCAATGAGAGTCACTATCTTCCATTTGTTAGCAATATGGAAATATTATGTTAGTTCAAGTTCAATGTATGCTGTTTGATCAGAGTTGCAAAAAAAATTGTAGCTGCTATGAGTTGATTGATTATATCATCGCTAATTCCATCTTTATTTGCTTTGGATTCAAGTGTTTCTTTATTAACTTGACTGTCATTGTGCATTTGTTTTTGTTATACAAATCTTTATTGCAGTCCACATGAATACATAAGGAAAAATCAGAATTTAAAAAGTATCATAATATATAATATATCTGTGTATCTAACTAGCCTGTATTGTACCACTGCAGGGCAAAGGCATCCCTCTTCCTTCTCCACTGTAATTCCCGAAGTGTTACGCAGAGGTGTACCTATAGTACACCCCATTTCCCCAGTTCTGTTTTAGTCCCATGTACTGCTCCTAGCTCCTAGGGTGCTCCTACTGAGAAATTTCACATGAAATAAACCCAATAGCACTTTGCTCGACCCGGGAAACGAAATAAGGACCTCTCAGCAAAAAAAAAGTCAATTAAAACGGCACAATACACATACATAAACTCTCGCCTTACTTCCCTTCCACAATATAATATACATTCACGCGACTATTTCCTATATGCGCGGTTATTTTAATTTTACATGTGGCATAAGACCATAGTCATGAGAATTCTTCTGTGATTCCACTTCCATTACCGAGATTTCTCTCTGATTTACTAATGAATCATACAAATAGCAGGAAACCGGAGTTCCTTTATTAAATATTATTGACGATTCCGAGTATATTATAGAGGAGGATTTGGCAAAACTCCATGTCATATGATGGCTTATAAGTGTTATCTGTGATTCATTTGGTGGTTTCCATCTACGGTGTCTCAAAAATTTCCTCTTAAAGGTTAATTAAAGTGGTTTTAGAGTGCATTTTTGTTTCCATGAACTGCCTCGCTGGTCTTGTCAGTGGTCGCATACGCTACTGTTGAGCATGGGGTCGTGGGCTCGATTCCCTAAGTTCGGGAAAATTGTTATTAGGTTTTTCCTTCAGAATTCTGGGTTTGTGCCCAGTTGATGATAATAGGCTCGATGATAATAGGCTCGATGATAATAGTTTCGATGATAATAGGCTCGGTGACAATAGGCTTGATGATAATAAGCTCGATGATAATAGTTTCGATGATAATAGTTTCGATGATAATAGTTTCGATGATAATAGTTTCGATGATAATAGTTTCGATGATAATAGTTTCGATGATAATAGTTTGGATGATAATAGTTTCGATGATAATAGGCTCGCCCCCTATTACATGGGGCTTAAACATAACTGATGAAGTGTGGGTGTACTAAAGATACACCATCACTATTGCCTACCCTTCGAGGATTACAGGAGTGATGTTATGTATCGATAAAAATACACAAGTTTGAACAGGTAAATTTTTCCGATAAACCTAAATCGGTCTCCACTCCCAGAACGATAGCAATCAATAACAAATCAAACAGTTATACCATCGAGCCGTTCCTAAAACTACTCCTCCGAGAAATGTTCTATAAATCATTGGTACAGGAAATACGCTCAACTTAGTCAATTTCATGGGAAAATCTACGAATACTAGTGTAGAAGATACATAAAAAGTATATGTTCGGGGAAATTGTATTTGGGACTAGGGCAGAGTATTGGGAATCTGGGAAGTAGGACAGGAATATACACTTCATCTTTCAAGCGTAAATTATTTATTTAACATACACTGATTATTTACTATTTTTACAAGCTAACACTATATACAATTATATAATACGAAAAAATATAGAAAAAGGCAGGAGCTCACTGGGCATAAAAAAATTCGTCCGCATCACTGTCAATGCGATAAGTGTCCCATTCCATGCCATCCCAAGGGTGGCAGCATTACCACGTTGGATGGCAATGCTAATTCTTTTGGCAATTTTTTTTTTAATTTGTTGAAGCTAATGACGGCACGGTTGGCGCAGTGGTTAAGCGATTGACTGCTGCGCTGCGTGTCGTGGGTTCGATTCCCGCACGGAACAAATATTTGTATGACCTACATGTATTTGTTCCGAGTCTGGGTGTTTTTCTATCTATAATATGTATGTATTTAAAAAAAAAAAATGTATATAAGTAGTTTATCAGCCATCTTGTTACCATAATACAAGCATTAGGTTGCTTAGCTTGGGACTAGATGGCGCTGTGTGAAATGTCCAGGGATATTTATTTATTTATTTAATTTAACATGCCGTAACATATTTCGGAAGATATTTGAGCTACTTGAAGACGCTCAGATTCATTTAACCACTACATACAGGGACAAATTAAATTAGCTAGCAAAACTCCGCAGACGTGATGAGTATATCGATATCAAAACATGATGGAACAAAAAATAAATATTTTTTATAAAAAATAGTTTCACCTACCACAGGTAGTGTAGTCACTTGATATAGGTATCAGTTTAAACTTCACTGTCGTGATGGGTATCGATATCTAAACACGATAAAACGATTTTCTCAACTCATACTTCAACTAACAACACTACCAGCGGTCGTTGACCCCAAAAAACAAATATCAAATCTCTTTTACTTTATCCTGTTTAAATATAATACCCATCAAGTCAGCGGAGTTTCGCCAGTTAATTTAATTTGACCTTGTATACTTTATAATTACTTACTTACTGTAAACTTTATAAATTAACATAACCTACAGTATGTTTGTTATACTTATGATAGGTACCTACTAGTTTGTAAATACACAGTGCAACGCATTGGGTTAATGTGTATTGTTGTGCAAGTACACTTAAATAAATAATTATAGAAATAATTTTTGCAAGTAAGCTTTGTCTCTAAGGAAAAATTAACGAGTTTATTTTTTTGCGGTTTTTGTGAACAATACGCGGTTGAAACTTGAAGGTCATCGAAACATGTTCTAGTTATGAATATGACTACTCTTAATAGCAAAAACAACTATAATACAACTAAGAGCTTTTCTCTGCTGAGCCTTTTCCCAACTATGTTGGGTTTGGCTTCCAGTCTAACCGGATGCAGCTGAATACCAGTATTTTATATAGAGTGACTGCCTATCTGACCTCCACAGCCCAGTAACTTTGGTAATACGGTACCCCTAGGTAAGAAAATCCCAGGGATTTTCTTCTTCAAGCGGGGTAGCTGCTGTCACTAATGTCATCTGTCAGTCACGGGAATGGCGGGAAACCGGGAAAGTGAAGCAGGGTCTGTACGATAGCGCTTGGTATGGTAGTGAGCCAGTGAAGTGATATATTCAACATAAACACAAAATCAATCAGAAATCAATCACGACTTAATTTCTACTTTTTTTTTGTCACTCTGCATTGTGTCCCTCTGCTGGGCAAAGGCCTCCCTTTTCTTCTTCCAAACCTGCCCCCTGTCTTGTGCGATCTCTATCCATGTTGGCCCTGCAAGCGTTACCAGATCGTCACACCACCTTCGCCGTGGTCTACCAGACGGCGATGTCCTCCCTCAGGCGTCCAGTGAGTCACGATCTTTGCCCATCTCTCGGGGTGCATTCGCGAGACGTGTCCAGCACACTCCAACACCCGCTACTTGAGTTATGGAGCGCAGCGTGGTGTTTTAAACTCACTCTATACCCTTAACACCTATTATGCTGCGCTCCATTGCCCGTTGGCAAACTTTGAGTTTGGACTACTGTTGTTCAGTAAGTGACCAACTTTGTGCACTTGTGACTTCTAGTATACTTGTAAATTAAATACTAGACGTATACCAATTCAGAACGCGTAAAAATACGGTACAAACAATAAAAGCCGCACTTCCAAGTGTTTAGATGTCGTCCGGAATGGAATGTGTAATTGCATTGCTATGCATGAGTAGCGTGACTCGAATCGAACACGATCCCGAATTAGTTCCAACTGCTTTCAGCAAAACTCCTACATACTTGTAACTGTTGTACAGGAAATGTTTGTGTTTGGCGAAATATGAAATCTTGGAACAATCATAACTTTGCATTTTTATTGGGGGATTTTAGCCAATTCAAAATTCATTCTCAGGATAAGACTTACTCTAGGTATAAAACTTTGGTGAAATGCGCCCTTAGACATATTTCGGTTTCTGTAATTATTTGCTATGTCGAAAATCCAAATAACGCTGCTAGCATATAGGTATCAGAGGGCAAACCCCGTATTTTACAAGCTTTTATTTAACATGCGATGTATGTATGTATGTAACTATGTAGATATCTTCAACCGATTGAGCTGAAATTTCGTATGCATTTGTAAATCGGATGACAGTGCAAAATTATTATGACATGGAGCTGATCTGATGATGGAACCGGAAGATGGCCATAGGAACTCGGTAGTTAAACGACACAACCCCATCGAATTTGGACTCGTTTGATTCGTCTTGACGAGAACTTTGGTGCTAGATGGTAACCAGGGTCTGATGATGTACAGGTAGCTTAAGTGCAGTAAACGCATATAACGGAAAAACACTGCTACGCGCTGCGAACTACGCCGTAGTCAATCTCTCATCAAAAATACTAAAAAGTTAAAAATAATTTAAACCTGATAAGAAATAAATAAAAGCGTGTTACATTGTGATTGCAAAAGAAAAATTAAAAATAATGAAGGTGTAATATGCTAAATGTTCTTTAATAATGCATCAAAATGTAACACGCTTTTATTTTTATTTCATATCAGGTTTAAATTATTTTTAACTTTTTATTCCTTTTTATTAATAAGTAATAACAGCTTGTTTTTAAAAAGTTTTTTTAAATAAAGTTCGCTTTCCAATCTGTCTGAATCTGCGAATTTTTTTTTCTAATTTACCTACAGTTTGACAGATATTTGACAATTATTATTGCTGAGATGGGATTGGAACTAGATTTTGTAGACTTTTAATTACGGGATTTGGCAAATATTAAGTTATTGAGGCTCTAACGACAACTATTTTTGTATTCCGAATAATTCTGTCAGATTCTTTCACCATAAAAAAACACTTGGAATGAAATTGTTGCACACGATTGAAGAATTTATATAGTTTTCAGACCTTGCACCTTGACCGTCGCAGATTACCTACAACGAATCAATGAACTAAAAGTTCACATAGCATGTTCTGTTTCAGCGTCTAAAGCACCTATTTGTAACACGTCGAATATATTTTAGTTACCGTTTCAATAATCCATTTATACATATTGTAAATGTAAGACGCTTCATGTCTGTCTGTGGTACCGCGTTGTTCTTCTAAACTACGCAACGGATTTTGTTGCAGTTTTCATCAACATTTAGATAATTTATTTTGGAATGTTTATATATATAATGGTAGTGGATGTTATGGTGTTTTGGTAGGCGTGTGTAGGTATACTTTTATTAAACCCACGTGGTTGTCGTTTTTTGGTTTAAAACGGTTTATTTACAACTATAGGTGTGTGTGTGTGTTTCGTCAAGCCGTAAAAACCGTGCGAAGCAGAGTCGGGACACTAGTTTAGTAACGTCTCATTCTTCAAAGTTTTCATAGTAAGATGGTTTCGCCCGGAAACTTGGGCAGCTGTGTTTACGATCGTTCGAAACCATCAAATGTAATGGTTTGCAACGAACGGGCTTTTAAGAGCGGCGCTACGCCATTCGTTGCGGATCATCTGGTAATGGTGGAATGTTCAGGTGTGGAAGCAGAATAAGAGGCGCTCCCTTACCAGGAGCATTCGCCTGTAATGTAACAAGCCAAGATTCCACCGTAACGGCTAGGGCTATGCAAGTAGACTGCGCAGGACAACTGCTAGGATAGGTCATATAATTAAATAGTTAGATAGGATCATCAGGAGTTGTTACGGCAGTATGGCATGCTTATTTACTTAATTATTTCAGACATGTTTATTTGCGGCTATCCTACTTTGTTTCTAATTTGGACTCACAAACCTGTCTTAACCTGTCTTATTTAATTTGATTGTTAATGGGTTTTACCTCACAATCATCGAATCTCTGTACTAAGAAACTAGTGTTCCAGCGCCCGGTGTTTTACTAACGATCTCGCTCAATCGTAGGAAGTGGGCATACTTGTTCTCAGAACTATAGTTTAATTGGAAACTAGCGTTTGTGTTAAACGCAGAGATCTAGGAATATATGTCAATGTTTACACTATACGGGTTGGTAACTCCGTGGTGATTCTCGAAATTGGTGTAGGTGAAAGGTTGTTGAGAGATGACTTGCATGCTTCGGAAGTGGTAGAAAAAAGAATTGGCAGTTCTCAACATGTCTGAAATTTTGTTGAACATTTTGAAGGGTATGGAAGATGATACAATTTAGAATATTGCTGTGAAGCTGGACATAAATGAGTCATTAAGTAATTAATCATTAGGTTAGAGTGGACCGATGTCCTAGTTCAAGACACGGAAGCACCTGACCCGTAAATGACGCGAAGCTTGTTGGTAGCAGTAGATGGCATTCAGTTAAAATGATGATTAGGATTAGGTGGTGCTTGTTATATGTATATGATGATACTTATTCATTTTCTTTCAAAAAATCTTCATATAGCTTAATAATTTAGAAGGAGTTTATATATTTAGGGAGCTGACTAGTTCTGTGTCCACGTCATGTAGGTAAATCTTCAATACACTTAAGTTTCCAGTGCGTTATGTTTCATTGACTTATTCACTATTGTTATTAGTACGTCAGAAAAGGATTTCCCAAGCCCTTATGTCGTAAGTGTTATCGATAACTTCTCACTTTACGTACTTATAATGGCGTAGTAACTAGTAATACGTCATTTTGAACAATAGTAGCTTTATCAGAGATGGTATAGTCGTCAATATATTGTATAAAAAAACTGTTCCTTATCAAAAGAAAAGCGTCAAAGTTATGTAAGAATCAAAGAAAAGATTTCAATAGCGTTTCTTCAAATTCAATCGATTTCTCACAATTGTCTTTGTTCGTTTTGAGATTTCTGTCTTCAATAGTATTATTTTGACGGTTTTGAATTTCTGTATTTGATATGAAAGACTGTCCTGCTTACAAATTATTGTCTAAAGTTTACCCTAAACAATCAACTGCAACAAAATCGTATTTTTCATTGCCCGAGTAATGAGCGCCCCTCTATACTCTATAAGCATAATATTATGTATAGTAGGTGGGTTGGTTATACCAACCAGTGGGGTTCGGTTTATAACGACCATGCGATGACGTAATTCTCAAATTCCCCACTCAGTAATTGGACCTTCGACATGCTACGCACTTCGGGTTTCGGTTACTCGATCATTAATTCAAAGAATATTTTGGAATCGAGTATAGTTATATCAGATTCATGAAGGCCTAGTGTAACCTTACTTAGATTTTTTGTAAGCTCAATAAGGAATTGATTCAATCAAATCAATTCCTTACTGAGCTTACAAAAAATCTTTCATTCTTGCTAGAACTTCACAATTATCTTTGAAGCTTTTAACTCTGCTTATTTTTTGACTCTCGATATTCCTTTACACAATTTCTTCTGTTCACAACAATGTTTGACTTGTTGAAGACCAAATCAATCATCTCCACATCATCATCACTTTGTTGACACTATCCAAGTTCCGTACCGTAATTCTTGGCACTTGCATTCACAGGTAGTTCAACTTTTCAAGTCCAAGGGTCATTACCAGTTACTCACCTCACCTGTCACTAATTGTATAACCGTTAAAGCATTGGAATTTCGCTTATGAACAATGTTGCACAAATTCTTTAAATATTTGTAGCATTTTTTTTTTGTTTCGTGTTTTGGATCTTTTTTTTTTGGGCATGTATTTATTTATTCTTTGTATCTTGCTTGCTTATTATTATCATCATTAATAATCTCCTTCAAATTGTGATTTTCAACTTCAAACATTTAGTTTTCAATTCATCAATCTATCAATTTAATTTACTGGCTTCTTTATAAACAATTACAAACTACAATCCTAGATTATTATTTCATTCAACAAACTCCCATCAACATCTCAGCTTACAACAATATCTAAACCTTAAACAAAGCGAACTTTATTAATAACTTTGGCTTTACTAAAACAGTAAATAGCAAACGTATCAGAGAATGGCAAACATATGTTGTTACATTACAAACTAAACATTGCGCGTTCCCCGGTCTACTTGAAACAATCATACAACATTATGTTCAAGCCATGGAATTTGGCGGACACAGGCTCCTTTTCGCCATATGTTGACCCTGAATACACCGACTCACTCACACTAACTAAATTTTGCTCTACAATTCCAAAAAGTACTCTATTAATATAAGATTAAAATGTAATTTTGAATGGCACGAAACGTGGGTTAGGACGTTTGCTAATTGAGCGGTACGAATGCTTGAGAGTAATCGCGTCTCGTTCTAATGTGCGTTTTGTTTTATTGCCTTCTCGTTTCGCGTACCATTCAGTTTGAAGTGCACAGGTGCATCATACGTCTGTCTCGCTCGCTCCCCTTGTTTATATCTGTTCGCTCGCGGGTCAGTCTCCCGATGGGATCGGTGTGTAACTGACGTGTTGCTACAAGCGTATAATTCAGCTTTTTTAGAAAGTGCCTGTGTAGTGGATGTGTTAGTGTTTTTTTTTTGAGAAAGAAATTCAGTGATGGCAATGACATCGTGCCTTAATGCCAGTGTAGTGTTGTGCATCAGGTGTCAGTGACGTTCTTGGCATTTCGTTGTTTCCTTTTGGATATCCTTTTGTTCGGAAACGTGAGCGTCCGGCTTGTAAGCGTATGCTACGGTTTGTTTTTTTTTATTTTAACTCACGATTTGTTAAATGAAGATTGTCGCCAATGAGTGGTGTAGGTAATTAAAACTATCCTATCAAAAGTTTTGATAGAAAAACAAAAGTTTATAAAAACTTTTGCTCTTTAATCATAAAGAGCAAAAGTTTTTATAAAGTTCGCCTGTTCTTGAACTTGACTTTATTTCGCAGAAATGACAATGACGTCATGATTATAAATACTGTCTATGACAACATTAAAAATGACACCCAAAGAGGGTACCACTAAAATAATCAAACAAAAACTTCCTAAAATAAGTTTAGTGCCAAAACAGTTCAAACACTAAAAATACCGTTTAAAAAGAATTCCTCAATTTGAACACAATACTTAATGACGTCATAGAATTATGTTAAAAAGTCGTAAAGACCAACACAGAGGTAACACGGTAATACCTACTCGTTTCACTGTTTACACAAATGTTCACCAACATGACTGACGATCACACTTTTTTATTTTAAAGTTATGACATTATACATCGAGGAATTTCTATCATATGTTGGTTCTGGCTAGAATTTACATTTAGCGAAGTATTAATCTAGGTTAAATGGTTTAAAAAATATATAAACATTCTCCGATTTTTGAATGATGATAGTTGAATTCTGGGTGTTAAAATATTCGGGCCAGTTTTGAGCTCAAGATGGTTTCACTAGGTAACTTTTAACTGATGTATTTATGACCCTTTTACCATGAGATCTAAAGCATCCAGTCGAATCCAGCTGCTTTAATCAGGTTATTACTTTAGTCTATCTATCAGGGGGCGTCCCCCACTATGTACATCTGCTATCTGAATATCAGTTTTCACGAAGTGAGATCTGACCTTCCCAACCTGACACCGAAATCCTTATTACTATAGTTAGGCGAAGTAATATAATATTTTCATATAAAAGAGTGTCCAACTACGATTTGAATGAACAACTTTCTTGCATCTTTTTGACTGACCAACATCTTGACAGTTCAAAAGTGCCTGTAAATGGTTTAATTTAAATAAATGCATTTAGATAGTCTGATTAACTGACAAAAAAATATAGGTAATTTTATCAATAAAGTATTTATGTTACCTACAGCATCAGCAGTATCGCAGAAAAGCTCGTCTATATCTTACATATGCCACTACAAACCTAGATAGATAGTCCATCCACAGCAACATGTGATCCGCTCTGAGAATATTTTCACGTTCGTCCGGAGAAGTCATTAGTTTATAAACCAGTCGATTGCTTCAAACTATTTCACAATTCTCATGGGAACTCGGCCTTCTTGATGTCTCATGTAATTTATGTTCGTTGGAGTAAAGTATAGGCTTGTAATGGAGTCCAAGATGACCAAAAGATAGAGGGAAGTGTGTTTGAATACACTTAGAACTTAGAATGTTCAACGCTATGCTTTTGTAGTTAATGATTTTGAAAGAAAAGTTGTTACCCTATTTGAGAATCAAAATTCTTAGCAAGGTAAAAGTAAAGAATTTCTACAAATGGATACTAAAGATAAACAAAACTATCAATCTGATAACATATACTGAAACATGATAAAGAACATAGAATGTTAGGAAGTTGAAGACACAAAAACAGAGGCGAAATGACAATAACAGCCAGATGATGCATCGCAGCTTATAAAGCTCCAATACCTAGACGGTACAAAACAACAAAAACCTCACGGAAGAGCTTCGGGCATCGCGTGACTTAGTATACACTAAAACACATCAAGCAAAACATTACCAGTATAACCTGACCCCGAATTCTATAGAAATTCCGTACTATAACAGGTCAGATTATACTAGCAATAATATAGCTGATGTGTCACCGTGCGTACTGCTACGCTTTATCCGCATATAACAAGTTCCACTACTTACATATATCATAAATGTTTTAGAAGACTCCAATCCTTCGTAAAATCTACGTGTTTTGATATAACAACCTGCATAAATATGACGGGTTTGGCAAGGTAAACTGGATTCAAAGTTCAAATTGTTGTCAAAATAACCCATTCATTAGCTTTATTATTCTATTTCATGTAATATATGTAGTAATTATTAATTTGGTTATTTCCGAGGTGTTGGAAATGAGGAAATTTGTTGATTATGAGGAAAGATAAAGAATTGAGTTTTTTTTTTAATTTATAAAGTATGCTTTTTTATATCTTCAACTAGAATATCAGGTTTGATAAAACATGTTAACATATTTTTTGTATATTCTTTAGAAATTCCTGATGTTTTGCCATCGTTATCTATGCTATAAAGAGGAATAATTTGTGAGTTTGTATGTAGGGGATAATCTCCGGAACTACTGATCGGATCCCGAAAAGTCTTGTAACTTATGCGAATCTACAGTATTGCCTTGTCAAAAAATAAAAAAAAAAAATTTTTGTTAAAACTTTTATGTTAAAGCTATTAGATGTTATTAGATTTTCATTAGTCTTTGATGAAGTTAAAAGTACTCGCATTTTTTTTAGCAGAAAAGATGGCTTCTATAGACCACTATTATGATTGAATCATGGTTTACATGACACGTGAGTTCGTGACCTTAGTCATTATAATTACAAATATCCTTGTTTCGAGAAATACGTATGTTTATGAGTAATTAACGCACGTAGACGTAGGATAAATGGGAGTCTCTAAGTAAAATGAAATAATATACAAATATATGACTCGGCAATTAGTTTGTTATTTAGTAGTGGAAGCACTTGAGTAAATATAAATATGATAGTGATTATTGAAATTATTGATTCTTTACGGAGTTTTTGATTATATACAATTTTTACCTTCCCAAAATGATGGTGCATTTGTACTGCTTGGTTTTCTCTTGTCAAATTATCATCATAACCTAGCTTCTGCCCGCGACTTTGTCCGCGTGAAATTTCTGATTCCCCCGACCCACCCCGTCGCATCGCATCGCCTACTCGCGCTAATACTTTGATTTTCGCTTAGCGTTATTTTCTGCCTCTTTTTCCTTTGCTTGGCTCCTTAGGGTCCTTCCTAATGATTGGGTTATCTAATGCAGAAATAGTTTTCCAAATCCGGCGGTAGTTTCAGAGATTAGCGCATTTAAATAAACAAACTCTTCAGCTTTATTATTATGTATAGATATAGATTTGTCATTTCTGGGACCTGTTGAAGAATACCTCTCAAATATGTCCTGTACTGAGTTTCACCTAAAAGTTATATATGAACTAGCAGCGCCCCGCGGTTTCACCCGTTTAGGTGTCGATCCCGTGGGAATATCAAGATAAAAAGTATCCTATCTTTTATTCTAATGTATAAGCTATATTACTGTAAGGTTTCATCAAAATCTATTCAGTAATTTTTGCGTAAAAGAGTAACAAACATCCATCCATCCTCGCAAACTTTCGGGTTTATAATATTAGTAGGATTAATCGAACGATTAGTAAAAGTAGAAAAACAGCCAATAGATTATCTGCTATTTGTCCAATAGATTAATCTTTATTAACATCAAGATAACGTTTAATTCTATTGATTTATCCCAAAACAGGTATAGAATCACATTTACGCGGAAGTATATAATTACAAGTATCCGTTTGACACCACCTCTGTCGGTCCCACGTTTGACTTTCCTAATTTACTCCTAATCCGCTTAATCACCCTCTGTTTCCTGCCAATCGCTTTACTTGTTGTGTGCCGTAACGTAGAAAGCGTAAATGATCTGTCATAATCTAAATAACAGAGCTGTGGCTTCATTTTAAGGCTTGCTATTTAGTTTAGAGCAGTGGTGGCCCAGGTATAGGAGTTGCAGATCGTAGGTTCGAACCCAAGCAGGAGCTTTACTGCGTAATTTATTTCATCACCACTGCTCTCACCAACGGTGAAGGAAAACATCGTGAGAAAACCGGCAATTCGGAACTGAAAATTCGAAGACATGTGTCATCTACCATCCCGCTTTGGGCCCGCGTGATGGACTACGGCCCACTTCCTCATACAGAGAGAGAGGAGGCCTGTGGCCCAGCAGTGGGAACATAATAGGCTGTGATTATATTGTTTAGTTTAGTTTTGGTGTCAAAAGGTTGTCATTGCGTGTTTTGGGATTGCTTCTTATATAGAAGCAACTTTACAAGTGTCTTTTTAACATGTATTAAATGTACATGATCGCGTATCTATGGATGTATTGGGCTTGTGAGTGGTCAATGAGGAAGCTGTTTTGTTACATATAGTATGTCAAGCTGAATCTGTCATAACTTTTGCATAATACATGGTTATGTCATACAAAAATGATATGTTAACAGTCGGAAATGGTGCGAAAAAAATTATTAAAAAAAACATTCGTACTTGACATTTTAGCAACTATATCAACCAAGCCCGAGGGCAACAGAAACTGGTATTCACACAAAAATATAACTGAATACACTTGGAAGTTGAAAACAAGTCTCCATGACGCATCGACAACAAAACCACAAGTTTAGTTCTTAATAACTCACTGACCACCCAGTAACCAGTGTGTTAAGAGCTGTGTCAAGTACAAACGGGTACATTATTAAGCTACACATTTCCAATATGAACTGGGCTTGTATTGTACGGTAAGCTAAAACAATGTGAGGTTAGCATATACTGGAAATGTATAGCTTGATGTATCGCCTAAGCTGGAGAATCTGTGGGATCGAGCCTCCATGCTTTTTAAAGTTAAGAATAAATTGGCTAGACTTGTATTCTGCTGAGAATAGAACACTATTTCAATATGTTTCATTGGTAGCGACTTAGGCCTCACACAAACACCCAACGATTCTATCGTTCGGTTATTTAAGTACAAGTGAAACGTAAGGTTTACTTACTATCAAAAGATCAATTTTGTTAGCTTCAAGTAGCTCTTCTACGGCACTGATGATTTGTAGATTCAAGTCTATTTTCCAGCTGTATATTTTTGATCTTATTAGCCATATGTGCTAGTCCGGTGTTGGTATTGGCAAGATCTCAAAAATATTCTTGGCCTTATGATAGCGCTGTCCATCATCTGCGTTAAAGATGGTGATGAGGATGAAAGTCATCAATTCTTTATTCTATGGTCCTATACAGCTGTTACAATTGTTTATTAAAAGCAGGAAAGGTCAACTCAACTTGGTACCTCATGGCGTATATAAAATACAGTATGATCTCATACTTATTTGTGTTGAAGCCGATACCAGCGCATGCGGCTCCAACGTGCCGATTCTTCATTTACTTGGCCTTTTTTTTCCTTTAGACGCTCAGCCGTGCGTGCCCAAGAAAATAAAAATTCAAAAAATGTCGGTTGTATAGTCTTGAGCTCAAGTTTTGCTTAGACAGTTTTATAGAACTTTTGACAGTTTTTAGTATAATTTAAGTTAGGTTTAAAAGCTGTTGAGTGTGGCTTTACGATTGCATGACGTGTCTTGAATGGTCTGTTTATTATTGTCATTCTGACTGTTGAATTTTGTTACGTGGTGGTTAAGACCGATAAAAGTAAAATAATATTGATTCTAAAATGTTTTCATTCAAATAGGTTGTTCAAATTTACAAGGCATTTAATAAACTGCTGCTAATATTACTAGCAATAACAGTTCATGTTAATACCCCTATAGGGACTCACACAAATAAAATTGTTTTGATCTACAATACCCCTGTCCTTGAACAAAACTGTGCAGTTTTCAGTACGACTACACACGCGCTTGTCAAATTATCGATTTAACCAAAAATACGAACATGACATGAAGACATTCATGAAATAGACAAGCTGTTTTGAATAAACGATGTGTATAAAGCAACTGTCGAAAAGTTTGTCTAACATTTTTGGTAGATTGACCAGCCGATCGAGTCTAAAAATCTCACTGTGAAAAGTTAGGTGAAGTGAGCTGTCAATAGTGTCAATCCTTAGCATTAGTTCGAATGACAGCTCACTTCACCTAAGTTTTCACGGTGAGATGGTTACAGAATCGCACTGCTGTAGTAATTCAACCACTTTCACATAGGATGCATCATAATCAATTGAAGTCTTCTATTCAAGGAAAAAGGAACGTCTATACCTACAGACGATGGTAGTGGAGAGTTCTTCCTGAATTAATTCCTTTGTTTCAAACAGCATATCTAGGGCGTTTAATATATCGACAGTTAAATATAGTCCCATTTGCGGGACAAATTCAAGCGAATTTGCTCTTACCTGTAAACTACAACAATGTTACCCCCGTAATCGTATTCCAGCAAGGTTACTGTGTCATTATCATCCCACCCACAGCCTCCCACAATGCACTTTTGTGTCCTTATCAGCTCAATTTGTTCCAACAGGAATGGAATGCGAGTTATTGATGATGCTTTTAACAAACCTGTCAGTACAAATAGAAACGTTACAATGTTTTGACGGGAAACGAATGTGGGACGGAATTTCTTGGTCAGTAGTGTGTTTGGATTTATATTTGTTGTTCTTATTTAATCCTGGATACTAGATTTGTGGAATATTTTTCAAGAAGAATCAACGTCATTCTTTTGTACTTATTCTTCTTGCGAACCTTTTCGATATGTGACAAAAATTGATCCTCCATAAGGTTTTTTATATAAGTTGTCTCACAGCTGGGCAAAGGCCTGGCTACTCTCCTTCCAACTCTCTCTCTGTTTAGAGCTGCCAAGGACCTCTCTTTGTCAAAGAATCGTAAAATTTTTGCTGTGGTTATGATGATGTGGTCACAAACTGTTAAATAAACTCTAACTCTGGCTTTATCATTTATTACTCATCTAGTAAGTAATAACCACTTACAGACTCATAATAATATACTAGTAGTGGTAGACGTAGCCATAAACCATAACTTA
This sequence comes from Apamea sordens, assembly GCA_945859715.1. Taxonomy (NCBI): domain Eukaryota; kingdom Metazoa; phylum Arthropoda; class Insecta; order Lepidoptera; family Noctuidae; genus Apamea; species Apamea sordens. The sequence goes on along the minus strand of OX244009.1, from coordinate 795,308 downwards.
TTATCTTATGATCAAGCTTCCTCTTTAAATCCTGCAATGATCCATCCTGAAGGGATAATGTAATGACGACGCTTAGCGATCGCTGACCGCAGCGGCCATGATGTCATCGACGTAAAGGATGGTGTGGCCATTTACCTGATGTCCCTTAGACGCTTTTAACGCTTTTCCCTTGAGATGTGGTGAGTTGGTGACATTGTACTTAGCCGCGCCGTTGATTCATACTTGTTTTTGAGTTGTGGAATCAGCTGTTTTCAGCGGTGTCGCTTCTTGTATGTATTTTTGAGTATGTCTGATGCTAATTTTTGTCTGAAACTTATTATTATCTTCATGATGCACACTTTTCTCTTTATCACGTAATTTTCTTTTCTTGTGGTTGTGTCTGTTCATGTTCGTGTCATATGTCTGTCTTCAAACGCTATAGTTGCCCGTTAGTCTTCAAACCGCACTTTGTGTATCATAGTGGTTAGAGTAGGTTGTATAGCAGTTTGAGCGACGATTCATCTTTTCTTCAATACAAGGAAGGGACCTTCATATAATCAGCCTTAATGTTCACACTGCTGGGACACAGGCCTCCTGTCTGTGAGAGGGAGTGGATGGACAAAGACATCTACCACGCGGGCCCAGTGTCGGTTGGTAGATGTCACATGTCTACGAATTGTTGGTTCTAGGACATGCCGGTTTCTTCACTATGTTTTCCTTCACCGCTTGAAGCTTCAATAAATACTTGTAATGCCATCAACTCACATCTCTTGGCAATTACTACGATTACATTATGGACGGCACGTCGCCGTCACTAGCGGGGTAGTGACTGCAAGGTCGCATATTCTCATCCCAGCTGATTCACGAGACCCGTACACAATTGTTTAGTCATATAGCATGTGGCGTATAAAACCTTGTTTTTGTTTGATTCGTACGAACTTGCGGAGGTGGGACTTCATTGGTGTACGTTTTGGGTAAAGGTGTGGATTTCGATATTTTAATTGGCTGTTTCGACTTTATCGTTATCGTTTCCTGGTTTCATACCTACGTATTTTGTGTAAAGGCGATTAGGGAAAACGTAATTTCAATAAATTTTTACGAAGCCCTTTATTTTTAACGAAACGAGTTGGAGCTGGTAATAGTACAAAATAATATCTGGATAAATACATCTCAGTTAAAGATAAAGACGTCATTTTCCTTAAATCTTACACAGAAGTGTTAATCCGAAGGATGTTCACCTTCAAGCAAGTAATTCGCCGAAGAAACGTGCTAGATTTTACAATTCCAATAGTAGGTAAGCAATTAGCAAACAGTTGCTAAACAGATTACGTTAACCGCACCTGAATTAAACTCAAGTACATTACATACATATGTACTAACGTTTGTATGTGAAGCTAAATAAACATTCGACGCACCTTTATATTTTTTAGCCGTGAAGCATATAGCAAGCAATGTGAATAATCTAGCATCTTTGATTGTATAAATATTATGTAGTTTAAAAATAACACTTACGTCAACTTATTTTAGAGTCTAGACGTAACACCTACTTGCATTCTAGGAATTTTGACAAATGCGTAAATAATTTTGATGTAAAAAGAGCATCGATGAGTCAAAGGTGTTTTTATTAACACCACAAAAACTAGCGCAAAAATTGTGTAAATTCCGGCCGTATTCTAAAAGGTCAATGTTCTGAGGAAACAATATTTTTGAATAAGAAACAAGAACGGCTTGAAATTAGTAACATCTGCGATTAAAAGAATAGAAAGATTTCAAATTCTAGTTACAAAAATACAGATGACGGACTTCGCATACAACAATGAAATTATGAGAAGGTGTTAGCACACCACTAATCTCAGCGATTTAAAGCATGACGGTGATATCAATTACCATAATAATTATGCTTACATCACACACTTTAAAAGTCTAAAATATGCTTATTCCATCCATGACCAAAATCTTCCGCATTCTACTCGAGACAAATTATCGAGCAATTATCCTAACACTATGTAGTTGTCTGCTTCTACGAGCTGTGTGTCACGGAATGATGTCATCTTCGACTCTAGCGCACCCATTGTGAATAATTTTCAATATGGTTGACAGTTTGAAAAGGAAAACCGTTTGCCAAATGAGAGAACAATAGCTAGTAATAGGGATATGAGGGATCTGAGTAATAATAATAATGCGGTTTAGTTTATCATCTACAAAAAATATACATATAATAAATACGATACAGGTCCAATCAAAATAGCAGAGCAATCGCTCCATGTAAAATACTGGTATTTAGCTGTAGCCGTTTAGACTGGAAGCCGACCCCATCATAGTTGGGCAAAGGCTAGGCAGATGCTGATGATGCAGCTCCAATCATAATATAAGCTTCCTTCTTCCAACTATTTAAAACGTATTCCTTATGGCACCTCCAGCCACGAATTAAGACTGTAAAGTGTAGTCTACTTCTAGTGTAATATAAAAACAAAGCATTGAATCTGTAAAATGGCGTCGATGTTGTCATAGACATAACATTTATGCGGGCGATGCCACGTGGGGTCTCCACAGTCTATAAATTGCAAATTGCAAAGCTATCACGATGTTATTGCTTCCACTGTATTAAAACTATTAGCTAAGGCTACTACTGCCGCTATTAGTATTTTATCTTCACTTATTCTTGATCACTCGTCCTCTCTGTCATCTTCTTCCAGTGTAGTATGTTTGAGTATCAATATTTGTTTTGATAACAGTTAAATTTTTTTAAAATTTCTTACATCATCGTTATAGTCATCATAGCGGTTTCGTTAGTATTTTGCAGATAAGCTTGTAGTAAAATTAGCTTATCCGTGCCAAATATCATTCAAACGTAATTCAACACAGGTTTTATTTTGTTTGTTTATTATTAGTACCGTTTACATCTTTCTCCTCGTTATATTACGTGCTAATTTGGTGCTCTGCGTGATTTCGACCTGTTTATAGTTTGTTAACTTGTGTTAACTAGGACTGATCCATATCGTGAATGTCTATAGACTCTGTAGTATTGAGTTTGACCTGTTTGTGATCATCATTCTAGATTTTACTATATTTGACGTCAGCTTTCCCACTAACCACTTTGACGTTTTTGCTGTGTTATTTGTAAATTCTTTTCGAGGTTTATGTTTAACTGCTTACGTTAAAAGTATGTTTTGGTTTTAAACTTTGTTATTTCCTAACCAAATTCTGTTATTGTCTCAAGTTCTTCGGATTAATTATGCCTTATAACAAAACAGTCATTTCTACTGTATAAGTAAATATAATATTTGGCTTCGTTTTTAGGGTTCCGTACCCAAAAGGTAAAAACGGGACCCTATTACTAAGACTTCGCTGTCTATCCGTCCGTCCGTCTGTCACCAGGCTGTATCTCAAGAACCGCGATAGCTAGATAGTTGAAATTTTCACAAATTATGTATTTATGTTGCTGCTATAACAAAAAATACTAAAAATAAAATAAATATTTAAGGGGGGCTCCCATACAGCAGACGTGATTTTTATAGATAAGGGTACGGAACCCTTCGTGCGCGAGTCCGACTTGCACTTGGCCGGTTTTTTTTTGATAATTGATTTATTTATTATCATGACAGATATGTTCTAGGCTCGAACTTTATGTGTATCATCTGAATTTGAGCCCTTGGTTTTCATCATTTAATTATGTCATACTTCCTTGAAAAGTAATTGGTGACGTTCAAAGACTAATATTATTGTTTCAACCGCGAAGATTCACTGAAATAGTCACATATATATGTTTACGTGTTAATTTTCATTATATTTTCCATTCGCTCTGTGATGTGGCACTGTGGTATTACAATAAAACTGAATTAAGTCGGATCTGTTAATAAAATGTGATTCATTAAACGTACGATGTTTTGATCCTTGTTTAATGTGGTTTCTACGTCAGAGCAATTAGATTTGCTTTGGCAGGAAGAGTTGTTCGAGCTAGAATTTTGAAGTTCTGAAACTAGAAACCTGATTTCCGGTCTAGGATTGGTATTTGAAGGTTAATAGGAGTGATTAAAGTTTCCTTTTTGATTGGTTAAATGTCTGTATCAGTTGTGTACGTCTGTGGCCTGGTTTGATTAGGTTCACATGATTTTACGTCCATAGTTATACTCGTATCTTATGGCAGAACAGCTGTTTCTGCCTGTTTACAAGCAAAATATGAATGCGAAGTATATTTTATATTCATCGGCTATGACAATATTTTCTATCCTCTCTGAACTTTCAAAGCTTTGCTAGAAAAAAAGTAACCCTTTCAGAATCACTCTATTTCCATTATATCAACGGAAGTAAACAGGCAGAACGTTCACTTTTGGCGTTCAACACACCTACACAATACTGTCACGTGCCATTTACAAAACTGTTTCGAAGAGGGTGAAGTAGGAGTGGTCCCTAGTTCCCTACTCCAGTACGTTTTCACAATTTTTTTGATGTAATCGAAATTCCTCGTTCATTCGTTTTTATAGGTCAAACAGTGAGTATTTCACTGAAATCGTTACTTAGATATGTTAAGAAATATGTGAGTTGTTTTTTTATCCAACTTATTGCTATATTGTTATCGTTATAACTTGCGCTATCGTTTTGACTATGCCCAGAAGTAAACTCAGTTTGTGTCAATTGATAAATCAATATTAATAATTCACCGTCTGCCATCCATATATGTTACTACAGCCTCCATTCTCAGTCTATATCCATTAATGTTCTATCACCATCACCCTCCATTGAAGTCCATCATTCCCACCTGCACACCATCTCGAATGGCGTAACATCGTTCGCACAAAACAGACGCTTCTGTTTACAGCACCTCGACCTTGTCCGGTACTTGTACACTAGAAATAGTACGACGATAACCAGCACGTTTTAGTGAATTGTATGTTCAGTGGTTGTATGGGGTTTGGGATAGCTAGGAAGGGAACTTACCAAAAAATCTTGAAACAAATATTAGGTTTGACAAACTAAAAAGGCAATTACAATGAACGGTTATTACCATGAATGAACATGAAGCTAGTTTTATGTAATGACATATAACGGCTCCCAAGATGACCAATTAACGCTTATTATGACAATAGTCCTTCAGAATTGTACAGCAGCATAGAAGCATATGGAAATGCAGTGAGACAATACAGGTTAGACAGATATGAAGAAGTACGACAACCATACGAGATTATTTCTGGAAAGACAACAGGAAAGCGCATTTTTACCTTCCCCGACGGAAGAAGCAGGAAACCATGCTTCACGTGTAGTTTCCTTTTGAAACGAACGTATATTTCGGTCAATGTTAATGTTTGGAAACATCGGTCAGCTCATGTTGTCGGATATTGAAATTAAGTGCATATGTAAATTACTTGGCCACTAAACAACCGGGTATTTCAATTTTACGCTCAAACCGGCTGTTAATTTGATATTTGGGAATGAGTATTCAACCAATATGAAACGGCGACGATATGGGCCGACGACATTCTTACCATCGCGTATAGAACCTGGATGAGGCTGGCACAGGGGTGTGGGGAATGGCACTTGAAAAGAGCAGCTCAGCAGTGGGTGAAGTCGGGCTGTGGTTGATGATGATGATTCTACCAATTCACAAAAAAAAACATGAAAAATCTCTTATCCTGGTTACTCTTCAAAACCTAGACACAAAACCCACAGTTATAACAATTTGACGCAATCAACCCAGAACCAAACAAGCAAAACGCATCGATATTACCATTGAATACTTACGGCATCCATTAACTGGAATATAAAGAGCCAATCAATTCTTGGATCTCACACAATCACTGGTCGCCGTAGTGTTGACCAATACCCTCTCATCAGCCACATATCATTATTGACAAGTGTGCAATCGTATGAACCTTAAATATTACCTTACTGTTTAACATGAAGCTTGAGTACCTACTTCATACACTGTTGAAAAAAATTGTATCTGATGAAATTACTGTAGTTAAAAAGCCTGTAAACGAAATTATTGATAAAGCTAGAAATATGTAAAAGAAGAACTTGAGTTGGTTCATTGTTTATTTTTGTGACGATTATAGAAATCATTACAGTACTACCGTTAATAACAGTCATGATAGGCTTCTTAAAATCATAATAGTAAACCATAAAGATGAAAGAGTGAAAGACATAGACACATCAGCTGTAGAACATCCCACACAAGACGCAATGTCGATTGGGGCTAATAGGTTACCATGACGGTCATAGACAATCCGTCACTACATTATTGAGTACCTGTCAAACATAACCAAACTTGGTGTCGCTATTCGAGGTTCAATCAATGTTGACATAGGTAGGACCTAACCTGACTGATTGACTTACATTTTGGAAGTGTTAATGGTGAAATTTTCATTGGTAGGCGAAGCGATAGCTGTGGCGATCGTATGCGCAATATGGATTGTTATATAGAATCAAGTATTGTCTTTCTCATTCCAAATGCTGAGTAGAGCCCTCTTCAATGTATTTTCTTAGATGAAAAGGTGCATTAATATAGTTCATAGCCTATCTGCAAGTATGTCACAGTTTTTGTCAGTTTATTTGATGACTAGATGGAATAAAATCAGCCAACTCCAGATCTATGTATTTTATCTTTAAACTGCTAACTTCTTATCATATAAGCTTATGCCAGCCTCGAAATAAGATCACCGTTTTGATGTATATGTTGTCTATCCAAGGCATCAACTAATGAGCATATTTAAACCACCATGAAAGCGTAACAGATTTTTTTAATACTCGTGTTACAAGATTTGGTCCACTGCCGTGCCTATGTGGGACATGTGACATGTTTTTGATGTCTCTTGGCCTAAATTACCATCTCTTTTTCTTTATAAATATTCATATAATTTAGTAACACTGCTTTACAGATAGTATCTGATGTGAAAACTTTCCTTACATTTCGCTGCAAAAAGGGCAGGAAAGCTTTTAAGACTGCGTCACATTTAATTCTCTGGCATTCAAGACCAAATATGGCAAACACACTGTATTTCTTCTTAAATTCCAAGAAAACGTTTTATAATTAGGTCACTAATTCCAGAAACCACAACATGCATTTTATGAATCAAAACAGTTATCATGGAATTTCCCATCTTGACTAGTCACCAAAGTAAATATACTCTTCGCCCTTAATCCTTGGCAAAACATTAACAGACAGTTGACAACGATCCATCTTCGAAGGGGCTCTATCTTTTATGGACAATCTCCGAGGCGACTGCCATCGGTGAGCTTAAGTTGACGATGATTCCTAAGAACCGCTCGCCCAAAGAGCATTCTATCACGTTCCCCAGTCATAACCACTGCCCATTTGAATATACCATTGACTGCTCAATCAAGATACTACAGTTACTTTATGGCAGTTCAAAAACGTGAGGTTGGTCTATTTTTGGTATCTGTTATTATAGATTATTTTTGCTTTGATGTTGTGAAGTTCTGTGTGTCTGGTTATCGTCTTAGATTACTGCTAGTTTTATGTGGTTATGTTTATTAAATTGTGGCTTTATTTTGGTGGTTTTAGCATTTGTATCTTTCAAATCTTTTTTTGATGGTTTTAGATTTGCATTTGTATCTCGGGTGAGGTTTATATAGGGAGTTGACAGCTGTGATCCGTATTAAGTTAATGCTCTTACTTTTACGTAGCGTAGGTATTTTCCAAGGCTTACATTTAATAGAATAATTATATTTCCGATGACATTCATGTACGTCATACAAAACCCAGTCATTGCTTCCTTAAATGTATGGACTCAGTTTAGAACTTTAGATTTTCTCTTATTGTAATAACACCAGATCCTACTGGTCAAATAAGGAAATACTGTCCACTAACTCTTTGTTCCAACAGTATTTGTTTTCGTTCGAATTCATAATTAGCGCCAACTGAATCATTTTCTTTTAAAGTTTTATTATTGGTTGTTATTCTGTGGTTTTAAGTGTAGACGAGAATTGATCAAATACAATAGGTTTATTAGTGAGTAACTTAGTTCATTGAAGGTAAATTGCTACATTATGTAGTTCCTCACGTCACGTACTTGTCTCTTTTCAAACTGTGTTTGTCGGTCAAACAAGTAGGTTTGTATTAGTATGGGTTAAATTATAGTTTAACTAACATAAACATAATAATGCCTATTACTTCAATTGCTTCCAATTTGCCTACTTTCTGTCTAAGTAGTCTCCACCTAATCAACATCTTCTTCAACACCTCGTAGCCTTCCATATATTATATCGTCATCAATTTATGGAAAGAGCTCTCGAACCGTTGCCCTTGCTTTGCTCGCAAAGCATTTATTTCCATTTTGTCTTACTTTGAAGTCCACTCATATACTTCGTCAACATCGATAGAACTACGAATTCGTCACCAGTCGCCGCTGTCTGCGTTGCACAAAATTAACTACGGAAATGCTTCCCGGCCCCCGACGTGACGTGTCTCCTCCCTAGTGATAGGGTTGTACACTCTGCGGATATTACCTGAGTCGTGAGCTTTTCAAGTGGTCGAATATCCGAATGAAAGGGAGGGTTTTTTGTATATTTAGATTGTGGTTGTTTTTGCTTCTTTATTTATAACGTTAGATTAGAAGCATGTGGTTTTATTTGGCAGCTTTTGAGTATAGATTTCCTCTTGCCATCTCTAATGTTTTCGACTTCTTTCACCTTAGTATCATATATTACTTCCGAGTCTGATTCTATGTATATCAACGAACCATTTTCTATCAGCTATATCAGTTTAGTTTAACATTAGTGAAGCCCTATTTTCATTCTCCTCCCGGATCTGCATGGAATGCTACGATCGCGATATTTTGGTGCGGGCAACCCTCGTTTGGCGGCGGTGGCTAAATATAGCACGCAGCCGTGCGCAGGCGCCAGTATTAAGAACAGAGCGCACGAATTCCATATTTGGTTAATTGCGAACGACATATTTTAAAGGAGGGTTGGACAGGATGTTGCTGGATAAAAAAAGCTAGAGTAATAGAGATACTGTGGTTGACAATCTTAAAAAAAAAAATGTGAATGGAATTGCATGAAACATATTTGGAGTAAATGAATATTCCATTCGAACCATTCGTTTTTTCGTAACCGGTGTCGTGTTTTCATTACCAAAGTAAAATATGAATCCATCAATTGAACATGTTTTCAAGAAAGCAATGTTTTCTTCAAGACAATTAACAATGCTTTTTCTTCGCTACTCCACTATTGTATGAATTCTTTCATTTACGCACAGTCTCGACGAATCATTCTCGTTTTTATCCGTTCGTGAAAACATCGTTCTTTGGCGAAATTCCCGTTAATTCGTAAAATGATTGTAAACAATATATTCAATTATATATTCAGTTGGTTCGAGTTCTTGTTATTATCGTGTAAATCGTTGAGTTTATACTAGTGTTGGTGCAAGTAAATTGAATGAAACTGTTCTAGATCAGTGATTTACTATGGGAACATGGGTTTGTTTTTAATTTGGCTCTTTTTATTTTGATGATTGACCATCTTGCAATGATTTGATTAGCTTTGATTGAAATTGTAGATACTGTATAGTTAATTTTTGCTGTCTTTTTTTTTTGTTTTTCTTCGTGTACTATGTATTTCATATTCTATGTAAGTACTTAATTTCAAATGAACCTACAGTATCATCTATGTAACTTCTTATAAAACAATGAACTTTTTAATACGTATTTAGTGCTTATCAGACGTCTAATTATAACCGTATTGCACTCTGCAGATACGTTAACTTTTTTTTTTCTTCTGAAAACCATTAAAAGGCATCTAATATAATTTTATATCATCGTTACAAGTTATCGTTCTCACGATGTATGATTCACGTTCACTTACAATTTTCATGGACAATAAATTGTTTTAATACACTTGTTACCACGTGTTGGTATAATATTGTTATTTATTGAAATAATATCGTCACGCCTTGTCTATTTGTTGGGTAGTAGTGTACTGCTATCATAACCTTCTGTTATTCCATTATTTTGTTCTCTTGGTCCATTTTTAATATCTTCGTTATCACAGCGTTAACATTCTTCGTTGGTATCGTCATCTTCCTATTGGTCATCTACCTCTTTTCTGATTTAGTAAACGATGTAAAGTTTTACAGACTCTTTATCTTAATCAACTTTAAACTTTAAATGAAATATTAATATGTGGTTCTCATCATTGAAATTAAATGATCCTCAGGGAGAAAATGACATAATAAACGGCAAAGTTAATAGGAAAGCACAATTTAATTTTCCTATTTACTTTAATATTCAAGCGAAATTGCCTCAGCCCTCATACCATTCCATTTAGTCGTCATATCTCAGTTAACAGATGTCCTTTCCCCTGCCTAGGGTTGCCAGGCAAAAAAACTTCCGACATATGATCACACGATACACATTGTGTGAGCGGGAAAATCCACTTTGACGATAAAAAAAATACAAAAGTTTACGATACGGCCTCGAGGTCAGTTTTTATCAGAACATTAAAGTCACATGGTCAAGTTTATTATTATTAAATTTTGTATAAGTACCTACATTATTTTAATACACTTTTTTACGATCGAAAATCTCGTTTATTTAGTCAAAAGAAGCATTGAACCCAGTAATTTATTTAATCAATTCGGGATCGCTTGCTAGCCCTACCCCACCCCATTACTCCCACCCTGTCTGCCCACTAAATGCAGTTTGTGCCTTTTTGCCCCCTTCGTCTGCCCGCTCAGGGCTGAGAGGGGGTTGCATTTACAAAGTAAAGTGGTTAGAAGGGGCGGCAAATAAAAACAAAACGGTTTTTAATTTACCTCAGACATGCTTTGCTCAGTCGAGATGAAATGGAGTCTTTAGATTAAATGTTAATGGTTTGTTGATTAGGAAGAGGGAAAGTGTTGTTTGTGGTTGAGGTTGTATTATTGGATCCCTTGCCAGATTTGTAGGCAAGAGAAGCCTGTTAGATGAATAGGTTTTTATTCTACTGTCTACGAAAAAGTAACAATATTTTGTACTGGCCTTTCTAAATTCTATACCTTCTTGAAAATATTAAAAAAAAAAATGTTTCATCATCATGATCTGCCTAGCCTTTTCCCAACTATGTTAGCGTCGGCTTCCAGACAAAAAAAATGTTGGTTCAGCATAAATATGACGCAGATTAAGTATTATCATTTTTAGTACTCTTCCATTCATTCTGCATGGTGTGTTGGTGGTTGGTGGTATAGTTCGCGTCAAACAACTCAACTCAACTCAAACTATTTATTTCAAACAAACCAATACAGGCACTTTTGAATTGTCAAGGTCGGTCAGTCAAAAAGATGAAGCTAGTTGCCCATTCCAAAGCGTAGGTACCTATGGAGAAGAACGGGCAAGAAACTCCATGGACACTCTTTTAAATCATAATAATATTGTGCCGAGCCGCCATTAAGTTTGAAACGGACTGTACCTCTACCAATTGTTATTCAATAATGTTATCTATCCTTACAAATAACGTCATATTATTAAAAGTGTTGCAAAACTAATTATCAATGTTACATTTTATTAGATAACACTATTTCAAAAACTTGCCATAATATTGAAATAATTCGCACAGTACACTTCCCACTCACTGCCCGTTCGCACGTGCCTACTCCACATTAGCCAATCACACGGCTCGCTCGCCGGAAGAGCAGAGGCCGCATCCTCGCGACACTTCCGCCTGCGCCCGCGCAACTAAGTGCGGGAGATATTAATCAGTCGTTAGTTGAACTTTAAGTTAAGGAGCGGTTGTAGTGAGACGTTTGATGAATGAGTTAGATTTTGAAATGTAAGGTCGTAGTTGTCACGAAAAGATTATTGTAAAGATTTGTCAAGTGATTGAAATTCGATTCAAGTTTTGCAGAGGGCCAATTTACTTTTACTTAGCGAACATTTTGAAATGTTTTTCATATGCGGATTTATTTATTCTTTTCTCCGATTTTTCAGGGGACTGTAAATTTTTATCTGTTTTCTCTTCTGAGTATTGATCTAGCCAGAAAATATTATGAACTTTCATAAAAAATCTCGCTATATCTTACAATTTATACCACAAATTCCTCCGTTAACACTACGCCGATGACATTGAGTTGTCTCCACATTGAATACCTACTGATGATGATGTATTGAGCCAGCGGCTAGTAATAGCCTCTGGTGTACATTCACGTGCTTAACGGATAAGTGCATAAATAAAAGCCTCTTTGTTCTTACATGTGCTTAGAAATATTGCACGAAAGCGGAAGTACTGTTAATGGAGGAATCGTGAGGGAATTAATTTGAAACGCTATATATTCTGGTCATTACTTTGGTAATTTTAAACTTATAAAAAACGTAACCAACAGTAAAGTGTCCAGAGATAAAGATGAACAGTCTTATGTGTGGGAAAATATCACAGAATCCATATCCTTAGAAGTCGGAAGAGTAATCTTGAGGCCCGAGTGGACCCCCGCGCTGTTACCACTTTCCCCATCGACGCCTTAGTACCACGCGCATACGTCATCCGAGCGAAGTCTCCAGTTAACTCTTGCGAGTTGTACAGACGCCAGTCCATCAAGCTACCCGAAACTGTCAAATTTTCCCAATCAACCTTGAACCTAATGCTTTAGCGATAAAGTTGAAAATCTATTAAAGAAATTTGACAGATTGTAGTAGCTTGATGTGCTGGCGTCTGTACTACCGCAACGCTACAAGTGGCATCAGAAACTGGAATGTTGGAAGTGCTTACTCTGACAAGCTCTTTAACATGGATCCTACTACTGTATTTAATTAACTAAACAAAGCTATCAATTAAATTAAAAGCCTACATATTCTCTTTAGGGTTTCAAGTGCTTTCAATGAAGTTACTTTTGATATTACGATACTTAAAGTTATCATTTTGAAAACTGGCACAAACATGAGTTGAATTAGACAGATTCAACATTTCACAGTCCATTGAATTATATTAACAACATTATCATAAACATCAGTAATCCAGATTTACGCAAACGACTCCCAAATTACAATAACTGTCATGTCCTGCAAATGACTACATGACAGTTATACTTAAGATATTTTATTACACAAAGGAATTTTAAGAGACAACGTACAAACATATTTGGCTACCAATAAGGAAGAGAACGGAAGTGTTGAACCTTCGGAAGATGTTCCCAGTTCTTTGACACCTAAGCATCAAGTCAATGCACGTATCTCGATGGTATACGGAACGAGGATAGTTGTATGTGAGACCAAATCTTTTGGACATCATGTAGCAGTTTGGTACGGAAAATCCCATGTGAATTGTATGTAGTTGAAGTTTTCCTTATGGTGGTTAACGAATGAGGTTTGTAACCATATTAATGAAGTAATATATGGTTTGTGGCTTACCACTTATTAACATAGGTATGTATTATAAAAGTAGGCTGAACTATAAGGAAATTCCTTTAACATTCTAAATAAGTAGTAAACTTATTTTTTTAACAGGCAAAATGATATTCTTTCCCTAAATTAAAATGGCAATAAAAAACAATGACATCGATATCACCACAAATAGTTGATCAAACAATGTAGTTACATAACTATTGTTTAAAAATAATCAATAAAAAACTGTTGCTCGTATTGATAAACAAATCTAATCGTTCAAACACAGCACATTGCTGACTAAACTATCTTTGACTATATGAGTAACATTACAAGTACCATAATACATTTTATAATTACTACCTCACAACGAAATTGGCGACAATCTATTAATAATTAGGTACAATCTAACACCTTCGTCTCTGCCAAGAGCGTCACTATAATTAATAAATTACTCATTTTCAAGCTGGAGGTGTTCCAAACGACCAAGTTTAGTGTCAAAACAGTGCTTCAATCAGTAAAATGAAATGACGTGAAATGATAAAAGTGTGATTAAAAATAACAGTGATAAAGAACTGTTATTCCCAGTGCACGTGTAATACATGGTCGGACAGATGATGTGGTTTAAGAGGGAGCCGAAAACGGCTGTGGACAAAGAGAATGGGGTCGTAGGTAAACTGAGGAGAAAGAAGCCAGTGATATTGAAGACGACGAGGGAATCCTGTGAACGAGAAACTTCAACAGAAAGTGATAAGGAAAGGAGGAGGTATTCTGATATACTCGATACTGTCGTTTCTATAGGTATGTATAAAGATGCATCATCCATAATTCAGAAGAATTCCTTGCCATTTTTTATTTCGAAACGCGTTGAAAAGCTAAAGTCGTCTGGAATGTGGAACAGGTTACTTTTCATGTAACAGGAGTAATCTTGCTTTAAACAACTGGAGAACAATGACGTGATTGGGGGTACACTCGAAAATAGATTCATTGTTTATAGTGTTCTATATTAAAATATGTTAAAATCGCTTGTCTGATCTGAGCCGTCAGTCTGGACGAACAATGAAGTGTAATCATAATAAATCAGAGTGAAGGCTACATATTGGTGGAGGATCTTTTTCATATAATATAATACACTGGTTGATTTATAGGTTTATCTGAATTATCATAGAAAATACGTGAAGAAATCCTTCGGATATACAATAATTTTTACTATTTGTAAAAATTATTGTATATCCGAAGGATTTCTGCGGTGAAAAACTATTATTTTTTATTTATACAAGCCGGTAATGTCCCCTACTAATGTATCACTCTGTCTAGGGCTACTAAGGACCAGTCCTAATAGAAGAAGTCCACGTTAAATTCGCGATGAAAAAAAAAAACCCGTGTGTAAAAAAAACATCCTATTCTCAAAATCTCTCGCTTTATCCAAAAGCTTCGGTCTCTCTTTGCTCATTAATATAAAAGGTACTATTAGTGTCACATTCGCACGCGATCACTATTTAGTGTGGGCCCAGTGGCCTCCTTTCAGTATAACGGCCTATTTAACTATTGAGGCCTCGTAAAATTATAATTAAACATTTCTATTCGTGTTGAACAATAATCTAATGAAGTTCTATTGAAATTGGGTCTCGGACATAATAAAAATGGGAATGCTTTAATTCTATTGCGTGTGGCACAGGAATAGCGTTTACCGAGTAATTATATTTGTCAATGTTTTCCTGTTTGTCTATGTGTATGACACTATTAGCTGGAATCATAAAAACTTCATTACGCTTTTAAAAGCTGTAAACATTTTTTAGAACAACTATTATCCCACTTGCAGTTTTTGTAACATCTTAAAAATGTATTTCCGTATTTCTCCAAATATCTCAATATTTTAGTTATGATTGTGTATATGTGATTTTCCACAAATACAAAAAAAGTCAGTCAAAATTAAAATATTTTATTTCACGTAGACCTACATGGGCACTTATGAAACATCAGAAGCTATGTGCACGGTTCCGTGTTTTTGTTAATTGGTCGTTTTCTATGGAGAAGTTACATGATAAATCTGACCAAGCAAATATTTCATGCCACCAAACTCAATATCAATCATGTTGTGACTAGCACAAAAACGGACTAAAACAAATAAAGTAAAGTTCACGAAGACGGCCAGACGGTGAACAACCGTCCCTGGTGATGTCATCCCCTCCCTCTCGCCCCTCACCTGCGACAGTAGGAAAACACGTACCTAAAGAACTCGTTAATAATTTAGTAAGAATCCGAGGCATGTAACCTCGGACTGGTCGAGGGTCGAATCAATTCCGGGAAACAACAAACTTTTAAAGTTTTTTCCTCTGTTAATTTTTGGATATTAAACGTTTTGAATGATTAAGCATAAATAGTTTAAAATTAATTTAGATATAATTTAAAATAGCTGTCATAATTTGGTTACCTACAGTATTATCTTATTGTAGCTTAAACATAAAAAAGAAGAAGTAAGAAAAAAAGTTACTAAAGAAAGTAAGTTTAAAAAGTGTATATTTCTTCACCAGAAACTTACAAAAGTCACACTCAATAATATAATGCTTGCAAATGAAACGTTACTACTTTTTTAACGTCCTTAATACCGATTTCTATAAATCCGTCTCATTAAAAAAAAACTCTTAAAAACCTCATTTTAAATGAAAATCGGTAAAACTTTTTTGGCACTACAGTCTACTCTAAATTGCGTCTGTCCATTACTCAATATCAAAGGCTAGCGATCAGGTTTAAATTAAAAATAAACAACAGATTGCGCCACGTCGTCTCCGCCATAATCCAGCGCTGGTCTAATATTTTTAGTTTATGCAAGATTACTGTTAAGATTTACTCCGTCGTAAATACCAGCGTCTTAAGATAATGCACCGTTATCTGGATTAGGTAACACTGATAACGTTTATTAGTTTGTTAGATTAACTAATGGTTTAAACCGTTTAGATTAGGAGATGATCGTTTTTAATTAAAAGATGTTGATGGAGAAAATGGTTCGGACAAAACTATAAAGTATGATACTCGTACTGCCGTTAGAATGTTTCATATTTGGTAACCTTTTTTTATCGCAAAGTAAAATGTAGAATGCTGAGAGGAAAAAAAAAACTTTTAAGTCGTAAGTCTACGAGATTCACCAAAAGATAAAAATCATAATAGTATCAAACTTTCCATAGTTTCCATGTAACCGCAAAATCTATTACCAGCGTTAAACAAAACATTTACAAAAACCCGAATCTAACGTAAACCGAAGATCATAACAATCCGAGAGCGTAACCCAAACTTTCGCAACACTCCACGGAACAAAAGATAACATTATAATCACCTCGTTACGTGTGTCTAATTCCTTCTAGCACCGAAATTATGCAATAGAAAGCGGTCCTCCCTACTTAACGTCAAAACAGTAAAACTTAGGCCGCATTGTATGCTAATAGTAATTAAACGAACCTCTGTGAAACGCGCGCTCAACCGTCTCCGTATGACTCACGACAATCTTGACATTGTCTCGGATACAATCGATCGGAAAACGACATTTTTTGCCCTCCAACCAGGTCATTGTTTCAGTTCTTATACCACACAGACGTTTTTAGCGTTATTAATGGTGATTGCGAAGTGATTGCCGTTAAATTTAGCAATTACGATACAAAAGTTGAACGTTTCAGTAATTAATGGCAAGGAATTCGCGTAACGATCAGTACGATCTCACGACGTGATGTAATTTTAACAGAGAGACGAGATGAGAGCGACGAGTCCTTGTATGAGTCTGCGGACGGGCACAGCGACGCCATCTCGGCGAGCGATGATGCCCTGCCCAGGCTCGGCAGGACACCCACCATCAGCAAGGAATCTCTCAAACTAGCTGTCACAGATGAAGAAGTAGATTTCGCCAAAACGAACAAAAAAGGGCATAGAAAAACTATGTCCTTATCAAACCCTCTAGAAATCGTCAGAAACTTAGGAGATGAGTGGTTTGAATCAGCAAAGAGGGAGTTAGAAAAAAATTCTGACAAGAAAAAATCCAGAGAGAGCCTTTGGAGTGAAGAAGATCGGGATTCCATTCATGGGTCGACGATGAAACTCGATCAATTACGAAAGAATAGCAAAAAAGAAGACAAAAATCAGGCCAACCTTAAAAAATCCAGTACAAACGAAGTTCCCAAAGCTAGGAAAACTAGCAAGGGATCATCAGTTAGTGCACTTAACTTCCTTAGAAGGAAAAAGACGCCAACTTCTACTAAACCAGTAGAATCGGTGGCTGAAGATGACAAAGGTATTAGTACAGATGAGATCATGAACTACACCAAATTGTTCTTAGAATGTGAAAGACGCTTTGCAATAATATCTGAAGCCAGACCCATGAGGCCAGTTGAGACTGACTCAGAAGATGAGCCTCCTACACCAAAACAATTGGCTGAACACAGACGGAGATTAAGCAGGCAAACATCAAGGAGTAAAAGTAAAGTTCGAGGGAAAAGTCAATCTCTAAAAGTGAAT
Source organism: Apamea sordens (assembly GCA_945859715.1). Classification (NCBI taxonomy): domain Eukaryota; kingdom Metazoa; phylum Arthropoda; class Insecta; order Lepidoptera; family Noctuidae; genus Apamea; species Apamea sordens. The sequence goes on along the minus strand of OX244009.1, from coordinate 777,519 downwards.
ACTTTAAGAAAATCTCATAGTGGGACATTGAAGAAGGGAAAGAAGAAGAGTGTCAAAACTCCATCTTCAGGGAGAAGCAGACAAGCCAGTATTGTAGAACAGACTCCCATCGCCAAGAAGAAACGCACAGATTCTTCAAAGCAGAACTCTTGGCTGTTCAGTGGATCTCGAGGTGAGTCATTTGATATTTTGAAACGTTTTAAGCTTTCATCAAATATAGTAAAGAGATCAAGGCTGTAATCATTTCTCTTATATATGTAGTATGCTAAGGACAGAAATTGTTCCGTCTATTTTGTTAGATATTCGCGTGTGTTAGTATAATTTGCATATTATCTCCAAAATAGTGGCAAATGTCACGGACATTGGCAAATTAGTGTCCATAATTATCGCCTGGGTCATATAATTATCTTTACTAATTTTGTTAGGTCACTATGTAATCGTTCTACATTATTATTAAATAGCGTTTACGAAATACTATCATGATTTTTGGTATAAAGACATGTTACGCGGACCCCAAATAAATTGGGATAAAGGCAAGAGATTGATGATATCATGATTTTTGGTATCTTTTAATTCTGGTGGTTTAGTTCGAATATATGCCAGGTTTTTGTTTCATACCTAACAACCTGCATTATTTTTACAATCTTTAACTTCATCAAAGTTGCTACGAATAATAAAGTTTCTGTATCAGACCAAGCGTTTCTCAGTAACTATAAATAATTGTAGTTACATTAAATGCAGTTATCTTAGTTAGTTGATAAGACGTGACCTTACCGAGTCTTACTACGTTCAATACTGGCCACTGCCCGGTGCTGCTGGTTTGATCATCGTTCTTTTATTTTGCTGCTCATAATGCTTGTTGAGGCGTTATTGTAGCACGTTTGTTTTGCTTTGGATAAAAACACCTCTGCAACGGGATCCCTTCTTTTTGCATAATATTCTTTTTCCTATTATACTTTGGCATAACGATTTTGGTATAATTTATTTTGCCATAATAATACTTTGCAATATTTTTTTGACATATAGTTTATGTTGGCATAATTATCTTGAAGGCTAATTTGTTTTGGCATAAATTTAATTCGCATAATGTTACTAGGCCTAATGACTATTAGCATAACAGTATTTAGGCAGACAATTATTAGGTATGATGTTTCCTGATATTTACTACTGTTATTTAATCATATGGTTTAGGTTAGGTTAGAACAGTGACCATTAACGCGCGAAGGCGAGCGAGCGAAGCGAGCGTGCCGCGGCAGCGGCCACCGAGGCCCAGATCCCCTGCATTGTTGGTGAATCATTTGGGTTAGATGAGGTTATTACAGTATGATGATTCTTGATATTTACTACTGTGATTGAATCATATGGGTTAGGTTAGGTCAGAACATTGACCATTAAAGCGCGAAGGCGAGCGAGCGAAGCGAGCGTGCCGCGTAGCGGTTGCCGAGCGCTAGATCCCCTCTATTGTTGGTGTTGTGTGTTGTGGTTTGGATTAGATGAGGTTATAACACAGTATGATGTTTCCTGATATTTACTAAGTCATTACAGAATTTTGAATTTTTTTAAAGGATTATATTACCACTTTGCAATAATACCCTTAGTGACACAATAGTTTTCTGACACCACCGTCCACATAGAAAAATAAAAAAATGATTTATTCTACTTACAATGTAAAGTGCCTACAAAATTTATTAGAGCAATATTGTATAAAAATGTGTATTAGTGTCTAACATTTTAGGAGTTAATTATTATGCTTATTTGTTAAGCCTATAAAAAATATGTTTTAATATCATTATGCGTAAATAAATTTATGCTTTAGAATGTTATGCTTAATCATTATTATGATTAGAGAAATTATGCGTAAGCTGTTATGCGTAAATAATGTTATGCGAAAATATAATTAGGAAAAACAAAAGTATGCCAAGTTATATTAGGTTTTACAATTTTATGCAAATGGATAGGGAACCCTCATGTCAGTCGATTGTTTGCCTATGTTGATAGTTTTATCCTTTAATATTTTATTATGGTTGGTCGTATATTCGTTCAGAATGCAAGACTTGGCTAGTATCGTTCTAAATGAAGAACACACCTGTTATCCGTCATAAATGCTCTCTTTTATGTTTTCTTAAATGTTCGTTTTCTTTGAATCAGTGAGCCGGGGTGTGGGACTTACATGTTTCTGAGAAGCAATTGTTCGGTGTCTCCGGGCATTCTTATGATATGTTATCATCGGTATTGATATACGTGCAGATGATTTAATGCAGCTGTTTTTCCTTTGATGTTTTAACTGCATCATGAATCGGTTTTACCTATACTATCTACATGATTAGGTATTATTGTGGTCTTTTACCGTATAGGTAGGGATAATTACTTATAATATTTTTGTTACATTTTCTTGTCAGTTTTATTCTAGTTATTATTTATTCATTTGTAATCTCTTGATTATCTTTACGTAAACTTACAGACTTTCTACGCAGTCAATTAAAATCATGCAATAATCCTTCTCCCGTATATGGCTACTTCGTTTTCCCTCTATGATCAGCATCTGAATCATATTGTTACCGTTCCATTTCCACTACAGGATTAAAATAACTGCACTCCAATATATTACTAGCAAGATTTGCTATTTATATCAACTACTTGTTTTCGTGACCCGTTTCGCTAAATGTTCTGAACATAAACAATATTTCTTACTTGCAAATATCCCATTTAAAAGTAATATATCATTTGTGATGTTTTAATTGGTTAGACAAAGTAAGAGACTTAAATCACTCGATTTCGTAAGATACATGAACTTTTTACGAGTGATAGATATTGCTGTTTATAATTTTTCGTTACATTTTCTTAAAGAATAGCGAGCTATTCTTTAAGAAAATGGGACTTTTGTCGTTTGCTTCCAGAATTAACCTCTAGTACTACTGTAAAGTAGGACAATGTCATTTTGGTAACAATCCATAAAATTTTAGCGATGTTAGTGCGTAGTGTGACGTACACACGTGTTCAGCAATAGTTGTATGTTGCTCGCATAGAAAATATATCTCTTTGGATTTTTTTATGAAATAATGTTAGACACTAATAGGTTTCGTAAGTGATAAAATTCAGACACTGTTTGGTTACAATTTTTATTTTAATGATTACAATCTTTGATAGATGCTGCCCTTGATATTTTGCTCATACAAACATTTGCTCAACAAGAACTATGTCACGGAACGGACCAATCGAAACCAGTTTACAATTACAGCTCAATAGTCCATTGAGCATTATTATCTGTAGCATTTTCCATACCTCGCATTCCTTGTCTGTCATAGCGGACTAATCGACGATAATGCGTCGGTCACAGAGTAGTACACGAGATCAGCTCCATACACCGAGTGAAACGCACGCACACAAATGCGTACGTACAGCATTCAGCATCATTTCAGCCGAAAGACGTCCACTGCTGGACATGGGCCTCGCCTAAGTGTCGCCGCATAGACCGGTCCGGTGCTTCTCGCTTTCAGCGGATCCCCGCGACTTTTACCAAGTCATCGGTCCACCTTGTGGGATCACCCTGTGAGATCCCAGTCTGTCTCCTCCGAATGACAGCCCTGAGTGCGCTTGCACTTGCTGCGCGTGAAGCAGGTCTTTGCGTGCGTGTGTAGAGCCGACCTTCTGTAATATTTATTCTGTGCATCGGTCTATCGCGGTCAATCGGCCGGCGCTTATTGATAACTCGGCCGGCTTGTCAGTATGTCTGTCTGCAGCCAGTAAGTCCTCTATAAAGCGAAGTGGGTGACACGAATCTAGTAGGCTGTGGATTTATGTTCGGTATTGGATTTGAAAGGGATTTATCGAGAGCTCCTCCAAATCGATTGCATCTGTGTTAATATAAGAGTCCTCAACTGTTTATAGGTTCAGTTTGACTCTTTGTTCAGGATGGTGTCAAAAGTAGTTGGATTGGATTTCATTATGGATCACTATGGATGCGTTTCATGAATTGGGAATTGCCTTGGCTGTTGCTTCGTTAGTTCTAGCTTCAAACAGATCATCAGTAAAGAAGTATAGATCGATTTGATTTGTCTGATTAATCTTCAATTCGTCAAGCATAATATTCTCAGACTTAAACCAAATACCTCCTACATCATTTGAATCCTTCCACCTCCCCTTCATTTAATGAAATTGCTTACAAAGAAGCGCGTCCCCAACCATCGTTAACTCGATTGATATGCGCGTCCTAACTCCGGAAGTCGATATAAATAGTGTGAGCATTGACTCACGCGCACCGAAACGTAACGTATTGTCTCGGAGGCGTTCAGTCTAATTCTGGACGTCTAATAGTAGGGGACTTCTTACTGTATTAGCTTTCTTTGAACTGGCAATTTGTGGATCGTTTCCGGGTCATTTGAGTTTGTCGTCTTCTTGTTTAATGATTTTGACGATACTCAAAAGTAACGTGTTGCAAACTGTAGCCAGAATATCACAGTACCAGTATTTCAGTGGTGGTCCGTACACGACGGGGCTTTCTTTTTTGCTAGCCTATACTGTCCCACTGCTGGGCAAAAACTTCCAGGAACTATTTTCCGGGGCCACTTCGGACCAGCCTTCGTGATCCAGGTCATCTCGCTATGTCTTTCTGGGTCGGCCTCGTCGGCGCCGTCCATCTTCAGTCACTCATTGTGGAGGGACTTACTAACGCGTTATTAACTAGTTTGCGATGGATTGCGTCGTATACGCCATTTATTTACTAGTACTGTGACACTCTGGCTCCTCATTGGCCTTTAACTACATATATCAACTTCAAATCAAATAAACTTCTGCTGGTACGATAGTGTTGGTCTTAAATCCATCTGTATGACAAATGTTCTGTTTGTTTGCCACTTCTTGCTCACGTTTCAAATCTATAAGTCCAGTAACATATTGGCCATTAGTATTCCTATCGTATACATCTTTATCGTAGGGTTTTCCCGGCCTATTGTCATGTTCCGTTTCACTTAACGGAACTGCTTGTTGGATTGCTAAATAGTCTTTATTTTATTTATTAAGGACAAAAAAACAGTTACATGTTAAGTTCAACAATTATAATTAATCACGCAAATAGGTAAACATATAACCCACACCACTGTCCACGGATTAATATAAGAACAAGTTAGGAACGGAAATGAATTAAGTGAATATAAGTTAAGATTGCGGTGAAAGAGAATTTATACATGATGTATGAAGTTTCTGATTTAATATGAAGAGGTTTGTCATCAGAACCATCCGTCATGAGTTCACGATGCTGTCTCGTATCAAAGGCCAGAGTTACTTATATGAATAAATGAAGAGTGTCTGTGGAGTTCCTTGCCCGTTCTTCTCCATAGATACCTACTGCGGTTTGGAGCTTAGATAGAGGTTCGTCTTTCTGACTGACCAACAATTCCTTGACAATTCAAAAGTGCTTGTAATTGGTTAAATGAGGAAGAAAGGAAAGAGACCTATGTATCTATACAGTTTGAAGTATATGTCGGTCTGTCGTTAGATGATTGTTATTCCCATCATCTCATTGAAAGTTTTAAACTGTCACGTATTCATCATTCAAGTAATGGATTCCAATAATATTTCAATGTCAGTAGTTATTCACTTACGCGCGTGCATATTGTTTTCCTTATTCCAAGATATGTGTACATTAATTTATGAACTATTAATTATATTTATTGGTGCCAGGGTCGCCAAGGGCTTGCGTTTGTGTCTGGGCGACCCTCCGCCAGGCGTCTTCAGCGACGTCATTGTTTTCAATTGTGATTTGCGAGTGAATGAACACTGAATGAATGAAATAATAAACATCATTGAGTTGATCCGTCAAAGATAAACTTATCATTTGTTGGGAGCATGAAATAAAATATTCAACATTAAGAAGTATCTTACTATAAACAACGTTATGCAAAAGTAACTAAAGTTCAATTATGGTAGAATTAAATTCTTCGCACTCACTCCTCCTACGGCTCGCCGCAACTTTAAATGATCATACATAATGAGCATATAATGTTCCCACTACTGGGACAAAGGCCTCCCCTCGGTGAGAGGGAGTGGGTCGTAATCCACCACGCATCTAACGAACCGATGCGGGTTGGTAGATGTCACATGTGTAATGGTAACTGTAAGTAGATAAATAAATAAATGTCTTCGAATTTTTGGTTCTGAGACAAGCCGATTTCCTCACGATGTTTTTCTTCACTGTTTTGAGAACACTAGTGATAAATTAAAGTACACAAAGTAAAGTGCCTACCTGGGTTCGAAACCACGATCTACAACTCGTAAGTGGTGGCAGTGACCACCAGTGGTCAGCCTTGCGATCATATCTGGCAAATATCATATCACCGGTTTTGCGAAATTAGGAGTGTAAAAAGACTAGAAATACTGAATAGTCTCTGCCAAAATCCTTTCAGCGATGAAATTGTAATGCAATAGCCAAGCTTTTTCGGGCCTCCAAGTGACACTCGCTAGGCCAAATATTACGCACGCAAAATGGTGGAAAATATTTCAGAGGCCTTACCAGCAATGAGTCATACACACGCGTAGACAGAAAAAACAACGTCAATGATCTATTAATCATTATGCTCTGTAGCTACAGGTAAATGTTCTTTTATAAATTCTAAAAATCTTTGAGTAACATTTATTCTTCGTTCAATATCAGTTGCAAAAAGGATTGCATTTTCCGTGCCAGTTTCTTTTATATCTTTCAGCACTGTTTTGGCAGCTTAAAAAATGGTTTTCGTACTTGTACAACAATGTTTTAGTCGTATTTACGAATTTATTTCGAGCCACTGCTGACGCCCACCGGATAAAAGGATGCAGTTTTGGAAACGGGTCGACGACCAATCGAGGTGCCCATGACGTAAGCACGGCTTTCATTGATTGCGACGTTAAAAAACAACTTTAATGTTCATGCGATAGAGTTTTATTTCATCTGATGGGGGTGAATTGCTCATCCTCCATAAAACCCGTTCATGCTGTAGGGGAATTAGAACTTTAATGAGTAGGATATAAGGTACACAGTGGTGTAATATACTTGATAAAATTGATTGAAGTGGATGAATGGTTGCAAAACCTATTGTTATCCACTCTTTGCTTGAGAACCTATTAATCTGCCAATCTATTGACACGAATACTTTTGTAAATTATGATATTTTCATAGGATAATACTGGGAACATAATAATTACTAACGTGTTGATTACTAAAGAAAACTTGTGGGAGAAAGGAATGAAAACTTGGCCGAGAGAAATGATAAAGACTTGTGACAAGTATCCAACCCACACTGTTGACAAACTTGAAGTGAAATAGAATGAGTATCTTCAAGACCTGGGAATTACATTACTTAATGTTTCTCATCTTACCACCAGAAAACTAGAGTGTTATATGTACATTTTGGGGTCTTAAGTCTCATTCTGACACTTTTGAATCCAAAAATTAGTCAAGACCATGTTCAGACAAAGAAAAATACTATAAAAGAAACAAAAGCTTTGTTACTGACGCAATAACACCATATTTAGATCCCAATTTAAAGATTAAACGCGTAATAAAAGTTACGCACTTCCTTACTGCAAAAGGAACTGCTCAGAATTCTTCCATTAATCCATCTCTTTGCAAAAAACTTTATAAAAACTTGTCACATACACGTACCTACAGGCTATGTGCACATAGAATATCCTTAACGGTCGGCAGCGTGGCGTGACGTCACCGGTTAGATCACCACTAATTGTGGACGTTAATTTGTATGAGCTGTGCAAGCGCATGGTGTGAGTGGGAATATTTATATGGGAATGGGAAAATTTGCGAGAAAGTTGAAATAAAGTAAGAAAGTGGTTTTGATAAAGAAGGCGAGTATTTGGGGAGAGCTAATTCAACTGTTATAGGAAAATTAAATTATACTGCCTTCTAAAATACACGTAGGTATTGTATCAGTTTAGTATATACTAGCAGCATCCGCGGTTTCATCCGTATAAGTCTCGATCCCATGAGAATATCGGGATAAAAAGTATCCTATGTCCTAATCCAGGTCATCATCTACCCTTGTGCCAATATTAATTGAAATCTGTTCAGCCGTTTTAGTGTGAAACAAACAAACATACAAAAAATCTAATCTTTTCTCTTTATAATATTAGTTAAGACAAGATGTAGGAGTAGGTTTTCTCAAAATGGGAAAATCTTTGTGGCTAGATTGATTACTTAGAAACTAGTAAACAGCACATTAAATCTAATGTGATTGATTATGCTTAGAGAAATAATAAATGGTTTCTTGTAAACTGTATGTAAGTGGGTAATATAGGATGATTCAATAATAAATGGAACCCTTTTTCACTATACAGGATGTTATTGACAGCCCTCCGCAAACTGATAGGGTGGCTTCAGTACATCATATTAAGATGACCGGTACATGTAATTCTTTAAGGAACATTAAGGGAATCCAAAAAACCAGATTTGTTTTATTACCTCACACGCAACGTATCGTTACCGTGGCAAAACGCACGTAGCGGACGGCAGCGCAGCGAGCTTGAGCGAGGCTGTTTTCAGCTGTTTTATTTACATAAATGTAGTGTTGCATACAGAGAACGTAATTTTACATTGAAATAAAGGAATATCAGCAGAAAAAACGGCATATTTTTTTTTTCCTGAGAAAATTTCCGGTGGGATATGATTCAGAATAAGGAGCTGAATCAATCCTGTGTTTTTGTGGAGGGCTGTCAATAACACCCTGTATAGCACGTTCGAATTCTTAATTTATTATGTAACCTATCTTGGAAGACGCTGGTGTCTGTGATAAAATGATTTTCATTAATTAGTACAGGCACCAACGATACACTTTTGTAATGTTCATTTTGAGTTGGAAAATTGTTCTGTGAAACTTGAATGTGTTTTTTTCTGAAAATAAATTTATTATAATTATTATAAACCTATGTGTCAGTGACACAAATCATTTTCAGTCACATAAGTGATTCAAAATTAATCGTTAAAATGTCTTACATAACGAAGTACGAGTACACACGGCTACACATGAAGCTATGCAAAACCAGTATTAGCTGACCGTTCATTGTGAGAAAATATCATACAAAGTGAGGCCAAGACAAACTGGTTTTGTATAGCTTGACGTGTAGCCGTGTGTACGTTTAAGAATTTCGGAACAATTACCATTTTCTTTTCCACTCCGTTTTTCCCAAATTGGTTCCGTTTTACCTTTCTTGTGACGAAGTTTAGTTACCGAACAGTTTTACTAGGATTCTTCTGTTAACGGTAAAGTTTATTGTTTGAAGCCAAGGGGAACGGCCTAAAAACTCTGAACCAGAGAATCCGTACAAAAAAAAGGTTGTGATTGCGATCCAACAATAAATGTTACGAGCTCTGAAAGTTGTATTTCACGTTGATTAGTTTGTAGGGCTTTTTTGATCACGTGGAAATTCTAAAGGCGTTCAATTTTTGCTGCATGGAAGGGTTGTGTTTAAGGACCAATTCTTTTCCTCGTTCAAGGTTTATTTACTAGCAAAATGATCGCTGATTGTTTTGTTCAACATTTTCTTTCGTTGATTGTTATACATGTGGTATAATAAAGAATAAGTACAGTTGAATCCAAGAGCTGCGCTAGTGTCAAACAAATCGGGTCTATTTTTGCAGCTTTCACTTCTCGCATCTATATTTTCTGTGGTGTTTTCGTTTTGTCATTTTCATTTGTCATCCGAAGTTGGCACAACTTCACACCGACTCATCAAGAAGCATACCGGGTGGCAGAAACATCGACGCGCAACCTGTGACCATGAATTCAGCACATGATTTTAGACCCCTTAGTGTAGAAATTTTATGTCAATTATCAAAAAAAAATAAAAAAATCTGCTGTTTCATAGGAAAGTGCAAATACCTACGCGGTCAAAATGTATAGAATAGCTAACTTTTTTCAATCAATCAATCATTTTATTGCATAATATGGGTTTACAAAAGATGTTGCACAGGTACAGTTTCACCATATTCAGCTATGTTAGCATGCAAATTATATTAACAATACAATATTGTCATAGTAAAGTCAAAACAATAAAGTTATTAAATAAAAGAAATCATTAATAGTCAATCCATTACAAAAAGTCGAAAGTCATAATGGTAAAAAAATAAATTAATGTCAAGAGTAAGATTTAAATTAATTGAATTAAAGTAAATTAAAATATATGCTGTGTAATTAATGTATGGATAATAAAAATTTGGATTGCTATAGATTAATTAATTCGTTATCAACTTAATTGCATTACAATTTTTAATAACCGATGAAATCTGTCGACGTGAGGGTGTTTAGAATCGTGTGCTGAATCCATGGTAACAGGTTGCGCGTCGATGTCCCTGCACCCTGTATAATATCTACTACTAATATTATAAAGAGGTCGTTTGTTTGTAGAGTAATCTCCGGAAAGCTACCTGTCGGATATGAAAAATTCGTTTTGCATTCGATAACCCAATTCTTGAGGATGGCTATAGGCTAGTTAACATAACGCTAAGATTCTTAGGAAACCCAGTCAAAAAGAAAAAATAAAACGAAGTAATAGTGCGGACAGGCGATGCGATGCGACGAGGTGGGTCGGGCTGACAAGAAATTTCACGCGGACGAAGTCGCGAGCAGAAGCTAGTTACATATAACACACAATGTATAATATTACCTCTAATAACTCATTTAGTAGGGAGCAGGGCAGTCATATCCTAGCCACAGGATGGTGCGGCTTCCGCATTGTGTCATACAATGCTTATCATTCTGGCATTGGTACTTGTTGTATATGGGATCACTTGTTTTATAATAGGCGTACCGAATAGTTGATGTTACTATTTTTATATGTCACGTGGCATTGATAATGGTACTGCTTTGGTGTAGTCCTACTTGTATGGTTTTTTAGAGTATAAGTAGTATACAGGGTGTTATTGACAGCCCTCCGCAAACTGATAGGGTGGCTTCAGTACATCATATTAAGATGACCGGTACATGTAATTCTTTCAAGAACATTAAGGGAATCCAAAAAACCAGATTTGTTTTATTACCTCACACGCAACGTATCGTTACCGTGGCAAAACGCACGTAGCGGACGGCAGCGTAGCGAGCTTGAGCGAGGCTGTTTTCAGCTGTTTTATTTACATAAATGGAGTGTTGCATACAGAGAACGTAATTATACATTGAAATAAAGGAATATCAGCAGAAAAAACGGCATAATTTTTTTTTTTTCCTGAGAATATTTCCAGTGGGATATGATTCAGAATAAGGAGCTGAATCAATCCTGTGTTTTTGTGGAGGGCTGTCAATAACACCCTGTATAAGTTAGGTTTTATACCCACGTGTACTAATGTTCAAATTGTAAATATTCGTATGCCGCTATTAGCGGCAGATGTGTCCTGAACTTATCCATATATACCAACCATCTTTGTATCTACCATATCCGATAAATAAATGACTTTGTCTTTGTCTTTAGAAACGACTATCTTCTGGGTGAAGTTATCTATGTCTATTCTTCTCCTCGCTGGCACGACAGTTATTAAAATTTTGTTGGCGCAAAACTTCGGCACTTCCAAGGCGTTATCGGTGGCAGTGCAGTGTCTTATTGTCATTGGTCTTAACCGTTTTTATTAAAGTCAATAAGTACATTACACCGATGGCATAAACATTAGGTAGGTACTGTGAAGGGCTAGACGAGCCCTTCGAGGTACCGGGAGGAATCAAACAATGATAGGATTCCTTTAAGTTTAAGTATATTGACAGAACGTCTTTACATATTTCCGACTAAACTAACACTACATAAGGTTGACTTTACAAATTGACAGCTCATGAGTGATTACCAACGTGTTTACCAAATGTGGTGATAGTGTACAGCAACAGCACTTAGCATAGTTGTGTCCTATTTCTGTAGGACGGTTCATCTTGTTGTTGGTATCATCTGTATTAGTAAGCCTTTGAATGGTCACCCTTTTAACATTTACTGAGTAGAGCCATACATTCACATCGCAACAAAGGGCTTAAATCAAATGTCATTTATCCAAATTAGGCTGAGAATCAGCACTTTTTGAACGTCAAAATTACATAAGACAGTCCCCCAAAACGCCTGCCCTTCACCACTCTTCCTTCTTCTTGCTTCCTTGCTTCTTCCTTCTTGCTTTCACTGGGAAGAAGTGGCGCAACAAACTGCCCAGCAGGTTACGGTAGCCTATCCTATTGACATATCTCTTCATAAGGTCTGCCGTCTATTATACGCTGAAGGAAGACTACTTAATATAATTTACCGTACGGCAAGCCGTTGTAAGTGGGAAATAAGTAGTTTTCATGTTTGTAGGCGAGGAAATAGCAATTTAGTGTCTATTTTAGGCTCTATATTATTGCAGTTGCTATTGCAAATAGCTTCCCGTCCATTGTCGTGGGTAGTTGGATAATATTGCTAGTAACGCCATCTATCGGCTGCTTCGAACAACTTTTGTTTATAAATGCTATTTTATATATTTTTTATGGTCGTCGTAAAAGTAAATTGATTTTGCATGCTCTGTATTTTATTATTTTGTTGTTTACAGTTTGTGGTACTGTTAACCTCTTAGATGGAGTAAAATAATGTTTGTCACGCTTTTAGTCTCAAATACATGCCAGATAATATGAAACAAAAAAAAAATGCTTCTGTACTGAGTTTTCAATAGTCATTATGAGTGACTTTAACGTTACTGGCGAAATGTTTGTGTACTATACACTGTTGCTTCACCCTTTGGTAAATTATGGCGTGATGTTATATATATGGCAAATTGGGTTTTGCCTGTACCTAAGAAGTAGGGGAATAACCAAATTATGAATTATGAATAAAAGTTTATCTCATTAACCGACTGTGGCAATTAAAAAAAAATATTATTAACGCTGTATAATTCTTACCGCATTTTCCTTCATTATGTTACACACTGTGATAACTTATTGTACCTACAAACATAACCTCACGCGTCTTTCCCAAGGCTGTAGGCAGAAACACCACGTGATTACGAAACGTGGTACGATTCTTTCATACTCCTTTTTACTTCGTACACGTTTATACATATGGTTGACTTATTAAAATAACCTGTATATTAGTGTAAATAGGTGAACACGTTTGCTGAATAATCATATGAAAAATAGACAAGACGAACAAATAGGTTCATTGTCCATGATGCTACTCAATTTATTAACTACTTATTAACAAGTTTGTGTTTGAGCACAAATACTATTGCAGTGACATTCTGGCTACTCAGTACTCATTGGTGTTTTCAGTTTGTAACTAATTTTTCATCAATCTAATGTCACTGCGCAATGTTTTTGACCGTTGAGGTTAGTCTTTGAAAAGACGCTCGTGATTACGTTTACTTCTGCCTTTTCTGATACCACTCTTTCGACCAGCGATATTTTTTTTTATTTACTAAAAGTCACTGGTGGGTGCAGCCACATTCTGGTCTGACATCTTCCCCACGAAACATTATAGGTATCGACGACGCCAGCACATCAAGCTACTACAATCTGTCAAATTTCTTAGATTTTCAACTTTATGGCTAAAGCATTAAGGTTCAAGGTTGATTGGGAAAGTTTGACAGTTTCGGGTACTGGAGTCTGTACTTTAGGCAGGTTTGCTAAGCTTTGACCCTTATAATCAAGGAGTGATTCAATAATATTAGATATGCCATAAATAGAGATTTAGCAATGTTATCATAACGGTTTTTTGTCTCATACCGCAATGCTAATGATTTCCTTTGTCCTTGTATTTGAGGAAGATCTGCCTACTGATTCATCCATTTTTCGTATTCTTAAATGAATAACTGCTACATTCTAGTCAAATCTAAAGACCAGTTCCAGTTTTAGTGTAGTTGTGGGTCGTTGTGTTGTGTCATCTTACGATGTTGCAACGATGATATTAGTGTAGAAATTATTTTATTTTGTTTTAAGTCTATTGAATCCGGGTTACTCGAATAAAGATAAATCCAAATGGCGCTGTACGAAATTAAACTAGAATAATATTTTTTTTGTTGTAATGACTTCTTGTTATCAATACTAATCAATTGTTGCAATGACTAAAGTACCATTTCATCCACATTTCTTACGAAAAGAATTACGTAAGTATAAATAAATATATATCTTAGTACCACAAACTCACAACAGATGTCGCTATACAAAATGTAACGCTATCCCTTTCTCTCCTCAGGCGAGTCCCGACGCGAAGGCTCCACGGACGAGCCGACGGCGCCGGACGCTGACGTCGATACCAGCGATGCCAACACCAAGGAGCCTGATAAGGATAACAAGTAAGTGCTAAAAGATTGTTGAAGGAAAGCTCTATAGGGAGTTGCTAAAGAATTGTGTGAATTAGGATCCTCTGGTTCATGCCAAAGGTGTTGTAAAATCTTTCCCCAATATTCATAAACGTTGCTTAATGTTAAGTAGCAATTAGCGACTGTTTAACCATACATTTTTGACATTTGAACGTCACATAACTTTAATTATCACTCGAACCGGGACAGTTCGACTAAGTATTAACACCTTCACGAAATTGGAGAAAAGAGAGCTAGAAGTGCATCAAACATTATGTAAAAAGGCTCTAAATAAACTTAGCATTAGAATAAGTACATAAGAAATTCTATTTACCAATAGAACTTAAAGCAAATTGAAGTGTAGCTCACATCACAACTCGTAGCGCCATCTATCATGAAGTGGCTAGACTAAACGTGTTCGTAGTACGGTCACTCGCCGCTAGGTGGCGCATATATAGAAATTGAAGTTATGTCTTTTCTTAGATATTTATTTTATTCTGGGAAGTCGTTATTTTATGGGATTGTTTATAGTTTGAATAAATTAAAGAACGATTTTCATTATAAGATAACTGTATTAAATAAAATTCAATTATTTTTATTAAACCAATCCACTGCCTTATTAATATTTAACATTTAGTTACCTTTGTTAATAGGGAGGTCCTGGATTCGATTCCTGCATTGTAATTATGAACATGCTTGTAAAAAAAATATATTATTGCTTCATATTGTGTCCGATAGATGGCGACAGAGTCACCTACCATTTAGGGTTTTTTAAGTTTGTTTCGTTGGCCGTAAGTACTATAAAAGCCTCTAATATACTATTGACGCCAAACTCGTATAAGTTTTGAATGTCCTAACATTTATTTTGTCATTCTAGCTGGCGCGCCCCGGCGCCCAGCGCGCGCGGCGTGAACCGCGCGGAGAGCTGCCGCGAGCGCGACGCGCCGCGCCGCGGCAAGCACCGCAACGCCAGCGACCCCAACCGCCTCACCGCGCACAACAACCAGTATGTACACATTTCTTCTTCTTAGCGTTTCGATGTAAATGTTTATCGAGTTGGCCTAGAATTAGCTACGACTTTGGAGCCATCAGTAGCGTCCATCAGGTCCTGTAACATTCAGGCTTCAGGAATGTTTAAATGTGCAATACACTTTGTATACTTAGGGCTAAGTTTTCAATCGATAGATAATTTTTATTCGTGGAATAAAATTGATGTCTGACGGATTTTGTATGGAAGAACTGTCAAAAATTCAAAATTATATAAATCCAAAATTGAATAAAATTCTCTAGCGTTGGAAAAATCAGCCCCTACTTCGAATTTTTAAATCTAGATATTCAACGAAAACAAATGCAACAATAAAAAAAAATGCGCCTTGCCTCCGTGTGTTTAGCTGGGATAAAGAAAGTAATACCTAGTTTTATCTACACATTATTTCATTTATACATTCTTTAAAAAATTACCCGTCATTCAATATCAATATCGAAACGAACCAAAATACTTACTTCAATATCAAAATAAGAACGCATTCCTTACATTCCTTATCAAAATAGTATTCTCGTATACTCGGGGACGAACTATTCCAATTCTTTTTATTTCCTGAAGCCGACAACGACAAACAGACTGAAAAACGTCCTAACTAAAACCGATACCACTCCAATATAAACTTTATTGTTTACTTTATAAAGAGCAATTTTGTACAAGCGCCATCTGTATGTCTGGAATGGTGTTAATTTAATTATTTTAATTTTAAACCTTATTTATAGCAGTGTTGTGTTTATTTTTGGTTGATAAACATTGGATGGCATTGTTTTCAGAAGGATAGTGTTTGTTTTTGTGGTTTATCCAATGTTAGTTTGACTGTTATTTTGTAATAGAATCTATGAAAATAGCAGAAGGCCAAGGCGTAATTAAAAACGTTCAAAATCACAGTCGCAATCTCATCTCAGCGACAATCAACGTCAAAAACTTGTAAAATATGTGGGGAAATTAGAGGTATTTTTGACAGATTGAGACAGATCAGACTGTGAACGTTCTTAAAATGACAAGAATCGCCCCTCAGATCTTTCTCTTGTAACCATTTTAATTGATTCTGTAAGAATCAATTAAGATAATATGAGAGTGTAACGACGCATCTGATCAACCGTGAAAATGTCATCTTGTAGTTTATCTAAATCTATTATTACCGTTATAGTCTATTACAAAAGGTACATTTCAAGAGAAACGTCATTTGGTGCAAAACCCTATGTTACAAAACTGTTACATCAATATCAAATTCCAGTTAAATCATTTGTATACCTAACTAATTAATTTAAGCCCATGAAATTCATCAGAATTTCCACTGAACACATAATCTGGACAAACCAAGGGAATTTGATCTCCAATGTACATACATGAACTTCACAAGAGAATAGAGTCCTTTTTAGCTTGGTTTCATCTGTCCAATATTTACCCAGTATATGTTGAACTTCCAGTAACCTGACATCAATTCCTACTCAGATATCTTGCTATATTGGTCGCTATCTGTTCAAAATTGACCAGTTTAAACTGAACTTTCGTTACATCAAATAACTTCGTACCTACGTATCTTGTGGTCTTGGTTAACATGGCTAATATTACTTGGTCTATGTGTAGGAAGGTAGTATTAGTATCAAGGGGTCTTGTGAAAATGGTAGCTGGAATGTGCAGGGTGGTAGGTGTAATGGTTACAGTTTTCAGTACGAATCCAGACGCGATCGAACGCGCATTGCGACGATTTTTCGTACTATATTTTATGAACACAGTGAATTTTTTTGAAAGAAAATATTTTTTGAATTAGGTAATGGTTGTGGTGGTTGTTTGGTTTTTGGAGTGAGATTAGATTTGTGGTTTTACGATGATAGTTGTAGTAGTAAGTATATTGAAGTTGGCAAAACTTTGTTTTTTCAAACTGAACATAATAGGACCTCCTTTTTTATCGTTTTTTTTATTGTTTACAAAACTAAAATTACAGAATTCTGCCCATTCTTTGTTTAGTGTTATATTGCTATAAGTTACTATAATTTTTAAACCACAGAGAGGTGGCCAGTGTCCCAGCAGTGGGAACATTATAAGCTGATTATGATAATGATGACCAAAAGCAATAAATCTCAAATCTGCATACAACAACGTTTAATATAATTTAATTTAATTCATTTTCCTGTGTTAGCGTGGTTTTTCGTTGGTTATTTTAGGATAATGATTTAATTAATGATAACATTATTTAGGGATACATTAACATGTGCACAACAATTTATTGCGTTGTTGTATTTACATTATATTGAACACATGTAACAGCATTCGCACTTACAACGTAAATACAGTCAAATGGAGATACGATGTAAACAATTTAGTTACGATTAAATTGGATATAGATAAGACAAACCATCTTCATAATTCTCTTGCCCTTTATTCTCTTGTTCTTATTCTGACATTTTTATAATTTTTTGACAATTTGTTTTTTTTTTGTTATTGTGTTGATGAATATTTTAATTTAATTAGTCACAATTTTATTTTGGGTTTTTATCTGTTTAAATTTTAATCAATCAATGTCAAAAAAAAAACAATCAATGGTTCTGTTTTTGATGGTTTTTAAAATTGTTTTTAAGTAATTTAAATGTATGAGTTTTAAAACTATGGACTAGAGTTATGTCTGAAATAAATAAATAATTATTATTATATAATTATTTATCCCACTTTATTTGTGGTCGGCGCAATAAGTATATGTCTTTTCCATCCATACTTCTCTATTAGTCGTCATCTCGGTAGTCACCCCTTTCTAGCCATATCATTTTTTACACAGTCCATCCATCGGTTATACAGAAAAAAAATTAACCAGTGCGCAAACTGTCACCATGAAATAGAAAATTACGCGGTCAAAATGTATGGAGCAATTAATACTTTTTTTAATAACCGACGCAGAATTTCTACGCTCGAATGAATTTAGCGGGGTTAGGGCTTCACTGCCTTAAGGGTTTCAATACACTGCAAATGTAATATTTTCCAAAGGTGCATCAAAACTTGTCACGAAGAGCCATTGCCTAGGCGATAGTTTCCATTACACACATTGATATAAGAGCCTAAGATGTTGATACGCGATGCGTGCTAACAATAGACAATCAGTTCTTATGTTCCCGGCTCCATATTTAATAACACCTCTATAGGATTCGTTATTCTGTCCTCCAGATTAGTTTATAAACTTATTACATGCAAGCGCCTTGTATGATTATTTTACTATAGTAACTAGCTAAGTAGTAACATTTGCTTCTAGTATCTTGCCAACCCGCACTGGGCTCGCGTGGTGGATTATGGCCCAGTCTCTTTAAGAGAAAGAAAGAAAGAACCTTTCCTAGAAGCCTCTGATCAATAATACTGTTGTCAAATCGCATTTTAGCTGTTATTGGCTGACCAATAATATAACATTGATCGATATATTTGGCTTTAAAATTTTAATCATATACCATACTTTCGGCCCCCATGAGTCGGGACGGAAATAGCGCTGAATATTCAATAGATTTTTTACAATTTTACTATATGTATTTACATTATTTAAGTAATGCCTTAACTTCCTCCCTATACCTTCTAATTCTGATTCAAATCGAATTTCATTCACAATGCATTGGCTGTCAATTTGACACTTAGGTATTGAAACAAACTATAATCGATTCAGACCTCTACAAATAGTAAGATCTCTATATCAAAACTTACATAGACAGACACCCCTGCAATTGTTCTTCAGCAAATCATATTAAAATCTCCAGCAGCCTACCCCTTCCCTTCTTCCTTCCCTTATCTCCGATGTCGGATGCGTCTCGACAACTACCGGGCGATGTTTACTCTAGCCGGCCATTGTCTCATTGTTGCGAACGTAAACACCCGTCATATTGTGTCAGTCACAAGCGGAGGATTTGTATACGAGTCTGATGGGAGTTGTGAATTTAATTGTAGATATTGTAAAGTTTTGGGTGTGATTGAAATGGGTTCTCGACATGAAGCGCGGGCGTTTTTAGGGTACTGCCTTTTGTAATTTGGACGTTCGAAAAGTGCTGATTCTCAGCCTAATTTGAATAAATGATTTTTGATTTTGATTTTAATACTGATGATTTTTCATTTTAGGTTTTCGTTCTGGGGTTTACTGTGAAAGTATCATGAGTCTAACCCTTTTCTACGACATACTACTTCCTGCTACATGATACCATTTTTTTAGGCGTAGCTTGTTCATCTTCCATGCATCTCTTAACTGTCACTTCAGCAGTCACCTTTTCAGACGTTCCTCTTCAAGATCATCAACAATCACACATATCTATTGATGTTGTATTTCGAATCTTATTGCATCTGGGGTATTTCGCGACTGATTTTCTCCAAAGTATCTGGGTCATTATTTAACCAGTCTATCCAAGAATACAAACAGACAATTTGAACCAAATACGCGTCTAGAACGACAGCGTCTGCGAATGTTTGAAGCTCGGCGGTTCATGCTCGGTTGAGGTTTGGCGTTATGCCAACCTTGTGTGGTGTCAATGATGAGAATTTGGAGACATCGAACTGGACTGTTTATTCTTCGTCATTTTTACCTTTGTCATAGTTTTTGGGCCTTCTTTGAATTAATCGGTCGTGAAATTTTGGAATAGTATCTTCATTGTATAATGGAGTTTCTTTTCTTTTTTCAAGATTATCTCTTTCAATTGACCTATTGGCGTTTTTCAGTATTTACATCTTTTTTACTCCAGTTGCTTTTTCAGGTCTCAATCATTTCAGTCAGTCTTTAATTATTGCTATTTGTTTGGACTGTCACTTGTCACTTGCCTTGTCCCACGTTGTGCCATAATAACTGAAGCTGTCCCTTCCGCATTCATTTCAACCCAGCTGTTTTTCATTAGTCCAGCCAAATCTTATCACAGCATCGCGATGTTTTAAAAAAAAACTAACTGGTTGATAAATTATATCGTCGGTTTAGAGGTTACCCCCACAAATTACATAACATTTTAACGATGTTACTCACATGTTTCCTAGAGCTTAACACGTTGACCATCACTTCCGTTGAACACCTCGTAACTCATCACTCGCGGCAATTTGTTACGTTTTATTGATATATTATGTCACTTGAGCGTGCAAAATAATATTTTATCACCTACTATATTTAGGCTATGCTTACAAAATGTATGTCTTATAACATCGACTTTGCCTAGTTCGCAGCAAAAGTCCGCGTTGATATTATTCGTATTTTTTCCAGCTTTCATTCGGGGTTTATTTTGTTTTTCAACTAGTGTAATAATAGTTGTAATGTTTTGGTGATTAGGATTTCCCAGTGTTTTTGATTTTGATAGCTTTTTTATGGGTCCTAATGATGTTTGTGACATTTTTTTATTTTTTTAGAGCAGGAGGTAAATATTGTTTATAATGTGAAATGTAAATATTTACTAAAACTTCTGACACATGGTTTAATTTCAGACACCGTAATTTAAGAGAGGAAAATACCGAAAAATTACTGTAATATTTTCATGAATCACAAATCATAATATCTCTTTGAGTAGGTTTCCAATCTTTGAATATACATCAAAGAACGAATGAATGCGGAACTGTGAAACAATAATTCAGAATTCATTTTGAAATACGCAACAACAGCTTTCAACCAATTTATTCTACAAACAATAAGAAAAACTTCAACAGTTTCACAAAGTCGCCCATATAAAAGTATTTTTTTTATCAAAACATATATATTTCGTTATAGCAAAGTATCTGAATCCTACAACCTTCATTATTTGCTTCCTGCACGTTAGTGTAAATCTTCCACTACGCACGATCACATCGTCTGGTTATACGCATTCATTTGTTTTTCTGTTTATATTACAACCGCCAGTGCGTTTTATATCCGATCGAATTATATTCTCGTTATGTGTGTGAATCGTTGTTAGCTACTAAATAAATAAAACAGGAATCTTGTGTAGTAATATTGGAATTTATATTGGATCTGATTGTAACCTTTTCTAGAATCGAGCTGTTAGTGTTCAGCAAATTTCCAATTCCATTATATTTGCTATCGAATATTCAACTATACTATTTTTATATCATTCTACCACCCTGATACTCTAAATTAACGAGAAGCAGCTGGATTGCCCCTAATTGTCTTGAAGACATCTATATCCTATTTCGAAGGATACCATCTGCTTTTCAACACTAAAAATAACGCGATTGATGTTAATTCTTAATTAGTTTCTCAAGTTGCTTTAAATGTATTATTACTCACCCAAAAGATCCCTATAACATTTTTTTCTTGCATACAACTTTGCTTTTATATTTTTGTATAGCTCTGACTTCCAATTTGTACCTCTAGATAAGTTTTTTGTGGTTGTAGACAGTTATGCATCTCTTGGGACACATTGAGAGTATATTTTACCCTCTTTGGTCTTTTACCTTTTTGCAAATATGTTGTTGTCCTGTTCTCTCACATCATCAAATAATTTCCATAGGCCATCAGAATTAGTTCCATTACATTTTCTGCATATCAACAAGCTTAATCAACTCCATGTCCTACTTAAAGGATTAGTAGAAAAGTGTGCACTTATTCCGTTGATAACAGTAGATACGGACAATTTTGACTGACACCAACTTTCATGGAAAAATACAAAAGCTGCGTAGCTGATTTCATTGCTCTACTGTGATTTAGATTTGTTTTATCTCTGACGTAGTTTTAGCTAGTATACCCTTAAATATGTTCTATATTTCGAATAGAGTGTCTATGACGTCAAGGGAGCATAACTCTTCTTAAGCGTCAAATTAGGTGTCAATAAATCTTGCCTCGTTGGCAATTTGTTTAACCCTTTCTCAGCCTGTCCATCTTTATCTTCGTACGCCGTTTCTTAAGTAAATTCTGTGTAAGCAATATTGACTGACTGAACACTTTCGACGATTAAGTCTTTATTCTCATCTCTTTCTTGATTTTAACTGAATTTTGCTTTGATTTGGCTGTAGCTATTAATAATAACATCTTTCTGCTCACCATAGAGACCTTGATGGATTAGTGTAGTATATTTAGCATTTATATCCGGATTATTAATGTCTGATCTGTTCACTACAAGGTTGAGCTTCATCTTCATTTCTCATACGTGACATGGGTCACTAATTTGCACTTGAAAATTAAGAAATTAATTATTTCCTCCCTCTTCTCATTTACTATTTAAAAACATGACCGGGTCGATAGAATCTTCAAGGTTCACGTTCGTTTTAATTTCTTGTACAGACGCCAGCAGGTCTATCTACCCGAAACTGTCAAATTTTCCCAATCAACCTTAAACCTAATACATTAGCAATAAAGTTGAAAATCTATTAAGACAGGTTAGTAGCTTGATGTGCTGGCGTCTGTACATACAGTTTTTCAGTAATTTCCCAGAGATAAATATTTCTTCTTGGTAATCGATTGTTTACTATTAAGAAACGTGACAGAGCCAGAATTTCCGTATTTCCGTCCTCTTTTACGTCGTTGTTTTTCAATAACCGTCTAAAAGCCATAAAACATTCACAATTTGGTTCCGAATATCTAGACTATGTCGAATGACGGCACCGATTCGCAGAACGAGTGCTTCTGTACGGGTAATTATTTCATCGCGGGCTAGTCGACGGAAATAGTCGCTGGGTCAGATGCTAGGCTTGCCCCTGGCTACCTGGAAGTTATCATTGAGGTGATATATGGAGAGCCCAAAATATTACAAATGACAAAGTTTTGCCTGACCAGAACCTACACTCAGTGAAACAAGAAGAGGATTATTTTAATTTTAATATCTGGCCTAGAAACCTAGCTATTTTGGAGACTCCAGTTGATTTAGTCCTCAAAAATTGAACACTAAATTGATTTCATGCTCCAAAATTCCTTGAGCATCATCAAAATGATAAACATCCTCCTGCCATCAATACCAAACCCTGAAAAGGAAGGAAACAGATTGGAAACGCTTGAATCTGACGTTAGATATCGTAATAAAATTTATTATATAACCAATTTCGTTTGATGATGAATCACTGTAAATGATTTCAGAATATATAGGTCGATGGCCAAATTATCAGAGGGATTTATTCGCCAACCGAAAGGGTGTACTTCTTTATCCTTTGATCGGTTGCCAATACCTAGCCGCTGCACTAATAAACTAAAAAAAATTATAGTTTTAATTACTCCGTCCTTCATACGAAATAGATTTTATTTGTCGTCGTAATGCTGTGATATATTGAACAAACAGTTTGATATTCTGAATCGCATTGCATTTTTTGCTTCAGAGTTATTGCAAGCTATTTGTGTTCGTCAGGAATTTTACAGTGGGAGCCGTGTCCGGCTCCCATGTTTTCATTCATATTGTTTTGTTATTTATAAATAAAACTAACTTTAGGTGCCCTAAAATCTTGCTCGTTTTAAAATCTTCTGCATAAATCTTTCTTAATGCAACAATAGCGTTTCTGACATCAAACAGAGCATTCAGGACTGTATTTCAATGGTCAGTTTAATGTTTAGTTATAAAACATTCTAGTCCAGCAGCCGATTAGCGTTCATTGCGGCCCATCGACCTCCCCTAGACCTCGGCGACAATCAACCGAACCAGGATATTACCATAATCACACGTGTGCTTTGTTGATTCACATTCGTCTAGTTTTTGCTCCCGCGTCCCACCTGCCCACTCATATACTTACGTAACAGCATGACTCAAAGCAACTCTGTTTACGAATCTTCCAATAACAGCTTAATTTCAGCGCCAGATTTAAATTACTCTCCTATCAATTCGTGACAGCCATGTTTGAAAGCTGTCAGAGCGACGTGCGTTTGCGCGGGAACCCGACGCAATCCGGCTCGCTATACATCACATTGACCCATTCCCGCATTCTATTCTTGTAGCCGGAACACGTTATTATATAAAAAATAATTTAGGGGCAGTGACATGATTCATCTTTTCGAATATAATTTTCCAAGAGTTCAGTGTATGATAAAGGTTTATATGACTGCTATTAATCTTACCCTGAATTTGATACGTTAATTCTGAGCTGGGAATAATTTTAGCAATAGTGATGGCTGGCATTGATCTTCGCATTAGATTTTTAGAGCGACCTCCGTTGCTCGATTAAATAATATTCCAACCTTTCTTCTTGTTTATATGAATGAATCTAAGTCTTGCTGATGACAGTTATGTCTGCTTTTTTAATTTAATTTCCGCAGCGTGACCTTTCTAGCCATCTTACAAACATCTCAAATTTTCTTTTGTGGTCTTGTAAGTTTGGTTTTGGCGTCTCATATTTTTAATTATTTTTTATTGTGGTTTTCTTTGACATTGATTACACAAACGTTTCATAATTTTCCGTTCCTTTATTTTAATTTTCTCGTTTCTTTTGCAAATCCGTCTCAAATCTTTCAGAACCATCTCCTCGTGTTTCCGTGGCTGATGAAACATTTTTCTCTCTTTCTTTTCTTTCACCAGTTCATCCACTAAGTTACGTAAGCTACACGTGATTAATGGAGGCTTACCATCGGTGTCAAGTGGGGCTACGCTCGCGGAAGTCACTCGACTCTCGAAGCCGTACAATGGCAGCTATCATATTTGTCGCTACGTCTTAGTGACGTATGGATGCCTTGTTCGGTAGTTGTTTCATCAGTTCCTGGGGTATTGTAAGTTATCTGGTTCTTTGATTTCTGCGATCTTGAAGGTTGAGAGAAAACTGTTAAAGTTTTTTGAGACCGTGTTGTAAACTGTCTTTAATCCCGAATTTGACAAAATCTTTTTCGATCAGTGTTAGAAATGAGTTATCCCTGATTTCTAACACTCTGATTAGTTAAGTTCCTTTCAATATTATGCGATTGACAACAGATTAAACTGGAAACTACTTACACTTCCCAAATTCTAAAGGTTCCCCTTTATAGTTTTGTCTGATGACCGAGAATGTTTGTTTGTGAAACACATTATGCTTGTTTGGATACAGTATCTAAACTTGCAAAACACAAAAATATGATAGAATACTCTATAATATGCAAACCATACAAATCACAGATACGAATGTAGAAATGTTACATAGGGTGACACATTGGGCGGTCTTATCGCTAAAACTTATCGTTTAAAGACAACCTTTGGATGGATTGGAAGAGTTCAGTTTATTATTTCAGTCATTTGCCACGTTCATTCACTTTGGAGTACTCGTCGTGTTTTTCCATCTTCAGTCCTTATTAGAGGAAAAATCCACGCTCATACCAGTTTAAACCCCGAGCTAATTGATGTGTGCAAACAGTGAAACAGCCACCCATCCCCGCCGCGCCCACATTGACCCAGCGATTTATGCGCACATACGCCTGACCTGAACCTACGGCAATGACATACGGCGACAAACACCGTAAGAACACCATAAGACTGACATATATGACATATGTCTGTATAGCTTGGTAATGTTATTAGATTGTGGTGTGTTTTCTGATGGAGTTTCTTGAGACTGTTCTCCGAAATGGGGAGATTCTAAATAAAGAATTTGGTGTTTCTATATGAGTCAAATCCTGTATTGGTTTCTGTTTTGAAAATTTTGGAATAGTTCTGGACTCAAACGGAGACCTTCGGATTCATGAGCATGACATAGTATCTGCTTTTTGGTGTAGTCTTGGTTCACATCTTATGCTTGACATTTTGAAACTGGTTTTTTTTACCCAAAATTAATAGTTGTTAGATATAAATGATTTCGGCACTTGTACTAGTACGTATAATACATCTAAGTAGTACGTAATGTCTTTCCCAACATTATGTGTTATCGGTTTTTCAAAATCATCAGATTCAGACAAATACAGCAGTCTTCAATAAGGATTCTTGACTCCAGTTGTCCTATCTTTCCTACCCTCTTGGTCACCTCACCCACATGGTCAGAGTTAACAATGGTGTGTCTTTATACGTTCCAATTGTATGGGGTGGCACTCCCCATGACGTCAGCAGCACACCTTCACGACTCCTTGCTTGAGCTGGAGGCTTTATGATTTGCAATGTCTGTGATTGGTGGAAATACTTTTGGCCTCACTGTTGATTGGCTGTAAAGATTTAATTGTGATGGTTATTGGTGGATATAAATTCGTTATTTATTTTGAGAATTATTGTTTCTTCAGGGTTGTCTTGCTGCAATAACACTTTATCTAAAACTGCGTCATTGTCTAAAACAGAGCTCTCCCATAACGCAAAATATTACGATAGTGTCTATCATGGTTTCTGAATTCATCGTCATCTGAAATCCTATCAAAATTCCACAATATTAACGGTTGTGATTGTTCGCTTGCAATCACAAAAGCTTATCCATCTATTTGACACGAGATTTGATAACATAACAACTTTTATTGGCTTTCAGAAACCGAGGCTTAGTCAACAGATGGTTTCACAAAATATTTATTAGTTAGTCTTCGTTTACAAGTAGCTAATGTTTAATGGGTAGTCAGAAGCCGGAAAGTCTGACAACCAGTCTTACCAATGGGTATTATTTTAACCAGTAACTGGGTTGTGGAGGTCAGATAGGCAGCCGCTCCATGTAAAATACTAGTATTCAGCTGTATCCGGTTAGACTGAATGCCAACCCAAACATAGTTGGAAAAAGGCTGGGCAGATGATAGATAGAAAATGTTTACCATTTGCTACACATCCCTTAGTCACCTTTAAATAATTCCCAAGGAAGTTATTTTAATGATCCATTCCATTATCTAGATGCACGTAATTTCTATTGACATCTTTCAATACCCCTTTAAACATTGTCAATACGTCAACATCACACAATCGAAGGAATCCTAACGCGTCATATGCGACCCTCAAGTTCTATTGTACACCCTTTCAGAAGTAGCGACGTGATATAGACTATGTTCTAATTCAATGGTCCACTGTCAGTCGTACCGCGTACCTCGCGTTGATCGCACGTCGTCTCGATTCTAGCGATTTCAAATCGATTCTCGTATCGAGTGGACAGTGTTCTAATCCTCGTCTTCTAATATTATTCTCGATAATAGTGTTTACTTTTAAATCTACGACGGTGTTAGTATTATGTAATTGTTTTAATTTTGGAGTCTATTGTGTGAGCGTTGTTTTGAATTTGGGTTCTTCGGCTATTGTTTTTTTTTTTTGTGGCTCTCGGCAATGATGCAGTAGATATGCAATTTAATTTCGAATTATGTTTTATTAATTGACTTGAATCCAAGAGTTCTAAATAAATTATAGTGATTGGAGTAATCGGACAAACAAATACTTTTGTTAACTGTAACACAAAATAACGATGCACTGATGAATCGGATGATGGATATAAATAGTATTGTAATTTCCGAGATAAGCCCCCACGTACTTCCTGACTGATACACTTATAAAGACACGATATTAGATTGATGATACATTTAAACCTCATAATGTAGGCATCTGTTTTGTATGAACTGATAGTTGTACAATAATAGCTTGCATTCCTGTGCCTGTCACTCATAAGTGAACTAAAGAACGTTTAGCAGAAATTACTCAGGTATTTCATAATAGTTTAATACTACCAACACTTGGGTAACAGATATTGGTCAACCGATGATTGTGAGTTTCCCCTAAAATCAGTTTGATGAAGTTCAACGGGAGACTTGTTCGTGCAAATCCGTAGCGTATTGTCGTATAGCCGACTAAAAATATATGATAATCAAATTGTGGCCCTGTGGAAACGACGACGACTTACGAATTGTAGATCGTAGGTTCGAATCCAAGGACGTTACTTTGTCTAAATTATTTTCATTACCAATCCTCTCAAAACCGTGCAAGAAAATATCGTGAGGAAACCGTCATGTCCTAGAAACAAAAATTCGAAGACGTGTGACATCCACTAACACTGGGCCCGAGTGGTGGATAACGGCCTGTACCCTCTCACAGAGAGGAGGCCTGTGTCCCAGCAGTGGGAACGTTATAGGCTGATTATTCACACAAGTCGGCTGACAATTCGCTTTGGTGTGAACGCGGCCCTAGTGTTAAATATTTAACGCATATAGTTAGTCTATGCAAAAGGTGTGTAGGTGTATCTTAATGTTTATGTACGCATGACATCAGTTCTAAATTAATTTATTATTATTTCGAACTGTTTCAAGTGTTTTAACAGTCTGCTGCTACCATGACTGATTAGGTGCGATCGTCAGCTGTTTTAGAAATCTCTGTATAGAGCTGCTACGCTCCGTAGTGATATCTAATACCGCTGTTACTGGAGCACTTACTTTTAAAGTTGTAAGAATGAAAACGTCATCAGATTTTTTATATATTTGACGACAAAATAACATAGATGTTGACATTTGATAGTTGACAAAATAAAATAGAGAAAATTTAATATCTTTTTAAGGTGATCTTATCTCTTAAAGAGATGATTTTGCCAAAGTCAGATGATATCTTTAATCCGTCGGAATTTGACGTCTTACACTTCTAGTATGGAAAAACTATCCTAAATTCAAAATTTATTCTCAGGATAAGACATATTCTAAGTATAAAAGTTTGGTGAAATTCGTCCTTAGTCTGTAGATACTGTATTTTTTTTTGGTTTGGCTTTATATTTAATTTTCTGCGTCTTCTACCAACTAAGTATGAAATTGTTGGTGGAAATAAACGTCCATTATCATTTTAATAGGCGCTAGTTTAATACGGGGAGCTGAAAGTTTTCCCTAAGACTTATTGTAGGAATATTTGATAGATTGTATACTCTTCTATCTACCTGATCTAATCTAACTAGCCTGTATTGTTCCACTGCAGGGCAAACAAAGGCTTCCGTCTCCCCTTTTCACACAATTCTGTCTTTTGCTAGTGCAATTCTTTTCAGTAGGAGTCAAGCTCGTCATGTATGCCTTTAGATATATTTGCTATGTGCCAAATAGGGTTTCAATTCTCGCTCTCTTTGACTGCCGCCCCGCGTCTGTAGCGTCAAATAGCTCTAATTGGCAAAGGTCAGATAGGTACTCTTGGTGCAAATTTATATATTGAGTTAGTCTGGAATATGACCTTTAATAGATTTTATTATAAGACTGGGAAGATGGTTACTCAGGAACTCAGTAGGGAATTGATGTTATTATATCAATTCTCTATTCGATTTGAGTGATAGGAAGCTCTTATGCTTCATGCCATGGTAACATATTGGCCAGCCAACAAGTTAGCGAGTTTAGTAACGTGACTGAAGACGGCAAGATTCACAGTTCGCACATTATCTTTGCTGGGTTACCGTTTCATACGAATATGAACCTTATTTGAAAACCCTTAAAGTATAAAACGCGTCACGCACAATGGTCCACCTGAAGGACTAAGTGCGGAAACCAAACCCATAACATAGAACATAGAAGTATAAAACGCTTACTTTTATTCGCGATGAACATTGGCGATATAAAAATCCTAAAGTCATTCACCGACAGCCAACGCACAGCCTAAACAACTGGGTCTAGAAGCATGAATTTTTGCACAACAGTTCCTCATATAACAACACACACAAAGTGTGTAAACACTAAGGAAGGATTTTTGAAAATTCACCCTCTAAAGGTATTAAAGTTACTACTTTATAGGGGATTAAAGTTTGTATGGAAGTTCGTCCCACATGGGCATCGGGCACATGGCTAGTACGAATATGAATATTGATTACAATTATGCAGTCTGTCCATCTCGTTACGAAAACCAGCTGTAATAATATAGATCTTTTGTCCAACAGTAGGTAATAATAAAACAATTCAATTTACATACGTTTGGGTAACGGACACGCTTTCCTCTATTTCACTAAAGCGCTTTAATTGTTAGTTACATTGACTTTTACTTTTATCTGGCGGTTACCGGTTGACTCTAGTTTTAAACTGTCGCTCTGGCAATGTTATTCGTCGTTAAGTTACGATGTTATGACATGACTATTAGACTGTTAGTTTCTTTATGGTTTTAAATTACCTTTTTTCTCTGAAGGGTTGGCAGAGTTGTAATACATCCACATTTAAATTACTTATTACTTAATAATACTAAATATTAAGATTTTTTTTATGGTAGTAGGTCTTAGGATTTTCTAGGCATTAGAAATGATTTATATGAACGAAAACTTTGTAATTTTTTTTTCATTTGATATATCATTGTAAACGAATCAAAAGGAGTATGTAAGGGTTATACTTATCGGGTAACATTCTGTAGTTTCTGCCTACATACCCATGGGAAGAAAGCGTGAATTTATGTATGTGTAGAAAATATGTCTTTCTGTTATACAAAAAAAAAATACGTTACGTATTTAACAAAAGTTTCAGCTGTTTTTATGCAAATTCTCCATTTTAAAGTCTGAGTGGTGATTGAATCAAATACCAGCCAGCTATTTTCGAGATAAGCCCCAAACATACAAACTGCCGAAATATTTTTAGTAAAGTAAGTACCTCTTATCGATTTATTTCAAAACAGCTCTTTGCTAGAAAAACAAAACTTCTATGAATCTTCCATTAATGTAATTTCAATAGAAACAATGGATTTTTTTTCCTTTGTTTTCCATCGTTTCTGCAGCCGATCATAAAAAGGAGATAAATATAGCATTAATAATAGTAGTGACGTTGTTTAGATTCAGGTTTGATCTCAGCCTAGGATGAAACTGGCTTGAACTGTAAACATTATCATTTTACAGCTGCACTGGGTTCGGAGATTAGTAACTTTTAAAAGTCTTTAAACATATATTTCAGTTTAATTTTAGTTTTCATGATTCACACCATTTGAAACTTTAAAATACATAGTTGACGTAATACAAAAAACTTGAGAGGTGTCAAGGGACACCCGGATGGAACGAAGTATAACTGGCTTGCTTTCTATAAGAGAGAAAGAGAGACAGACAGAGAAACACGCGCACGCCGCACGGCTTACAACTATAGCAAAAAGTGTCGTTCCAACTTTTGGTCTTAATTTTTTCCGTCTACAGCCTTCCTCAAGAACTGGGCTATCAAATGCTAAAAGGATTTTTTAAATCCGGCCAGTAGTTCCAGAGATTAGCGCGTTCAAACAAACAAACTCTTCGGCTTTATTATTAGTTAGTATAGATATCATCTGCCTTTTCCCAACTATGTTGGGGTCGGCTTCCAGTCTAACCGAATGCAGCTGAATACCAGTATTTAACATGGAGCGACTGCTATCTGACCTCCACAACCCAGTTACTGGGTAATACGATACCCCTTGGTAAGACTGGTTGTCAGACTTTCGGGCTTCTGACTACCCGTAACGACTGTCATAGATCCACGAATGACAGCCGGGACCAACGGCTTAACGTGCTTTCCGAGGCACGGAGGGGTCTCGGTATGTAAAGATGGTCACCCATCCACAGACCAACCGCGGCAAGCGTAGCTTAACCTGACCGATCGACCTGTGCGGCTGTTATTATTTAGCCACGGGCCCCTCAGTTAGTATAGATAGTAAACAAGGAAATAGATTTACTAGCCCGTGTATAATGTTAATTAATTAAAACCCTAGAGACAGTTAATACAAACAAAACATAAAGAAATCTTCTTATTCAAGTAAATTCATGTTACTATCCTTTCCTTATTCCCTTATACGTATTAAAAACATAATTATATCATTTTCCGAGGCGGCTACGGTGGTATTAACATAGGATTTAGTCTATAACCAGCCACTGTTCGCCGTGTATGGCCATGCTCCATTATCAGCCATTATGTTGGGCGCCATTGAGCTGTGCCTGACAGCGTCATAGATAATTATTGTGGGTTTATGTATTTACTAGCTGCGCCCCGCGGTTTCACCCGCATTAATTTCGATCCCTTGGGAATATTAGGATAAAAAGTATCCTATGTGTTAATCCTGATTATAAACTATCTGTGTACCAAATTTCATCAAAATTGGTCCAGCCGTTTGAGCGTGAAGAAGTATCAAATGTACAAACACACACACTCCCAAACTTTCGCTTTTATAATATTAGTGTGATGGTAACGGGTGTTTATGGAAAAGGGTAGGTAGAGCTTCCACGATCTGTTGGTGAAAAAGTTATATAACAGTAGAGATTATGCAATTATACAGGGTGGAAGGGTGAACAGTGGCAACTTTCAAAGGACGGATAGATAATCTTAAATAAAAAAATATTACAAAAGTTTTAAATGTATGTCGCAATTGTTTTTGCGAATTTTACAGTTTTCTAATTCCGAAATTTTACGCGAAGTGACCGCACCCGACGATAACGCACGAAGCGGCCGCGGCGCGGCGCCGGTACATGCGGGGCAGAGGCCTAACAGTAATGTGACTATGATTTTTTTATTTTTCGGGATATTAGAAGAAAAACTTAGAAAAAAATAGGGTCATATTTTTTCAACGGTTTTAGAATCTACTCAAACTCAAACTCAAATCATTTATTTCAATTAAACCATTTACAGGCACTTTTGAATTGTCAAAATTAAATAGTCGGTCAGTTAGTCAGAAAGTTGAAGCTAGTTGCCCATTCCAAAGCGTAGATCTCTATGGAGAAGAACGGGCAAGAAACTCCACGGACACTCTTTTAAATCAAGACATTTTTACAAAATCCTGGTTACATTATTCTTATTGCTTCTATATGTGAGAACAATGTAAAGAAACAAATTAAAATATAAAATTAAAAATAAGCCCTGGCAGTTATGATACTTATGCACCTCCTTAAATATTGCCACTGTTCACACTAACACCCTGTATACCCGCCCAAATTAAAATAGCTAGCGAAACTTCGCAGACGTGATACCTAAACGTGATAAAACAAAACAAATTATTTTAACGACTGAAATAAATTGATTAATTTTAGATATCGTCACATTCGACACCCATCACATCTGTCGAATTTAGCTAGCTAATTTAATTTGACCTTGTGTAGGTGTTTTGAAGTCGACAATCATAACCTTTTGGAAACAACTACATGCTCTAAATACCTGTATTTGGTAAAAAAGGTCACTTTTCAGAAATCGTTCGTATATCAGCCTGTAAGCCTTCACCAGTGGATATGTTCAATCTAGTTTAGTCAGGAAGTCAAAATAAAAAAAAAACGAGATCTTCATAGTCGTGTTATTTTATAAGTGAAAATGGAACAGGATATCATTTATCCCAACTCGGTAATTCCTCAATCACATATGAACTTGTTTAGTCCTTGTTTACTCGAACCGGATCCATAGTTTACTCAACGTGTGGACAGAACGATATGTTACCGATTTGTGGTGAACAATACATACATACGGCTATAAAACTACCGGTTATTTGGATTGATTCCATGCTAGACTGTATGTCACCTAGATTTATTTTGTTCTTAGGGAAGTTAGTTGAGGTCTTAATCAAAGATTTTTGGGGCACTTGGTGATTATCGGGAGATTTTGTAATCGCCATTATCATAAATACTTAGTTGGAATTTTCATTTTTAGGCTTACTTAGAAAGGAACCGATTTCATATTTTTTTTCCTCGGCTAAAAATAAGCGTTTTGTCCGATTCTCCTTATCACTATACCCTCTCCATTAGGTTAACCGTTTTTTGACAGCTGTCTTAGAACGTACATATTCCAGATTACGTAAAAGTTAACTTTAAAATGCGTAATAAAATAAATATATAAACTGCCGCATCTTATTGAATTATCTTATTTATTATTTCTTACAGGCATTATAGTGTACGTGTATCAATCAATGTATTGTGTGTTGTTGCAATCACTAGTTCCATCTGTCAAAAAACGGTTTACATAATGGACAGGGTATAGCAAGCCAACGGAACCCATTTTACAAACGTTGGACATGTCTTAAAATAATGATGGTCTTACAAACTTAAACTTATTAGTCTCTTTTGCCAACTTCAGTCTTCAGATCTTCGCTTAAAGTGTACCAAAGAAAACTACTAAAAGTAACTAAGTTACCAAAACAATCATATCCCAGTGTTTAAAACAAAAATGCAAATAAACTGACAAAGAAAAAAACAACAAGTGATAACCGGTGATTATTAAGACAAGTGGTGATAAGTGACGGTTACCATGGCAACGCCCGCGCCGCCCCGTGTGTCCAGAAATGTGTCGCTGCCTGCTGGCAGACAGCCTCCCACGGTCGCCATGCTGGCTAGAAGGACGCTGTCAGAGAGGTAAACGTCTTCGTGGTTATAAAGTGTAGCTTTTGATGATTCTTGCAGATCAAACTAATGACGGGTGATTAGTAGTTTTAGAATGATTTTAACTTAAATAACTTGAGAGGTGTCAACGGACACCCGGATGGAACGAAGTTCAAAGAGAGAGAGAGAGAGACAGACAGAGAAACACGCGCACGCCGCACGGCTTACAACTATAGCAAAAAGTGTCGTTCCAACTTTTGGTCTTAATTTTTTCCGTCTAGCCCCCTTTCGCAACGCGCGATAAAGGAACTTCGTTAAAAAAAAAATGTTTTTAAAAGTGGCGTGTAGTCATTTCATTATCATGATAATTTCCAGCTTTTGTCTAGAAATCTGTTACATATCAAACGCTTTTAACTTACGACCCGCAACGTAACTAGTCTGTAGCTAACGGCTCCGTTTGAGCCCGAAACTACCGAAGTTTTCGTATATAGTCCTAAACGTGAGTTCTTTTGACGAAAATGTTTAATCATTTTCGTTTTTGCGGAAAAATATCATCCCAGATGACTACCGACTCATTTTAAATAATAAACTACACATTTCGATGGTAGGTACAGGAGCACGACAGGACTAATGTTATCGTACAGACATACCGGACGATTATGATAAATGAGTGGTTGCCGACTATCAGCTCTTATCCTACACGCTCGTTTTAAAATTAGTCTGGGAGCCAGAGTTATTTAATAACTGTTAACTCCCTGATGCAAGGTCAAATGAATAATTATGATGTTCATGACAGATTCGTCGAACTTCGGAAATATTTAAATCTTCCAATGTGTATGGTGATGATTTTACATGGATGAAAACACTAACCTATAAGTTACACTAAAAGGTTTGGTGATAATAACTTTAAATGTTTTAGAGCAGAAGAATTTCCAAAACAGACAGAATTACTATAAAAAAGGTACGAAACTTTTCAATCCAAAATTGCCAAGCTTACCTTCGTAGGTACCTTGACGTGCCTGCCACCTACTCGAGTATGGAAGTTTCCAAGTTGTCCACAAGTCAGTTCTGAAGGGAACCATTACTAACATGATAGTGCGAGGGCGAGCGGTAATTACAGGAATTTTACAGCAATCCATCTGATGGGTTCCTTTCTATGAAATCGCGGAAATATTCCTTTTTAATCCATTTTAAAGGTAAAGTTATAATTATTGTGTTAGGATTGTTCTTTTTTAAATTAAATGGAAAGGCGTATTAGTTGAACGTTGTATTCATGCGTAGTTTGCATATTAATTAATTTAATACTCCTGGGAACTTCTGCTTTGGTCATGGAAAAGTAGTACGCACAAACGATTTCTTCGTTCTTAATCAATGATGATTAATGTCCTGCTTTATAGACTTCCACTATTTAGTACAATGGAGGATGTTCCAACCTGGGAGTCCAAATGAGGTCATCATCTTCATTGGCAGCCTTGTTCCACCCACTGCTGAGAACAGCCGATCGATTCTATAAAATCTCACCGTGAAAAGTTATGTGAAGTGAGCGTTGGAATGACAGCTCAGTCCACGCTCACTTCACCTAAGTTTTCACGGTGAGATGGTTACAGAATCGCAATGCAGGCCTCCCTTTCGTGCCTTGCCTGGATAGACCAGGGTCTCAACCAAATCATGTCATTTGTGCCCTAATACCTGTACGTTTTGGAAACTTATATACACTAGTTACGAGTATAATGATAAACTCGTATCTATGTTCTGGGATGACACTAACGATCAAAATTCGATCGTTAAGAAACTTGCCATTATAACCAAGCTTAGCAAATGGATAGACAACATTCAGTATAGAAAGCTGTTATTTACAGTCGCAACTGCCCAAATAAAAAAATCAAGAAAAGAAATCAAGGGATTATCCCTTAATGATTTAGGCCTGCACGCAAAAACGAATTTCCTCCACAAATTACCCGACTTTTTCCAGTTTCTTTTTCCTTAAAACATACCATTCCATTACGTTCCCCATTTGTTCGTGAACGAATCAATCGTATCCATCCCCAGTCGAGTCACGTCCGTGTAAATGTGCTTCGGGAGTGTTTCAGAGGCAACTTGTTGTACTCGTACTGAATTACAACCGTGACTTTATTACCTGCTGGTAAGCCGACCAGATTTACTTGATCTTTTTATTAGAAAAATGTAGGGCAAGTTCAGTTGTTTTGTTGGTGAAGCTGGCTTCTTATTTGGACATATTAACGGCTTTACTTCTGGGTATTTTCTAGGAATAGCTCTGTTAGTTTGGAACTCGACTGGAGCCTTTTTTCATCAGCTAATCATTCGTTGACTTCAAAGGTCTTTAATTAGTTCATTGAAGTTAAGGCAGGGTTAAGGCATCATCATAATTCAGCCGAAAGACTTCCATTGCTGGACATAGGTGTTCCCCAAGCATTGCCTTAACGACCAGGTATACTCTCAAATTCTTAGTAATTTCTTATTGACTTTTTCTGCCGGCGCTCTTTAGCATATCAGCCTATAATGTTCCAGAGAGAGGCATGTGTCCCAGTAACACATGCCTCTCTCTGTGAGAAAGAGTGGGCCATAAACCACCACGCGGGCCAATTTTGAGTGTCAAATATCTTCGAATTTTTGATTGTAGGACATGCCGGTTTCCTCACGAGGTTTTCCTCCACAGTTTGAGAGTGGTGGTGGTGAAATTAAATACACGACGTAAAGTGTCTGCCTGGGTTCAAACTCACGACCTACGACTCGTAACACGGGGCCGATACCACAGGGCCATCTCTGCTCTCGGCGCTCTTTAATCTTGTCAATCTATTCCTCTGGAATTCTCGCAACCAGTGGAAAATTTAACCCCATAGCTGATATATAGAAATGGAGTTTCTTCCTCAAATAATTACTCGATCGCACTTGGAAGATATTAATTAACTTCCTTTAACTTGAAGCAAACATCAAAGTGAATCTCTTCGACATATTAATATTATGTATTTTCTGAAATAATGAGGCCTCGCAAAGGATAATATTAGCGTCATGTGTCGGATAAGGATAATATGAGGCGTAGGGAATAATTTGATTCAGGATTGGAATATCAATTTTGGGGTGTATGAGGTTGATGAAATTGTTATACTAAGGCGTGCTATATAGGCACAGTATTACTTTATTAAAAATTAAGAAAGAAAAATGCGTTTATTGGCATTACAACAAAACTTATAACTATTAAAAAAAAACAGAAAGAAAGCAATGCGTGTAGTGCCAAAAGAGACTCAGCTCAGCATAATGTGTCAGACATGTGATTAAAATATATTTAGCATAATAATGTTCCCACTGCTAGGACACTGGTCTCCAGTCTCCACTCTGTGAGAGGAAGTGGGCCTTAATCCACCACGCGGGCCCAGTGCGGGTTGGTAGAAGTCACATGTCTTCGAATTTTTGGTTCTAGGACATGGCGGTTTCCTCACGATGTTTTCCTTCACCGTTTTAAGAGCAGTGGTGATGAAATAATTTACACAAAGATAATATATAGATACAAGATATTTACAGCTAATTAACTCATTGGAAAGTAAGTATCAAACGACGAAAGTTATTAGAAGTAGCCGAACCCACAGCATTAAATTTTTATTAGAAGAAATCGAAGCAGTCTATGATGCGATAGTAGGTATTCAATAATTTCTCTCAGTCGGTATGTTTATTATCTTATTGATAGCTTGTTTATAGTGCGAATTACAGGTGTATGCTAACAGGTGTTAATTTTCTAGCCTCTTGCAGTCCTTACTGCAAGTATTTAAGAGGAATTATTTGTTAATTTCGTATTGATACATATTAAAATGTGTAGGTATTACTATTATTTCCTCTCTCCATTTTTCCCAGTCTAATGCGAATTCAAACGCAGCTGAACTCCTTAAAAGATTGCCTATAAGCAGCCGGTCGATTCTGTAAAAATCTCACCGTGAAAACTCAAGTGAAGTGAGCGTCAGTAGTGTCAATCCCTAGCATTATTCGGAATGACAGCTCACTCCACGCAAGTTTTCACGGTGAGATGGTTACAGAATCGCACTGCTGGAGTCCGGACGGCGGCGGCGTGAGTTGGACTCCAGCTCATTCCGCCATCTCTGTAAAAGTGTATGCTTTATTTAAAATACATGAAAAAGAAAATAACTACCTACAACTAACAAAAAAAAAAGGTTTTTCAAAGAAATATCTACGTTTTTGGTCAGTTGTGTAAAAAATTATTTAAAAAAAAAGGACGTTATTATCAAACATTAGTTCCATAGTTGAAACAAAGGTCATTAAACTCCTATAAAGCTAGCCTTCCTACCTTCAAAAGGATGAAATCATGAAGAATCAGTACCCTCCGACTAGCAATGAAATAAGAGTGTAAACTCTAACCAATAACGATAATTATTACTTAATTCATCTCGCCGCTCGCAAACCGTACCAATGAAACGTCGCCGGCGCAGTATTTAATAAGGCGCGTACAGAATTAGCCATGCTTTTACAACTTCCTGGCCGATGTTTGGACTTGCGTTTCCTCCTGACCTTTGTTCGGACTTAATTGGCGTTTGCCGGAGATTGGCTCCGCATGAAATACCCTTACGTAAACTATGAAAGCTGCAAGTATAAAGGATCAAATTAAATTTGCCAGCGAAACTTCACAGTAGTGATGGTTATCTAAAAACAAAACAAAAAAAGTTTTTGAAAAAGACCTCGAATCATGATTTTTGTTTTATCATGTTTTCATTGATACCCATCTTGTCTGCAGTTTCACTAGCTAATTCAATTTGACCTTTCAGATTAAACGCGAAGAATTATCACTTTTTAAAAGCCATTGTTTATTTTTATGAAACACCTATTTCTGTTTGATTGTTCGTCTTGCAAATAAAAGGTGACTGCCAAAATCCACAAGATGAATCCGGTGGTTGATTTTGTGCTGAAAATACACCAGAACGTAGTTCAATATCATTTTGGTGAACGGTATTGCACTGTTAATCAGTTTTACTGGAAGTTGAAAGCTTCAGTGTTCGAAGAAAAGTGTGGTATGACGTTGATAGTTTTTCATAGTTGATAGTAAATACGAGAATTGAATCTGAAAAACTATCAAACTATCACATTCTTAAAATTAAGAATGTTCTCAGTCTGTTCTCAGTCTCAATCTGTCAAAAATACCTCTAATTTCCCTACATTTTTTACAAGTTTTTAACATTGATTGTCGCTGAGAAGAGATTGCGACTAGATTTTGAACGCTTTTTAATTACGGGAATTTGCCTTCCGGTATCTTCTTTGAACTGTAGTCATAGTCATGTACCGGTAAGGGATTCTTACAAATCATCAGAATAAATATCAAATACAAATTAAAAATAGGTAGGTACTTACATTTAGGTAGGTATATGAAAGTGTGTTGCATATTTTACATTCCTGTAAAAATCTCCATGTAAGCTAAACGTGTGTTCTGGTCCTCGAATGATTTTATGGTAGTGCAGTCAACTCCACGTCGATGGTAACAACTTGACATTGTCAGCACCTTTTTGTCATAGCAGTAAGGGTGGTTTTCGTAGTTCAATTATTGCTGCTGACGTGCGGTTGAGCGTACATCTCCTCAATCTTGCAGCTGTATCATATCAATCATATTTCTAATTCTATCTTGTATTTCACAGTGACCTGGAGCCAGGCCCAGCGACAGTGCCCTCTGGTAGCTCCAGCAGTTCAAGTCTATCTTCCAGGAGTAATGAGAGCAACACCGTTGCTGCTGAGCAGCAGGGTAAGTTTATTAAACTTTTTAATACTAAATCAACTTGTTGAAACCTTCAAATATTTTAATCCAACGCATAAACCCGATATAAATGTATTCCTAAATTCCGTTTTAGCATTTCTTGCTGTTAAGCGAACTACTTAAAAAGATAAGGTTGAATTAACCTGATTTCTGGAATAAGATTTGGACCTTCTTGGGAGTTATCTACGTAAATCCGACACCTGACATTTTTCAGGAGCAGCCCGCTCCTGAAAAATTCCTGACGGAAAACCTCAATAGAACTTTGACCTACCTGAGAATCGTACCCAGAACCTCGTGCTCAGCAGTAGAGTTAGACTTATAGAACAGAACGATAAATACAATCAAACCACTAGCAGGCCAATTGAACTAGTGGTTTCGTTGGAAAAGTCTGATGATACGATCTTTGAATTTGTCATCTCAACTTATTACCTAGTAAAGTTTTTTGAAAAAGGTGTCCTGAAACATCATCACCTATCTAGCCTTTTTCCAACAATACTTTAAACCAGATGCAACTAAATACCAGTATCCTATAACATGTTCATATTTGTTACAGCATCTCAATCGGACTGGTCTGAGGAAGAAGAGCCCCTCGCCGCGCAATGGGCAGACAGTCTACCACCGCACGCGCTCGACTCTCTCGACCTGTCTGCCACGCTGCGCAAGAGGCAGGAGGTCATACATGGTGAGTGTTACATCATCACCCTTCAGAATGTATTGCAATTGTTCTGTGATCACCGCAGTCATTTGTTTTGTTATTGGGGTTGGTTTTCTTCTATAGACTCTCGACTTTCTTCCCGATTACATCTACCGATAAAAATGTTTCATTCTAGTCGTGGGTTCGAACCCAGGCAGGCGCTTTACTTTTTTTGTGTAAATAATTTCATGACCACTGCTTTTAAAACGGCGAAGGAAAACATCGCGAGGAAACCGGCATGTCCTATAAATAATAATTCGAAGACATGTGACATCTACCAACCCACACTGGGCCCACGTGGTAGATTACGGCCCACTCCCTCTCACCGAGAGGAGGTCTGTGGCCCAGTAGTGGGAACACTCCACAGCTCCGTTTGAAAGTCAACCTTAGCCGTCATATTCGCTCATTTAATTTCTTCCTAGCCATATCTTCCTTTACAGCATCCATCCGTCTTTCTCTTTTCTTGAGAGGATGTAACAGACAAGAAAAATACAACCGTTGACGAGTAGACTAAACTTGCAATGATTTATAGAAGGACTTTGTACTTAAGTCTGAATGTTTTTGAATCATCAAAATGAACTTCCCAAATCTAACCACACATATAATTCTCTTTACAGAACTAATAGTATCTGAAGGCTCCCACGTCCGCTGGCTGCGTGTCCTCGGCGGAGTCTTCCTGCGCCCCTTAGAGCGTCACCCGCACCTCTTAGCAAGCGATGACCTAAAATCCTTGTTCCCGAACCTGCCCGCTGTGAGGGAGAGGCATTCGAGGCTATACTCTGATCTCAGGACTGCGAGGAATGAGGCTGGGAACAATGTGGTGCAAATAAGACCAGTTGCTGATGCGCTGTTGAATACGGTGAGTTGATGAAGTGACTTCGTAGGTGTGACGCCATATTTGATACATTTTTATCTACTTGACTTCTAAAATGAGGAAGTTGCCCTTTTACGAAGTTTATAAAGCCCGTTTTACAGTTTTGTATGTCGGTGCTGGCAAAATAATCAAACCAAATTAAGGCAACGCCTTCTTGAACTGTTTCACGTGAGACATCATTTAAGTACTAATTACTTTTTGATTGGCTCGCGTTGGTTGCTTTAGGAGAAATATTCCACATTGTTAGTAGGAAGATCCAT
The DNA here is from genome assembly GCA_945859715.1 of Apamea sordens. Lineage (NCBI taxonomy): Eukaryota > Metazoa > Arthropoda > Insecta > Lepidoptera > Noctuidae > Apamea > Apamea sordens. Next base: position 735,608 of record OX244009.1, on the reverse strand, counting down.
TATTTACACTTTTTATATGTCCAGATCTATACAGTTTAATAATAAGCCTGCTCAGATATAGGTGTGAGGTGTCTAAATAGCCAGATTTTTTCTGCCTACCTTATAATGCACAGGTATATACATAGTATAATTGTATGTTATGTTTCTCTAACCATGCCATATTTCCTCCACAGCTGGGCGACTCCGGCTACTCGTCCTGCGTGTCGAAGTTCTGCCGCGGCCAGCGCATGGCGCTGGACGCTCTGCGCGAACGGAGACGTAAGAGCAAGGACCTGCATCAGTTCCTCGCCGCGCGGGAGCAGCAGCCGCTATGTGGGCGGCTGCAGCTCAAGGACATGCTGGCGTGTGTGTGGCAGAGGTACGGGCGCTGGCCACTCATCCACTAACTTACTCAAGAACGACAGGAACACTTAACTCATTAAACAACTCTACAACGCAAATAATAACTACAACTCAAATAACAACTATAAATCATAGCGGCATATTTTAACTAATTTGTACGTGACACCCAAAAATCAAACAATACCTCATCATTTTGTTACTAAGTCCACCGATTTTTTCTCCAAAAAACACACAACACAGAAAAAACAAATGTTGACTATAGCTAAATGTCACATAAAAAATCAAAAATAGTTTCTCATCAGTTTATTCTAGAACCAATTGTTTCCCCCTTCTACTATAAAACAACAACGCAGCAACAATAACTCGACCAATTACAACACAACAACAACGACAACAGTCAAGCATCGCGTCATTTTTTATATTAATTTAAGTCCACAACCAAAAATATCTGATCAAAACCAATTCTTCTCTCCCCAGACTGACAAAATACCAGCTCCTCCTCGAGAGTATCCTCAAGACGGTCATAGAAGGTGAGGAGACAGAAGAGGATCTCGCGCGATTGAGGCGAGCTCACGACGTCGCCAAAGAAGTACTGCATAAAGTGGACACCGCCATCAGAACCGCGGAGAATGAGCACAGGTAACATTGTTATTATGTAGACGTAACTGTTACTGCTAGCCTGCATCTTCCCACTGCTGGGCGTGTGTGGTAGTGTGTTGATCTAAATATATATTAAAGTCATAAAAATCTTTAACACAAATCTCTAAGTTCATATTTCCCTACTGAATGACTAAGTATTTTATGAAATCATGACATTTGAGGCGAATTCTAACTTAAGGAGTTGTATCGTTGATTGTAAATTCTGTACGGTCGCGAATGTTATTGTAAGCTAGAATCTGGGATTAATCACCGCTTGTAAGCTACTTTATCGAAAAGAAATATCGACTTATTTCAACTTCATTCATCGGGAATTGTATCGATAAGGGTTTTAAATAATTAACCGTCAGTAAACATATCAACTCGTGTTTATTTATTTATCATCTAACAATATACCAATCTTCCACAGACTAAAAGCAATCCAGGCCAAGTTAGAGATCCGGGTACCGACATCGAGTAGCGAATGGGAGGAGCTACGTCGCCTGGACCTCACGCACCACACGCTCAGGAACGAGGGCGAGCTGACGCTAAGGAACGACTCCACCAAGAGGATCAATGTGCTTGTGAGTTACACTTTCGCATTATCTGTATAGCAGTCCACTGCTGGGTGTGGCCTTGCGATCCCGTATTATACAGGGTGGCCGGGACATCGACTCGCAAACTGTTACCTTGTACTGATTCAGTACAATGTACTGAATCCGACGGTTGAAAGGCTAATTGGTCTAAGCGACATTTTTTTTGCAATAATGAGATAGATACATATTCGGAATCAGCAAATTTTTCTCCGTCGTTTGAGTCAGGTTCTAATTTTTTTCGAAAAATGTCGCTTGGACCAATTAGCCTTTCAACCGTCGACTCATGGTTCTGAACCCACCTGCGTTGGTAATTTTCCTCAGTTATTAACAAAAAAATTACCTGTTCCATATATTTTGACCGCGTAGGCATTGCACTTTTCTATGAAACAACAGATTTTTTTCTATAACCTACGTAAAATTTCTTCGCAAGGGTGTTTAGAATGTGGGAGGCAGTCACCTCCTTCTGCGAAGCAGTCATGCTAGCGAAGGAGGTGGCGGGGTGGGCGAGGGAACGCACCTCACGCCTCAGCCGCCGCGGGAGACGTTCCGGGCGTCGGGAGCCGCGTGACGACTCCCGGCCACCGTAGGCGCGGGCCTGCGGGCGGAGAGTAATGGGTAGCTCTCCGTCCGATCAGGACTAGGCCCGTGCCGGACGGCGTGTTCGTGTTCCACGCGCGCCTCAAAGAGATGTCAGCAAGTGACGGGGCCCCATAGGGCCGAAGCCTGCCAGGGTAGCGGGACCATCCGAAAGGGTTTACCGCTGCCCTGGAACATGAAAGGGCTAAGGAAGGAACACGGGTGGGTTTTAGTCAGTAAAAGTCTGACACTCCCTTCTGCTCCACCCAGAGCGGGAGGAGTCATTTGATGATTTCCCATCCTCAAAAAAAAAAAAAAAAAAAAGGGTGTTTAGAATCATGTACTGAATTCATGGTTACAGTTTGCGCGTTGATATCCCTACCACCCTGTATTGCATCTAAGCGAAGCAAGGGCGGGTCGCTAGTAAAAGAGCTAATATTCGGTTCTTTCATCGTCATCATTTAAGGTGTGAATTCAATATGATATCTTCCCCTAGGCCCTGATGTTAGAAGATAGCCTAGTCTTGCTGCAGCGAGAGAGCGACAAGTTTGTACTGAAGCCGATCCCGCAACCCAACCAGCCAGCCAGCCAGTCACTCATGCTGTCGCCACTCATCAAATGGTAAGACTTTTTATCATCACTAGCTGAGCCCCACGGTTGGACCCGCATAAGTTTCGAGCCCGTGGGAATGACGGTATAAAAAGTATCCTTATGTCCTGACCCAGGTCATGGTCTACCCATGTGCCAAATTTCATCCAAATTCGATTAGCCGTTTTGTGCGTGAAAGCGTAACAAACAAATGCTCAAAGAAATAAAAAATCAAATATTTTCACTTTATACTATTATTATTTGTATAGATACGAGTATCTTGAAGTAACTAAATTATTCCTGTAATAAAATATTTATATCTGCCGACCAGGCATTTTTGGCTTAAATCTCACAAAAGTATACTAAATTCTGAGCTCTATTCCAACAGGGACAAGGTGTTATTCCGGCCGAATGCGGCAGTTCGCAACACGTTTTTCCTGATGAACATCAACGGAGTGCAGATGCATGAGCTTTCTGCCAACACCACGCCGGAATATACGTCGTAAGTACTTCAGAAACATTAAATTATCTCCTCTACAGTCCATAAGCATAATCAGCCTAAAACTTATATTAATATTACACACGCCTACTCTCTGTGAGAGGGATTGGGCCGTAATTCACCACGCCACGTGTCTGCGGTCCCAGTGTCCGCACTGGGACCGCAGCTTGACATTAATTTCTACTGAATATAGGCCGTCGAATCGACCGCTAACATACGGTCTTAAATGAGTTATTGTTATTTGATTTGCAAAGACGCACTGCATTTTTAACGTACTGCTTAGCGCCGAGAGTTGAAAATCGATCAGTGTGTTTTTTGACGCGCTTTTTTGATGATCTAAACTACACTATGGAGTTTGATGCGGTTTTGCTCTCATTTAGAGCATTTCTGTTGTTTATCCAAACTGTCCAGCTCCGCTTAAACTAGCTATAACGAATACGGTTATATTCGCAGATGGGTGAAGCATATCCAAGAGGCGCCGCTGGCCAAGCTGACGGAACTCAAGTCTACCATGACTCCCGCGCACTCACACAGCCGGTCTGCTGACGACTCAGGTTTGTACTGTTTATACACAGTTAACTAATAATAATAAAATCAGATTTAAAAAAATGTCTTTGGAGATGATAAAAAAAAGTGAAAATAAAAAAACAAAAAACAATCGACTTCCAAAAACACCATAAAGTGAAAAATAACTTTATTTTCGGAAGTCGGTGTCCTTGGTTTTGTATTTAATTTTTCAAATCGCTTTATAAATGACGAAGTTCTGAGGTAACAAACATAAGCAACAAATACAACCGAATTGAGAACCTCCTCCTTTTTTTGAAGTCTGTTAAAAATCACCTTCATCAATATTTCTATCCCTCAGGTGTCAATGTATCTCGGAATCCGTCAGACGCCTCCGAGAAATCCTCATCAACAGCTCCCGATGAGCCAATCGAACCGGAGAAAGAGAGAGTCTCAGTGGACAGGAGCTCTGTCGAGAGAGACGAGAAGAGAGTGCCTGTGGAAGAAGATAAGCGGAGTGTGGAGAGAGAGAGCTCGGCTGACAAGGAGGCTGAGGTCAAGGAGGATAAGGAGGAAAAGCATAAGTGAGTTGGATGAAATTTGATTGAGTTAACTGTAAACACATATCTAGTAAAAACAATTATTAAGTATAATTTATATTTTGTCGCAATTAGCAATATTCCTATTTTTAAACATTTGGCTACTTTAATTTGGGCTGCTTTAATAATGATAAAAAATATAAGATTATTTAAAAAATAAGTGGGCAGTGAGCTACATATACAGCGTAGCGATTAGGTTATCACATTAATTGAAACCACGTACTCTATATTAGGTATGTTATCATATTCTATTAATTTTTTTTAATAATAAACAATATTATAGCCGCGGTACCCTTTTTTCCATTTTAATATTTCACAACATCATGTATTGCATAAACATAATCAGCTGACCAATAAAAGTAGGTCAAAGACCCGTGGCCGGTGAAGATAGTTTAAAACCTCAAACGTTGCCATTCCGAATCACCTACAAGCACTACTAAACTACCATTTTACAAACTATTATTACAAGTAACGTAAACAATTCAAGCGAAAAATGTCCTTACCGCCCTTTTACGGCAAATAGTTGAAGGCGTTTTTTGTGCGCAAAATTAAAAGATGAAAAGGGACCGCATGAGAGGTATGAAAAAAAGTCTCCGTCAGGATGAACGGTCACTAGGCGTATTTAACGTTGAATTTATGTCTAACAATTGCTTCCCTATTGCTTCTATTTGCTTCCTATTCTCAAATAATTGCTTCCATCGTATTCTAGAAGAAAAAAAAACATTTTAAGAGTGATCGTTCATTCTGATGTCAGGACGGCCGGTCACCGAGTCGTAGTGTCCTTGTTAAATAGAATTACTGAAATTCACGGTGGCCATTAATTACTTCCCGTTTGCTTCTCTCAATGTTTTACAACGATAATACTGTAACTATCACGGCAATAAAGACATCGACAGTAGTGTTGTCTATCAATATTTTTAGTGCCTGATAAAAAAATAAAGGCAAAACTCTTATTTAACATTGCAGTTACGCTTGATTAGGCGATAAATCTATGGTATTGTACCGGTGGCCTACAGATAAGTAAGTACAATACCATAGATTTATCGCCTAATCAAGCGTGATAACAATTTGTAATGCAAAAAAAACCTGCTGTACAATTTAATGTGATAACCTAATCGCCACGCTGTATAATGATTTTTGTATATTATTGAAGCAGTGCGCAGTCAATTCCACGTCTAAAGTAACAACTGACTGGGACTGCGCCCTTATTTCGTAGTTGTTGGAGTGATTTTTGTATTTAAAGTTTTACCACTGACGCGCAGCTAGCTCGCGCAATCACTTTTTTAATTTAGGTACGTGTTTATTTTGTTTTCAACGATACCTGCAGACTTCATCCATACTAAATTGGCATTTGTCGCGCAGCCCGCGCCGCCCCACCGTGGGCCGCATCAGCACGCACGGCGCGTCCCCGAGCGCGCTGGAGTCGCCGCGCGCCATCCGCGTGCTGGCGCCCGCCGCCGCCGCCGCGCGCACCGCGCACCGCGCCTTCACTGACCAAGGTGACTATACTGCTCACTTACAGCTTTGTCACTTCATTATTCAATTTATTCATCTTGAGAAAATCACATGTAAAAGTAACAGTGTTAATCTATCTCTGCTGATGTTACGTACTGACAACTGACGCACTACATTTAACGATTTTAATGTGCTATTTTGTTTCCTCAGAACGTCTCCGTCGCTTAGACGACGTGATCTCACGCGCTCTCCGCGCCAAGTCGTCCATCGTGGGCTCCGTGCTGGGAGTCCCGCCCGATAGCTACGCGCAGTTCGCAGACCTCGCCGTGGCAGACGCCTTAGGGGAAGTCGGTATGTACACACCTCCACCCGTCAGGCTTCAAAGCAAGAGTGTATAGCCATTTTTTTGAACTTGCTCGTTCCGTCATAGACCTCATCCAGCGCTTTCCATCAGGCTCGATCGAAGTCTAGAGCAGGCCCATTTTACAATAAAAAATACATCATTCCACCAAAGAATGTCCACTACTGGACATAGGCATCGCCCAAAACTATATATTGTCTGTTCCAAAATAATCTGGTGAAAATTTAAATAAAATAGATCTGAAAACGTACCTGTTGAAGCCAGTTTGTAGTGCCACTTACAAATTGATTTAATTAATTTAAACTTCAAACCGAAATAATAAATTTTAATAATTTTAAAAATGTTTTTCATTCGATATTTGAGGTTAATTTTATAACCTCTATTTTTGGCGGTGATTTTGCAAAAATAATTTAATTTAAATAATAATGGTTCTAATCGTTATTATTTGAATAGTATTATTAAAGCCAGGCTACAGGATAGTATGATGATGGTGTTGAGTAAAATATAGTTAACTGCAAAAGCTAAATAATGAATAACAAAACACTGTCTCACAGACGTATGCGGCGAGTTGCGCATGTCGGGCTCGCGCCTGTCGCGCAGCAGCAGTCAGGAAGAGGACGCGCCCAGCGGGGACATACACCAACTGCTACTGGCTGCACATGCACAAGGTAATATATTATTTTCTAGCTTCTGCCCGCGGCTTCGCCCGCGTGGATGTCGGAAATTATCTCACGGGAACATGCTACCAGGATAAAAAGTATGTCCTTCCCCAGGATGCCATCTATCTCTTTGCCAAATCAGAAGTTCAGTGGTTTAGGTGTGAAAATGTAACATACAGTTTCAAGTTGAAATCCTCCCTTCAATTTTTGACAACTTCACATACTTATTATTAATAATTTTCTGTCAAAAGTATTAATACTGAGTTTCGAGTTAATTGGACCGCGCATTTAATAACTTCCACACAAACTTCAACACCCCTATATCCCCCTTTGAGGGGTAGTTTTGAAAAACTTATAATAAACTTTATTACTTAGGCGAGTATTCTTGAAAAGTTTCAAGTTTATAATCTAAATGAATAATATTTTTCATATAAACTGTATCCCTGCTTTTCATCCCCACAGGGGTGGAGTTTAAAAACATCATTTGGGATGTATTCATAATTTGACTCAAAGATTATTCATACAAATTTTCGAGTTAATCAAGCCATGCAGTAAAATCCTCCCCTGTAAAATTGACTACCCCTTTTCAACGCGTAAGGGGTAGATTTTCGAAAAACTCTGATATATGTTATTCTTTATTTTTGGTCTTAAGTATAAACACTGATTTTCGAGTCAATCGGACCGCGTATTCAAATTCTTTTACAGAAAACTTCAATACCCCTATATCATTACGGACGCTTTTAACGTTCTGCATCGTTCTCACGTGCATAATTTTGAACATGAATGATGTAACCAATACTTTGTAACAATATTATTATGATTTAAAAGAGTGTCCATGGAGTTTCTTGCCCGTTCTTCTCCATAGGTACCTACGCTTTGGAATGGGCAACTAGCTTCATCTTTTTGACCGACCGACCTTGACAATTCAAAAGTGCCTGTAATTGGTTTATTTGAAATAAATAGTTTGAGTTTATCCCCATTTGAGGGGTAGTTTTGAAAAACTTATAATTTTAAACTTTATTACTTACTTAGGCGAGTATTCTTGAAAAGTTTCAAGTTTATTAACCTAATGAAAAAGATTTTTCATATAAACTGTATCCCCGCTTTTCACCCCCACCGGGGCGGAATTTGTTTGGGCTGTGTTCATAACTTGACTCAAAGATTATTCATACTAATTTTCGAGTTAATCAAGCCATGCAGTAAAATCCTCCCCTGTAAAATTGACTACCCCTTTTCAGCCCGTCAGGGGTAATTTTCGAATAACCCCGATACACATTATTCTTTACTTTCGATCATAGGTATAAATAGTGAGTTTCGAGATAATCGGACCGCGCGCTAAAATTCTTTTATACAAACTTTGAAACCCCCCCAATCCCCATTTAGGGGGTAGGTTAGAAAAACATAAAATGGCAAACTTCATAATTTACTTAGATTAGTATTGGTGCCAAGTTTCAAGTTTATTAACTCAAGGAATAAGATTTTCCATACAAACAAAATCCCCCCATTTCACCCTCTTAGGGGTGGAATTTCGAAAAACCCTTTCTTAGTGGATACCTACTCTTCACTACATTTATGTTCGCACAACTCGTCAAAATGTAGGGAGCACGACTTTGTTCGCGTGGAACTCGTAAGAAACCACAATAATATGCTAAAATAATAGCCACATTTCCCGCCAGCGCGGTTACTTCGTTTGTGCTTAGCTTGTTTTCATTGTGCTCGGTTCTTAAGGGTCGTAGCATGGTGTTAAAAAGCCTATAACCGGAAGTTTTAATATGTTTTTAAAATTTTCTTGGGGATTTCAGAAGTTTTAACAATTGAACTAACATGATCATTATTTATTAGCAAAACGTATTCGTACAATGTAGGTCTTAGGTAACAGAATGATCAAATTTCCCGATACAAAGTCAGAAATGTGACATGCAAATTCGTCCGTCCCACAGCTACACAACTGACGCGCTCCCTCCAGCGCGCCCTCAACGTGTCGGAGGCGGATGCCGTGGCTGCGCGCGCGCGCTCGGGGCGCTGCGACGCGTGCCGCCGCAACGCGCACGAGACGGGCCTGGCGCACGAGTTGGGCCTTGCGCACGGGCCGGGCGCGGCGCGCGAGTACAGCGCGCCGCACGAGCTGGGCCTGGCGCACGAGCACGGCGCGGCCCCGCAGCACGAGCCGGCGCCGCCCGCCAGCGCCGACGTGCTAGAGCGGGACGTGGCCGACGCGCTGGCCGACCTGCCGCCCGGAGATGACTCGGTTGGAGAACGTGAGAGCGCTGATGATGCCCTCGGTGAGTCTTTATAATTATTTTTGGCAGTACCACCCCTAAACAACTTGAAAATGATACCGATGACGAAAGTTTTGTCCATGTGGATTCAAATTTTGACTTCATATTTGGCATCATCAAAGCATTCTCCAAAACTATAAAAATGGCACTATGTTCAACAAATAACATTTTCATAGACGCCATCTTTGATTTTGCCATCGACAATTAAAATTACACCTTTCATTTTTTATTTAAACTTGTCAATAACATTCAAAATACAAAAGTTAAAATCCTTAAAATGTTATCCCAAACTGCAACACGTCAGTTTGGGAATACAAAAATGCAACATGAAAAGGAACTAAACCCTGACTTATTGGTTTAGAGCTGATTTTTCAATCGACATAATTTTTATTCGTGGAATAAATTTGACGTCTGACAGTTTTTGTGTGGAAAAATTGTAATAAATTCAAAATTATTCCCCCGATAAAATTATCTGGCGTTGGAAAAATCAACCCTTAATTGTTAAATTAGCAAAAACAAATCGATCCTACTTCAACACTATCGTTTTTCTCTAACTCATAAAATTATTTTTTACTATAGAGCCCGCCCTTAACACTTGACCGAAATCCTTACTTTCGCATAGCGACTGTACTACTATTTTAGCCTTGTGTGGTCACGTTGATGAACACGTCTAACGTAATATGTATTAGTAAACACATCTTCCAATATATAAATATAAAAGGAATATGTAGATTAAAACTGTGACACAGCACACAGCTACCTACTCTCGACTTCTAGTGAGAGGGTGCTGTAAATGGCAGTTGTAAAGTAATATTCTTAGACACTATTACTAAGCCCACCATCTGCACAGAATGTTCGGGCAGTGCGGCGCTGCTGGCGTCGCGCCTGGCGCCGCTGGCGTGCGGCCTGCAGGCCACGCTGGCGCGCGCCGTGACGTCACTGGCGGGCGCGCGGCCCGAGCGCGCGCGCGAGGAGCTGCTGCGCCTGCGCGAGCAGAACGACCGGCTGCGCGCCCGGACTAGCGCTGGTCAGTACTGTACTCATACCCTACACTTCGGTTTCGATCCGGGATGGTGGCACATCGAGTGCCCGAAAGATACAGAACTTTGTAATTTAGCAACTTAATATTTAATATTTACGTAACAAAAGTAAGGAGAGAGCGTGTGAATTTCATGTCAACAAGTATACAGTTAAACCAGAAAGAGTATGCGCTTCGGTAATCTTCGTATTTCCGAATTAGCACGAACGTTGCACTCCAAAGTAACCCAAAGAGGCTTCTATGTTTTGTACTGCCTCAGTTTGTGCACCAATCATTGCGCATTTCTATAAAAAATTTCTCTGTCTCCGGTTGCACATAGGATTTTTGAACTTGCTTAAAGTTGTTAATCTTTGATTCTCTAACCATGGTAATACAAAATAGGCAAGCACTTCTATAGTTGTAATAACTCTCTATTAGATCACATCATCGCGCGTTCGTATTTCCGAACATAGACGGTGATTGTCGAAACGCATACTATTGCTTGTAGATCTGCAATTATGTATATGTTATGGGCTAAGTGATTAATCGGGCATTATTCATAATGCCCGGGCAATATGAATAATGCCCAATAAGAGCGGGCAATGTGATTATAACCAATCAATTTATCACATTGCCCGGGCATTATGAATAATGCCCAGTGCCTATTGGGCAGAGTGATGTAAAGCATGTAGAATACTTAGTTAGTTATACCGAGCATTACAATGAAATCAATTATCGGGTAGAGTAATACTAAAAACATGTTTTATAGTTTAGTATTTATTTTTAAAATTTAAATAATCAGACTTCGGTTTTACTTCGATCAATTTACGAAGGGCTACATTTAGAAACTATAGTCTATAGTAGTTTCAATGCAGTTTGGAAGTATTTCGCACTCGCTTTCACTCACATGTAGGTAGATATTGCGAGTAAGCGCGCTTCCGAGCTGCAGCGAAATGCGAATCTAAATCAAAACAAAGAGCCGAAGTGGCATCGTGCGGCTATTGCAAGGTCAATCAATCAATCATGTTTATTAATTTGACTTGACCGTTATTCGAAGCTTATTTAATTTGAGATAGGCACTACGTTTCCCGCCATCTATATCCGTCTCTTTCTTTCCTGTATCTTTCTCTTTCTTACCCCACCACCTGGCAGAGCGGGGGCGCACTGAGTGAGCCGCCAACTTTATGCTTCATTGGCGTCTTGTTTCCCGCCGCGTACGGTTGTGTTAACAATAACCACGATATTCACAGTTAACACAGTTACCACGATATTCAAATTTATTTTAAAATAATTTACAAGTATATTAAATTCTAGAGAAATAAAAAACCTACTGGTAAAAATACCCACAAAACTACAGGTGAGTAATTTCATATTGATATTAAAACGCAGTGATACTTTGCCTAAGCTCTTTGGTTTACTAGTACAACTACGTAAGTTTTTTATACTGTATAGTTTTATGCAAGATGCATAATTTTTATTAACGGTTTTTCCGTTCGTATATTTTAAATGTTTTCATCGGCTTTTTAGAACGGACATTTTAATTGAACTTTTATTTTAACGGTTTTTACCGTTAGTGTTGTTCTAAAGCCCTTTTCCTGTTTTAGAATGGATGATACTAATAACTGTGTACGAAAGAAAGTGACTGAACCATTACCAGGACCATCTGGTATGCAGCGTAAGTTACGGTCTAAGAGTTCAAGTTCAAGCAGTGATAATTCCCGGAGCAGTTCTTCATCTTCATCTTCGTCTTCATCACGCTCCCCAAGGCGTCGACGGAGTCATCATGGAAAAAGGAGGAGGGAGAGAAAACGAAAACATTCGAAACAGGAGTATCGGAAATTATCAAAGGAGGTACGTGATCTTCGTAAATCTTTACATGCTCGTGATAATGAGCGTCAGGTTCAAACTAGTGATCACTATTATAACGATTCCATGTCTATTAACTCTGGTGTTAGTCGTAATCTTTACGAAGAGTTAGATGATAATGCGTCGATTATCGACGCGCCTAATGAAGTTATTTTTAATATTCAAACAAAATTAAAAGAACCTTCTATGCCCAAGAGTTCTGAACTCCATTTGAAACTGCTATGTGATCTTCAACATTGGGATACCAGTAATTGGAATGAAATCAGATATTCCGAAACTCAAAAGGCGTATAATCACAAACCGGGTTTTACGGATATTGAGATAAATGAAGAAGTTGCAGCCTTCCAATCCCCCCGCCATTTGATATACGCTGATAAAGCTTTTGCTGCCTTAACAATGTGCATTTTAAAGCAGAAGGAATCACTTCAGAAGGTATTGCTTGACTTTGCCCAGTGGTCTAAAGAATTAACCCCAGATTATGAGGTTATTAATAATAAGTTAACAGAACTTATAAATTGCGGTGATTTCCAAACAACCTCCTCAGATTTGTTACAGCTTGTTTGTGGCCATCGCGCAGAGATATTGCAAATGCGCCGGGACTCTGTTATCAAACAGGTAAAGGAGCCATTAGTGAAATCTACACTTAGGAAGATTCCTCCTACATACACAAACTTATTCAACGCAGAAAAATTCACAGCCGCTTTGGAAAAAGCGGGTGGAGTGCGAAAATGTTTCTGGCCGCTAAAGAAATCTAACAACTCTATCTCGCAGGTAGAGACACACAAAACTAGCGTCTCCTCGCAGGAGTACGCCACCCGAAAAAGACCCTCGCAGGGTTGTCAACATGGATCATGCTATGTGCAAGGCTGTGGTCAAACTGCACCACCCCCGCAGGGTGGTTATAACTCGCACTATCATGGACATGGCTCTCATTCGGTCGCACCGAATAATCGGGGGTTTTTTCGTGGACGAGGTTCTTCGAGAAATCAACCCAAGCACCGAAATCAATCCAAACCTGGGCAGATACGAGCGCCGTCTCCGCCCAACAACAATAGAGACATCAAACGTCGAAAATATTGACATGATGCAGTTCAAAGCAGGCCGTCTAGCAAATTTCTTAACTCAGTGGGAACAGTTTGGAGCTCCAAATGTCATTCTCAAAATGATATCGGGGTATCGCATACCCTTTCGTCAAAGGCCTCCAATGATCCATCCAGGGATCATAACAAAGGGTATGTTAGTTCCTTACTCAGTAGAGATGACCACTGTCATCGACAAAATGAAGGATCAAGGGGTCCTCGAACGAGCACATCTGTCTCCAAGTTTCCTGTCATCAATGTTTTTAGTTCTCAAGAGCGACGGCTCTGCTCGGCCCATTTTCAACCTGAGGGCCCTCAATCAATACGTAATAACCACAAAATTCAAATTAGTGAATGTTTCTCGTGTGCCAGACTTCCTACAGCAAAGAGACTGGCTGTGCAAAATAGATCTCTCACAAGCGTACTTTCACATTCGAGTAGCTCGCAGCCACAGAAGATTCCTACGCCTAGTATATCAAAAGGAGCTATTGGAAATGACATGTTTACCCTTTGGTCTAAGTACTGCACCCAAGACTTTCGCATCAGTGACGAATTGGATTGCCCAAATGCTCAGAAAACGAGGAATACGAATACTGGTGTATTTGGACGACTTCCTGATTGCTCATCAATACGAGGAAAGCCTAAAGGAACATGTAAATATTGTCATTCAGACTCTCGAGACGTTAGGCTGGATCATAAATTACGAGAAATCTGTGTTGACTCCGTCAAAAACATTGGCGTATCTGGGCGTTCAGTGGAACGCCTGGACAAATCAAAAGCAACTCCCCAAGGAAAAGCTGACGTCGCTCATTGTCAAGCTGTCGCAGATGCTAGACAAGAAACATACAAAGCTCAAGGAGGTTCAGAGTCTGGTCGGACTTCTGAATTTTGCGAGTTTTACTGTCCCAAGAGGCCGACTCAATTATCGGGCTTTATTGGACCTCCTCAACAAAATGTTGAGATCAGACCAGAAATGGCATTTAATTCCTATCGAAGCCAGGAACAACATAATATGGTGGCTTCAGAACTGCAAACGCCCTTCAACCATTCATGTACCTCCACCAACGCATTACCTAACAACGGATGCCTCCGATATAGCATGGGGAGCTCGATTAGACAATTTGTCGTTGACAGGGTTGTGGGCAGATCACGAAAAACAGTTACACTGCAACCAGAAAGAATTGCTTGCCATCCTAAAGGTGTTACAAGATCATTGTCAGCTCCTACACCGGAGTACAGTACTAATTCAATGCGACAACAAAACTGTTATCGCATATCTCCGACACGAAGGGGGCACGAGATCCACACCACTGATGGATCTAACATACCAAGTATTTCAAATTCTGGAAGAATACCAAATTCACGTGAATATTTTTCATCTTCCCGGGATGTACAACGGTCATGCGGACCATTTGTCGAGACTTCGGGTCAATCCGGAATGGCATCTCTTGCCCAGAGCCACAGAGATAGTGTTTGCCAAATGGGGCATTCCCCTGATAGACCTCTTTGCCTCCAGTCGAGCACACGTCGTTGTGAATTATGCGTCCCTGAATCTGAACGATCACCAAGCATTGTTTCACGATGCGTTTTCCCGACAGTGGAATTTTCAACTGGCGTGGATTTTCCCGCCACCGTACTTGATTCCCAAAGTGCTATCCCATTTGAACAGTGCTCACGGGATATACTTGCTAGTAGTTCCGCATTGGGATCGAGTATATTGGCGGGCAGATCTGAAGGCCCGAGCATTGGCAGCCCCATTCACACTTCGGAATCTCGATCAAGTCTTAATAGACGTGTCGACGGGACTCCCACCTCCGAGGACACAGTACATGATTCTCGAGGTATGGAAATGTGGGGGTGGGCCGAGACTGTAAAAGATTGGAATGACAGCCAAATAAAACTATTGAAGAAGTCTTGGCGGCCTTCCACACTAAAGACTTATAATGTTGCTTGGAAAAAATGGCTAATCTGGTCTGCGGAACACCAAATTAATCCTCATAATCCTAATGGTAGAGAAGTAGCCAGATTCCTGTCGGACCTTCATCTGGTTAATAATTTATCATATAATACGATTCTGTTGCACAAATCTGTAATTTCCACTCTTTGCAATCCAGACATTGCTGGCCAAATTAGTTCTCATATTTTGGTAAAACAGGTTTTAAAATCCATAGCTTTAGAAAAACCAGTTAAATCTAAACCACCGATTTGGAACATAGATAGCCTAGCTGCATACATAAATAGTTATAATTTTACACACGACAATATTTTCCAAGTGCAAAGACATACTGCGGCATTATTACTTTTATTCTCAGGTCGAAGAATTCACGATTTGACTTTATTAAGAACTGATTCGGAGCATTGTATTCAAAGTAATAACTCTATCACCTTGTGGCCTGTTTTTGGTTCAAAGACTGATTCTTCGGATCACAGGCAATCGGGTTGGAAATTTTTTACTAATCTGGATAGCAATAAATTGAATCCAGTCTACTGGATTAATAGAACAATTGAATTGTTAAAAATTCGCAGAGATTTGGCGAAGATCCATAATCTGTTCATTTCTACAAGAGGTGAAGCAAAAGCCGCTTCAAAGACAATCATATCAGGGTGGATTAAAACTCTACTTAAAGATGCGTGTATAACTGCAACACCGGGCAGTTTCCGCTCTGCTGTTGCCTCAAAAAACTGGCTAGACAATTTCCCATTAGAGGATATTCTTGCAAGAGGAAATTGGAAGTCCCAAAATACTTTTTGTAAATTCTATAAGCGGACAGTTTTACCCTCATCTTCAAGTAACTCTATAACTATGTTATTTAATCCTGTTGATTGATGTTGCTAATATTGTAATACTGATTCTAACATTGTGATTAATCAAGTCGAAACAATTACTTAATTAAACCAAAATCATATTCACATAATTATGTACCTAAGTTTTTATTTTTTCTTGAATTAAAAGGAAAACATCAAGATGCACATTTGTTTCACTCAAATGGTCAATATAACCAGTAATACCTTTTTTACTAACAAGTCATTCACATTGGCGTCCGTGTCACCACCACCAGGCGATAACAAACAGGTCTCAAATTAAATAAGCTTCGAATAACGGTCAAGTCAAATTAATAGAAGCGTTTTACCTACCAATAAAACGCATATTAATTTACTTACCTTATTCGAAGCTTATATTTTAAAGTCTGCCTGGCGAATTTCGACTCAATGAAGCATAAAGTTGGCGGCTCACTCAGTGCGCCCCCGCTCTGCCAGGTGGTGGGGTAAGAAAGAGAAAGATACAGGAAAGAAAGAGACGGATATAGATGGCGGGAAACGTAGTGCCTATCTCAAATTAAATAAGCTTCGAATAAGGTAAGTAAATTAATATGCGTTTTATTGGTAGGTAAAACGCTTCTATTGTGGATCATAGGTACAGAAATAGGATACAGGTGTTAAGAATTACAATGATGTTGATCAGCTATGTCGTGCCTTTTGGGCATACAATGCAAATTATTAACATTATTATTTATGAAATTAACATTACCTACTATTTTAATAAATTAACAAAGAAAACAAAGAGAAAAAATAAAATAAAAAATAACATCACTATTGCAATTTAAGGAAAAATCAAATTAACTAGTTAGGTGAGTAGAACTAACAATCTAATAATACAACAAAAAACAAACACAAAATATATGTCAGTTAAAGATCTTAAAATTAATAGTAAGCAGCACTGTCTGCACCATGGTCTTGGTCAAAATATACGCGTCACGCGCTGCCCCGTTTCGGTCTCTGATTGGTTAACGCGCGTCACGTGTTTGTTTCCGGCCCCGCACCGCAGCGCACCACGTAAAAATTTACCTATTAATCACATTACCCGATCATCATGTAGCCATATTCATAATGCCCGGGCAATGTGATAAATAGGTGAGTTTAGATTGTAATTAATCACTTGGCCCGATATGACTGGGCATTATTCATACTGCCCGGGCATTATGAATACTGCTCGCATTAATCACTTGGCCCATAACATATATAGGTTTTATTTAATTTCCATGTTTCAAATCACCACAGAATGTTTAAAGTTGCATCAAACAATGTTACTATTTAGAATACAACAACACCCTGAAAAGTTAGAAGGGAAAAGTTATTTATAAAAATATTCTATTTTATTTGTAAATTCTTCTTCTGTTGAATAAATTCGACTTTATTCTCATTCTATAGCGTCAAGGGCTGATTTTTCAATTAACAGATAATTTTTATTCACGGAATAAAATTGACGTCTGACAGTTTTTGTATGGAAGAACTGTCAAAAATTCAAGATTAGTCCGATAAAATTATCTGGCATTTAAAAATCAGCCCTAAGAGATACACGGACAAAATACACGCATTGTCGTGGAGTACGCGGACACCAGCCCGTATTACACGGAAGATGAAAGTATAACAAAACTCAATAACGTTACAGATCAACACACGACAGAAGAGATCTCCGTGCCCAAGGCAGGCCTGGACCAGTCTATACAGGTGAGGATCATGACTTTACACTACATGGAGTATACAAGAAAAAAGCTACAAACTTCTCCCTAAACGAACGAACTTCAGTTTGTCAAAGCAACACAACCTTCAGAATGTAAATATACAATTATATTTATTAATGACTGGCTTCAGTTCGCGTGGAAGTCTTGAAATACACAATATTAATACTAAAAGTTTTTATAAAACTCCCCCGACCCCCACCGCGTCGCATCGCATCGCCCGCCCGCGCTATTACTTCGTTTTCGCGTAGAGACCTTTCTGTTTTTTTTTTTTTTAATTTTGCTTGGCTCTTAAGGGCCGCAGCGTGATGATAAATAGCCTATTAACCTAGAAATTGGGCTATCAAATGCTAACATATTTTTTCAAATCCGACTCCAGATATTAGCGCGTTCCAACAATCAAACTTTATATTAATAGTAATATAAAGATTATTTATATATTAGTTACTGTTACTGTTAGCCTGCATCATACCACTTCTGGGCAAAGGCTTCTCCCCCTGACTTCCAGCTCCTTCGATCCAGGGCTAAAGTGGACCACTGGTCGTTTGTTTTGTACAGCTCGTCCCGCCATCATCTTCTTCATATTAGTATTTTTCCTTTTAATAACCATGCAATATTATTCGCAGGAGCAACCGAGCAACGGCGGGTGATCTGGCAACACCGTGTAAAGAATACTAAGCGAATACCCGACGTAATGGCGTAGTGATATCACTCACACTAACTCTCTGGCTGGCCCACGAACGACCCGCTCGTAGGCCCCACTAACCATCGTTAACGTAACGCGAACTACACCTAACAAACTACTAAAGTTTACCAAAAACGGCCCGTCAGTTTCGGGCGTGCCAACAAAATATCTTTGTCATTCTCTCCGTTTGTAACCACGACGAAAATTGTATATTTTGTAATAATAATAATTATTATATATTGTTTTTTTGTTACAATTGTAAGTACTGCATTAAATTAGTATTAAAAAGATGATTATTCCATACGTAAGAAATATTGTGATTGACTTGATGAAGTTTTAATATTATTTTTGTCTGTCATTTTGATGTTTATCGCAAAGATTAAGTTATGTTAGATGTTGATGTAAATAATATTAGTGGTTGTAGTGTATAAGTGACAACAATAATGTATGATTTATTATATATATGATTTTGTGTATACATTTTTATGTTTTATTTTTTATTTTTATCCGAATCTTTCCTTGTGGCGTTCCTTTTTGTTTTTTTTTTTTTTTTTGTTTTAGACTATCTGGTCGATTTATATAGTTGTTATATTTATAGAGTAGCTTGGATAATTATAATATATATGCTTTTTCAAAAGACATACAATACAAAATAATAATTTTACCCTAAGAGGGATTACACTATACTCATAACATTTCTTTCGGGCACAAAGTTCAGTTTATAAGCACATTTTCTCTATAAATTCTTAAATATTTTGTGAATTCTCGTAAAATCTTAACTATCGTATCGTATTTAAACATAAAAATAAATAAAACAAACTGGATTTGCTTGGATGGTGTGAAATATAATAATAATAATTATGTATGATGCTATACAATCTTCTACAAACTAGGTAGGCAGTTGTTTTCTCTGTTCCCAGTATATTTATTAAAAGGCACGTATAATCTGTAAACCTTGACCGCATTTAGGATCCTATCCAAATCGTTAAAAATAGTCTAGCGTGATCATATCAAAGGAAAATATACCTTAGGTGATCGCACGGAAAGCCGGTTTTATCATCAAAAAATTATACCAAGTAGCGGCGCCACTATACAAGGTGGAGACGACAATGGCACCGATTCCCTTGTTCACAAACTAAACTAAATTTAAGTTCGGTGCATCTTTTTCTTTCTATTTCATTAAGAAAAGGACAGAAGATAAATATTAGTTCAGCTGTCAAATTATGATACTCCATAGACAATTTATACGTGATTATAAACATGGCAACTAAAAATACGCCAATTTACGTCAGGCCTGACTAATTTGACAGGACTAAACTAGTATTTTATCTTCTGTCCTTTTCTTAATGAAATAGAAAGAAAACGATGCACCGAACTTAAATTTAGTTTAGTTTGTGAACAAGGGAATCGGCGCCAATACGACAGTGAATATTTAACCCATTGACCGCTTAATTTAATATCAATTGCCGTAGCCCCGGCGCCCCCCTCAAAAATCGAAGAATATATCTACGAGGAATAGGGTCGTGCAATGAAATAAAAAACAAACATAGGTTCTCAGTCGTATAAATACGACTGAGGCGGCACGGGCACGAAAACTTTGGTCATATTAATACGACTGAGGCGACACGGGCACGAAAACTTTGGTCGTATTAATACGACTGAGGCGACACGGGCACGAAAACTTTGTCGTATTAATCTGACTTGGGCGGTTTATAGGTTAATTGAAAAAAAAAACTGGTTTTACGGTGCAGTAAGGTTAGCAATAGAGCTAGCTTGTAGCTAAGGTCTATTTTCTATAAAAGGTCAACTTAAATTAGCTAGCGAAACTCCACAGAAATCATGAGTTTTCAAATATTTTTTTCTTTATTATTGAAACAAATAGGTAAATAACGAAAATATTGGTAAACAACTAGTAGAGAAATTATAAAAGGTATTGTAGCATGACTGCGTAGCACACAACTCGAAAAGTATTACATTATAACAATATGGAATTAAATGAAACCTGCTTCTTACTATAAAATGATGACATACAGGATAACTCTAAATAAATGAGTAAACAATAATAGCAATAATAATATAATATTATTAAATGATAATAATAAATAATACAACATAATCCTCCTTCTTATCCCGCAACCAAATTGTATAACAAAGATAAAGGAATTCATAATCCATTGCTTCTTATGTTTGAAAAAGTCGCCTGCTCGACAACGTATTATAACGCAATGAATGTTGTTGAACTGTCAAAATGAAAGGCATTGCAGATTTTAGGGCAATTTTGTTAAGCAATTATCGGCAATTGAATTATTGTCCGGCGCAGCATGCATCTATAAATCTCTCTCAGACGATAATTCACCCCTTTTATGGTCAAATCTTTGTACCTAGGTAAAGTAGATAATGCAATCTAGTTAACACAGACTAGAATATATCCCTTGACTTTAAACGGGTTCAGTATCCCCAAAGCAAGTGTAATTATTTTGTATACGGAACCCTAACAAGTGCCCTAAAAATGTTACCTACCTTGTAGTGAATGCCATATTAGCAATTATATAATATAGCCACTTGCTAATGATATCCGCCCCGGGTTTGTCTATGGAATTAAACAATAAAAATCGCACAAAGAATAACTAAAAAATAATATACCAGTTTTGTAGATTTTGGAAAACATTATTTCTAGAAAAATTGTGAATATTTAATTCAAATATTTCTTTATGAAGTTATATACCATTTTGTCCCATTGACTATAATATTATTGTAGTGCACATTATTAAACGTTATTGTCCAGCAGTTTTGGAGATATATTTATAAAGTAGTGAACAGCTTGTAAGATGGTCCCATGTACCTTGTAATGTATAACCTAGCGTCGCCTGCATTTTAGATATATTTACAATCAATATTGTTTAAAAAAAAAATCATCACCATTGCTCTCAAAACGGTGAAGTCATGTCCTAGACCCAAAAATTCTAAGAAAGTGACATCTACCAACCCGCGCTGGGCCCGCCTCCCACTCCAGCCCACTCCCTCTCGAAGATAGGATGCCTGTGTCCCAGCGGTAGGAACATTATAGGCTGAATGACTTTTTGTCAATAAAGAGGTTCACATTTTATCTTTTATTTTTTTAATTTAAAATACTGTCACATGAGACTTTTCAACTTTGTCTCTGCAACGAACTCCTCTGCATTGTCTCTGGTATTGCAGATATCCATTATATTATATTGTTTTTCGTCACTCAAAATTGTACTAAAACCATGAGTTTTGTACATGTATTTTATAAACCTATCGACAGCTTCGTTTTATATCGATTGCCGCCCCCAGCACCCAGCTCACAAGTCGGCAAATAAATACCTACGACGAAGAGGGTCGTGCAATGAAATAAGAAACGAACATAGGTTCTCAGTCGTATAAATACGACCGAGGCAGCACGTGCACGAAATCATTTGTCGTATTAATCCGACTGGGGCGGTCAATAGGTTAATGTATTCAGTTTCCATTGAAGGGCAAAATTTTGTACGAATGATTTATTCTTCAGATGATTTTTCTTCTAGATATTTTATAAAATCATTGCCACTTGCGGATAGTCCCTATCTAAAATTAATTAATGTTTTTATGATTTACCAAACACACAGCATTTTGTATATCGAAATGAAAAATATATATTTGATACCGTAGATTAGGCGTAGACCAAATGAATCCCATCCAGATATTGTATTTGTATGTTTATATCGTTATTAATGTATGTTATATGTATGATATGACTTATATGATGTATATGACGAACTGTTTTTAGGCCAATTGTATGATATGCTTCGATATATTATCCAGTTATATGTATATTTCAATGCAATAAACAATATGTAAAATAATTTTGTATTTTCTCTTGAACCTGCGGGTAATTGCGTGGCACACTAACAGTAGGAATCTCTTTCATTTTGACAGTTCAACAACATTCATTGCGTTATTTACGTTGTTGAGCAGACAACTTTTCGAACATTATGAAGCAATGGATTGGCAATATCTTTCAAAAAGATTCAGATTGAGATTGATTGTGTGTTACGCAATTAGAGTGCTGGTGTCGTATTTTTATCCCACGAACCGACGCGCGCTTTACTTGTGGTAACCAAGTGTGTAAATACGTTGTAAATGTGTGCGAGAAGACGGGTAGCGTCAGCACATAACACACACACACACACTTCCGACTTCGCCATTGTCTCGGACGGTATTGAGAGCTCCTGGTACACTTGTCAAAGTAACGCCAGGGTACCTGCTATGCTTTCAATAATCAATCAATCTGCCTGCCTTATCCTACCTATGTCGGGTTCAGGTTCTAGTCTAACCAGAAGCAGCTGAATATCAATATTTTACATGGAGCCTATGTGACCTCCACAACCCAACTACTGGGTAACACCATACCCCTTGGTTAGACTGGGTACTGTACTGTACTTTTCCACTATTGTATTGGGGTCATCCTGTAACGATAGTGTGTGTGTAAGTTTTACAATAATAAATAATAGTCATGAAATATGTATTTATTTATTTTTTCTGACTACAATGCGGTCTACAACGTTAGTAAGTTATCTAATGTCGCGACATATTCTCTATACTCGCGAGCAATGAAAAAGTTCCAGTGACATAGCACCAAATCACTCCTAAACGGGAAAGGCTAGCTTAATGACGCCGTCTGCAATATTGAAGTACATTTAACAGCGCATCAGAATAATTACCAAACTAAAAACGTAAATATTGTGTTCAAATTTTAAATTATATATCTTAGGAGATATTAAGGTGTTTGTCGGCATTTATGTCATTGCTCGGCAGTGTATTATTATATCTGAGTAAAAGCTGTTTACTATTACCTACCTAAATTTTTTAAATTACAAGCCATAGTAACTTGAACTCCATCAGTATGTTTATAGTTAGGTAAACATGTAGATAGGTACTTTCCTGTTTTGTAAATTTATTTATATATAACTGCGCCATTGCGGTTTCAAACCATCATTAACGGTAGGTATTTAAATACTAAACGGTTACTATTGTTATTCTGATAGATAACATAAATCAATTATTTTTCCTACATTCAGAAAACCACACCAAAACCCTCTGCCTACCCCCTTCAGGGAAAACAGACGATGTTACTTGTGTGTGTTGTTGCAGTAGAAACATCTTTAGCCATTTCGATCTGGGACCCCAGTTCTGTATGGTAATTGTTATTCCCCGCGTAATCTTACCATGTGCAAACCACGTCAACAGCATGTACGGACAGCATAGCATGTCTTTAGACAAGTAGGTAGGTGGTAAGTGGCGTAGTTTGAACTGTCTTTAGACAGTTCAAACTACGCCAAGTTCGCGTTTATTTCGCGCGGTTTTCTTTCATTATGTCATAGAAAATAACGTTATTAGCAGAGGGCAATTCTCGTAATTTTAAGAATGTTCGATCTCAGTCTCAATCTGTCAAAAATACCTGTACATCTTTGACAAGTTTTTGACATTGATTGTCGCGCAGATGGGATTGCAACTAGATTGTGAAAGTTTTTAATTACGGGAATTTGCTTTCAGATGTCGTGATTAACTAAGAAATGGACGTGAGTTAGTAAGTAAGTAAGAATTTTATTTGCATAGATTGTAGGTACATAAAATAAGATTTAAAACAATAATTGAGTGAGCCTTGTACAATCTACCTTAAATTAGGCATGCAAACATCAGTGAGGTTGTTAAATTAAGAATAATATCGAATAGGTAATGGCTTTAGAAACAACCTTATATCTTTACAATCTACTTAATATAGTTGGTATAAAAAAAAATCAGACAAATTAAAATAAATCAAAATAGGTAAGTATGTCAAAGAAAAAAAAATCATTAGATATTATTATGTCAAAGTAAAATCAAATTATTATTCAATTAATCATTCATATGTCAGCACCATTTAAAAAGTCAGTAACAGAATAATAACATTTTTCAATCAATAATGACGTCAGTCTCTTTTTAAAGTTTTGAGTTGTGTCATTTTTAATGAGATCGCGTGGTTTCGTTTGTGGTCATAGTGAATTAGGGCCCTCAGCTTATCTAGACCAATCCCGCTTATAGGTGTCAAGCTTGCCCCGCCATCTACGCTTGGGTCTCTAGCGATGCCGTTGGCGTAGTGGTCTTAGCCCACAATGCATCCGACATGGCGAATTGGCGATGGCCAGTTCTATTTGAGTTTGGCTGCTTTACAAACAGAAAAAGTATCTATAGTAGTGTTTTTGCTTACATACAGAGGGGCTTGTGGCTAAGTAATAACAACCACACGGATCGATCGATCAGATTAAGCTACGCTTGCCGCAGTTGGTCCGTGGATGGGTAACCATCTTCACATACCAAGACCCCTCTCCGTGCCTTGGAAAGCACGTTAAGCCCCTGTCATTCGTGGATCTTTGACAGTCGTTACGGGTCGTCAGAAGGCCGAAAGTCTGACAACCAGTTTTACCAAGGGGTATCGTATTAGTACAGTTAATTAGTAAAGTTTAATTAGAATAAAAGTTTAGGGCTGATTGTTCCATCGCCAGACTGATGGCGATAGAAACATCAGCCCTAAATTCAAGTAATATGAATTATTACGGCGTAATCTACTTAGGGTGTGTTGGAATATTACAAAAATCCCAGTGTTATCTGATTAAAATAATTACTCGATTCAATCACTCGATTAGTTCATTCACTCTTTCAATCATTCCTTGATGTCAACATTGTCAAATATTCAAATCTTTTCTTTTTCACATAAACCCTGTGTTGAACAGTGCACACGTCTTTTCTTTCCTCCTGCGACCTATTTCCCATAGGGTTGTTTTGTCCATCGCCAGATAACTTTTATTCAAGGAATAAAATTGACGTTTGACAGTTTTTGTATGAAATGACTGTCATAATTTCAATTTTTGGTTTTTTAATACGTTGCCCCACACTAGGAATGACTCCTGTATCGTGGGTGCGTTTACAAACATTTAAACTCACATACACAAACAGCCAGACCCAGAACATTTGTTCCGTGCGGGAATCGAACCCGCGACACGCAGCGCAGCAGTCGATCGCTCAGCCACTGCGCCAACCGTGTCGTCATTATTCCTTGAATAAAGTTATCAGATGATTGAAAAATTTGCCCTCACTAGATAAATGTCTTAAATTCATTCACGGACAAACAACGCTCAGCCTAAACCAGTTTTCATTCCACATCTTGTTCATCGTGTCGATGGCACGACAGTGTATTAAATTAACTAATTCCCCAATAGGGGTTAAATAGGGAATTAAACTTTGTATGGAAGTTCGTCGTTTTTGAAGCTAAAAATATTGAAGATTTCTGTTTATAAGTAAAAGTTATTTGTATAACATCGTTTTTAGGATTCCGTACATCATCATCATCATTTCAGCCAAAGACGTCCACTGCTGGACATAGGCGTCCCCCAAGCACCTCCACTTCGACCAGTTCCGTGCTTCTCGCATCCAAAGGGTTCCTGCGGCCTTCACAAGGTCGTCGGTCCACCTTGTGGGTGGCATTCCGACACTACGTCTTCCAGTACGCGGTCGCCACTCCAGAACCTTTCAGCCACATCGGCCATCTGTTCTGCGAGCAATGTGCCCTGCCCACTGCCACTTAAGTTTGGCAATTCTTCGGGCTATGTCGGTTACCTTGGTTCTCCTGCGGATCTCTTCATTTCTGATTCGATCACGCAGGGAAACGTACAGAATTGGATTTGGATTGGAATCCGTACATAAAAAAAAAACGGAACTGTTCTACGATTATTTGTTGTCCGTCCGTCTGTCTGTCTGTCAACACCATTTTTCTCAGGAACGTGTGGAGGTATCAAATTGAAATTAATATCAAATAGATACGTAACTGAATTGGCAGTGGGCTGGCCATGTTTGTCGAAGGACCGATGGCCGGTGGAGCAGACGAGTCCTGGAGACCGCGTATCGGCAAGCGTAGTGTGGGACACCCCCCAGCTAGATGGACGGACGACCTTATGAAGGTTGCTGGGAAGGATTGCATGCGGAAGGCGGAGTACCTACAGGGTGTTGTGGCGCAGCCTGCGAGAGCTATGTCCAGCAGTGGACTGCGATAAGCTGAGTTGATTGTTGATTCAGGTACGTAGGTGAGCTAGGAGCTTAAAAATTTCAAGCTACTAAGTATTTAGGCGAACTATTTCGATACTCGTAAATAAATCTAAGCACATCGGCTTGTCAATTACAAATTGCTGTTTGGTAAATTATAGGCTGTAGGTACCCACTAAATAATTATAATAATAATAAATTACTATTCCGCAAGGAATTCCCAATTATCACAATTAGTAGGTAAAGTTGATAACTATATTTGACATTATCCTTAATTTTTGTTGCCCCTAATAGTAGCGTTTTACCTTCAAACAAAACGTTTGTTGTGTTCGCAACTATCTCCTTATATATGCAACTAATATCTCCTTGACTACGGAATATTTTTTTCTATTTCGTGTCCTTGACAACACTATAATGATGACGTATTTCCGCCCGCGTTCACCAGGTGATAGAAGGAGATAGTTGCATATACCTACATAGATGTGACATGGAAACGGAAGATGCTAGACTCAAATAATAATTATATGACCCCGAATGAGGCCGAAGGACACAATGGGAAAATTTAAAGGGAAAAGTCGTCACATAGCAAGCACTATGACGACTGTTGCCTTTTTCGAAGCTGTTATGGAAAATACCTGCTTAAAAAGGAAGCTGTATGAAGAGATACAGAAACATGTAGGTACCTATCCTGTTTAGAGCATAGATATCCGAGAGGTATGCTTTCACTGCATATTTGTTCAAGTTGCAGTGTCACCACATTTTCTCCCACTCCAGAAACTCGCACAAAAAGAAACTATTCAACTAGCAAACATAAAACAAACATTCAAATAGGGTAACTTTTTTTTTCGTTAGTCTATGTGGTGTCCCAATGCTGGGCAAAGGCCTATCTTTTTTTCCTTCCATACCTCAAGTAGCGGATTTTAGGGAACCTATTGCACATTATTAAAAAAACTTAAAAAAAAAAATAACCAGCGGAGTAATTGCGAAACACACTGTCAGTAACAATGGCTTTCATACTGACAGTTCAACAACATTCATTGCGTTATTTACGTTGTTGAGCAGGCACATTTTTCGAACATATGAAGCAATAGATTAGCAATATCCTTCAAAATGATTCAGATTGATATGGGTACATATTTGAATGTCGAACATTAAAATACCTACGTGTAAAATGTGAACGTTCAAAACATCGATAATTTAAATACCGATTATATCGTAATATCGAAAATTGTTATACCTAAGTTTAAAATGTCTAACATTGAAATGCCGAGTGATAAAAATATCTAATGATTAAAAATATCGATAATCATTATACCTAAGTTCAAAATGTCAACATTGAATACACTTTAGTTCATTATATTTACGTTAAAAATACCTACTAGTTAAAATATCGAACTTGTTATAGGAAAAAATGTCGAACTAAATGTGGAACTATGTATTTTTATTTTAGGTGTATATTTTT
This sequence comes from Apamea sordens, assembly GCA_945859715.1. NCBI lineage: Eukaryota > Metazoa > Arthropoda > Insecta > Lepidoptera > Noctuidae > Apamea > Apamea sordens. Next base: position 707,808 of record OX244009.1, on the reverse strand, counting down.
AGCAATCGCTTGTAATTAAGCAAGTTTCGAAGTATATTCATCTTTTTTACTAATATTTTTGTTCAATGCTATTGTGTTTGTCCGTGTATAGCTATATATTAAAAAGGCAATGAGAACTTAGGATGCAAGAGCGAGCGAAGCGAGCTCAGGAATTGGGGCACCCCGACTCGGACAGGTTAAGTTCGAAGGGATGACGGGGGCTCAAGTGAGTGAGCGGAGCGAGCGAACGAGCCCCCGTCATTCCCTTGAAACTTAGCAAGAATACTTATTCTTGCTAAGTTTCAAGTTTATTAACTAAATGAATAAGATTTTTCATATAAACTGTATCCCCCGCTTTTCACCCCCACATGGGGTGGAATTAAAAAAAAATCGTTTGGGATGTATTCATAACTTGACTCAAAGATTATTTATACTAATTTTCGAGTTAATCAAGTAAAATCCTCCCCTGAAAAATTTACTACCCCATTTCAGCCCGTCAGGGGTAGATTTTCAAAAAACCCTGATACACATTATTCTTTACTTTCAATATTAGGTATAAATACTGAGTTTCGAGTAAATCGGACTGCGCGCTAAAATTCTTCCATACAAACTTTGAAACCCCCCAATCCCTTACTAGGGGGTAGTTTAGAAGAAAAAAGAACTGACAATCTTCATAATTTATTTTGGTAAGTATTCGTGCCAAGTTTCAAGTTTATTAACTCAAGGAATAAGATTTTTCATACAAACGAATTCCCCCCTTTTCACCCTCTTAGGGGTGGAATTTCGAAAAATCCTTTCTTAGTGGATGCCTACTCTTCACGAAGAACACACCCTCCAAATTTCATGTTTCTAGGACCAGCGGTTTAGGCTGTGCGTTGATCTATCAGTCAGTCAGTCAGTCAGTCAGGACTTTGAATTTTATATATATAGATAGAAATTTTAATCTAATTTAATTATTTAAGTACGTGGTAATTATTTTAAAACTTAAAATAGTGTTGATTGTAGGTATAGCCTAGGGAGGTCCATCCGCCGGTCGATCCATCGGGTTAAGCTACGCATGCCGCGGGTGGTCTTTGGATGGGTGACCATTTTTATATACCAAGACCCCTCCGCGCCTCGGAAAGCACATAAAGCCGTTGGTCCCGGCTGTTATTCGTGGATCTTTGACAGTCATTACGGGTACCTAGTTAGAAGCCCGACAGTCTGACAACCAGTCTTCCCAAGGGGTATCCTATTACCCAGTAACTGGGCTGTGGAGGTCAGATAGGCGGTCGCACCATATAAAATACTGATATTCAGCTGCATCCGGTTGGACTGAAAGCCGACCCCAACTTAGTTGAGAAAAGGCTAGGTTACAGCCCACTCAAAAAGCATGTGTCTTTTCGCGGAAGGCTTAAAACAATCCTCTTGAAAGTGTGAAGAACAAATTACACTTTGGTTTGAAGGAAACCAATTATTTTCCCTGCCTGTTGTATCTATCCATTTATGTTTAATTTCTGGATCTCTCGGGAAACGGAAATAACATTTTGGCTTTTTGACTTTTGAATTTCTTATTTAGAACAACCCAATTACTCGTCAGCATGAGTGGTCTTATGCATCGTTTTGACATGCGTCCGTTACTAGGTGATCGTCTCTCTCTGACCGCATGGAGGCGACATGTGCCACGCCTCCAAACCATATCCCTCGATATCTCTCTTGGACCGCATGGAGGCGACATGTGCCTCGTCTACAAACCATATCCCTCGATATCTCTCTTGGACCGCATGGAGGCGACATGTGCCTCGCCTCCAAACCATATCCCTCGATATCTCTCTTGGACCGCATGGAGGCGACATGTGCCACGCCTCCAAACCATATCCCTCGATATCTCTCTTTGACCGCATGGAGGCGACATGTGCCACGTCTACAAACCATATCCCTCGATATCTCTCTTGGACCGCATGGAGGCGACATGTGCCTCGTCTACAAACCATATCCCTCGATATCTCTCTTGGACCGCATGGAGGCGACATGTGCCTCGCCTCCAAACCATATCCCTCGATATCTCTCTTGGACCGCATGGAGGCGACATGTGCCACGCCTCCAAACCATATCCCTCGATATCTCTCTTTGACCGCATGGAGGCGACATGTGCCACGTCTACAAACCATATCCCTCGATATCTCTCTTGGACCGCATGGAGGCGACATGTGCCTCGTCTACAAACCATATCCCTCGATATCTCTCTTGAACCGCATGGAGGCGACATGTGCCACGTCTACAAACCATATCCCTCGATATCTCTCTTGGACCGCATGGAGGCGACATGTGCCACGTCTACAAACCATATCCCTCGATATCTCTCTTGGACCGCATGGAGGCGACATGTGCCACGTCTACAAACCATATCCCTCGATATCTCTCTTTGACCGCATGGAGGCGACATGTGCCACGCCTCCAATCCATATCCCTCGATATCTCTCTTGGACCGCATGGAGGCGACATGCGCCACGCTTCCAAACCATATCCCTCGATATCTCTCTTGGACCGCATGGAGGTGACATGTGCCTCGTCTACAAACCATATACCTCGATATCTCTCTTTGACCGCATGGAGGCGACATGTGCCTCGCCTCCAAACCATATCCCTCGATATCTCTCTTTGACCGCATGGAGGCGACATGTGCCACGTCTACAAACCATATCCCTCGATATCTCTCTTGGACCGCATGGAGGCGACATGTGCCTCATCTACAAACCATATCCCTCGATATCTCTCTTGGACCGCATGGAGGCGACATGTGCCTCATCTACAAACCATATCCCTCGATATCCGTGGTTTAGAGGCATAATCAGCTTATAATGTTCTCACTGCTGGGACACAGACCTGTAAAACTACACGTATGTGTGTGACACCGGATCGAACCGACTACCCTAGCCAACAGCCCGTAACGTAACAGCTTGAAGCCATGCCCCTGCCAACTTGGATGTCTGTCACACCGTAGTAGAATTAGTATACATACATAATGAATATACCAAAACCTATTAATGTAAAGATGATCCGTAAGAAAGAGATGACATAATGGTGATAATGGCCGCAAAATGACTGGTGTTTGATGTTGTAGTGTCAAAAACGCTATCTATAATGAGCCGCTGTAATTTAATTTTTCTTTATGACGGTACTGCTATCTTAGTCTGTCTTAAGCCTAAAACAATACATAATCAACCTAAAATGTTCCCACTGCTGGGACACAGGCCTCCTGTCGGTGAAAGGGAGTGGGTGGTAATCTACAACGCGGGCCCTGTGCGTGTTGGTAGTTGGAACACATGTGTTGGAACTTTTGGTTCTCGGACATGGCGGTTTCCTCACGAAGTTTTATCTGTTTAGAGGAGGAAATAATTTTTTTTTTCTGTGAGAAGTATTATAATATATTACTCTTTAGTTACAATTCTATTTAGGTACATACATGAAGTAGAAATAAGCTAAATAACTAAGTGAGTTATTAGTACAACTAACAAAATTAAAGCTCTCGACTTCGATCAATAATAGTACTAGATTAAGGATCAGGAACTAAAATGAGTCACTCAAGTGGCCACGTTTGCACAAACGTAAACGTCTACATTTCTTAGAAAAAAGCTTAATAATATTAACCACTTCAGTTTATTATGAACCTTAATGCTTAAACATAAAGTTTAATTACCATTGCAAAATATATTTAAAATGTCGCTTGGAAATAAAATCATTCTATTTTTAAATTTTCAGCCATTTATTCTAAAATGAAACTTAAAGTCAAAGTAATAAGGTTAAAAACATACTGATTTGAAATAAGACCACAAAAGTATTTGTGGTCTTTTTCGGGCCGTTTTTGGAGCGCTTATCGGGAATCTAGTACTATTATTGATCGAAGGCTCTCGACTATTTTTGTTTTCAGAGGGGCAAATTAATTCTCGTAATTTTAAGAACGTTCAAGAAGTCTGAGGGGCAATTTGTCGCCGAGATGAGACTGCGACTAGATTTTGAACGTTTTAAATTACGAGAATTGAGGGGCAATTCTCGTAATTTTCAGAACATTCCAAGTCTGATCTCAGTCTCATCTGTCAAAAATAGGTACCTCTAATTTCCCTACATTGTGACAAGTTCTTGACGTTTCTTTGTCGCCGAGATGAGACCGACTAGATTTTGAACGTTTTAAATTACGAGAATTGGCCTTCTGATCTCAGTCTCAATCTGTCAACAATACCTCTAATTTCCCAACATTTTTGACAAGTTTTTGACATTGATTGTCGCTGAGAAGAGATTGCGACTAGAATTTTAACGTTTTTAATTACGGGATTTGGACTTCAGATGTTAGTTTCTACTTAAGTAATTAATAATATATAAATGTTGCATTACATAAGAAATAACTTCCTAATTTAATTTTATAAGAAATATGACTTATTATATAGTACAAAAAGTATCTAATGAAAGTGTAAACAAACCCTGATCAGGGCCCGTATTCCCGTAATTTAAAACGTTCAAAATCTAGTCGCAGTGTCATCTCGGCGACAAACAAATGTCAAAAACTTGTCAAAATGTAGGGAAAATAGACGTATTTTTGACAGATTGAGATCAGACTGTGAACGTTCTTAAAATTACGAGAATTACCCCTCTGGTTACATTCTTACACAAATACTCATTGAAGGAAATAAGTAACACACTCATTTGTATTTAGAAATAACTTTATAACACATCACTTTTTCCATCAATTATTGTTTGAATATCATTGTTAAATTGTAATTGAAGAAGCATTGACGAAAATTGTTTAAGGTTATAAAATTTAACTCGATTATCAAATGAAAAACATTGTTAAGGTGATTTAAAATTATAATAAGACTAAAAGACTTATCTTATCTCTAATTTCTGCCTAAGTATTCAAATCAAAGCACTCAATTTGTAAGTGGCACTACAAATTGGCATCCACAAGAACGCTATAATAATAATAATAATATCCCTGGACATTCCACACAGCGCCATCTAGTCCCAAGCTAAGCAACCTATCTCATCCCTTTGTTTACATTTTCATCAGGTACTTTTAGAACGGACTATACGAGCGATAATACATCTCATGTCCTTCTTTTTTATAATATAATAATGGTTTGAGTATAATAATTTAGTTAATTCCTATAGCATCTTATGTAGATGTTTTATTAAGCAATTATATCAGTGGATAAAAAAAAAACTGGTAAATACTGGTATTCAGCTGCATCCAGTTAGACTGGAAGCCGACCCCAACATAGTTGGGAAAAGGCTAGGCAGATGATGATGATAATCCAGTGGATGTTCGGCACTCAGATGTGATCCATCCGATCAGATTGAGTCAAGGCGAGGAACCCCAGTCTTCACATTATTGATATTATTTATCGTCAATAATTATTATAGTCGAAATAGCTTTCTAGGAAACTGAAAAAAAGAAAGAGAACAATATATAATCATGCCTGTAATCCCCGAAGAGTTATGCAGAGGTGTAACTATAGTACACCCACATTTCGCCAGTTATGCTTAGTAGGTCCCATGCAATAGGGAGGCGAGTCTGGTGCCATCGACCAGCACAGATCGAGACTCTGGGCTGTTACTGAGAAATTCCTGATGGAAAAACTCAATGCACTTTGCTCGACCTGGGAATCGAACCCAGGATGTCATGCTCAGCAGTACCGCTTGCGAACAATGAGGCATTCGCTTTGTCAATAATTGACTGGTTAGGTTTGGTTAGTACCAGTAAACCAACTAAGTTTTCCATATGTTCGTGACTTCATGGCACTGTAACTGTAAGGCAATCGTGCCATATAAATATGAACCTTATTTTTATGATATTCATGTTCAAATTTGTTTGTACGCGAATGTGAGCAAGTGTGACATTGAAATATGGACATTAATGCCATACGTATAATGTTCACATTAATATGGGACGCCGACTTGAGTTTGCTAAGTAAGCTTTGCTATAAACGACTAAGAACATTGTGAGAATATTAATTTAAGTTCTTAATCATCTGAAATGCTTGGTCACGTTTGCCTATACGTATATTGGTTATCTGACCTGTACAACTCTGTTACACAGTAACACGATACCCCTTGGTAAGACCGGTTTTCAGACTTTTGGGATTGACAAAGATCTACGGATGACAACCGGGACCAACGGCTTAACGTGCTTTCCGAGGCACGGAGGGGTCTCGGTATGTAAAGATGGTCACCAATCCACGGATCAACCGCGGCAAGCGTAGCATAACCTCTGTATTATTAATAACCAGTGATAGGAATAGGTAGTGCCTATTTGCCTAAACTTCGAAGAACTGAGACAAAAAACGGAGACTTCCTTAGGACTATATTTTTTCCGGGACATCTGTCCCGAAATTCGGGACAACACTTTTAAAAACATTAAAAAATATGTTATTTGGAATAAGTAATTCGTCTATGTTCACATTTATAATTTATAACTCCATAATAATAACGTTATTATTATGGAGTTATAAATTATAAATGTAAATATTGTTTTGTTGTTATGTCTAGTCGCAAACTTTAGGTAAATATAGACGAATTACTTATTCCAAATAACATATTTTTTTAGTGTATTTAAAAGTCCGGAAAAAATTTTGTCCTAAGGAAGTCTCCGTTTCTTGACTCTGTTCTTCGAAGTTTAGGCAAATAGGCACTACCTATTCCTATCACTGTTAATAACACATGAAAATGATTAGAATAATTAAAAAGGTAACTTACTCTTGTTCTCTGGTAATACATCTTTTGTAATAAGAACTGTACACCGTGGATCCGTGACAATTCGGAATCCACTCTCTGATGCCGGGCCAGGGTTGGTAAGAAGCGAAAATGCCTGCGTAGCCCACCGCCACTAAACACAACAACACTACTAGCTTCGTTAGCATTGTATCAATCAATCTATTCTGTTACAAAGAATCAATGACTTTATTCTCTTACTAAATCAAACACAATTATGTATGGTATAAACGTTTTCCGGCTTATATATATACTGGTTCACAATGACGTCATTAGTTATTATAGGCGCTTAATTACCGTTTAAAATGTTTAATTTAATATCATTTCCCGCAATCCATATTGTACTTTGACTGTAGATATAATTATGATATTGAACGTCCATTGTTATTTTTAATTAATCTGGTTGACACACAGAAATCTTTAAGATTTCTGTGGGTTGACACAATAGCTTAACATCACGCTTTTAATCCCGGAAGGTTTGGGCAAAGGAGTACGTACACCCACATCGCGCCAGTTATGTTCGAGTCTCATGTAATCCTACTAATAGGTACATAATACATATTATATACGTGAAAGTTTGTATGGATGGATGGATGGATGTTTGTTACTCTTTCACGTAAAAATTACTGAACGGATTTGGATGAAATTTGGCACACACACAGGTAGTTTAGGATAATTTATTGTTTTTTCCGATATTCCCACAGGATCGAAACTTATGCGAGTGAAACCGCGGGGCGCAGCTAGTATTGAATAAATCCAGACTTCAGGCGGCTACAGGAAATTTCCTGATGGGAAATCCCACGCTCTGAAAGAAACAGACGTACTGCAGGGTACTATACGCAGTAAGTTGAAATCCCGACCAGTCGTAAGTACTCAGCGCCTGTCCTCCACATTTATGATGCGAACAGCCAAAAAAATGTTGTGTCTGATGAGCATTTTCTGCTGAGAGAATAAAATTGAAGATCCGGAACACCTGATGTGGAACACTTAGAGCACAGCTAAACTATAATATATATAGGTTTGACATCTTAGCAAAAGTTATTCAGTCTGATGAGCATTTTCTGCTGCGAGAATAAAACTCGAAGATCGGAACATCTGATGTGGAACTGTAAGAGCACAGCTAAACCATAACATATATAGGAATGACATCTTTGCAAAAGTTGTTCAGTCTGATGGGTATTTTCTGCTGGGAGAATAAAATTCGAAGATTGAAACATCTGATGTGGAACTCGGAGAGCACAGCTAAACTATGGCATATACAGACATGACATTTTAACAAAATTTGTTTGGTCTGATGAGTATTTTCCGCTGAGATAATAAAAATCAAGGATCAGGAACATTTGATGTGGATATCACTTTATACAATATATTAACATAAGCTGCCCGTACCTCCACGTGGTGAAGGCAGTAACAGTTTGGGACTTCTTTTCGATGACGATGGTAATGTCATTGAAAACTTGGCTTCACTCGCTAAATCTCCCATTTATTTATATATAATAGAAATGCCTTCGGGCTTATGTTATTTGAGTGTTTAATTTCCTTTTCCATTTATCTTCGAGACACGGTCTACCCGGTAACGCAGGGGAGCAGTCACTTAGATCTTAATTGCAAAGTTATTAAAGTACATTAATAAAATAACCATAACCATGCCACGAAAGTGGTCAAACCTTTCGCAATGTTTGAAAGGAGCTAAAAGATTGAAGATCATTAGATCCCAAGAATCGAATGAAGAACGCCAGGCAAGACTTGGTGCTGTTCGACAACATCAGGCTGTATCTCGCCCCGCGGAAACTGCTTCGGATCGTGAAGCACGACTTAGCGCTGATCGTGAGCGTCATGCATCGTCTCGCGTTTCTGACACTTCCACACAAAGAGAATCACGCCTGCGTTCTCATTGTATCCGCTGCGCGCTGCTTTGATAAATGCAAAACGTTTCGTGAGTTCGAAGCCAAGCAGGCAATTTACTTGGTGTAAATTATTTCATCACCACTGCTCTCGAAATGGCGAACAAAAACATCGTGAGGAAACCGACATGTCCTAGAACCAAAAAATCCAAGACATGTGACGTCTACCAACCTGCACTGGGCCCGCGTGGATGCACGACTTGGTACCTAGTATATGATTCACCATAATATAGCTTTGAAATATTACCATAAAGATTCCCTAGTGACGAACATGTCATAGGTCATAAATTAGTCTGACTCAGTTCACAAAATTACTCATAATTATTGGTTAGGCTCTTTATACTGCGGTCGATCTATTATTAAGTAGGTATCACTGTCGAGACTTGTTGCTACAAAGCCGAAGTTATAATTCACGAGTTTCTGTAGTAGTAGTATTCACCAAGTCGCATCGCATCGCCTACCCGAGCTATTCGATTTCGCTTACCCTTTTTTTTTTTTTGTTATTTTGCTCAGCTCCTCAGGGTCTTAGCGTGACGTTAAATAGCCTATAGCCTTCCTCAAGAATTGGGCTATCAAATGCAACGATATTTTTTCCAAATCCGACCAGTAGTTACAGAGATTAGCGCGTTCAAACAAACAAACCCTTTATGTTAGTTATTGTTAAAAGGAAGGTATTCTTGCTACGTTGCCTGCTAAACTATATAGTGGGTAGAGATATCGACGCGCAGTCTGTGACCATGGATCCAGTACACGATTCTGAACTTTTCATACCACGGACGAAATTTTTCGTCGGTTATCTATGAAAAAAGATTGCATGCAGCGGAGATGAGAATGTTGAGATGGATGTGTGGAGTGACGAGAATGGATAAAGTAAGAAATGAGTATATAAGAGGAAGTTTGAAAGTAGCGCCAGTGACAGAAAAGTTGAAAGGAAATCGTTTGGCTTGGTATGGGCATGTGATGAGAAGGGACGAAACGCATGTGGCTAAAAGAGTGATGAATATACATGTTGATGGATGGAGAGGTAGAGGAAGGCCGAAGAAAAGATGGATGGATTGTGTGAGGAATGATATGAAAGAGAAGGGAGTGAATGATAGCGTGACGGCTGACAGAGGAGAATGGAAGAAGAAAACGTGTTGCGCCGACCCCAAGTAACATGGGATAAGGGCAGGAAGAAGAAGACCTATGAAAAATGAAAATTATATCGCAGTTTTCTATGAAACGACAGATTTTTTTTTGATAGCCGACGAAACTACGCTAGTCTAGAATCATGTGGTGAATTGCGCGTCCATGTCTGCCACCCTGTACATTTAAGTCGCTTTTCGTGTCAGTCTGTATGACTAACCACATTGTTTTTCTAAACTACGCAACGGACTTTGCTGCGGACCATCATTTTGAATGTACCTACTCTGGAAGGTTTATACTATATGTATATTTAAACACATAAATATTAAAGTTACATTTAATAATGAAATCTTAATGTTTTTTTGTCAAGTGGAAAAATAATGAAGTTCAGTTTTTTTTTTTTTACATAGCCCTTCACGTCAATATTTTAAGACTAGACGTCGAACTACCGAACCTAACTCAAAGGCCATGATCTCCTTTAAAGTTAATAGGTCAAGTTTAAGGTAGGTTAATAAGTCCCCCGTCCGTGGTCGAGTCGATGGTCGGCAGCGAAGAGTCCTGGGACGCGGTGGTTTCCTTCTGCGAAAAAGTCGTCTCGCAGAAGGAGGCTGCGGGAAGGGAGAGGGAGATCTCGTCCACTCACCCGGCCCGCAGCAGGCGCACCGGGCGTCGGCGGAGGGCGGACAACGACCTCTTCCAGCCATCCTAAATGGGTCCAGGGGCGACGGACTCGGGGACGTCCGTTGCCCCCCTCACATCAGGACCCGAGGTGGCGGCGCGTAGTGTTCCACGCGCGCCCCTCTTAGACGTCGCGGGGGGAGTCTTACACCTCACTCCCCCCCCCCCCCTGACCCGAGAAGACCCGCGGGCCGGCACCAGTCGGGGGTCGCGGAAGGATCGTACGTTCCCGTGACCCCCGGCGTAGGTGTGATATGGAACACCGGGGTGGTTTTTAGTCAGTAAGAGTCTGACAGTCCCCGTCGCCCGCCCCAGGGCGGCGGATATCCAAGAGGATTGTCCACCCCGGAAACAAAAAAAAAAAAAAGGTTAATAAGTCCCGAAGGACACGGTGGAGCATACGGTGAAGGTCTGCCCGGCTTGGGCGGAGCACCGCCGTGTCCTCGTGGCGGCGATCGCCGGCGGCGACCTCTCGCGTCCGGCCCTGGTCCAGGCCATGGTACGGAGCGAGAGTGAATGGGAGGCCGTTACCTCGCCCCCGCCCGCATTGCGTAAGACACAATCACAATCTGAATCATTTTGAAGGATATTGCTAATCCATTGCTTCATATGTTGGAAAAAATTGTCTGCTCAACAACGTAAATAACGCAATGAATGTTGTTGAACTCTCAAAATGAGAGCCATTGTTGGTGCGCGTGTGATACGAGCCCACGTTGAGTTCACGCATCATTGACGACAAGCCGATGAGAAGATTTGATACCGAGCAGTAGGCTAATTCCCGTATTTACAAGGATCAAAATCTAGTCATAATCTTATCTCAGCGACAGCCAATGTCAAAAATGTAAGTAAATTCGAGGCTTTTTAGACAGATTGAGACTGAAATTAGAATGCGAATGTTCATAAACCTGCGGGAATTGCCCCGAGCTGATAATGTGCAGACCCCAGCAGGTCAAGCTACCCGAAACTGTCAAATTTTCCCAATCCATCTTGAACCTTAATTCTTCAGCATTAAAGTTGAAAATCTAGTAAAGAAATTTGGCAGATTGTAGTAGCTTGATGTGCTGGCGTCTGTACCTATGTATTATACACGGAATAGATAATTATCTATTCCGTGGTATTATAATTAGCCTATAATGTTCCCACTGCTGGGACACAGGCCTCCTCTCTCGAGAAGGAGCTGTCTACCACGCAGGCCCAGTGCGGGTTGGAAGATATGTCACTTGTCTTCAAATGTACCTAAGTATTATGTCGTCAGCTTATTGTATGATTTGTCATAAGCAACGCTTGTCGTATTCGTATCGCTGTCAAATACGTTCGCGTGACTTGCGCATCGCGTATGGGCATTTTGAGCGTCACAGACCGCAAGTTCGACGAAAAGTTTGAGATATCTCTATGACTCATACGAATTATAATCCATTTTGACTGACGCACAGTAAATGGGAGCAGTAGTGACCCATCAGTGGTATCGGCCCCGAATTACGAGTTGTAGGCTAAATAATAACAGCCGCACAGAGGTTAAGCTACGCTTGCCGCGGTTGGTCTGTGGATGGGTGACCATCTTTACATACCGAGACCCCTCCGTGCCTCGGAAAGCACGTTAAGCCGTTGGTCCCGGCTGTCGTTCGTGGATCTTTGACAGTCGTTACGGGTAGTCAGAAGCCCGAAAGTCTGACAACCAGTCTTACCAAGGGGTATCGTATTACCCAGTAACTGGGTTGTGGAGGTCAGATAGGCAGTCGCTCCATGTAAAATACTGGTATTCAGCTGCATCCGGTTAGACTGGAAACCGACCCCAACATAGTTGGGAAAAGACTAGGCAGAAGAAGAGGTCGTAAGTTCGAACCCAGGCTGGCCACTTTGTATATTTAATTTCATCAAAACGGTGAAGGAATACATCGTCAGGAAACCGGCATGTATTAGAACCAAAAAATTCGAAGACATGTGACATCCACCAACCCACACTGGGCCCGCGTGGTGGTTTATGACCAGTGGGGCATAATCTCCCATGCGGACACAGGCCTCCTCTCCGCGAGAGGGCACTCCCTCTTACAGAGAGGAGGCCTGTGTTCCAGACTCGCAGCAGTAGGAATATTATAGGCTGATTATGCTACAGCAAGGGTCTTCAACCTTTTTTAGGTCAAGGGCCTAGTATACTCTGATATTGGTTCGGCGGGCCGCAACACAAAAAAGGCATTCCATTGTAAACAAAAAGTAATTAAAAAGCAATAATATAATCATTGAAGTTATTTATTACGTAATATTACAAACTAAGTAGAAATTATTTTAATAAAATTTAATCAATGAGACGTTTGACATTGTTTACTTTTAACTAATTTATCAATATCTGCCCCTATAGTAGTCGTTGCAATTCTCAAACTGTTTTCAAGGTGAACATCGGTGATTCTAGTTCTTGTCTTCGACTTTACGTTCTTCATTCGAGAAAATAATTGTTCGCAAAGATATTTGGTGCCCAAAGAGATTTAATTTAATGTCTTTGGAGGTGCCAAACAGAGATGTCATTTTCAGTGCATGATCTCTTATTTTAGGAAAGTCTGAAATAGGGATGTACATACTTTGAGTAAAACTCGATCAACCCTAAATTGAATTGGTCTTTTAAAGTACTCTAACAGCTACAGTGACAGTTTTGGCAAAGAAATACACTATAAAATATTTTTTCTAAAAGTGTATGTGTAGGCGTTGATAATTTAACTCAGCCAAGTATTCAGAATAGGCTAGTTAACAGTTGTTGAGAAAAGAATTAGTAATGTTCCTTGTAAATAAACCTACACAATTCAGCGAAATATTAACATTAACAGAACTATTTTTTTATTCTTACAGCGCAATTTATAGTTGTTTGCAAGTCACAATGGGGAATACTGTCATGGCCAAAGACTACAATCGTTTCGAGTGTTGTCATAGGGACCGCGCAAACTGTCTGCGCGCTGTCAAAATCGGAAATAATCGTTTGCCGCCATCTCGAAGTTTATATCAAGTGTCAAGAGAGTGTGATGTGTTCCGTGTAAATATTCGCCATCATTATGCCGAATGTAATTACAAGTGCTGGCAGGGATAGTTATAGTCTTGAAGTTCAGACGCGCGCAGACTTAGCTTGCGCGCCCTCTACTTTTTTTCGCGGCAAATCTACTTTTGCTTTCAGTGTTGTCTGCACACGAACTTCATTTGCGGCCGAACCCAATAACCTATGTAAGCCAGGTCGCTTCTGATGATAGCCAGCACAATCATATCTGTCCTTGAATGTCGTCTAACAATCATCAATAAAGCTTTTGTCTGTCTCGTTTAGGGTCTTAGCATTATGCTGAGCGATGGAAAAATTATTGTAATGCTGGATGCTGCGTGCAAATATTTAATCATAATCAAAATAAGTACCAAACGCAAGTCCAAAATTTCAAATAGTATTGAGATGACAGAAGTATCTTCAACTTCTGAAGAAGACAATAAGTCAGTTCAGTCTAAGTATACATTACCCAAATTATAAATCCAAAGGTTAATAAAGTAAAATTTCCGTCAAATAGAAACCTAAACTTTTAATGTAATGTAAAATTATTAATTCACTTTGTTGTCAATTTTCATTCCAAATTATGTAACTATTATATTTAATGTAATAAAAGCTGTAAAGTGTCTCTCTTAATAGCTACATCTTCAATCTCACTTCGTTTCATCTTGATGAGATAAAGCTTCGTTTCAAATGGGGAGCTGTTATAACCCTTATTACAAGGCAATAAGGCCTTTTTTTTTTTGAGGATGGGAAATCATCAACACCTCTGAGAGTCTGAGACTCTTACTGACTAAAACCCACCCGTGTTCCTTCCTTAGCCCTTTATGTTCCAGGGCAGCGGTAACCCTTTCGGACGATCCCGCTACCCTGGCAGGCTTCGGCCCTAAAAGGCAATAAGGCCTAAGTCAGCTTTTACTTATAACAGTTCCATTAAAGTAGTGATGTTGCATTTTTACCCAGTGCATAGAAATAATATGTATAATTTAGTTAGTTAGGTTCTGGACGCGCCGTCGCGTAATCAATTAAGAGGGACATTGCCAAAATATAAGTACTGTGTTTTTGTACTGTGGTGAATTAAAGTGGTTCCAGTAGTATTATTGTCTTTTTTTTTTAAAGACAAACGGGATCGGCTTTGTAACATCAAATCTATCTACTATCAAATACTGTTTCTAATCTATGATTGTTCCACATATCAGAATAATAATATCAACTTATCGATACTTAAGTTCTGAGTTCAGTTACACGAAAACCCCCCGCCACCAGTGCTCTAGTACTGCCGGTCGATTCTGTAAAAATCTCACCGAGAAAACTCAAGTGAAGTGAACTTGATGTCAGTTGTCAGTAGTGTCAATCCCTAGTATTATTTGGAATGACAGCTCACTCCACGCTCACTTCACCTAAGTTTTCACGGTGAGATGGTTACAGAATCGCACTGCTGGTGGCCCAGTGGTTAACGGCCACGAACTCAAGCAGGCACTTTACTTTGTGTAAATTATTAGAAAGAAAGAAAAAGTATTATTGCGACTCGTACAGGATCATAAACTAAACTAAACACAGTTAAAAATAAAACAAATTGTATAAAAAGTAACAAAAGGAAAAAAAAAAAAAAACAAAGTCCTATACGAGGCCAAAAGGCTCCTATCTCAGCATGATGCTTCGACAATTACATCAACACTGCTCTCAAAATGGTGATGGAAAACGTCGTGAGGAAACCGGCATGTCCTAGAATCAAAAAGGAAGATGGCGAGTTTGGACCCACCATAGAAATGTGGACCCACATTAGTGTCATTCACTTGCAAGTATACTACATACTTACTATACTTAATTAAGAGTTTGTAAGAGGATTATATAAAAAATATTGAGCCACTAGGTGATGGGAATTAAAAGTTAGAAAAGATTTTTATTTACATAAAAATAAGTCATCACGCAGTTATTTCATATTACATTCCAACCTACTTTTTGACATTACCTACATGATTTACGTTCTTACACTTGTTTACGCTTGTAATTTTTTTTCATAAACAATACTTGTAAAATATGAGAAAAACATAGGTACGGTCAGCAACAAAAGTCGGTTAACACTTTAGTTGTTTAAATCTTAATTATTGAGCAAAATATTCTTAAAAAACATATAGTAATAGAATATTTAAGAAGAATTCTCTTTGCTATTACATGCATTTACTTTTTTTATACAAAAATGTACAATATTATAATTATTACGATTATTTGTGATAAATTAGAATGAAACGTTATGCTGTCAATTGGAGTTGGCTGTCAGTGTCAAAACAATTAGTGTTATTCCATTGTTTGTTTTTAAATGCGATTTTGTGGATTCTTGACGACTTTACCTTTACCTTTTTGGAACTACGTAATACAAAAGAAAGATATTGTATTATTAAATAAGCACTATTATATACGTTTTAGGTTATAATCTTTTACATTGCATATCTTTTTTCTGGGTTCCCTCTATCTGGCAGAATCTTGATGCTCCGAAATTTATTTGGCATAACACACTTGGCATAATCTACTTTAAACGAATATTTTTAAGGCATAAACATGATTTAATATAATTATTGTTTGGCCGAATGTTTATATGTCCGAATTTACAAAGGCATAGTTTTAAGATAGCAGAATTTTATTTGGCATAATTTCGTTTAGCATAACGTTCACTTCGCATACTTATGAAAATGCCAGAATTTCGTTTGGAATAATTTTATTAGGCATATTGACATTTCTATACAATAGCATTTTTAACTTAAATTAAAACATTGTCGTGAAAAGTCAATAATATGTTGTGCTACAAATGTTAGTGACAGAAACGAATCGCTGCAAAACCGACTCCACGTAGTCTTGTCTGCCCTACCCCTAGAGTGTAATTTAAGCCCGCGTAGGCGCGGAGCCGTGACAGAAACCATGCCTGCTGCATGTTGCATGCTTGCATGCTTGCTTGTATGCTACATGCTTGCTGCATGCATATTGCATGGTGTATGCTTGCTTCCATGTTTGCATGCTCGCTTGCATGCTGCATGCTTGCTTGCATGCTACATGCTTGCTGCATGCATGGTGTATGTTTGTTTGCATGTTTGCATGCTTGCTTGCATGCTGCATGCATGGTAGCTTGTTTGCATGTTTGCATGCTCGCTTGCATGCTGCATGCTTGCTTGCATGCTGCATGATTGCTGCATGTATGGTGTATGCTTGTTTGCATGCTGCATGCATGGTGAATGATGACACCATGTCATTTTCTGTAATGATTATGGATATGAAATGTTTGCCAAAAGGTGATTCTAACTCTAAAATTTCTGAGATATGCCTTTTAATGACTATCGGTATGAAATGTATGCCAAAAGACGATTCTGACTGTGAACTTTCTGCGATATGATGGTTCTACTTTTTAATTATTATGGATATGAAATTTATGCCTAAAGATGATTCTGACTTACAAAATTATGAATTTTGAATGTATGATAAATGACTGTCTGCCAAACGATTTTCTGCGAAATGAAGTTTATGCTATCCGCTGTTATGCTAAACAATATTATGACATAAAAAGTTCTGCTATAAAGGGTAGACCCCTTTTTTCTCCCAGCCTCTACGACTTACTGCCCATTTGCTTTTTTGCTAGTTTTATATAGTTCTATAATTAGTTATAAGTTTCCATACTGTACGATACTCCTAACAGTGGGTCCCATTGCATGCAACCTCGCCATCCTCCTTTGAAGACATGTGACATCCGCCAACCCGCACTGTGGTGGATTACGGCCCACTCCCTCTCACCGAGACGAGGCCTGTATCCCAGCTGTGGGAACATTATGGGCTGATTATGCTATGAGGTAGGTTAGAGTAAATAAATAAAGCATTTTTCCGTAAACATAATATTTTTTTCTTTAATTTTATTTATTGCATTTTTTCATTAAAGTTACTTCAACGACATATTTACAATAGGTTTTGATTGATTTTAAAGGTCTTTATTAGGTAACAGAAAGGTAAACACAAGTTAACAAAAATATTTTATTCTAAATGTAGAATGTAAAACTAGCATAATCCATGCACTGTAAATAGACTGAATTGCCTCGTCTTAACAAACATCATGTATGATTGAAATTAATGTCATTAGGTACTAATTATTTAATCGATACATATATTAAGACTATTTGTTTATGTTAGGGTTTGCAGATAATATATTATATACACATTATGGATCCTGTTATCTGAATTAAAGAGTTATTATTATTATTTATTTTAAGAAAGATAAATACTTTTATTTCGGTAAACATGACACATAAAAACAATATAAACACAAAGAAAAATACAATTTGGGGGAACAACATGGGTTGGGTTATCAGTGGAAACTTGTAAATGGCCTTCAATTACATAATTGTTTAAGAACACTGTTTATTTTAGCTGTAAGTTTCGCGAATAGAATAAAATAAAATAAATAACTTCGACTTAGCACGGGAATGTCGATGATTTAATATCACATCATTACATTGCACCCGAGCGAAGCAAGGGCGCAAGTAAAACATAAAATCACTAGCAAGGTGGATCTAATATTCGGTTCTTTCAGGATCATCGTTTAAGGGTGGGCACCACGAGCGTATTGTCTTGTCTCTGTCTCCTCGTCGAGATTTGGACGATGTGCCCACGGGAGCGACAGAAACGCTACATTTTCGTTAAATTTTGCCGCATTCATCAACATGGATTTCGAAGAGACGGTTGTGGTTTGTGCGCTTTTTCTAAGAAACCGAAAACGACACAGCTGTCGCATCGCTACATGCGCGCACTTTCATACAAACTAGCAGTGCGGATTCTGTAACCATCTCACCGTGAAAACTTAGGTGAAATGAGCGTGGAGTGAGCTGTCACTCGAACTTATGCTAAAGATTGACACTATTGACAGCTCACTCTAAGCTCACTTCAACTAACTTTTCACGGTGAGATTTTTACAGAATCGATCGGCTGGACACTTGTTGTGAGAGACCAATTATTTGCGGACACCAAAGTTGCTGTAAAAAATGTGTTTTTTTTTAATGCTTTAATAAAATGAAGAAACGTAATCATCCGGGTCGAAAGCAGCGGGCGGAGGTGGTGGAGTTCCCGTAGTTTCTTCGATTAACTCATCATACAGGTAGGAGTAGTCAGGTGAAATAATTGCCTCCTTACTGAAAAATAAAGGACAAAATATTTATGCCCGGTTTTACTACGGCATCTTAATATGGGAATTTCAACGCTCCGTTCAGCGCTGAGAGTTGATAATCCAACAGTGCAATAATATTTTAATACTAGCTTCTGCCCGCGGCTTCGCCCGCGTGTATGTCGGAAATTATCCCACGGGAACGTGCTAACAGGATAAAATGTATGTGCTTCCCCAGGATGCCATCTATCTCGCGGGCCCTTTGTGGCTAATTACAATAGAAAACCAATTGTGTCTCATTAGTGGTGATTAAGAGGGTACCTATATGATATCTTTACCTAAGTAACTACCTAATTAAAAAAAAAAAAACTCAATAACAGAAAATAAAACACCTACCTACCTAAATAAACCTATTTCTGATGATAACTAATCTAAACTCAATAAATAAGCAAAATCCCTAAAAACTAATATCTATACGAATGACTAATCCTACCTAACAGTATTATAAAATAACCTACGGTCACTACGTACACTATCAAATATACTACCTATACTTTAAAATTAAAATCTATACCTACGACTTATAAAAATAAACGTAAATAACTCTAAAAACTAAAAGGAATAAAAAGGTCGCACAGATAATACTGCGGGTGACGTAACCTACAAACTTCTTATTTGCGGTTGGTACAGTAATCGGGTCTAGGGATCGAGCCGCAAAATTAAGTTTGTTTTTTATTGCCCAGGATATTAAAGAATAATTATACCAAGTTTCATCGTAATCGAACCGGTAGTTTATGCGTGATGCCTGAACAAACAGACAGACAGACAAATTTTTTTTTAATCACATTTTTGGGTTCGGTGTCGGTCTAGTAACACCCCCTGCCATTTATTTTTTTGGTATTTTCAATGTACAGAATTTTCACTTCTACAGATTTATATAGATTTCGAGAGGGAGTGGGCTGTTCAATTTTTTGGTTCTAGGACATGCCGGTTTCCTCACGATGTTTTCCTTCACCGTTTTGAGAGCAGTGGTGATGAAATTATTTACACAAAGTAAATAGAACCATCGAGTGTCTTTTCCTTTCTTCTTCATTGAAAACTAAGCTTTGGAACGGGTAAATTTAGAAGTAATTTTAAAGACTTCTAGGCAGTTCAAAACTGCAGGTTCAACTTTTTTTTTAACGTTTCCCCACACTAGGAATTACTCCTCACATACACAAACAGCCAGACCCGGAACAACTACCTGTAGGCAATACAAATATTTGTTCCGTGCGGGAAGCGAACCCGCGACACGCAGCGCAGCAGTCGATCGCTCAGCCACTTCGCCAACCGTGTCGTTTAATGTTGAGCTCTTTAAGTTTTGAGTTGAGCTGTAAGATTACTGACAAAATCGTGCATTGACTGGACATGTCCACTGGATCTCTGTGGTCCATTTCATTAATCTACATGGTCTTCACATAATCAGACCAAGAATATGTCTGTACTTTAAGAGAGACTGTGTGTGAACTCTGAGTTTGTTTCGGACTTTCTTCTCAGAGTAGTCGGATAGGAAACCCCGACCTCATGTAGTTTCTAAAATATGATTGACGTGTAAAAGTGTTTGTACAAACCTACTTACAAAAATAGAATCATTTAATGTAATATAATAATAATTTAATATTTCAGATTTCTCCATATAAATTGTTAGTAACACGAAAATATTATACTTAAGAGCTAATGTTAGTAAACAAAACAAATAAATAAATAAAACATAGATTTTAGGACAATCCGACACCAGAACGCATGCATGCTACTTTACTGCGTGCAGCCGTATCCAGCGCTCAAGCATCGGAGAATCCCACCGGTCCGTCAATACGCTCAAGATGCTGTTGGAACTAGCTCGCATGCGAGTTAGGATCAAGGTGGGAGGTACGTTTACGCATGATTGTCGCAAAACTGTCGACGTTGGCCTCGGCAAACATTAGCGAGACGAGGCACTGCAATAGCAGTTTTATATAAATCATGTAAATATACATATAATTATACTATTTGTTTTTCTAAAAGGATAATAATATAGCATGTGATGCGAAGGAATGAGGAAAATATTGTGAGGAAAGTTTTAAGTAAAATAATAAATATTTGTTCAAAAATAAAAATAAAATATAAATTGGTATTATATGAATGTAGAAGCTGTAAGAGTAGGAGAAAACCAAAGAAACCCCGCGATAAACTTGACCAAACCGAAGAAATATTGAATATTATACACGTGAAAGTTATGTGGCTCATGGATAATTTATAACCAGGATTAATACATAGGAAACTTTTTATCCCGATATTCCTACGGGATCGAAACATGCGGGTGAAACCGCCGGACGCTGCTAGTTAAGAATAAAAGAGACTATAATACTCACAGTGTTCCCGGTTCAACACATTTCTTTAATTTCGCATCGTACTCAAGGTCTATAGGGCATATATTAGGCCCTGCACTGACAGGTCTTAACAAAGAAGATAGTGCACCTACCACACACATGGACAACACAATTAGCTTCAACATTTTATTTAGTGGTACTACTACTACCTACCTGTAAACTTTTTCAAATACTAAATATGAATTGCACTGCTTCAACTATTTATCTCATTGTCCGTGATGATTCACGGTGACAAATAAGGATAATATACGCAAATATTTGTCATCTCTGATGATTAATACCCATTTTAATAATATTTAGTAGTCATGAAACTGAAAATAACACTGTTTTCTGGCTATTTATTTTTAGTTTACCTTAATTTCTTATTTCTCTTTGATTTGTAATGGTCCTAAACTCTTGCTTCTTGCTAATTTAGGTTACCTAGTATATTGTTTCCGAGGGGAAACTGCGCTGTTAGCTGAGATACAGGCTCACGCCTAGTTCAGCTGCGGATGCTCATTCTCTTATTTATAATTAAACTGTAAGCCTAATATTTATAAGAATGTACTGTACCTACTTTGGAGGTATGAGGAACAGGGTGTAAAGTTCATTCAACCTCCATAGAAAAGGGAGGATCCTCCGACCAGACGGGTGTTGTGTCTGGCGGGCAATTGCCCAACGATTGATGTTGGGAAATTGTATCTATGCTAACTGCGCGGTAAACTCTGCTTGCGAGATGCAGGATTTGCGTGACGTCAGTATGACGCGTTGTTCGCATGTGGCGTTGTAGATACCGCTACACTACCTACTGTTTTTGAGTAAATAATAATTATTATTATTTTGTTCTATTAGAAGGAAAGGATCAATGATAATGTTGTATCGTGCAGCGCAGTTAGTTTAAAACAGCAAAAGCAGTTTTTTTCTTAGGTATTAGTCGTATTAGAGCAGGAAAGAAACAGTAAAGCCATGCTCCTCTAACTGTAACTAACGGAGAGCAACATTGTCAGAGACATACGTAACTTATTCACGTGATTATATAACGTCAATAAGTTACGTACACGTACAGTTAGAGACAGAGGGATTTTTGACCAAAACAAAAGTTCCTCTGTCTCTTTGCTAGTGCGACATCACGCAGGTCTTAATTTCCAGAGGGGGGGGGGGGGGGGGCAGAAGTATATTTACTCAATTTAAATGTGTCCAAGGTGTTTCTTGCCTCTTCTTCTCCATAGATTAAGCTTTAGAATGGGCAACTAGCTTCATCTTTCTGACTGACCGACCCCTTGACAATTCAAAAGTGCCTGTAATTGAGTTTTGAGTTAATGCATTCCACAATGTGTTTATGTGTTGGATGGTAACTTAAACTTATGTTATGTGAAAGAACAATATGTCTAATAGTTATGGTTCTTCTTATCTCATAATACCATTTCAGACATCATACATGGTCTTCACATAACCTGACGAAAATTATGCCTGGACTTTAATAGAGATTGTGTCTGTGAGTTTGTTTCGACCTTTCTTCTTAGAGTAGTCAGATCGGAAACGCCGAACTCATTTAGTTTTAAAAATATGTTTGATGTGTCAAAAGTGTTTATGCAAACCTGCTTACAGGGATCAAATCATTTACAATAAACTATACAATCTGTATTAATGCACATTATGGAAGAGTTTATTCAGAATCGTTGACTGAATCGAATTATGTCATGTTTGATATCTATCTATCTATTCTGTGTAACTACATAATATATTGTCCCGCTGCATTGATCTTGACAACTTAAAACTTAAAATATGTATTGAGTATGTTGAAACTTTTTGTATTCCCGTGAATTGTCCCTATAGTTTCATTGGAAAACCAGCGTCAGACAGCATTGACTGTCTGGCATTAATGCTAAAATGAACCTTTTTAGCGCAGCCGTGAGCTAACCTGGCAACTCTCATCCATCCGCTACCAGCCACCTTGTGAAAATCGTCGCTCCACCTAGCCTGCGTCTTACCTTACGTTTGCCGATTCGCGGTCTTGACTCAAGAACACGTCTACCCCAACGGTCATCGGTTCTACAGCTAATGTGGCCGGTCCATTGTCACTTCAGCTTGTCTATTCTGTGATCTATATGTCGACAACTTTGTTTCTCTGCCGGGTCACTCGTTCCGGATTCTTTCCCTCAGAGAGCTCGAAGCATAGCTCGTTCCATAGCTCACTGAGCTGATCAGAACCTTGAATTTATAGACCACCCGTACCGTGAGTGTTTCGGCTCCGTCGATCATAACAGCAGGACACTGGACGTGGTCGCTGGGCTTTACCCCAAACAATTTAAAAGCACATAATATTTACGTTTAAGGAAAAGTACATCGCTTATGAGACTCCTTATTTATGTGTTACAGTCAAAACTTTGAACCAGTCACAACTACTTTTGACTGGTTTCAATCAAAATCCTTCATCATCTGCCTGCCTTTTCCCAACTATTTCGGGATCGGCTTCCAGTCTAACCGGATGCAGCTAAATACCAGTATTTTACATGGAGCGACTACCTACCTGACCTCCACAACCCAGTCAAAATCCTTATCAAATTAAAACGCATAATTATGGAATATTTGGAAGAGATGCTTCCCCTTTTTTTGTAGTGTTTCTGACATTACGAATTTAATGTTTATTTTATTCAATCAAGATTTTAATTCTTGAATACTTCAATATTAAATACCTCTTCCTGATGGTAATAATTTTTTTTATCGTCTCAAATAAATTGCTAACTATAGTTTTGTATAATTTAGAAGCAATTTTGTAAATGTAAGAATCATGGATCCGTTTATTATGATATTTTAATGTTGACTTGAAAGAGCATGGCAGTTGAGAATATGTCATGCGCACTAAATGTGGTGGCGCGTGTGTTGGATCATTTTGGTTCCCTACAAATGGTTGAGCTGGGTGGTGCTCCACGCGTAATGTTCGTGAATGGGCGCCGTCGGTTGAGACTGGTCATCTCTTAACTGCCAGGGCTTATTTTTAATTTTATATTGTTTCTTTACTTATTTGTTTTTTTTTTACATTGTTCTCACATATAGAAGCAATAAGAATAATGTACCCAGGATTTTGTAATAATATCTTGATTTACAAGAGTGTCCTTGGAGTTTCTTGCCCGTTCTTGTCCATAGAGATCTACGTTTTGGAATGGGCAACTAGCTTCAGTTTTCTGACTAACTGATCGACTATTGACAGTTCAAAAGTGCCTGTAAATGGTTTAATTGAAATAAATGGTTTGAGTTTGATGGGAAAAAGGAGTGAGGAAAAAACTACAGAACGCCACCTGATACGATCCTAACGTACTGCTACGATCCTAACGTACTGCTACGATAACGTACTGCTACGATCCTAACGTACTGCTACGATAACGTACTGCTACGATCCTAACGTACTGCTACGATAACGTACTGCTACGATCCTAACGTACTGCTACGATAACGTACTGCTACGATAACGTACTGCTACGATAACGTACTGCTACGATCCTAACGTACTGCTACGATAACGTACTGCTACGATAACGTACTGCTACGATCCTAACGTACTGCTACGATAACGTACTGCTACGATCCTAACGTACTGCTACGATCCTAACGTACTGCTACGATCCTAACGTACTGCTACGATAACGTACTGCTACGATAACGTACTGCTACGATAACGTACTGCTACGATCCTAACGTACTGCTACGATCCTAACGTACTGCTACGATAACGTACTGCTACGATCCTAACGTACTGCTACGATAACGTACTGCTACGATAACGTACTGCTACGATAACGTACTGCTACGATCCTAACGTACTGCTACGATCCTAACGTACTGCTACGATAACGTACTGCTACGATCCTAACGTACTGCTACGATAACGTACTGCTACGATCCTAACGTACTGCTACGATCCTAACGTACTGCTACGATAACGTACTGCTTTTGCTTCCTTTACGTTCTCACATTTGTGGGGTGATTGCGTAACACACTATGAGTATAAATGTCTTTCATTCTGACAGATCAACAACATTCATTGCTTTATTTGCGTTGTTGAGCAGACAAATTTTTCGAACATATGAAGCAATGGATTAGCAATATCCTTCAAAATGATTCAGATAGTGATTGATCGTGTTGTGCGCAATTAGGGTGCGGGTTAAATTATAACTGACATTAATTATGTACTAACACCTTAGAAACCTATTGGGTTGGCAGGTTTTTATTGTGACCTTTTTAAAACCTTTCCTTTTGTCGTAAAAACTGATTCTAAATAAAAATAAAAAGAAAGGTCTTGTGCGTACTATTCGCTACCGGCGTGCGTGTATGTACAGCACCCTAATTGCGTAATCCATTGCTTCATATGTATAAAAAATTTGTCTGCTCAACAATCAATGTAAATAACATCATGAATGTTGATGAACTATCAAAATGAAAACCATTGAGCTACACAATACCAGTGTTACACAATTACCCCGCGGGTGAGACACTGGCTAAATGAGAGGCTTATTAAAAAAATATTCTAGTGAAAGATTTATTTAATGTTTTCATGTAAAAAAAAGTTACTTACTTTGTGTAAATAATTATTCATCACCACTACTCTCAAAACGGTGAAGGAAAACATCGTGAGGAAACCTACATGTCCGAGAACCAAAACATCGAAGATGTGTGACATCTACAGGCCTCCTCTCTGTGAGAGGGAGTGCCCTCTCACAGAGAGGAGGCCTGTGTCCCAGCAGTGCGAACACTATAGGCTGATTATGCTATGTAAGCTTATAAATGACATTACGACAGTTATTAGTGTGTTCAAGCAATAGACAAGAGTGTCAACATTTTTTACGACTGAGTACGAGTTTTTTGACTATGTGTATCTTATGTCTTTTTTTTTACTATTATTATTTTGTTTTAGTTGTAATTGTGCGTTTTGTTTGTGCAGAATAAAATATTTTTCTTTCTTTCTTTGTTACGCAATCACCTCGCCGTTCAAAAGTACTTTTGACTGACACTTGCAGTCAAAACTAATTCTGGCCGGCTAAGAGTATTCACTGTGACATATGTAGGTCCGTAGACGTGAGTCACAGTACTCGGAGTAACACAATAAATACTTGAACTATTCTAATTCTCGTTTATTACATCTGAAGTGATGGAAGCGCTGACGACAATGTTGAAGCTGCTCGTGCTGCTGTTGTGTGTGGTGGGGGCACTATCCTCTCTGTTAAGAACTGACGGACTTGGATGTCCTAAAGACCGGAAATACGACGCCGCGATGAAAAAATGTGTAGAATTGTGAGTAATTTCTTGTTATTTACGTAGTTTATGTTGTAGTTTTTAACCGACTTCAAAAAAGCAGGAGGCTCAATTTGGATGTTTTTTTTATGTATGTTTGGGTATAACTCCCTCATATAAAGACAGATTTGCAAAATTTTTTTTTAATGGATAAAGTATGCCTCAGGGTTGGTCCCATATAAATTTTATTAACTTTGTTTGGGTAGTTTTTGAGTTAGCTTCAATAATACGATTTTTTCCACTTAGTTTATATTGATGATGTTTTAATAACTTCCTGTCATTAAAACATCATCAATATTACTGATATTTACATAACAAGTAGTGTTATATGAATTTGTGTGAGGTAGGCATAACTAAAAACTGAAAAATAAAAACTTTATTAGAAAGCCAATGTCTAAAACGAAAATGCAGAACCAGCGACACCGACTTCCGAAATTAAAGTTATTTTCACTTTGTAGTGTTTTTTTTAAAGTCGTTTGTCATTTTTTTTTGTTAAGTCGGCGCAACATGTCATTTTCTTCCATACTTCTCTATCAGTCGTCATCTCGGTAGTCACCCCCTTTCTAACCATATCATCATTCACACATTCCATCCATCGTTTCTTTGGTCTTCACCTACTCTTATAGCCATCGACATTCATACTCAAAACTCTCCTCACAACATTTTCCTCATTCCTCCGTATCACATGCCCATACCATGACAACCGATTTCCACACAACTTTTCAGTTACCGGTGCCACTTTCAGACTTCCTCTTATGTACCTACCTACTTATTTCTTATTCTATCACCACACATCCCTCTTAGCATTCTCATCTCAGCTGCATGCAATTGCCTTTCATTCATCCCTTTTGTGACCCAAAATTCTGATCCATACAAGACAGCTGGTCTAAGCATGATTTTATATATCTTCACCTTAAGTTTAAAGGGAATGCGGGAGTCGCAGATTGTTCCCGTGACCTGCCGCTCTTTTATCCATTCAGTGTTAATTCTGTGCTTAACCGTCCGATCTACTTCGACATTGCTTTGCAGGAGTGAACCGGGTTAATCACTTCTATAAATATTTTAAGCCATTATCACATTTTGTGGTGTTTGTTTCCTTAGTTAAACTACGCAATGGATTTTGTCGCGGTTTTCCCCATAATTTAGAGAATTTAGGTCGGTATGCTAGAATATTGATGTGTCCATTATTACACAATGACATGAATATTTCTAATACTCCATAAATTGTTATATTATTTTAATTATTGTGAACGTCAGGACTATGTGCGTCATTGTTTTTTTTCTCATTTCGTTTTAATGATGGTTCGCGTACGTTACGCGGCCTACCCAAATGTCCTTTCTTTGGTTTTGTTCGTCGAATATTTTAGCTCCTTAAGTTCTGAGTTGAGCTATGGGGTGCTGTGACTGACAAATACGTACACTAACTGGACAGTTCCACTCAATCTGTGAGCTTCTTTCCTCAAAAAATCACTTCAGACCATAATCTACATGGTCCTCACATGATCGGATTAAGATTTTGTCTGGACTTTAAAAATAGACTGTGACCTCTGAGTTTGTTTCGACCTTTCTTCTCAGACTGGTCAGATAGGAAAAGCCGACCTCAGCAAGTTTTTTTTTTTAAACATGATTGACGTGTTAAAGTGTTTGTTACTTACAGAATTATTTATCATACAATACATATATTCAACTAAGTGACTGATTTTTCCAACGCCAGATAACTTTATCGGAGGAATAATTTTGAATTTTTGACAGTTCTTCCATACAACAACTGTCAGACGTCAATTTTATTCCACGAATAAAAATTATCTGTCGATTGAAACATCAGCTCTTACAGAATTGCCATGTTTTGTTTATCATCCACGAACCAACCGCGGCAACCGTAGCTTAACCTTAGACCGAGCCGTGCGACTGTTATTATAGCAGAACTAAACATATGTATTTTTTTGTTGTTTTTCAGATACGAACCAATTGACTACGGTTTGTTATGGTGATCATGAAGAAAAATAATAATGAACAACATCGGACAACTTTCCGGTATCTGAACCTGATCTGATGGATTGTATCTGAAGAGTTTTACTTTGAAATAATACAAGAAATATTACATAATTATGCTAGTTTCAGTTTTGAAGTAATTGTAAACCAGAAACCCAATAAATTCTTCCTGTTTGGTCTTAAAAAGTAATGTCATTTATAAACTTGTAACTTTTTTTTACATAGTATTCTATGTATCAGCCTGTATAATGTTCCCACTGCTGGGACACAGCCTCAGTTTTTTTTTAAATAGGCTCTCTTTTAGCCTGTGTCTCACTCGCGGGGTGTTTTGCGTAACACACAATCAGTAGCGATGGATTTCATTTTGACAGTTCAACAACATTCATGACGTTATTTACGTTGATTGTTGAGCAGAAAAAGTTTAAGTTTCCTTAGTTTAAAACAAAAATAAACGCCGTTTTCGGATCGGTGATGGGTTTTTTATTACACCCAGTTTAATACAGGAAAATAAAACAATGTGTTTTTTGTCATTTTCATTTAATTATAAAATTGATCACATACATAAGAGTGCCTTTATTAAATTGAACAGTCGTGAGTGTAAGCTATCCGATTCTGCCGATGATTTTAAATTTCTAACACATTATAACTAAATTATGAAAAGTTAATTGTACTCGTAACTCGTTGTCTTGAAGTATTTTGGAACTATATCGCGCTCGCTCGCGGTCGCTATGAGACGTCATCATCAGATATCCCATCAGGTCATTTCTTGTCAACGTCAGCGCCAAAATATTTTTCAATCAAGGCAAATTCAGAACTGGAAAAGTAACAGAAACATTTTTAATATTAGCGACTGTCCTGAGTGTCGGTAAAGAAAATAGCCGTAATTTGGCCGTAGCATCCCAGCGCTCTTGCTGGATTCGTTTTCTTCTCTACCGATAATTTTGTTTATATTACGAAGGTATGTATTTATAGTAATTTCCTAGCTCTTTATCCCGTATGTTGCACCTGCCATGTTTTGTCTCCGCATCACCCTAGGGTTGACTAGTAGAACATACCTCACGCATTAAGTCCGCCTTTGTACAGTTTTGTTTTTACTTGTGCAAGCTTTAATAAATAAATAAAGTAGCATCATCATATCAGCCTGGTCACACACTGCTGTATTTTCTTTCTTTGCTGGGTATATATTATTATTATTAGTATTAAAGGAGCCCATGCTCCTTTCCCTTCTGCCATACTTCGAGCGACAACTACCACCTAGCTTATACTCTACTAATATTTTCACTAGCGCGTGAGCTATTTATAATAATAATATAATAATATCCCTGGACATTTCACACAGCGCCATCTAGTTCCAAGCTAAGCAACCTAATGCTTGTGTTATGGTAACAAGATGGCTGATAAACTACTTATATACATTTTTGTTTTTTTTGAAAATACATACATATTATAGATAGAAAATCACCCAGACTCAGAACAAATACATGTAGGACTTACAAATATTTGTTCTGTGCGGGAATCGAACCCGCGACACGCTATTCTGATGTAGGTAATAAAGAAAAAGCCCATTTAGAAGGAGGTAACCCTCTCGAATAACGAAACATAAAAAAAAATTGAAAATTAATTATTATCAGCATTTTTTTATCAAAGAAACAAAGAATTTCATCGTATGTACCCTTTTATGTACCAATTTCGAGATCGAGGAATTAAAATGTCAGTATCAAAATAATATGGAAATGAAACTTGGTTAGTGATTTTTTTGTTCAGAAAATTATTTGAGAAAAGACTAATTTAAGGAAAAAACAAAACAAAGTAGTATATATAGATTGTATCGTAACAAATACCTCCTCCTGTGTAATTATCAAGAATACGTTTGTGTGCAATAGACACTAATAAATAACAAGAATTCCACTCTATTGAATAAAAAATCGTGAGAGAATATTATATAGAATACTAGTAAAAGGATACATACTATTAATAGGAGCTAGTACTCACGGGCTTGGAGTTGTTGTCGTTGGCGCACATTCGCCATTTTTAAATCTTGACATGCCCCCAAGACAGTTTGTCGCAAGTTGACCACAAAACGAGAGTCCTATAAAACTGATCAACAACAACATAAGAACTAGTTTTGGCCACATGTTGAAGAACGTACGTGTTTCAAGTTGATTTGAATACTAAAATTAAGTTAAACTTGTGGCACTATTAAATACCCGTACTCTATCAGTTTATTAAAACTTGTATAAATATTGTTATGTCATGCGGTGACATTGTGAATTGTAAGTTGGAAATAAAGATTTTTATTATTATTATTATTACTATCGGGAGTGTTCTTTTTCTCAGCTCAGAGGCTGGTCTAAGCTACATTTACGGGCCAAAGCCAAGTAAATGCAGCGTGTGGTGTGTATTTAAGATGAGGGTGTGTTTTCTTCGTCTAACTGCATGAACTTCCTAACTATTCTACAGGTGTTTAAGATGGCAGCTTTTTGTAGGTTAATATAGTCCGATTTTTCTAAATGTACTAATTTCAGGCTACGGAGAAGATGGTTAGGGATAAATGATAAATGATTTTATTTTTGTAAGTAGGTTTGTACAAACACTTTTACACGTCAATCATATTTTAAAACTAGATGAGGTCGGCGTTTCCTATCTGACTAGTCTAGATAACGCCTGTCGTGGAGAGAACTATAGGAATAACGTATACTTTTTCTTGTCTCCAGATTCTTGTGATTTCTTCTTTGAGGTCAGCATATTTACTTATTTTTTCAGCGATTGTTTTTTGTAGGTTATGGGTATTAGGAACTGCAATGTCTATAAGGTAAGTGATTCTTCTTACTTTATCCTGAAGGGTTATGTCTGGTCTGTTATAGTGGATAGTCCTATCTGTAAGTATGGCGCGATCGTAGTACATTTTGTGTGTATCATTTTCTAGGATAGTTTGTGGTGTGTACTTGTAGTAAGGAGTGTTAGAGTTTTGTATGAGACTATGTTTGAGTGCTAGTTTTTGATGAATTATGTTTGCAACCTGGTTGTGTCTGTGAGTGTAATCTGTCTGTGTGAGGGTTGTGCATGCTCCTGTTATGTGTTGTATGATTTCTGATTGAATGTGGCATCTGCGGCATTTATCGTTTGTAGTGGTAAGGTCTTTAATGATAAATTTCGTGTAGTTTTTGGTGCTGATGATTTGATCCTGTATAGCTATGATGAAGCCTTCTGTTTCAGGGAACAGGGTTCCTATTTTAAGCCACTTATTAGACGCCACTATGTTGATATGGGATTGTTCCAAATCATGAGGATGTCTATCGTGCAGGACTTTCTTCTTCCAGTTTTAAATTTTTTGGTTCTGTGGGTCAGGGTTATTTGTATCTTGTATATTTTGTTCATTTAAGTTAAGTGGGGTGTAGTTAAATCATTTAAAGAAATAGCTCTGTGTATGTCACTTGTGCGAGATTTTGCAAAGAAGAATGTTTTTAGCCTAGTGATTTGCTTCTGCCAAAGGTGATGGATGTCCATTAGGCCTCTCCCTCCATTCTGTCTTTTGATGGTGAGTCGTTCGATCGTAGATTTAGGATGCAGGTTGTTGTGTTTTGAGAGTATTGTGCGTGTGGTTCTCTCTAACTCTTCGATGTCGGTTTTTGACCACTTTATTACTCCGAATGAGTAGGTCAATATTGGTATGGCAAAAGTATTTAAGGCTTTAATAAGATGCTTTCCTGATAGTTGTGTTTTGCAAACTGCATTAATTCTCCTACGATATTTTGAATTTAGTGTCTGTTTAATTGCTGTGTGATCGAGTCCCTTAAGTTGTTTGTATCCTAAATATTTGTATAGATCTGTTGGTTCTATTGCTGTAATTGTGTGGAAAACTAAACAATGTGTTTTTATGTCATACTCATTTATTTTCAAAGTTCATCGGATAAAAATTGATTTTACCGATGATTCTAAATTTCTAACACATTATAACAAAATTATGAAAAGTTGGAACTTTTGGAGATTTTCGGAACTACAAAGTTTGTGACGTCGTGATCAATCGTTGCATAGTCAGCGCCGAATAATTCTTCAATAGCAGCACTGAAAAAGTTTTAAAAAACATGGTTAGCGACTGTCCTGACTGTCGGTAAGTAAAATAGCGTCATCATCATATCAGCCTGGTCAGCCACTGCTGTGTTTTCTTTCTTTTCTGGGTACAGGCCTCCGTTTCTTTCTGCTATAGGGACTACGACAGAGAACAAGTACATGTGGTGCGTACCGTCTAGCTTACGTAATACTTTCACCACGACGTGAACAATTCTCTAGTATTTAGTTAGTTTATGTTCATAATGAGAGGAAAATAAAATGAAACAAAAGCCCAGTTCAATCTGCCTCTCGAATGGCGCATCATTGCACTACTGCCATTTAAAGACAGAAATAAATAAAAAAGTAAGACGCCTCCACCTTATATTATGAAGGATGGCATTAGTAGGATACTATTAAAAGTGGATAGTACTCACGGGTCTGGAGTCGTTGTCGTTGGCGCACAAGTACCATTACTAAATCTTAGCATGCCACCTGGACAGATATGATTTGGAGGTAGATAACGCGCAGAACACGAGAGTCCCATAAAACTGATCAACAACAACATAAGAACTAGTTTTGGCCACATGTTGAAGAACGTACGTGTTTCAAATGGATCTGAATACTAAAATTAAGTTAAACTTGTGGCACTATTAAATACCCGTACTCTATCAGTTTATTAAAACTTGTATAAATATTGTTATGTCATGCGGTGACATTGTGAATTGTAAGTTGGAAATAAAGATTTTTATTATTATTATTATTACTATCGGGAGTGTTCTTTTTCTCAGCTCAGAGGCTGGTCTAAGCTACATTTACGGGCCAAAGCCAAGTAAATGCAGCGTGTGGTGTGTATTTAAGATGAGGGTGTGTTTTCTTCGTCTAACTGCATGAACTTCCTAACTATTCTACAGGTGTTTAAGATGGCAGCTTTTTGTAGGTTAATATAGTCCGATTTTTCTAAATGTACTAATTTCAGGCTACGGAGAAGATGGTTAGGGATAAATGATAAATGATTTTATTTTTGTAAGTAGGTTTGTACAAACACTTTTACACGTCAATCATATTTTAAAACTAGATGAGGTCGGCGTTTCCTATCTGACTAGTCTAGATAACGCCTGTCGTGGAGAGAACTATAGGAATAACGTATACTTTTTCTTGTCTCCAGATTCTTGTGATTTCTTCTTTGAGGTCAGCATATTTACTTATTTTTTCAGCGATTGTTTTTTGTAGGTTATGGGTATTAGGAACTGCAATGTCTATAAGGTAAGTGATTCTTCTTACTTTATCCTGAAGGGTTATGTCTGGTCTGTTATAGTGGATAGTCCTATCTGTAAGTATGGCGCGATCGTAGTACATTTTGTGTGTATCATTTTCTAGGATAGTTTGTGGTGTGTACTTGTAGTAAGGAGTGTTAGAGTTTTGTATGAGACTATGTTTGAGTGCTAGTTTTTGATGAATTATGTTTGCAACCTGGTTGTGTCTGTGAGTGTAATCTGTCTGTGTGAGGGTTGTGCATGCTCCTGTTATGTGTTGTATGATTTCTGATTGAATGTGGCATCTGCGGCATTTATCGTTTGTAGTGGTAAGGTCTTTAATGATAAATTTCGTGTAGTTTTTGGTGCTGATGATTTGATCCTGTATAGCTATGATGAAGCCTTCTGTTTCAGGGAACAGGGTTCCTATTTTAAGCCACTTATTAGACGCCACTATGTTGATATGGGATTGTTCCAAATCATGAGGATGTCTATCGTGCAGGACTTTCTTCTTCCAGTTTTAAATCTTTTGGTTCTGTGGGTCAGGGTTATTTGTATCTTGTATATTTTGTTCATTTAAGTTAAGTGGGGTGTAGTTAAATCATTTAAAGAAATAGCTCTGTGTATGTCACTTGTGCGAGATTTTGCAAAGAAGAATGTTTTTAGCCTAGTGATTTGCTTCTGCCAAAGGTGATGGATGTCCATTAGGCCTCTCCCTCCATTCTGTCTTTTGATGGTGAGTCGTTCGATCGTAGATTTAGGATGCAGGTTGTTGTGTTTTGAGAGTATTGTGCGTGTGGTTCTCTCTAACTCTTCGATGTCGGTTTTTGACCACTTTATTACTCCGAATGAGTAGGTCAATATTGGTATGGCAAAAGTATTTAAGGCTTTAATAAGATGCTTTCCTGATAGTTGTGTTTTGCAAACTGCATTAATTCTCCTACGATATTTTGAATTTAGTGTCTGTTTAATTGCTGTGTGATCGAGTCCCTTAAGTTGTTTGTATCCTAAATATTTGTATAGATCTGTTGGTTCTATTGCTGTAATTGTGTGGAAAACTAAACAATGTGTTTTTATGTCATACTCATTTATTTTCAAAGTTCATCGGATAAAAATTGATTTTACCGATGATTCTAAATTTCTAACACATTATAACAAAATTATGAAAAGTTGGAACTTTTGGAGATTTTCGGAACTACAAAGTTTGTGACGTCGTGATCAATCGTTGCATAGTCAGCGCCGAATAATTCTTCAATAGCAGCACTGAAAAAGTTTTAAAAAACATGGTTAGCGACTGTCCTGACTGTCGGTAAGTAAAATAGCGTCATCATCATATCAGCCTGGTCAGCCACTGCTGTGTTTTCTTTCTTTTCTGGGTACAGGCCTCCGTTTCTTTCTGCTATAGGGACTACGACAGAGAACAAGTACATGTGGTGCGTACCGTCCAGCTTACGTAATACTTTCACCACGACGTGAACAATTCTCTAGTATTTAGTTAGTTTATGTTCATAATGAGAGGAAAATAAAATGAAACAAAAGCCCAGTTCAATCTGCCTCTCGAATGGCGCATCATTGCACTACTGCCATTTAAAGACAGAAATAAATAAAAAAGTAAGACGCCTCCACCTTATATTATGAAGGATGGCATTAGTAGGATACTATTAAAAGTGGATAGTACTCACGGGTCTGGAGTCGTTGTCGTTGGCGCACAAGTACCATTACTAAATCTTAGCATGCCACCTGGACAGATATGATTTGGAGGTAGATAACGCGCAGAACACGAGAGTCCCATAAAACTGATCAACAACAACATAAGAACTAGTTTTGGCCACATGTTGAAGAACGTACGTGTTTCAAATGGATCTGAATACTAAAATTAAGTTAAACTTGTGGCACTATTAAATACCCGTACTCTATCAGTTTATTAAAACTTGTATAAATATTGTTATGTCATGCGGTGACATTGTGAATTGTAAGTTGGAAATAAAGATTTTTATTATTATTATTATTACTATCGGGAGTGTTCTTTTTCTCAGCTCAGAGGCTGGTCTAAGCTACATTTACGGGCCAAAGCCAAGTAAATGCAGCGTGTGGTGTGTATTTAAGATGAGGGTGTGTTTTCTTCGTCTAACTGCATGAACTTCCTAACTATTCTACAGGTGTTTAAGATGGCAGCTTTTTGTAGGTTAATATAGTCCGATTTTTCTAAATGTACTAATTTCAGGCTACGGAGAAGATGGTTAGGGATAAATGATAAATGATTTTATTTTTGTAAGTAGGTTTGTACAAACACTTTTACACGTCAATCATATTTTAAAACTAGATGAGGTCGGCGTTTCCTATCTGACTAGTCTAGATAACGCCTGTCGTGGAGAGAACTATAGGAATAACGTATACTTTTTCTTGTCTCCAGATTCTTGTGATTTCTTCTTTGAGGTCAGCATATTTACTTATTTTTTCAGCGATTGTTTTTTGTAGGTTATGGGTATTAGGAACTGCAATGTCTATAAGGTAAGTGATTCTTCTTACTTTATCCTGAAGGGTTATGTCTGGTCTGTTATAGTGGATAGTCCTATCTGTAAGTATGGCGCGATCGTAGTACATTTTGTGTGTATCATTTTCTAGGATAGTTTGTGGTGTGTACTTGTAGTAAGGAGTGTTAGAGTTTTGTATGAGACTATGTTTGAGTGCTAGTTTTTGATGAATTATGTTTGCAACCTGGTTGTGTCTGTGAGTGTAATCTGTCTGTGTGAGGGTTGTGCATGCTCCTGTTATGTGTTGTATGATTTCTGATTGAATGTGGCATCTGCGGCATTTATCGTTTGTAGTGGTAAGGTCTTTAATGATAAATTTCGTGTAGTTTTTGGTGCTGATGATTTGATCCTGTATAGCTATGATGAAGCCTTCTGTTTCAGGGAACAGGGTTCCTATTTTAAGCCACTTATTAGACGCCACTATGTTGATATGGGATTGTTCCAAATCATGAGGATGTCTATCGTGCAGGACTTTCTTCTTCCAGTTTTAAATTTTTTGGTTCTGTGGGTCAGGGTTATTTGTATCTTGTATATTTTGTTCATTTAAGTTAAGTGGGGTGTAGTTAAATCATTTAAAGAAATAGCTGTGTGTATGTCACTTGTGCGAGATTTTGCAAAGAAGAATGTTTTTAGCCTAGTGATTTGCTTCTGCCAAAGGTGATGGATGTCCATTAGGCCTCTCCCTCCATTCTGTCTTTTGATGGTGAGTCGTTCGATCGTAGATTTAGGATGCAGGTTGTTGTGTTTTGAGAGTATTGTGCGTGTGGTTCTCTCTAACTCTTCGATGTCGGTTTTTGACCACTTTATTACTCCGAATGAGTAGGTCAATATTGGTATGGCAAAAGTATTTAAGGCTTTAATAAGATGCTTTCCTGATAGTTGTGTTTTGCAAACTGCATTAATTCTCCTACGATATTTTGAATTTAGTGTCTGTTTAATTGCTGTGTGATCGAGTCCCTTAAGTTGTTTGTATCCTAAATATTTGTATAGATCTGTTGGTTCTATTGCTGTAATTGTGTGGAAAACTAAACAATGTGTTTTTATGTCATACTCATTTATTTTCAAAGTTCATCGGATAAAAATTGATTTTACCGATGATTCTAAATTTCTAACACATTATAACAAAATTATGAAAAGTTGGAACTTTTGGAGATTTTCGGAACTACAAAGTTTGTGACGTCGTGATCAATCGTTGCATAGTCAGCGCCGAATAATTCTTCAATAGCAGCACTGAAAAAGTTTTAAAAAACATGGTTAGCGACTGTCCTGACTGTCGGTAAGTAAAATAGCGTCATCATCATATCAGCCTGGTCAGCCACTGCTGTGTTTTCTTTCTTTTCTGGGTACAGGCCTCCGTTTCTTTCTGCTATAGGGACTACGACAGAGAACAAGTACATGTGGTGCGTACCGTCTAGCTTACGTAATACTTTCACCACGACGTGAACAATTCTCTAGTATTTAGTTAGTTTATGTTCATAATGAGAGGAAAATAAAATGAAACAAAAGCCCAGTTCAATCTGCCTCTCGAATGGCGCATCATTGCACTACTGCCATTTAAAGACAGAAATAAATAAAAAAGTAAGACGCCTCCACCTTATATTATGAAGGATGGCATTAGTAGGATACTATTAAAAGTGGATAGTACTCACGGGTCTGGAGTCGTTGTCGTTGGCGCACAAGTACCATTACTAAATCTTAGCATGCCACCTGGACAGATATGATTTGGAGGTAGATAACGCGCAGAACACGAGAGTCCCATAAAACTGATCAACAACAACATAAGAACTAGTTTTGGCCACATGTTGAAGAACGTACGTGTTTCAAATGGATCTGAATACTAAAATTAAGTTAAACTTGTGGCACTATTAAATACCCGTACTCTATCAGTTTATTAAAACTTGTATAAATATTGTTATGTCATGCGGTGACATTGTGAATTGTAAGTTGGAAATAAAGATTTTTATTATTATTATT
This sequence comes from Apamea sordens, assembly GCA_945859715.1. NCBI lineage: Eukaryota > Metazoa > Arthropoda > Insecta > Lepidoptera > Noctuidae > Apamea > Apamea sordens. The sequence goes on along the minus strand of OX244009.1, from coordinate 669,749 downwards.
ATTACTATCGGGAGTGTTCTTTTTCTCAGCTCAGAGGCTGGTCTAAGCTACATTTACGGGCCAAAGCCAAGTAAATGCAGCGTGTGGTGTGTATTTAAGATGAGGGTGTGTTTTCTTCGTCTAACTGCATGAACTTCCTAACTATTCTACAGGTGTTTAAGATGGCAGCTTTTTGTAGGTTAATATAGTCCGATTTTTCTAAATGTACTAATTTCAGGCTACGGAGAAGATAGTTAGGGATAAATGATAAATGATTTTATTTTTGTAAGTAGGTTTGTACAAACACTTTTACACGTCAATCATATTTTAAAACTAGATGAGGTCGGCGTTTCCTATCTGACTAGTCTAGATAACGCCTGTCGTGGAGAGAACTATAGGAATAACGTATACTTTTTCTTGTCTCCAGATTCTTGTGATTTCTTCTTTGAGGTCAGCATATTTACTTATTTTTTCAGCGATTGTTTTTTGTAGGTTATGGGTATTAGGAACTGCAATGTCTATAAGGTAAGTGATTCTTCTTACTTTATCCTGAAGGGTTATGTCTGGTCTGTTATAGTGGATAGTCCTATCTGTAAGTATGGCGCGATCGTAGTACATTTTGTGTGTATCATTTTCTAGGATAGTTTGTGGTGTGTACTTGTAGTAAGGAGTGTTAGAGTTTTGTATGAGACTATGTTTGAGTGCTAGTTTTTGATGAATTATGTTTGCAACCTGGTTGTGTCTGTGAGTGTAATCTGTCTGTGTGAGGGTTGTGCATGCTCCTGTTATGTGTTGTATGATTTCTGATTGAATGTGGCATCTGCGGCATTTATCGTTTGTAGTGGTAAGGTCTTTAATGATAAATTTCGTGTAGTTTTTGGTGCTGATGATTTGATCCTGTATAGCTATGATGAAGCCTTCTGTTTCAGGGAACAGGGTTCCTATTTTAAGCCACTTATTAGACGCCACTATGTTGATATGGGATTGTTCCAAATCATGAGGATGTCTATCGTGCAGGACTTTCTTCTTCCAGTTTTAAATTTTTTGGTTCTGTGGGTCAGGGTTATTTGTATCTTGTATATTTTGTTCATTTAAGTTAAGTGGGGTGTAGTTAAATCATTTAAAGAAATAGCTCTGTGTATGTCACTTGTGCGAGATTTTGCAAAGAAGAATGTTTTTAGCCTAGTGATTTGCTTCTGCCAAAGGTGATGGATGTCCATTAGGCCTCTCCCTCCATTCTGTCTTTTGATGGTGAGTCGTTCGATCGTAGATTTAGGATGCAGGTTGTTGTGTTTTGAGAGTATTGTGCGTGTGGTTCTCTCTAACTCTTCGATGTCGGTTTTTGACCACTTTATTACTCCGAATGAGTAGGTCAATATTGGTATGGCAAAAGTATTTAAGGCTTTAATAAGATGCTTTCCTGATAGTTGTGTTTTGCAAACTGCATTAATTCTCCTACGATATTTTGAATTTAGTGTCTGTTTAATTGCTGTGTGATCGAGTCCCTTAAGTTGTTTGTATCCTAAATATTTGTATAGATCTGTTGGTTCTATTGCTGTAATTGTGTGGAAAACTAAACAATGTGTTTTTATGTCATACTCATTTATTTTCAAAGTTCATCGGATAAAAATTGATTCTACCGATGATTCTAAATTTCTAACACATTATAACAAAATTATAAAAAGTTGGAACTTTTGGAGATTTTCGGATTTACAAAGTTTGTGACGTCGTGATCAATCGTTGCATAGTCAGCGCCGAATACTTCTTCAATAGCAGCACTGAAAAAGTTATAAAACACATGGTTAGCGACTGTCAGGATTGTCGGTAAATAAAATAGCGTCATCATCATATCAGCCTGGTCAGCCACTGCTGTGTTTTCTTTCTTTTCTGGGTACAGTCCTTCGTTTCTTTCTGCAATAGGGACTACGACAGAGAACAAGTAGGGTAGACTGGGTACGGTTGTAACGGGGTACGGTTGTAACAATTCAAATATTGGCAGAAATATTCACCGTGCGGGGAGGGGTACAAGGGGAAAGACACGCGGCTTACGTGTTCGGACATGATCACCAGTGTTGCGTCGCAGTCCGCGCGCTGTATACGTGTACAGAGTGGCCTATTGTGTTTTGTCAAGCAAAAGTAAGTATTTTTGATCGATTTCTTTCCTCAATTTTATTGTTATTATAGTGTTCTAAGTTTTGCTCGTTCTTATTTATGATTATTAGACTTTAGAGTTTCAAATACAGGATATTCTTTTTTTGTAGGTTAATTTGAATTGATACTGAGATCGTTTTATTGGCAAAAGGGAAGGGTGGGTACAATTGTAACACTTTTTGTGGGTACGGTTGTAACATTAATTATTTTTTTATTTTGCCTTGCAGATGCCTAGAAAACGCGTAAGAAAGACTTCAAGAGGAGAAAGCGAGATATTCCGATATAGAGATGCTTACAATGATCTTAAAACTGGAGTTTCTTTGAGACAAGCGGCAGATACTCATGGTATTAACTATGTCTCCCTGCTACGGTACAAATGAAAGAGAGATACAGCGAACGAAAGTAATGTGGAGTTGGAAAATGTAACAATGGGATTTAGAGCGCATAACAAAGTTTTTACAGAAGACCAAGAACGACAGCTTGCCAAATACCTGACTCGTTCTGCAGATATATACTTCGGACTTTCTACAAAAGAGGTAAGAAAGTTGGCGTATGAACTTGCTATAAAATACAACTTGCAGATTCCTCCTACTTGGGTTGAAAACGAAAGGGCTGGGGAGGAGTGGTTTCGATCCTTCATGAAGAGGAACCCTGAGCTATCTGTGCGCGCAGCTCAAGCTACAAGCTTGTCCAGAGCGACCAGTTTCAACAGGACTAATGTTGATACCTTTTATAATAATCTACAAATTGTTATGGACCGTGATCATTTCGAACCTCAAGACATATATAATGTCGATGAAACCGGCGTGACCACCGTGCAAAAACCCGACAGGGTCGTGGCTAGACGTGGCACAAGGCAAGTAGGAGCCATTACCTCAGCTGAGCGAGGCACATTGGTCACATTGGCTTTTGCGGCAAACGCGTTGGGCAATGCTATTCCCCCCATGTTCGTATTCCCTCGCATACGATATCAAGAACATTTCATCAGGGATGGACCTGTGGGTTCCATTGGAACAGGCAATCCATCGGGCTGGATGCAAGATGACACGTTCTTAATTTTCTTAAAACATTTCAAAAAACATACAAATGCGTCTCCTTCACACAAAGTTTTGCTAGTTTTGGACAACCACTCATCCCATATACACATAAATTCTCTAGATTTCTGTAAAGAAAATGGAATAGTTCTATTATCGTTTCCACCCCACTGCTCACACAAACTCCAGCCCCTGGATCGATCTGTGTACGGACCTTTGAAAAAAGCCTTCAATATAGCCTGTGACGCCTGGATGCGAAATCATCCAGGAAGAACTATGACCATTTACGACATACCCGGTATTACGACAACCGCAATGCCACTTGCTCTGACCCAATCAAATATTCAGGCTGGTTTTCGAAAGACAGGAATATACCCTTTCAACCGTGACATATTTCAAGATATTGACTTTTCGCCTTCATTTGTGACAGACAGGCCAAACCCAAACAATATAGAAGAAGTGATTATGGATCAGAACATTCCTGTATCGGCTCCTAACGATGAAACACCACCGCTATCACCTTCGTTGTTGAACGAGGCTTCAGCCAGCCTAGTAGCTTCAATACAAAACGCTGAAATTCATATTCCTGAAAACATTGACGGCCTAGCGACTACTACACCACCAAGACAAATACCTGATCAGCAACCATCGCCTAAGCCGTCTACGAGCCATCAAATACCTGATCAGCAACCATCGCCTAAGCCGTCTACGAGCTGTCAAACAATATTTTCACCAGAGGCAATACGGCCCTACCCAAAAGCTGCCCCTAGGAAAACTGCAAATAGGGGTCGAAAAACTAAAAAATCTGCAATTTATACAGACACCCCTGAAAAGGAAACTGTTAGAAAGGAGTATGAAGAGCGACAGAAAAGATTGAAAGATAAACAAGTGAAGAAAAAAGTATTAGAATCATCGACTGGTATGAAACACAAAGGTAAAGGAAAGGGAAAAGCAAGAAAGAAAGCTAACACACCACCTGCATCATCAGAAGAAGAAGAGTATTATTGCCTGGTTTGCCTAGAAGCCTTCTCAGATAGTAGATCAGGTGAAAAATGGGTACAATGCCAAGGGACCTGTCGTCTTTGGTCACACATTGATTGTACCGACGGTAATAGATATTACATCTGTCATAATTGCAGTGAATCTGATTAAATACTGTCATTATTATGTTTTGTTTAAAATATCATTTAATTAGTTTAATTAGAAGTTGTACTTGTTTAAAAATCAAAATGTCATAGACTGATTAAAAAGACTGATTACAAATTAATGTTCCTTAAATGGTGCCATATTAATCTTAAGTAATACGTAAGTACTTGATTGTCATTTATAAGCAATAAAAGTGATTGAAACGCATTCACTGTACTTTATTTGAGTGTGTTACAATTGACCCCCCTCACTGTTACAACCGCCCCTGGTATGGGGGTCAGTTGTAACAGTAGCCGACATTTCAGTTAATGGTAACTGTCTGGAAACTACTGACTTTAACTATCTAATTGTTATGTCTTTTTGAAGACAGATGTATACGGATTTATTTCAAACGTTTATTATGTTGTTAGTCCTATAAATGTCACTTGTACGAACGATTAACGCAAAAATGTTACAACCGTACCCAGTCTACCCTACGTGTGGCGCGTACCGTCTAGCTTACGTACTACTTTCACCACGACATGAACAATTCTCTAGTAGATAGTTTATGTGTAAAATGAAACAAAAGCCCAGTTCAACCTGCCTCTCGAATGGCGACTCATTGCACTAAACTGCAATTTAAAGACAGAAATAAATAAAAAAGTAAGACGCCTCCACCTTATATTATGAAGGATGGCATTAGTAGGATACTATTAAAAGTGGATAGTACTCACGGGTCTGGAGTCGTTGTCGTTGTCGTTGGCGCACAAATATAACCTCTCAATAATTGGTAGCCACTAGGACAGGCATGTGCATGAGCTATTACTTTCGCAGAGCACGAGAGTCCCACAAAACTGATCAACAACAACATAAGAACTAGTTTCGGCCACATGTTGAAGAACGTTCTTGTTTCAAGTTGATTTGAATACTAAAGTTTAGTTAAAATTTTGGCACTATTTATACCGTTACATTATCAGTTTATTGAGTCAGCTTATTAATGAGTTCAAAACAAAGTAATACCTATTATATATTTTGTCCTGGTGAATCGTGCATATTGAAATAACACCTACAGTGACAAATTGCTTAAACATGTTGTTAATAATGTGTTAAGCATATGCTCGTATATAATCGTCCCGACCGATTTCGGTCACGGTGGCCCATCTCAACGGATATTAGCTAGGTACGCAGGAGATATGCGACGGCACGGTTGGCGCAGTGGTTAAGCGATTGACTGCTGCGCTGCGTGTCGCGGGTTCGATTCCCGCACGGAACAAATATTTGTATGACCTACATGTATTTGTTCCGAGTCTGGGTGTTTTTCTATCTATATCTATATCTATACTTATAATAAATCTGTAGAAGTGAAAATTCTGTACATTGAAAATATCCAAAAAATAAATGGCAGGGGGTGTTACTTGACCGACACCGAACCCAAAAATGTGATTAAAAAAATGTTTGTCTGTCTGTCTGTCTGTCTGTCTGTCTGTCTGTCTGTCTGTCTGTCTGTTTGTTCAGGCATCACGCAAAAACTACCGGTTCGATTACGATGAAACTTGGTATAATTATTCTTTAATATCCTGGGCACCACACTGGGTACTTTTTATCCCGGAAAAGTATATACAATAAAAAACAAACTTAATTTTGCGGTTCGATCCCTATACCCGATTACCACTGTCTGTACTGTACCAACCGCAAATACTAAGTTTGTCGTAGGTAGGGTCACCCGCAGTGGAGTTCATTTTTATTCCTTTTAGTTTTTAGAGTTATTTAGGTTTATTTTTATATGAGTCGTAGGTATAGATTTTAATTTTAAAGTATAGGTAGTATATTTGATAGTGTACGTAGTGACCGTAGGTTATTTTATAATACTGTTAGGTAGGTTTAGTCATTCGTATAGATATTAGTTTTTAGCGATTTTGCTTATTTATTGAGTTTAGATTAGTTATCATGAGAAATAGGTTTATTTAGGTAGGTAGGTATTTAATTTTCTGTTATTGAGTTTTTTTTTTAATTAGTTAGGTACTTAGGTAAAGATATCATATAGGTGCCCTCTTAATCACCACTAATGAGACACAATTGGTTTTCTATTGTAATTAGCCACAAAGGGCCCGCGACATAGATGGCATTCTGGGGAAGCACATACATTTTATCCTGTTAGCACGTCCCGTGGGTAAATTTCCGACATCCACGCGGGCGAAGCCGCGGGCAGAAGCTAGTCTATAATATGTATGTATGTACAAAAAAAAAATTGTATATAAGTAGTTTATCAGCCATCTTGTTACCATAACACAAGCATTAGGTTGCTTAGCTTGGGACTAGATGGCGCTGTGTGAAATGTCCAGGGATATTATTATATTATAGTGCACAAGTGTGTGCGCAAACACAGGTACAGGCAGGCCTTTGCCCAGCAGTGGGTCACAGTATAGGCTAACAAAAAAAAAAAACAAGCGGCGCCCCGCGGTTTCACCCGCATAAGTTTCGATCCCGTGAGAATATCAGGATAAACAGTATCCTATATGTTAATCCTGGTTATAAACCACCTGTGTGCCAAATTTCATCCAAATCCGTTTAGTAGTTTTTGCGTGAAAGAGTAACAAACATCCATGCATCCATCCATACAAACTTTCACGCTTATAATATTAGTAAGAAGTAAGATATATGTAGTTATATACAAAATACATACAAGCTGTGCTCGCGACTTCGTTCGCGTGGATGTCGGAAAACAATAATGTGTCGCTTAGGATAGGCGTAATTTCCACTCCTTCATTGAAAAGGAAAAATCTTCCGATGTTGTCTGGGTTTCGACTGATTATAATTATATTTACAAACCAGCTTCTGCCCGCGGCTTCGCCCGCGTGGATGTCGGAAATTATCCCACGGGAACGTGCTAACAGGATAAAATGTATGTGCTTCCCCAGAATGCCATCTATCTCGCGGGCCCTTTGTGGCTAATTACAATAGAAAACCAATTGTGTCTCATTAGTGGTGATTAAGAGGGTACCTATATGTTATCTTCACCTAAGTACCTCATCATCTCATCTGCCTAGCCTTTTCCCAACTATGTTGGGGTCGGCTTCCAGTCTAACCGGATACCGTACCTAAGTACCTACCTAATTAAAAAATAAATAAACTCAATAACAGAAAATTAAATACCTACCTACCTAAATAAACCTATTTCTGATGATAACTAATCTAAACTCAATAAATAAACAAAATACCTAAAAACTAATATCTATACGAATGACTAATCCTACCTAACAGTATTATAAAATAACCTACGGTCACGACGTACACTATCAAATATACTACCTATACTTTAAAATTAAAATCTATACCTACGACTTATAAAATTAAACAAATAACTCTAAAAACTAAAAGGAATAAAAAGGTCGCACAGATAATACCTACTGCGGGTGACGTAACCTACGACTAACTTATTATTTGCGGTTGGTACAGTAATCGGGTCTAGGGATCGAACCGCAAAATTAAGTTTGTTTTTTATTGTATATACTTTTCTGGGATAAAAAGTACCCAGTGTGGTGCCCAGGATATTAAAGAATAATTATACCAAGTTTCATCGTAATCGAACCGGTAGTTTTTGCGTGATGCCTGAACAAACAGACAGACAGACACAAACAGACAGACAGACAACATTTTTTTTAATCACATTTTTGGGTTCGGTGTCGGTCTAGTAACACCCCCTGCCATTTATTTTTTTTGATATTTTCAATGTACAGAATTTTCACTTCTACAGATTTATTATAAGTATAGAAAAATCCGAATCTAAAAAGTAAAATTGTGTTAAATAATAAATAGAGCCTAAAAAGACGAAAAAAAAAAATCATAACTAATATGAAAATGGCGTTAAATCCATATTATCTAAATTAAGTACGAGTAAAGAAAATATGGTTTTAGTAAGTCAATTCAATTAAGTATTAACTACATATTTCTTTATACATTTTTCATCATCGGCACCTCTAAATATTTATTAAACTTTTGTACATCGTTAGATAGCTGATTGAATGAAGATGTCTTTCCCGTAATTTGTACGCTTAATGTCATAGTAAAATTTTGAGATAACTGCTGTCAAAGTTCGTGTACGTAGATGATTCTTAAAAATAGTTGAGAAACTTCTTCCTTTAATTTTTAACTGTTTGATGTTTCAGAGAATTTAGTTACATCTAAAGTTTTGGTAAAGTATTAGGTTCCCAATGGAATAGCAATGAAGGCCATTCAAATTGAGAGTTAAGACAAAAGTGTTATCTAGTGATGAATTCTGGGGAATTTTCAAAAATTCATAAAAATTGGTTTCTCTCGAATGAGTTATCGCCTAGGCATTATGGGGTGCTTAATTGTTGCAAATGTGTCCCACTGTCACGTCCTGGAAGGAATACATCGAATCGCCAGTCACCCTGTTTATTAGTTAGTTGTTGTAGATTTATAGTTTATGCAACATGGATTTTGAAATTTGAAAATGTAAACTTACGCAGCCCTAACAGTAAAACGGGGTGAATAGGGATGCAGGAGTGAATCGGAACGAAACTTTAAAATGGATTTGTACTTTAAAATAATATGGTTGGTTGCTAACCAGGATACTTAATCTTGATTTAAAAAACAGTAAACACATTAGAGTCTTTTCTGGCAACAAACTATATTATTTCAACGTTAAAATCCATTTGAAAGTTTCGTTCCGATTCACCCCTGCATCCCTATTTACCTCGTTTTACGGTACCGTATTTGAAAAAGTATTTTGAGTTCTAGGACGACTTGAATTGATAAATACACTCTTTAACATAGTTTATCTTGACCAAATCAAAGTTAAGATATTTTATACACATATATGGCTGTTTGGTCACTCAAAACAACAGACACATTATTGTTTTGTAGTGGGGATTTCCAACACTACGCTTGCCGATACGCGGTCTCCACTCCAGGACTCGTCTGCTCCACCGGCCATCGGTCCCTTGACAAACTTGGCCAGCCCACTGCTACTTCAGTTTGCTTACTCTGCAAGCTATGTCGGTAACTCCGGTTCTTGATAGACCACACTATATATAGAACTCGAACTTAGGAACGAGTTCTGAAGATAAAGTTGTTTATTTCAGTGATTTTAATGCCTCCTTTTCCTGTTTACAACAAGTGGCACCATGACCTGACATCATTGTACTGAGATTATAATATACCTATGTATTATTATAAGTGTTTGTTTGCTCCGTTTTCTATATATAGTGCAGCAACTTTATTGAAGTTCAGTCTTCAAAGTTATTTGAACTAAGTCCCAACGCTCATGAAGATGTGGTCGAAAGTGATTCTTATGTTGCTGTTGATCAGTTTTGTAGGACTCTCTTGGTCGAACCCAGGAGCCATTAGTATGGCTTGTCCATCAGGATTTAATTATGTCTACGGACGTTGCTTGGAGTGAGTATTATTCTTTTCTACTTAATACTACTATTTCGTTTTTGAATTCTATAACTATTTCTTTTTTATATAGTTTACAAGTAGAGTCGTTGAGATTTCTTTATTGGAACGAAGTTCCTTATCGCGCGTTGCGAAAGGGGGCTAGACGGAAAAAATTAAGACCAAAAGTTGGAACGACACTTTTTGCTATAGTTGTAACTTGTAAGCCGTGTGGCGTGCGCATGTTTCTCTGTCGCTCTCTCTCTCTCTTATAGAAGGCAAGCCAGTTTTTTTTCTGTTTTTTTTATTTGTTAATAATATAAAATATATTATTATAACTTAAAAAAAAAAAAAATACAATTCCTTCACTAATTAATCGAAAGGAACTTCGTTCCATCCGAGTGTCCCTTGACACCTCTCAAGTTTGGTGTTTTATTATTACACGTATTTAGTATTATTACGGGCGCTATCAGTAAGGACTGGTCATCTCTTAGCCGCCACGGCTTATTTCTTTGTTTTCTTTCTTTAGCCTATATTGTGTCCAAAGATCTCTCCTTTTTCCTTCCAAATCTCCCGGCCTTGAGCAATCGCTGGCCATGTTGGCTCTGCAAACCTCGCTAGATCGTCACAACCCCTTCGCCGTGGTCTACCAGACGGCGATGTCCTCCTTCAGGCGTCATCGTCACTCACGGCTTACTTCATTTATTTTAATTTCTGAATTGATTTTACCTTTTTTATTATGAGTGCACGTCTTTCTACATGGTTCTCACAGGTATCATTTCAATATTTATTTATTTATTTATCCATTTATTTCAGGCAACAAGGCCCATACAAACACATACAATACAATATTAATATAACTTAAAAATATACTATAAATACATACAACATTATAATATTACACTAAGAACTAACTAACACACACGAAGTGTCTGCGTCGTGTTTCGCTGACTGGTGTCATGTAGCCGGCCACGAAACCGGCGGTACACAACACCCTTCGGCCAGAACTCTTCCTTGAGGAACTTCTCGAGATGATGTGTCGGCACACGCACAACGAACGACTTGAAGTTAGTGTTGTGACGCGACTCCAACTTCTCGACCCTCAAAGAATAATCAATATGAATAAAAAGCAATAAAATAAAAAATACCAATATGAATATCAATATCAATATGAATGATGTAACATGTTGAGTGTGTGAGTGATGTAATTTTAGAACAACATGTTACAAAATGATTATGATTTAAAGGAGTGTCCGTGGAGTTTCTTCCCCGTTCGTCTCAATAGGTAGCTACGATTTGGAATGGGCAACTAACTTCATCTTTCTGAGTGACTGACCCCTTGGCAATTCAAAAGTGCCTGTAATTGGTTTATTTGAAATGAATGCTTTGAGTTGAGGTTGAGTTGAATAAATTATCTAAATTATGACGTACACCGCATCCAAATCCGTTGCGTAGTTTAGAACTAACGCAATCACACAGACAGATACGGAAAGAGACTTTATAGATGAAGATTACCACCCATTCACTTGTTGATTTCTTAACTAACTGTGCTGCTTGAATTTTTAAAAGCACATTGGAGTATTGGGCTCTTTAAAAAAGTATCGTAATTTGCTATTGTTTTCATACCCAGTTATAAGTAGATCAAGAAATTACTGAGTCATTATTTATAGTATGTCATGTTTTTTTCTTTTTCAGTTCTGATAAATTGAAATTTATACTCGAAGAATTGGATAAGTAATGTCTACAGCCGCTCAATGTCGCCGATCTGATGTATCGCACACTATAGAATAGTGACGCAACACTTCTTGATACTTTGATTGTCATTAGCTTTTTATGAAAACAAAAAAAAAAAAAATATAAGACGATTTACTTTGCTTTTGTTCTTAATAAAACCTAGTTAAGCATGTAATTTTGATGGTAAAAATAACCTACTAATAATAATGATACATTGAGTTCTAAAAATAAGTGTTTTCAAAATGTCAATCTACCATACCTGTAATACCTAGTTGAGAAATTAAATAAATTGAACATTTTTTATTTTTTATTGATGATGCCGTTATTTCCCTGATCAGAAGTGCACAACAGCTTCTGCCCGCGAGTTCGTCCGCGTGAAATTTCTTGATTAATTAACCATGATTCGAAAGACACGTGGCGCCATCTATTATCATAATAACGTTATTGTTGTTTTCCTCGGGAATAGCGCTTTTTTTCGGGATGAAATACCTTTCATCAAAATTTTGCATATACGTTGTCAGGTGTACAGAAATGGACATAGGGTACCCCCTATGTCCATTTCACGCTCACTTCACCTAAGTTTTCACGGTGAGATGGTTACAGAATCGCAGCAATACGCAGAAGATATTATAGGGCACGAATGTGCGCGCAAATAATATAAGTGCACTCTGCATTCCCTCATTCTGTAGTCCAATAGGATATGGATGGGACAGCAATCTGGAGAGAAATCACAACCGGAGAGAGATTAGACCCAGCTGTGCGATTCTGTAACCATCTCACCGTGAAAGGTTAGGTGAAGTGAGCGTGGAGTGAGCTGTCATTCCAACTAATGATAGGGATTGACACAATTGACAGCTCACTCTAAGCTCACTTCACCTAACTTTTCACGGTGAGATTTTTACAGAATCGATCGGCTGTTCAGTCATGAGAGTTGTATGCGTATAGTTTATAGTTTATTGCGACTTAGTTTACTCTGGCTGTCGCTGAAAACCAGCGCTGGGGCTTTGTCTTGCGGGTATAGGGTCGCAGCATAATGCTGAGCGATAGCCGTTTTGCCTGGATGTGACGCATGTCAACCATTTCTTACTGTTTTTCTTCTTTATTTTTTTGTTTTTTATGTTTTTTTTGCGTCATGTTTACCGCAAATAAACGTATTTTCTTTCTTCTTTCTTTCTACTTCATAAAAAATGGAATTAATTAATGTGTCCATAATGGAAAATGCTTATTTCCATGGTCTGAATATTTGGTCGAAGTTTATGTATGTCGTCCGAAGCACGGTGTATGTCGCAGCCAACCGCCTGGCCTGTGCAAGTAGTGCTCGCCTCGCTGCGCTGTCTCGGCTCGACCGCCTGGCCTGTGCAAGTAGTGCTCGCCTCGCTGCGCTGTCTCGGCTCGACCGCCTGGCCTGTGCAAGTAGTGCTCGCCTCGCTGCGCTGTCTCGGCTCGACCGCCTGGCCTGTGCAAGTAGTGCTCGCCTCGCTGCACTGTCTCGGCTCGACCGCCTGGCCTGTGCAAGTAGTGCTCGCCTCGCTGCGCTGCCTCGGCTCGACCGCCTGGCCTGTGCAAGTAGTGCTCGCCTCGCTGCGCTGTCTCGGCTCGACCGCCTGGCCTGTGCAAGTAGTGCTCGCCTCGCTGCGCTGTCTCGGCTCGACCGCCTGGCCTGTGCAAGTAGTGCTCGCCTCGCTGCGCTGTCTCGGCTCGACCGCCTGGCCTGTGCAAGTAGTGCTCGCCTCGCTGCGCTGTCTCGGCTCGACCGCCTGGCCTGTGCAAGTAGTGCTCGCCTCGCTGCGCTGTCTCGGCTCGACCGCCTGGCCTGTGCAAGTAGTGCTCGCCTCGCTGCGCTGTCTCGGCTCGACCGCCTGGCCTGTGCAAGTAGTACTCGCCTCGCTGCGCTGTCTCGGCTCGACCGCCTGGCCTGTGCAAGTAGTGCTCGCCTCGCTGCGCTGTCTCGGCTCGACCGCCTGGCCTGTGCAAGTAGTGCTCGCCTCGCTGCGCTGTCTCGGCTCGACCGCCTGGCCTGTGCAAGTAGTGCTCGCCTCGCTGCACTGTCTCGGCTCGCACGCGGTACCACAGTTCTAACCTAACCCATTAGGCCGTGGTGCCCTGGCTTAGTTACTGCGACCTGCGATTGGTTACAGTTCCAACCTAAACTAAAATTTATTGAATATCATTAAGGCCGTTAGTTGAACGGCCGTTAGTTGAACGGCCGCCGTTTAGTTAAGAGACGAGGCGGTTAACTAACCAGTTGGCTGCGACTTGTACATAGTATTCCATAGTTATTTACACTCATACACACAGAAACAATATAGGAAAAATATCAATTAATTATTATTAGTAGGTAATAAATGTTATTTCATAAAAAAAAATGAAAGAAGGACGAAAGGCTTTATTTATTAATAAGTTGAGAGATAGTTATCTGGTGCGGTGTCAGATGACGTCACGCGGTTCTTCTTCATCTCTTCTAATGAAAGAAATCACTTCCGATCATTATCATAATCACTTAATATTTCTTCATATAGTTTAATCCTAGAAAAATACAAAAATACATTTAATTCCAAGTTGTGTATGTGTTGAACGTCTTTGAAATCGTTAGTAGATAATGTGTTTTATTTAAACCATCACTGATCCAAAAATGTGGTTACGTAAACATTGTACAGGCGCCAGCACATCAAGCTACTACAATCTGTCAAATTACTTGAATAGATTTAAAACTTTATCATTTTCTTTTTCTCAACTTTCCTTTATAATTGGGTAGCTTGACCTGCTGGCTGGTCTATGTCGGGCATTTTTTTCCACCTATATTGATGATGTTTTAATAACTTCCTGTCACTGATATTTGACAGTTTCGGGTAGCTTGACCTGCTGGCGTCTATACAAAACGATTTGAAATTGAATACCTATGTAGATATTTACATAAAAAGTAGATTCCAGTGTAGATAAAAACTTTTTACAAAAAATAAAAACAACTACCTACAAAGTAAAAGATAATTTTAGTTTCCGAAGTCGCTGACTTAACTTTTATTTGTATGATGTGTATTTCCAAATTACCATTGACTTTCGAAACTAAAATTATTTTTCACCATAAGTGGTTTTTATTTTCTAAAAAGTTTTTATTTTTCACTTTTTAGTTGTAGTACGAGTAAGCCACTCTAGGTATTCTGTAAAAATCTCACCGTGATAACTTAGTGAAGTGAGCTCAAAGTGAGCTGACATTCCACGTGATGAGATTGACACTATTGAAACTCACTTCACATAAGTTTTCACGGTGAGATGTTTACAGAATAGCACGGATGTACCCCACATCAATTCATGTATTTACCACTAAACTTACTATGTGAAAACAACGTCATCAACATAGAGGAACTGCATAAAAACCTATTATTGCAGCTAACTCAAACGCTACAAAAGCTAAGTTAATCAAATTGATTTGAAATGACAAAAGAATCTTAGCATTAGCCCGAAAATCACGGAGAAATTGTTGTATATTATGAAAAACATAATCCCGAAAAGACTGTCATATTGAACTTGGAAGTTTAAAATATTAACCCCTTTTTAACCGACTTCAAAAACGGAGGAGGTTATCAAATCGGTTGTTTTTTATGTTTGTTTCCTTATAACTCCGTTACTTATAAGCCGATTTGTAAAATTATTTTTTATTTGAAATTATATACTTTCAGATTGGTCCCATAGAAATTTCATCATAGTCAGTTCAGTATTTTGGTTTCTAAATCAAATTTACTGGTAAAAATTCAAATAAACGAAATTGCGTCGTTTGATTTCCTATGATTTTTCAGTGGTGGCTCAGTGGGGTGGTCATCACCCCATGACAATCCCACTGAGCCACTACTGAAAATGATTTTCGAGTTTGTTGGGGTAAGCACAACTTAAAAGTGAAAAATAAAATTCTTCTACAAAAAAAAAAAACTACCAACTTCCGAAAAAGACTACAAAATGGAAATAACTTTAATTTCGGAAGTCGGTGGCAAACAACGAAAATGCGAACCCAACGACACCGACTTTCGAAAAGTCGGTTGTTTTTTTTTTTGTTAAAATGTTTTTTGATGACAGTTAATAATAGAATTTAAAATGGACAATACTCACGGAATACATTTGCCACTCCAATACATGTAATTCTTTGGACAACGCGAAAAAGGTAGAACTTGCGCAGTCGCAAGTCCTATCAAACAGACCAACACCACCAGGAGAACTAGTTTCGGAAACATGTTGAAGAATGTACTTCGTTCAAGTTAATTTGAATACTAAACTTGAAGTAATATTGTGGCACTTTTTATACCCGTACACTATCAGTTTATTGAGTCAGCTTAATTATGAGTATTTATAGGTAATTCAGTCATCTTTATGAAAATGCAACGTCGTTAGGATGTGGTGCGAAAACAGGAAAAATAGTTTCCTGAAATTATCATTCTTTGAACCTACAGGCTTATTACTATTATCCACGATGCATTTGTTTATTAAAACTTTATGCACAAGTAAATAAAATACTGTACAAAGGCGGACTTAATGCCTGAGGTATGTTCTACCAGTCAATCTTAGGGGCTGTCTCCACGAGCGAGAGAAGAAAAAAATACAAGAATAAATACTAATACATAAATACATACACAATTATAAACAAAATTAACTGTCAGGAGAAAAAAATATCGGTAGAGGAGAAAACGAATCCAGCAAATCAGCGCTGGGATGTTACGGCCAACTTCTGACGGATATGTTCACGGGCCTTCTCTTTAAAAGATAACCGACTGGTTGCCGTCCTGATATTCAGAGGGAGCAGGGAGCGCATTCCAAAGAAAGACCGCGCGGACAAAGAAAGAAAAATGAATGAAGCCAGAAGGACATCGTAGAAGACGATCTTTGGTGGTACGAAGATTTTTAGCATGGGCAGAGCATACATACTTATTGAATTTGGGAAGTCATGTAAGAAGGAGCAGTGGGTTTGTCGAGAATAGAGAACAACGTAGACAGAGCCCTCAACTCTCTGCGCTGGCGAATGGGTAACCATATTAAAAGCAGCCGGTGCTCTGATACATGGTCATACTTATTGGAAACAAACCGAATGCAGTTAATGAGAAGACGGTCAAGTTTATTGAGGAGATTTGTATCAGTTTCACGCGTCCCTTTTCCTTATGCAAACATCAACTGCTGCCCGTGACTTTATCTGCGTGTATTTGATGTTTCATCACGCCTGTTCTCCCCAAGAGGACAGAACAGGCGCAGAGGGTGACCCATATACCTGAGAAATTTTGTAACGATCAGTTTTTAGCGGTTTAGGCGTTAAGAGGTAACCGACAGTTACTTTCGTATTTATAATACTAGCTGCGCCCCGCAGTTTCACCCGCATAAGCTTCGATCCCGTGGGAATATCGGGATAAAAAGTATCCTATATGTTAATCCTGGTTATAAACCATCTGTGTGCCAAATTTCATTCAAATCCGTTCTGTAGTTTTTGCGTGAAAGAGTAACACACATCCATTTGTCCATCCATCCATCCATACAAACTTTCACGTTTATAATATTAGTAGAAAGTAGGATTACTATGGATTGCGGAATCATTTAACTAAACAACTACCGCTTTGGTCTAGTACGACTGCTGATCATGAGGTCCTGGGTTCGTTTCTTGGGTCAGACAATGACACAGACCTCACTGTGAGAGGAAGTGGGCCGTTATCCACCACGGGGTCCTAGTACAGGTGGGTGGATGTTTTATATCTTAGAATTTGTGATTTTAGGAGATGCCGGTTATCTCATCAATTTTTTCCTTTACCGGGACTTCATCGTCATTATTATCCCCAGCCCGACCCCCACAGCCGAGCACAGGCCTCCCTTTTCTTGTGCCAATCCCCACGCTCCTGTGCCATCCAGCTGCCACCCACGATGGTAACAAATTCGTCTGCCCATCTCGCCACGTTGAATGACCGACGCTACGTCTTCCAGTCCTTGGATTTACTTAAATATAATTGGCAAAATGTGGGACAAACGTACCTAATGTTACTGAGAAAAAGGAAAACGTTAATGAAACGAACAAGTGAATGATAAATAAAGTTTATTGATTGTTCTGCAGTGCAGCGTACAGTGCAGTGAGTAGGACCAGCCTGCCGGCGGCCGCATGGCTCGCGCTAGACTCGATGGGCCGCTCTACTGGCCCGATGACATACTCGTACATGTGATCCAGCACCGCGTGCTTCACTGCTTCCAGTTCTTCTGTCTCACTGTTGCCTGTGGGCCTGCAAATATAAATATTATTAACAGTCAGATCAAAGATGCTAAGTAAACTATATGTATCCTATTTTGTCGAGGTAAATCTGGAATGCAAAAATAAGGAAATTGTTTCAAAAATGAATATTGTACATATATAGAATTTGACATTCGTTACGGGTAGTTGAAAGCCCGAAAGTTTGACAACCAGTCTTGCGGAGAGATATCGTATTACCTAGATATAGGGTTCTGGAGGTCAGATTGGCAGTTGCTCCATGTAAAATACTGGTATTACAGCTGCATTCGCTTAGACTGGAAGGCGACCCCAACATAGTTGGGAAAAGGTTAGAAAAATGATACTTGGTCAGTTTGAATAGCGAGTCAGTTGAAAGCTGAACCAGTGGCGGGTGGCGACATAGATTGAAGATCTGTGGCATACCTACTGTTGCGCCATTTTGTTTTTTTCTCAACATGTAACCTATATAAATCGTCAAATAAACGTTCAAAGTTGATCAAAGTTCATGTGGATGTCACGTGATCAACTTTGAACGATAATATCTCGGAAACGTGACCTTAACGAGGTTTGGTCCCCTAAGTTATACCAGTATGTTTTCTGTTTACATTAAAGTCAGCTATCGATTTATATAGGTTACATGTGTGGTCGCCATTTTGAGAAAATATCAAAATGGCGCGACAGTAGGAATACCAACCTTCATATAAAAGTTTTAAATCCCCTTTCATTTATATCTCTGGGACACGTTAAGGTATGGAAGAAGAACACATGCTGCACCAACACCAGATACATTCGGACTGGGCAGCAGAATGTTGATGATTGTCAAAAGTAATTATTTTTCACTGTGCAATCGGCATTTTGTTTTGTTTGTTGTCATTGGCCAGAGTTGCAACACAGAGTAACACTACGCAACGTGTATTGTATTTGTTTTTTTTTTATAATTGGCTTCTCGCAGTTCAACCTATGAGGTTGTCGTCTGCTTGACCAGGCTTGCCTGAGGATGCCTCAATAAATTAAGGCCTCCAGCCAGGGTTTAAAAACTAAGCGACTACACGCTGAGGGCACCCCCTGTGGGGTACGGACCTTGATGGGTGGTGAGTGGTGGTGGTTTGGTGAACGTGAATATGCGACCCCATCTTTGGGAAAATAAGTTCGTTCGTTCAGTAACTGAAAAACACTGCTACGCGCTATGAACTACGCCGTATTCAATCTCGCATAAAAATACTAAAAGTTAAAAATAAAATTAAAAGGATTTTTTTTTTAAACTATCATTTTTCTTAATATAAACCTGATAAGAAAAATACCATTATATGTATAGGTTCCTACTAAATAAAAGCGTGTTACATTGTAATGCTAATGTTCTTTAATGTTCCATCAAAATCACCAACCACCCAAGGTCCACACTTCACAATAAAACTCATATAAAGTGATATAACACAGTATAATAATAGCTTTACTTCAATACAGAGTCTCAACAACGAACATAAAATTTCTAAACTACTTATACTTTCATCGGTAACGAAACCATAGCGAGATCTAACTCGACGCCACCGCCATCTAGTTAGAAAACAGGTACTAAATTTCGCATAATCTCATGTACTAACTAAAAATGATATAATTAAATGTGATATGGTTCGACATTCCGCCCACCAAGGACATGCTCGAATGAGTTGTCCTTTAAATTGAAGCCGCCCACCATGAGGTCAAGGGGGCTATAAAATACTAAAATTAAAAAAACAAACTAAAATTATAATAAAAAGAAACATATCAATCACTGATTGGCAATACACAGAGTTTACAAATTGGTCTCTTAAATACAGAACCATTACACTTTATGGTAACCACTCGTGTGAGTCCGTCCGAACCAGGATGCTTTTCTAAAATCCTACCCAGTAACCATTTACCTGGAGGTAGATTGTCCTCTTTCACAAGAACAATGTCGCCAATATTCGGCTCTAATTCTTTTTGCGACCATTTATAGCGCTGTAGCATCGAAGTTAAAAATTCCCTAGACCATCGTCGCCAGAAATCTTGGGTCATTTTTTGTAAGAGTTGCCATCGCCTCAGTGTGCCAACAGAGCTATGCTCGTAATTACGTTCCGGCACAAGAACCAGAGGTTCCCCGATTAAAAAATGACCGGGTGTTAGCGGCATTGGATCATCAGGGGTTTGGGAAATATAAGAAATCGGTCTTGAATTGAGGCAAGCCTCAATCTGCACAAGTAACGTGGCCATTTCCTCGTAGGTAAGAGTGGAATCACCAATGACGCGCTTCATGTGGAATTTTGTTGACTTAATGCCGGCTTCCCAAAGTCCACCAAAATTTGGGGCATGGGGAGGGATAAAGTGCCACTTGACACCTTTACAACTGAGCCAACTCCTAATTTCATTAGCGACCGCTGACTGTTCAGCAGCGACTAATATCTGCAGTTCCTTAGCTGCGCCTACAAAATTTTTACCGTTATCGCTCCAAATGTCACTGCAATGGCCTCTTCTAGCGACAAATCTCTTGAAACCGGCTATAAAACCTTCAGAGGTAAGGTCACTAATGGCCTCGATGTGCACTGCTCGAGTGACCATGCACACAAATAGGCAGATGTACCCCTTGTAAGCTTTATTGCCACGACCCTTAGATACTCTGATGTTAATCGGACCGGCGAAATCAACGCCTGTATGCAAAAACGGCCTGGCTGGTGACACTCTACAGGTCGGCAATTGACCCATGAGTTGATTTTTAAATGTTGCTGAATGCCGAACACATACTACACACTTACGTACGTAAGCCTTTACTAAATTTTTTGCAGATAGTATCCAATATTGTGAGCGCAAATAGTTTAACATTAATGTTGGACCTCCGTGAAGAGTGTTTTTGTGAGCTTCGCTAATGAGCAGAGTAGCGAAGTGATGGCGCTGTGGAATTATAATAGGATGTCTCATGCTTACTGACAGTTGAGACTTTTCGATTCTTCCTCCTACTCTTAAAATTCCTTTTTCATCCAATATAGGACATAAAGGTCGCAATTTGCTCTTCTTACTTACATTTCCTGTCTTTTTAATGTTTTCTAAGTCTTCCATAAATTCTTGTTCTTGACATTTTTTTATACAGATTTCCAGAGCGGCTGTCAACTCCTCACTTGTCAGGTAAGGTTCTTTATGTTGCTTAAATCTTAAGAATCGTCTACAATATGCCACTACTCTGATCAATTTTTGATATGATGAATATTTAGTCCACAGTTCATCTTCTACATTTGTTGTCACATGTGCTTTAACACCGTTCGATGATCTTTCCTCGAGTTTAGTTGACATCGAGTTTGGTTTGACATAGTCAATTGGTTCTTTCTTTAACCACAACGGACCGTGCTTCCACAGAGATGACTGTGAAAGTGCTGAAGGTGTCATACCTCTTGACGCGATATCTGCAGGGTTGTGAGTAGATTTCACATGTCCCCATTGAGTATTATCCAAATTACTCAGTATTTCAGAGACCCTATTACCAACAAATGTCGTCCAGCGGCTGGGATGACTACTGAGCCAAGCCAGAACAACAGTCGAGTCTGTCCAACAGTGTATTCTATCTTTAGGTATTACTAGTATCTCAGCTACCTCCACAATTAATTTGGCCAACATAACAGCACCCATCAACTCGAGACGAGGAATCGACAGTTGCTTTATCGGAGCAACCTTGGTTTTTGCAGATATTAAATTAATTTTAATATTCCCGTCAGCGCCAATTATCCGTACATACGTAACAGCTGCATACGCTACATTAGACGCGTCACAAAAACCATGGAGTTCTACAATCACATCATCTTCTCTGGATTCAACCCATCTTTGTACATGAAAATCAGGTAAGTTTAATAGTTCCTTTTGGTATGTTTGCCATTCTTTTAATAAGTTTTCAGGCAATCGATCATCCCAATCGATCCCGGCAAGCCATATCTTTTGAATCATAATTTTTGCCGGTATAACACACGGGGCTACCCACCCTAAAGGGTCGAACAGTCGTGATATATCTGATATTACTTTTCGTTTTGTTACAGACGCAGGTTGCGGAAATGTTATTGAATATCTGAAACTGTCAGATTCTCTATCCCAAGAAAGTCCAAGTATTTTCACTACCTCGTTTAGTTTTATCTCCACTATTCCTTCCTGATTTGTACCTTCTCCCATTATTTCCTCTGCTAATTCCTTGTTGTTTGTCATCCACTTCTGTAACGGAAACCCACCTTTTTCCAGTAGTTTTTCCATTTCCCTGTGAATCCTTTTTCCTTCCTCTACTGTTTGACATCCTGACATATAATCATCTACATAAAATTCGCTTTTTAATGTTTCAGATACCATAGGAAACTCAGCTCCTTCATCGTGTGCCAGTTGCTGCAACGACTTCACGGCCAGGTAGGGTGCGGATGCAGTGCCAAAGGTAACTCTAAGTAACTCATACTCTTTTATTTCAGATGCAGGTTCACTCCGCCAAAGTAGTCTCTGGAAATGTGTGTCTTCAGGAGCGACCTTGATTTGCCGATACATTTTTACTATATCTGCACATAATACAATTGGATACGTACGCCACCTCATGAGGATGTGACGTAATTCCGGTTGTATGGTAGGACCTACCATCAACATATCATTAAGGGATCCACCATTAGATCCTTTAGAAGAAGCGTCGAACACAACTCTGACCTTGGTAGTGGTCTTATCCTCGCGAACCACTACGTGGTGAGGCAGATAGACTGCTTCTGACTGCTTAGTATCAGTTTCGCGAGACACCATCTTCATGTGTCCAAGGTCAAGGTATTCCTGGATTACTTCGGTGTATTTTTGTTTGATCTCATGATTTCTCTTGAAACGCTGTTCAAGGTGATGAAATCGTTTCAGTGCGATGTCTTTAGTGTATCCGATTTTACTTCGTGGATCTGATTCGCGAAATGGAAGTTTGACTACATATCGCCCGGTAGAGTCTCGTCGAGTAGTACAAGTGAAGAATTCCTCGCACAGCTGTTCTTCTTGGGTAAGTATCTTTTTCATATTAGTAACATCAGATTCGATCTCCCAAAACTGTTTGAGCATATCATTGTCACTGAGGTGTGAATGCATACTAACTATAACCTTGTGACAATGTGCTGAATTGAAATTGCAATCTGTGGGTGTTAGTCCAGACAAAATCCATCCCAGGGTTGTATTTTGAGCAATTATGGGCCCTGGAGAGTGTTTGACTAAACCCTCTTTAAGTACTTGGCTATAAACTTCTGCTCCAAACAAAACGTCGATTTTGTTTGGAGTGTGGTACTCTGGATCCGCCAGAGTTATATCTTCTAATTCAGGCCAAGTCGACATACATAGTTTGGTTGAGGGAATCAACGTTGTAATTTTGCTTAACACATATGCTTGAACTTGAATAATTGCATTTGGATCGTGACGTGAATGAATGGTTACGTAAACCATGTATCTAGAGGCACATGCGCCTTCGTCACCTCCTATGCCTGAGACAATACTGTTATTTGGTATTTTCTTTAGTCCGAGCAATTGGACTGCTGACTCGGTTATGAAAGAGGCCTGAGATCCTTGATCTAATAACGCCCTCAGCAATTGTTTACGACCATTCTTAGTCTGTGCTTCGACGAGAGCGGTCGCTAATAAAACTCGATTTGGCACAACTTTTGTAGAAAAGTGTGTCGCTATGGTTGAAGACTCTGATTCTTTTGCCGTACCGGAAGCAGTTTGCAGTGTGGACACTGCTGAATTGACAGCTACTGCCTCTACCGGATGGCTATTGGGTGACGATGATCTTGAATATGCCTTGGGGTGTAATAATGAGTGGTGTCTACGCTTGCAAACATGACATGATGTTTTAGCACGACAATACTTAATTGAATGATTTGCGCCTAAACAATTGTAACACAAATTGTGAGTTCGGACAAACTCACTTCGAGTTTGGTAACTTTCTTTACTAAACTGTTTACAGTGACTTATATAATGATCTTGTTTACAGAATGGACATACAATTTGTACAGAGTTGTTACTATTTGATTTGACTGCGTGAAAGACCTTCGGTTTACCATCTGTGGATTTCTGTTTTGTCTTGGATGTGTCTAAGTACTCCAAAGAGCGAAATCTTGACTCTAAAAATGTTTTAAATTCTTCAAAAGTTGGCAATTGATCATTTGCACTAATTCTCAATTCCCACAACTTTCGCGATTCACTATCTAGCTTAGCGCTTATTATATGGATGACTATAGTGTCCCATGATTTAACATCAATACCGAGAGTGCTTAAGCCATGCAAACAGTCCACAGTGGTATCCAATAATTCTTTAACCGCAGTTGATGATTCTGTTACATTTGATTGATTTATCAATCTCTTCAACATAGAATTAGACAAATATCGTTTATTATTATAGCGTTTATTTAACATTTGCCAACATTCCTGATAATTTGCGGCTGTCACAGGAGTGTGACGTAACAATTGTTCTGGTTCACCCGATAAATGACCTTTCAAGTAATGCAGTTTTTGCACATCGTCAATTGAATCATTTTTGTGGATAAGTGATAAAAACAAATCACGGAATGAAGTCCACTCTGTATACTTGCCAGAGAAAGTAGGAATAACAACCTTAGGTAATTTCACATTCGTACACGTATTTGACGATGACTGTTTGTCTACACTAGCCTTTGTAGTTGTTAGTTGTTTAATAGACTCTTTCAATTCTGACTTATAAGTTATGTAAATCTCCTCAGTATTGTCATATGTCTCCGAAGAGAAGTAATTATGTTTCGAATCTAGCTTTTCTACTAGGTTCCTGTGCGTTTTTATGAAATTCGACCACAGTTCCTCTAGTGCTTCTAACCTGGTTTCTAAATAAGACACTGATATCCGCTCTTTAGGAGATTTTTTATAATTTATTCTACCTTTTTCAATATTTTTCTTGTTATCTAGTTGTAAGTTTATTAATGAATCCATGACTTTAAAGTGCTATCTAACTCTTGAATTAATTCACACAAAAAAGAACCAAATTGTACAAGAACAGAAATTTTACAAATGTAAAACTGATTAAATTATTCTAAGTCTATGACGACGACTCAAAATTTTACAAGTGTTTTTAACTTTACATTTTTTAGAAAATCGGGCATAGATTCCCCGTTGGTTCACTTTTTTCTTAAATAATCTAAGTCTAAACTACTTGAATTATTCTAAGTCTTGATTATTACTTTAATTTTAAAGTTCCAAATCTTGATAACGTCACAAATAAAATTGTACTCACGGTTTTATATTCTAAGTCCACAACACGTCACTCACTATTACTTCTCCAACTTATTTGTTGCTAACGCCCGCCAGGGGGCGCGCAGTACGCTCTCAGCTTTGGTGCTCAGCTATGGGATGCCACTTCCTCTTCTTCTAGATCCGGATATCCACACTCGGGATGTCCGGAAGCCCGCAGACACTGCTGCGGTGGCGCCCTCTGCAGGCGACGTCCTCAGAAACACTCGGTTCCCGCGGTCGCGCCCTCTGCAGGCGACGCTTAAAGCACTTCAGTGGCGATCCACCACTGCTTTCTGTGCTGATACACAAAAACTCGGTGCGCAATATCCACTCTGCTCGACTAGATTTTGACATATGACATATCAGCTGACTCGACGGGATTTTGCGAATTACGTCATGAAATTCAGTAAATTACATCAACTTTCAGCATTCAAATTTATTAAGAAAAATATGTTTCCGCGCTTATTTTATACAATATATTTGTGGCAAATATCTTTAATTATTTGTTGAGGTCGGTCAAACTTCGTTAGTCTACTACGAAAGTTGTATAAAATAGGTATTACTACACCTATCCAAAAGGTAGGCACCTTAAACTCGCTGGAAATATGTACATATACAACCTATTCTCTTGCTGAAAATATGCAAAAGGGAAAAATAAAGATATTATCATTCTCTCCGCGTTCTTACTTTTACCATTTTTCTTACCTAAACTACTTATAAAACGCAATCAAGTATTGATAAAAATTACAAAAAATTGTGTTTCGACATGACACTTCTTAGTGCTGACCATCCGTCCAGTTTTCTTATTTCGATTCAAAAATTGCATAAAGTCTAATCGATAATCGGAATTTGCAAAAAAAAAAAAAAAAAGGTATAGAAACTATATAAATCCTCTTTGGTATATTTTTCATGAATTAATTTATTTTTGAAATTAATCATTTTAATTACCGTACGTGTATGTACACGTACACGTACGGTGTGGTTAGGTGTGTAATTTTTTATGGTTCCGTACGTCCAAATGAAAAAACGGAACCCTTGCAGGATCACTTGTGTCTGTGGGTCTTGTCTTTTCTTATTTGCTTCGAATCTACTGGACCGATTAAATTGAAATTTGGTACACATATGAATTTCTGTGACCCAAAGACGGACGTGTAACGTAAATAAATTAATTTTGAAAATGGGGTCACTCTTGGGGTCAAACTAGAAAATTAAAAAAAAAAAATTTGCTGTACCTCTGTGTGACATATCAAATGAAAGGGCTTGTTGTGGGGGTTTTAAATATATTTGCTTAATAACTAAAACAAAAGTTATGTGGCCGTCTGTCTATGTGCCGGTCGGTCTGCCTCTCTGCCGTCTGTACGGACGCCAGCAGGTCAACCTACCCGAAACTGTCAGATTTTCCCAATCAACATTGAACCTAATGCTTTAGCAATAAAGTCGAAAATCTATTAAAGAAATCTGACAGATTGTAGTAGCTTGATGTGCTGGCGTCTGTACAAACCTAAACTAACCGTAAAATCTAGATTTTGACCAATTTGCACCGGCCAGCCTTTCTTACATGGTTAACGCGGGCGTTTTCGTTGACGCGCGTTGTGGGACAAAGTAGGCACTCCTTATGCCCCAAGCTGCCGTTCTGTAGCTTGGGATAAAATTTTAAGAACTTTAATTGTCTGATTTCTAATTTAAATGATCTGAAAATACTTTTACGGAACCCATAATTTCGTCATGTCAGTCTGTGCGTGCGTTCGGATGTTAATGCCATTAACCATTTTACTCGTAGACGTTAACGAGTGTTAATAACACTATATCGTATTCGTATTCTCTGCACGCAAAATGGTGTAGTAAAATTACGATAAACATAATTAGAGGTAGCATAACCCATGCATGTACCCGAGGGTTGAAAAAAATCTATGCACACAAGCGTGTGGGAGGTATTGTTGGAACTTATTATTAAAATTATAAAGATGTTTCTAATTGACTTTAACTTTTAATGTCAATCGTTTTTGAGATATGAGATATTTTCGTTTAAAACCGCAGAATTAACTTGGTTTTTTACAGTTTTTCGAGAACTTTTATGAAATACTAACTTATTTCTACAGTCAATCAAATTAATGATATGCGCTGTGCATGCGTAAATATTCATCCCAAGTACGGGACCTTTCACTGTGCATGGTCCGACATACACGGGGCCATTTTTTTTTTAAATTTTGTTGGGAAACTACCACAAAAAGTAAACAATTTCTATTACTCAAGTAAACTAATATAAATAAAAACTACCAAGCTCATACAGCTAACAAAACATAATGAAATGTAAAGTGTTTGCGGTTTCCCAAACTTTTGCTAAGCCTATCTAAAAATGTATACTGGGCATTCTGTAGCAAAATATTAGAAAGTATCAAAAATTAATAATTGCACAATAAATAAAAATAATTTTGAATAGCGAGCGCATTCCGAATATAAATTCAAATATAGAAACAATTCGGCGCGAAATTGAATAAATGACTATCTATGGTCATAGGTCCTCTGTTATTGACTCAGTTTCAATATAATGTCCAAAAAACGATTAAAATTTCATTAGGAAAGCATAAATCATTATTATAAATAATGCTTGTTGTATTTAGTGCTTAAAATAATTTTATTTCAATTTCTGAGAATCGATTTCTGACATTCGTCATATTAATTACTCGGGTCAATCGAAATTAAAAAAAAATCGTTTGGCATAATCGCTTTCGCACGTCATTACGATAAAAAAAAACAACAATGGTCGGCGATTTTGAACACAAATTAAGTAGTGGTAATGAATAATACGTGTTATTGGACCTGTGTTTCAATATTACGTTATGATTTGGGCATTTTCGTGTTTTTTATAATATTTGTAATAATATTTTTCACATTTTACATCTTATCTACATGTGTGTGTGTGACTTTTGTGAAAAGTAAAAATGTAAACACGCACGATTGGCGCGAAACTTCGACTTTAGATATCAAAAAACTACATTACCACTACTTATTTAACATGAACAATGGATGAATTCGTCAAATAATTAAATCATGTATTATACATTGCCCCTGTGGTGAAGTTTGGATTTTCGAAATCCCCAATTTTTATGTTTTTTAGTCTCGACCACCACTGTCATCAAAATGGCGATTATCGGATTTACAGACTTGAATTTAATAAAGGTAAATTAATAAACTTGCGCGCTAAATATGGAAGATTGAATGGCGATAACATATGAGTTTTTTATCCAACTCTCTTAGTTAACGCACATTCATAAGATTTGATGGGTAGCATAATCAATATTTACATTATCAGTAAGGGTGTCGTATGTCGTCATTTCAAGGTCCAATGGGACCCCTTACTGAGCCAGCGGAGGTTCGTGTGTTCGGGTCCATTCGGGGGCGCTACCGAACTATACGGATATTACGCACTGATCCGGCTCGAAGGACCATGTAAAATCACCAACCACCCAAGGTCCACACTTCACAATAAAACTCATATAAAGTGATATAACACAGTATAATAATAGCTTTACTTCAATACAGAGTCTCAACAACGAACATAAAATTTCTAAACTACTTATACTTTCATCGGTAACGAAACCATAGCGAGATCTAACTCGACGCCACCGCCATCTAGTTAGAAAACAGGTACTAAATTTCGCATAATCTCATGTACTAACTAAAAATGATATAATTAAATGTGATATGGTTCGACACACGCTTTTATTTAGTAGGTAAGCCTATATAATGGTATTTTCCTTATCAGGTTTGAATTATTTTTAACTTTCTAGTTATTTTTATTAACAAGTAATACAAGCTTGTTTTTTAAAAGTTTTATTTTTCTTTTAATTTTTTATGTATTTTTTTGTGTGTGTGCGTGTGTGTGCGTTTTGTTTGAGCACTATAAGCAAATTTTCTTTCTTTCTCTACGATAATGATGAATTACTTACATAATAGCCCTACAATGTGACACTCCAGGCACGACGTAGACAGGCGCGTTGTGGTGCGCATGGGTGCCGTTGGGGCCCATGGGGGACCAAGGATCGTGGCCCCCAGCTACTGACACCACGTTGTCAGGCAAGTGAGTCAGGCCCCCGAAGAATATGTTCGTTCGGTCGATGCCTGAGCGCAGTCTTGCTTCGTCGAAACTGTTGAGAAAAGTTTTGCTTTTAAGACCAAGTATAGCTTTTCCAATCCTAATTTTCTAACAAAGTTGAATAGCTGCCTGTGCTGTGACGTGTGCGGTCGGGGGACCCCCATTAAGTTCCTTCTACGATACTCACACGTACACACACACTCGTATTAAAGCCTTAAGCGGGTTGGTAGATGTCACATGTGTTCGAATTTTTGGTTCTAGGACATGCCGGTTTCCTCTCGATGTCTTCCTTCGCCGTTTTGAAAGCAGTGGTGATGAAATGATTTATACAAAGTAAAGTGCCTGTTTTGGTTTGAACCTACGACATACAACTCGTAAGTCGCATCCGATACCACTGGGCCACCAGTGCTCGCCACCATTACTGCAAGAATTTTCCTCAAATTCGTTAAGCAGTGTTCATAAATGCGTCAATGTGGTTAGAATTCGTAATCATTTTAATTAAAATTAATAAAATCGCGCTAAACATTCTACCTATCAGTCTGCTGCCATACAAATTATAGTTACATATATACGTTATGTTTGTGTCCGCTAATTAATAATGTTTTCCTGTCAGCTCTTGAGGTATTCCGTTTTAGGTAAATTACGCAATAATTTGGTCTATATTCATCATCGTATTATTTATAGATAATCCAATTTCTGTTTTGCAGACGATATTGTCCTTTTTTCGTCTTCAGTCTCCGAGCTGACTCAGATGATAGAAAATATCAGCATGGCAAGCCTAGAAGTAGACTTTATATGAAGATGGCAAAGACCAAGTCGATGACGAACAGCGCGCATCGCAGGATCACCGTGGCGGGTTGGGAGGTTGAATATGTCAATGAGTATCTCTATCTTGGTCAAATACATAGACTCTTTCCAGGCAAGACAAATTAAACGACATTGCAAGACGCACCGAAAATGCCTGGAAGACCTTTTGGGCCATGAAAGATTGAATGAAGGGCGATCTTCCTCTATTCCTCAAGAGAAGACTCATCGATACGTGTCTTCTTCCCATCCTCACGTATGGTTCTCAAACATGGTCTTTGAAAATTCAGTAGAGGTATTGAACTTGTGGACCGGGTTAAGAATTAAACAATTCGTTCCATCACTAAAATAACTGATGTCACTCGGAAAGCTGCCACGTTTAAATGGAATTGGGCTTGATATACCTGCCGTATGTCAGACGATTAATGGGCCAAACTTACGACCCAGTGGGTCCCATCGCGGCAGGTCCAGACGGAGATAGCGGGATGAGCTCCTTTAATAAAAATTGGTCATTGGCAGCTTTGGACAGAGAGAGGTGGAAAGAGAGTAAAGGCCCCCCGCCTTTGCCCACCAGTGGCCTTTGCCCACCAGTGGCATTTGTCTACCATCAATGGCCAATAATAATAAAAAATAATAACACTGCTACACAGACTCCTGTTGGCTGAGGCTCTTAGGAAACATTGTTCAATTGTTTTGTGAAATGTCACTTGAAATATATAAACGACAGCAACAAAAGATCCTGGTAGCACTCTACTTACTAAGTGGAGTAGAAGTCCTTGCACATCTGATGGAAGTACTCGACGGGCACGGTCTGGAGGAAGGGCTGCCTCGAGCTGGTGGTGGACTGGTACCAGCCGAACTCCACGCAAGTCTGGTACGTCCAGACACGCACTGCAAACAAAGATCTTAATGAATTGTAAATTTCAATTTGATGTTGCATATCTCGGCAGTTTTTGGCGAGTCTACGATACGTACTAAGGTACATCTACGGTTTGTAATGCATATTTACATATGTGCCTATTTTGGACCATTTCAAGTTCCCAGTAATGCGTCTTGTAAGAGCCTGATCCCACAATTCCTGATAAAAACCCAATGCCACTTAGCCCATTGTGTCACACACCATTTTTGATATTCAATGTCTGGTTTAAAAAAAGACTAACCCCTGAGTTTGTTTCGCTATCTTCTCAGAGTATTCAGATAGGAAATGTCGGAGATGGAGTCGACATTTTACTTTTTTAAATATGGCATGTAAAAGGGATTCCGTCATCCTATAACCTATTGTCACATGTCTTCGAAGAAACAATTTCATTTAATTTCCTAACCTGGACCTAGGATTTTTTTCAATCAACAGATAATTTTTATTTGTGGAATAAAATTGACGTCTGACGGTTTTTGTAAGGAAGAACTGTCAAAAATTCAAAATTATTCCTCGGATAAAACTATCTGGCGTTGGAAAAATTAAATTGTTTATTCGAAGACATGTGACATCTACCAACCGGCACTGGGCTCGCGTGCTAGATTATAGTAGGCGTGTGTCCCAGTAGTGGAAACATTATACATAGGTTGATTATTTTTACGCAATTAGGTACCGAACTGTTTAATCTGTACGTAGATAAAGTTTTGATATAGGAATAAAAATAGTTTGTGGAAAAAAGAGCGGATAGTGTTCAGTTTCCCACATACAAAACATCGAATGCGATGGATTTTTTCATATACTCCAACCAACGATTCCTATAGTTCCGGTGGGTAGTTATGAGTGGCTAAATAATGCAGGCGGCGACAGGGCCGCAGACATCTGCAAATCAAACGCCGAGAGAGTCGAGGACACGACGACATGCCGACGACTAGCGAGCGACACATGGACCGGGAGGGTACACTACATAAATACGAAAAACTTTATTCCGTCAGTCACAAATACGAATTTCAAAATAGCGATTTTCATCATTCCGAATGGTTCGAAATTCCGAATATAAGTAACAACTCCGACTTATCATTACTCCTGTTTTTATAATTCCTAAATTTCAATATTCCTAACGTTTATAATTACTATTCTCAAAATACCGAAGTTTCAATAGATCGAATAACAAAAAACCCGACTTAATGATAATTCGATCAAAAATACGAATTCCGATGATTAAAATACCGATTAATAGAATTACGAAATAAAAACGCCTTGTGCCACCAACAATAGAGGGCATCTGGCACTCGGCGGACGCTGCCGCGGCACGCTCGCTTAGCTTGCTCGCCTTCGCGCTTTAATAGTCACAGTTCTAACCTAACCTAACCGAAGTGATTCATCAGTAATACAGGGGATTTCCAGCATGCAAGCAAGCATGCACCGTGCAAGCAAGCATGCAGCATAAAAGCAGGCATGCAGCATGCAAGCAGACATGCATCATGCAAGTAGGCATGCAACATGCAAGCAGGCATGCAACGTTCAAGCAGGCATGCAGCATGCAAGCAGGCATGCAACATGCAAGCAGACATGCATCATGCAAGTAGGCATGCAACATGCAGCAAGCATTGTTTCTGTCACGGCTCCGGCGTTGCGGGGTTTGGGCGGCCCCCGGCCCCACGCGAGCTGAGGAGCAGGTGGTTTGAAGGCCCGCCGCCGCGGCTGAGGCTGGCCGGCGAAGCCGGGCAGCAAGCCGAAGCTGCGGTGGTGAGCGATAAAACCATCTGCGACGATTCGCTCCGCGCCTACGCGGGCTTAAATTACACTCTAGGGTAGGGCAGACAAGACTGCGTGAATTTGTTTTGCAGCGATTCGTTTCTGTCAAAAAAACACTACCTACGCTATAAGTAGTCTAATCTAAACTACATATTACATGGTGCTAGACTGTAATATTGTTTCATAGTTGTAATCCTAAATGTTTCTACAGTTATTGTAATTCTGTTTATATAATGTGGCAATGTACTTACTTACCTACTTTCAATATGTTTAATGTTATAACGTAACTAAGTAGCATTTTTTATTTTGGCTTTATAATATCTAAAAGTGTAAGGTACCAATTACTAAAAATAAAACACTGTCGTTCCTGGCAATAGCACCATATTATTTATAAGGCGATTGGTTCGCCTTATAAATAATGTGGTGCTAATGCCATGTACTGATAGGGAAGGGTATGACTGATATGCGGTCTTTCTTTGGAATGCGCTCCGTCTGAACATCAGGACGGCAACCAGTCGGTTATCTTTTAAAGTGAAGGCCCGTGAACATATCCGTCAGAAGTTGGCCGTAACATCCCAGCGCTGATTTGCTGGATTCGTTTTCTCCTCTACCGATATTTTTTTCTCCTGACAGTTAATTTTGTTTATAATTATGTATGTATGTATTAGTATATAATCTTGTATTTTTTTTTGTCATTTCCTAGCTATTTATCCCGTATGTTGCACCAGCCATGTTTTGTCTCCGCATAACCTTAAGGTTGACTAGTAGAACATACCTCAGGCATTTAAGTCCGCCTTTGTACAGTATTTTTTTACTTGTGCATAAAGTTTTAATAAATAAATGAATATGCATAAGTAAAACATCAACGGGTGACAAAATAATAATAGAGGTGATAAAATAGTCTGTTCTGATTGGCCAAGGGAATTTTCTCAGAAAAAATGATCTCATTTTTACAGCGTCATATTTTCGTTCTCCAACAAGTTGTCTGTCCTACCCAGCTGTGTTTCTGAACAGTCTGGCGCATAATCTGTGAGCTCGACAATTAGCATCACATCTACAATGCAGATGCGGCGCCTCACAACAATAACCTATTCATGGTGGGAGGCTGCGAAAGTGGCGAATCTCCCCAAGTAAATAAATACTTGGGGAGTTTCCGGTAATTAATACCGGAGTAAATATATTGAGAATCATCGTCATCTGCATAGCCTTTTCCCAAATATGTTGGGGTCGGCTTCCAGTCTAACCAGATGCAGCTGAATACCAGTATTTTACATGGAGCGACTACCTATCTGACCTCCACAAGCCAGTTATTGGGTAATACAATACCCCTTGGTAATACTAGTAATCAGACTTTCGGGCTTCTGACTACCCGTAACGACTGTCAAAGATCCATGAATGCCAGCCGAGACCAACGGCTTAATGTGCTTTTCGAGATACGGAGGGGTCTCGGTGTATAAAAATGGTCACCCATCCACAGACTAACCGCGGCAAGCGTAGTTTAACCTGATCGATCGACCTGTGCGGCTGTTATTACAATATACTGAGAATAAAGGGCAGAAGTTATAAGAATATAAAAATGGTGGTTCGTTGTTTTAGCCGATTGCACGACGGCAAAGGTGCTTGTGGGGCTTTATACTCTAGGTCTAATAGATGTTGATATATGAGATGTTCATCAACTCGTCTAAGGTCGTGCGATGGTTATGGACTAGGTTGCCCGGTTGGTCTCGTGGTTGCTAGCGCGACTGCTGAGCGCGGGGTCCTGGGTTCGATTCCCGGGTCAGACAAAGTGTTATTAGGTTTTCCAATAGGAATTTCTTAGTAACAGACTAACAGCCCGGATTTTGGACGATACCGGTTTTAATACCCCTGTGCCGTGGAAAGCACGTAAAGCCGTTGGTCCTGCGCCTGATCTCTCCCCATCTCCCATCGGACTATGAGAGTAAAGGAACGGAGAGTGCACCTGTATTTACGCACACACTTGTGCACTATAATATCTCCAGCGTTCCTGGTTAATCTTCGTTGAGATTGGTCACCGTGACCATGTTGTTGAACCTTTCTCAAAAATTGGGCTATTAAATGTAAAATCATTTGTTTTAATTCCGAATGGAAGTTCCAGAGATTATCGCGTTTAAACAAACAAATAAAAAACAAACTCTTCAGCTTTAATATTAGTACTCGTATAGTCGGTATATAAGATTTTCTGTTTGGTCCAACACGCAGCAACGCTAACACCATTCGCGAACGCAGACATTAGGTCCTCGCGTGTGCAGGTGAAGGCATGCGGCGCAAGGTGGAAGGTGGCCATCAGCATGAGCATTGAGGGTCGGAACCACCAAGAAAACCAAGATTTTATTTTTTTTATTCGGAAAAATAAACAGCTATAGGTACATTAAAATCTTACACTAAGTTATAAATATACACGGTTTATAAATGTATAACCTGCGACATTGTCCACAACATACTCGTATTAAAAGTTATATCTAACAGTGCGCTATTCTAAGATTTTAAAGCAGAAAAGTAGTTAAAAGTGAACTTAAACATAGACAGGCGCAAACAACAGGGAAAGATAGAGAGCGAATGAGCAAATATTAAAGTAACTAACTAAACTAACTGTTATATTCTAAAATTATTTTGTTGGTAAGATTTCTAAATTTTTGAGCAGAGACGAAGAAAATCCTATTGTACTGGTTGGTAAGGCGGCGTAGGGGTGCTCGCAAGCCCGCGTTTGTGCGATTGATGAAGATTGAATAATAAAATAAATAAATAACCCCATCAGGATTATTGAAGTGTCTACCGCTGAACGGGAGTTTTGACGTTTGTATGCAGATCAAGTCGCGGCTATAACTAGTCTATGTTCAACTTAATGGCCACCGGCCGGCGGAACAAATCTACTTATTATGTAAATCTGAGGACTCTGAGACACAGATAATTGCCATTTCCTTGAACATCTGATTCTACTTATTCTGCACAAAATGCTGGTTTCTCGCTGTTTTGTATAATTCAAAATGGCCGCCTGACAGTTGGAGATAGGAGCGTGGTTATGAATGGTAATTGTTAAGTGAAAAATAGATCGTTGCGTAGTACTTATTGCCATAGTAAAACCTATATTTAGTTATTAAAGTCTATCAATACCGCTTCTTTTACATTTTCATCGAAATTTACAAGAAAATTGAACCAAAAGTACACCGAAAAGTTGAAGCCCTGACTCTAATAGGTTGACTGAATCTGAATATAATGGGTTGATATATTACCTATAATAAGTTAAAGGGGCTCGTGGCTAAGTAACAGCCGCACAGGTCGATCGATCAGGTTAAGCTACGTTTGCCACGGTCGGTCCGTGGATAGGTGACCATCTTTACATACCGAGACCCCTCCGTGCCCAAGCACATTAAGCCGTTGGTCCCGGTTGTCATTCTTGGATCTTTGAAATTCGTTACGGGTCGTCAGAAGCCCGAAATGCTGACAACCAGTCTTACCAAGAGGTTATCGTGTTACACAGTAACTGGGTTGTTGAGGTCAAATAGGTAGTCGCTCCATGTACTGGTATTCAGCTGCATCCGGTTCAGTCATAAGTTAATTTCTTCTAGATACCTACAGAGGTTTAGGCTGTGCGTTCTGTCAGTAAATTAATGAATGAATTTGAGATTTTTTTACCGACTTCAAAAAAGGAGGACGTTATGTTCATCGAAATTTTCATCAACTGTAATACGATTTTAAAAACTCTTTTTCTTTTTTAAACTTAAAAAAACACTACAAAGTAAAAAATAACATTAATTTTGGAAGTTGGTGGCAAGAAACTTAAATTAAAGTTATTTTTAATTCGTAGTGTTGTTTCGGAAGTCGGTTTTTTTTTGTAATAATGTTTTTTTAAGGCCAGCAGTGGACGTCTTTCGACTGAAATTATGATGATGATGGAGAGGTGTCTACTTACTGTCAGACTCATAGGCGTCAAAGCTGGTGTTCCGATGGTTGGCGACCACCTGCGTGTATCTGGTCTCAATGCAGGGCTGGTTCCAGGGATCTGACGTGATGTAATTGGCAAGACGCTGGACGTGGCTCGCTGGAAATAATATTATCGTGTTAAATGAAAACAATAAAGTAACTTAAAAGAAAAAGTCGGAAAAAAGTATGCTTAGACAGTTTGGTCATATTAAGGGGACGAATATAAGGCGTCTAACAAAAATTTACAAGCCAGATGTGAGAGGACTAGGAGGCACGGGGCTATCACACCGCCATCTTCCAATCTCCGGGTTCAATAACACTTTTTTTTTTAAAAAAACGTTGCCCCACTCTAGAAATTACTCCTGTACAAACAGCCAGACCCGGAACAACTACCTCTAGGCAATACAAATATTTGTTCCGTGCGGGAATCGAACCCGCGACACGCAGCGCAGCAGTCGATCGCTCAGCCACTGCGCCAACCGTGTTGTCGAACTTTACTCGCCCTGTGAAGAGAACCCAGGAAACCAGGCTCCGCAGTCGCGCTTGCGACCACCAGGCCAGGGGGGAGTCAGTACAGAAGACAGTCATACGTGAATACTTAGATGATGGCAAATAGAAGAAGAGACGCTTCTTCAAAAATACACAAATTAGGTTATTCCAAGTAATATTATGTGATACTCACCGACACTGGTATTGTTGAGGATCGTGCAGGCTTTCGGGATGTCTCCAGGAGTAGCATACTGCACTAAGCCTGCAAATGTCTCGGTTATGCCGTACCAGAAGAATGTGGCCAGGTCCAGGGGCAAACCAGCTTGGATTGGGGTACAGGTCCTAGAAAATAAAAACAAAGAGTCAGGTAAATTAATTGTTTATCAAATTCAGATCAGATGACCGATGGAAAGGTTCAGCCGATCGATTCTGTAAAAACTCTCACCGTGAAAAGTTAGGTGAAGTGAGCTTAGAGTGAGCTGCTGTCAAAGGTGTCAATCCCTATCATTAGTTGGAATGACAGCTCACTCCACGCTCGCTTCACCTAAGTTTTCATGGTGAGATGGTTACAGAATCGCACTATAGGAGTGGTGCTCGCGTACCGGAAAAGGTCGCCCACGAGGTGGACCGATGATCTTAATAAAGATGAAGGCCGCAGGAATCCGCTGGATGCGAGACGCACAGCTTGAAGTGAGCTGTCATTCCACCATTGTCATTAGGGGTTGACACTATAGAAGGTGCCGCATAGTTCACAGTGAGTCGGACCTGCCTGCGGTGATTCCCCAGTGAGTCGGGGTGTCTCTGCGTTTTGCTCCAGTGCGTCAGATGTGGTATACCGGCTGTGGCTGACTGCTGGCGTCGACCAGTAGAGGGTTTACGAGCCCTTCTTGTTGACCGTCCGAAAGTGCAGTGTGCTGTACCAAGGTGATTTTGTGTGACT
The DNA here is from genome assembly GCA_945859715.1 of Apamea sordens. Lineage (NCBI taxonomy): Eukaryota > Metazoa > Arthropoda > Insecta > Lepidoptera > Noctuidae > Apamea > Apamea sordens. The sequence goes on along the minus strand of OX244009.1, from coordinate 631,907 downwards.
TGCCGCTCTAAAGCTTACGGGGGTGATGATGACGTCACGCTGAAGTACGACAAAGGCTGCGCTGATAATCACGTCAGCGACGCCAGTATAGAGTTATGAGTAACAGGGTGTAAAGTTCACTCATGCCCTCGCTGCTAACACAACACACACACACTAACACTATTGACAGCACACTTCACCTGTCTTTTACAAATTTACAGAATAGATCAGCTGAACCAGTCGATGTGGCGACGCTTCGGCTGGAATAATACTAACTTGAACATCTCGGACACCTGTTGCGGTCCCTGGGTGCTTCCCAACAGTTCCACCAGCTCTTTCATTGCCTCCTCAATGTTGGACACGCAGCTTTCCCCGCCCTGCTCGCGAATTGCTTCAGTTATCACCTCTAGATATTCTGGAAATAGTATTTAAACTTAATTAACTCTAGTCTGTGATCATATTACAGGAAAATGTTTCATAAATAAGTCGTGGCAATGGTACTGACAGCTGTGGTCACTGGAAACTGACCCGAAGTACGGTCGTGGGTTTGGATCCAGGCAGGCGCTTTACTTTTTGTAATTTATTTCATCATCATTCTCCTGTACTTATCTCAATTTATTCGTGGTCGGCGCAACATGTCTTTTTCTTCCATACTTCTCTATTATTCGTCATCTCGGTAGTCACCCCCTTTCTAACCATATCATCATTCACACATTCCATCCATCGTTTCTTTGGTCTTCCCCTACTCTTATAGCCATCGACGTTCATACTCAAAACTCTCCTCACGGCATTTTCCTCATTTCTCCGTAACACATGCCCATACCATGACAACCGATTTCCACACAACGTTTCAGTTACCGGTGCCACTTTCAGACTTCCTCTTACGTACTCATTTCTTATTCTATCCATTCGTGTAACACTACACATCCCTCTTATCATTCTCATCTCAGCTGCATGCAATTGCCTTTCATTTATCCCTATTGTGGCCCAACATTCTGATCCATACAAGACAGCAGGTCTAATCATGGTTTTATATATCTTCCCCTTAAGTTTAAGGGGAATGCGGGAGTCGCAGATTGTTCCCGTGACCTGCCGGATTTCATCACCATTAAAAACGCTAAAGGAAAACATTGTAACAAAATCATGTGTTAAGGACGAAAAATCACTCAGAGGCTGATTATGCAATGGATAAAAGCCTATTTTTACCGACTTCTCAAAAAGGAGGAGGTTCTCAATTCGGATGTTTGAATTTTTTTCTTTTTTTGTTGGAATGGGTATACTTCCTAAATGGTCCCATTGAAATTTCGACAAGATCTGATGATAAGTTTCGGAGACAGACAACGGAACTCGATAAATGTCAGCAGATCAACGGCTATTGATGCTATCGCTTATGTATGTATTGTTTACGCAATCACACAACATAACGTCACGCCTGTACGCTCTAATATGTTCAGTATACCACCGTACACCCTCATTTCTGTTTGTTATTGGGGTACCTCTAATTTTTAATTATTTTTCTCTTCGTAGTGTTTTTTTTTGGAAGGCGGTTGTTTTTTTTTTTAAAGAAGATAGACATCCTTAACTAAGCTTCCGTACCGTAGTACGGAAGCTTAGTTAAGGATGTCTATCTTCTAAAAAAATTATATATCGGCAACACGTATGTTGCCGATATTTTAGACCCATTTATTAGTGACGTAGGTACCTCTAATTATCAAGTTCCTTTTTATGTTAAATCGGACATTGAACACAAAAATATGGCTGAGAATCAGCACTTTTCGAACGTTAAAATAATAATTGATCTAAAAAGGTCGGATGACAATAATCGGCTATTTCCAAAGCCTACCCATCTTTTAGTTAAGTGGTTCCCAATAAGTCCATCTCTCTCTAGTCTAGTTTCTAATCTAACTCTAGTCTCCCTGTAATATTTATTTAGATAAGTTACAGGCATCTTCTGGACACGCTCGTTCCAGCACACACCTCATTCATCGCTTTCCATCAGGCGTGGTCGACGTCAAGAGCAGTGTAGCAATAAAACAATTAAAAAATAAGTTTCAAAATTATATTATAAAAATAAGTTATTAAAATATATTCACTTCTAAAGTCTGCGCAGACCATTCAAATAATATAATTTTAAAACTTATTATTTTTAATTTTCTCTCACATCACAAACACATTACTAACTACATTTGAAAGTAAACGCAATCGAATAAAATAAAACCTCAATAAAAAAAGCCAGCAAATAAATAGTTTCGTTGATATAGAGTAGATTGTCTTAACCCTCGAGGGATGAAGAGGATAAAGCAAATTACTTGCTAATCGGGTACCGACTACACTAGATTAGGTCCCCTGGTCCCCCAGGTGTCTGGTAAGCATTTAACAGGTACCAAGGTTTTTCCTTACGTTGTATAAAAGAAAATTCCTAAATCCAGTTATTCTGGATTTAAGGAAGGTGAATTTTATAGAAAACTTGCGACCCGCCCCTATTCGCAAGGTTTTTACGACGTGACCAACCATCGAGATTTCTGTGTCGTAAGTTAAATATTATTAGTAGATATTAAACTTTCCTTCCGGAATAAATTCTCTAAATAAAGGTAAAAAGCGCATCAAAATCCGTTGTGAGGTTTAGAAGGAGGACGTATTCCAATATTGGATTTAAAGTTCATCATCATCATCGTCCACAGCCCCACCTCACCTCTCTTTTCTAGTGCCAATCCCCACGCTCCTGTGCCAGCCTCATCCAAGGTCTTCCCGCGATGGAAACATGTCGTTTGCCCACCTTGCCGCCGGACGACCGACATTTCGTCTCCCAGTCCTTCGACGCCACTACGGTCTCTGCCTTACTCCACTTGTCATCACTGTCACTGCCTTGCCAGGTGTCCTGCCCAACTCCTTTTGAGTTCCATTACCCGTTTTCTGATATCGAAAACCTTCGTACATCTGCGGATGTCGACGTTTGGACATAATGGATGTAAAGTTACGTATGTAAGTGTTAAGCGATTTTGTACCCTAATACCACCAACTGTTAGGTAACTTTCACCTTGACCTGCCCTGCAAACGATATCGGTAGGATCCCAGGACCTTACCAGGGAAGTCTTCCTGAGCCTGCAGAGGCCCACTATCGGAGAAGGCTGCATCCACGACGTGAGGATACGCCAGCCTCATCCAGGTCGCTATGGTACCGGCGTACGAACAGCCCACTAGAACCACCTTGGCGTTCCTGGAAAAAAGCAGAGAATTATAAGTTTTGTGCTCGCAAATGCTATGATGGTGAAGACAAACTTGGGGGACTCCATTATAATTGAGGATCTTCTCACTGTCCTTCAAATACTCATTCTCAATCATTAGGCCTGAGGCTATTTAACATCACAAAACAAAAAAACCGGTCAAGTGCGTGTCGGGCCACGCGCAGTGTAGGGTTCCGTAGTATTTATAACAGCCAAGTGCGGGTCGTATTCGCTGACTGATAGTTTCGTAACATGTTCTAACTAAAAGCCAAACATGACTACCTACCTAATTTGACTTCCTATACAAATCCTAGCCTGATCCGACAATTTTGCACGGAAAGTTTTTTTTTTTTTTTTTTTTGAGATTTTGATAATACTTGTCATAGCCGGTGTACCAACTGTTTTTTTTTAATAAAACTTATTTAGGAATGAAACAATAGCGCGATACAATTTTTGAAAGACCTATCCAACGATATCCCACACAATGGGAAGGACGATAAAAAAATTATCATCCCCACTTACCGTAAATAATAGTTTTTACAAAATTGTATTTTACCACTTTTTTGGCGTCAATAACGTGTATACTCATGCCAAATTACAACTTTCTAGTAGGTACCAATAGTTTTTGAGCTAAACCGCGGACAGACAGACAGACGACATGGCGGAACTATAAGGGTTCCTTGTTGACTACGGAACCCTAAAAAAGTCAGAAAGAAAACTGAGCGAAAATGAAGTAATAGACGGGCGGGCGATGCGATGCGACGCGGTGGGGGGGGGGGGACCAGAAACCTAGGAAACCAGCATGTCCTAGACCCAAACAAATGAAGAAATGTGACATCCATCAACCCGCACCGGGCCTGCGTGGTGGATGACGAGCCATTCCCTCTCACAGAAGAGAAGAGGCCTGTCTCCCAGCAGTGGGAAGGGGAACATTACAGGGTGATTATGCTATGTCCGTATTTAGTATTATTCGCACAATAGGTAAAATGACAGATTACAGGTGATGCAACCAATTATATTTTTATACTCAGGATCCTCATTAATAAGTAGTACCTAATAAGTAGGTATTATAAGGAAAACGTTATCCTCTACCTACCTAAATGCTGTCAGCACGAAAATGGATTTAAAACCACAACTCTTTGTACATACGAGTACCTACATGTATGGCAATTGTTGAAATAACTATTATTTTAAATAATATGCCTACGTGCCATTGGTATTCATCGTATTCATTTTATTTTAGTGCGTCATAATAATAAATGATCATTTCTCATAATCGTGACGTTAAGTATCTATATAATTATACTAATCTTCGATAAATATTTGTACTAGATTAAGGATCAGGAACAAAAATCAGTCGCTCAAGTGGCCACGTTTGGGTAGCGGGACCATCCGAAAGGGTTTACCGCTGCCCTGGAACATAAAGGGCTAAGGAAGGAACACGGGTGGGTTTTAGTCAGTAAAAGTCTGACACTCCCTTCTGCTCCACCCAGAGCGGGAGGAGTCATTTGATGATTTCCCATCCTCAAAAAAAAAAAAAAAAAAAGTGGCCACGTTTGCACACACGTATACATCTACATTTCTTAGAAAAAAGTTTAATAATATTAACAACTTCAGTTTATTATAAACCTTAATGCTTAAACATAAAGTTTAATTACCATTGCAAAATATATTTAAAATGTCACTTGAAAATAACATCATTCTATTTTAAAATTTTCAGTCATTTATTCTAAAATGAAACTTAAAGTAAGGTTAAAAACATACTAATTTGAAATAAGACCACAAAAGTATTTGTGGTCTTATTTTTCGGGTCGTTTTTGAAGTGCTTATCGGGAATCTAGAACTATTATTGATCGAAGATACTAATAATAAAATATAGATAGATATTTAGAATAGTCCTTTTAAGTTATTTTGAGATACATGAGTTTGAATCACAGGAAGAACGTGAGATAAGAGAGAGCACGCGAAGAAAAATTTTTAAGCAACGAATAGCACCAAGATTTAATGCATTGCTCTAAGTATCAAGCTGTAGAAATATTTAATGGGTTGCTTGCCCACTTGTTTAAAACAAAATTAAAAGCCTTTTTGTCAGAAAAATGTTTGTACAATATATCGGAACTAATATCATACAATAATTAACCTAAATGAATTACATGTTAATTTTTCATTTTTAATCACTTGACATTAAATAATCTAGAATTTTTTGACATTAAATTGAAAACTGTTTGACATTATATATAAGGTGCTATAAAAATATCTGCCACGGCTGCAGTGGGAGATAGTATTGTGTTTATAGATTACAATAGTAAAGATAAATTATTGATTATTCGTCATATTTTTTTTCATACAAAAAAAATGTACGTATAAATTTGAATTGATTTATTAGTATAAAACCATCCCGTAGACTTGTAAGCTGTTACCGCACCGCACTGAATTCAATTAAAAAACGCCGGCGACGTTCATTCATACACTGTTGCCATTCTTATCAAACAATGCCGCCGTGCGCGGCGGCCACTCGGTCGTGAATTAACTGTTCCGGGGTACGAAAGTTCTTCACTATTGTAATCTATAAACACAATACTACCTCCCATTAAAGCCGTGGCAGATATTTTTATAGCACCTTATATTATATTAAACCTGGTTGACTTTTTATTTAAAAGTGTTTGACATTCGATTTTAAATCGTTTTGACATTATTATTAAAACTATTTGGCACTGTTTTTGAATTTCACTTGGAATGTTAATTAATAATTATACATAGTTCTTTGTTTTGTAAATTGCATGTGTATATTATATTCAACACAATGTAACTTGTTTTTATGAATATATTAAATAAAAAATATAATTTAAAAAAAAAAAAACTATATCTTCTATATCTTTACTAACGTCGTCGGTCGGATTTGAAAAAATATTTTCGCATTCTATAGCCTAATTCTTGAGGAAGGTTTTAGGTTATATAATATTAATATCACGCGCAAACTTCTATTTTTTGCTCTCTTGTTTTTTTGGAGCCGAGCAAAAAAAAAAGAAGTTTCACGCGGACGAAGTCGCAGGCAGAAGCTAGTTAGAACCTATTTAAATAGATTTAAAAAAAACTACTTAATTTGATCGTAGCAAGTGGCGTTCAGCAGCTTCTGCCTACCCCCATGGGACCAAGGCGTGAGTCCATGTATGTCTGTGTTAGATATTTAGTTATCCATTCACCGAATAGACAGTGTAAGTGCGCAAAAAATACTAATAATTTTCTTGTAACTTTTTTGGTGCCATCGGTATCTTCAAAAAGTGTCACTTTCACAACTATTGACCAGTATCGAAAACATTACCAAATATAACTTTTGTGTAGCGAGCGCCATCTAGCGCCTCGAGGCGTAAAAGACATGAGCGCCATCTAGCTGCCCCTAGCCGTATTACAATGGTGAAGTGTGCAGCCTGCGAAAGGGGTCTGTCGGCAGAAGAGGGCGCCACGTGTAGCAAGTTTGCTTGCCACGATCGGTATCGCTTGCTTATTGTTCCAAGCAAGGTTTTGCCCGCGGTTTCGCCCGAGTGAAGGTCGGAAGTATCCAACGGGAACGTACTTAAGGGATATCCTATAGGGATATCCAGGGACCCGCATCCTGCGGATTCCTAGGCCTTCACAAGATCATCCGTCCACCTCGGTCCACCGTCTTCCGCTACTCCATTTCGGACCCATCGGCCATCTGTTCTGCGAGCAATGTGTCCTGCCCACTGCCACTTTAGTTTGGCAATTCTTCGGGCTATGTCGATAACCTAGGCTGTGTCGGTTACCTTGGTTCTCCTGCGGATACCTTCATTTCTGATGTGATCACGTAGGGAAACTCCAAGCATAGCCCTCTCCATTGCACTTTGGGTGACTTTTAGCCTTCTAATAAGGCCCATTGTGAGCGACCTAGATTATTAATAAAAATATATCAAATTGTGCTAATCAGATAGCCTGTCTGTGTCACAGCACCGTCATTTGAAATCAGCAAATCATTGAGTTTCAAACATTCCCAATGAATGTGCGCAATACGGAAGGAGTGATGGGCTATGGAGAAATGCTGCACTTGCACGCTGCGTGAGCGTGCACGATCCTTCACCACTCATTCGATGTCCACCGTCCACAGGATGAATGGAAAGCAGCACTTGCTCCGTTGGTGTAATTGCCGTATGGCGTTCCAATGTGAGGATAAATAAATAAATAAATAAATAAATTTGTTTCAAAGGATCCACAATGAGACTGTGAGTAATATTCCGTTTAATTGATAAACTGATGATGATATTAATACAAAGAAACAGCCAAACACCTATGTATTTACTTCATTGAAATAGATTAAATTTATCTTTTCATCCGATAATGTTTTTGTGACAATTCTGGAAACACGCTATCTCGTTATTAATTCACGTAAGAATCGAGTTCTAGTTAATTTAATTTATATTTCGAGGAATTTTATACTTTGGGATTTATTAGAATTTATTCTGAAACGGTTACAGGTGAAAAGGATTGCTGTTATTCGGTAAATAGGATTTTTGGAACTCTTCCTATTAACTATGGATTCTGATATGACACGCACAGTAAACTCAGGTGTACCTAAGTATCTCTTTTAAAGTTCAACGTTTTTTTTTGTGTTGTTGTTGTGTGTGTCATCTCTATATTTACTTCACTAGAGGTTTTTCTCGAGCATTTCCATGTAATATGACGGCACGGTTGGCGCAGTGATTAAGCGATTGACTGCTGCGCTGCATGTCGCGGGTTCGATTCCCGCACTGAACAAATAATCGTATGGCCTACAAGTAGTTTTTCCGGGTCTGGCTGTTTGTGTAGGTATGTGAGTTTAAATGTTTGTAAACGCACCAACGATACAGGAAAAATTCCTAGAGTGGGGCAACGTTTAATTTAAAAAATATGTAACGTTCCTACGAATGGTACAATTCAGGCAAAAGCTCAACTTCCAAAAGCATATCCATGTAATGTAGGTAACGTTTCTGCGAATGCTCGACGACTGAGCATGTACCCGTAAGATTTCATTCTACCTTACGTTCATTGTTAAAATGTCGGACCTACAGTACCTTTGCTCGATAAAATGTTATACCAACACGCTCGTTGGTATTTAAAATCAGGTTGTAACAAAACATCGACTATCGTGTTCGAAATGTGGTTCGATAAAATTTAAAAAACGGCGAATGATCGATGTTACAACACTTTGTGTTTCATGCATGTCCAGCACGTCCTCCACTTTTAAGGATGATTAAATACTTCTTTTTAATAACTCGATGTGCAGTAAAACCAAAATACATAAATTGCACAATTCAATTAACTAGCAAAACTCGACAGACGTGATGGGTTTAACATAATCAGCCTATAATGTTTCCACTGCTGGGACGCAAGCCTCCTCACTGTTAGATGGAATGGGCCATAACCCACCACGCGGCCTAGTGCTGGTTTGGCGATGCCACATGTCTTCGATTTTTTTTGGTTTTAGGATATGCTGGTTTCCTCACGATGTTTTCTGTCACCATTTTGAAAACAGTGGAGATGAAATATTTTATACAAAGTGAAGCGCCTGTCTAGGTTCGAGCCGCAAGGCTCAATACTGGGTCCATTCTTGTTCTTAGTATATATCAATGATTTACCATTCCATTTGATGGGCATCTGTGACGTTGTACAGTTTGCAGATGATACCTCTCTTATTTTTAAAGTAGGCAGGAATAGACAAGATTTTGGCGACGTAAACAGTGCACTCTCAATAGTTACAGATTTGTTTACGTCAAATAACCTAGTTCTCAATGCCCAGAAAACGAAATGTGTAAAGTTCGCCTTACCGAAAGTTAGAAATCTAGGACCCAACATCTCTCGGCAATTTTTCCAGGATTAATAGTAGATGCCAAACTTTAGTGGGGAAATCATACATCTAGTCTAGCAGGAAGGCTGAGTTCGGCTGCCTACGCGGTATATTGGTATTCTCACGGTTGCATCACAATATTCATCTTCGCCAACATCTTTTAAATGTATTAGGCAAAATTTACACTTGTACACTAAAAACAGTGACATTCATAGTGTTAACACTAGAAATAAGGACAAACTACGTGCTCCTTTTCACCGGCTTCATAAGGTTCATAACTCATTTGTTGGACTTGGTATAACCTTTTTATTAAGATTCCCTCTTCTTTGCTAGATTTGCCTTTTAATGCGTTTAAAGCTTAAGTAAAATCCAACCTTTGTTTAAAGGCATACTCTCCATCAACGACTACTTACACGATAAGAATAGTTGGTCGCCCTAGTTAACTAAGGCGACCAGACAATGTTTATGTTCTTTCTCCAGAATTAGCTTACTGACAGGTTATGGTTATTAGTATTAACTTATATAATTATTTTACTTCGATGGTCCTAGTTTATCATTTGTGACTTCAAGTGACATCTATGTGAACAGAACCCAGCAATGCATAAATATGTAAGCTGTCACGCCCTTTATGCCTGGAGGCTTTTATTTAGGTAGTAAGTTTTTATTTACATTTTAATACATTATTTTTTAGCTTGAGTACGTATAGTTTTTATTATATTTGTTAGTATATTGGCGTGGCTAGCTGACATATGGCAAATAATTTAATTTTATGTTCTGTGTCTTGTAATGTTAATTACTTAACATAGGTACCTAGTATTGTATACAATCAAGTATTTTCTTACTGAACAGACAGCTATGCTGCTGGGGAGTTTGTTGCGCCACTTCTTCTTCCCAGCATTGCAAGTGATGCATTGCATTAGGAAGTGTTGAAGGGCGAGCTGATTCTCAGCCTAATTTGAATAAATGACTTTTGATTTTGAACCTACACTACAACTCGAAAGTCACGGCCGTTGCCAGTCGGCCACCACTGCACGTAGGCACATGCTTTAAAACATAGATATTATTTCTATGCTTTAAAATAATAGTTATTGCAACAATGTACCTACGAGTTGTGGTTTTAAACCCATTTTCGTGGCATAGGTAGAGGACAACTTTTTCCTTATAATGCTTATTACTATATATAGTTGTTTCCGTCATAACAATGACGACATTGAATCCGTACCACCACTGAAAACTAAAAAAAAAAAACTAAAAAATTGGGTTCAATGACTTCTGGTAGTGCACTTACTTGAAGTAGTTAAAAAAGTTATGTAAATTCCCGTTCATATCATCATTCCGATTCCCGGAATAAACGAAAAACCAATCCAAACCAGTTCTTTTGTATAACTCCACCGCCACGATGTGTATTGATACCTAAAAATGACTATTAAAAAAAAAACTGATTTTCTAAGCTCCATCCAACTCATAACGGCTTTGGAGTTTCACTAGCTACTTTCATTTCAACTTGTATGGTGACAATTGTACGTGACTTGTCTAGTTTCTTACTTGTATCGTCCATACTCGAAGGCGTCGCTCTTGACGTGCTGGATGAACTGCGCCAGGTCGGCCAGCGCCTGGTCTATGGACAGGAACGACAGGTTCGACAGGTCGGAGTTTCTGAAAATAAAAAGGAAAGACTTTTTACGTAGAACTGTTTGACATAGATATTTAATTAAGTATGAAGAAAAAAATATTTCAGAAAACGGGTTTCGGGAAAATAAAATAATGGTTTCGGTGAATCGGAAAAACGTGTCTGTACTGAGGGGCTAAGACTACCTCGTTGGTATTGTACTTGTAAACGTGTGTGTACTGAGGGGCTAAGACTACCTCGTTGGTATTGTACTTGTAAACGTGTGTGTACTGAGGGGCTAAGACTACCTCGTTGGTATTGTACTTGTAAACGTGTGTGTACTGAGGGGCTAAGACTACCTCGTTAGTATTGTACTTGTAAACGTGTGTGTACTGAGGGGCTAAGACTACCTCGTTAGTATTGTACTTGTAAACGTGTGTGTACTGAGGGGCTAAGACTACCTCGTTAGTATTGTACTTGTAAACGTGTGTGTACTGAGGGGCTAAGACTACCTCGTTAGTATTGTACTTGTAAACGTGTGTGTAGTGATGGGCTAAGACTACCTCGTTAGTATTGTACTTGTAAACGTGTGTGTACTGAGGGGCTAAGACTACCTCGTTAGTATTGTACTTGTAAACGTGTGTATACTGAGGGGCTAAGACTACCTCGTTAGTATTGTACTTGTAAACGTGTGTGTACTGAGGGGCTAAGACTACCTCGTTAGTATTGTACTTGTAAACGTGTGTGTACTGAGGGGCTAAGACTACCTCGTTGGTATTGTACTTGTAAACGTGTGTGTACTGAGGGGTTGAGACTACCTCGTTGGTATTGTACTTGTAAACGCAAATATTGAGTTTGGGTTTGATCTCCGGGTCGGGAAAATATTGTCAGAAGTAAGGATTTTTGAAGAGAAAATTAAAATTTCTCAGTTGGTAGCAGCCCGTAGTCACTGTGCTCGGTTGATGACAGTAGGTTTGCCCCCTATTACATACCTATATCTATTACATCTATACATTTAATATAGAACAGTCATTAATGTCCCACTGCTGGGCAAAGGCCTGCCTACTATCTTTCCACCTCTCTCTGTCCAGAGCCGCCAAGGACCAATCTTTTTAAAGGAGTCCAGCTCATCCCGCCATCTCCGTCTGGGCCTGCCGCGATGTCGTTTGCCACTAAGCCAGCCCACGGGGTCGACATCTGACCCACATCTATACATATTCATCTTTATTTATAATCACTGCTTTAAAGTTAAGAGACGTTTAAACGTCAGAAATGTATGTTGAAACAGTTGCTAATAATTAACGTTTATAAATAAACTCTATTATACATACATACAAATAAATAAAATTAAAGTTGTAATGTCATTTGTAATTTCAAAATAACAGGATTTTACTAAATGCATATGAAAGTATATACGGTAGTCATAAAAAAAAACCAAGTTTAAAATTTTTGTCAGCCTGTTTGTTCTGACTAATCTCCGAAACCGCTGCACCGATTTTGACGGGACATTGGCAGATAGCTGATGTTATAAGGAGTAACTTAGACTTACTTACGGCTACTTTATTTGTAGAAAAAGAAATAGGGTTTCGCGCAAAAAATTAAAACCAGTGAAATCCTATTTGTTTTCCTACAACTACGCGGACGACGTCACGAGCACAGCTAGTTAAACATAAAATATCCCAACTATAGACATAGGAGTGCACTCTTATCAATTCTGCTTACCTCTTCGCGGAACACAGGCGTGACATTGTGTTTAGTGCTAATTGTATTTAGAGAGGTGTCGCGCCGCTCGTGTTACGTCACACTCATCCTGACAGCTGGTGGTTAGTTTAATCTTAATGTCCTGTATCCGTCAGCTGTTACTCGTACTTGTAAATTGCAAGTGATGATGACACATGAGTTCACATGACTTGAGGACGGTGTCCTTTGATTATGGGACGAACCATACCAGGCGGGGTCAAGGGCCAGAGGTCTTAATTGCGTTACGTAAACGAAAGGGCGAACGTTTTTTGAATCGAAAATACAACTATCATTATTATTTTGCGACAAGCATAATCAGCCTCTATTGTTCCCACTGCTGGGACACAGGTCTCCTCTCTTCGAGAGAGAGTCGGTTGTAATCTACCACGCGGGCCCAGTGCGGTTGGTAGATGTCACATGTGTTCGAATTGTTGGACAATTAAATAAATAATTAAAATATCGAGAGGAAACAGGTATGTCCTAGAGGACATGCCGGTTTCCTCTCGATATTTTCCGTTTTGAGAGCAGTGGTAATGAAATGATTTACACAAAGTAAGTACAGCACCTGTTTGGGTTCAACCTATGACATACAAATCATAAGACTTATCCTCAAATTCGTTAGGCAGTGCTCATAAATGCGTCAATGTGGGTAGAATTCATAATTATTTTAATTAAAATTTTACAAAATAAATGGTAAATCCCTATTGATTTGTTACCACGAATTAAATCGCGGTAAACATTCTATCAGTCTGCTGCCATACAGTTTATGATTACGTATAGGTTATGATTGTGTCAGCAGTCGTTACCACTGGGCCAACACTGTTCATTGCATTGCGAGTTTGTTTTTGAGTTGTATAAATTAGTATCACTAAAGTCTTAAAACTCAGTACCTAAATGTTTTGTACAAACGGAGTACTTATTTTTAATTTTTAAATCGTTTTTGTACGTTACATTTACTCACGTTCGTGCTTGGCCCATAGATATAGAAGGCGGTAGTATTATATTATATGATACGTCAATACGTAAAAAAACTGTAGTTTTTTTTATGAATGTTTTTTTTATAAGACTGTACTTGAACCTATACACTCTTTCAAATTTACCTTTTGCGAGTAAATTTTGTTGAAACCTAACACTACATATTACAAAACAAAGTCGCCGCTGCGTCTGTCTGTCGGTCTGAATGCGATAAACTCAAAAACTACCGAACGGATCTTCATAAGGTTTTCACCAATGGACGGAGTGATTCATGAGAAAGGCTTAGGTGTATAATGCCTTAAAGTTATGTGTGAATTGGCTGAACTATGACGTTGAAGATGTCGGAAAAAATCATGCCTACTGAAGCTTTACTGGCGTGTGCCGCGTAAACCAATATAATTATTATAACAGTGTATTACGGAATGATTCCTCTTAAAAAGATCTATTTACCGGTAGTACGATCCCGTGGGATATTCTATATTTCCACGCGAGCGAAACCGCGGGCAAAAGCTAGTTTCAAATAAAGTATGGTTGCTCCCAAATCAAATGGCCAAAAACCTTTAACACATTGGATTACCGGTATTTCCAATTATGATATTTAAAATACCCGATGGAATTTGATGTGACAATGTGGCTCATTATTGCCCATTTTAGTCACAGAGAAGATAAAATCGTCTGCGGTCAACAAAATAGCTGTTCAGCTTTATTTATTTCGGCTTATTCGTTCAATTCGCACGAATGTCCTCGCCCGACACGGGCAAATCGTCACTTCAATAATAATATTTTTTATAAAGGTGACTCACACGAATTGGCAGATTTTGAATTTTATGTAGGTACTTAATGAAGTTACTGATTTGCGTCGCGACCGTGATCTGCAGTGGCCTATATAGAAAGTTCTCAATCGATTGCGTACCCAAATTGGGCGCTGCAGATACAACTGGCCGAAATGGGGGATTACTGACCCATCCAATACCCAGTGCGAGTGCGGTGCCTCTAATAGACCATGCCCCACTTGCTGGAGTGCCCTAAGTGCTCGTTCACCTGCACCTTGGATGACTTAATGAATGCCACTGATGCCGCAATCAACGTCGCCACCTACTGGGCTCAAACAATATAAAATATCGAAGAAGAGTACCATCGACACGAAAAGAAGAAGTTAGAAAAAAAAATACACGTTTTATGCTTAATATTTAACTCTTATCACTTCTGTGCGCCGTGTACTTATTGCATAAAATTCAAAATATACCAATTCATGCCAGTCGCTTATAGAAAAAATGATATTATTTAAAAGTGACGATTCGCCCGTTTCGGGCGATTAAATTCGTGCGACTGGACTAGCAAGCCATTATTTGGCTTCAGTAATTTTCAGTGGAATCAGATTTGTAATACGAGTACAATGTACACAACCTATTAAAGTTTTACAGTTCATTATTTGTAACTAAATAAAATTAATTTAGCAAACTTTTGATCTCTCTTTGATCTGATTTAATTGACTTACATAATTAACTATTTATTAATGGAACAGCAGAGGACAAAGACAAGCAGTTTATTAGAATTAATTCAATCTGCGTCGCCTTTTCCCAACTATATTTGTGTCGGATCCAGTCTAACCGGATGCAACAGAATTCCAGCATTTTACATGAAGCGACTACCTATCTGACCTCCACAACCCAGATGGGTAATACGATACCCTTTGGTAAGACTGGTGGTCAGACTTTCCTCAGCCTAAACGTTTGTGTAATACGATCGTGATGTTATATTATATATTTTTTAGTCATGAGTATTTGCGAATTAGACCTGCCCATCGGGGTCTTCTTAAAACAAAATCTTTTCCGTTGTCCCACGTCAGTGGTCATAGTGTTCTCTCACACCACCTATCCATCTCCTTCGTCATCCTCTCCTTCAATCAACATCCTATGTCCTACTTCCTACTCCAACCAATATTATAAGCGCTAAAGTCTGTGAGGATGGGTGGATGGATGGATGTTTGTTACTCTTTCACGCAAAAACTACTGAACGGATTTGAATGAAATTTGGCACACAGATAGTTTATAACCAGGATTAACATTTAGGATACGTTTCGTACTGATATTCTCACGGGATCGAGGCTTATGCGGGTGAAACATTGGGCACAGCTAGTTATTTATATTCATCACTCTCTTGGTCTTGGCCTTTCATTCCTCCTCATCACATGCCCGATTGCACATACCAAGACAAACGATTCCCTTTTAACTTTACAAGATCATCATCATTCTCCTGTCCTCACCCCAATTTATTTCTGGTCGGCGCAACATGTATTTTTCTTCCATACTTCTCTATCAGTCGTCATCTCGATAGTCAGCCCATTTCTAACCATATTATCATTCACACAGTCCATCCATCGTTTTTTTGGTCTTACCCTACTCTTATAGCCATTGACATTCATACTCAAAACTTTCTATATGACATTTTCCTCATTCCTCCGTAACACCATGACAACTGATTTCCACATAACTTTTCAGCTATCGGTGCCACTGTCAGACTTCGTCTTATATACTCATTTTTTCTTATTCTTTCCACTCGTGTAACACATCCCTCTTAGCATTCTCATCTCAGCTGCATGCAACTGCCTGAAAATTGCCAAGAGTGTACGGAAAAAAACTTGAGAGGTGTCAAGGGAAACCCGGATGGAACGAAGTTCCTTTCGATTATTTTTTTATTATTAACAAATAAAAAAACACAGACAAAAAAAACTGGCTTGCTTTCTATAAGAGAGAGAGAGAGAGACAGACAGAGAAACACGCGCACGCCGCACGGCTTACAACTATAGTAAAAAATGTCGTTACAACTTTTGGTCTTAATTTTTTCCGTCTAGCCCCCTTTCGCAACGCGCGATAAGGAACTTCGTTCCAAAAAATATTGTAACTTGTATTTATTTCGTTTCAGTAGTACCTAACTGAAACAATATTACTATATGAAGTCATCCCTAAAATGTGATTCACCAAAACAGGATAAATCCTGTAAATTATCTAGTTTTGAGGTATAAATACTGACACTATTTTAACATAATTTTATTAATCAATTTAAATTGAAATACGAACGTTCTTTAAAATGTGGCCGAAACTAGTTCTTATGTTGTTGATAAGTTTTGTGGGCCTCTCATGGTGTGGGATAAGTTTTTACACACGTAGTTGTCCAGGAGGCAGGCAAAGATTCTCTAATGGCATGTGTGCACCAAAGCCAAACCTTACGGACCGGTGAGTACCATCTAACATTTATTTCTATGCCTGCTGCCATATTTTTACCCGACTGCGTCAAAGCCTAGGATAGAATTTTAGAAGGGATATAATTTTAACAGGCTATGTTTGGCTAGTCATTAAAAAAAAACTCGGTAAAGCTTCATGCCCACAATAAGCAGGCATATATGTCACATTGTATTCATTGGTTTAGGCAAATTAAAAGGCAAATTTCTTAAATACCTTTCTAAATAGATGTGTGTGTTTACATATTATTATAATAAGTACCTTATATTGTTGCATGTCCTTATATCATTATATTTCGTTAAGTATATTCATTGTCTACACGTTTAGACAAGTAAGTAATTTAAAACTAGATTAATAATTATTTTTTGTACAACTTCTGAGCTGGGGAATTTGCCTGTAATAGATTTTTGCACTGTTGTATACACACCTTCGCATGTTACCCTTAGCATAGAACCTGTGTAAACAATTGTTAGTTGTTGAACCAATAAAGATAAAATAAATAAAAATAAAATCTGTATGTATGTTCATCCATTGCCTCATAACTCCTAAACTTGTCGTCGTATATTGACAAACGCGGTATCGTTAGAAGCGTACTGTTGTTTCGCGGGTTACAGGCTATAATTATGTCGTCACATTAAATCCAACATGGCGGCTTATAGCGGACGTAGTGTTAGTATCGATTTTTGTTTTTGGTTTCTTATGATAGGTCTTAAGGTCCTCATCTATGTAGTTTAAAATATGATTGACGTGTAAAAGTGTTTGTACAAAACACTACTTACATAAAAACAAAATTATTTATCATTTTTATGGAGTAATTTCTGAAAATTATAAAAAAGGTTATTTATGGTTAGGTTATAATTATACATACACTAGGCGCTGCGCCCCGCGGTTTCACCCACACCAGACCAATGTGACCAATAATAATAATGTGACCAATAATGTGACCAGGCTGATATATGATGATGACGCTATTTTATTTACCGACAGTCAGGACAGCCGCTAATCATGTGTTTTGTATTATTTTCAGTTATGATATTGTTAAGATATTTGGCCCTGACTATTATGAATGACCTGATGGGATACCTGATAATGACGTCACACACGTTATAGTTCCGAAATACTTCAAGAAAACGAGTTACAATTAATTTATACTATAATAATAATATTTTAGAATCATCGGTAGAATATATTACACACAGGTATCTTTGATGTAATAAGTACATTTTGTATCTGACGAATTTTGAAATTAAATGAATATATTACAAGTATAAAGTGTAATTACTTTCTAGTATTATTTCCGCAACCCTTCAGTGTCTCTGGTCAAAACTGCACATATCTAACTTGTTTATAACCATAAAGTTATAAATTATACTTCATACTACTACTTAATGAGACAAAACTAGATATAAAAAAATTAAATGAAAAATTTTAAAAACCCCCGACACAAAATAATAATAAAAATAGTACGAATGTTAAAAGCCTAAAAAACAAAATAAAAAACTATTGCAAAAATAGCCACAAATAAGATTGCTTGAAATTATGTACGTATGAAATTTTTTGATTAAATATTGTTCCGTCAGGGGACCGCTCTAATTGGCAACGTTCTGTTAAAATTTAAAATAGTAGCGTAGTGTCATAATTTCAAGCAATTTGATTTGCGGCTATTTTTGCAATAGTTTTTTTTTAAATTGTTTTAGGCTTCGTACTATTTTTAATATCATTTTGCGTCGGAGGTTTTTTAAATTTTTAATAAAAAAAATTATTTCATGCTTTTTGTAGGGAGGGACTCCTTATTATTTAATTTCTTTTATTTTCTTGCGTTTTAAGATTCAGGTAACTTGGTGATCAGGTTTTTTGTAATTCGCCATTTTGTGGTGGTGGCCATCTTGGATTTGAAATTTGCCATTATGTATAATATTCTACTAGTCAAGCCCTTTCATCAGATACCCATATTGAGGGAGTTGTGTAAAAATATGTAATCCGCCATTTTGTGGCGGCGGCCATCTTGGACCGATTTTCATCAAACATAGCTAAGAACACTTCCGACAAGTTCACCTTTCAAACAAAAAAAAACAAAATCAAAATCGGTTCATCCGTTCGGGAGCTACGATGCCTCAGACAGACATACACACACACAGAGAGAGACACGTCAAACTTATAACATCCCGTCGTTTTTGCGTCGGGGGTTAAAAATACAGGAAAATAGTAGACAAGAGACAGGAGTGGGCTAATTAGTGAGTTTGAAATTGAATTTCCGAAATCAAATGAATGTCTGTTCACTAAAATAATTGGGCAAAACATTTAGTCGTCAAGTTTGCACCTTCCAAATATTTTGAGAATGAAGGAACACTATATTTTTGTTAATTTTAAATTAAAACAGCGCCAAATTCAATGTTATTTTCCGTTGACCAAAAAGTTTAATAAAATACCGAAAAGTACTCTTTAAACTTCATAAACTCGTTGGTTGATGGTATGGTGATCGGAGATAAACAAACCTATTCTAAAGTTCATAAGTCATTATAGCCCTGGGGTCAATCCGGGTGATGATATTATACTGAATTTTATTATAACCCGTTGAGCAATAATGTGATTTGAATGAGCTTGGGCAAGCTTGAATCTGCATATAGCGCCCGTGACATAAGACACTGCTTTATCTCCTTGGTGAATAATCTACTGTTATTACGAACACAAATCGCAGAAAATTAGACCATGTCGATGGCGAGTTTGTTGGTGAGTCTGTTGGGGAAAGGACATCACAACCACTTTGTATGGCGTTTGGGCTTGAATATGGACATAAAAATATTGCATTATTATTAATTTCATTGAGTGGTTTACAGTACAAAGAAAACATATTATTACATTACATTAACCTAATTACGTAGTAGTAGGTACCTACATGATAATTTACTCATCATAACAATAATAATAATGATCAGAGCGGCGCGCAATGATTGTTGACATAACCGTCCCGCATGACGAAAACCTCGTGAAAGCCGAGAAAGATAAACACAAGTCAAGATTGATTTGTTTATCTTTCTCGGCTTTCACGAGGTTGTCGACATGTGGGATGTGGACTCAGCGATCATTGTGCTGATAGTCGTGACAGCCAATGGCTTAGTAGCCAAGAGCCTCGACCAACACCTAAGGAGGCTCTCGCTGGGCAGCTGGATCAAGGGCTTGATTCAGAAAGCGGTACTTCTGGACACGGCTCGCATTGTCAGGAGGTTCCTCTCTCTGGAGCCCTGACCGCCGGTAGCTTGGACCCTATTCCCGATACCGGTGGGCTACTATTTTTTATATTTTTTAATGTTTTTTTATCATGTTGTTTATAAAAATATTGAAAAATGTAAATTATATGTAATTAGATGAAATAAAGAAAATAATAATTTATTTCAGATTTCTCCATATAAATTGTTAGTAACACGAAAATACTTAAGAGGTAATGTTAGTAAACAAAACAAATATAGATAGGTACAGATACAGAAACAGATTTTAGGACAATCCGACACCAGAACGCATATATGCTACTTTACTGCGTGCAGCCGCATCCAGCGCTCAAGCATCGGAGAATCCCACCGGTCCGTCAATACGCTCAAGATGCTGTCGAGGTGCAACGTTTACGCATGATTGTCGCAAAACTGTCGACGTTGGCCTCGGCAAACCTGCCGGAGGCACTGCAATACCGCGGCAGCCCCATCAGCATCCTGAACGCATTGTTATACTGCACTCGCAGGTCACTGTATGCCCTCTGCAAATAGCCAACCCACAGGCTGCACGCTAATGCTTTAGCGATAAAGTTGAAAATCTATTAAATAAATTTGACAGATTGTAGTAGCTTGATGTGTTGGCTGGCGTCTGTACAGAATCATCCCAGGAGTTGGAACTTACCACTTGCGGTGCGATCCATTGCAGTATAACTCGCTATACTTCCACAAGATTAACAATGTCAAATCAATGACGACACGGTTGGCGCAGTGGCTGAGCGATCGACTGCTGCTCTGCGTATCGCGGGTTCGATTCCCGCACGGAAAAAATATTTGTATTGCCTACAAGTAGTTGTTCCGGGTCTGGCTCTTTGTGTATGTGAGTTTAAATGTTTGTAAACGTACCCACGATACAGGAGAAATTCCTAGAGTGGGGAAACGTTTAAAAAAAAAGTATGTCTTCTCCTGTGAGTGATTTCTGTATCACAATTTATACAATGTATAGATTCACTAGGCAAAATCGGAAAGTCCAAGTTCACGCGCAAGTCTTTATGTAAAGCGGGTTTATTATGCGGAGAAATGTCAGGGTTAACCTTTGAAGCGGGTACTGAGTCCAAGAGTGAGCCGGGGTCGTCGGATAGAAAATCATCAGAATCCATTTTGAACAGCACAAGTCGTCAAAATAGCTAAAGTCGAAATAATATTCACAATACGATACGAAAAAGAGCGGCAAACGCAAAGCGAATGACATTGACAATTTGAAAATCGAGCGCCAATCGGGTCTGGGTCAGTGTTCTCTGTACTGTCAGTCGAACACTCGATTTGAAATCGATTCCATCGTGCTGTGCTGTTTTATTTTGCGTATTTCTTTTGGTTATGGACCATGTCGCATTACAATTATTAGAATTTTCAAGAAAAGCACGTGTTAATAATATCCGCTACCACGACGGACAAAACCCAAACGAATGAAGACGAATTACCAATTACGAGCGATTCTTATTATTTTTCCCCGATAGAGGCTAAACGACTTCTTCGTTTGTTCTACGTGGGCACGCTATAATCATGGCGGTAAGTCTCCTCTGTGAGGAGTGGCTGGAGTTCCACATGACACAGGTCCTAACCGGACCTGGTAAGTTCAGGAGGTTCCTGCATCGAATTCAGGCGGAAGAAAAGCCCGGGTGTCACCATTGTGCGGACTGCCCGGAGGGCGCGGTGGAGCATACGCTGGAGGTATGCCCCACTTGGACGGAGCACCACCGCGTCCTTGTGGCGGCGACCTCTCGGAGGGAGAGGGAATAGGAGGTGGTCGCCTCCTTCTGCGAAGCAGTAATGCCAGCGAATGAGACGGCTGCACGCGTGAAAAAACGGACATCGTCACGCCCCAGCTGCGACCCCGACTACCAGCCACTGTAGGTGCGAGCTTGCGGACAATGAGCAATGGGTAGCTCGCCGCCCGGCTGACCAGTAACTGTCCGGACCGAGCCCAAGTCGTCGACGGTGCGTAGTGTTCCACGCGCGCCTCAAAGATATGTCAGAAAAACCGTAGGAGCCCAGCAGGGTCGCGGGGAATTTCTGAAAAGGAAACCCGTTGCTCTAGAACGCAAGGGGCAACTGAAGGACACAGGTGTGGTTAAGTCAGTAAAAGTCTGACACCCCCGCTCCATCCCGCTCCATCCTAGAGCGGGAGAAATAAATGGATGATAGTACCACCTCAAAAAAAAAAAGATCAACGTAAACTATATCTTTTTATTTATGTAAGGTTAATATGATGATGGTGATGCTGATGATGAACCCTCCAACGGCCTGAGCAAAGCTCGGTCTTCCAGGAAAACAATTTAATGTTTCGAAGCTCTCGAATCAAAACATCAAAAATATCGATATAATTTTTTCTGTGATTTTATTCTTTAGGCAACCCTAAATCAACGCGCCCCGCACTCCGCGCCGCAACTGTCACCATACAAATACAAATCAATTAAAAATCTTTTTTATTCGTTTTTAATATTATTTATTTTTGCACTCTCGTATAGGGACTAATGTTCAGTAAATATTATTACTTAATTATTTATGAATTCCTTTTTTCCCAATACGGTTGTTCACGGTTGGCCCATTTTGGTTGATGTCCTTTAGCCAACAAGCCAAAAACGTTATTCTTTTTCATGTTTTTTTTTCCTTTTCATTCTTTTTCGTTGGATTTTCTTTTTCATTCTTTTTCGTTGTTCTTTTTTATTTCTTTTATTATTATTTGAATAATACTTCAGCTCACAAATGTACAGAGGTGGTTGAACGCTATATTTCTACCAGTTAATCTTTGGGCGATGCAAAGATAAACAGTGGTAAGTGCAATTTTGAAAATTGTGGAATATTTATTTCTGTATACATAAATATATATGTACAGACGCCAGCACATCAAGCTACTACAATCTGTCAGATTTCTTTAATAGATTTTCGACTTTATTGCTAAAGCGTTAGGTTCAATGTTGATTGGGAAAATCTGACAGTTTCGGGTAGGTTGACCTGCTCTGGCGTCCGTACTTAAACTAGTTGCTGCCCGAACCTTCTCCTGTGATCCAGGATGAAAAGTATGCCCTATGTCCTTACCCAGGTCAATGGTCCGCCCAAGTGCTAAATTTCATCTAAATCCGTTCAGCCGTTTTAGCATGAAATCGTAACAAACAATCTCACTTTCACATTTATAATATTACTAGCTGCACCCCGCGGTTTCACCCGCATAAGTGTGGATTCCGTGGGAATATCGGGATAAAAAGTATTCTATAAGTTAATCCTGGTTATAAACCATTTGTGTGTCAAATTTAATCCAAGTCCGTTCAGTTTTTGCGTGAAAGAGTAACAAACATCAAGTTATTAGGCCTTGTCCACACTTGTATCATCTTAAAGTATCCAAATAAGGCGTATTTCAAGTAAGTACGCCTATTTCGACCATCTCGCCGTACAATGTCGTGTTGAACCGAAAAGCGCATCCATACTTGTCCATATTGTACCATCCATACTTGTCTTGTGTATTTGTTCCGAGTCTGGGTGTTTTTCTATCTATAATATGTATGTATTTACAAAAAAAAAAATGTATTTAAGTAGTTTATCAGCCATCTTGTTACCATAACACAAGCATTAGGTTGCTTAGCTTGGGACTAGATGGCGCTGTGTGAAATGTCCAGGGATATTATTATTATTATTATTATTATATAATTTCATGTCAGCGTATCTGCATAACATTCTGATAATATGAATGCTACAATTATTGTTCTTCCGATCTTGTATCAAATTAAACGACAGGGGGCGAAACGGCTGCTAGGGTCGCGGGTTGTTCGAAAGAGTTAACGTGGCCCCTGGCACAGGCAACTGAAGGAACACGGGTGGGTTTTAGTCAGTGTATGGGCAGATTGTCCGTACAGGCAGATGTAGTATGTAGACTGTACGAATCACACGGGATGTATACAGGAAATAACATCACTGTTCTGTGTCCGTTACTGGTTGATGGATTTATTAGGTAAAATGTTAAATTATATTTACATAAAGTAGGTTACTTTGTGGTGGGCACGATAGTTTATTCAGCGGATGTAAGCAAGTAATCGGCGAATAAGCAAATGCTTGCTAAAAAAAAGCAGAAGTGAAAACTTTAATATTAACGTTGTGCATTTTTGATATTTTGGAATGCGGTCTACTCTCCCTCCGTCTTACGAATTTTCGATCAGCCGGTCGATTCTGTAAAAATCTCACCGTGAAAACTCAAGTGAAGTGAGCTTGATGTGAGTTGTCAGTAGTGTCAATCCCTAGCATTGTTTAGAATGACAGCTCACTCCACGCTCACTTCACCTAAGTTTTCACGGTGAGATGGTTACAGAATCCCACTGCTGGTCACGTTTTTTACCCATCACAAAAAAGTGCACAACGCCGCTAAAGAAGTTATCACTGCAAAAACTAACACAATACATTTCATGTGGCGATGCTCGTACAGTCAGTGAAAGTCTGACACGCCCTCCCGCTCCGCCCAGAACGGGAGAAGTTATTTGATGATTTCCCATACAAAAAAAAAAAAATGTGGCGAAACGCAACACAGGTTGATCGCAAATCATTTTTCATCCTAACGAGTGATCATGATACAAGGCGGTGCCACGCGACGGATATCAGAAGGTCAATTCAATTCAAGTTAAAAATATTCAAAATCTAGTCGCAATCTCATCTCAGCGACCATCAATATCAAAAACTCGTCCAAAATGTAGGGAAATTAGAGGTAGTTGACATATTGGGACTGAGATCAGACTATGAATGTTCTTAAAATGACGAGTATCGCCGCTCTGATCATCAATATATTTATTAAAAGAGAAGAAGATAAATATGTTACTCAAGCATTCAATTCATTATAATGTTTTGCATACCACAATGTCTATGTATTATGAACCTAATTACTGACTTTGGTGTTGTTTTTCCCCCGTGCAGTGCATACTAGGTACCTCTTTTGTTGATTGTAGCAGGACAAACTACATTAAAATCATATTAATTTTAGGTTTGTTTTGAGCTCATGACGAGGCTGACTCAATAAACCGATAGTGTACGGGTATAAATAAATAGAGCCACAATTGTAACTATAATGTTGGTATTAAAATTAACTTGAGATACTAGTTAGGGGTAATTATTTCCGTAACCCTTCAGTGTCTCTGATCAGAACTGCACATTTAACTTGTTGTGCTTGTAACCATACAGTTCTAAACTACTAGCTTCTGCCAGCGACTTCGCCCGCGTGAAATTTCGGCCCGCATCGCGTCGCGCCCGTGTTACTACTACAAAATCAAAAGTCATTTATTCAAATTGGGCTGAGAATCAGTACTTTTTGGACGTCAAAATTACAAAAGACAGTCCCCCAAAAACGACCACCCTTCACCACTTCAACACCTTCTTCTTCTTCTTCTGGGAAGAAGAAGTGGCGCAACAAACTCCCTAGCAGCTCCGGTTTCACTTAGTGTTCTTTCTGACGTTTTTCATTTTGAACGGTCCCTAAGGGTCGTAGAGTTATGTTAGATCGCCTATAACCTTCCTCAAGGATTGGGCTATCAAAAGCAATATGATTTTTTTTTGTCAGACCTGTAGTTCCGGAGATTACCTCCTACATACATACAAACAAACAAACAAATTTTACCCCTTTTTTTTTTGAGATTTATAGATACTAAGACTACTTTATGAGGCAAAATTGGATACTTATATCATAAAACGTATGAAAAATACAGGGAAATAGTAGACAAGAGACAGGAGTAAGCTAATTAGTGAGTTTCAAGTATATTTATTTGTACTTACATATTATTATTTTAAGACTGTTAGCTTTTAAATGATGGTAAATATTTCAAAAGTAACCTAATAAAGTTTGAAATGGAATTTGTGGACGTCACGTGACTTGTTTTCATTATTATTATTTCAAAGTGTAACTTTATATACAAGCATGTGCTTGTTCTTTTCAGCCGTTTTACTAATGTTGCTAACATGTGTGTGTCAGGCGCGCTCAGCGTGCTGAACTGTCAAGTGTTTTACATCACTCGCTGTAGGTAAGTGTAGTAAGTTAAACTCGTCTTGGAAACTGACCTACTTGACCTGATTTACCCCAAAATAACACAAGTGTGGACAAGGTTTAACATGGAATATTAGAAACTTGGTGGAAAAATATGTTTTTTCCTGTATTTTGTTTACCTAGGTATCTCTTTTGTTGGTTACATGTACCAGGACAATTTACTAAATTAATCTTAATTTTAGGTAATAGGTAATACTTTGTTTTGAACTCATTACTAGGCTGACTCAATAAACCGATAGTGTACGAGTATAAAAGGTGCAATAATTTTAACTTGACTTTAGTGTTCAAATCAACTTGAAACAAGAACGTTCTTCAACATGTGGCCGAAACTAGTTCTTATGTTGTTGTTGATCAGTTTTGTGGGAGTCTCGTGGTGTAATCTGCCTGGTACATTTGGCTGCCCAGGAGGCACGCATGTATTAAAAGATGGTAGCTGTGCGCCAACGACTCCAGAACCGTGAGTACTATCTAATCCTTATACAACTCTATGCCTACCATAATATCCTTCGAATAAATATCTTAATTCATTTGCCATCTTCTACTTCATATAAATCTTAAATTCATTCATTCATTCACCGACTGAAAACGTATAACCTACACCGCTAGATCTAGAAGCAATACATTTTGCATAACAGTTCCTTGTATAATTATGACGAATAAACGAAATATTTTTTTAAAATTCAGTCCTTAAAGGGGTTGAATGTCGTCATTTTTCCCGATGGGAAATCCCATCAGCCACACAGCTTTTAATGCATATAATAAATCCATACATTATTTTTTTCCTTTTATATATTTATTTCTTTAACTAATGTTTGCAGTAGTGTAATAATGCGTTATTCGAGAAGAAAGCATAGCAAGCACATCAATATAATTCTATCCTATTATTGCTAATTATTACGTTCTTCTATTTGTAGTCTTTGATTCCTATCCTACGTTCAAGATGTCAAAATGTCAAATCTAAGTTTATATATGTATAGCATTGTGACAGCTGGAGCTGCAAACGGGCACAGATTACTATTTACTTATACCCGGCGGCGCAAGATTCGTTGCCCGGAATGTTACCACATCCAATAAATTTCATGTTTCACCATCTCTTTTTTCTTTTTGTTTTAATGTATGTTTATTTTATTTTATTTCATGTTTTGATCGTTGTTTTTTGTTTTGTGTCGAATCATATTATGTTGCAATGGTTTATTTATTTCTTGTTTTGATTGTTGTAATTGCATGCTGCACTGGTAAACGTCATCACGTCAGCGCCGGCTGCCGCTGAAAACCAGCGCTGGGGCTCTGTCTCGTATAGGGTCTTAGCATTATGCTGAGCGATGGCCGTTTTGCGTGAATGTGACGCATGTTTACCCCCAACTTGTTTTTTTTTTGTGTGTTCATGTCCTTTTTTTTATGCGTCATGTTTGCCGCAAATAAATGCATTTCTCTTTCTTTCTTTCTTTTCAAAGCCAAACTGGGGTATTTCTTTATTTTGTTTTCTTTTTCTCTCATATGAACATAAACTACTACCTACTGGAAAATAGTTAATGTCGTGGTGAAAGTAGTACAGTCACGAGCACCAATATGTCAACATTTGGCAACTTTCAATTGTGATTTTTTCGTGAAATAACGAATAAATCGCTTTTGAATAAAGCCGAGTGTATACATACTTTTGTTCGTGACTGTACTTATCCTAGGTGGTACGCGCCACACGTACTTGTTATCGCTCGTAGTATGGCAGAGGGGAAAGAGCATACCCAGCAAAGAAAGAAAGAAAATATCACCAGACCAATGTGACCAATAATGTGACCAGGCTGATATATGATGATGACGCTATTTTATTTACCGACAGTCAGGACAGCCGCTAATCATGTGTTTTGTATTATTTTCAGTTCTGATATTAATGAAATGTTTGGCCCTGACTATGTATGGAAATGATCTGATGGGATACCTGATAATGACGTCACACACGTTATAGTTCCGAAGTACTTCCAAGACAACGAGTTACAATTAATTTATACTATAATATGTTAGAATCATCGGTAGAATATATTACACACAGGTATCTTTGATATAATAAATACATTTTGTATCTAATGAATTTTGAAATTAAATGAATATGTCACAAGTATAAAGAGTAATTATTTTCTAGTATTATTTCCGTAACCCTTCAGTGTCTCTGGTCAAAACTGCACATAATTATGTAACTTTTTGTGTTTATAACCATAAAGTTATAAATTATACTTCATACTACTACTTAATGAGACAAAACTAGATATATCAGAAAACGTATGAAAAATATAGGAAAAGTACAAGGTATCGTTTTGTATCCTCGTCAAATTCAAGGAGGTAACTATGCTACTGATTCTCGACACGAATCAATAATAAAATAAGTACTTAGGTATTTTTTCTTCTTCTAATTTTCGGAAATCGGCATGTGTGGGACACGCATTTTAAAACGCGACCTGTGTGAGACCGCACTGTAACTGCCCTTTTTACACACACATAAAAACGCTGCCTCTTATACGATACCATAACGCGATTGTGTTCTTTGAAAGTGGTGTATTCTGAAATACTGTCAAACTTAAATAACTAAAAAAACTAGAATATATTCATTATTTCCCAGGGATCGTAATTTTATTTGATTATTTATGTCTTTCATAACAGCCTCCTGAAATTTGACGAGGATGCAAAACAACAGCTTGTACTCGTATAGGATACTTTTTATCACGATATTCCCACGGGATCGAAACGTATGCGGGTGAAACCGCGGGGCGCAGCTAGTATATATACTAATTTCGACACATAATCTCGACCTACCTCTTCTCAGAATCGACCGCACATCTCACAAATCTCTACCGCTGAGCGTCACAGCCCGCCAGCTCATATCTGACCCCCGGCCAGTAGGGCAATGGGCAATTGACCCCGAGTGTCCCCGAGTCACCGACTCGACACCGTTGCTCAGCCATTGCTCAGCCCGTCAGTGACAGCAATAAGGGGGGTTTGCTTTAATGGCGTCAATTAAGTTTATTGGCCGTGTGAATATCTACTGATTTGGAAGTAGGTAAGTAGTGGCCTTTTTGGGATATGCAGAAGTTTAGCTTTTAAGTTTTGGCCGACTGTCAAAATCAGTTTTAGAACTTTGGAAACAGCCTGTGACTTGTGAGAAAGACGTAACAGTTTTATATTTTCTACGTTTACGCAAAGCTCCTAAACTTTGAACTCTGCAATAATAACGAGAGACACGTGTTGCAGTGTGATTTACAGTGAGAACAGCTAGTAATGTTTCATGTTGTATATTAGTTGTATGTAAGACAGGTTTTTTCTTATCTAGTAGGTAAGTATTTTATTAAGGGCTGGTTTTTCCATCGCCAGATAACTTTTATTCGAGGAATAAAATTGACGTTTGACAGCTTTTGTATGAAATAACTGTCAAAATTTCAAAATTATTCCTCGAATAAAGTTATCAGACGATTGAAAAATCAGCCTTTAGTAGTTTTGTATGCTGCTTCGCTGCTATGCAGAGTGCGGAGTAGTCGCAACTATATCCTGAGAGCTGTGGCGGAGAGTGTATACTCCAAATACTAGGCATTTTGTGTGGAGGTTGATTAGGTGAGAAACATATTTTTTGCCTGGTCATCCATTGTTTTAATTATAGTTTCTATTTTTATATCAATCTTACTAACTCTAGATTATAAGCTGCTTGTAATACTAACAAAATATGGACCATTGTTGTCCGAAATAAATTAATTTAATTGAATAAAGGAAATTATTGGTCTAATCTGCCCTGAAGTCCAATTACTTTAAGATGTGTGATCTATACCGTGACCCGACGACCCGTAGCGATTGTCACAGATCCAAGAATGGCAGCCGGGACCAACGGCTTAACGTGCTTTTCGAGGCACGGAGGAGTTTATAGGTATGTAAAGATGGTCACCCATCTTCGAACCAATCGCGGTAAGCGGAGCTTAACATGATCGATCGTCCCGTGCGGCTGTTTTTTACTTAGCCACAAGCCCCTCTAGGAGCTACAGAGCTCTAAATGTGAGTAATTAAGTATGGAAAACATTAACTAATTATGAACCCAGAATTGACTTACAATTTGAGGCTATACTATAAACGAAGAGCGATAAGCGTTAAGCTTAAAGCCTTTCATTATTGAGGTTCCTAAGTTATAGGCAAAACTCGTACTTATTTCTCCTTGAAAAGCTCTTTGCATTAGTATATCTTATGCTATCATAGGCTTTAAGGCTTCAGCGGGGTAGTTGCGTAACACACTATTAGTGGCAATGTCTTTCATTTTGACCGTTCAACAACATTCATTGCGTTATTTACGTTGTTGAGCAGAATTTTTTTTCAAACATATAAAGCAATGGATTAGCATTATCTTCCAAAATTATTCAACTTGCTATTGATAGTGTGTTACGCCATTAGGGTGCTCGGCAGAACCCCATACTTCGTTGCCCATTCTCCTGAAGGTACAACTTACAACTATAACAACTAAAAAAAGCCTGATAATGGCATGGCTGTTAATTGCAGTTGGCAGGCCAGAAACCTGTCTATTCGAAACCTTATTTCCAATTGATATTATTTCTACTTAAACAAATAAAAACTTTATTCAGGTATAAATTAAGTTTATTTTAGACTGACCGGTACTATTGAAAAAAGTCATAAAAAAATATGAAGTTTAGCGCAAACTGAACCTTATTTGTAGATTTTACAGTTGTTTTTCCTAAAACTCGTTTTGCAGCATATGCATTTCATCCATAATGGTGTAGGCAATTTCGAAAGTCCTATCTACGAGTACATAAGGTAGGTTAGGTACGACTGCAAAAACATTCCAATCAGCACGATATTTCCTGAGAACATAATAACAGCATTTTCAAACATCCCAATACCAGCACTTCCCAATATTAAACTCCTCTGAGGAAGAACCAACCATTTTCTTTTTACGCAAACCTGACTTTAATTCCCGGAAAATATTACACAAGTGAGTCCCACCCTATGCATACTGAAAGCCTTATTACAAACATACCATTGCGTACTTAAAGAACCTTAACGTATAAGAGGTAAGGGTGGTTTTTCATTGGGAAGGAGTAAAGATATGTTGGGAAAGAATTAAAACGATAATTAGTAAGGATAAGATATTGGGAACTTTTAGCATATTTTCTTGTTGTAAGTAGGTTTGTAATGATTACATTCGGAGTATTAACAGCGTAGTGATTAACATTTTAATTAAATGTAAGTTAGGCTTTTTTAGGAGATGTCTTGAATGGAATAATTAAGTAGGAGTAAGTTGGTAAATGTAGAATGAACTTTTTAAAATGGACCCCTGGGAACTGAGCCCTGAGCCCCCGGATGGAGTAATCCAGTATTTTTAGTCTTATTAGAAAAATTGTAGATTTCCTTGATCGTATAAACCAGATTTTTACATTGAAAACAAAATCTTTATTTCGGATAAGCAACATCCGTACCGGTTAGTAAACAAAAAGATAATATAATTATGTTAGTATACTTATTATCTATTTGGAGACAAGGCTGTTGTTCGAAATACATCTTCGAACAAAATCACCTAATAAAGGAGACTCGCACCTCCCCGCTATCGCGGTCTTCAGGATGGAGTTGGAGCTTTCCCTCACTCTGCAGAACAAAGAGCCAGATTTCTGTCTGACGATGGCGTGGAAGCCTTCGACGTATGCTTGTGCAAACATACCTGATGCACTGCAGAAACGGGGCAGCCCCATCAAAATCCTGAATCCGTTGTTATACACACACATACATACATAGATTAGACCCTTTTTTTTTTGAGAACGGGAAATCATCAGATGACTCCTCCCGCTCTGGGTGGAGCAGAAGGGAGTGTCAGACTCTTACTGACTAAAACCCACCCGTGTTCCTTCCTTAGCCCTTTATGTTCCAGGGCAGCGGTAACCCTTTCGGACGATCCCGCTACCCTGGCAGGCTTCGGCCCTATCGGGCCCCGTCACTTATGCTGACATCTCTTTGAGGCGCGCGTGGAATATATACACGCCCTCTAGCACGGGCCTAGTCCTGATCGGACGGAGAGCTACCCATTACTCTCCGCCCGCAGGCCCGCGCCTACGGTGGCCGGGAGTCGTCACGCGGCTCCCGACGCTCGGAGCGTCTTCCGCGGCGGCTGAGGCGTGAGGTCCTTTCCCTCGCCCACCCCGCCACCTCCTTCGCTAGCATGACTGCTTCGCAGAAGGAGGTGACTGCCTCCCACTCCCTCTCGCCCCGGACCATGGCTTGAACCAGGGCCGGACGCGAGAGGTCGCCGCCGCTGCCGATCGCCTCTACGAGGACACCGCGGTGCTCTGCCCAAGCAGGGCAGACCTCCACCGTATGCTCTACCGTGTCCTAGATTAGACCCTCTGGATTAAAATATTGTGCATGGTAGGTATAGCATGATCAGCTTATTATGTTCCCACTGCTGGGACACAAGCCTACTCTCTGTGAGAGAGAGTGGGCTGTAAAATTAAATGTTGTTTTCCGGTTTGAGAGCAGTGATGATGAAGTCATTTACACAAAGTAAAGCGCCTGCCCGAGTTCGAACCCAAGTCCTACAACTCGTAAGTCGGGGCCGTTGCCACTGGACCACCAACACTGCTCAGGTGTAGGTATATAAGTTACTAGCTGCGCCCCGCGGTTTCACCCGTATAAATTTCAATCGCGTGGGAATATCGGGATAAAAAGTATCCTATATGTTAATCTTAGTCATAAACTATCTGTGTGCCAAATTTCATCAAAATCCGATCAGTAGTTTTTGCGTGAAAGAGTAACAAACATCCATCCATCCATACAAACTTTCACGTTTATAATATTAGTAGGATATACAAATTAAGGAAACTGACCCTATTTGTAATGAGTGAGAGACTTTTGCTCTCAGTAAGTAGGTACCTAAACTAAGACCACCTAGGCAAATGACAAGGAAACCTTTGTCACCATGGGGTGGGTTTGACCGCGGTTATTTTTTCTTTTTAACCGCAATAAACATTTCAATGCTGAATCACATTTGGGAGACTTTTAAAAAACCCAAATCCATTTCTAGACGTAGAACTTGTAACCACTGTTTCATGGCACCAAGAAATAAGGTACCAGGGAATTATAAATAGCAAGCAGTTTCGGTATAGGAAAACATCGTGAGGAAACGGATTAGGTTTTAATAAACACACAGCAATCGTGATGTTACCATAACACAAGCATTAGGTTGCTTAGCTTGGGACTAGATGGCGCTGTGTGAAATGTCCAGGGATATTATTATTATTATTATAAATGCTCGTTTTCTTTTCTGCATGAGAAGGGGCCTCCTGCACGGGGATGATATTAAAAAAAAATGATTACTTACCCATAAACTTCCCACTGCTGGGCAAAGGCCCTACTCTCTTTCCACCTGTCTCTGTCCAGAGCTGGGACAGTTGATATCTAAAAAGTTCTGTGACTGACTGACAAGCGACAGAATATACGATATCGCATTCTAAAGGGAAATATTATAACTATTTATATGTTTATCCGATCATAACACTTTCATATCTAACTAACCTTCAATATATGGTGTCAGAGCCATAGATTTATAGCCCCATACGTAATGCAGTGGGCTGGCTGTCTGCCAAGCCACGCGCCGCTGTCGGTCCATATATCATGCGCTATTGTGCA
Source organism: Apamea sordens (assembly GCA_945859715.1). NCBI lineage: Eukaryota > Metazoa > Arthropoda > Insecta > Lepidoptera > Noctuidae > Apamea > Apamea sordens. The sequence continues at coordinate 598,361 of OX244009.1, read as the reverse complement.
GCCGATGACCATTCGCGTGTGTACGAAAGTACTGCGAGTCGTGTTTGATAACTTCTAAAGTTTCTGGGGGCCTGGTACTTTTGATTTAAGTTATGTCATAGCATAGGAGCTCCTTGTGAAAGGACTCGTCCATGTTTTGTTGTTGGACTATAATTAATTATTATGAAGGATAGTGTGAGTCAGTGTGTGAGAACTCCCAAGGTATCTGGGCGACTGGTACTTTTGACTTAAATTATGTCATAGCATAAAAGCTCCTTGTTAAAAGGACTCGTCCATGTTTTGTTGTTTGACTATAATTAATTAATTATTATAAAAAATCTAGGAACGAAAGTTCCCAGCGACAATCTACCGGTGAGTCGGTAAGTGAGAACTCTCAAGGTTTCTGGGCGCCTGGTAATTTTGATTTAAGTTATGTCATAGCATAGGAATTCCTTGTGAAAGGAATCGTCCATGTTTTGTTGTTGGACTATAATTAATTATTATGAAGGATAGTGTGAGTCAGTGTGTGAGAACTCCCAAGGTTTCTGGGGGCCTGGTACTTTTGATTTAAGTTATGTCATAGCATAGGAGCTCCTTGTGAAAGGACTCGTCCATGTTTTGTTGTTGGACTATAATTAATTATTAAAAGGACTCGTCCATGTTTTGTTGTTTGACTGTAATTAATTAATTATTATAAAAAATCTAGGAACGAAAGTTCCCAGCGACAATCTACCGGTGAGTCGGTAAGTGAGAACTCTCAAGGTTTCTGGGCGCCTGGTAATTTTGATTTAAGTTATGTCATAGCAAAGGAGTTCCTTGTGAAAGGACTCGTCCATATTTTGTTGTTGGACTATAATTAATTATTCTAACAGAATTCTCTATGACTCTTATTTATGTTATTTATTATTAAATCTATAAAAATCAATTGCTGTTCGTTTGTCTTGCTAAAAGGAACTCGAGAACGGCTGGGCCGATTTAGCTGATTTTGGTTTTGAAATGTTTGTCGTAGTCCAGGGAAGGTTTAAACGGTGAGAAAATATGGAAAAATTGCGAGGAAGATAGTAAAAACAACAATTTCATTTTCCGAGTCTACCGTAACGAAGGGACGATCGTCAAATGTTTGACAGGAAAGTAGGTAGAACAGTTTATATGGGAAAATGAAATTGTTGTTTTTACTATCTTCCTCGCAATTTTTCCATATTTTCTCACCGTTTAAATTTTCCCTGGATTACGACAAACATTTCAAAACCAAAATCAGCTAAATCGGCCCAGCCGTTCTCGAGTTTTAGCGAGACAAACGAACAGCTATTGATTTTCATATATACAGATTAATTTTATGAAATGTGTGATTCCTTATATGATTAGTTTTTGTATTGTTCAGGCTTATTTAAGTAATGAGACTAAGGGCTGATTTTCCAATCGACCGATATGTTATTGTTATTGTGGGCGGTATGTTTGTGTTGTGGTTGACCATTTGCGTAAGTAGGATAATGTGTCAGTATTTGATAACTCTTTCTTTTTTTACAGAAGCTTCTTGAGAAAGGTCTTGAGGGATGTAATTCAATGTTTATTGTTGTACACACGGCTACACATCAAGCTATAAATTTCTAGTTTTAGCTGACAATCAGGAGTCAGCATAAACTGGGTATGTATAGCTTGATGTTGATGTGTAGCCGTGCATACCATTCGCGTATGTAGAAAGATAGTGTGATTAATAACTCCTAAGGTTTCTGTGCGCCTGGTACTTTTAATGATTTTTTTTTATTGACAACTAGCTGACCCGGCAAACGTTGTTTTGCCATATAAATTATTTCTAGCTGCCCGGCGCTACTTCGTTCGCGTGGTGTCCTACCCCCTACCCTACCCCTACCCTATTCCTACCCTACTCCTACACTACTCCTACCCTACTCCTACACGTCTACTACCCTACTACTACCCTACTCCTACCCTACTCCTACACTACTCCTACCCTACTCCTACACTACTATTACCCTACTACTACCCTACTCCTACCCTACTCCTACACTACTCCTACCCTACTCCTACCCTAATCCTACACTACTCCTACCCTAATCCTACCCTACTCTTACCCTACTCCTACCCTACTCCTACACTACTCCTTCCCTACTCCTACTCTACTCCTACACTACTCTTACCCTACTTCTATCCTACTCTTAACCTACTCCTACACTATTCAAAACCCCAAAATTAATTTAATATGTGCTTCAATTCGAGTGGACCCGAGTCTACCGTACCGAAGGGACGATCGTCAAATGTTTGACAGGAAAGTAGGTAGAACCAGGGTAGAACAGTTAATATGGGAAAATGAAATTGTTGTTTTTACTATCTTCCTCGCAATTTTTACATATTTTCTCACCGTTTAAACCTTTCCTAGACCTCCACGAACATTTCAAGACTAAGATAAGATAAATCCGTTCAGCCGTTCTCGAGTTTTAGTGAGACTAACGAACAGCAATTCATTTTTATATATATAGATTGGCTCACTCTTGACCTCAATCCAGCCCAGAGGCAGGGACGAGATCTACGGTGGAACGAGCTTGCCCAGAAGAAGCCTATTCACTCTCGCCTTGAAGAAATTCGGGTTGTATGAACTCGGGAATGCAGACGATTCCACTCCAAAATTTTTTTTGTTTGTTTTTTTGTCCAGTCATTTGGTATTTTTCGGGACTTTTGAAAATAGGTGACTAGGTGGTCATTAACTTCGACGTGGTCTTTTCGAATTTTCACTATCCCATCTCATTTGTTTGCCGCTCGCGGCTTGCTCTGACCAACCTCCTCCTTTCGAGGGAGATCCTCGTCAGGTGGTACAAATGGAATTGGTAAAGAAGCTCTGTCTCGCCACAGCTTCGATCTTTCTTTTGATCGTTCGGCAATTAGTGGGACGACACATTTTAAAAAGTTTGAACAGTACCGATACCTATTGCTGTCATCAAGGAGTGCCTATCTAACTCTAACTCTTGTTTAAAGTTGGTAGAATTCATTATGCATTTGAAGCATTTCAAACTTTGTTTTTTCCCTATGTTTATAAACGTTGCTTAAAGTTAAGTAGTGATTAGCGACTGTTTAACCATACATTTTTGACGTTTGATCGACACTTAACTTTAAATAACCCCCATTAATAATAATAATATAATATAATAATATAATAGGTTTCTGTCTCTGGAGCCCTAACCACCGGTAGCTTGGACCCTGCTCCCGACACCGGTGGATTACTATTTTTTTATATTTTTAAATGTTTTTTTTTATACTAATATTTAAAAATGTATTAAAATAAGAAATATAAATAAATAAAGGACATAATAATAATAATTAAGGGCCGGTTGTTTCAAACGGTTGGTTAACGTAACATACGTACGTCAAATAATAAGGATTACCTACTCGCTATTATTTGACATACGCTATGGCTATAATTCTGTAACGCTAACAACGCTTTTTTTGGTTTGACGATAGTTAGCGCCATTTTTGACGTATACGCTTGCGTCAAGTGGACGTGAAACAACCCGCCCTAAGACTTAGTTACCTATTTGCCAATCGATTACATAATATGCTTTTCCTAAATTACTAGTCAAAACATAGAATATGGGTAGCTCAAGCTTAACAAACCAGATCGCGGCCAAACTATACGGTTTGAGCTAAATCCTTTTATATCGTTATAACTGACGGCATGCTCACACACACAACACACAGGTTACATCGGCGATAGTCTCGTTTAAGTCTGCATTTACACCGAATAGGGATGGTGCACAAATATTTTTATGAAGTAATCTAAAATGACTAAGGGTTAGTTTTTTAATCTTTGGGCTAATTTTTCCAGATAATTTTATCCGAGGAATACTTTTGAATTTTTGACAGTTTTTCCGTACAAAATCTGTCAGACGTCAATTTTCTTCTACAAATAAATATTACTTGTTGATTAAAATTCAGCCCTTAATGTTATAGTGATGTATAAGTATGAAAGATTTTTTGTACATTATATTTCTTTTATAATTATATGCGATACTTCTCCGAATTTTTGGAGTTAGAAAAATTCACATTTAGTAGAAAATAGATTTTGTAGAAAATCAACCGTCTTGTGAACAACACAGACGGTTGATTTTCTACTAAATCTTAGTCGGTCCACGTGGTCGGGTTTTAATTTTATTACTTTTGTTTTTAAAAACTATATTTACCTCTCTCCTCTCTACAAGATCAAATTAAATTATCTATCGAAACTCGATAGACGTGATGGGTAGGTAGGTATCGATATACCTATTAACACATAAATAATACAAAAAGATATTAATTGATGATATATTGTTTTGGAGTCCACAGGAAGTGTAGGTAATTAAAGTATGAGTTGAGAAAATCAACAATTTTTGGTTTTCTGTAAAGTTTACAAAAAAAAAAAACTGATTTATTTAAACAGATATTTCAAGTGACTACTTTACCTATGAACGATGGACGTACAGACACCAGCACATCAAGCTACTACAATCTGTCAAATTTCTTTAATAGATTTTCAACTTTATCTTTAAAGCATTAAGGTTCAAGATTGATTGGGAAAATTTGATAGTTTCGGGTAGCTTGACCTGCTGGCGTCTGTACCTAAATAAACGTTTTTTAATTTTATCATATTTAGATATCGATACCCATCACATCTGCGAAGTTTCGCTAGCTAGTTTAATTTGAACCTGTATAATCAATCTTTAAGCTCCCGAATATTTCCTATTCTACACCTATAAGACACAGACACAATCACAAAAGCTGGAAAACCACATGCAAAAAGGGTGTCGAATCTACAAGGCCAATTTACCGTGCCCGGGCACAGTGTTATCAGTGTCACGGATAGACACTAGATATCAAACGTCACTAGATATGTCGGGTTACGTGCAGTATTACCGGGGAACTATTAGATTTGTTAGAGCGATTAGAAAAGGGTATTCGAATACCATTGGGATATAGTTTATGGGGGTTTGACAATCTCATATCATTTGCATTATACTATGATAAGGAGATAGCAATCCTATGGGGCTGATCCTTTTAATCATTCTGTTTTGTTTGTCAGCGTGTTAATTAAAATACTGCTGAAAATCACATAGCAATTATGTGGCAACTTTCTGTTTGCTATGCTTTTGAAAAACGTAAATAATTCACATATTATGTTTGGTGTAGGCAGAGCAGAGTCTACACACGCCGCAGTGCAGAGCAGTGGTGGCCGCAGAGCAGTGCGTGGTGACCCAGTGGCCTCACGATGTTTTCCATCACCGTTTTGAGAGCAGTAGAGAAGAAATAATTTACACAAAGTAAAGCGCCTGGCTGGGTGCGAACATGCGACCTACAACTCCTCGTAAATTATTTCTTCACCACCTGCTCTCAAAACGGTGTAGGAAAACATCGTGACGAATATGTCATGTCCTAGAAATAAAAACTCGAAGGCATGTGACATCTACCAACCCGCACTGGGCCCGCGTGGTGGATTACGGCCCACTCCCTCTCACCGAGATGAGGCCTATGTCCCAGCAGTGGGAATATTATAGGTTGACCAACAAAGCGGTGTCGTCATAAAGGAATATTAAATTACGGCCGTTCATTACAGATAGCATTTTTGACACTACAAATTGAAACACCACTCATTTTGTGGCCATTATCACCATTGTGTCACTGCTTTCTTTCGAATCTCAAGCTTTGGGACCATTTTCACTTAAATAGGTTTTGGTATATACACTAGGTATGTATATTGATTCTACTACGCGCTACGGTGTGACAGACATCCAAGTTGGCAGGGGCATGGCTTCATGCTGTTACGTTACGGGCTGTTGGCTAGGGTAGTCGGTTCGACCCGGTGTCACACACATACGTGTTGTTAGTACACTCACTATTTGGTATACAGGCAAAGATAAGTACTCAAATACGTTACTATTTGTCATGTTGTGTGTGTAATAACTTTTTAAGCTTATGTCATACACATAGATAATCAGCCTATAATGTACCCACTGCTGGGACACTGGCCTCCTCTCCTGGGAGGGAGTGGGCCGTAATCTCTCAATCGGGCCCAGTGCGGGTTGGTAGATGTTACATGTCTACGAATTTTTGGTTCTAGTACATGCCGGTTTCCTCACGATGTTTTCTTTCACCGTTTTGAGAGCAGTGGTGATGAAATAATTTACACAAAGTAAAGTGCCTGCTTGGGGTCCAACTTACGTCCTCCACGTACCCAAGTCGTGGCCGTTACCACTGGGCCACTACTGCTCTCTTATGCTTATGTCATGCTTAACTGTAATTCTAAAGAGTCTTCAAAATATTTTTATTGATTGAATAATTAATTACTGATGTGTACAGTAATAGTAAAATTCGCGTGGCTTTTGTTTTTAGCTGCCTGAATACCAAATAGCTGGTTCGAATGTACAAATGTACATACTTAGAGCAGTGTGCAATGTTTCAAATTGATGTTATTTCAAGTTAAACAAATATCAACTTTATATTAATACATTTATTGACAGGCAATTTCATTTATTGACAGAGTGACGAGCACTATTGAAAAAATTATAAAAAATGTTTGAAGTTGTACTTAACGTAAACTAAACTTTATTGTGTAGGTTTTAAAGTTATTTTTCCATAAACTCATATTTGTTTACTTTTTTGGCAAATAAATCGCGAATGCAGATTACTTACTATAGTTTACTACCTCTATTGTGACATTACGAACTTTGCAAGAATATTTCGTGAAGAGAAGATGTTAGTTAATTAGCAAGATTGGCTGATCGCCCAGTGTGCGCATGATTAAAAGCATAGGCGCTGACGGAAAATATTGTGAACACGTTATTTTTAAACATGGAAAATGCCAATTTAGGCAATTTCCATAAAACTTATAAGCGGGCACAATAAACAATCAGTGTGTATTATATGATGTATATAACATCATCTGCCTAGCCTTTTCCCAAATACCTATGTTGGGGTCGGCTTCCAGTCTAACCGGATGCAGCTGAATACCAGTATTTTACATGGAGCGACTGCCTATCTGACCTCCACAACCCAGTAACTGGGTAATACGATACCCCGTGGTAAGACTGGTTGTCAGATTTTCGGGTTTTTTGGACAACCCATAATGACTGTCAAAGATCCACGAATGACAGCAATATGTAAATACGTACATCCAAAATTGCAGTACAATAGTGGCATCTGGTTACATTGCCCGTAAAATTGCTGTTTACGTATCACGTATGAGCCTATTGTCATTAATCGAAACATTACCTTAATTGCGTAACACACTATTAATCTTAATCATTTTGAAGGATATCATCATCATCATTTCAGCCAAAGACGTCCACTGCTGGACATAGGCCTACCCCAAGCACCTCCACTTCGACTGGTTCTGAGCTTCTCGCATCCAACGGGTTAATAATAATAATTGCCTCATATTATTATGTTCGATAAAGCTTCAGAGGAACGTAATAGATCAACAAGACCAGAATATCGACACGAATTATGTCTAAGAGCATCAAAAATGGCCCTTATGCACAAAAGCATTCTCTGCATGGCTCCAAAAATAAATAATAAAAACTTTTTTGCAAAAAAAAACAACCGACTTCCAAAAACGATACTACAAAGTAAAAATAAAAATAACTTTAATTTCGGAAGTCGGTGTCGTTGCGTTCGCATTTTCGTTATTTGCCACCGAGTTCCGAAATTAAAGTTATTTTTCACTTTGTAGTGTCGTTTTTGGAAGTCGGTTATTATTTTGGCAAAAAAGTTTTTATTTTTCACTTTTAAGTGGTAATTTTTACCAGTAATTTTGGTTTAAAAACCAAACTACTGAACCGTTTTTGATGAAATTTCTATGGGACCATTTGGGAAGTATACTCTTTCTGACAAAAAAAAAAGAGAAATTAAAAGGAATTTTTCAAATCGGTTGGCAAGCGACGGAGTTCATTCATTTCACCCTAATAACACTGAATTTCGCGGGTTACCCTGACGCTTCTTAAATTACATTTATCTACTCACCCAAAAGGCCTGCTGCTGCCATAGAACCGGTGCTCGGTGTAGAACAGGCCGGCGCCCATCTGTTCCGCCATCTCATAGGCCAGGCCGGCCTTCGTCCAGCCCTCCGTGATGGCCCACTGCCCGCCCACGAAGATCACTATGTTGCTGCCGGCGAACTCGTGGTTGTAGTAGTAACGCTGCAAGAGAAAAAGGTATTGAAACATACATTAGCAGCCCGGAGGTTGGAAGTCGGTGTGACACCCCCGTGCCTCGGAAAACACGTAAAGCCGTTGGTCCTGCGCCTCATCTCTCCCCGGTCGTGTCGGATTACCGTCCCATCGGACTGTGAGAGTAAAGGAACAGAGAGTGCACCTGTTTGCGCACACACTTGTGCACTAAGTATCTCCTGGGTACTAGATAATCTCCGTTGAGATGGGCCACCGTGACTGAAATCGATCGGGAGGATTATATACGAGTATAATAAATAAATAATAATACATTATTATTATTATTTATTATATACGAGTATATGCTTAACACATTATTAACAACATGTTTAAGCAATTTGTCACTATAGGTGTTATTTCAGTATGCATGATTCACCAGGACAAATTATATTATTTGAATATTTTAGGTAATATAGGTACCTGTTACTTTGTTTTGACTCATTACTATATAGGTTGACTCAATAAACTTATAATATAACGGTATAAATAGTGCCACAATTTAAACTAAACTTTAGTATTCAAATCAACTTGAAACACGTACGTTCTTCAACATGTGGCCGAAACTAGTTCTTATGTTGTTGTTGATCAGTTTTATGGGACTCTCGTGTTCTGCGCGTTATGTACCTCCAAATCATATCTGTCCAGGTGGCATGCTAAGATTTAGTAGTGGTACTTGTGCGCCAATGACAACGACTCCAGACCCGTGAGTACTATCTACTTTTAATAGTATCCTACTAATGCCATCCTTCATAATATAGGTGTACTACTTTTTTATTTATTTCTTTCTTTAATTTTTTTTTTAAACTTTGCCCTACAGTAGGAATTTCTCTTGTATCGTGGGTGCGTTTACAAACATTTAAACTCACATACAAACAGCCAGACCCGGAACAACAACTTGTAGGCCATACAAATATTTGTTCCGTGCGGGAATCGAACCCGCGACACGCAGCGCAACAGTCATTCGCTTAACAACTGCGCCAACCGTGCCGTCAAATTGCAGTAGTGCAATGATGCGCCATTCGCGATGTCAAAAACATTCGGCAGGTCAAACTGGGCTTTTTATTTATTTTATTTTCCTCTCATTATGAACATAAACTACCTACTAGAGAATTGTTCACGTCGTGGTGAAAGTAGTACACAAGCTAGGCGGTACGCGCCACACGTACTTGTTCTCTCTCGTAGTCCCTATAGCAGAAAGAAACGAAGGCCTGTACCCAGCAAAGAACGAAAACACAGCAGTGGCTGACCAGGCTGATATGATGATGCGTCATCATCATATCAGCCTGGTCAGCCACTGCTATTTTATTTACCGACAGTCAGGACAGTCGCTAACCATGTGTTTTATAACTTTTTCAGTGCTGCTATTGAAGAAGTATTCGGCGCTGAATATGCAGAGAATGAAGATGTCGTCACAAACTTTGTAGTTCCGAAGATCTTCAAGAGTTGAAACTTTTCATAATTTTGTTATAATGTGTTAGAAATTTAGAATCATCGGTAAAATCAATTTTTATCCGATGAACTTTGAAAAAAAATGAGTATGACATAAAAACACATTGTTTAATTTTCCTGTATGCATCTGAGTCTAGATATTCAAATATTGCCGGAAAACGACTTTTATTTTTTAACCCCCGACGCAAAAACGACGAGGTGTTATAAGTTTGACGTGTCTGTGTGGGGGGGTGTGTGGGGGTGTGTGTGTGTGTGTGTACTGTGTATGTCTGTCTGTGGCACCGTAGCTCCCGAACGGATGAACCGATTTTGATTTTGTTTTTTTTGTTTGAAAGGTGAATTTGTCGGGAGTGTTCTTAGCTATGTTTGATGAAAATCGGTCCAAGATGGCCGCCGCCACAAAATGGCGGATTACATATTTTTTCACAACTCCCTCTATTTGGGTATCAAATGAAAGGGCTTGACTAGTAGAATACTATACACTATGATAAATTTCAAATCAAAGATGGCCGCCGCCACAAAATGGCAGATTACTTACATATTTTTTCACAACTCCCTCAATATGGGTATTAAATGAAAGGGCTTGACTAGTAGAATACTATACGCTATGGTAAATTTCAAATCCAAGATGGCCGCCACCACAAAATGGCGAATTACATTTTTTTTCACAACTCCCTCAATATGGATATCAAATGAAATGGCTTGACTAGTAGAATACTATACGCTATAGTAAATTTCAAATCAAAGATGGCCACCGCCACAAAATGGCGAATTACAAAAAAACCTGATTAAATACCAAATTGCCTGAATCTTAAAACCCAAGAAAATAAATGATAAGGAGTCCCTACAAAAAGCATGAAATAAAAAATTAAATTAAAAATTTAAAAAAACCCCCGACAGCGTGAAACCCTATAAAAAGAAAAAAATAACCTTGAAATTATGACCCTACGTAAGTACGTATGAAATTTTTTGATAAAATATTGTCCTGTCGGGGGACCGCTACTATTTTAAACTTTAACAGAATGTTAGGCTAATAATTAGAGCGGTCCCCCGACGGGACAATATTTAATCAAAAAATTTCTTACGTACTTACACGTACAAACACGTCAATCATATTTTAAAACTAGATGAGGACGGCTTTTCCTATCTGACTACTCTGAGAAGAAAGGCCGAAACAAACTCAGAGGTCACAGTCTCTTTTAAAGTCCAGACATAATCTTGGTCAGATCATATTATGAAGACCATGTAGATCGATGTCTGATATGGTCGTTACGGGGACGTATATGCACTGACTTTTGTCGACTATTTGGGGTGGACTTGCAGTCTTATCTGATAGTGACTGCCCTCTATATTATGTAATATAGCATAATCGGCCTATAATGTTCCCACTGCTGGGACACAGGCCTCCTCTCGGTGAGAGGGAGTGGGCCGCAATCCACCACGCGGGCCCAGTGCGGGTTGGTAGATGTTACATGTCATAGAATTTTTTATTCTAGGAAATGTCGGTTTTCTCACGATATTTTCCTTAACCGTTATAAGAGCATAGTAATAAAATAATTTACGCAAAGTAAAACGCCTATCTGGGTTCGAACCTACGATTGGGCCGTCACTGCTCAATATAGCAAACCAACTAAACTGTTCTACTCACCATAGGATAAGTCCTGGTATCATAAGCCATGAAGTGGTTGAGTCGGACCGGGACAAAGCCTTCCACTGGAACAGCCCCGGAGCTGGGGGGAGGGGGAGGGGGTTCATGCATGTGCATCGCCAGGCATGGTGCTATGAGGAGTAGGAGAAACCCTGAAATGTGGGGAAAACGATGTTATTAAAGTGTGCAAAAAGTAGCGTCCAAAATGTAAGTGCGGTGCCCGATATTAGAACATGAATGACTCATTTGCTCGAGCCGTCATCATCATTTCAGCCTAAATACGCCTATTCGGACTTCCCGCTGTCAATGTCAACATCACAATGTACGGATCAACCGTACAATGTACGGTTGATCGTACATCCTGGGACAAACTATTTCACAAGTTGTCCTACTCGATAAGAAAACTGTTAATAACACAAATAATAAAAATAATATCTTGACTTGGCTCACGAGGTTGTCGTCATGTGGGAAGTGGACTCAGCTACCATTGTGCGGATAGTCGTGACAGCCAATGGATTAATAGCCAAGAAACTCGACCAACACCTGAGGAGGCTGTCGTTGGGCAGCTGGATTAAGGGCTTGCTGGGGAGTTTGTTGCGCCACTTCTTCTTCCCAGCGATAGCACTAGGAAGTGGTGAAGGGCGGGCGTTTTTGGGAGACTGTCTTTTGTAATTTTGACGTTCGAAAAGTGCTGATTCTCAGCCTAGTTTGAATAAATTACTTTTGATTTTTTGATTCTTTATTCAGAAAGCAGTACTTCTGGGTACGGCCCGCATTGTCAGGAGGTTCTTCTCTGGGCCCCTGACCGTAGCTTGCTTGTTCCCGATACCAGTGGGCTACTATTTCTATGTTATGGGTTCGGTTTCCGCACTTAGTCCTTCAGGTGGACCATTGTGCGTGGTGGGCTACTATTTTTTATATTCTAATATTTAAAAATATAATAATTTATATGTATAATGAAATAAAGGAAATAATAAAAACTTACACATTGTTTAACACTGGAGTAACAGTTATCATGAAATCACTAAAAACTACTAGGCGAGTGTCATTGGTCGGGCCTTACGATAATTTGTCGCATTTAATACTAATATCTGTAGATAATACAATAATGTATAAAAGATAATACAGATATAATGTGCTAAAACTATGTAATCTTCTGTGTGGTGATAAGCAAAATAGGTGTAACTGACGAATTCAATATAATTTTGATTACAACACTTAACTCAAATATGACACACCTGTATTACCCCTGGGTTGTGGAGGTCAGATAGGCAGTCGCTCCATGTAAAATACTGGTATTCAGCGGCATCCGGTTAGACTGGAAGCCGACCCCAACATAGTTGGGAGAAGGCGAGGCAGATGATGATGATGACCTGTATTACCTCGCTTTTCGCCAGTTATATTGATATCCCATGTGATAAGAGTCGCAATATGTCAAAAATACAATCAATTTACATACATTTTTGTCAGTTTTTGACATTGATTGTCGCCGAGATGAGATTGCGACTTGAATTTTGAACGTTGTTTTAAGTACTAGAATTGGTCTTCTGATTAAGCTACACTTGCTGGAGTTGTTCCGTGGATGGGTGGCCATCTTTACATACCGAGATTCTTCCGTGCCTCGGAAAGCACGTCCCGGCTATCAGTCGTTACGGGTCATAAGTAGTGGGTTGTGGAGGTCAGATAGGCAGTCGCTCCATTTAAAATACTGGTATTCAGCTGAATCGTGTTAGACTGGAACCCGACCCCAACATAGCCGGGAAAAGGTTAGGCAGATTGATTAAAATGGGAAGCAAGCCTATTGCCATTAATTTGGCAAAAATCCAGATTGCAGGCTGTTACTGAGAAATTCCTAATGACAGAACCAAAAAGAAACACTTTACCCAACCTGGGGATCGAACCCACAACCCACGCTCAGCATTCCCGCTTGTGACTACACGACCATCGAGGCATTTTTATCTTTAAAACACCAAATATTAATTTGAAATAGCAGATCTAATGTAATTCCTAAGACTAAGCCAATTTAAATGGATTTATATGGAAGTTTATACAAATGGAAGATTTAAATCGGTAGATTCGCCCTACCGCGTCAAAAGATGGCCGCGTTTCTGTTTTGTTTTGACAACTCTGACACCCATAATATTGCGGTCGCGATGGAAACGCGACCATATACAGGAAAGTAAGCTCACTTTTCTCAGTGTGGACACTTTTTCTTCGACATAACTTGTACGGTGAGAGCAAATCAAACGGCTTAAATCTTTGACCATCAATTTCTAACCTTTTCGCAACTGTGTTGGGTTCTTGGGATCGGCTTCCAGTCTAACCGGACGCATTTGAATACCAGATTTAAATCTTTGATACAAATATAAATATTATTGGAAACCTATATCGTACCCTTTACCCTAATATTTTAGTTTTCTTATTACATTTGACATTACTATTTGTATTATAATATCAAAATATCAGAAGTAATGTTGTTATTCCGGTCGCTGGTATAAGTTTTATATTATGAATACTTTATTTATTTGTGAATATTTTTATGATTATTGTATTGAGGTAGGTATCCAGTTTTTTGGTAGAGAGCAGTGGTGCCGCGACTTATGAGTTGTAGGTCGTAGGTTCGAACCCAGATAGGAGTACCACTTAGTGTCAATTATTTTATCACCACTGCTCTCATAACGGTGAAGGAAAACATCGTGAGGAAACCGGTATTTCCTAGAACCATACATTTGAAGACACGTGACATCCACCAACTCGCACTGGGCCCGCGTTGTGGATTTCTGTTTTGACTGCCTTGGTAGCTGTTATGCGTCGATTCTTTGGTTTGATTTCCAGGTCAGACAAAGTATGATTGGGTCGCCAAGAATTAAAAAAAAATACTTTTTATACCTCGAGAAAAAAAGAATTTCAAACCGTATACAGTTTTGTTTATGGTTTGTTATCAAGTTATCTTTTTATCATTAGATAAAGACACGTTTATCGATTAGATAAAGGAGATTATCGAAATATTCGGCTCGGTTTTCATTTTTATTGTAATTAGTTCATAAGTGACACAGTTTGTCGAAGTGGGGGGGGGGGGGGGGGGATTACTGAGTCATCTCTCAACTCCCACTCGGCAACTGGGCTCAAACTATAAGAAAAAACGTGGAAGAATACCATCGACGTGAAAAGAAGAACGTGAAAACAAGTTCATACGTTGTTAATGACTAGCTCCTGCTCCTTTTTGCTCGGCTCCTTTGTCTTAGCGTGATGTTATACAGCCTATAGCCTTCCTCAAGAACTGGGTAATCAAATGAAAAATATTTTTTCAAATTCAACTGGCAGTTCCGGAGATTACCTCCTACACACAAAAAAACAAACAAACAAAATTTTACCTCTTTATAATGTTAGTATAGATGAGCCGTATGCTCGATGAGTGTTCCCATCGGCCACTCCTCAAGAGCCTTAGGGGAAGAATTTCGCAAAAACGATGATACAACTAACTTTTACATAAAAAAAAAAGCCAAAGTACCAATTTCCATGTCTCTAACTTTAGTAATGACGAACTAATCACTCCCGCGGCGGGAAAATCGAAAGTCGCACCGATGACAGCGCAAAGCATACAGCGCTTGGACTTTTATTACAGACTTGTTTGATTGAAGCAAGGTTAGCCGACAGAAACTACAGAACGCCACCTTCTACGACCCTTACATACTCCTTTTGCTTCGTTTGTATTCATACATCAGGAGGCTAATTCTCGTAATTTAAAACGCTCAAAATCTCGGCGACAAAGAAATGTCAATTACTTGTCAAAATGTAGGGAAATTAGAAGTATTTTTTGACAGGACTGAGATCAGACCGTGAACGTTCTTAAAATTACGAGAATTGCCCCTCTGATCATACACGCACGCCGGTTGCGAGTACTACGCACCTGATCTTTCTGAAGAACATCACCAATAAGGTCACTCATGTCAAGTTAACAAAATCCTGCCAAGCCATCGGCATCGGTCGGCTTCAATTAAAGGATTGAATGTAAAAAAAGATATTTTATGTGATTTTTTGCGGAAAAAATTTGATCTCTGTGTCATAGGCTTCTACTTCGTTCAGCTTTTATAAGTACCCTGTTTTTGTCCAGAAGGTAAAAAAGTCAGCCGGTTTATGTAAAGCATGCTCTCCCGGTGTTTCCACTCACATCTGCATTGTAGATAATAATAATTAATAATTTTTTAATAATAATAATTTAATTAAGGACACTCTTTTCAATTTTTGTCACTACATCGTAGTGCCCACCTTCGATACCAAAACGTTCGGAGCTCTTGTGCTGTAGGAGATCAGCCATATTGGACCCAAAATACAAAATGGCAGGCCAACGAAAAAAAATGTATAACCCTGGTCGGGGAAGTCCTCCTTATATTTTTAAGGTTCCTTACCTCGAAAGGAAAAACGGAACCCTAATAGGATCACTTTATTGTCCGTCCGTCCGTACGTATGTCTGTCTGTCAAGACTCTTTTTCTCAGGAACGTGTGGAGGTATCAAGCTGGAATTTATATCAAATACTCAGGTCTACTGACCCTTACAGCTGTGAAAATCAAACTTCTAAGCCAACGCAATCAAAAGATGCAGCTGTTTATGCCGCAAATTTCCGCAAATTTTCGACACTCGTAAGGAAATCAAAACCTACAGGGTACTTCTCGTGAACTCAGAATCTTGAAATTTGGTACGAAGCAACGTCTTATAGCACAGTTAAAGGAAAAATTGCGAAAGCCGTAAAGTTTTAGTTACAGACCTACAAATTTATACGGAACCCTCGGTGCGCGAGTCCGACTCGCACTTGACCGGTTTTTTTAATATTAATAATAATAATCGTTTATTTATAAAAAGGGAATATTTTTACATTTAATACCTTAACAATTTATTATATTGCGCCGAATCTCTACGATTATTCCTTTAGCTGTTTTCTTTAAGTTTAAAATCAAGTCTTGGTTTTTAACTCAACCTTGCATGAAACGTGGCTGGTCTCCATGAGTGCTTGTAAACCCAGCGGCTAAGTCAGTAAGTGGTCTGTCAGTCAGTAAATGTATTTATGATTCTTTTATCGATCCATCAAAGTCATCTCATCCGGGCACCAATTTCCTTGGCCTACTTGGATAACCTTAAATCGACTTCGTACCCAAGTAGGCCGCACCAAGGACAACTTCCACAAGTGGGGGTTCGGGATGTAGGGACCTATAGTTGATCATAATAGGGTACAGTCAGGGAGATTAATTGTTTATCAAATTGACATACTGTCAAAGAATAACAGATGTGATTTTTATATACAGACAATTTAATTTGGCAGTCAATTACTCGATTGATAAACAATTAATTGATAAACATGAGTTTACATTACCTCCCCGTTTAAAAACGTCTGTTATATAATGAGACGTTAACGCATATTGAGGAACAACGACTGTATATTTTCATCTTGGCCAAGTCACCGCACCCAGTTTGAACCCTTTCAAAATAATAAGTAAATTAAAAAAAAATTATAGATAATTGACCTTACCAAATAATTATTACGTAAGTTCCACCTATAACAGACTGAACTCAATAAAATAAAATGTTATAATTACCTATAAAAAATTAATGTTAATATTTTAAAGATTGCTTATTGTTAATTTGTGTCCTAAATTTATTTTATTTTAATAATTAATTTTATACTTTTTGCTGTGCCCTACAGGGTCCATAATTGTACCTTAGCTTTAAGCCATTGTAACACCTCTACAACATTATAGAATGCAAATAAGTATATTAATATAATTTGCGAGGGAAAACCACATCTAATTATAATTATCTTTTAAAAGACATCGCTAAATGACTGCCCCAAGCATGAATAGTAAGCTCACATTAACTCGAATGAATTATCAAGCGTTTAATAATTTCCTAGAACTTTCGTGAACTGTTAAACATAAAAAAGTATCTTAGTTGCTTTTTTTATTGACATGACAATTTCAAGGGGATTTACTTATATACAATACTGCAAACTAGTGAGGGGTCATATCGCTTTTTCAGAATGTCAAATCGAAACTGTACTTATATCGATTTATGATAACAGGTATCAACACGATTTATTTTCTGAAACTAAGAAAAGTGTTCAGATGTGTGAACATTATCAGCTCCGGCTTCTTTTTTAGATAATGTTCTTATAAGATTCACAGAATAAATAAATAAATAAATCACATTTTTATTGTTTTATTTCAATATCTTATATGTCCTTGGTTACTTAGTGTATTTGTTATCTAGTTTAGGCAGGATTTAACAATCACCACGTACTAATAAAACTAAGTCCCTCCAAGTGGCGCGTTTGTCTGTCAGTCTGTCTGTACGGATGTACCAACAAACAGATTTTGATGGGGTTGTCACTTCCGGAAGGCTTAGCTATACATTCGTGTAGGTTGTATTGACCAATCAAGTCAGAAAAATCCTGCCGTCTGAGTGTTTTCTTGCGCGCGTTGGGATTCAGCGTCCAGAACCCACCTCTCGAGTATATTTACTATAGGGATTTGGTTTTAGACCAAAATCGTAGTGTTGTTTGGGTAACACCTAGGTAAAAGTCCATAGCAATGTAATTTATTTGCAGTTTTTTATGCCTATTGACGTAGGAGTCACAGGATTTCATTTTCAGGATTATAAAGATATAAAAAGTTCCTGACACTTTTTTTATATGAAATACTAAATTCAGCTATTAATCATTACATATTGCTAGGTACCATGTCTATTCATTGCTGAAAATTTGTCCATACTTACTTCAATTTAGCCATCTCCTTTGCAAGTTCTGCTTGCAAAAGAGGTTTCATTTCTATTTTTTTAAAGCAAAAGAAAAATAGGTACTCGCTGTGATGAACCACCTCATTTAAATTCGGATCAAAACTTACAATAAATAAAGGAAAAGGGCGAACCTTAATCTTTGTTTAAACTATACTTGATTAAGCTTAAACTGTGGTCTAGAATAAATTAATCCTAGATTGTTACTCTCCAACTCTTTATTTTAGTTTGTGATTTATTTTGAGCTTGAGGGTTTATTTAAAAGTTAGTCCTATTAATCCTTTTTAGCGGCGTTGAAACTAAAACGAAAGGAACTTGAGGAGATTTTGGTGATAGAGTTTATAAAGTAATAACAAGTAGGTTGGTACTGAAAAGGTTGTCCACATTTAATTAGGTACAGACACTAGGCATGTATTACCTCTTCTAATATTATTTTCGTAGTCCCTATTAATTCTTCTCTAGGTCCTAGTTTTTGAAACAGTAAATTTTTTAAATATGAAAGTACATTATTATGAGCTGTTTCTGCCCTACCAAGCAGTCTTGCTCTGTTCAGGACACGAATCAGTTCCAAGTTGAAAGGGCTTACCTTTCACCGAAAAAATATACAGGGTGGCAGGGATATCCACGTGCAAACTGTTACCACGGATTCAGTTAGACATGATTCTGAAAGGCCCCGTCGAAATTTTTCGTCGATAAAAAAAAAACTGTTCCATACGTTTTGTCCGCGTAGGTTATTGCACACTTTTCTATGAAATAGCAGATTTTTTAGTAGTGGAATAGTAGGTGCAATGGGTACAGCTCTGTCTAACCCTTCGGGGAAACAGGGCTTGATGGTATGTTATGTTATCAAGTTCAGTTAGCTCTACCACTACATAGTTATCACCATTATAAGGTTGATATTTGTATAAGTGCAAATTACACTTTTGACCTTTGAAGAGGCAACTGCCCCCATCGACTGCCATCTACAACATGCCGCTCGTGTATTTGAGCACCGTACTCAAATACACGAGTGACACGTTATCGACAGCTGCCGTCGACGCGTGTCGACGGTGAATGAGGACTTAGAGACGCAAAACGAAATGGCCAAAATAGACAGGACCCGCGGGGTATTACGGCGTAACACACACAAAATGACAATTGATCGCAATGAGTTTCATTTTGACAGTTCACCCATGTTCATTGCGTTATTTACGTACGAATGCGATATGAATTTTGCAAACGTATGAAGCAATGGTTTAGCAATATCCTTCATAACTTTCGGATTGTGATTGATACTGTATTACGAAATAAGGCACCGTTTAGAAGCATGCCATACAAAAGCGCTTTTACTTCAACTACATTCCAAGGCAAAGGACTATTGTCGATGAGTTTCTCTTCCCAACACCTGTCACAGAGTAGTCACTGTCATGCGGCAGCTGGTGTTATTGTATGTATCGAGCATGCGCCACGGTCGCGCTGGTCACGTGCGGCGCTGCGCGTGAGTCAGTCTGTGGTCATGCTGGCGAGGATGTTTGGTTCCTAGATGTGGTAGAGTGTTGTTGTGGTAGTCTTTGTTCTGAAGAGTTATAAGTATGAATTTACCTCAAAGTCATCAAAACAATGATCTTTGTTTAAAACAATTATGTCAAGAATATTTCATTAAAATGCTGTAGTTTATTACTTTTTATCCTGCAGGGTAGTTGCGTAACACAGTAACAGAAGGAAGACTTTCATTTTGACTGTTCAACAACATTCATTGCGTTATTTAAGTGATTGAGCAGGCTAATTTTTCGAACATATGAAATTGCGGTGTTGTATTTATGAGTCGTTTAAGGGGTGATTTTAAACGAAATTCATCCTTCTATATTGATCGATAGATATGACTAGACGATAGGACCACTGAGGCATCCCTAATGCCTAGGATACGTGGAGGCTCCAACAGCATCCTGAAGGTTATTGTGGAGAGGCCAGACTGCCCTTTTCTGATGCACTGGTCCCGTAGGCGTAGCTGCGGGCCCGGTGCTGAGGAAAGATATTTAAATTAAATTAGTAAAAGGTGTGAAAATTAGATTAAATTGTATTGTTATTTTAATTATTTTAATTTGGTTTTATTAATTGATTGTTAGTGTTTAATTTATTTATTAATTGAAATGTTCGGTATTTTTAGTATTCTTGTGTGTGTGTGTAATTTTGTCTTTTAATTTAATGTAATGTTATGGACTTTGTCTGAAAATAAATTTATTATTATTATTATTATTACTGAGGTTTGAGCACGGGCCACAAATGGCTAATAAAGGATTTTGTAAGTAGAAGACATCTTACACCATAAAAGTCTTGGGTAAAGTTCTATTGCATAGTAATCCGAAGTAAACCGAACTCATCTTGCTTAAAACTTCACGGAAAAACAGATACTTACTTCTGCTTCAATAAATTATAGCTGTAACAGGAGGCGCAGTAAATAAATAAATCATTTTAAAAAAACCGGCCAAGTGCGAGTCGGACTCGCGCACGAAGGGTTCCGTACCATTATCTATAAAAATAAATCATGAGTTGATTGTATGAAAGGTAAATTGCGTTTTACGATTTATGACGTATTATAAAAAAATACTTACTAGATCTCGTTCAAACCAATTTTCAGTGGAAGTTTACATTGTAATGTACATCATATATTTTTTTTAGTTTTATCATTCTCTTATTTTAGAAGTTACAGGGGGGACGGGTGGTAAAATGTGTCCCCATTTTACCACTTTGGAAGGGTCTCTCGCGCAAACTATTCAGTTTAGAAAAAAATGATATTAAAAACCTCAATATCATTTTTGAAGACCTATCCATAGATAGATACTATGGGTTTGATGAAAAAAATTTTTTGAGTTTCAGTTCTAAGTAATATTGGAACCCCCAAAATTTATTGTTTTTTTTTTTTCTATTTTTGTGTGAAAATCTTAATGCGGTTCACAGAATACATCTACTTACCAAGTTTCAAAAGTATAGCTCTTATAGTTTCGGAAAAAGTGGCTGTGACATACGGACGGATAGACAGACATGACGAATCTATAAGGGTTCCGTTTTTTACCATTTGGCAACGGAACCCTAAAAACAAACATTTGGCGCAAGCTTTTAATCACCCTGCCATTTAGTTTGTAGCCAACCTACAGAATAAACTTCAAATACTTTATCAATGTGAGGTGGCGTATCCAGTTGTCCTCGACATCTCCGTATGGGAAACAATTTAATGCTAATACTGCGCTACTGTACTTACGTCGCGTGGCGCTCGCGCAGATCGTTAACTTATGACCGTGCTTGTGAGTGTGACTCACGCGCATCGTGATTCACTTAACTTCACTTTTTAGGGTCAGCAGAAGTATAGGACCCGCCGATGTTTAGTCTTACTGAACATTAAGTAAATTATATAAGGGAGGGGGTATAATTTACATAAGATAACATCCCGCCTCTGGGGAGTACAGTAGGGCTAGGCAGACATTTCGTCAGTGATGTTTAAGTTCCATGTATCAGGGGGCGAGACTGTTACCATCATCCAGGCACAAATCCAGACTCCGGGCTGCTACTGAGACATTCCTAATGACACTTGTCCCAAACTGGGAATCGAACCCAGGACCTCATGCTGAACAGTAGCGCGTGCGACCAGTAAGTCACCGAGGACCATTTAAACCCCATAATTAGTGACGTAAAAATGCTAGAACAACAGAAATTACAACATGGAACAATTATTGAAGAGCAGTTATAGCGCAGTAATAACAGAACCCAGAATTACGTTGAATGTAGGTCGTGAGTTCGACTCCAGGCAATTAAAGTTTATACCTATGAGTATGTAAAAAATGCGTTGCGTGTCGCAGTGTGTACGACACGACGCCGACGCCTTAGGCTATGTTGGGGTAATTTCGACTCTAAGATAAGACCGTAGAACGTATCTTGCGCGCCATTTTATGCGCAGAAGAATAGTAGTAGTTGTCAGCATTAAAAGTGATGCCAAATTAATCGGGAATTTCACTAGTCCACTGCTGGACACAGGCTCTTCCCAGCGCTGCCACTTCGACCGGTTCTGTGCTTCCCGCATCTAGCGGGTTTCTGCGGCCGTCACTAGGTCATCGGACCAGTACGCCGTCGCCACTCCAGAACCTTTCTTCCCCAGCGGATCTGCGAGCAATATGCTGTACCCACTGCCACATAACTTTAGCAATTTTTCGCACTATGTCGGTTGCCTTGGTTTTCCTGCGGATCTCTTCATTTCTGATTTGATTACGCAGGAAAACTCCAAGCATGGCCCTCTCCATTGCCCTTCGGGTGACTTTAAGCCTTCTAATAAGGCCCATTGTGAGCAACCACGTTTTAGTGCCATAGGTCTTCACTGGTAAAACGCACTGGTCAAAGACTTTCGTTTTGAGACACTGCGGTATGCGGGACGAGAAGATATTGTGTAGCTTCCCGAACGCTGCCCAGCCACACTTCATCTAACCCACGTCATCATCATCATCTGCCTGCCTTTTCCCAACTATGTTGGGTCTGATTCCAGTCTAACTGGATGCAGCTGAATACCAGTGTTTTACATGGAGCGACGGCCTAACTGACCTCCACAACCCAGTGACTGGGTAATACGAACGTTTTGGTAAGACTGTACTTCATTTAACCCACCTATTTTCTTAAATACTTGCTCTCCACCATAAAAAATGCTCTTCATCTTTAAGTCAGTAACTCGTCAATAGACAGTACAGAATGCACACTTTAACATTATGCACAAAAACGACTAAACATTAATTCTTGGCCAAAATCGAACTTGTAGCACCAAGTTCAATCGTTCAACCACTGCCAGCACCACTAACCGTCACAATGTACACAGATAATATTCGAGTACCACACTAACTAAACGAACTGACGTTTCTACTTATCGTCGCGCGTCGCCCTCATCCCGGACTGATCCCAACACAATATCTGAAACAATAATGTAAGCTTGTGTTTGTTTACGGCGCCATATTGTTTCACTACATTGAATATCATCGTTGTTTGTGAAGAAACGAGTACACCAGTATCATCTAGAATGAGATTCGTGATCGTTGTTCAATTGTTGTCACAGAATGAATGAATCTGTGTGAACATTGCTTGAAGGTGGCTAACAGCAGCAAGCTATGCTACGCAGTGTGTTTTTTTTAATGGCATTTTGGCAAGTCTGGCCAAGCAGCTGACTACCTCGTAGGTTGACTTCTAGGACATCGTGGGGGGAGTTTTACACCTCACTCCCCCGTGGGACTTGTGGTGGTCCGCAAAGGCCGGCCGGCACCAGCCGGAGATCGTGGAAGGCCCACAAGTTCCCATGATCCCCGGTCCAAGTGTGGGAAGGGAACACTGGGGTAGTTTTTAGTCAGTAAGAGTCTGACAGACCTCTCCGCCCCCCAAGGCGGAGGACATCCATGAGGATTTCCCACAAAGGAACAAAAAAAAAAGAGGTTGTCGGCTGCTTAGCCAGGCCTGTGTGTGCCTCAATAACTTAAGGCCTCCAACCAGGACTAAACGAGTTAAAAACTAAGCGACTACACGCTAAGGGCACCCCTTGTGGGGTGTGGACCTCGGCTTATTAGGGCGTCGCTGGGGGAGGGCACCATGAGACGGGCTGGCTCGGATTATGCTACGCTGTGCTGTGCGGTGCTCTATTTATGTTATCCGTTCGAGGAAACAATGCTCTACGTTACCATGGCAACACTTTATTTAATACACAACAATAAATGCGTTCTCGCTGTTCACCGCGTCTCCCCGCACTTCGTTTTACGTCTATCTCGCTTGGACATGTCACATTATCATGCTGACTCGCGCATCACAGCGCAGCGTAGCATGATGTTGATTGGTCACCCTTAACACATTTAACTCATGAGAGGCATGTAACACGGTACATTATAGTTTATAATATAAACTAGTGTCACTGACACAGATATCTGGTACAGACGCCAGCACACTAAGCTGCTAGAATCTGTCAAATGTCTTTAAGAGATTTTCAACTTTAGCGCTAAAGCATTAGGTTCAAGGTTGATTGGGAAAATTTGACAGTTTTGGGTAGCTTGATGTGTTGGCGTCTATATAAATACGTCACGCTTGCACGCATTTATCGTAATATATCATCGGCGTACTTGCCTGTCGGTCTTTCATAAACTGTACTTCGGAGAGTGTGCGCAAGAGCTCCACGTCCTGATCCCACCATCGCCCTTATACTACCGGACTACCAGACTGCAGGGTCCATCCACACTTGGTTGATATCCCAACCAGTTCTACTCAGCGCTTCTACTCCATATTTATTATGTGCGCAGCCAAAGTGTGGAACTCTCTGCCAGCGTCTGTGTACCTTGCCACATTTAATATGAGGTCTACAATGTAACGAGCGTGCCCAGACTATTCTCTGGGCATGCTTTTCTTTTAACCATCGCTTTCCATCTGTGGCTGTCACCCTCTGCCCCCGTCCCCCACTGTAGCCGTTACACTCTGCGTCCGTCATCGTCTGTGGCCGTAACATTCTGCGCCTGGTACCATCTGTGGCCGTCAACATAACAGCCGCAGTACCTCTTGAGAGGCCCGAGCGGAACACAGCGCGCTATCATTTTGTGCCTGTGGCTGTTCAGGCGATAGACTGATGCCCTATGGGGTAATTGAGTAACACATTTTCACTGGCTTTCATTTTGACAGTTCAACAACATTCATTGCGTTATTTGCGTTGTTATACAGACAATTTTTTCGAACATATGAAGCAATGGATTAGCAATATTATACTTAAAAATGATTCAGATTGTCATTGTAGCGCAATTAGGGTGGGGCGAAATGTAAGTGGACCATTTCGTTCCCATTAACAATGAGTTGCCCTGCTACAGTTGAGCTTAGAATAACAATAATTGTTATTTATAAGCCCTACAACTGGGATTCAATTTGGTAATCGAATCGGGTAAAATAGCAAGAAGAAATGCGAATTTAAATCAAAAGTGTGAAAACCTGTATTGCAATTGTCTTTGCTCAGCATGGCGCTCTTTATAAAACCGCAAAAGGAGCTTACCTACATAATCATACAGGCATATTGTTTTCCTGTACACGTAATAAAGCGGTGGTGAACCAGTAATAATAGTTATCTCCGAAGGGTTAGATAGAGGTGAACCTAAATTAACCCCCATATTTCGCCCAGTTATGTCGCGTTATGTTTTAGCCCAGTGCAAAAGGGGGTGAGCCTATTGGTAGCGACCGGGCACCAATCTAGACTCCGGGTTATTCCGTTTACCTAATGGACAGATAATTCAATAAGTTAAGGCAGTTTATATATTCATTTTATTACGCATTTTAAAGTTAACTTTTATTGGAATATGTAGGTTCTATTCTAAGACAGCTGTCAAAATACGGTTAACCTAATGGACAGGGTATATTACAGGGTGGATTTTTTGGTGCAATGGAAACATATGTCTGAGTATTCACAGAATTTACAGGCTTAGGATGGATTCTTAGACTTGCCAAATGTGAAACGATAGGCTCAAACCCAGACTCCGAGCTGCTACTGAGAAATTCTTAACATGTTTAATGCCGGCAGCCGTCCTGGAGGGCTCACTCAAGTCGCATATGGGATGCCGGGAGCCCTCGCGGGGGCTCGTTATAAATATAGGTTTTTCTTAGCCAATACGGCATTAAACACTATAAAAATGAAATGAATGAGGCGTACACTAATAAATTTTGTTAAAATATACAACTATATTTTAACAAAATTTATTAGTGTACGCCTCGGTTTTCAAATCAAAGATATTAAAAAAAAAGGGTTCACGAAGCACAATCAATTCCAGGGGTGGAAAACCATTTTCACGGTTACAAATATATATTTTTTTTTTTTGAGATTATAAAACATGAGTTTAACAAAATGTGTTATTTTTTGTCAAGTTTTGCTAGGGTAAACTTTGAATCTGCAAAATTTTTAGTTTTTATCAACTGCTATAATATATCAGCGAGCCCTGCTAAATTCCACGAAGCCTGTCTTGATAATACATGCAAAGCAAGTAGCGTGCCGATCGCGGTGTCGATCATTAATGTCTGATTCATAGTCATGACTCACAATAGGACATTACTATGTACTTCTCGTATTATGTTCCAATAAACACTACACATGACATTGATGACATACCTACACTTTATACCGCCGTCGTCATACAGTACAGTACGGTGGTGAAGTGTATCTATTTAATAGAAACAGCCCGGCCGTGTCGAGAGAATGCTTTTCTGAGGGTTTACTTTCTAAGCAGGAAGTCCGTAGTTCCGGCAGAAGTTACGGGCGTTTTTTTACTCCGTTCACCTATGGACATAAGATTAGTTTGGAGCCCCAACTAAGCATGAGTCCCAATGACTGTTTACCTGTTCGAAAAAGTTACTTAATCGGTTTAGGGTTCATTTCGAAGTATCGAAGTACTTTCAGGTGGGCTCGTATCTTTGTTGACGGACTTAGAGAGTAGACCCTCTGACACGTGTCAGTGTGACAATTCTAGTAGCTAATAAAGATCAAACTCGCAAAACATGTATTCGTTTGTATGAAACTGACAGGTGTCAAGAATGCATTCCTCGTCGGCCGCACTTTAATTATGTAAACATTATCTCATGCACATCAGTAGTGAGGTAGCTGTCACTAATGTCATCTGTCAGTTCAACATGAATTTTCATAAAATTCATGCGGGAAACGGTGAAAAGTGAAGCGGTGCCTGCACGAGAGGCTTGGTGTGGTGATGAGTTTGCGCATTATCCATATTGCTCGATCCACAATCGTTCACCGCGAGCGCGCAAAACAGCTGAAGCGCCTTTGAGTATTGGCAAATAAATGACAGCGCTCCAATTGGCAGCTCCACCGCGTGCGCTCGGTTCACGCGTGGCACGTCCACACCGACCGCGCACTGGATCGTCCGGTGTGGACGTTGGGCTTCTTAAATTAACCTACACTATTAACGTGTGTCGATACTCTTGCACCATCCCATCGTCCTGGCTCAGCGTGTTGTGCTGGTGCTGCTGCTGTGGCTGGGGAAAACCACAAGCTGCGTAAGTATAATAACCTTATTGGCAACTATATTTTCGAGCCGTTCGGGTTGGACCGTATGGGTTGAATCCCTCAGGCCGTGGGGTCCGAGAGCTCATGGTCTCTTTAAGGAAATCTCAAAACGGCTGGTTAACACTGCTGGCCGGCTTTTACCTTGGCCAACCACTGCCATACAACGTGGTAATGCCGCCAGTCTCTTGGGTACACTACCAGTCGACAGCGATGCGGATGAATTTTTCGACGCTATATTTTAGTTTGTGGTTAGTTTTAGTTAAGTTAAGATATAATTTTATTATTTCTATTAATTCATTAGAGATTGGTTTTAATTACGTACAAATATTTGTATGGCCTACAAGTAGTTGTTCCGGGTCTGGCTGTTTGTGTATGTGAGTTAAAATGTTTGTAAACGCAGCCACGACACAGGAGAAATTTCTAGTGTGGGGCGACGTTATTATAAAAACAAAAAATTATATAATAAAAATTATAATATAATTTTAATTATATTATAATTTTTATTAAACTAAATAAGTAAAAACCCTACTATAGTTCTTCTTCTTCTCCGTGTCGCTGCACGACTGTATTATAAATCTTGTTATCCCAAAATTAAGCCACTCCACGGCGTTGTCTGTGGCAGCTCAGAGGTCACTTTGACTGCATGGTTCGGGACACAGAGGGCAGGATAGGAGGTGGAGCATAGTATGTGACATAGCTCCACAATCACACCCTACTGCCGTTCCGTCAAGGTAGCCCCACTTTATCAGGTTGGACTTACATCTTCCCACTTGTGACGGCTCAGACGGTGTCGGTTCAGAGACTTCCAAGTGGAGCATGGAAGGGGGTGCAAGAAAGGAGCTTCCCCGAGTGATGTTAGAAATCGGTACCCAATCGCAAAACGTAACGCACAGTCGAGGTGAATAATCCTTTCACCACGATGGCACGAACCTGGTATACTTATTCATATTCAAAGGTGTGTGTGTTAAAATTTTGGTAGGTTCCTGAAGCGGGCTTAGCAGTGGAATGCTATAGGCTATGTGTGGGGATGATGATGAATGGTACGTTGTGGTCAGTTTTGTTGAGTCAATTTAGATGTTTAATATGTCATAATATTAATATTAGTCACTAGTGCCTCACAATGGCGAAGGAAAACATTGCCTTTTTGCATAAGGAAACTTGGACATAGCCTGTTTAGCACAAACCTCTGATACATACGTACTTACGTCACATTATTAATATAGTAACGTATTCTTCAAACTAACCTACGTAAAAATTTAAACTATTACGTCATTAAAGGTGCGTGCTACCAATTCAGAATTACATGTCATATACGCGTACCTATACGGTAGAAAAAATTCCGAATTGGTAGCACGCACCTTAAGGAAATGAATTGATGTATTTTTTTCCTATACGTAACGTATTTTTAAACTGTGCACGATTGAAGACCACAGGTACAGACACCAGCACACCAAGCTACTACAATCTGTCTTTCTTTACTAGATTTTCAAATTTATTGCTAAAGTATTAAGGTTCAAGATTGATTGGGAAAATTTGACCGTTTCGGGTTGCTTGATGTGCTGGCGTCTTACCAAAGCCACTCGAAAAACGTCAATCAATCGATTGGTGCTTCTGTAAACAGTCGTTCGACGTCTCTTTGTTTGTCGACGACATCACCCGAAGTTAGCCGGTGGGCGATTATTTACCGAGACTATTTTCTCTCGCGCACTTTTTAGCGCCGAGTGTACAAAATTTATAGTGCGCTTTTTTGACGCGCTCTGTTGGATTATCAATGCTCGGCTCAATATAAAAATCGCCCGACCTTAAGAAGGCTTTGTTTATTGAGTGTGGCAACATCGTAAGTTCCAATTAAAGTCATATGGAGTTGTTCCTGCTAAGAATTCAATGTTAGTTTCCTTTTATTTACAAAATTTGCCTTTTTTTGATACTATTTCAAGCAAACATATTACTAAGCATATGTATGCTTAGTATTTATTTATTTAGAGGGGCTCGTGGCTAAGTAATAACAGCTGAACAGGTCGATCGATCAGGTTAGGCTACGCTCGCCGCGTATGAGTGACCATCTTTACATACCGAGTCCCGTCGGTGCCTCGGAAAGCACGTTAAGCTGTTGGTACCAACCGTCATTCGTGGATCTTTGACAATCGTTTCGGGTCATCAGAAGCCCGAAAGTCTGACAACCAGACTTTCCAAAAGATAGTGGATGTGTTACCCAGTAACTAGGTTGTTGATGTCAGATAAGCAATTGCTCTATGTAAAATCCTGGTATTCATTTGCATCCGGTTAGACTGGTAAACAACCCCAGAAATAGTCAGAAAAGGGCTAAGCAGATGTTAACAGGTCAATGACTGACTTACATGTAAAGCGACACGTACTTAGTGACATACACACGTCGGCACTCCTATGACACAGAGTACCCACGTGTATGTTAACGTCATGGAAGATACGCTCCATCGTCAGTCCCATGGTATGACGTAGGAGGAATAGTATAGAACACAAGGAAGGAGGAAGGTTACAGTTTGCTAATAAACACCATAGCACGTATGTGATGATGGTTGTTTACTAACTGGGAGGCTGTGACTCAATCACATCTGCCTTAGAATTTACCTCAAAATGATGAAATTTTATTTCACATAAACCTTACAAGGGCATACTTATGTAACGTCAGAAGCTAGGTGCACGGTTCCCATTATTTTTATTAATCATTTCAGGATAAATAAACATTCTATACATTGTGAGTAAATAATATTAAATGATTAATTATTTAGTTATTCATCATCTCATCATCACTCTCCTGTCATTTTCCCGATTTATTTGTGGTCGGCGCAACATGTTACAGCTATGTGACCAGAACCCAGCAATGCATAAATATGTAAGCTGTCACGCCCTTTATGCCTGGAGGCTTTTATTTAGGTAGTATGTTTTTATTTTAATTCTAATTAATTATTTTTTAGCTTGAGTACGTACAGTTTTTATTATATTTGTTGGTATATTGGCGTGGCTAGCTGACATATGGCAAATAATTTAAGTTTCTTGTAATGTTAATAAAATTTCTGAACATAGGTTCCTAGTATTGTATACATGCAACTATATTCTAACTGAACAGACAGCTGTGCTGCTGGGGAGTTTGTTGCGCCACTTCTTCTTCCCAGCGATAGCACTAGGAAGTGGTGAAGGGCGGGCGTTTTTGGGGGACTGTTTCTTGTAATTTTGACGTTCGAAAAGTGCTGATTCTCAGCATAATTTGAATAAATGACTTTTGATTTTGATGTATTTTTCTTCCATACTTCTCTATAAGTCGTCATCTCGGTAGTCCAACCAAATCATCATTCACACATTCCATCCATCGATTCTTTGGTCTTCCCCTACTCTGATAGCCATCGACATTCATATTCAAAACTTTCCTCACGATATTTTCCTCATTCCTCTGTATCACACGCCCATACCATGACAACCGAATTCCTTTTCAGTTACCGGTGCCACTTTCAGACTTCCTCTTATGTACTCATTTCTTATTCTATCCCTCCGTAGTGTACCACCACTCATCCCTCTTAGCATTCTCTACTCAGCTGCATGCAATTGCCTTTCATGCAACCCTTGTGTGGCCCAACATTCTGATCCATACAGGACCGCAGGTCTGTATTTATAATTGCTCAGCTTTGGCTCTGGGATGACAATCTTCTCTCCGATGTATGTGGTTGGTATTGTAGATGACCAGAATCAGAACTATTTATTTCCAAGAATAGGAAGTAAATAAAGGTTTCTGGTATTACACGATACCTGAAGCAGTGGTGGCCCATTGGTAACAGTTGTGACTTACGAGTTGTAGTTCATAGGTTCGATAACTGTGAAATGATTTGGTCAGATCATAATTATGAAGACCATGTAGATCAATGTCTGACATGATCTTTGAGGAAAGAACCACACAGATTGAGAGGACCTGATCAGTTCGTGCACGCATTTGTCAGAAATCGTGCAGCTCAACTCATAACTTAAGGAACTCAACGATTCGACGAACAATACCATCGAAAGGACAAATGGGTAGGCCACATAAATTACTCAAACTTCCAGATCATGACAAAAACTAACAGAACAGAGAGAACAATAAAAACAAAAAATATAAAATAAAATGACCCATATACGAGTACTCGTAGTTCGAACTCAGACAGGCGCTTTACTGTGTGTAAATTATTTCCCGGTCGCGAATCATATTTAGATCGACATGCAAATTGACACTGACCGGCAAATTGCAAAAAACGTAAGAACATTAATTAAATTTTGCGGGATTCCCTGGGTCTTCCCCCCTATCAAAATGGTTTACATAAACCAAAATGGAACGTAGACCATTTTGTTACGCAAAGTACCTACAATTTGTGTAGTTACACTACAGGTGACACCTTGTTTACTTGTGAATTTCCCTCCTGTGACAATCAGTTGGGGAAAATTATTAAATTCGTCATATCCATTGTTTTCATGGCAATAATTCATTTATTATTGTAAATAAGGAAAGATTTCTTAATGCCAGGGGAATTTGGTTAGTTTAAAAAAAAAACACAACATTTTACATGTTTTGGTTAGTTGCAGGAAGGAAGAAAAAGTACGTAATTATGATATGAATCAGTCAATAAAAATATTATTATAATTAATTAGTTACGGAAGGAACATTTAGTAGGTCGACAGTATTCCGGAAAAAGGTAGGGAGCACTGAACTTGTACGCCAGGCGTTTTTTTTACATAGGCGTAGAGCCGGAGCCCTATTTCTGAATAAGGGTTCTAGGGAACATAAAGGGCTAAGGAAGGAACACGGGTGGGTTTTAGTCAGTAAGAGTCTGACACTCCCTTCTGCTCCACCCAGAGCGGGAGGAGTCATTTGAAGATTTCCCATCCTCAAAAAAAAAAAAAGGGTTCTAATCTGTGGTAAAATAGAAACTTTAGGATTCTTTTCTTGCGAAGGCGATCTACATGAATAGATCTATTCGCTGAAAAAATATTGAAGCTTCTAGAGTACAGTGGAGTCAAAAGGAAGACAGTAGTGTATAGTACACCCGTATTTCGCCATTTAAGTATTTTATAGGTCACAGTCAAAGTCAAATCATTTATTTCAAATAGGCACATTAAAGGCACTTATGAACGTCAAAATTAAAATTAAAATAAAATTGATTCTAGTCGCCCCTTCCAAAAGGTAGTTTTCGTATGGAGAAGAATGGGCAAGAAACTCCACCGTTACTCTTTTAAAATGTTTTACAATATTTTGCATACATTAATTATATAATTATAATTATGTGAAGACGATGCACCTAAAAATAAAATTACTATGCCACAATAGGTAAAAGAATTAAAATGATTTAATGAAACCATGACATATAAATTGACTATGTGATAGATACATGGTGCTCACATATTCACAAACATTCCAAAAGTGGACTATTTTCATAAATAAATAAGGAGTAATAAGTCCGGGTGTGACTTTTAAGTAATTACAGAATGTAAATCAATGTCAAAGAGAATAAAAAAAATAAATAAATTATACAATTACATTAGCAACCAGTTTGATTTTGTCTAGACTCTAGACAAAATCAAACTGGTAGGTTTCATGTAAAAGGAGGTCTCAAATTCAGGCTCCAAACTACGCCCGGCGGTTTTACCCCCATAAGTCTCTAATAAAATGTGATTATAAGGTGTCGCATAACAGGTAAGTATTATAAGACACAGCTCGGCAACTAGCCGCGGATATATTTCACGTATGTATTCTATATGAATTCAGCGCACACGCTTTGTCGACTAATGCAAGCCAGTTTTTACCCAGTGAGGACTACTAATAGCCACGTGTTAGCTTCCAGCGGTCGTCAGCTTCTTAAAAGGGGGATGCGCTACAGTAGCCCGGAATGGAAACAGCAATAAATAAATAAATATCCCTGGACATTTCACACAGCGCCATCTAGTCCCAAGCTAAGCAACCTAATGCTTGTGTTATGGTAACAAGATGGCTGATAAACTACTTATATACATTTTTTTTTGTAAATACATACATATTATAGATAGAAAAACACCCAGACTCGGAACAATACTCTTAAACTTCATAAAGCACCCTTAAGGTGTCCAACAGTCGTGGTTTGTGGTTAAGTTTGCGGTTTCATTCATGATTTTTGCACGTAATACAGATTACTTACATGCGTCACTGGCGCAGCTTTTAGTGCAATGACGCATTATTAGCTGAAATTATTAAATAATTTTAATATAGGTATACTGTTTGGTGCACCGCATTGATAACCACATCGAAGGAAAAATAACAACAATGACTTAAGTATTAGTTACAATCTACTGCCCGCAAGAATTAACTTGAGTCCCTTTTTTAACCTACGAAAAAAGCTCTCAAGGGGTTCTCATGTTTTTTTTTTATGTATGACCACGCACAACTTTTTATAGAGTATTCCGATTTTGATAATTCTTTTTTTATTGGAAAGGGTATACCACATAAGTTGGTCCCATATAAATTTGGAAAAAAAAATCCAACTCTAAGGGTGGGAAAATAGGGGTGATTTATTGTTCACTCACAGATTTGTATGCTGAGTTGTGTATTATTGCTCTACTCAGTGCCACATATGCCTGCCCTTTGGCAAACAATTAGTAGATTATAGTCACAAATAATCTATACTTATAATAAATCTGTAGAAGTGAAAATTCTGTACATTGAAAATATCAAAAAAATAAATGTTACTAGACCGACACCGAACCCAAAAATGTGATTAAAAATTTTTTTGTCTGTCTGTCTGTCGGTGTATGATGAAACTTGGTATAATTATTCTTTAATATTCTGGGCACCACACTGGGTACTTTTTATGCCGGAAAAGTATATACAATAAAAAACAAACTTAATTTTGCGGTTCGATCCCTAGACCCGATTACTGTTCCAACCGCAAATAATAAGTTTGTCGTAGGTTACGTCACCCGCAATGCACAGCTATTAATAATAAGTATGTCAAGTTGTCGAAAATTTACCACTGACGGGACAAAAAGGGGTAATTCAGTTTTTAAGGGGAGGATCTGAACTTGAAACTGTATGTTACATTTTCACGCCTAAACCACTGAACTTCTGATTTGGCATAGAGATAGATGGCATCCTGGGGAAGCACATATATTTTATCCTGTTAGCACGTTCCCGTGGGATAATTTCCGACATCCACGCGGGCGAAGCCGCGGGCAGAAGCTAGTTATGAAATAAAAACATTTTAACAAAAAAATTAAACCGCCGAAAAAACTGAAAAGCAAAAAATAATAAACTAACTACGTTCCTATACTAATGTAAGTATACCTAAATAATTTTGAGGCGGCGCCGTTTAAAAAGGCAATTTAGTGATTTTTGTTTATTGATTGTTTGGCGCCGACTCAAAATTACTTAGGTACACTTACAGGTTACATTAGTAGTTTAAGAACTTAGTTATTAAGGGTAAATAAAAAAGGTTTATTATTTTTTGCTTTTCAGTTTCTTCGGCGGATTAATTTTTATGTTAAAAAGTTTAAAAAAAATCTTATCGACAGAGAAGAGGCCTGTGTCCCAGCTGTGGGAACATTAGAGACTGGTTACACTTGGACACTTGCCCACTCCCGCGGGGTTTTGCGTAACACTACAGTAACAATGGCTGTCAATTTGACAGTTCAACAACATTCATTGCGTTACTTACGTAGTTCAGCGAACATTATGTAGCAATGGACTAGCAATATCCTTCAAAATTATTCATATTGTAATTGATAGTGTATTACGCATTATGGGTGCCAATATGTGTATCTGTCCGTACAAAAAAATAAATTTGACATTCATTTTCACGAATCTACTTACGGAGGGGGCATATCTTCGTTGACGGACACGAGTCAAAGTCAAATAATTTATTTCAAACTAGCTTCTGCCCGCGGCTTCGCCCGCGTGGAGGTCGGAAATTTACCCACGGGAACGTGCTAACAGGATAAAATGTATGTGCTTCCCCAGAATGCCATCTATGTCGCGGGCCCTTTGTGGCTAATTACAATAGAAAACCAATTGTGTCTCATTATTGGTGATTAAGAGGGTACCTATATGATATCTTCACCTAAGTACCTAACTAATTTAAAAAAAAACTCAATAACAGAAAATTAAATACCTACCTACCTAAATAAACCTATTTCTGATGATAACTAATCTAAACTCAATAAATAAGCAAAATCCCTAAAAACTAATATCTATACGAATGACTAAACCTACCTAACAGTATTATAAAATAACCTACGGTCACTACGTACACTATCAAATATACTACCTATACTTTAAAATTAAAATCTATACCTACGACTCATATAAAAATAAACCTAAATAACTCTAAAAACTAAAAGGAATAAAAATGAACTCCACTGCGGGTGACCCAACCTACGACAAACTTAGTATTTGCGGTTGGTACAGTACAGACAGTGGTAGTCGGGTATAGGGATCGAACCGCAAAATTAAGTTTGTTTTTTATTGTATATACTTTTCCGGGATAAAAAGTACCCAGTGTGGTGCCCAGGATATTAAAGAATAATTATACCAAGTTTCATCGTAATCGAACCGGTAGTTTTTGCGTGATGCCTGAACAAACAGACAGACAGACAGACAGACAAAAAAATTTTTAATCACATTTTTGGGTTCGGTGTCGGTCAAGTAACACCCCCTGCCATTTATTTTTTGGATATTTTCAATGTACAGAATTTTCACTTCTACAGATTTATTATAAGTATAGATATAGATATAGAAGATAGGCACATGAAAGGCACTTTCGAACATCAAGAGTGTACACCCCCAGGGCCGGCTCGCTAGTAGCTATTAAGATAGTTTCCCACAGTGCTGATGATTCACAAATGTCAGGTGTCAAACGTTTAATAAGGATAATAACAAAGACATTGAGTGCACTTACTTTTGTATGTGTGGCTGTTATCTCGATGATTCGGTCAGCGTTCATAATTACCGGTCCTTATGGTTTTTAAACAGGAACCAAATTATTTTCTACTTCTTCTGCTTCGTGTCTCTGGCACGACTGTATTTCAGATCTTGTCGGCCCAAAAGTTCGTCGTCGGTGGCAGGGGCATAGGTCACTTTGACTGCATGTTTTGGGACACAAAGGGCAGGTTAGGAGGTGGACCGCATCCACACCCTGCTGCCGTTCCATCGAGGAAGCCCCACTTTACCAGGTTGGAGTTAAATTTTCCAACTAGTTTCCGGAGACGGTTCAGGTACTTCCAAGTGGATCACGAACGGATTTTCTACTATACATGAATGATACACAATAAGTTGAAATATTTAGTTTTTACACAGTACAGTTTTCAGTGAATGTTATAATCATGCTGCATGCTGAATTTACTATGTTTTTATTATTTCTTTCCTCTTTACTGCTTTAAATAAAGTGTTAATGTCTTATTGAGCGCATTGTGAACTGTATTAATAATTGTTTATTGTTTAATTATTATTTTTATATTATTTTTCTTTTATAAATTTGTACGCCCATGAGGAACAGCACGAACTCACTGTATATTGTAAGACCTATATTGTAACCTGTGTATCTATATCTATACTTATAATAAATCTGTAGAAGTGAAAATTCTGTACATTGAAAATATCAAAAAAATAAATGGCAGGGGGTGTTACTTGACCGACACCGAACCCAAAAATGTGATTAAAAATGTTTTTGTCTGTCTGTCTGTCTGTTTGTTCAGGCATCACGCAAAAACTACCGGTTCGATTACGATGAAACTTGGTATAATTATTCTTTAATATCCTGGGCACCACACTGGGTGCTTTTTATCCCGGAAAAGTATATACAATAAAAAACAAACTTAATTTTGCGGTTCGATCCCTATACCCGATTACCACTGTCTGTACTGTACCAACCGCAAATAATAAGTTTGTCGTAGGTTGGGTCACCCGCAGTGGAGTTCATTTTTATTCCTTTTAGTTTTTAGAGTTATTTAGGTTTATTTTTATATGAGTCGTAGGTATAGATTTTAATTTTAAAGTATAGGTAGTATATTTGATAGTGTACGTAGTGACCGTAGGTTATTTTATAATACTGTTAGGTAGGTTTAGTCATTCGTATAGATATTAGTTTTTAGGGATTTTGCTTATTTATTGAGTTTAGATTAGTTATCATCAGAAATAGGTTTATTTAGGTAGGTAGGTATTTAATTTTCTGTTATTGAGTTTTTTTTTTAATTAGTTAGGTACTTAAGTAAAGATATCATATAGGTACCCTCTTAATCACCACTAATGAGACACAATTGGTTTTCTATTGTAATTAGCCACAAAGGGCACGCGACATAGATGGCATTCTGGGGAAGCACATACATTTTATCCTGTTAGCACGTTCCCGTGGGTAAATTTCCGACATCAACGCGGGCGAAGCCGCGGGCAGAAGCTAGTTACAAATAAATTGTTTGATTTGATTTGATGCTTTTTTCAAAATTAGTTTAACAGTGTTCCAGTTAAATGAGTATCGTTGAGGTTACAGGGACATAACATAAGAGAACATAATCATTACTTGGCCAGTCATAACTTTAGCTCTAGGAAACGGATGCTTACTTGTGTTAGGCACGTCACAATACCTGTGCCAATATCGTATTAAAATTAAGCAACAATAGGCTTTTTTTCCTACTGCGCAGGTTCTGCCACGAATACCCACCTAAACCTAGTAACTACGTAACGTATCTGTCCCTAAATCTACGTAACTACCTAACGTCATGAACATTTAATTTACCCATTAAATGATCTATTTAAAATACATAAATGTTTTCTTTTTTTCATTTTTTTTCCCCGAATCCATTATGGTGTTGTGGGTAAAGGTCTGGGTATTTTAAATTAAAACCTGTTTGGTATGTTAATCTGTAACATACCTGCGTACATACTGACATACGTGCAAATAAATACGAATAAAATGAGGAAATACTGCTACAGTCAGGATTCTCACGCTTTGCGGCATAACACCGCCTTTTGTGCGAAGGTCGGTTAAATTGTACAAGTTTACTATGTGTTACATTCATTTACTCGAATGATAGATAGTCATTTTGAGCAATTATTTCTAAGCTGGGCTGTTTTTATGTAGCATGACTTGCATTGCTTGTATGCAAATGTGAAAAGGTTATAATATTGTTACGTCAATAATATTGTTGTGGTTTTTGTTTGTATTTTATTTAATCATTTATGTTGACACATACCACAGAACAGATAAATATCTGTTCTGTGACACATACATACAGACAAGGAGAAAATAACAGAAAAATACGTACCAAGATGATGCTTATTTCTAACGACGCCGACGAATCTCTTTCGGCGTACCTGCGATAGGAGAGTACATAAAATGAGATGTAGTCAGCGTGTGTAAGAGCAGAAGAGAAAATTAAATACATAAAATAAAATAAAACAATTCACTTATATAAAAAAAAAACATAGTATAAAATGAGAATACATATACTCACTCAGGTACATATATCGCATCGCCTTTTTTACAACCCTGGCTGGGCTGCGTCGTTGGTCTAGTGGTCGCATACGCTACTTCTAAGTATGAGGTCCTGGGTTTGATTTCTGGGTCGTGTAAAGTGTTTTTGGTCTCCCTCTCTCTTCTCTTTCCATCTATCAACATTGTATGATAATAATTCTCATAGTCACAAGCGTTCCAACATCGTTTACTAATAAAACCTTTTTAGCGAAATCTACGTCGTCTTTCGTAATAGACTTTCTATAAGAATAGGTCATCATAATTCTCCTGCACTTATCTCAGTTAGTAAGCGCACCCACGATACAGGAGCAATTCCTAGTGTGAGGCAAAGTTAAGAAAAAAAAATATTTGGGGTCGGCGCAATATTTCTTTCTCTTCCATACTTCTCTATTAGTCGTCATCTCGATAGTCAGCCCCTTTCTTACCATATCATCATTCACACAGTCCATCCATCGTTGCTTTGGTCTTCCCATACTCCATTGACATAATATACTCAAAACTTTCCTTATTCCTCCGTATCACATGCCCATATCATGACAGCCGATTTCCCCACAGCTTTTCAGTTACCGGTACTACTTTCAGACTTCCTCTTATGAACTCATTTCTTATTCATGGATATACTAAAAAGCTGGTGATATTGGGACGAAAACGCGCTCAAGGCTGAACACCGGCAAGATGGTCAGACGCGATCAAGAAGGCTGTTCGAGTCAGCATGTACCAAGCGGTACACACTGCAGAAGATCGCAATACTTGGAGACGCTTCGTAGGTATGTGGACGCCTGTGTGACGCTTTCTAGGATTAATGGTTGAACATACGTGATAAACCGTGGTTTAATTAATTCCTCCCGGTATCCTGAAGCTCGTATGTGAAGCTTCAAAATTGGTGAAGGTTGTCTCAAACACCAAACAGGCTAAAGTTTCTACAGTACCTAGCGTCCTGGTGTCTGCTCACCAACTGTGATGAGCAATGGTTTACGAAGTAATAAGAACCTACTGTAGTGTCCGGTAAGTACCTAGGTATGGACGGTAGGACGGGAAAATGACAATTTTACTGTAATTTTCCCGTCCTACCGTCATACTGCCATTTATATAGGTACATGTTCAGCAATAAGTATTTCAAGGGAATAACTGTGGGTTCTGGAGGTCAAATAAGCAGTCGCACCATGTTAAATACTGGTATTTAGCTGCATCCGGTAAAGAAAGAAAGAAAATACATTTATTTAGTAAGACAAATTCAAACTCAAAGCATAGCAATAAGACAAACTCAAACTACACAGACGCCAGCACATCAAACTACTACAATATGTCAAATTTCTTTAATAGATTTTCAACTTTATCGCTAAAGCATTAAGGTTCAAGGTTGATTGGGAAAATTTGACAGTTTCGGGTAGCTTGAACTGCTGGCGCCTGTACTATATATTTGTATGTTTGGAGTGAATAAATTAATTAATAAGTTCCTGATGGAAAAACCTTCTAGCCTTTTATAAAGAAATAGACTATTGTGTATCTTCTAAAGGGCATGTCTACAACATTCCTACGAGGCGCTCGTTATGAATGAATGAATGAGGATGGAAAGTAGTATTTATTACTCAAATGCCACAAAGTAGGTTCTAGTTGTGGTTCTAGTGGTAGTGGTGGCGGGTCTGGTGGTAGGTACGGTATTAAGGAAAATCAAGTTAAGGCCTTATAAGGTTTGCGGTGATGTGTCACCTGTGTCAATGTAATTCTTGTAAGCAAAATAATAGTACTGTATTATTTCTTTTATTTCATTAAATACATGTAAATTATATTTTTATTAAAAAAAAAAACATTTAAAAATATAAAAAAACTTTTTTGCAAAAAAAATCAACCGACTTCCAAAAACGACACTACAAAGTGCAAAATAACTTTAATTTCGGAAGTCGGTTCGGTTCACATTTTCGTTGTTTGCCACCGACTTCCGAAATTAAAGTTATTTTTATTTTTCACTTTGTAGTGACGTTTTTGGAAGTCGGTTGATTATTTTTGGAAAAACTTTTTATTTTTCACTTTAAGTTGTAATTTTTACCAGTACCTAATTTTGGTTTAAAAACCAAACTACTGAAATGATTAAATTTCTATGGGACCATTTGGGAAGTATGCCCTTTCTAACAAAAAAAAAAAAAGAATTTTTCAAATCGGTTGGCAAGCGACGGAGCTATGCGCGAACAAATATTAAAAAAAAAAAAATACAAACATTCGAATTGAGAACCTCCTCCTTTTTTAGAAGTCGGTTAAAAATAGCCCACCGGTTTCGGGAACAGGGCTCAATTTATCGATGGTCAGGGCTCCAAAGAGAGGAATCTCCTAACAATGCGAGCCGTGTCCAGAAGTGCCGCTTTCTGAATCAACCCCTTGATCCAGCTGCCCAACGAGAGCCTCCTCAGGTGTTGGTCGAGGCTCTTTGCTATTAACCCATCGACTGTCACGACTATTGGCACAATGATTTCTAAGTCCACATCCCACATGTCGACAACCTCGCGAGCCAAGTAACATTAAGTATTATGTTAGCTGAACATGATCCTAAGTTGGAAATTAGAGATTAATTTAACTATATTTTTGTATGTAGCAACCCGGAGTTTGATACCCACCGCCGCGCCGGTTGCAAGTAGGTACGTGACGTACACGTGATCTCTCTGAAGAACATCAAATACGTATTTTATGTCCTAGGGCGTCCCCTCTCGACGTTTCTACTCAAAACTGCTTTGTGTTATCACACCAGACAGGGAACTTCGGAAGAAACAAGGGGAGGCCTGTACTCAGCAGTGGGACACAATGTCAGCTATGAAAAAAAACAAAAAAATGTGTCACTATATTATCTTTTTTGGAACGGAGTTCTCTTACGGAGCTTGCGGTAGGAGTCAAATGGGAGAAACCGTCACGTAACGAGAAAACGTTATGCGAATCCATGCGACTATTATTAATTTTAAGAAAACTTACAGCTAATACATTTTATTATCTAGTACAATGTGTAAACGATGGACATGGATTACAAGCTTCCACTAACGATCAATGTGAGTAACATTAACAAATACGCAAAAACAGCGACGTTAGAGATACGCACATGAATTATGTCACGCTCAAAAAGAACCGACGCCAGCAGGTCAAGCTACCCGAAACTGTCAAATTTTCCCAATCAACCTTGAACCTTAATGATTTAGCGATAAAGTTGAAAATCTATTAAAGAAATTTGACACATTGTAGTAGCTTGATGTGCTGGCGTCTGTACAATAACAAAAGAAGAGAAAAGCACATGGTTTATACATCGAAGAAACAATTATTCAAACATTGCTTTACTTCTTTAACACTACTATTTTCATTTGTGTAATAGAAAGAGACAGAGCGAGAGAGAGAGATAGTTTACATGATTGTCGAGGGTGTTAAAGCCGATATTGTGGTCAAAAGGAAAATCCAAGATGGCTGCAAAAAATCAGGGATGTTGCGAATATTTGCATCCGCATCCGCTTAAGCGGAACATCCGCATCGGCATCAGCATCCGCATAAATCGATGCGGAGCTGAAGCGGATGCGGATGTGTATCAAGTCGCGATAAGAAAGAAAGGGGCGGGCCCGGCGAGTGGCGCGTGTCGACCGCGCGTGCTGATTGCCACTAAGAAAGCAATCATTTTGTTTTGGACTTCGGTGAATCGGTGACGGTGACGCGCCTCGCTATTGTTTGTGTTGTGACAAGATCTGACGCGCACGTCTGTTGTTTTGTCGTAAATAGTCAATCACAAGTTTATTACTTTTTTATTATGCTTTTTATTAAAAAGTGTCATCGCATACCTACATGTACAGTCACAAGCAAAAGTATGTATACACTCGTCCTTATTCAAAAGCGATTTACTCCTTTATTTTTGAATGAAATTTTATGTTGTTACGAACATAGCATTGTCGAACCCATAGGTTTATATAATGTGTCGTATTTTAACGTTGCATTCGTTATTTCATGAAAAAATCGCAATTGAAAGTTGCCAAGTGTTGACATATTGGTGCTCGTGACTGTAACTGTATTGTTTACGTACCTACCAGAGACGTTGCGAATATTCGCATCCGTATCCGCATATGCGGAACATCCGCATCGATTTAGACATCCGCATCTGCATCCGCATCCGCATAAATCGATGCGGAGCTGATGCAGATGTGTATCAGGTCGCGACAAGCAAGAAAGGGGCGGGCCCGGCGAGTGGCGCGTGTCGAACACGCGTACTGATTGACCAATAAGAAAGCAATCATTTTGTTTTGGATTTCGGTGAATCGGTGACGGTGACGCGCCTCGCTATTGTTTGTGTTATGACAAGATCTGACGCGCACGTTTGTTGTTTTGTCGTAAATAGTCAATCACAAGTTTAATACTTTTTTATTGTGCTTTTTTGTTAAAAAGTGTCATCGCACACATGTAACTGTATTGTTTACGTAAGTACGTAAGTACTACGTATTACGTTAAGTAAAGTGAGACTTAAACCTTTGTTAACCATTAAATAAAGAAAGGATAAATATTCTCATCGCGACGAAATCAGTGAGGACTAGTGTTTGGACTGGTGAGGGCTTAGTGTGCGTAACTTGGTGTAAGATATCGTAGATTTGCGCATGTGTGCTAGAGAATAATGTTGCAAGCGTTGTGCTGCGTTTCCCAAGTGCGAAAGATATACTTTGGTGAAGTTTTATTATTAGGTAGGTAGTATTGTTTTATTTGTCTTGGTTTTTTGTTTGGCTTGGTTTGTGAAAGGTATTTTAATGAGAGTCATTTATTTTCATAATATCAACAATTAATAATTTAACAAAACACACAAAACTTACTTATATTAGATTAACTAATGCCCCTTATGTTGTGTCACAACTTTTATGTAAAGTTTCTTGTTTTGCAATATTATGGTGGAATCTTATATGAATGTATTTATTAATTACACATCTTATTAGACTTGTTTGGTATTCTACGCCATACATGTTATGTTCATCTTCAAATTTTGAATAAATATCCTGTTTACCTACCAATAAATCCTGACTCATTTTATACTCGTAAGTGGGTAAAAAAAACAATCGATTTTCATTTTCGATCAAATACTGAGTGTTTAATGCTTTCAATGTTTATTAACATACCCAAAAATCCGGATTTTTATTTTGTTTCAATTATTGGCTTTTAAAATCGAGTAAATAAGGCCGTTTTTTTACCATCTTTCCATATTATATCAGCTGGGAACCTCAAAAATACCATAACAAACATAACTATTATTTGAATACATTTATAAATACTTACGTATCAATCATACATAATAAAATACATGTACTCGAAAACTAAATATCTGTCTCTTAGATCTGATTTTTAAACACACTTAGTTGAAATTGAAATTGATTGATTTATTGAAATAATTGATTTACATAAATATTTACAAACTAGGGCCTTAAACTAACTAAACAAGTTGTAACGTCTCCGAACAAAATCACAACTTCCCTTATTTTTGGGAAAAGATAATGTTCTTATTTAACTAGCAACACTGACATATTGGCGTCTAGAATACGTATTCAAGAAATTATGTTAAAAATATTTGCGATTTTGTTAAAATTATGCAGACAATCGGGTATTTATTGTGAAAAGTAATCCCAGAAGACTTATTTTGAAAACATGAATTGTTTATGCAGCAATTTATGACACAGGACGGCATAATTTCGCAATTATTATTTTACCAAAACTACGTCATGCGCTCTCACCCACTCGCGGCAGACTACCGAGCGACCGTCTTCATATGACCGAATCGTCTTCATATTATGTTCCTCACTATTAGAGCGCAATGTTCAGTTTATATTTTTTTATTGGTCTGAGTAAATATTACTGTCTTTTTTTTACTTAAGTGTGGGTACACTTAAGTTTTTTGTACAGAT
This sequence comes from Apamea sordens, assembly GCA_945859715.1. Lineage (NCBI taxonomy): Eukaryota > Metazoa > Arthropoda > Insecta > Lepidoptera > Noctuidae > Apamea > Apamea sordens. The sequence continues at coordinate 553,868 of OX244009.1, read as the reverse complement.
TCGCATCCGCATCCGCGGATGTGAGCCTCTTAAAATCCGCATCCGCTTCCGCGGATGTTAAAAAAATCTGCATCCGCAACATCCCTGGTACCTACGTAAGTACTACGTCATTACGTTAAGTAAAGCGAGTGCTGTTTTTTTAATTCAAATTGACTTTTGTTAACCAAGAAACGGTAAATATTACTGTCTTTTTTTACCCTACCCACACTTAAGTTTTGGTACAGATCCGCATCCGCATGCAAATCCGCGGATGTGAGCCTCTTAAAATCCGCACCCGCGTCCGCTACATCCTTGCAAAAAATATCCAAATTTTCGTCATTTTGAAATTTTCGCAGCCGCCATCTTGGGTTTTTATTTTGAACTTCATTCCTGCGGGGGTCCTCCGACCCCACGTTTTTTCTTATTTGTAATTGTTGTTATTTTTATCCCCGTCACCGTAAACCAGGCGCTAAAGGATCTTTGTTAGTGTATCTGGCATAATTTTCCTGCAACACTGACAGGCAAATCCGAACAAAACAAGTACCTCAAAACACAATAATATCGGAACGACAATGTTACACAAGGTCGGCACATAATCCCGGATTGTTTAAACAAAAAACATCCACACATACAGTCATAACTCATAAACCTACATCTGATGGTAGCCCCTCATAATTTCTACTTAATTACGTTTAATTTGACCGCTCTGCAGCCTCGCAGGACTGCGGTCTGTATTGTTTGAGGGTAGCTGTAATATTTTCGAAACTAAATGTTTATAATTACTAAAGTCATTAATGGTGTGACTGCGGACAAAGATCGAGGTAACAGTTTTTTTTTAATATAACATAACATAACGCCCGTAATCCCTGAAGAGTTAGGCAGGGGTGTACACACGGCTACACGTCAAGCTATACAAAACCAGTTTGTCTTGGCCTCACTTTGTATGATATTTTCTCACAATGAACGGTCAGCCAATACTGGTTTTGCATAGCTTGATATGTAGCCGTGTGTACATATAGTAACACCCATATTTCGCGAGTTATTTTTTTAAATTCCATGTAATAAATAGGGAACGAGCTTGCAACCGGGAACAAATCCGGAATGCTCGGCTACATTAAAAAAGTGCTGATCCTCAGCCTAGTTTGAATAAATGACTAGATTTTGTTACTGAGAAGTTCGTGATGAAAAAAACAAATAACACTTTGCGACCACTACACCAACGAGTTGTTTTTATTCATGACAATTAAATACTTACATAACCAAATCAGCCTATAATGTTCATACTGCTGGGACACAGGCCTCCTCTCAGTGACACGAGAGAGTGGGCCGTAATCCGATCGTTGGTGGCAAACAACGAAAATGCGAACCCAACGACACCGACTTCCGAAATTAAAGTTATTTTTCACTTCGTAGTGTTTTTTTTTGGAAGTCCGTTGTTTTTTTTTGGTAAAAAAGTTTTTTCAAATTAGACTGTGAATCAGCACTTTTTGAACGTCTAAATTACATAAGTCAGTCCCCCAAATCGCCTGCCCTTCACCACTTCCTAGAGCTGGGAAGAAGAAGTGGCAACAAACTCCCCAGCAGCAAAATTTTGTCACCTTTTGTGATGTAGGCTACGGAACTGAACCACAATCGTATTTAATATTAATGAGGTAATTGGTTGACACACCTTCTTTCCTCAAAAGTAGGTACTTTGTGGGAGTTGCCCCATGTTTGCCCTACATTGTTTACACTAGCATAATGTCTAGACGTGGGCTGGCCATGTTTGTCGAAGGACCAAGCGTAGTGTGGGACGCCCCCTAGCTAGATGGACCTAAGACCTTAAGAAGGTGGCTGGGATGGACTGGATGCGGAAGGCGGAGGACAGGGTGTTGCGGCGCAGTCTGAAGAGGCCATATCCAGCAGTGGACTGCGATAGGCTGAGTTGCATGTCTAGGCTGCACAAGATACTGGCAGTTAGAAAAAGGTGTTTACACTTTATAAAGATAGTTTTTTAGATTATTTTTAAATACTGACAAAAGGCTTTTCCCGCTCACTTAGTACTGCAGATCCACCGTAGGTACCCCTGGCTGTACCTCCGGTGGTACGGTAAGTGTTTTAAAGTTAAAGATATCACCAGGTAATAGTGTTGTGTCACTAGTTAAAACCACTTCTAACAACATGTAGCATCCCATATTCAGACAAATCTATTATACCAGGATGAAAAGCCTAACCTAATCAAAAAATATTCTAAACCATCCTAACCAAAATGCAGCCAAAAATGTTGCGCAAATCTCGATAATTCCGACCGACTGTTCCCGAATGCGTCCCATCACTAGGACACAAATCATCGTAAATCCCGCGATTAAAGGGTGGATACAACACGCAGTGACCGGCCGTGATCCCCCTGCCCCCTGCGGCCCCCTCCGGCGCAACCCGTTCGTTAGATGGTCTGTGTTAATTATGGTACTAAAGTATTAAAAAGCGTTTCAATTTTATTCAAGTTTAGTTTTGTTTTTGTTTTAATGATGTACTGTTTCGTGCTACGTGACATATGCAAGCGTCGTATGTGTCGTGTAGGTAGTAGGTATGTGACTGAAGTTGGGTTTGTTGTGTGACGTAAATATTTTGTAATTACGTACTTAAAATCGCGCGTACCTTTGTAATAGGTACACCAAACATTATTGTGGTTAATTTAATGTTTGTAAAGTTGCGGTCTACCTATGTAGGTGTCTGTTACCCTGACTATTGAAGGGTATTATACGCTTGATAGAGGTATAGTTTATTATTATAGTGCACAAGTGTGTGCGCAGACACAGGTGCTCCCTCTTCCCTCACTCTCATAGTCCGATGGGACGGCAATCCGACACGACCGGAGAGAGATCAGGCACAGGACCAACGGCTTAACTTGCTTCCCGAGGAACGGTTGGTAGAGGAGATAATAAGGTGCTTAGTGCAATGTAAATAGTATTAGTTACACATAGTTCACAAAAACCTGCTGAAGTTCAAAATACTATGAAAGGGTGAAAATTGGTAGATCTAGAGACTTCAGAATCTTCACTTATCACAACTTACCATAGAGAGTATGTATATTAGAGTGCTGTCTATCATCCTCATCATCATTACAGCCGAAAGATGTTACAGATTATTACGACCAATTACAGATTATTTCAAACCCCAAAAAGAAAAGATTACAAAAAAACAAAACAAATCGCGACCAGACATTGAAGCAATATGAAAGAAATCCCTTCAAAAATCTTATAATCCCGGAAAAAATCCCGGGGTTCGACATCACTATCCCTCAGGCTTACGGCTAAGCCGTCCGCGACTTAATTGAGCTAGCTTTAATAAAGTCCTTGAAGGATGAAAGAATTGTTCAAATATTTTTGTAAGGGTTGAGTCGTGGGCTCAAAATAAAATGAAAGCTGAGCAAAATTAATTTGATATCTTTATGGCTCGTGCAATATGGATCTTGATTCTATTTTTAGTAAGCAAGATTTGAGGATTAAAGATTATTTTTCACAAATAAATTATATGTTCACAAATGAATTGAATTGAATACATTTTTACCGCGTAGGTTCACTTTTCTATGAAACAGCTGACTTCTTTTCTTTGATAAGCGACAGCGATGAAAAATGTCCACGCTACGGTCTAGGATCATGTGCTGAACTCGTGGATGTTGCTGCCACTATGTTGATGTTGAAAAAAACCGTGTTTTCTCCTGATAGAAACTGATTATTGTCCTTTCTTCTATCTTTAACCTACTTAAAAAAAGGAGGTTCTGATGTATGTATGTATGGACGCAATTGTCTCAAAAACTAATGAACCAATTTTGATATTTCTTTCATTAACGTGATCTACATACTTTCAGGAAGGTTTCAAACATCTGTAATATCAAAGAAAATTTCTAAATCGTTGCGGATCTTAGAGCGTAAGTTACAATAATAATAATATCCCTGGACATTTCAAACTTCAATGCCTCATGATCTTATATTTTTACCAACACCTTCGATGTTTTAAGTTTAACTCAAAAATAAAATTAATATCGTCCAGTATTAATTCCAAATTTACGTCGGGAAACATTATTGCCTAAATCACAGTGGGAATCTGTTCAAATCATATGTTTATTGCTGTAGGTAGTATGTAAAATAATTCATTTATTCATTCAGAGACGAAACAGGTCGGCGAAACCCATATAGGGTAAGTAAGCCAAACAACGTCACATATTTCTAGACCTAAATAAATAGCTTCATTTCGAGTTCATGGTCAGGTACCTTACACATATTATTGTTATGTTCCATGTGTTTATTTAGGTGGCTACGTGGTTATTCTACGTCAGTTTGAATTTAGGTAATCATAATAAAAATAATGGTTAATTAGACCTAAATTGCAGACTTATCAGGTAGGTGGGTAGATAAACTCAAAGCATTTATTACAATTAAACCATTTACTTTTGGACTATCAAAGAGTCGTTCAGTTAGTCAAAAAGTTGAAGTTATTTTTCGCCCATTCCAAAACGTAGATCTCTATAGAGAAGAACGAGCAAGAAACTCCACAATTATGTCGCCACATCAGCACTCGTACGATATAGGGGTGGGTTGCTATTTAATTATGTATAACTAATGGACGATCGATTGTCGAAATCTGACTTCGCAAATACCTCTAGGCTCCCATATTTTAATGAAAATTATTTCAATAGACACTTATATCGCTTTCCATTGTCCAAACTGAAACAGTCCTTAATAAAGTGGCTAAGTAAATACCGCTCTCTACTGGTACAATACCGCATTTGAATATGAATACCGGTATACCGCTAGTATTAAAACCACATTGTCTCCATTTACCTGTTTTTGAACCCAAGTCTTACTGATAAAAATAATTAGGTTGGAAGTTCCCAAAAGTTTGTGAAATTCTTGCAAATATTTTGATTCACCACAATTGCCATATTTGTCGGATAACGAAAGTGAATTTGCGAGTAAATATTGTTTGTTTTTTTCCCCGAAGTAAACATTTCTGTGAAATATTACTAACTGATGTTGTTAAATGAGCAAAAAAGAAAAGAAAATTTAATTTTCTACTTATTTAGTTTCAGACTCAGACTGAAGAGCTGAGGACCTGCAGTGCGATTCTGTAACCATCTCACCGTGAAAACTTAGGTGAAGTGAGCGTGGAGTGAGCTGTCATTCCAAATAATGCTAGGAATTGATACTACTGACAACTCACATCAAGCTCACTTCACTTGAGTTTTCACGGTGAGATTTTTACTGAATCGACCGGCAGACCCTTGGATAAATAATAACAGCCGCACAGGTCGATCGATCAGGTTAAGAATAGAATAGAATAGAATAGAATACTCTTTATTGTACACCATACAAATTACAGAACATAAATATAAAACATTTTATAAAGGGTGACACAATGGGCTACGCTTGCCGCGGTTAGCCTGTGGATGGGTTACCATTTTTACATACCGAGACCCCTACGTGCCTCGGAAAGCACGTTAACTCGTGGGCCCAGCTGTCATTCATGGATCTTTGACAGTCGTTACAGGTAGTCAGCAGCCCGAAAGTCTGACAACCAGTCTTGCCAAGGGGTATCGTTAATACGATACCCCCTACTATAGATAGTCAGGCGATAGGCAGATGATCTATGTATTGTACTGGTATTCAGCTGCATCCGATTAGACTGGAAGCCGACCTCAATATAGTTGGGAAGAGGCAGGCAGATGATGACTCAGGCAAGAATACAAGCGAAGTTCTTTTTTTTTTGTTATTCTATATTGTGTCCACTGCTGGGCAAAGGCCTCCTCTTTTTCCTCCCAATCCTCCCCAAGTTTTGTGCGATCTATGGCCATTTTGGCCCTGCAAACCTTATCAGAACGTCAGACCTCCTTCGCCGTGATCTACCTCGACGGCGATATCCTCCCTCAGGCGTTCAGTGAGTGACGATCTTTGCCTATCCCTGGGGGTGCATCCGCACGACGTGTCCGGCCCGCTGCTACTTCAGGCTGGCGGTTTTTTCTAACATCCGCTACTTGAGTTATGGACCGCCCGGGTGGTGTTTCCAACTCGATCTGTACGCTTAACAATTATTATTCGAGGGTCTTTCCTGTAAAAACATAACCGTGGGAACGTAAGTGAAGTGAGCTTGAAGTGAGCTGTCATTCCACCTGCAGTGCGATTTTGTAACCATCTCACCGTGAAAACTTAGGTGAAGTGAGCGTGGAGTGAGCTGTCATTCCAAATAATACTAGGGATTGACACTACTGACAACTCACATCAAGCTCACTTCACTTGAGATTTTTACAGAATCGACCGGCTGGTGCTAGAGATTGACACTATTGCCAGCTGAAAAACTGAAAAGTCTGTTCAAACAATTCTATGTTAAGAAAAATAAAATGTTACAGTACATGTTATAAACCTTGAACTTTTCAGATCAGTAACATTCTCCTAAAAGGTGAATTCACGGAAGCGCATGTGTGAGAATTCACCCTAAAGTTATAAATTCCGTATCCAACCAGGATGAATTCTCGGACATACGTTAACGCGTATCCACCTTAGCCTAGGTATCCACGGGTGCCCCCCCCCCCCTCCGCATTGTTGAGGCGGGGGGGCTCTGTAGCCGTGGCTAGCAGAACCACGGTGAAGCTAAGAGGAACCCAAGCGGGAGCCGCTTGTCAGGGCTTTGTGGCTAAGCCGACGACGTAGAGGCCGGCGGGTAGGTTGCGGTGCCGCTTGGGCGACATCGTGACCTACCTGAGGCGGGCCGCGATGTCCCCCGTGTGGGAGACATCGCGGCTGAGGATTGGAGGCCGCGGCGGGAGAGGAGTGTCGGTGTGACGTTGCCGCTCTCCCTACCTTCCGCGACCTTGACGGGGCCGCCACCGTTTGATGGCGGACGCGGTGGGGCCGCAGGGGAAGAGGAGTGTCGGTGTGACGTTGCCGCTCTCCCTATCCTCTGCGGCCGTAGCCCCCCCAAAGCGGGGAGCATGCGGGGCCTGCCTATTAGGCGGGCGTGGAGGCCAGCAGGCAACGAGTGCGGGACGGGAATGGCCAGATGTTCCCGGCCATTCCCGTAGCCCTCCAGCCTTGGGGGGCATGCGGCGCCCGCCATACCACCTAGGCGAGCATGCGCCGGGAGGGCTGTGGAAGTAAAGGCTATGCCGGTTTCCCATGGCCCTCCCATCACGGTGATGCGGGAACACCGCTGAGTTTTACTGGGTATACTGTCATTCCGACAGGGAGTCCCACCCCGTCTCGTCCCCCGCGAGACGGGGATGCATAAAGCATTTCTCACCGAGAAAAAAAAAGGTACTTATGCACGGGCGCGCCAGTTAGAGCTGCGTTGCAATTATTATTAAACAGGGAAGGGACGAGTGTCATGTTCGTAGTTACGTAGTTACAGTTGGTAAAGACGTCGGTAAACATATTGCTGTGGTCACAAACTGTATGACTCAGTTCTTATCACCCAGTAATGGTCCATTAGTTGGACACCGACTTCCATATAAATCGGAAACAGAGTATCTTTTTGCGGATGTCGTGACTAAGGGCTGCACCTACAGAGTTACTACTTAAGTAGGTACCTTCGGCCCTTAAGTCATCGAGTTTGGTTTAAAATATCAAATAAGACCAGCCTATTAATGTCCTGCTGAGCAGTGGTGGCCCAGTGGTGGTACAGTTGTAGGTCGTAGGTTCGAACACAGACAGGCGCTTTCATCACCACTGCTCTCAAAACGGTGAAGGAAAATATGTGAGGACATTCAAATCTACCTCCTTGCAACATTATCCACCTAATGCCAAACATTTCAAGTGTCAAATCATTATGGGCTTGTTTATTTGTTGTCATGGAAACTGTATATTTTCAGTGGTATTTTGTTAATATTTTTCATTGATAGCCAAGGTTACAGCATATTTTTACTCGGTAACTCATTTCTGGCTCAAACGGCGACCCCGCTGCATATAGCTTTTATTTAAGTTATGGTTGCATAATGAAATTTGGGACTACAGAAAGTCCGTAAGGCTGTATTTGAAGAAAACGCCAACGTTCTCCGCGGAGCTCAGTTAGTGCTCTGTGAGTTCAGTCAACACGTATCCTGTTATTCCGCAAAGGTACAGATATGAAGAAGTCCAAGGGATTTTCACTTTCGTGGGATTTGCCGTCTCATAGCCATAGCAAGGCTGTCGGAGGACTCTAGAGGCAGGATGAAGCAAGCGGTCCACACTTCGGAGGGCCACATAGCTTGGAGATGTTTCATTTGTGATCTATATCACCTGTAGTAAGGGAACGACGTAGAAGAAGATGACGAAAAAACAATTTGAACTAATTGAATAGTGAAAGTTTAATTTGATAAAGATTTTTCGATAGGTATGCAACATTCCTCGTGTAAACAGTTCTAGATTACAAGAATGTGTGAACTTAGGAAATGATTCTGATTGGGCTATGTCGGTTACCTTGGTTCTCCTGCGGATCTCTTCATTTCTGATTCGATCACGCAGGGAAACCAGGGAAACTCCAAGCATAGCCCTCTCCATTGCCCTTTGGGTGACTTTAAGCCTTCTAATAAGGCCCATCTTCTTCTATTGTGAGCGACTACGTTTCTAACACGTTTCGTTTGTAAACAGTGTCTATAGTATAAGAATGTGTGCATTTCGGAGCCTATGGATAGGTGGACTTAAAAGCCTCATCAGTACAGACATTATTATTATTATTAAACACCCAAAAATCTTAGTTTACGATGCTACCGAATCACTTTGCGGGCTGTCAAAAATGCACGCAAAATAAATTCGTAAACATTACGAAAATCGTAAAGTTTGCGACAAAGCTCGGTAAAATACCAATGACAATCGATGACTACCAAATCTCGCTAGATCCGGATTGACAGGACTTTGCGACCGAATTTGGTCGTAAAGCGATCGCTATGAATGTCAAGACTGCAGCCCCTGTGTCCCAGCAGTGGTAACATTATAGGCTGAATAATGTATATGAATTATATAATGTCCTACTGCAGAGCAAAGGCTTCTTATACAGCGAAGCCACGAGCATTGATCACCACCTCCTCAGGACGGGTTGGCGATGTAACACTTAGGCTTATATCTCACTAGGACACCATGGCGGCGCAACTATGGTCGTGCTACCAGCAAAATATACTCAGCTTTATGATGGGTAGGTATCTCACCAGGCGTCCAGTCGGTTGCGCATCCAACTATACATTTTTGGCGGTGCGACTATGGTTGCGCCGCCACTGGTGTTCTAGTGAGATAGGGCCCTTTTATTAACTAATACTAGCTTCAGGCCGCGGCTTCGCCTGCTTGGATGTCGGTAATTAACCCACGGGAACGGCTTCCGGGACAAAAAGAAACCTATGTCCCAGGATCCGCACATCCTTTCCCAGGATGCAAATGATGAAAACTTGGCAGAGATAGATTCTTTGCCAAATTTTATCGAAATCCGTTAAGTGGTTTGGGTATGAAAATGCAGTTTACGCAATTAAGGTGCCGAAGGGAACAATTAAAAAAAAAATGTTGTCATTATGTAAGTTTTGAGCACAATTTTCGTTGAAAAAAGAACAATAGGAATTCTTCTTTCAACCAGAACGAAGATGAAGGGGTGATGAAGGGCTTCATAGTCTGCTTACTCCATCTACATCTTATATAAAAATACTAGCTGCGCCCCGCGGTTTCACCCGCATAAGTTTCGATTCCGTGGGAATGTCGGGATAAAAAGTATCTTATGTGTTAATCCTGGTTATAAACTATCTGTGTGCCAGATTTCATCTAAATCCGTTCAATCGTTTTTGCGTGAAAGAGTAACAAACATCCATCCATCCACCATCCATACAAACTTTCGCGTTTATAATTACTTAATATGATAAGGATCTCTTTAGTCTTCATAAAACATTAATTGTCAACCTTGAACTTGCCATAGTCTACTTTTGAAGTATGACCGTTTTTATCAATGAAAACGGCCCCAAAAAGTATTTTTAGTTGTAAGAATCTTTATTTATATGACAAAGGATGTCGGAAGCCACTCTGACCCGTGATCTGGTAAATAAGATAAATTGCGCGCTTTAATTCTCGCATCCTCCAACTATAAATAAAAAACGAGAAGTCCACAAGAACATAGAAAATAGAGGATTATGAACTATACTATATATACTACTTATTTTATATTACCATAGATAGATAGATTCTTTATTTATTAAATGTCAATCAAACTTTTAATAATAAATAAACTTACAAACTATTAAAAATAAAATATATCCTTTTTTTTCTAGCCTATATTATTTCCCACTGCTGGAGAAAGGTCTCCCCTTTTTCCTTTCTATAATATCCTAACCTAACTAAAACTATTTATGGTCAAACCAAAGTATTGCGTCGAAATATTGCTCCATATCGCTGTCGACTGGTAATGTACCCAGAGACAGGCGGCATTGCCGCGTTGTGTGGCAATACTAATCATTCTCTGGTCAAGGTAAAAGCCAGCCCTTGGGTCACGGGAAGTGGCAGCCAGCCGTTTAGAGATTTCATTGAACAAGTCTTGAGCACTCGGACCCCACGGCCCAAGGGTTTCAACCCGAAACAGCTCGAAAATATAATGGAATTTGAAATATTGTCTTTTATCGTTCAATAAACTATTTAAGAGCTTGTCCGGAAAAGAAGCAACATCATATCCTTGACAGCCTCTAAGCTGCTTAGTTCTATTTTAGATTTCTAAGAACTTTTCGTGGATTAAGATGACAGGAAGTCTGTTCATTTTTTTTAAAATTAACCTTCTCGCACACAACAAGGAACAAAGGCAGACTTAAAGCCTTAGGCATTCTCTACCACTCAACAAAGGGTTGAAGAGATATGATGGCAGGTGCTGTGTTCAACAGGAGTTAATAATATTTAATAAAAAAATATTATGAAGATAACAATAATGAATTTCTAAATAAAATAGGTACAGACGCCAGCACATCAAGCTACCCGAAACTGTCCAATTTTCGCAATCAATTTTGAACCTTAAAGCGATAAAGTTGAAAATCAAAGAAATTTGACAGATTGTAGTAGCTTGATGTGCTGGCGTCTGTACACAAGTAAACAAATGGGTTATATGTAGGAGAAGGTATGACTGTCTCTCGTTAGCATCAGGCATATTTGAATTACTGTGGGCGTACTATGGGTAGTGTGGGTTTTTGCACAATAGAAACACGGTTTACAGTTCAAATCAGATTATAATTACGAACCAGTTAGTCACACTAGAGAATCACACACACACACACACAACTCAACGATACGGAACGCGCGACAGTTTCTATCCACATGTTGTTCGTACGATGCCCAATGTTTCTATGATCCCGAGAGCTCTGCTCATACCGTTCTTGTAGATGTTGCTCTCGCCCCACGAACTCAGGCTAGACTCTGTCTAGCGCCACAAGATGGCGCTAACGTTCCGAATAGTCAAACGAATGACTCCGACATATAAATCAAACAACATAACAACAACATAAAACCAACAACAACTAACATTTTATTTACTGTTTAAATTCTCTGAAAAGTATTAAGTTCGTCTCGTCAAAAATGTTCATCATTCTGCTCTTGGCTCTTGTGGCGACATAATATTTCTTCGTGAGACATTCACTATTTAACAATCGTAGCCCATTAGCTTAGCTTTCTGTTTTCTCAAAACTCAAAACAGCCATTCAATATTATTTGATAAGCTTACATTGGATTCCTTTCTCATCTGCGTCACGTCTTCATCCTCATCCAAAACTATTATTTCCTGCTTATTGCCGATCTTATTCTGCGAGCTAATTGCGTATTTAACTCACTCACAAAATTATTGCTATACATAAACAACGGTAACGCAACGACTATTGTTGAATTGTCAATTCAACAATAGTCGTTGCGTTACCTATTTACGTTATCGAGCGCTCAAATTTTTCAAACATATTATGGGGCAATTAATTATGAATATGTTTGAAAACGTAGTGTGGAGTAGTGGCCTAGGGGCAACGGCCTCGACTTACGAGTTGTAGGTCATGGGTTTGAACCCAGGCAGGTGCTTCATTTTGTGTAAATAACTTCATCACCACTGCTCTCAAAACGGTGAAGGAAAACATCGTGATCAAACCGGCATGTCCTAGAACCAAAAATTCGAAAACATTTGAAATTTATCAAATCGCATTGGGCTAGCATGGTAGATTATAGCATACTCCCTCTGACAGTGGAGGCCTGTGTCCCAGCAGTGGGCACATTATTGGCTGATTATGATGTTTCTATACCCTTCGGATTGTGATAAAAAGCGTGACACCTTTCAAAGCAAAGCATAATGGCAAAGAACTTTGTCATGACTTTTCTCATGTTCCGTAATCCCCGTTGCCACATCTCCCTTCCTTCTATGATCCTTAACAAACCCAGTCTCCGTATTTAGTTGTGTATCGGTGTCATTGACGGAAGCTGTTCCTTCAAGGTCATATTGATCGGCCGGAGCACGCCTCAATTACAAGCAGTTAGAGGCATTAGCCGCTAATGAATGAAACTATTTCTGCTAAAATTGGTCGGTTCGGTTTTGTAGGCGAATTGATAGAGATTAGAAGATGGTTGGCTTAAAAAAAATGGATGTTTGATGGAAAAGAGTGGTTTTTGGGATGTGGAAGCTCATCGATTGCTTGATGGTTAAGTTATCTCTGGAGTAACATGGAACATCTACAAGATAAAATTGAATTAGTTGACTAAACTTCACAAGCATGCATTATCAGCCTATAGTGTTCCCACTGCTGGGACGCAGGCCTCCTCTCTGTGCGAGATTGCGGGCTGTATTCCACCACGCGGGCCCAGTTCAGGTTCGTAGATGTCACGTTTTCGAATTTTTGGTTCTAGGATATGCCGGTGTCCTCACGATGTTTTCCTTTACCGTTTTGAGAGCAGTGGTGATGAAATAATTCACACACGTTCATGTTTTCTCACTGACCGACTCCTTGACAATTCAAAAGCGCCTGTAAATGGTTTAATTGAAATAAATGCTTTGAGTTTGACACAAAATAATGTGCCTGCTTGGGTCCGAACCTGCGACCTACAACTCGTAAGTCGCGTAATTAGTTACCCAGCAAGTAACAGAAACAAACCTCATGACTGTTCATATTATTGTAAATGCAGCAAAAATCATTTATGTGTAAAACAAGCACTTTGGTATCAATGAAATAATGAATGAATGTGAAGTCATAAAGAACACAATGCCAATATTTGCGCAAACAAAAGCACGACCGCGATAATTAGTTTTAAAATAAAATTAACCGAACAATGCGTCAATATAATTCACCTGAAATTCATTATCTGTTCGAGGACAGGACAGGTGCGCTTGCACTAGACCAGATGGTGCTAAAATTGCATTTACATATTTATCATGACCTTCCAAGAAAACTCGTTTCTTTGTCAATAAAATGACAATCAGTTCTGCGCCCTCATTCCGTACACACTATCGATCTCAATCTGAAACATTTTGAAGGTTATTGCTAATCCATCTTCGAAAAATTTGTCAGCTCAACAACGTAAATAACGCAATGAATGTATGTGTAGGTCGTAGGTTCGAACCCAGACAGGCGATTTGTGTAAATTATTTCATCGCTACTGCTCTCAAAACGGTGAAGTAAAACATCGTGAGGAAACCGACATGTCCCAGAATCAAACCAGTCGAAGACATGTGACATCTCCCAACCCGCACTGGGCCCGCGTGGTGGATTAATACCCACTTCCTCTCACAGAGAGAAGACCTGCATCCTGCATCTCAGCAGTGGAAACATTATGGACTCATTATGCTTTATAATATAGGAATCTCGATGTTTTGTCACGACTTAAAAGCCGTGGGAAGCTCGGGCGGGTCGCCAGTAGGTAACAATTAGTAGTTCATTCATAAAGGCACGCGAAAGATCTGACTGTGCGGAGTGATTAAAAGTCACCGAGTCATTGTTGACACGTGAGTGAGGTGCACATGCACTCAGGCAGATGATACACATAGTAGCTCCTACTACTGGGAAGGAAATATACCGGTAACTGTAACCGCAGGTACTGACTCGAGCACTGGGTTACATCATGATGATCTGGTTGATTTTGCGTCCATCTTTTAACTGACTTCGAAAAGTTGCATTACGTGTTTATTTGTGACCACGTGTTTACTTTTTAATTGGGTTGGTTTTGAAAATACCGTATTATATAATTTGTTTACTTATTATAATCCTTTTGTAATCCGTCATTCCATTTCATTAATCCGTAATTGTCCTAATCCTTTTGTTTTGTTTTTGTGTTTTCGTATAATCCTTTTCTTAAAGGTTGTCTTTAAATGATCGCTCTTAGCGATAAGACCACCCATTGTGTCACCCTTTATAAAATTTTATATATTTATATGTTCTGTAATTTGTATGGTGTACAATAAAGAGTATTCTATTCTATTCTTTTGAAGACAGTTTCCAGGGTTCCGACCTGAAAAGGTCAGACGGAACCTAAGATCACTTTTGTGCTCGGTTGTCACAGGGGTTGTGCTATGGATCTACAGTTCTCTCTGATTTAGCATCACTTTATTGTTGTTGTAATAAGGTTGGTGTTGGGTTGCTGCAACTGTCAAGTGTTAAAATTATTGTTATCTTTATTCTATTACAATAAGGTTGCTGTCAGATACAAAATAACTGTGAATGGACTATTCAACGTAGGAAATCATCCTCTAGCTAAACTTGATGTTATGTAAACAAACAATCGACCATTACGGAAAATAATTGTTACATAATAAATTATTATGCTTTTCTGGTTATTATGCATTAAAATAAAAGGAAGTGACATTTGACCGAATACCAAAAATAGACATTATTTAAATAATTATTAATAATATCATTAATAACAGCAAAATAATAATATAGATAAGGCTAGTTTTTTTATATCGCACCTACAACGTTCTCAACTAGTTTTTAAAATTTACATTGATAAAAATGTCTGCACACTACACTACTTACAGAAATAAAATCATTTATCATTGAATTTGGCTGGAGTTAGATATTTCGGTTGATGAAGATCAGTGGTGGCCCAGTGATAACGACTGCGACTTACGAGTTGTAGGTCATATGTTCGAACCCAGTCAGGCACTTTGTATAAATTGTCTCACCACCACCGCTCTCAAAACGGTAAAGGATAACATCGTGAGTAAAGGAAGCCGGCAGGTGACATTTACTACCCCCCCGGTGGGTTCCCGCATTGTCGAGGCGGGGGGGCTCAGTAGCCGTGGCTGGGCGGGCCACGGTGAAGCTAAGAGGAACCCCAGCGGGGGCCGCTCGTTAGGGCTGTGCGGTTTAGCCCGACGTAGCGGCCCACGGGTAGGTTGCGGTGCCGCTTGCGCGACATCGTGACCTACCTGAGGCGGGCCGCGATGTCCCCCGTGAGGGAGACATTGCGGCTGAGGACAGAGGCCGCGGCGGGAGGGGTTCTCCCTTCCTTCCGCGGCCTTGACGGGGCCGCCACCGTGAGATGGCGGACGCGGCGGGGCCGTAGGGGAAGAGGAGTGTCGGTGTTTCGTTGCCGCTCTCCCTATCCTCTGCGGCCGTAGCTCCCCCAACGCGGGGGGCTTGTGGGGCCCGCCTTTTAGGCGGGCGTGGAGGCCAGCAGGCAACGGGTGCGGGGGCTCCGTTGCCTGTTTTGCACAGGCCTCCACCTTGTGGGACGGGAATGGCCAGATGTTCCCGGCCATTCCCGTAGCCCCCCAACCTGGGGGGCATGCGGGGTCCGCCATACCATCTTGGCGGGCGGGGGCCGGGAGGGCCGTGGAAGTATTGATTTCCCATAGCCCTCCCATTACGGCGTTTGTAGGAACACCGCTGAGTTTTAGTGGGTATACTGTCCTTCCGACAGGGAGTCCCACATACCCCGTCTCGGTCCCCCGCGAGACGGGGATGCATAAAGCATTTCTCAGCGAGAAAAAAAAAAAAAAAAAAGGTGACATTTACTAACCTGCACAGGGCCTGCGTGGTGGATTATGGCCCACTCCCTCTCACCTAATTTGTTCGCTACGAGGTCTAAAAATAATGTGCTGGCTTCGTGTACCGACGCCAACTCATCAAGCTACTACAAGCTGTCAAATTTCTTTAATAGATTTTCAACTTTATCGCTAAAGGATTAAGTTCAAAGTTGATTGGAAAAATTTGACAGTTTCGGGTAGCTTATTGGTGTGCACTTTGCCACCCTTTATAATAAACTCCTTGTCCAAATGAAATGAATTTATTTTATTATTGGGTTAAGTGACTCATTTATTAAAATGACAACCAAATACAAAGTTTTCGAGAAATCAAAATGTAAAACGATTTAATATTGTGAGGAGAGTGGCGAAACTGTTCGTATTCACTGAAATACTTAATTTTACTACAACAGATACATATGTACCTATTTATTCTGATGTTTTGTCATCGTTTTAAGAAATCCTAAAGTCATTATTAATTTAATATTTTAATTGCGTAAGCATTGCAGGTGCATGTTTATTTGGTTTTGTTAGGTACAGTTCTAGTTGGTTCTTAAAGAACTCGATTTTTCTTTGCAAACATTCTTTAGCATAATCAGACTATAACGCTTCCACTGGTGGGACAAAACCCTCCTCTCTGTGAGAGGGTGTGGGCCGTAATCCACCACGTGGGCCCAGTGCGGGTTGGTAGATGTCATGTCTTCGAATTTTTGGTTCTAGGAGATGCCAGTTTCCTCACGATTTTTCCTTCACAGTTTTGAGAGCATCGGTGTTGAATTAAATTACACAAAGTAATGCAGCCTGGGTTCGAACCGACGACCTACAACTATTGCCACTGGGCCATCACTGCTCTAAATTGCCTGTAATTGGTTTAATTAGAAGAATAGATCTTTTTTTTTCTTACCACTAATTACAGCTTAAAGTTAAATATTACTCTACAGATACAATTTTGTACTTAATTTGTGGAAGACTGGTGCTTAAACTAAGTTTTTTACAAAACCTATAAATTAGGTCACCAGGCCCCCTTAACAATTAATATATTTCAAGTACTGTACTGAAGACGTTTTGTTTGAAATCACAGTAGTATTAGATCATTAAAAATTATATCATTTATTAAAAAATATTTAATTTATTAATAGAAATAATGCAAATAAGACTTTTACTATTTTTTATGAAGGAAACATGCAAAGGATGTATGAGAGTGTAGGGTGTATGATATGTATGTGGGAGTGAGAGTGTGTGTATGACGAGTTTGAGTTATGAGGATGGTGACGAAGATCTGGTCTTCTCGTAAATATGATGACAAAATACCATAACAAGATCTTCCGTAGTACTATAGTACAATTTAACATTTCATTCACAAATGTGTCATTCACTACTATAGATAATTTTTTTTACTATAAAATTTCTCGGAATCGTGCGGTTTGTTTCGCGAAGAGATCTGTGACTCATCTTGCGTGTGCGCACATCGTAAACACACCGGCTTGGCGCTTGAGGTACCGTTGGGAGGCTGTCCGTGATGATTCGTTGCGGAAGTTTTGTTATCACTGCGGGTTTAATGAGAAGCAGGTTGTTGTGTTTATTATTGTTATGATGAGTAAATTATCATGTAGGTACCTACTACTACCTAATTAGGTTAATGAAGAAAAATATAACCAACTTTTTTTAAATAAGGTTCAAAATTGCAGTAATTTTGCAATTAAATGTGTATCTAATCAAATCAAAAGTCATTTATTCAAACTAGGCTGAGAATCAGCAGTTTTCGAACGTCAAAATTACCTACATAAGACATTCCCCCAAAAACGCCCGCCCTTCACCACTTCCTAGTGCTTTCGCTGGGAAGAAGTGGCGCAACAAACTCCCCCAAGCAGTTTAATTCCCGAGTCGTGCAGTATTTTTGAGGTTTTTTTCAGAAAATTCTTAGTAATAAATAAGTTAAGTGTTCAGGTACCTACTTAATTACTCTGTTTTAACTAATTACTATAATAATCGACATCAAGATGAAATGGCACTTAATATTTTGCTACGTAACCTAATAATAACAGCACATAGGACTACAATTCACCGATACGCATTCTCGTACGTAGGTACGTACGACAGACATCACATCCAGCCATTTATCTCCACCTTAAGTAGACCTCTCGTTGTGAGGAGGACCAACACAATGTGAGACCAGCCTAAGCTGGACTCTTACCGCTCGACCCGCCGCCGCGCGCATGCAGGTAGCACGTCATTAAGTTATTAATTAAATCAGAGATGCAAATGTCAATTTAAACTCAAAAATCACATCACACACTTTTTTATTGGGAACACACAGGAAATACAAAAAGTAAAAAAGGAGCATTTAAAACCAACAAATTACATTAATAACAACCAAAACCATAAATAGACCAAGAAAAGGACCTTAGCCAAAAACTCTCCTATCTCTGCATAATGCTGCGAGATATAAAAAAATAATAAAAACAAATAAACAAATAAATACAGCAGGTATTGTGATAGGGCCCGATATCTGTATTCGATATTAACAAAAATCATTCTTCTTATGAATAAAAACAATGACGACACTATATTGGTCACTGAGTCAATTTTGTCAGCTTCCGTCCTAACTAATAATTAATACCATAAACTGATAAGGAAACGCCATCACCCTCCCATGACTCAGATTCATCTCAAGTAGCTATATGGTAAACATGACGAAGTGGGGGCGCTGTGACTCATAGGAAGTCGAGCAAAGTCAAGGTCGCGGGTTCGGTACTCGGAACTGTGACGGTATCACCGAAAATGCCGGAGGTTCTGGTAGTAAGTAGTAGAGGTTAATGAACTTTGTGGCGGGAAAACTGATAAGATTTTTATCTTAAATTTTTTTGTGGTGAGTCATTTTTAGTAGTAGTAGCTCCTTGAGTGGATGTCTTACTAGCTGAACACTAAACAGCTGTGCTGCTGGGGAGTTTCTTGCTCCACTTCTTCTTCCCAGCTAAAGCATTAGGAAGTGGTGAAGGGCGGCCGTTTTGGGGGACCGTCTTCGAAAAGTGCTGATTCTCAGCCTAATATAAATAAAATGACTTTTGATTTTGATTTTTGAGATGAGTTTAGAGCTAGATCGTGTGTGATCGCAAGGTCTATCTGCAGCACTACTGACAAATGCGTGCACTGATTGGACAGGTCCAGTCAAAGCTGTAATGTTTCCTCAAAAGACCATCTCAATTTATAGAATAGAATAGAAAACTTTTATTTCAGACAGGAGTTCATAGGGTTGGTAAAATTTTTACTTAACTTCTAGTGTTAGTAGGTTACAGACACAGATGTTACATACAATTAAAACTCAGCGTGGAGCTGCATCCACCTCCGCAACATCGGGGAATCCCACCGATCTACGAACAGTCATGTCAACACTTGGCCACTTTCAATTGCGATTTTTTCGAGAAATAACGAATGCAACGTTGAAATACGACACATTACATAAACCTATGGGTTCGAAAATGCTATGTTCGTAACAACATAAAATTTCATTAAAAAATAAAGGAGTAAATCGCTTTTGAATAAAGCCGAGTGTATACATACATTTGCTCGTGAAGTCGTGACTGAACACACTGAGAATGCTATGGGGGCCGCCGAAAACACGCGTGAACAGGGATGCACATCTATTCCTAATAATGGCGGCAAAACCATTAATATTATTCGCAATATATTATCCGCAAACATCCCTGATGCACCACAACGCCACGGCAGCCGCAGCAGTATACCCTCAGGCCCTCAGTGCTCTGGGGTTTGGCACAAATACGTTGGTAGGGGTAAACAACTATGTGTGGTTTTTAAGGTTGCGGTTACCATTTTCCTTCAGGTGTTTGCAAGTCTGTTAAGTAAAATATTTTTTTTACCTACATGAAATCTATTTTCTTTAAGGGAAGGTAAATGTATTTAATTGTTATAATAAAACTGTTGTTAAATTGCTGTATTAACGGTTATTAATAAAATATGGTAAATAAAAATCAACCTTTGGCCAACTATGTTGAGGCTGGCTTCCAGTCCAATCAAATGCAGCTTTATAAGAAACAACTGCCTATCTGATCTGCACAACCCAGTTACTGGGTAACACGATACTTCTTGGTAAGACTGGTTGTCAGACTTTCGGGCTACTATACAAAATAAAAGCGTGAAAATCATAATATGTAAAGTAACTCTGTTTGTATGTTACTTTTTCGCCTAAACCACTAAGGAGATAGAAGGCATCCTGGGGAAGGATATAAGCTACTTTTTGTTCCGTTTGCACCTTTCCGTGGGATAATTACCGACATGCACGCAGGCGAAGTCGCGGCCAGAAGCTAGAAAGAAAGAAAAAGTATTTATTGCGACTCGTGCAGGGAGATCACTAACTAAACTAAACACAGTCAAATTTATAAAAAAAAAAACAAATTATTATAAATAAAGAAACAGAAAGTCCTATACGAGGCCAAAAAAGGCTCCTAACTCAGCATAATGCTGCGACATTAAAAAAATGAATGTCGTAGCGCTGGTATAAAGATAGGGCCATGTCATGAACATTTACAGAAATAAATAAAATGAGTGTATGACGATACACCGACAGACACTACGCCGACAGACTGAACACCGACAAATTTGTAAAATATTAGCAAATAAAATAAAATATTCCTTTCTAGTAAGCTATATTGTATTAAAGGTCCATTAAAAATTTAAAAAAAAACCATCAACGACATAATAATAATCATCATAATTACGAGTATTCACAGCTCTAGTTAAAGGACTATACTCAATATGAACAGCCGGTCGATTCTGTAAAAATCTCACCGTGAAAACTCAAGTGAAGTGAGCTTGATGTCAGTTGTCAGTAGTGTCAATATTTAGCATTATTTGGAATGACAGCTCACTCCACGCTCACTTCACCTAAGTTTTCACGGTGAGATGGTTACTTATACAGAATCGCACTGCAGCTTATCACTTCGTCATGCCAATGAAGGGAACTAGGTTTCTAAGTCAGCTGGTCTCATTACCTCATTAACAGCTATTGTTATCGCCTTTCTAGCTGTTACTAATCAGGTAAGTTCTATTCGTTAGTCAGCCCACAGCAGGACTTGTTTCTTAGTCCATAGCATCACATCACAGCAACCAGGTCAGCAAAATCAGCCTATAATGTTCTCACTGCCTTTTCCCAACTATATTTGGGGTCGGCTTCTAGTCTAATCGGATGCAGCTGAATACCAGTATTTAACGTGGAGAGACTGCCTATCTGACCTCCACAACCCCGTTACGGGTAACACGATACCCCTTGGTAAGAATGGTTGTCAGACTCGAGCTTCTGAAGACCCATAACGACTGTCAAAGATCCACGAATGACAGTCGGGATCAACTGCTTAACCTGCTTTCCGAGGCATGGAGGGGTCTCGATGGTCACCCATCCACGGCAAGCTTAGTTTAACCTGATCGATTGACCCATGTAGGAGGGACTCGTGGTTAAGTAATAACATACTTAACCACGAGCCCCTCCTTAACGTGTCGGTGATAGTGATATTATTTTACCAGTTAAACTAGGTGGTTCTAGGACTAGGTACTACTATTATGTAATCTGACCCATATTAGAGCTGGTACACACACAGGTGGTATTTAATGAGTTTGTATTTTAAAATTAAAATAAAAGTGCTCTTAATCCTATACACCTTCCCAAGTAAATATTGAAAAACTGTTTCAATATTTACTGTGTGTGTGTGTTTACAGACTTTCTCTATTACAAACATAAGTAATGATAACCCATTTAGGAGTTCTAATGACCTCATTAGAACTCCTAAATGGGTTATCATTACTTACGTATTATAATTGTAACGATTACATACCTACCAAGGTATGTAATCGTTACAATTATAATACGTATCCACGTGATTTCAGTTTTACTATCATCAACGAACAAAGTAAGCTCCGAGTTTATTTGAAGGATATCTTCCGAAATCTAGCCAATGTCGCTGAAAACCAGCGCTGGGGCTCTGTCTCGCATTGGGTAGAGATGGCCGTTTTTCATGGATGTGACGCATATTGTCCCCCAACTTGTTATTTTTTTGCGTTTGTGTTCTTCTTCTGCGTTAAGTTTGCCACAAATAAACGTTTTCTCTTTCTGAATGCTGAAAAGTTCAAGAGTTACCGATGTATCTTGCAGAATTAGCAAGGTGTAGTGTCAGTGTCAGTGGGTCTGCCATGTTGTCGATGGATAAATTGCTGGTGGAGCACTCGAATCTTGAGATCCTTGACAGAGTAACATTCTATAGATAACGATGGTGGGGAAGTCAAAAATGTATTGTAATAAATAATGTACGAGTATATATTATCCTATAATAATGTGTATCCCTGTATGCTCACCAATATGTATACAGACAGAAACAATTCTCACAATTTATTTTTTATTGTTTAATGGGCCTGCTCTTGACTTCAATCACGCCTGTGGAAAGCGATGGATGAGGTCTACGTTGCCTGTTCACTCTTGATTTACAGGCAGACAGCACTACATTAGGTAGCACCAAAACATTTTAAAAGTTCCTTCACCTCAGTGAAGACAAACAATACCTACAATTACAAGCTAAACACCTGTATTCACTTCAGTATGTAACGAAATATTTTAACTGAAACCAGACTAGAGTCACGTTGTACTTGTGTACCTACACAGTATAGTACAGTAGTAGTGAATCAATGGGGAAAACATTTCAGTAATCAGTGGGCATTTACGTTCATTCATTAATGTTTTGTAGGTACCTAAAGAGGATTGGCGGGAGTGTAAATTATGAAGTAATATTTTATGGGAATGTTTTTGATCTACCAAACCGCTCTTTACAAGCAATTAGCAACTTATGATTAAATGATGCCCCCGTGGTGACGGATCTGACGTACGAGTTGTAGGTTGTCGGTTCAAACCCAGGCAGGCGCATTATTTTGTGTTATTAATTTCTTCAGCGCTGCTCTCAAAACAAGACATGTCACATATATCTACCAACCCGCAATGGGCCCGTATGGTGCATTACGGCCCACTCCCTCTCACAGAGAGGTCTGTGTCCCAGCAGTGGGAATATTATAGGCTGATCATTGATTGCTGTAGGAAGTCCAGTAGTTGATAACAGATTCAGGCAATTCTCGTAATTTTAATAACGTGCGCAGTCTGATCTCAGTCTCAATCTGTCAAAAAATACCTCTATTGACATTGATTGTCTCCGAGATGAGATCGCGACTAGATTTTGAACGTTTTTATGTACGGGAATCGACCTTAAGATCAAACATGGTAGCATCAGTGTATTTAAGGGCAGCTAAATTAAACTTTTATGAAGGTAAGGTAAAGGATTAATAATTAAAAAAAAATTGGTTGCCTGTAAAGTCGGTATACGGGCGAAAGTTTTACGTGACAACGACTTTGAAGGGACGCGTGCCTTTCACTTTTTATGTCTGTCTCTCTCGCTCTTAGGCGGGCTAACCATGCCCGAGTGGAAGGGACGCGTGCCTCTCACTCGCTCTCATTGTGAGCGCATAACGTGAGCGGAGCGTAACGCAGTTTCTTGAAGTGTCACCCGGCAAACCAATTTATAAGACGTTGTCACGTCAAAAAAAGTAAAGGTTTAATAATTAAAAAAAAAAGGTAAAGATTTAACTTTATAATTTATTTATATTTTTATATTTTATTTTATAATTTGATTTTAATTATGTAATAGTTAAGGACTATGGACATTGTCCGAAATAAATAAATTATTATTATATATTATTAACTGATCCACTCGGAAAAAAAAACTTGATAGGTGTCAAAGGACACCCGGATGGAACAAAGTATAACTGGCTTGCTTTCTATAAGAGCGAGAGAGAGAGACAGACAGAGAAACACGCGCACGCCGCACGGCAACTATAGCAAAAAGTGTCGTTCCAACTTTTGGTCTTAATTTTTTCCGTCTAGCCCCCTTTCGCAACGCGCAATAAGGAACTTCGTTCCAAAAAAAATAAAGTGAGCTGACATTCCACTTATAGATTAATTCTGTGAATTCGGTCTGAAGGACTATGACATTTTGTGTGAACCACCCCACACTAGAGGCGGGCCTCACCGCACTTTTTTGTATTGAAATGCGATGCGCTTGTGGACAACGCCGTTGTAATTTACGCTTAGCTTACGAAGTTATTTTCCGCTCCTTACCCCTTAAATAAAAAGTACCTAATCTCTGAAGCTTTTTCCTATTTCGTCATAAAAACAATTTCTGGAATTCGTAATCCTATTTTATATTTTCTTGTGTTTTTCCTGCACTGACGAGAAAGTATCCTCATTTTAAGAATTTTTTCTCAGCAGGGATAATCCAATGTTTTTCAGTTGTCATCCGTAAACAATAGAGGTTCTAGGAATCGTGGTAATAGCGCCGCGTTGTGCAGAATGGAGAATTAAATGCAGTTGTATTGTGATATAACCTCGCTCATTCACGTGGTTGTGATGCACGAGGCTTCAGTTTACATGTCTAAAAGTACTCCATGACGTATTTTTGTAGATTCAGCTTGTTGGTTGAGTTGGGTGTCGGTTCGCGAACTTGCTTCGACCATAACTCATCATTCACCTGCCCTTATCCCAATTTATTCGTGGTCGGCGCAACATGTCTTTTTCTTCCATACTTCTCTATCAGTCGTCATCTCGGTAGTCACCCCCTTTCTAACTATATCATCATTCACACATTCCATCCATCGTTTCTTTGGTCTTCCCCTACTCTTATAGCCATCGACATTCATACTCAAAGCTCTCCTTACGACATTTTCCTCATTTCTCCGTATCACATGCCCATACCATGACAACCGATTTCCACACAACGTTTCAGTTACCGGTGCCACTTTCAGACTTCCGTTTCCTCTCTTCGACCATAGCTAGCGACAAAAATATGGAAGAAAAAGACTTGTCGCGGCGACCCCAAATATATTAGGATAAGAGCAAGGTTGTGTGACGACCTAACAACGTTTGCAGGGCCAACATGGCCATCGCACAAGATAGGGAGGTTTGGAAGAAGAAAGGGGAGGCCTTTGCCCAGCAGTGGGACACAATATAGGCCAACAAAAATAAAGAGCAAGAGAATGATAGTGAGGATCTGACGACAAAAGTACTGTTGTGTTCTAACATTAATCATTATCGTCATTTCAGCCGAAAGATGTCCACGGTCGGACACAGGCCTCCTCAAGCACCGCCACTTCGACCGGTTCTGTGCTTCTTGCATCCAACGGGTTCCGGCAGCTTTAACAAGGTCGTCGGTCCACCTTGTGGGAGGCCTTCCAGCGCTACGTCAACCGGTACACGGACACCACTGCAGATCACGACGGCTGAACAGATGTTCGGCGAGGAATTCCCAACCTTACTTAAGTACCCGCAATTCTTTTTTTTTTTTTTTATAAACTTTGCCCACACTAGGAATTTCACCTGTGTCGTGGGTGCATTTACAAACATTTAAACTCACATACAGATATACAAACAGCCAGACCCGGAACAACTACTTATAGGCCATACAAATATTTGTTCCGTGCGGGAATCGAACCCGCGACACGCGGCGCAGCAGTCAATCGCTTAACCATTGCGGCAATTCTTCGGGCTATGTGAACTTGGTTCCCCTGCGGATCTCTTCATTCCTGATTCGATCACGTAGGGAAACTCCAAGCATAGCCGCTCCATTGCCCTTCGGCTGACTTTTAGCCTTTCAATTAGGCCATAACTTGGTAATGGTGCTGTAAAAATTAAAATAACGCTTTTAACGTTGTTTTAAGGTCGATAACTTATAGGCAATCTCTTTGTTGTTACAGGTGTGTGTGGATGGCGATAACAACTTTCCGTTGGGTAGGCTATTGACCTGTTTGCATAATATTTCACTAAATTCGCTCATAATATTCTAGTCAAAGTAATTGGTAGGTACTGCAAGTGTGTGACATTGAATGTAACTGCATCGTTATATTTCTACATTTTGAGTTGAAACTCCGAAAATCCATCATCATCATCTGCCTGCTTATTTCCCAACTACGTTGGGGTCCAGTATAACCGGATGCAGCTGGATACCAGTATTTTACATGGAGCGACTGTCTATCTGATCTTCACAACCTCCACACTGCCTATTTGGGTAATACGATACCCCTCAAACTCGGAAAGTCGATATGAAAAGAAAAACTCACCATATGCATTATATTCCAAAATACCTGCGCCCCGCGGTTTCACCCACGTAAGGCTCGATTCCGTGGGAGCCCCACGACCCGTGGGGATATCGGGATAAAAAGTATCCTATGTCCTAATTTAGGTCATGGTCTACCCATGTGACAAATTTCATCCAAATCTGTTCAGCCGTTTTAACTGCATGAAAGCGTAACAAACAAACACTACAAATCAACTCTTTTCTCTTTAAAATATTAGTTTAGGTAAAGCACGAGAATAGTGGGTATAAAGTTAGCGCATTTTGAGTTGAAATAGCAAAATCCATTTAATAGCATACTTCGAAGCTAAGACGAGTTTTTCTTTGTTACAGCTGCACAAATATTCTCACAGTTCTGTATTCCTTAGCAAGACATCCTTTGTCAGGGTGCCAATAGACACTCAGGCCACGTCCACGAACGTCCGGATATGGAACAATTAACATCTGTCGAGCATACAAACACAGGACACGATGTAATTGACCCTATTTTATCGGAGCTAGACTGCGCGATGCTCAATAACAAAGTACAGGGTGGCATGGACGACGCCTAACAGGTTACTATGGATTCAGTACATGATTCTGAACGGCCCTGCATAAAAAATTTAGTTGGTTATTTAAAAAAATAATTGCTTAACCATACATATTTTGGTCTCGTAGATAATAATCAAACTAGGGTCTAGAATTATGTGCTGAATTCATGGACGATGTCCCTAGGGGCCACTCAGTATATCTTGATGCCAAAATAGCAGACTGAAACTGTAAAAAGGAGTATAAAATGAACATAACATCATGCTCGTATTCCTCGAAAGGTAAGGCAGACCGGAAAATCGAAATAACACTTCGACCTGGGAATCGAACCCAGGACCTCATGCTCAGCAGTAACGGTTGCGACCACTAGACCAACCTAAAATTAAATACTACTACTTATTATTTTTTCTTTCGGTCTAATTTTGTAAGCCTTCACTATTTTTGTGTAAATGAACCAATTTTTGCCACATTTCGAACCCAGTCGAACCATTCACTCATTTAAAAACATCCGAATTGCGAACCTCCTCCTTTTTTAGAAGTCGGTTAAAAAAAACGGGTTGCACTCCGGGAGTGCCGGCAGAAGTGAAAACTTGAATATTAACGTTGTGCATTTTTGATATTTTGGAATGCGGTCTACTCTCCCTCCGTCTTACAAATTTTCGATCAGGTCACGTGTCCTGACGCGACCTCCGTCTTACAAATTTTCGATTAGGTCACGTGTCCTGACGCGAGCTCAGTCTTACGAATTTTCTATCAGGTCACGTGTCCTGACGCGAGTTTAACATTTTTTACCCATCACCAAAAAGTGCACAACGCCGCTAAAGAAGTTTTCACTTCAATTGTGCGTCAGATTGACTGTCTGCCTAGAGTGCATCCCGTACGAAGAAATGTCGTCATTCGTGGAGGTTCTTCTTAAGCGCATTACAAGACAGGGCCGCTTGCTAGTTTTTCGTCAGCGTCGAGTGCAGTCAAACGTCAAAAATGTGTCAAACTCGCTCCATTTTCTTGTGTCGTAATTTCCACCTGCACTTTCTTTTGTAATGTGCCCCTTTGTGTTTTCGTAAGGATTTGTATGGTGTCGTTTGACTGGGTGTCGAATAAAACGTGAATAAAAGACGTTAGTATGATGTCATGGGTGTCAGGTGTTAGTTCACGTGCTAATGTCTGATGTTAACCTCTCGACGACCTTAGGTGACATTGAATGACTGACTCATTGTTCTCCAAATAGTTTTTTGCTAAAAGAAGTCACTTGTTACGAGATCTGTAGATTTTACTGGAACTTACACTGACTTGACATTTTTCTTCTTTTAACCGACTTCAAAAAAAAAAGCAGGAGGTTCTCAATTCAGTTGTTTTTATGTTTGTTGCTGTTTGTTGTCTCTTTTTTGTCATGTATTTTCTGGTGTACAGTAAAGTATATATTATGTATAAATAAATAAACTCCTTTTGAGTCACTGTTAGCATCTGAACGTATATGAATGTGTGGAGTAGGTCCCTCAACTAAAAACTAAAAAGTGAAAAACATGTTACAAACAAACAATTTACTTAAAAAAATTACACTATAATTTTTTTAAGTTTTTTTAGTAGTTAGTAGTTGTATTTTTTTTTTTAAGTCGGTTATTTTTTTTTAATCAAAATCAAAAGTCATTTATTCAAATTAGGCTGAGAATCAGCACTTTTCGAACGTCAAAATTACAAAAGACAGTCCCCCAAAAACGCCCGCCCTTCTGAGAGTTCCTTCTGAGAGTCCTCCTCGAGAGTTGCTTAAAGTTAAAAGACGTTTAAACGTAAAAAAATGTATGGTTAAGCAGACGGTAATCATAACTTAAAGCAATGTTTATAAATAAATACCGGGGTTTTCATACCGACGAGATATTTCATGAACAATTGGTATTATTCTACTTCATACTTCGGGACTTTTCTAAAAGGAAAAACTGGGTTTGTTTTAACGTAGGTATGGGTACAACATGGCTTGCTATTTGTATTGAGGGAAACAGGGGAACTTACGTCATAAAGTAGGTAAAGTTCTGCCTCTTATCTACCGTTCATTGTTTAATACTTATTATATTTTACCGTACGCAAAATACTTACGCGCATTGAGGTGTCGTTGCGGACACCAGCCCGTATTACCTATAATACCCAATATATTTTACGTTTTCCTGTGCCGTACAGGGTCTTGATAACATTGTGAAATGCAAATAAATATAATTATGAATATTACCAACACAAAAACCCACCACCACACCACAACAGCTGAAAAGAAACTCCGTAACAAAATCAGGAGTTATACGGAATTTACAATGGACAAAAATTCTAAGCACATGGACTCAACAGCCTTCCCAAACATAATATGTTTGGGAAGGCTGTTGAGTCCATGTGCTTTATAGTCAAACTGCTCCTTACCACAAATCATAAGAAAATTCTCATATGTAACAAAAACTATACACCAATAAAATTGCCTATCTACAAAAAACCTTTAGGACAAGACATTTTTGTGACTGACAACACAAATAATATTGTTCGTATTGTGCGCACGAGTACATGGCGCGAGTGCTAATCTACTCCGCGCTGTAGTTCCCAAGGCTAGCCATTGTATGTAGTAGTCAACAGAACATGCCTTAGCTAGGAAGTTTTTATCCAATTTATTTTCATGGTTTAATAGCTAGCGTAATAATATCTTTCTGGGAAAAACGGGATTATTATCATTAAGATAGTTAAAAGCGTCTTCCTCTCTGCTCAATCATATATATTATAGACTAGCTTCTGCCCGCGGCTTCGCCCGCGTGGATGTCAGAAATTATCCCACGGGAACGTGCTAACAGGATAAAATGTATGTGCTTCCCCAGAATGCCATCTATCTCGCGGGCCCTCTGTGGCTAATTACAATAGAAAACCAATTGTGTCTCATTAGTGGTGATTAAGAGACTAATTTAAAAAAAATAAACTCAATAACAGAAAATTAAATACCTACCTACCTAAATAAACCTATTTCTGATGATAACTAATCTAAACTCAATAAATAAGCAAAATCCCTAAAAACTAATATCTATACGAATGACTAATCCTACCTAACAGTATTATAAAATAACCTACGGTCACTACGTATACTATCAAATATACTACCTATACTTTAAAATTAAAATCTATACCTACGACTTATAAAAATAAACCTAAATAACTCTAAAAACTAAAAGGAATAAAAATGAAATCCACTACGGGTGACTTAACCTACGACAAACTTATTATTTGCGGTTGGTACAGTAATCGGGTCCAAGGATCGAACCGCAAAATTAAGTTTGTTTTTTATTGTATATACTTTTCCGGGATAAAAAGTACCCAGTGTGGTGCCCAGGATATTAAAGAATAATTATACCAAGCCAAGTTTCATCGTAATCGAACCGGTAGTTTTTGCGTGATGCCTGAACAAACAGACAGACAGACAGACAGACAGACCGACAGACAGACAAAATTTTTTTTAATCACATTTTTGGGTTCGGTGTCGGTCTAGTAACACTCCCTGCCATTTATTTTTTTGATATTTTCAATGTACAGAATTTTCACTTCTACAGATTTATTATAAGTATAGAATAGAAGATATAGATATAGATTACTGCCCGGTTGGTCTCGTGGTCATAAGCGCGACTTGGGGTCCAGAGTTCGATTCCCGGGTTGGGTCTCAGATTCCTCAGTAACTGCCCGGAGTTTGGACACTGGCGGTGTGATATCCCCGTGTCTCGGATAGCGCGATAAGTCTTATCTGTCTTCGGTTGTGTCGGAATGCCGTCCCGTCTAAGAGAGTGCACCTGTGGCTGTGCACACAGTTGTAGATAGCTAGTCTCCATTTAGAATGACTGCTATGACCGAGATTAGTTCTGGAGGACTACACTACATATTATAAATTACAGTAACTTTCCGTGTCTGTCTGTATGACCGTGTTGTTCTTCTAAACTTCGCAACAAATTATAATGCATTTTTCATACATTCATATTAAACAACATACAATAAAGAAATCTCGATATATTGGTAAGTTGTAAAAACAATAATAATATTATAAATGCGAAAGTCTGTCTGTTTCTCTGTATGTCACCTTTTTAGTCCCACCACCACCACAGATTTGGTCCTAACTATGACGTTTAGGACATAGGATACCTTTTATCCCGGTAGTACGTTCCCGTGGGGCAATTTCTCGTCGCGGGCAAAAGTAAGTAACTATTCAAAATCAAAATATTTTATTTCTTATAAACCAACATGGGCACGTATGAAACGTCAGAAGCTAGGTGCACGGTTCCAATTGTTCGTTTCCTATGGAGAAGAGCCCGCGAGAAACACCGCGGTTACTCTTTTAAAAATAATTGGCTTTACAATACCCAGGATTTTGTAAAAATATCTTGATTTAAAAGAGTGTCCGTGGAGTTTCTTGCCCGTTCTTCTCCATAGAGATCTACGCCTTGGAATGGGCAACTAGCTTCAACTTTCTGACTAACTGACCGACTATTTAATAATTTTGACAGTTCAAAAGTGCCTGTAAATGGTTTAATTGAAATAAATGATTTGAGTTTTGAGTTTTGAGTTCAAATGACAGTAGGTAAGAGGGAGGACAGCGTAGGCCTGTCAACAAGTACCAGGTACTTGATAAAATAAAAAATGGCCTACAGATCTGCGGTCCACAAGGCTTACAAAGTCCTCACATTTACAAAATATAAAATAATCTATCAAAAGTATAAATAAAATATAAAACGCTATTAAAACCAAGTGATATGATTGGTGTATCACCAATTTGTCTACCAAGACTGGTGGTTAAGGGTTTTAATCTTTTATTATTTACTAGAAAGACCTTCTGGCCATATTATTGATCAACCTATAAAGAAGTTCAACTGGATATTGGTATTCTGATTGCTCATGTGGTAGTTTCCATCATCCTCCTGCTCGTATCTCATTAACCTATGATCAGCATATCTTCTTCTTCCATACATCTCTTCATCAGCCTTCATCTTATAAACTAATCATCCTCATAATAATTACTTTTGCAAAGCCGGTTTTGAACGTCAAAATATAGGATGTAAAAAGACCCACCACGAAGCCGTTATCTACACATTCTGTACGTCAAACTAAACTGCGCTGCGTGTCGCGGGTTCGATTCCCGCACGGAACAAATATTTGTATGGTCTACAAGTAGTTGTTCCGGGTCTGGCTGTTTGTGTACCTATGTGAGTTAAAATGTTTGTAAACGCACCCACGATACAGGAGAAATTCCTAGTGTGGGACAAGGTTTTTTTTTTGTTTTTAAAGTTACTTTGTGCAATATCAATGCTGCCTACATCTAGTTAGATAAACAAAACATCTATAGAAAAATTGAAACGAATAGCTAATGGATCTTTTAATCTGGAACTTCTCAGTAACAGTCCAGGAACTGGATTAGTGTCCGGTTAATATCAATAGGCTCGACCCCTATTACACTTGGGATTACACACACACACACACACACGGGACTTGAACATAACTGGTGAAATTTGGGTGAGGTACACCTCTGTATATGTAGGTACACCTTGCCTAATCCTTCGCGAATAAAAGCGTAATGATTATGTTATGTTGTAGTATTATGTTGTGTTGTAGTATTACAGCCTATTTTGAATGAAAGATTGATCATGTCTTTGAGTCATAAACTTTAATTACGACAGGATATGACACAACTAATTATAATATCTGATTTTTATTTCATTTTCCCTTTAAAGTAGCTTCAAGAAGAATCAAGGAAAACCTGGAGATTAAGAATATATCATCGGGAAAAAATATTTTTCCATTATTAAAATCACAAAGTCTTAAAACTTTCTTGAACTTAAAGTAATTAATTAATAGGCATCTAAAATTACCATTAATTAAGTAAATGCAGCGGATTCCCGCAATGCAATCAGGACTACAATACTGATTATATAAATTAATACAGTGCGTAATTGCCCTACTATGTAATATACCTACCAATTATATTAATTACACAAAATCAGAGCTAACTATTCAATGGAACATCTACGTTACTAATATGACGTTAATTCACTACAAAAACATGTTTATATGAAAACGTAAACGTCAGAAATCCTCTTGGACTACGCATCACCATATAACCTAAACCCATAGTTTTATGAATCACTTCTGTTACTCAGAATCCTTGCTGTGCCACTGCCACTATAAAACGAGCGAGCCGCAATACCCCGCCATTTAATTGTGATCGTTCGACCGAACCGCACGTGTCGCGAGTTATACCAATATCAAAAATTAAACAAACAAATATGAGTACTACCGGTGCTTCTTCCGTTCTCCTGTTCATCCTGAACATTCTCCACGTGCTCTTCGGACTCGGGATTGCGTGTGCAGCAATCTGGTTCTTCGTGGAAGTCCACAGCATCACCAGCTTGAGGAACACCAACCATTACCTGCTAGACTACAACGTGTACTGGCCCCAGGCCATCCCCTGGGTGTTCATCCTAGTCGGTGTCTTTGTAATCTGTGTTTCGTGCTGTGGTTTCGTCGGTGCCAAGAAGAGGAGCAACGGTTTAGTGGTGATGTACATTGTGTTCGAGGTCACTGCGATAGTGGCTCTCGTCGCGGCGGCCGTCGTCGCTCTGTCGTTTGCCGACACGAAGTCGACCGACAAATTCCTTCAAGACGCAATCTGGGATGTGTACACTACAATGAAGAACGACAAAGGTTTGGAAACTGCTTTCGGGAACATGGAGAAGCGCATGCAGTGCTGCGGTGCGTCCGGCCCGAGGGACTACATCAATTGGCGCTCTGAGTTCCCCATCTCTTGTTGCGACACTTACTACCACGGCTGGATTGGGTCTTACAACATCGACTGCGACTTCACGAACAAGCTGGCCAATGAGAGGCACGGCTGCACCGAGGTAGCAACCAATTACACAAGAATAATCATCCGGGTGCTGTCCGGCGCCTGCGTGTTCACTGCATTCATTGGACTTATGAATGTTATTGTAGCTGTTACTTTATCGAAGAGCATGAAGAGGAGGCCGCGACCGATGCCCGTGCAACTGGAATCTGAGAGCAAAAAGGTTTTGTTGTAAATTAGGAAATTATTTTAATTTTAAATTGTGTTCGACAAGATTCCATTTTGGGACCAGTAATGACGTAACTAGTTTTCTTTGAGAGAAATCGATGTTTACGTACATGTTACGTGTGTGTGATGTGATAATTCAAACAGTTTGGTGCGACAGTATCTCTTAGTAGTATTTATTATGTTAGGTTTAAGTAGGACTATTGCACATGAGCGGTTTTTAGCTTTAATATAATTTCCACCGTTAATCGCTCGCTAGTCTAAACGGCGACTTGGTGCATTGGATGCATGAAATTGAGTCCGGCCATGTGCAGTAGGCGAACAAAGAGATTGAATGAGTCAATTTAAGTACCCTTAACAACAAGATAATTGAATCTGCTGTTAGTCATTTAATAACTCTGTCATTGAATGAACTTTACAAATGACTGACCTTTGTATTTCTTAACTTAAATCGAATACAAGATGTAAATACTTCAAATATTTTATACGCTTTTTATTCGCAAAAATGTATGCAAAAATATTTCTGAAGCGTTAATTCTGTAGGACGATAAATTGGTGTTGGTTCCCTATAGTAGGGTGATAACACCAGTTACCGGATAATTAGTGTTAATTGACTTTAGCGATCTGATTCCGAATCTCGAATAGCGATACAATAATTTATTGTGTTGTAGTGAAACAAGTTACATTTTAATTGTGTGTGAAACAGGTTTGTCTGTATTTTTCTCAAGATTTTCCTTAAAATTGTTGTTGTAAAGTAGCATTTGGAACTTTAGTTTTATTCCGAGATGTTTGTGAATCCGTCTAATTAACTTTAGCATTTAACGTATAACTATTAGTATAGACTATAGACATTTAAAGTTAAATTCCAATGTATGTAGATTTTTTTTAGGAAAATAGGTATATTTTAAACTCAAACAATGTGTTACATGACCAAAAGATTAATTATAGCCATACTACCTCACTAGTCTAGTATTCGTAAGTGCAGATACCGACCGTGAGGTCCCGGGTTCGAATCCTGGGTCGGGCATTGTCTTGTTGTTTTTTTCTTGAGGAAAAATTCTAAGTAGCAGCTCGAAGTTTTGGCTATATTGATATAATTTAGTAGTAAGGACATTACTGCTTACCCCTGCGTGGGTTTAGGTGTAATGATAAACTGAAGCTGACAAGAGTTGTCAGTTACTTAGAACTCTACTTATACTCTAAGCAAAAACTTGAACATTCCTGTAAATATATATTTAAGAAGAAAATGTAGTTTTCCAATGATGTTAATGTCGGTTCGAAACCACAGTACCTACCTCTGTTGCGTTATAGTAGCATACATGGCAATAACAACATTCGAAAACATACCATTCTGAACCTTAACGACACAAGTTAAGGACTAAATTCGATACGCAAAATCTTCTTACGTAATATTTATTTTTCTGCCCGTTTATCACATCATCGTGAGTTATAGAAACTTTATAAGTATGTCGTGTAGGTACCTGTAGAGTTGCGCGAGAGTTTGAGGTCCAAAGATTAGGCTGGCTAAACGCTGTCAAGCCACGCCAAGCAGGCTTGACAAACCTTGATAGATTTAAGTATTGATATTGACGTAAAATAATGATAATTGTTGAGATAATATTATTATTTATAAGTGCTTTGTGTATTTGCATTTCGATATTAAAATAGACTGGATGTTTTATAAACTTCTTTGTTTCCTTTTTATTCTATTTATAACCTAACTGAGACAACATAACACCATGACGATGATACAATGAATGAATGAAGTATTCAAAACTTCAATCTATTTATAAAATTTAAAGAAACAAAGAAAATTTTTGATACACTATTTATACACACAAATCTTTCTAAACACAAGAAAGTTTAAAATAGCGCATTAAAAGCGATGACACATAACAATACAAATCACAGAACAATACATAATTACAATAATTCGTCATCATCTCATTATAATTATGCAGAACACATAAATCAGGTCAAATAAAAGATGACTAACAGCGATTGTATCAGTAAAGCTTGACAGGTGGGACTGACAGCTTGTGACACCTCCAGCGCGCGCGCAAAACAAGGCGGAGCCGAAGTTAATAAAAGTAGTTGCATCACACGCACGCCGCTCATTTCGCTGCCAACTGCCCGCGCGCACGGTACAATCATGGGAAAAGACGAGCTTATCAAAAACGTTCTCTATGTTATGAACATTATCTACGCGGTCTTCGGGCTAGTGACCGCCGCGACCGGGATCTGGTTCTTCGTTCAGTTGGCTGAGTTCGTTAGCCTCAGGAACAGCAACCATTACTTATTGGACTACAGGATCTACTGGCCTCAAGTCGCACCATGGCTCTTCATCCTCCTCGGAATCTTCATCATCATGATCTCCTTCTGTGGTTGGTGCGGTGCCAGCAGAGAAAGCAGAGGAATGCTGGGGATATACGGACTCTTCATGATCCTCATCGTCATCGGACAACTGATCGCAGCCACACTTATCTTCGTGTACGTCGATGGAGAAGACACTGACAGATTCATCAAGGACACAGTCTATGATGGATACTACAACTCACAATCCAACCCTGATGTGTTCAGGTCTTTCGGAAGGATCGAGAGGAAGCTAAAGTGCTGTGGCGCCAACGACGCGCGTGATTACAGGAGTTGGAGAAATGACCTGCCTCTCACGTGTTGCTTGGACAGTTACTACCGCGCGACTTGTGAGTTCACCGACAAGGAAGCGAACGAACGTCTCGGTTGTGCTAAAGTGGCTTCAGTGTACACTAAGATCATCAGCTCCTCGGTAGCTGGAGCGTCTTTACTTATATCTCTTTTAGAGATCTGTGGTATAGTGCTAGCGTGGAAGCTGTTCCATTCTCTGCGGGAAGTGGAGCATTATATCACGGAGCGGAAGGAAGGTGAAACGGAGTGCTAGGTCCTAAGTGCCACAGTATTATTATCGATACCGCCGATCGATGCCGCTACGGTATGAGACTAAACGATTCCGATACCGATTCTATGCCTGAAGTAACTTTCCCTTTCGAAGTTTTCTTTCTCTCACGGTGTCTGTTTTCCCGAATAAAGTTCGTTTCCTTGTTGAAAGGAAAGTCTGAAACCTTTGTTCTGTTAGATCTGATTTATTGTTACATTCCATCTGATTGTCGGTTAGTGTTAATTCGCTTTAATTAAAATCAATCTCATAGTATAGTCTGTGTAGTCTCGCTCCGCCACGCCTTAGGTCAAAGTGTATATTAAGATTCGAGTGGGCCTAATCAGGGGCTTCCTCCTTAACTCAATGAAGCATGAGTACCTGCAGTCTGCATTGACTCATCATGAACCTCAATTTATTGTACCTAAGACATGGTGATCAGTCGGCCTCGCCCCCCACCAAGTGTCTTCGACACACACGATTAACGTAGTTAGGTATACATTGCTCGGTATGTAAGTTTCGTAAGTTATATTTCGCGTTAATAAGCGTCCATGGACGAATGGAGATTGTGAAGCGATTGGAGGTCGTCTATGAGAAAAATGTGACCTCAGTTTGGGAAGTGGGCTTGCGACGAGTAGTTAGCGAGTAGGTACCTACTTGTGCCAGATTCTCGCTTCGTTTTGAGGTCGAAGCATTGTGTAATAGATGTTACCTGTGTGAGGTGTGTCATAATAGCCCGTTCGTATTTGTCGTTCGGAGTAGTGAAGTTATACAGCTCGGTCCATCGAAATATGCAAATTTTTACGCAAGAGCTATTGTGAGTGTATCAAGTATGCTCAGCAGAACTTATGGTAATTTATAGATTACGACATATTTGGATTTCACAATTTTATCAAACGTGTTTGTCGAGTAGCATAGTACAAGATGTGCCAAGCATTTGTATTCTTACCCTTTTTTGATAATCACAATATTTATAGAGAGTTATATTTTTTTTTTGTATCGAGTTTTATAATAAGTTTTATAAGTTTTTGGAACGAATTTCCGTCCTTTATATAAAGAGCCATATTTAATATATTTAAATAAATGTGTGTTTGTAAAAGTGTGTGTCCAATTGCCAAAGAAAGTATAGGTACAAACTTTCAAGAAAAAAAAAGAGAAAATATTTTTGCATGCAAAAAAATACATTTATAAATCATGTAATTAGTATAAGTGAGTAACCACAAACATTATTACCGTAATAATTATTAGCTAATAATTATAAGTTATTTTTATACAATACTTTATAATAATGTCATTTAAGTCGAAACTAGTCTTAAGTCGTTTCGTTTTGTAATAAAAATTAAATGTTAAAATATCTGAGAAATGTATTTTTAATCTGTTTCCTCGTTCTTGTGATAATTAACATAAAATACCGCTTTATTATCTAAATAATTATTATTCACAGAACTCGCATATTATTAACATTTGCGAACATGCATAATTTAAGAACTTCATAGATGATTAAATGAAATAAAAACCCCACGAAATTAAATGTTTATTTAATTAAGTAGACATAATTATAATTACCTCAACTTGTCTCATAATTGTCTCAAACAAAGAATTTCTAAGTACTCAAATGAGCCACTTCCGTCATTTAGTAGGTACCTCTACATAATTAGAATTTCCTCTTCTTCATTACATAACTTAGAAAGTTATTGACACACACACTCATGCGTAAAAACCCACACAATGATATACATAATTTATAGTCACCATGAAAGCATGTGTAGGTAATAAATGATATTATACATGTGTATATCTATAATTCTATAACTATCTGATGGAGAATGCACAACCTACAATATCTAAGGCAGAATCATAATAAAAAATATGGCCTTTAAAGGGGGTAGATGAAGAGGTTACATTAAGAAGGCTTTTTTAAATTGCCCCTCAAGGGGGTATAACCAGAAATAATTTAGAGCGAAAGATAATTTAGAGAAATAGATAATTTAGAGCACGAAGATAATTTAGAAATCGTTTTTTGACTGCTTTTCAAAAATTCAATCCCTTAGGGGGATGATATTGTCTGTTAAAAAATTGAACATTCCGTGTGTTAAATTTTTCAATGGACAATATCAATTTTGTTTCAAATATAATCTACGACTGTTCGAAGTTGGAGAAGTCAAAGTCAAATCATTTATTTCAAATAGGCACATAAAAGGCACTTTTAAACGTCAAAATTAAAATAAATTTGATTGTACTCGCCCCTTCCAAAAGGTAGTTTTCGTATGGAGAAGAATGGGCAAGAAACTCCACCGTTACTCTTTTAAAATGTTTTACAATATTTTGCATACATTCATTCTAAAATTATATGTGAAGACGATGCACCTAAAAATAAAATTACTAAAACACAATAGGTAAAGGAATTAAAATGAATTAATTAAACCATGACATATAAATTGACTATGTGATAGATATATTATGGTGCTCACATATTTACAAACATTCCAAAAGTAGACTATTTTCATAAATAAATAAGGAGTAATAAGTCCGGGTGTGACTTTAAGTAATTACAGAATGTAAATCAATGCCAAAGAGAGAAAAAAAGAAGAATAAACTATACAATTACATTAGCAACCAGTTTGATTTTGTCTAGACTCTAGAGATTGTCCTATGATTGAGAAACAATGATTTAGGGCAAAAAAACATGAAAAATATCAAAACAAATCAATCAACACATAATATACAAAAGCTACGTATTTATGAGTCAGTTCCTAAATGTATAAGAAATAGATTTTTATTTTCCAAATATTTCTCACTGCGTAGTGAAGAGAAAACTGGTTTGTTTATTTAAATATTACGTCATCACATGAGGCAGCCCTTTTTTCTATCGCAAAACGAGTTTTGAGAAAATACGCGTTCTTCGCGTTATGTCATCATCAGAGTAACTACTGGACATAGACTTTTATGGAAATGAAGGTGTGCGTGTGAGCGTCGGTTCGATGGGAAAAAATATTTTGGTAAAAGTAACTTTAGTAAGCAAGATGAGTAAAAATTTTAATTACAGCTGTGTAAATTAGATCAAACGTATGGTACATTGTATTTTTGTAGGCACAACGAGAAAATATTCATGACAGCTGTGTAAATTAGTTTAGTTTAGAGCTTAGTGTGCTCAGCAGGTTTCAAATCAGCATTTTATTCATT
The DNA here is from genome assembly GCA_945859715.1 of Apamea sordens. Taxonomy (NCBI): domain Eukaryota; kingdom Metazoa; phylum Arthropoda; class Insecta; order Lepidoptera; family Noctuidae; genus Apamea; species Apamea sordens. The sequence goes on along the minus strand of OX244009.1, from coordinate 514,075 downwards.
ACTAGCTGCGGCCCGCGGTTTTACCCGCCTAAGTATCGATTTTGTAGGAATATCGGGATAATAAGTAGCCCACTTGAAGAGAGGAGGCCTCTTCTCTTCGAGTGTGTCCCAGCAGTGGGAACAATATAGGCTGATTCTGAGAAGTATCCTACGTATATACTTATGTCCTAATTCAGGTTATGGAAAAAGCCTTGAAAACGTCAGGATATTCCGATTTATATTTACAAATTAATAATTTTATCGTGCTGCGTCAGAATATTCATAACATCTTTGGTCGGATGTCATGTAAATACTTCTCGATATTTACTATGTACCCACATCCGGTTATACTGGTAGTTCTTGGTTTGTTGTTTATCATGTGCACAGTTTCAGTCATGAAATATCTATAGTGTAACCCAAAAGTATCTGATAAAAGTGTAAACAAACCTTGTTCAGGTTAAATTCTTACGTAATCACTTACTAAAGGGATATAGTGACACAATCATCTGTATTTAGAAGGTTTCAACATCATTTTTCACCATTTTGCAAACATTTTTATTGTTTGAAGAACATTATAATTAAAAACTCATTAGGAATAAAAAAAAAATTGGCAGTTTCATAGAAAAGTGCAATACCTATGGGGTACGGCAAAATGTAGGAAACAGCAATTTTTTTTTTTTTTGATAACCCTCGAAAAGTTTATATGTTTGGCTTCGATCAATATCGAAGACGCTAGGGAAAAGCATGCTGAATTCATGGCTACAGTTTGCGCACTGGTATTTTTTTTCCTGTATAGTATTAGTAGGTACGATTATTAATAGCAGTGCTCTTTATGAATGAACTCAGTATTACTATCACCATACCTACATCTGCCGCAAAGCAATGTTAATGTGTTCCGGTTCGAAGGGCGCCGGCGTAATTACTGGCTTATACGATTCTCTAGCTTTGTCTCAAGGATGGCAACGCCTCCAGGACCACAACAGAAAGCCAATTCTCGTAATTTAAAACGTTTAAAATCTAGTCGCAGTCTCATCTCGGCGACAAACAACTGTCAAAAACTTTTCAAAATGTAGGGAAATTAGAGGAATTTTTGACAGATTGAGACTGAGATCAGACTGTGAACGTTCTTAAAATTACGAGAATTGCACCTCTGACAATGCGACATATTTGTCAAAATGTGACATTGTAGTTAATTGTCATATGTTCACGACGGGTCATGTTTTTTTTTTGCCGTTTATGTCCCACAGCTGGGCAAAGACGTCCCTACTCTCTTTCCACGTCTCTCTGTCCAAAGCTGCTTGTGTGTATGTTTAATCTACTCAATAAAATTCTTGAATTCATTCACTAACAGACTACAAGCAGCTTTATACAGCGCTGGGTGTAGAAGCATGAAATTTGCACAAGAGTTCCTTATATGTTACGAAAATCAGCAAAGAAAGGATTTTTGGAAATTTCACCCCCTATAGGAAATGAAAGTTTGTATGGAAGTTCGTCATTTTTGACGATGGAAAATCCCATTAGGCACATCAAAAAATGTATGAACGAAATGTAAAGTTGATGATTGTGTAATTGTCAGATTGTCGCCTGTTACCTGTCGCCTGGCGGTTTTATTAGATAAGCTCAATTGCAAATTTGTGTATAGGCGCCGGTGACCATACATACATAAATTCACGCCGGTTTCCCACGGGGGTAGGCAGTCACTACAGTACGCGACTGCTACGATCCTTACATACTCCTTTTGCCTCGGTTACCTTCATATATCTGGGCCCGTATTCCCGTAATTTAAAACATTCAAAATCTAGTCGCAGTCTCATCTCGGCGACAAACAAATGTCAAAAACTTGTCAAAATGTAGGGAAATTAGACGTATTTTTGACAGATTGAGACTGAGATCAGACTGTGAACGTTTTTAAAATTACGAGAATTACCCCTCAGACTGTGAACGTTTTTAAAATTACGAGAATTACCCCTCAGACTGTGAACGTTTTTAAAATTACGAGAATTACCCCTCAGACAGTGAACGTTTTTAAAATTACGAGAATTACCCCTCAGACTGTGAACGTTTTTAAAATTACGAGAATTACCCCTCAGACTGTGAACGTTTTTAAAATTACGAGAATTACCCCTCAGACTATGAACGTTTTTAAAATTACGAGAATTACCCCTCAGACTGTGAACGTTTTTAAAATTACGAGAATTACCCCTCTGGTCATACACGCACGCCGGTTGCGAGTACTACGCACCTGACCTTTCTGAAGAACATCAATAGTAAGGTCACTATAATGTCCTTGTAGGGTGTGCCCTCCCGGCGTGACCACTCACCATAATTTGATTGCTTAACATAATCAGCCATGCCAGCCATGTTCACACTGCTAGGACGCAGGCCTCCTCTCTGTGAGAGGGAGTGGGCCGTAATCCACCATGCGGGCCCAGTGTGGGTTGGCAGATGTCACAAGTCTTCGAATTTTTGGTTCTAGGACATGCCGGTTTCCTCACGAGGTTTTCCTTCGCTGTTTTGAGAGCAGTGGTGATGAAATAATTTACACAAAATAAAGCGACTGTCTGGGTTCGAACCTACGACCTACAACTCTTACGTCGCGGCCGTTAGCACTTGGCCACCACTGCACCATAATTTGATTACTTGCCAAAAAGATTAAATTAAAAAATCAAAATTTTCTTCTGAAGGCTTCCATACAAAGTCGTGGGAATTTACTCGAGTATGTATGTATAATGTATCATTCAGTTGACTCAGACTTTCCCGCGCATGCGTGAAACAGTTATGTTGTAGTAAAACGTAATGTTATGCCTTTAGATACACGAGAGTGAAGCCACGTGTTCTATTGAGTATAGTTGCGACACCTGGCTCGACTTGTTTTTCATTCCTAAGTTATACAGGAAACTATGCAAGTTATACAGTTATACATTGTAAGGGAAATAATTCTCTAACCACCTGCACTGATGTACACACACTGTATGTAATAAATAAATAAATAACTGTAGTGGGGAGGCTTTTAAAAAGCTAAGAAAATAAAGAAAGAATTTATTTTATTTTATTTGTTTTATTTGCAGTAAACATGACGCATAAAAAGAACACAAACACAAAAGAAATAACAACTTGGGGGAAAACATGCGTCACATCCACACAAAACGGCCATCGCTCAGCATAATGCAAAGACCCTATACGAGACAGAGCCCCAGCGCTGGTTTTCAGCGACAGCCGGCGTTGACGTGATATCGTCAACCAGTGCAGCAAAATGTGCAGTGAAAGAAATTAAGGTTTGGTTTTCCCTTTTTTACAATAATTTGGTGTCCGTCTGTCAGTTCCAGGTGTTTTTCTCCGAAACTGGAAATTAAAATTCTCGCAAAAAGTAAAATTGGTGTCCTATCTACTGAAGTAGATATTATGAAAGTTAGCTTTTAGAGAATGTCGATACATTTTTTTTTATTGCTACATGGGCCGCTCTTGACCTCGATTACGCCTGATGGAAAGCGATGGATGAGGTCTACGATGGAACGAGCGTGCCCAGAAGATGATGATGATGATTAATCGTTAGAAAAAAAATGTAAAAACAGTTATTTAGGAATGAAAACGGCAATACAGAATAGAACATTCAATGTCACGGCATAAGATATTCCGTCATCCATCTTTACCACCACTCCTTATCAGACATAACCCATAAAAAGCCCCATATTGACACAAAGAGATCACTGTCAATGTCAACTGTGCTGTAACTGAAACTAGATTAGTTTTTTATCTAGATCGGCCTACTTCACAGCTGAATGAATTCAGTTGGGTACGGTGAACCACACTTGAACTACGAAAACCGACCTTATTGCTATGATAATAAAGGCGTTTTCAAAGCCAACATTATGTCTGAACTTTAGAAGGTTCTGTGACCTCTGAGTTTGTTACGGTCTTTCTATCGGAGTAGTTGGATAGGAAATACCAAACTCATCTAGTTTATTTTTGCGGTGTAAAAGTGTTCCCTTGAACCATTTACAGAATACATAACACAACATCACGCCTGTTATTCCGGAAGGGTTAGGCAGAGTTGAACCTATAGTAAGCTTACATTTCGCCAGTTATTTATTTATATATTATACTTTATTGTACACCACAAAAATACATAGCATAAAAAATACATGAAACCAGTTCCAGTTCTGTTTCATCCACCCATCCACCGGGCAAAGTCCAAAACTCCCGTCTGCTACTGAGAAATTTCCAGATGGAAAAACTCAATAACACTTTGCCTGACTCGGGAATCGTACCCAAGACTACATGCTCAGCAGTACCGCTTATGACCACTGAACTAACACTGCGGTGAAAAGTCAAGAAATTAATATAATATTGATCAAATAGTTGACATTATTCGTCCTGTTGACTGTGCGTGTGCGCTGACATCGCATAACCACAATGTTAACTTTGTAAGCCGCAATTAAAAAGTTATGTGCGGTTTCTTGTTATTGTTTGATTATTATTTAATATGAGTGTAATCATGTGACTAGTGTTTTTGTAGTGAGGTTGGGTTAGGTACCTAGTCTGACTCGAAGATATATCAATATGATTCTTTCCCCTCCGTGTTTATATGTATGTATGTACAGACGCCAGCACATCAAGTTACTACAATATGTCAAATTTCTTTAATAGATTTTCAACTTTATCATTGAAGTATTAAGGTTCAAGGTTGATTGGGAAAATTTGACAGTTTCGGGTAGCTTGACCTGTGGCGTCTGTACATAATAAATCTTTATTATTTTAAAACTGTCAGCTTACATACAGGCTGGCAGTTTCATCGATGCATAACCTGTTACCATGGACTCAGCATAATTATGATACTGAACCCCTCATTAAAAAAAAAATAGCCCTGCCATACATTTTGACCGTGTAGTAAGTATTGCACTTATATGAAACAACAGTTTTTTTTTTATAGCCGTCGAAAACTTTAACTTTTTTTTTGGTTAAAGTTTGCGCGTCGATGTCCCTGCCACCCTGTACTTATTAAGTAAATATCTTGTTTGTCCCTTGTATTCACATAAAATTGAATAGATATAAGTCAGCAATTGTTGCAGCAGTGCGATTCTGTAACCATCTCACCGTGAAAACTTAGGTGAAGTGAGCGTGGAGTGAGCTGTCATTCCAACTAATGCTAGGGATTGACACTATTGACAGCTCACTCTAAGCACACTTCACCTAACTTTTCACGGTGAGATTTTTACAGCAGTGCGATTCTGTAACCATCTAATCGTGAAAACTTAGGTGAAGTGAGCGTGGAGTGAGCTGTCATTCCAAATAATGCTAGGGATTGACACTACTGACAAGTCACATCAAGCTCACTTCACTTGAATTTTCACGGTGAGATTTTTACAGAATCGACCGGCTGAATCGATCGGCAGTGGCTGATTGTTTGTTTTTCTTGGGGTTTAATTCTTGATGGATAGAACAAATACCTATTACTGAGAACTTTTATAAACATTCAAAACTTAGGTATCTAATTAATTAACTACCTATGCAGATATTTTCACTTTATTTTGTTAGCCTTTCCTGCCCCACTGCTGGACAAAGGCCTCCACCAAATCCTTCCAAGAACTCTTTTCCCACGCTACCTCGAACTGCGGTGCGCGGCCAGGTCATGCCGCCATCTCTTTCTGGGGCTGCGTTCCAAACCGCGCATACTGGATGTAGGGAAGAAGGCTGCCAGGCTCAAATGGGATTAGGTGGGTCACATCAGCTGCATGCACGATGACCGCTGGGCAAAAGTCTCTACACAATGGGTGCCTGAAGATGGACGGCGCCGCCGACGCAGACACACATTAAATAATGAAAAATCCTATTTGATCCTAATTAATTCCGATCTGTCTGTCTGGTTAAGGTACCCTTTTAAAGCTAAATACTGCGAGTGGTGGATAAAACTCTCTCTTTCCGGAAATTATTCATGGCAGTATTTCTGTCTCCATCATTATTACATTAAACCACATTACGCGAGATTCTCAGAAAAACAGGTTTATTAAGCATCCGGTTTTACTTCTACGAAATTGACTCATTATACAATGCCAAGAGATACTATAATTTCGTTAAATTCCTTTAATAACATTTTAAACAAGAATAAATGGCTATTACTTTTTTTATTAAATTATTACTCGGGAAGCATTAGGTACCCTTTTCCTGGGGCTATCGGGTAAAGATTCTAAACAATGATTAGATATTCACCATTATTTCGATATTCGCCAGTATTTTTTTTCATGATATTTATCATTGTTTTATTAAATGTAATAATGACGTCGTAAAACATCTTTGCATAGAATTTATTCACAAAAAAAAACACTAAATAAAAAACACAAAAAAAAAACATTAAATAGATACTATTTTTACAAGCTAACATTATTTTTTTATTTTTTGGTTTTTTAAAAAACATTGCCCCACACTAGGAATTTCTCCTGTATCGTGGGTGCGTTTACAAACATTTAAACTCACATACACAAACAGCCAGACCCGGAACAACTACTTGTAGGCCATGCAAATATTTGTTCCGTGCGGGAATCGAATCTTTAGTTTCGCTGTAATGTACGACAAGCGCCTGTCTGGGTTCGAACTCACGACCCACTTACATCTCGTAAGTCGGAGCCGCTACCTCTAAGCCACCACAGCTCAAACCAGTCTTAAACTTTGTTTAAATTAGGTAATTTACCTAAATTAAATTATTCATTACAAAGCAGTCTCCAAGGAACAATAATTTAGCTTTATTATAATTGCTACCCAGAATTTGACTCATTCGATCAAATTAGCGACTGACTCATACACGGCGCAAAGCGAAAACACAACACCTTTATTTCTCAGAGGGTAGGCAGAGAGGACATCAAAATAATAGTAGGCGAGCTTATTGCTATCGCCCAGGCACAAATGAGGACTCCAGGGATACCTACTAAGAATTTCCTCATAGAATAACCCAACCACATTTTGCGCGACTCGGGTATCAAACTCGTGACCCCAAAGTTACGGTTTCAAGAATTTATTTTTTAGGGCTGGTTTTTCCATCTCCAGATAACTTTTATTCGAGGAATAAAATTGACGTTTGACTAGTCTTTTCGAGATTTCCTTAAAAAGACTAGTTAACTAACTAACTAAATAAAATAGAAATCCTTTGTTTTTATAACAATGTTAAATAACAATTACGTCCAACAACATAACTCATACATATTTGCACGTAGACTTTTAGTTAAATACCTCATAGTCACGTAGTAGCTTCGGGTCGTGCTACGGGTGAGATTCGCACAGCAAAGTGTTTGTGTCACCAGAGCAGAGAGGCACGTGTCTATGATCACGCGTTCTTCGCTGAATGAGATGATCTGATTGGTGACAGGTTGCAGGTACAGTCCCATTTACTTATTCTTCGAGTGTAAATCTGCACAGTGACCTGAGGCTATTCGTGTCAATATACCACTAGCACATTCAAAAAGGGTCAATTTGCACTAGTGTTAATTTTTCACACTGCGAACTTACACTAACACCATTTTTATAAACCAGTTTTAAGATTCTCCTATTGGTGCTGACAAAGAGTCTACGTCATCAGCTGCTGATGATGATGACGTCATAGCATATCACCACGCCTCGGTAGAGGTGTGTTACTCCCACGCTCTACCAGTCATGGTAGGTCCCATGTCTATGAGGCGAGTCTTTATTCTTGTAAGACTCGCCTCAAATAAGTAGCTATTGAAAACATTTCCCATGAGTTGGCACTGAACCTTTTCTGAGAGAAGAATCCAATAATATTTTTGCCTAAGATATTCGCACAGACCAAAATGGAAAGCATGGCACTAAAAGGAGTAGGCCTGTACTCCGCCTCAGCAGTGGGTGGAACAAGCCTGATCAGGTCATCATTGAACCCGAAACCTAACAATCACAGCTGTCACAGACTGTCGCTCTTCTTTTAGAGTCTTGAAGAAGTTGTTTATAATAGAATAGAACGTCATAGATAAAGTAACAAACTGAATTCAAACAGCCTCGTTAAATAAATATTTATAAGAAAAACTTCACAAAAGCTCCAAACTTTTACTTTCGTCCAACCTCTACGGTACCTCCGCCTCATGATGTCGTAAGCTCAGCAGTGAAAGGGCCCAAAAGGTACCTCGGATAAATACTTATAAGTTCTTATAACCTTGGGCCATACAATAATCAAAACTGGTTTGCTGTTGGCCCCATAGAGTACACATTGGAGATATTTGGCAATCAACAAAGGAACCAAAATATCTTGCTATAATTATAGAGAACCAAATGAAACGGTGGATGGGCTGTGTGACATATGATATGGCTAGAAAGGGAGTGACTACCGCGATGACGACTAATAGAGAAGTATGGAAGAAAAATGTTTACTCGACCCCAAATATATTTTAAAAAAAGATGTTTTAATGCCTTCAGCTGTACAAAAACACTTATAGTGTTTTCGATGAACTCTGGCACCCAAGGTAAGATTTAACTTGTGTTTAGGGTGCCAGCGTCCTCGCCTATGATTTGGAATTGGAATAAGAGCGAACGATGATGATTATGATGTTGGAAAATCAATTGGTGAACTAAATTATACAGTGGCCGTAAATATGGCTCATTGAGATTTAGAAAAAGTTCTTGTAAGGCTTGAAAAAGGTGTTAAAGGTTTTGTAGAGCGTCGTCTCTGGCGTCGTATTTGTGCGACAGTCTCCTTCTACAGCTCGATGTAACGTATCCCAGGTTATTTATTTCCGAAGGGCTTTGACGTTTTTTTGGTCAGTTTTGACTGATTTTACTGGTTCCTGACCCTAGTGGTGCAACCGCAACTGCCGAGCGTGGATTCTTCAATTCAATTCCCAAGTCGGGAAAACTGTTACTGAATTTTTCCATCAGGTTATTTTCAGTCTGGTTATTATTAGTAAATGACTTCCCTCCTATTCTTCTTCGAGTTCTTCGTAGCACTCTTGTCAGTGCGGTCGTGGTCCTCATGTAGTTTCTTGTCAGTGCGGTCGTGGTCCTCATGTAGTTTCTTGTCAGAGCGGTCGTGGTCCTCATGTAGTTTCTTGTCAGAGTGGTCGTGGTCCTCATGTAGTTTCTTGTCAGAGCGGTCGTGGTCCTCATGTAGTTTCTTGTCAGAGTGGTCGTGGTCCTCATGTAGTTTCTTGTCAGAGCGGTCGTGGTCCTCATGTAGTATCTTGTCAGAGTGGTCGTGGTCCTCATGTAGTTTCTTGTCAGAGCGGTCGAGGTCCTCATGTAGTGTCTTGTCTAGGGGCTGATGTGATTCACCTCACGATTTCTCGTCACTTACTCCGTCTGTGTGTAGTGCCACAGACAGTCTGTGTGTAGTGCCACAGACAGTCTGTGTGTAGTGCCACAGACAGTCTGTGTGTAGTGCCACAGACAGTCTGTGTGTAGTGCCACAGACAGTCTGTGTGTAGTGCCACAGACAGTCTGTGTTTAGTGCCACAAACAGTCTGTGTTTAGTGCCCTCCACTCTACCCCTCGTATTACATGGGACTTGAAACATAACGTGCAAAATCTCGTTATATGTACTAACACCTCTGCGTACTTCTTTCGGGTACATAATATGTTTAGTGTTATAAGTATCTTTACGACCAGTGCTACTATGAGGTGGTCAGATATACTGGTTGTATCTACGTGGTTTCGAAGCTGTTTATTTAAGTTATTTTATCGTTTGAACAGTAGTACGACCAGGTGTGCTTTAGTCATGCTTCTAAGCAATAGGAATGTGTCATCTCTTGTTGAACAGACAATACCTAAACTATATTATTATTGTCTTCCGGAGGTTTGGTTGGCAATAGGTGCAGATTTTAACGGGTTTGTGGCTAAGTAATAACAGCCGCACATGTCGATCGATCAGAAGGTCAATTCTCCTAATTTAAAATGATCAAAATCTAGTCGCAGTCTCATCTCGGCAACGCGTCTTTACATTTTATACAAGGCCAGAACACAGCCTATGAAACTGCTTGCGTATACTTTGTATTGCTATTTTTAAATCTGCAATTACAATGTATACACGAATTTTGCGTACTGCTCTTGTGTAGTTTGTAAGGTGTACGCGAGCACCCTAGTTCCAAACTATAGTACAGACACCAGCACATCAAGCTACTACAATCTGTCATTTCTCGGCGACAAACTAATGTAAAAAACTTGTCAAAAAATGTAGGGAAATAAGAGGTATTTCAAGTTCATCAATATTCATTGCTTTATTTACGTTTTTTAGCAGACACATTTTTGGAACATAATATGAAGCAATGGATTAGCATCATCATCATGGATTCAAAATGATTCAGATTGAGATTAATAATGTGTTTCGCAATATTAGGATGCCGACTTATAATCAATAGTGGAACTATAGAGGAGCGGTTCTTCAGAGAGCAACCAGCGTCTATAACACGTGATGTACTCACTATAGAGGAGCGGTTTTTCAGAGAGCAACCAGCGTCTATAACACGTGATGTATTTACTATAGAGGAGCGGTTTTTCAGAGAGCAACTAGCGTCTATAACACGTGATGTACTTACTATAGAGGAGCGGTTCTTCAGAGAGCAACCAGCGTCTATAACACGTGATGTACTTACTATAGAGGAGCGGTTTTTCAGAGAGCAACCAGCGTCTATAACACGTGATGTACTTACTATAGAGGAACGGTTCTTCAAAGAGCAACCAGCGTCTATAACACGTGATGTACTTACTATAGAGGAGCGGTTCTTCAGAGAGCAACCAGCGTCTATAACACGTGATGGACTTATTTCTCCTCAAAATTCGGTAGGTATTGGCATCGGTCTCAGTGGCCTGGCTTTGCGGTTTTAGTACGAGAGGAAATGCTCTTGATTGTGTATGATAAAGCATTCACATTTTTCTGCGAGCAGTTTTTGACGCATTTCAAAAGTATGCTGGATATGTCCGCCTGGGTGTATTTCATTTTAGTCATCATCATCATGATACTCCACTGCTCTCAAAACGGTGAAGTAAAACATCGTGAGGAAACGGGCTTGTCGTAGAACCAACTATGTTCCCACTCCTGGGACACAGGCCTCCTCTCTGTGAGGAGTGTTCCGTAATTCAACGCAGGCCCAGTGCGGGTTGGTAAAAGTCACATGTCTTCAAATTTCTGATGCTAAGCTTCGATCAATAATAGTACCTACTATATTAAGCATCAGGAACAAAAATCAGTCGCTCAAGTGGTCACGTTTGCGCAAACGTAAACATCTACATTTCTTAGAAAAAAGTTTAATAATATTAACAACTTCAGTTTATTATAAACCTTAATGCTTATACATAAAGTTTAATTAGCATTGCAAAATATATTTAAAATGTCGCTTGAAAATAAAATCATTCTATTTTTAAATTTAATGACTGAAAATTTAAAAATAGAATGATTTTATTTTCAAGCGACATTTTAAATGTTATTCTTTAGTATTTAGTTATTTTAAAATTAAACTTAAAGTCTAAGTAATAAGGTTAAAAACATACTAATTTGAAATAAGACCACAAAAGTATTCGTGGTCTTATTTTTCGGGCCGTTTTTGAAGCGCTTATCGGGAATCTAGTACTATCATTGATCGAAGGTGCTAAGACATGCCGGTTTCCTCAAGATTTATTTTCCTTCAGCGTTTTGAGAGCAGTGGTGATGAAATAATTTACACAAAGTATAGCGCCTGTCGGGTTCGAACTTATAACCTACAACTCTTAAGTCACGGCCATTTCCACGGGGCCACCAGTGCTCTAACAGTTGTAATTACTCTGATAAAATATGATTATCTGGCCATCCACTGTGGGGTTATCTCTTAGATTACAGCACAAAAATGTTAAGTATCGGCTGCAGGCCCCTTATCGATGATATTTGCCCTGAACCCGCGTGACCTATAGCCTGATGTGCAGAGTTACTTAGTCCGATGCATTTGATCGGTAGAAGGTTATGAATGTTACAGTCACCGTCTTTATGGCTGATTTAAAAGCTTTTAAGATTGTCCAGAAGATATAATTTATCCAGCGTCAGACAGCTAGCTTGATTGTGGAGCTTCTATATTTACAAAAGTGGTCATGTGTGGCAGCCAGATGATAATGTGTGTTAACTTTAAACATAAGTTAACACACATTATCATCTGGCTGCCTTTTTCCAACTACATGTATTGAGGGCGGCTTCCAGTCTTACCGGATGCAGCTAGAATACCAGTATTTTTAACCCCCGACGCAAAAACGACGGGGTGTATCAATGTCTGTCTGTGGCATCGTAGCTCCAGATCGAATGAACCGATTTTGTTTTTTTTTGTTTGAAAGGAGAATTTGTCGCGAGTGTACTTAGCTATGTTTGATGAAAATCGGTCCAAGATGGCCGCCGCCACAAAATGGCGGATTATATATTTTTTCAAAACTCCCTCAATATGGGTATCAAATGAAAGGGCTTGACTAGTAGAATACTATACACTTTGACAAATTTCAAATCCAAGATGGCCACCACACCACCACAAAATGGCGAATTACAAAAAACCTGACTAAATACCAAATTACCTGAATCTTAAAACGCAAGAAAATAAAAGTAATGAAATAATAAGGAGCCCCTACAAAAAGCATTAAATAAAAAAATTTAAAAACCCCCGACATCGTGAAACCCTATAAAAAGAAAAAAATAACCTTGAAATTATGACCCTACGTAAGTACGTATGAAATTTTTTGATTAAATATTGTCCCGTCGGGGGACCGCTACTATTTTAAACTTTAACAGAAAGTTAGGCTAATAATTAGAGCAATTTTTACATGGAGCGACTGCCTATCTGACCTCTACAACCCAGTTACTGGGTAATACGATACCCCTTGGCAAGACTAGGGTTGTCCGACTTTCGGGCTTCTGACAACCCGTAACGACTGCGTGTGAAGTTAACATACATAAACTCATTTTGCACTTTGCAGTCATATCTTGCTTAGAGGGTAATAAGCTTTTAATCTATTGTAAGTAAGTAAATTTTATTTGCTTAATAATATGTAACAATAAAGTATGGGTGATTCTTGCACAATCTTCCTGACATTATATATTTTAATTTTATTTTTACATTTTTGTTTTGATTATTAGTTTTTAATTTTATTTGATTTTATTCGAGTTATTTTGATTTTTTAAGTTAATTTCTTTTGTTTATATTAATTTGATTTATATTGATTTCATTTTATTTGATTTGATGTGCTCTTATTTGGTTTTTATCTATTTAATTTAATTTATTGATTATGTTTTCTACTAATTTGTGTTGTGTGGTAATTAATGGGTGTTCTTTACCTCAAAATAAATAAATTATTATTATATTATTAGGCATGTTAATATTGTACATAAATTAAAAATAAATGAAACGATGGGTGGAACACCTGAGGAGGCTCTCGTTGGGCAGCTGGATCAAGGGCTTGATTCAGAAAGCGGTACTTCTGGACACGGCTCGCATTGTCAGGAGTTTCCTCTCACTGGAGGCCTGACCACCGGTAGTTTGGACCCTGTTCCCGATACCGGTGGGCTACTATTTTTTATATTTGTAAATGTTTTTTTTTATCCTTTTATTTATAAAAGTATTTAAAAATGTAATTAAATTTATAAGTATCTAAATGAAATAAAGGAAATAATAATGAAACGAAATGAACTATGAATATGATAGCTATAGCTAGACGAATGTATATTTCTAGAAGTGTTTGTACATTGCTATTTGCATAACTTTCTTCATCTTTTTGCCTCCTTTGTGGGTCTTCAGCTATTATAACATGAACTGTCCATTACGTTAGAATATCTAGTTTGAAGCATCCGCATGCCATTCTATTTTGAGGTTTTCTAAAATGCAAAAATCAAGATGATCTTATGTAAACAATAAGTTATTAGAATACTGGTTGTCCTTACTTATATTTAGCTTTTTCTGCTTCTGTATGTTGGCACTGCACTGGGCAATTAACTCGAGAACCTAACCAAACACAATGTTCTAATACCCTTTAAACGACCGTTATGGTGGTTTGAACTTGGAACACATTTTTTACTAAAACTATGACGAAACGTAATGTCACGTATTGATGTTCTTTTTTGTGGTTCACAAAAAAGGCAAAGGACAGACCACGATACGGCCTAGTTCCTCAATGGCGGAGGCTACCCATAACATTAACGTAAACGGTGTCGTGAGCAGCAGAGTACTTGTAGCTACTTGGGTCAATCGTTTCCAATTACGTAAAAGAACAATACAGGTTATATCAGAAGGGTGTGGTCAAAATGGTGTGTTTCGGACCATCAAACTGATCAATTTTCTCCGTGGGACCAACATCGTAATCGCGGAAAAATAATCACTTGTCAAATACAAAACTTCTTCTCCTATTTCCACCCAAATGTATGGGACGACTGATTTTTTTTTGTCCGTTGATTACAGTGGTTGACCATACCTTTCTGATACACCTTGTATAACATGGTTCATGAGGATAGGTATTGATTGGGTACCAGGCTCTTTATTCCTTCTAAAAAAAGATTTATTAAACCAATGGAGCTCAAGTCTTGGCAAACTAGGTACAGACGCCAGCACATCAAGCTACTACAATCTGTCAAATTTCTTTAATAGATTTTCAACTTTATCGCTAAAGCATTAAGGTTCAAAGTTGATTGGAAAAATTTGACAGTTTCGGGTAGCTTGACCTGCTGACGTCTGTACACTGGTATGAAAATTCTCCGAAGTACTTACATTTATACAGGCTGGCAGAGACATCGACGCGCAACCAATTGATATTTTGTTTTTAGTGTTGACATACTCGTAGTTAAGACCTTGTTACCAACAACTATGGAATGGACGTTTAATTAGTCCATTCAAATAGTTATTTAAAAAAAATTGCTGTGCAATACATTTTGACCGCGTAGGTATTGAACTATTCTATGAAACAGCTTTTTCGTTAACCGACGAAATATTTCTACGTAAGTTATAGTTATATTCTGAGGTAAGACGCAAGTATCGGGCACTAAACTTAATAAAAAGGCTGCGAAGACGCCGAGGTCACACAACGACACAGTTCCCAACAATGGCGCCGTCACTCCGCGTAACATTACGCCGATTACGCGTAATGTTCGCGTAATTACGCATTGTTTGCGCATGCGCATGTACAGTCAACTGTACGATAGTGGTACCATTTTAAATTGACATTGACAGCGCCTTTATGTCGTAGCAGTAGGGTCGATTTTCGTAGAGCAAGCGTTTCCACTGATATTTTGCCTGGTTGACTGCAACAACGCAAACTGCGGTTTGGCGATAAAATAAAATAGAACTGTTAATATTTTATTGCAATAATTTAATAATACAATTATTGCTAGTATACCTAAATGGTTTATGAATGAAATGTGACTAATATTCGCTCAATGGATTCTGATGAGTTTAAATAATTTGTTATTGATGATTCTTGTAATTAGTTTAACGATGCGATGAGTGTGTCTCTTCGTTATTGGAATGTTTTAGCGTTTCTTTGTTTTATTTAAATGATTTCACTGATGTTTTGCCGAGGAATTGGGACGCGGAGGTCAAAGGCAGTTATTTCATGTAAAATAATGATGATAAGCTGTATCAGCGGGGCATTTACGTACAACACTATCAGTGGCAATGGCTTTAATTTTGACAGTTCAACAACATTCATTGCGTTATTTACGTTGTTGAACAGGCAAATTTTTCGAACATATGAAGCAATGGATTAGCAATATCCTTCAAAATGGTTCAGATTGTTATTGATAGCTTTTTACACAATTAGGCTGCTGGTTAGATTTCAAACCGATTCCTATATAGTTCGGAAGAAGCTGAAAGAATAAAATACCCCTGCTGCATGGTGCTGCACCTTCGTTAGCCTACAGCAGTTTAATATATAATGGCTTGAATACCACGATGAATAACCCCGTTGGGTCTTTTGCTACTAACAGTTTGGGATTAACGTGGGGGTGGTATAGAACAGCCCTGCCCCTGACCACTGTCTTACTGTGTAGACACGGACTCCTCAAGGAAGTCGAATTTCACAGCATCAGCAGTGGGGTGGAGGAACAAATTCCTCCAGTTACATGAGTCTCGAGTTACTGACACATTTTAAGAGTAAATGGGCCGCTGCTGGACATATGCCTCTCTAATTGCACGCCATTCAGCTCGATTCATGGCAACTCTCATGCATGCATGGTGCTGCATGCTGTTGTCTAAAACGGATATCTTTTATACTATTGGTAGTGAGAGTTCTTTGCGAAAAGTCTGAAAGCGACGCTTCGAAAAGGTGAAAGGATCTGTCTTATCCTTTAGCACGTCCTTCGATATTGGTGAAGATACAAGAGAGTTAGTTCTAACGAATAATTGCTTAGGATTTGAGCGTTTCCGTAGGTGGTGGATACAAGCAATTCTCTTCGTTAATTATTTCCTTTGAACTGTTCATTGTTCTTGAATGAACTGACATCTTTTATTTTAAGGCAATTCCGTGAGTAATTCGGTGACAGATAATTTTTGTAAAAAATAATCTTGGTGGCCGAACCGCCGAAACTTGGTTATTGGCCTTGCCCGTTTTATGTTATATAAATAAATAAATGGTGCTCAAAAGTAGAAGATTTTCAAGTAAATATTTAATCATCTGCCTTGCCTTTTCCCAACTATAACAAGCTTTCAGTCTAACCGGATGCAGCTGAATAATAATCAAAAGTGAATACCAGTATTATACATGGAGCGACTGCCTATCTGACCTCCTAAACCCATTTGCTGGGTAACACGATAACCCTTGGTAAGACTGGTCGTCAGAATGTTGGGCTCCTGACGACCCGCAACGACTGTCAAAGATCTACAAATGACAGCCGGGACCAACGGCTCAACGTGCTTTCCTAGGAACGGGAGGGTCTCGATATGCAACGGATGGTCACCGATCCACGAACCGACCGCGACAAGCTGACCTTCGATCACTTCGTGTTGCTGTTATTAAGCCCCTCACTTACTTAGATTATCACGTACAACGTACAAATTCCTAGTCGGTCATGCAGAACACTGATTCGCCCATGACATCATATAATCATAGTTAATCCGTATCAAGTGCAACTTGTTGAGTTCTTCCGATAGCACTTCCACCGCGTGTGGGAGGTTCCAATTAAACCGTCTGCACTGGTGTTGGCTATTTTAAAATTAACTATTATTAGTCGAATATGACTGCGGTGACCTTTACAATTTGTTTCTAAGTAAAGTTTTCTTGGATAGGTAGTCTGTTTTATATTTAACTAGCTGTGCTCCGCGGTTTCATCCGCATAAATCTCGATCCTGTGAGAATATCGGGATGTTAAGCATTCTTTATCCTAATCCAGAACCTCGGCTACCAATGTGCCAAATTTCATTTAAATCCGTTCACGCGTTTTAGCGTGAAAGTGCAACACTGAAACATACAAAAAATCAAATCTTTTATCGCAGTATCTTTTATCCCGATATTTAAACGGGATCGAAACTTATGCGAGGGAAACCGCGGGGCGTAGCTATTTATATATAAGGGTTTTTTAAAAATAAATGTTGCTTAATAAAGTTAAGTAATATTTAATGACAGTTTAGTCATACAGTTTTGACGTCTCTTAACTTTAACCAACGTTTATAAATAAAGGGAAATGTTTAGAAATAGACAAGAGTTACGGTGAAGGGAAACAAACACAGGAAACCTAGGTGTTGGACATACTAGGATTAATAGAAGCCAGAAGCTAGTAAATAAATAAGATCAGCAGTTTCAATCTATATTAATGTGGCGATAGAAAGTGCTGCTCCAAATGCCAATATTTGATCAAATAACAACACTGTTATGAAATAGAGAACGTTGGCATAGTTTTATATACGTTGGCATTTAATTAAAAGTTTTAGCAATCGTTGTGAGGAAACAGCGCTGATCATAATCGTTTTGTGTTTGAAGAAATATTTATAAAAGCTTCTTACTTATCACGATTGAGTCAAAATTTTTGTCTGTCGTAGGGCAAGATTCATAGATCGCACTTTGTCGTTACTTTGCTAAGTAAAGTTAACGAACATGAACCTTATTGTTATGCCATTACGTATTGTTTATATTTTTATAAGCGAATGTGAGTAAGGGTTGTATATTATAGGTACCGAAAACAATAAACGTTAACGTTAAAAATAAATAAAAAGTTAGAAAACAAAAAACGTTTTTAAAGTTAAAAAAGAAAAACTTTTGAGGCTTACTTAGCAAATTAATGTCAAAATGCGATCTATGAATTTTACCCTTAGCCTAGCCAGTCAGCAAGGTGACGTGGTGTGTGGTGAGGTGAGGTGGGGCTGACTTTCCAGAAGTCCAATTCCTGTAATTAAAAACGTTCAATATCTAGTCTCAATCTCATCTCAGCGACAATCAATGTCAAAAACTTGTGAAAAATTTAGGGACATTCGCGGTATTTTTGACAGATTGAGCCTGAGATCAGGGGGCTATAATTCCCGTAATTTTAAGACCGTTCACAGTCTGACCTCAGTCTCAATTTGTCAAAAAATACTTCTAACTTCCCTACATTTTGACAAGTTTTTGACATACATTCATAAACATTCAAAATCTAGTCGCAATCTCATCTCAGCGACAAACAAAATATGTCAAAAACTTGTCAAAATGTAGGGAAGTTAGAAGTATTTTTTGACAAATTGAGACTGAGGTCAGACTGTGAACGGTCTTAAAATTACGGGAATTATAGCCCCCTGATCTCAGGCTCAATCTGTCAAAAATACCGCTAATGTCCCTACATTTTTGACAAGTGTTTGATATTGTTTGTCGCTGAGATGAAACTGCGACTAGATTTTGAATGTTTTAAATTACGAGAATTGGCCTTCAGACTGTAAACGTTCGGATGCACCAGACGCATACATATTTTTTTTTTTTTGTTGTTTTATTTCACCAAAGGTTACTTTATCATCAGTTAGGGTTTGGTGAGAGTGGAGCACATAGATATAATTACATTTCTACGTGGAGCACTCTGTAGAAAAGTTTGTACGGAAAAGTTTTCATACCATAAAAGGTAGTTCGGTATGTAGGTCCTCACTACTGCCGCCAAACAGCGTTGCTGTAACATTTCGCAAATGCTACTCAATCTATTAACACCTATTAAAAAAGAACTTCTAAATGTTGATGTCTGCCCAAACGAATCTAAACTTTATTGGTGTACTTGGTAAGGTTCGAAATTATCTATGGCATGTTAGTTCCTATCGTAATATCGCACCTCACTGTAACTTGAACGATTTAGTTCTATTCAGTTGAGATAAATGTTTGAAATTGTAATAATAAAGTATTGATATCAACATTGTGCAAAACAATTCTTTACGCTATTCAATTCTAAACCATATATTACCAACAAAAAGACTCAAAATCACTATGGAGGAGCTAACGAATACACGAGAAAAATACAATTCAATTCCCTACATTTCAAATTGAACTTAATCGTTCTTGAAATAAGATTCAAAATTGATTGTACCCCAAACTTGTTTACAATCGCAACAGTTTATCGGCGAAGGCTTGCAAAATCGATTAATAGTAATACAACGTAAACCTGAGTCAGAATGCACAGGTTTCTTAATGGGTCACCCATCCGAATTCCGACCTTGGCGAAAGTGACTTAACTGCATCTGTATTGAGGTTTGTTGGTGCAATAGCGATAAATTATTATATTCTGCACTTACTTGTGCAAACTTATGGTTTGCCTTGAAAATATTATTATGCTACAGGGTTTAACAGTATTGAAAGTACACTCCACCTTAGTTTTCACGGTGAGATTTTTACAGAATAGAAAAGCTAAATAAGATGCACCCTAGCCATTCTAACTTTCTTCTTCAAATTCTAAAGTCATCACAAGCTTCACGATAAACGAAAGCTTATATGCTACTCGTTTTGTCAAAAGTTTAACTAACCAATAAACCAGGTTGAATGATAACATAACATAACATCACACCTGTAATCCCCGACGAGTTATCCAGAGGTACCCTATAGTACACCCACATTTTGCCAGTTATGTATACGTCCCATGCAGAAGGGGCGAGGCTATTATCATCTACCAACTGGGCACAAGACCAGACTCCAGGGGGCCTAATAGTAGTAGTAAGTTCTAGTTCTAGTAGTAAGTTCTAGTAACTCCGAAGTGCAAAGTGCGAATGTTCGGATCGGACCAACACATGGCCGAACCGAATATTATTGAAAAATGCGAAAAAAGTTCGGATCGGCTCAGTTGGGTCGGGACCATAGTCAATATTCGAAAGAGTGTATTCGATCGGAACCGATCGAACCAAATAGTAACTTCGTAGCAAGAAACGGCCGAACATTCGACCGATACTACTTCGGAGTAGACCGAGTAGTAGTAGCAGTGTGTATGATAAAAAAAAGAAAAGAAAATTCCATTATCACTTACTTGCTAGCTGACTGTTAAGCTCTTAAATATTGTTACCCGCGCAGGCTATCCAAAAAAGGGGTGCCCCCTACAGTACATAAAATATTTATTAATGTGCCACTTTGCATGCAACTTTGTCTTTAGGTGACTATTCGTACCTACAGTGCGATGACGCATAGTGTACGTCCTAGGTACTACCTCTACATAACGACTATGAGGTGCACATAACTTCTGACGTTTCATACATAAGTGCCCATGTAGGTTCATATGATATAAAATACTGTAAGTACTGTAGTAGAGGTTGAAGCCTGCCTGCATAGTCCATTGCTTCCCCATGCAACCTCCGCGGGTATTTTATAAGCTGATGGCATGCATAGATAAGCACTATTTCATATTTAGAAGATTAGAAAATGATTAGAGGATCAGCATGAAGAGCTGACAGAACGCATCATGATGTGAAAGAAGCAGCATCGTTTAAAAATAATGATGATCTAATGATACTAAAATAAACGCCTTCCATTGTTAGTCCAATAGAACAAAATGCTTGATATTTTTAGGGTTCCGTAGTTCTGACAAGGAACCCTTATAGTACTAGAAAGCTGTAATTACGCCGACAAAGAGGTAAAATAAAATTTTGGAAAATATAAATATGTTTTTAGGGTAGCCCCCCTACATGTGAATATAGGGGATGAATATTTTTTTCGTCGTCTACCCCATCGTGTGGGGTACCGTTGAATAGGTCTTCTAAAATGACTCAGGGTAGCCCTCTAAAAGCTAAACTGCTAGCTTGAAAAATCTGGAAAAATTCACGATGATAGTGCATTTTTCATGAACTTTAAAGGAAAATTATAGCAGTGAAGATAACTTTATTAGCAGTAGCAGTAATAGTCGTTGAACTTGGGTGTTATTTTTTAGCTACCATCGTCCTTTGTGGAGCCGTTTTAAGCGTTTACGACGATCACACTTCTGATCGACATCCCCGCACGTCTTTGAAATGATAATTCAAATTTAATGTCGATTATTCAAAATAAAGAACAACAGAATCGTACTATATTGTGATAACGGGCAACTACGGAACCCTACACTATGTGTGGCCCGACACGCACTTGGCTGGTTTTTTGCAGTAAACAGTAGTCTATGACATAGAAGATTCTAGTACTAATGTAACCAGTATTGTATAAAAAAGTAACGGTATAAATAAAGTTTCTAATAAAATTATTTGTGTTTAGGTTATTTAACCGAAATTCGTTGTTAGTCGAAAGTCTATGACGTCGGGGACGGAGCGATGCGCCTCAAGTGGAGCTGGGCAGGACATCTAGCTAGACGAAGAGATGGCCGATGGAGTAAAGCTGTGACCAAATATAGTGGCCAAGGTTAGGCCAAAGAAACCGTCCAAAAGCGCGTTGGATTTGACGGTATCGTCAAGTCACGGGACACACCTGGGTGAGGGACGCACAGATCAGGGAAGTGTGGCAGACGAGAGGGGAGGCGTATACCCAGCAAAAATGATGGCTGAAATGATGATAATGAGATTATTTAAAGTTCCTGTTGAAAGTTACCCTTGTCTTTCAGCTGTAGTGGCATTAGGTATAGGTACTATTATTATAGAAATCTAACTATCTAACTCGTACTTCTTTTGCAAAATGCAAATCTTGCACAAAAACCGCCTGTATTACTCACAGTAACCTTATCAGGGCCACAGTACCGTTCACTATGATTCATCACAATAACAGGTACGACCAATCAGGCTATTAAAATATCTAGTATTTTTATTTGAAATTAACACCCGCTCCTGATTGCTAGATTTTAAATATTGGTGATGAATCGAACCTAAAAAAATGTTGTTCTGGGACAAGATAAGTTTTTTTTTCAAGATTTTTTGGACATTACATACCTAGAATAGAATACTCTTTATTGTACACCATAAAAATTATAGAACATAAATAAGTATATAACATTTTATAGGGTGACACTAATGGGCGGTCTTATCGCTAAGAGCGATCTTTTAAAGACAACCTTTGGACGGATTAAAATCAAGGAGAGACAAATATAGTAGGTAGTCTGTGGTGTACCTACTTTTTTATATAATTTGTTTTATTTTTATTTTTAACTGTATTTAGTTTAGTTTATGATCCTATATTCGAGTCGGAATAAATACTTTTTCTTTCTTTCTCCTTAGGAATTAATACTTACGCATTTGCCCAATGACTTTAAAAAAAAAAACATAACATCACGCTCGTATTCTTCGAGGGGTTAGGCAGAGGCATTTCGCCAGTTTTATGTTTTAAGTCCTATGTAGGTAACAGGGGGCATATTGTCATCAACCGACCACCAATCCAGACTTCGGGCTGTAACTGAGAAATTCTAAATCGAAAAATTCATTAACACTTTGCCCGACCCGGGAATCGAACCCAGCCCCCATGCTCAGTAGGTAGTAATCCTACTTCCTACTAATAATCCTACTTCCTACTAATATTATAAACGCGAAAGTTTGCGTGGATGGATGGATGCATGTTTGTTACTCTTTCACGCAAAAACTACTGAACGGATTTTGATGAAACTTTACAGTAATATAGCTTATATATCAGGATAACACATAGGATACGATATTCCTACGGAATCTACACTCATGCAGGTCAAACCGCGGGGCGCTGCTAGTTAAAAATAAAACTTTGTAAAAATCAGTAGAAAGAGATGAAACTTAGGTTGCCAATAAAATATAACAAAGATCTTTCAAAGTGCTTTGTTATACCACCATTTTGTACTTGCAAATATTTTCATATTATTTTTTCTAAGGAAAAGATTTCCTGTTCTAAACGAATTATATGATTGGTTTCGAAGAGTACGTAAAATTAAAGTAGGTAACCTAAGCAATCAGCATGCCAACTTTAACCGTGTGATAGTGAACACAATCACACATTAATTACATATGCACAAATACGTCATTTATCTCTCTAACAAAAACATCTAATCACCCGTTTTTACACCAACTGATTGTCTTTACCTCAATACAGTGTGAAAACATCGCAAAAAGTGATTATTACACAATTATCTATTATCTCCGGACATTGTGCTAATTGACCGGACATTCTCCGTAATGACTGAACATTAGGCAGTCAAGGTTGAATGTTTAAGAATGAATGTTTTAGACCTTTGAAAGGTCACTGTTAATAGAGTATGGACGAAGAATACTAATTGTTGGGGAGGAAATAATTGTATAATATTTTTTAAGACGTAACGACGGCGACGGGTTGGTTCGAATGGAGCATTAGTTAAACGGTTAGCTTCTGTACTTTGGTTTGTGGGTTCAATTCCTGCAAAGAAAAGATACAGGGTCAAATTAAATTAGCTAGCGAAACTCGGCTAACGTCACGGGTATCGATATTTAAACATGATAAAACAAAAAATCACTCAAAAATCAATCAGTCACTTGAAATATCAGTTTAAAAAACAGTTTTTTTTTTTGTGTAAACTTAACAGACTTTGTGTAAACTTCAACACGACAAAACAAAAGGAAACAGTATTATTCAACTCATTCTTTCTATTTTATAGGTAGATTTTTTTATTATCATGTCTCAATGGAGTGATATTTATTTATTTATTACTCTTATTTATTTACTTATTCTTCAAATAATAATACAATCAGTTGTTGACTCTCAAAGAAAAACATCGAATAATAATAATAATAATATCCCTGGACATTTCACACAGCGCCATCTAGTCCCAAGCTAAGCAACCTAATGCTTGTGTTATGGTAACAAGATGGCTATAATAAGTAATCCACCGGTGTCGGGAGCAGGGTCCAAGCTACCGGTGGTTAGGGCTCCAGAGACAGAAACCTCCTCACAATGCGAGCCGTATCGAGGAGTACTGCCTTCTGAATCAGGCCCTTGATCCAACCGCCTAACGAGAGCCTCGAAAGAGGTTGATCGAGGCTTTCGGCCATCAGGCCATTGGCCGATACGACAATCGGCACTATGACAGTCGAGCTCACATTCATGAATCTTTTTCATTTTCCCATTTTATTTTTCCCATCACGACTACAGTTTCGCCAACTAATTTAATTTGACCCTGTACAGTAGGTATTTATGTGTTTTATTAATTAATTTATTTATATTGTGATTCAGTCATTTAGATTGTGAGATTTGTGTTTAAATTCCTTGAATAAGAAACGTTTTTCGATAAAACATTGTTGATTTTCCTTTCCTTAGACCGTTGAATTAAGCTGGTCTTGTAAAAATTAAGCTTACAATTTCATTGCCATTGATTCAGTTATGGCTCAATTGTTACCTATGAGTTTGTCCACCTGGTTGGACTCATGGTTTGTCCGTCGGTCCAGTCTCTGATTTAGTTTGTCCACCCGCTCATTAAGTTGGTCCACTCGCTGATTCGCTATATCCACAATCCACAAGCACACAATAGCCGTGCAATGTATGTATAAGCGTATCTTTCGCAGAATATCATACTAATAGATAATTATTATAAACATGAAAGTTAGTGAGAATGGATGGATGGATGGATGTTTGTTACTCTTTCACGCAAAAACAACTGAACGGATTTGGATGAAATTTTGCACACAGATAGTTTCTAACCAGGATTAACACAAAGGATACTTTTTATCCTGATATTCCCACGTGATCGAAACTTATGCGGGTGAAACCGCAGGGCGCTGCTAGTAATATAATGTGCAACTTGGGTCTTAGATTGATATCTACTCAAGTGACGTGGGTTTTAATAATAATGTATTAATTAACACGATTGTAATCAAACTGTAAATGATTCAGTGTGTGTTTGAATATATTACGTTAATGAGCAGTGTCGTTAGACTATCTTAATTAGTTTCAATGGTCAAGTGGTAATGATGATGACTTATACAGTCACAGGTAATTTTGAATGATTTTTTAATCAAAACTACAACTATCCTACTATATTTTTGTTTATTTTTTTGTGACAAGCACAATAAGTATCACACATATATATGAATGGAGGGGCCCGTGGCTAAATAATTAGAGCCACACAGGTCGATCGATCAGGTTAACCTAGACTTGCCGCGGTTGGTCTGTCGATGGGTGACCATCTTTACACACCAAGACCCCTCCAGGCCACGGAAAGCACATTAAGCCGTTGGTCCCGGCTGGCATTCGTGGATATTCGACATTTGTTATGGGTCGTCAGAAGCCCGAACGTCTGACAACCAGTCTTACCAAGGATTATCGTATTACTGGGTAATACGATACTCCATCTCTACATGGGACGACTGCCTATCTGACCTGCACACACAACCCAATTGGGTTGTGGAGGTCAGATAGGCAGTCGTTCCATGTAAAATACTGCTATTCAGCTGCATCCAGTTAGACTGGAAGCTGACCCCAACACCCCACAGTTGGGAAAAGGCTAGGCAAATGATGATGACCAGCGATGGTTCTCAGAGAAAATAAAAAAAAGCAAAAAAAAATAATTAAGAAATTGCTACAAGACGTAACTTCATTGGAATACAAGTCTATTTAATCACCAACGCGCGCGACCTTTAAAAATCACTCCAAAGCTACATCAATTCCACAAGGCATAAAAAACAAAAGAAGTTTTCGCGAACGAATCTCTCAAGTAACAATCGATAAGGCTCTTATAAGGATAACTGTATTGTAAAACACAGTAGATGCAAGAGCACTGTGTGCTACATACTGATGCAGGTACCTGGCTAGGTAGGTAGGTGAGCCGTGATCTTCGTAACCTAGGATTACGTCAGCTGTTGGGTCTGTGTGTGTGTGATTCAATACGTGTTTTAATTCAACTGCAGGTAATTGGTTGATCGGCTAAATCCGTGTCTTATTCTGATGGGGAAAACCGGGATTTGTTTCCAGTCTACTTATTTTTAGTTTCTTTTTTGTGTATTGTATCACGCAGGTCTACCTAGAAGGTTGCTTAACCGGGCTATCCTGTGGGGGCCTATACTAAATTATGGCCCCCATTCAGGGCATTTAACTTATGAACTAAGTGACTACTAGGTAAGGCACCCCCTGTGGGGCACGGACGTCGGCTTAGTGCGTAGCTGGGAGAGGGCAGCTCAAGAGACAGGCTGGATTGTATCAAGATTATTTAAGGACAAATTTAAAGTCACAGGCAGCAGACAGATCGATTGCCATTCGATCTTACTACATAAAAAGTACCCAGAGCATAGTGGGTTTAACTTCTTAAAATCCTAAGTTCAAGATATAAGCTCTCGTTACTGTTACTAAGTACTTTCCAGATTCTAAGCTGCGTAATCTACCTCTTCGGTGTAATGGTGCAGCTCAGAGTCACAGTTAGTACTGTATCTTGCACCGGAGTAACTGACATAGCTTGCAGAGTAAGCAAACTGAAGTGACAGTGGGCTGGTCATGGTTGTCGGAGGACCGATGGGTGGTAAAGCATACGAGTCCTAGAGTGGAGACCGCGTATCGGCAAGCGTAGTGTGGGACGCCCCTCAGCTAGATGGAGCGGCGACTTTAAGAAGGTGGCTGGGACAGACTGGATGTGGAAGTCGGAGAATAGGGTGTAGTGGCGCAGCCTGGGGGAAGCCTATGTTCAGCAGTGGATTGCGGTAGGCTGTACTATATAGGCTAACTGTATCTGTATGACCACCAGGACTGACGGCTAAGCGTGATTTTCAAGAATGCAAATAATCTAACTACGGATTGAACGTGGTAAACTCGACCCATCCACGCGACTACTATTTTGCCGAGACCCCGACTTTGTTTATTCAGCAGTACATTAAAAGCATGAATAGGTAAAATACTCACGTAGTTATGTAATTATGATTTGCTAATAAAATTGTACACGTACGGTTTTCCTTTGGCATTTGACGAGAAGTTGTCTTGTTACGTAGTTATATCTAATTGGAGAGCTATGCATTCTTGTAACTATGTGTACCTTGACTCTAGAGGATAATGTATCTTGAAGAATTTATAAGTATAGTGTCCGAGTAGAGCCGTACAATATGTTTGAATGGAGCTTAGCATAATGAGCGAATAATGTTTCCACAGCCGGGACACAGGACACCTCTTTCCGAGAGAGATATGGGCTCTACCACGCGGGCCCAGTGCGGGTTGGTAGATGTCACATGTCTTCGAATTTTTTGGCTGTAGGACATGCCGGTTTCCTCACGATATCTTCCTTCACCGTTTTGAGAGTAGTAGTGATGGAATTATTTACACATACTAAGCGGTTTCGAACCCACGACCTACAATGTGTTAGTCGGAGCTGTTACCACTGGGCCACCACTGCTCTCTCTCAATGGAGCTTGACAAGACGACAAACGATCTGACGGCCTTAATTTTACATTTCCACGTCGTTGTCGGGGGTTCATTAACTGCCATAATGTTTTTTTATTGCGAAAATGGGCCAGCTCATGGCCTTGATGAAAAGCGATGGATGAGGTCTATGATGGAACGAGTAAGCTCAGAAGATGCCTGTTCACTCTTGCTTTGAAGGCAGGCGGGTTTTACTTGGAAGGGAATATGTGGAGGAGAGTTCTACACTTTGGCTGTGCGCGTAATAAATGTGGAGAAGAAGCATTGAATACAACTACTTAGTCGGTATATCGACTCTGTTAGCCTTTCTTTTTAGGTCAAAATATGTTCTTGTACAGTACCTACAATTTTGTAAATAACTTACCTGATGAAACTCTTGTATTGAGCGCTACCACGCAGTCGGCAAGTGTGTAATGATTTGAGTAGAAAAAAATATTCTCAGTACCTACTGAGAAGGAATGTGAATATTGTATTGGTAGGTACTATTTAAAGAAGTATTTATTGGCTAGCGAAACTTAATTCTCGTCACGGCCCATCCGTGACGAGAAACTACTATTACTAGCTTTTCCCATAGACTTCCGTGTTTGCCATAGAACAACTCCATTTAAAACAGATTTATCGCAAGCTCCGATTTCATTGAGTCACTGTATGAATGCAGGGCACTCGACGAGCCCATGCCGCGGCACGCCGGTAGTTGCTTAACATAATGCAAGCGAGCCAATTTAACTACCTACCTATAAATGTTGACGCATTCTATCCGATCATAGAGGTGTTGTGTGAGTGTTTTAATACTGGTATCATATCCATAACTTATTGATTGATAGAGACCACTTGTAAGTTGGTAAGTTCTTAGAAAGATTTCAACGGTTGACCAACAGCGCCATGTCACTATCTATATACTTATAATAAATCTGTAGAAGTGAAAATTCTGTACATTGAAAATATCAAAAAAATAATTTACAGGGGGTGTTACTAGACCGACACTGAACCCAAAAATGTGATTAAAAAAATTTTTGTCTGTCTGTCGGTCTGTCTGTCTGTCTGTCTGTCTGTCTGTTTGTTCAGGCATCACGCAAAAACTACCGGTTCGATTACGATGAAACTTGGTATAATTATTCTTTAATATCCTGGGCACCACACTGGGTACTTTTTATCCCGGAAAAGTATATACAATAAAAAACAAACTTAATTTTGCGGTTCGATCCCTATACCCGATTACCACTGTCTGTACTGTACCAACCGCAAATACTAAGTTTGTCGTAGGTTGGGTCACCCGCAGTGGAGTTCATTTTTATTCCTTTTAGTTTTTAGAGTTATTTAGGTTTATTTTTATATGAGTCGTAGGTATAGATTTTAATTTTAAAGTATAGGTAGTATATTTGATAGTGTACGTAGTGACCGTAGGTTATTTTATAATACTGTTAGGTAGGATTAGTCATTCGTATAGATATTAGTTTTTAGGGATTTTGCTTATTTATTGAGTTTAGATTAGTTATCATCAGAAATAGGTTTATTTAGGTAGGTATTTAATTTTCTGTTATTGAGTTTTTTTTTTTAATTAGGTAGGTATTTAGGTAAAGATATCATATAGGTGCCCTCTTAATCACCACTAATGAGACACAATTGGTTTTCTACTGTAATTAGCCACAAAGGGCCCGCGAGATAGATGGCATTCTGGGGAAGCACATACATTTTATCCTGTTAGCACGTTCCCGTGGGATAACTTCCGACATCCACGCGGGCGAAGCCGCGGGCAGAAGCTAGTTTTGATAATAAATACAACATCATCATCATCATTTTAGTTATCTATGTATATTATTCTACATTTTTTAACAATTATTTTGATTCACGCATGCCAACTAAGGCAAGCGATGATCTGTTTTTGTTTTTACTTTTAACATCTTTTTTTTATTTTTTTTATTACTACATGAGCCTGCTCTTGACCTCGATCACGCCTGATGGAAAGCGATGGATGAGGTTTACGATGGAACGAGCGTGTCATGAAGATGCCTGTTCACTCTTGCTTTGAAGGCAGACGGGTTAAATGTTGGCTCCGGCTCCACACTTTGGCTGTGCGTAGAATAAACGTGGAGGAGAAGCACTGAGTACGACTCGTCGGGATAGCAACCAAGTATGGATGGTCATATTGTACCTGTGTTAACAAATGAATAAATGACTTATGATGCTACGCTGCAGTACGTCTGGTTGACTGCAGTATCTCTTGCAGTTTGTGTTGTATGTATTTGTATTCATGTTTGGACAAAGAAATGATTATCTTATCTTATCATCTGCTGTGAGCAAAGAGATCACCAAAATCTCCTTTTTCAAGCTTTTTAGTCAGTCAGTTACTCCCAAAGTTGAGTGATTGAGTTAGAGTTGGCTATATAGTTGCGCGTTCCAAAACGAAGTTTCTTATGAAGAAGAACGAGCACAAAGCTCCATGGTTACTTCTCCATTGAAAGATCCTGCTGTTACGTCGAATTATTATATCAGCACTAGTTTATATCAAGGCTACACGTGATATGATTATTGTATTGAATTCGAATACGACAGGTTATTTACAAATACAATAATTACATACACTAGTTGAGTATAAACAATTATTTGTATAGAACCGAACTCACAATCCTCGTTCAATATCAAAATACTCTTGAATGCTTACAAGGGATAGGCATTGAAATGAAACCATGAGACGATGGCCCACCCGGCCCTGCTGTACACACCTCCATTAGTTAAAGTTTTGTTAGCAAACTTATAGACAAAATTAATTATTAATCGTAATTCTAATTCTTCGTATTTTGTCACATTCAAATTAGATCACAACCATTATTTGGTGGTAAGAATAAGTTTAGTGTGGTAGACATTTGAGTTTTAAATGAATGACTCCAATAGACGAACTCTTAGGGAAGAGGGAGGGAAGATACTTCCTCCATAAAGTTCAGCACGCAGCTCATAATATTCAAGTTATAAACTATAAGTAAGTAATATGCTAGCGGTTAGAACTAAGTTATCGTTCGCAGGATCTACTCGATGCATGTCGACTCCTAACTTCGCAGCTTTGTTTACTTGCCTATATTAAACGTGACTTTACCTACCTACCAAGAGATATGTGTGTGTACTGGTAAGCAGTGACGTCATCTATGTTGGTAGGTTTTGTACGATATCGATTGACGAGTCATCGTCTGCGTTAGCAAATTCTTTGTTCTAGAATTATATTGAATACCTTTTTTTTCTCCGACATCAACAAATTCCGGTTTCTTCATAGGATATGCCACGGTTTAGCCGTTCTTTTATACGCTTTTGCTATTTATTTATTTATTTTCCTTCTTTTTATACATAACACAACGTTAACCGTTTTTATCACTATGCTTTTACTAAGGTTATTTTCTACTTTTTTGCAAAATAGAACACTTTTCTCTTGTACCCCTTGAACGTGATTATTATCATCATTGTCATCCACAGTCCGACTTACCCAATGCTGTGTATAGGCCTTCTATCTTCTTCACGCGCCTCATCCAGGTTCTCTCCGCAATTATAACCATGACGGATGACATTGATCGTTCACATGATCTGACCAAGATTATGTCTGGACTTTAAAAGAGACTGTGACCTCTGAGTTTGTTTCGGCCTTTCTTCTCAGACTAGTCAGATAGGAAATGCCGACCTCATCTAGTTTTTAAAATATGATTGTCGTGTAAAGTTGTTTGTACAAACCTATCATTTACTAATTGTCATAATCTATCTATCTATACTAATAATAAAGCTGACGAGTTTGATTGTTGAGCGCGCTAATCTCTGGAACTCATCATCTGCCTGCCTTTTCCCAACTATGTTGGGGTCGGCTTCCAGTCTAACCGGATGCAGCTGAATACCAGTATTTTACATGGAGCGACTGCTATCTGACCTCCACAACCCAGTTACTGGGTAATACGATACCCACTAATCTCTGGAACTACCGGTCGGATTTGAAAAATTATTTTTGCATTCGATAGCCCAATTCTTGAGAAAGGCTATAAAGCTACACTCTTAACAAAACGTTAGAAGCCTTAGGAGCCCAGAAAAAAAAATAAAAAGAACGCGTGGGCGGTTAATGCGATGTGATGCGGTGGGTCGGGGGCCCGAGGGAGTTTTATAAAAATGTGGCTGTTATTTTAGTATAATAATTGTGTATCTTACAGAGGGTAGTACGCAATTGCTATAAACTCAATCCGGGTCTATTATTTATAATATTGTATAATAACGTTATTATATTTCTATGTAATAACATGCACATCTATATACTACGTGTGCAAACATACGAACAAGCGTAGGTAGTTTTAATTATGCTATGTTTTAATTATTGTTAGTGCTAGTCTGCCTTGTCTATGACACGTACCTCGTGTATAAGCCTTTGAATTTGACTGGATTATCTCTGGTATGTCAATGTCTGTTTTAGTAATAAATAATTATCTTTATTCTTGATTCGTTTTGCAAGGTGATGAAAGTAATTGCTTCGGACGGGTTATGATATTTTATTTTTATCTAAGATTTTGTTTTCTTATTTTATTTTTTTTATTTTATCTGAAATTTATTTATTTTATAATGCTTAATACTAGTATAGATTGATTTTAGAACATTTAGGTAATAACGCAACCAGAACCGTTATCCACATAATAATACAGTAGAAACTTAATTAGGTAGCTTACTAAATCAGTGTTCGCAACAATATGTAATTAATAATTGTTTACCCGGTGCCAGTATTAGCCAATTAATTAGTAATATCAAATTGACAAAAATAAACCCCAGTTCAACTGTTATATTATTATATGGGGATAGCTTAAATGTAAGGAAAAAGGACTTAATTGAATGTGTCCATTTGATGTTGCATCTTAATGAGACTAATAATTGTAAATTTATTTTTTGTGCCTTGCCTTATTCCTATCATTTAACTGATGAGCAAAATAAGCATATTTATAATTTAAATATGTTCATTTATAATAGGACTTGTCGCCACAGTGATGCTATTTTATATTTTGATTGTAATCAATTCATTACTGATTACAAACTGACAAATTATACTATGTATTTGCCACCTAGTTGTAGGAGACAAATTGCTAATCTTTTAGCATACAATATACTCAGTGACACTGGTACTTGTAGTGTACCATTGATTACTGTTAGTACTGATACTAACACTACTTTTGATACGCCTTGTAGTTTAAACTATTAGGTGAGACAACGGGTCAGCCGCATATGTTGAATGTTGTACATCAAAATATGCAGGGTCTGTCCGGCAAAGAGCTAGAATTAAGTTTATTTATGGAGTTCTATGATGTTCAGGTGTTATGTTTGACTGAACACTGGTTGAAGGAACATGAAGTAGTGTTTATTAATGATGAAAACTTTACCGTACAGAGTGCATTTGTAAGAAAAAGTGCTATTCGCGGTGGCTCTTTAGTTCTTGTTTCAAACAAGTTAAAATGTAAACAACGTTTAGATTTAGTTAATCTTTCAATCGAGCGCACTATAGAGTTGTCTTGTGTTGAACTTGAGCGATATGTTATAATTTGCGTTTATCGACCCCCCTCTGGGGATTTTGTTAGTTTCGAATCGGTAATTGAAGATTCTCTCAATAGGTTGAAATCAAGTAACAAAAGCATTATATTATGTGGAGACTTCAATATTAATATTTTAGATGCTACTCCATTAAGTATTAGACTTCTCAATCTTTTTAGGTCTTATAATTTAATTAACTTGTTTTTTGAACCTACTAGGATCACAGCATCTTCGTCAACTTGTCTTGATAATGTATTTAGTGATTGTGATGCCAAACATAAATTAGTGTTAACTGATTTAACGTCCGACCACTGTGGTTTATTAGCTAGCTTCCCCATGCCAGTACATAAAAAACCGCATAAACTTGAATGCAGGCCTTATACAGCCAGTCGTTGCAAAATGTTTAAAAATAATATAGCTCATAGAATTACACCATCTATAGTAGAATACGAGAATCCCAATGAAATTTATGGTGCCCTTTTTGATGTTGTGCAAAAAGAGTACCAATCCACTTTTAAGACCAAAACTATTAACGTTAATGGTTCCTCTGTTGGCTTTAATCAATGGGCTACTCCGGGAATTTATAAAAGTAGAGCGAGACTATACGAGTTATATGGTTTGAAAAAATACAGGTTTGATACTCCTTTCCTAGAGTATGTCAAAAATTATTCAAAATTATTCAAAAAGATTAGTGCTTTTGCTAAATCAAAATTTTTAGGCGATACAATTAAAAATTCTAATAATAAAGTAAAAACCACTTGGAAAATTATTAACAATGAAACGGGTAAATCTGTTAAACAAGAAAAACAACTTGAGATTATGGTCGACAACAAATTAGTTAATAATGCAGCTGATGTAGCTGAGGCATTTAATGAGTTTTTTGCCAACATACCGATAACTACGACTCGCTCCTTAAATTCGTCCCCGTCTAAAGCTGAAGACCTTTTGCATAGTAGTGTACCTAAATGTAGTCCTTTATTTAGTTTCGAACATGTAACCCCGCGTGATGTAGTTAATATTTTTAATACACTTAAGTCTAAAAACACCGGTGATTATTGGGGCATCTCCATTAAACTTTTAAGTAATATAATAGACATCGTAGCCCCCTATCTAGCTGTTACTTTTAATAAATGTATTGATTTAGGAACTTTTCCTGACCTCATGAAGAGTAGCAAAGTCATACCATTATTTAAATCAGGTAATAAGAATGACGTTGGCAATTTCAGGCCTATTTCTATTTTACCTGCGTTTAGCAAAATATTTGAAAAGTTAATACTCAAGCAGTTGCTAAGACATTTTAATTTAAACAGCCTCCTCCATAATGAGCAATATGGCTTTACAAAGGGTCGTTCAACTACAGACGCGGGTGTTGCTCTGCTGAGACACATATTTGACGCATGGGAGAAATCACAAAATGCTATTGGAGTTTTCTGTGATCTCTCCAAAGCCTTTGATTGCGTGCACCATGACACGCTTTTGCGTAAGTTACGTCATTACGGTGTCCGAAACGTGGCTCTCAACGTAATAATTTCTTATTTACATAATAGGGTCCAATGTGTAGATGTTAATGGCGCGAAATCTTCCGGGCTACCAGTTCAGTTAGGTGTTCCGCAAGGCTCAATACTGGGTCCATTTTTGTTCTTAGTATATATCAATGATTTACCATTCCATTTGAAGGGCATCTGTGACGTTGTACTGTTTGCAGATGATACCTCTCTTATTTTTAAAGTAGACAGGAATAGACAAGATTTTGACGACGTAAACAGTGCACTCTCAATAGTTACAGATTGGTTTACGTCAAATAACCTAGTTCTCAATGCCAAGAAAACGAAATGTGTAAAGTTTGCCTTGCCGAATGTCAGAAATCTAGGACCCAACATCGTCTTAAATAAAGAGGTGCTTGAAACAGTAGGCTCGGCAATTTTTCTAGGGCTAACAGTAGATGCCAAACTTCAGCGGGGACCTCATATATCAAGTCTAGCAGGAAGGCTCAGTTCGGCTGCCTACGCCGTCAGGAAAGTAAGACAATACACTGACGTTGATACAGCTCGTTTAGTCTATTTTAGTTATTTTCACAGTGTTATGTCCTACGGTATTCTGCTGTGGGGCAAAGCCGCTGATATACAAAATATATTTGTCCTTCAAAAACGAGCTGTTCGAGCAATTTACCAGCTAGGTGCCAGAGTTTCTCTAAGAGATTTTTTTAAAGATATTGGTATTCTCACGGTTGCATCACAATTCATCTTCGCCAACATTTTATATATTAGGCAAAATTTGCACTTGTACACTAAAAACAGTGATATTCACAGTGTTAACACTAGAAATAAGGACAAACTACGTGCCCCCTTTCACCGGCTTCATAAGGTTCATAACTCATTTGTTGGGCTTGGTATAACCTTTTATAACAAGATACCCTCTTCTTTGCTAGACTTGCCTTTCAATGCGTTTAAAGCTCAAGTAAAATCTAACCTTTGCTCAAAGGCTTACTATTCCATCAACGACTACTTACACGATAAGAATAGTTGGTCGCCCTAATTAACTCAAGACAATGTTCATGTTCTTTCTCCAGAATCAGCTTACTGACAGGTTATTGTTATTAGTATTAACTTATTTATTTATTTTACTTCAATGGTCCTAGTTTTTCATCTGTGACTCAAGTGGCAGCTATGTGACCAGAACCCAGCTATGCATAAATATGTAAGCTGTCACGCCCTTTATGCCTGGAGGCTTTTATTTAGGTAGTAAGTTTTTATTTCCATTTGAATTAATTATTTTTCAGCTTGAGTACGTATAGTTTTTATTATATTTGTTGGTATATTGGCGTGGCTAGCTGACATATTTTTATGGCAAATAATTTAAGTTTCTTGTAATGTTAATGACTGAACATAGGTTCCTAGTATTGTATACATGCACTATATTCTAACTGAACAGACAGCTGTGCTGCTGGGAAGTTTGTTCCGCCACTTCTTCTTCCCAGCGATAGCACTAGGAAGTGGTGACGGGCGGGCGTTTTTGGGGGACTGTCTTTTGTAATTTTGACGTTCGAAAAGTGCTGACTCTCAGCCTAATTTGAATAAATGACTTTTGATTTTGATTTTACAAGCAAACTTCAGCAAACAAAAGACTTAACTGATGTAATGTGATTTACACAACACTATTGAGACAACCTTTTAAAAACAAAATTGAAATGCGTACGAACAGAAAATAATTATGGAAATACGTCTATATGTATACAACGTGGCGCTACAATGGCGACATTAATTTAACACACGGGTAGCACTAGTGGCCAGTAATCATAAAAATTATAACAACATAAAAAAATCGTAACTTGAAAACCACCTGCGCCGCTCGCCGACTCTCTCTCTCTTTCCTTCAATTCGCCTTTTTTTTGCACGTTAATATTGTTTTAATTAGGTACATTGATGCGATGTTATGATCCGTGACCCCGGCAAATGACCCGTGCGCTACAGTTCTTTAAGTCAGGATGCTCTAAGATGCTATATTTTATAAAATTATTAATAAATAAACAAATATTAATGTTTAATTAAATTAAAATATATTCATAAAACTACAACGCAAAACCGTATACGTATGATAAATTAATGTCGCCATTAAAGCGCCACGCTGTATATGACGGAATTATGTCCGAACATACAGAACAAAACACATTAAAAAAAAATAAAAAGAAAAAAATTGAGAGCCTCCTCCGTTTTTGAAGTCGGTGGTCAGTAAGTCGGTTAAAAACATAAAAAAGCAAATCTGTAAAATATTGACATTATGAGGAAGTGTGATTATTTTTTTCACAGATACATTTCTTGAATTGGGTAAGTGACAAAGCGAACAAGTCGATATCAAAATATCGACTTCTCGAAATATAATAATACCCACATCATCTTCATATTCTTACTTTAATTTATTTGTGGTTTGCTGCGAACCTCTACTTCTTCTATACATCTTTATGAGAACAGTGGTGGCCCAGTGGTAACGGCAGCGACTTACGAGTTTTTGGTCGTAGGTTCGAACCCAGGCAGGCGCTTTACTTTGCGTAAATTACTTCATTACCACTGCTCTTAAAACGGTGAAGGAAAACATCGTGAGGAAACCGTAATTTTATAGATCCAAATATTCTAATTATGCTAACATAATTATGTTCCCGTCTCCATCTTGCACAAGTAGTTATATAGTTATGCGACAGTCACAGAAAGAAAGCCAATGCAGGCTGATTATGCTAAAAGATAAAAGCTGGTTCATCATCGACCTAACCTTTTCTCAATTATGTTGGGGTTGGCTTCCAGTCTAACCGGATGCAGCTGAATACCGGTATTTTACATGGAGCGACTGCCTAAGTATCTGACCTCCACAGCCCAGTTACTGGGTAATAGTTACAATACCCTTTGGTAAGACTGGTTGTCAGACTTTCGGGCTTCTGACGACCTGTAACGACTTGCAAAGATACATGATTAACATGACGAGGCACGGAGGGGTCTTAGTATATGACGATGGTCACCCATCCACGGACCAACTGCGGCAAGCGTAGCTTAACCTGATCGATCAAACCGTGCGGCTGTTATTACTTAGCCACAAGCCTTCATCTTTTAAAAGATAAAACCGGCACCCTAATTGTGTAACACACGATCAATCGGAATCGGTTTCAGTTAGACAGTTCAACAACATTCATTGCGTTATTTACGTGTTGAGCAGACACATTTTTCGAACTTATGAACCAATGGATTAGCAATTTGCTTCAAAATGATTCTGATTCCGATTGATGGTGTGTTACGCAATTAGGGTGCTGGTTATTCCTCCTAAACATTATTTAAGTCAATAAAGCTTTAAGGAAACTTCAGATCGTCGTTCGATAACATTCAATTTACTTTGTCCTCACATAAACTGCTCATTCTAAACTGCAGTAAATCTGTCCTGTCCCAAAACTGTCTGGCACATGACACGGCCACTCGAGTGACGCTCAAATGATCGCTCATAATAAGGTCTCAGCGGCTAACGCTCACAATTAGTCAATTAGAGGGATCGGCGACAGGCGACGGTAATTGAATCATTGCTGCTAATGTTAAGGGGCAGGATATGGTGATGAGCGAAAGCGGGGAGAAATGTCCAACTTTGATAATTTCGCCGATTCCCTTGTTCACAAACTAAACTTGAGTTCAGTGCATCTTTTTCTTTCTGTTCCATTAAGAAAAGGACAGACGATAAATATTAGTTTAGTCCATAGACATTTTAGACGTTATTAAAAACATGGCGACTAAAAATACGCCAATTTACGCCAGGCGCTGACTATTTTGACAGGACTAAACTAATATTTATCTTCTGTCCTTTTCATAATGAAATAGAAAGACAAAGATGCACTGAGCTTAAATTTAGTTTATTTAGGGAACAAGGGAATCGGCGCTATTGTATACGAAACCTCGACTGTGCTTAGGGAACGTGTTCTATTAGAATCGTATTAGTGTCCTCAGAGGTTCTATGCGTCAGGTCTAAATTGTTTTGTTGTTTTAGTGGCTAAAACCGCAAAAGTGCTGATAACGGGGTTTTGATATCGGTCCCCGGGTCAGGCACAGTTTCATTGAGTTATTTCGTGTCTCAGTAGCGGCCCGTAGTTTGGATTTGCTCCCTATTACATGTGACATATAAATATACTCTTCTCCTTTTGAATACAAAGGATTGATATAGTTAAATGTGTTTTGTAAGAATCAAATCTTTAAGATTTCGAGTCAGCCGTTTGTCGTCCTACGTATGCCTTAAAAATGGTTAAGTATTTTCTTGTGATATAAACACGTATGATGGCGTGGTACTCCACAACCATGCCTATTTTAGGCGCCAGGCATGAGTGTTAGTTTTTGTAGAGCAACATTTTACAACATGATAACTTTATGTAACTTTTGGCAAGCTCACTA
The DNA here is from genome assembly GCA_945859715.1 of Apamea sordens. Classification (NCBI taxonomy): domain Eukaryota; kingdom Metazoa; phylum Arthropoda; class Insecta; order Lepidoptera; family Noctuidae; genus Apamea; species Apamea sordens. Next base: position 475,001 of record OX244009.1, on the reverse strand, counting down.
AATAACTTTTTGCTATCCATTTTTGCCCACTAACACTTGCACACGTTGCTCCACAAAAAGTTACGTCGGTGTTGATGCACCTTAATGCGGTGTCGGTGAAATGACAGGAGATTATCAACTATGTGTCATGGTTACGAACGCAATGCAGCTCATTTGTTGTAATGTATATTCTAACTAATGTTTCAAACTGATGTTATTTCAAGTTAAACAAATTTCAAATTTATTTTGATGGATTTTAGATTGATTTCAGAGTGACTAGCACTATTGAAAAAGTTATTAAAATATTTGAAGTTGTAGCGTAAACTGAACTTTATTGTGTAGGAATTAAAGTTATTTTTCCCTAAACTCATATTTGTTTACATTTTTGGCAAATAAATCACGAATGCAGAGTAGACATGATACGGTGAGCACCAAAATAACTGCCGTAGAGTAGGGAAACGTAATAGGTTCCCATAGATTCATCCAAAGGTTGTCTATAAAACAACGCTTTTATTGATTAGACCGCCTATCGTCTCACTCTAATTACCTAATTTCTACATATATTGGTAATCAATATGATGTACTACCGCTAAAATCTATGTCTGACCCCCGCGCACCGTAGGGACTATTCCTGCTTGCAGCGCATATTATTAGTCGACCTAAAAAGGATTTTGTTTTACTGACGGGCGCAAGCTGTGGTCATCATGTGCACGGGATTTTGTTTTCAAAATGGTCAGATATAGGTTTTGGCGATAGTACATAATAAAGAGTATTCTCCCAACAACCCAAGACTATCTGAACACTGAACAGGCTAAGCTAAATAATGCAATTAATGCTATCGTACAACCGCTCCTCCTCTCGCTAAGTCCGCTACCGACCACTTTCGTTTTCGCTCCTTATGCGCTGCACCTTAGCGCGGACGCAATAAGGGCCACTTTCACTGCGCGGGTCAAGGTTCGCTCCCGGGTGCGGACAGTCAAGTCGTTGCGACATCGTAGTACAATGGCGTGTTACGCTGGACTTACTTTTAAACGTGGGTTCACTTGTTTTCTAGTTGATTGGAGATTGCACTTAGCAGTGAATTTTGAGATGGTTTTGAACAGGATTTTTCTTCTGATTTTGGAAAAATGTTTTGCAGATTCGTCTATGTAAATGGTATCTTAGAAATAACTTAGTATTTTGTCCTATCAGTAAATCAGAACAAACTGCAGTATCGTACCAAAGTATTGCACTTCATTTACATGAAAGTAACCCTATTTCTTATTATTCAAATGCACACACACACACACTCACACTCACCAAGACTCTTCAGTCTGTTGTTTTATTTGATTTTAATTTTAAGATCTTTGCTTTTGTTTAACATTTATAAACTCAAAAAGCATTTATACATGATTATTCATGATTCCTCAAATTGAGGTGCTTGTCTCTACGTTACGCTACGGACCCGTACGCTATAACAGCCGCACGGGTCCATCGATCAGGTTAAGCTACGCTTGCCGCGATTGGTCCGTGGATGGAACCATCTTTTAATACCAAGACCCCTTCGTGCCTCGGAAAGCACATTAAGCCGTTGCGATCTTTGACAGTCGTTACGGGTCGTCAGAAGCCTGAAAGTCTGACAACCAGTCAGTCAGATAGGCAGTCACTCCATGTAAACTACTGGTACTCAGCTTACTGGCTAGGAGAGCAGCGACTGAACAATTCGTTGTACATACCTGCACCATGTAAGACTTAGCGAGTCACTCATGTAATGCAAACACTTTATGTAGGTACCTAATTAATTTAATATTATACTAGCTTTTCCCGCGGCTTCGCCCGCGTGGAGGTCGAAATTATTCCACGGAAACGTATTACCGGGATAAAAAGTATCCTATGTGCTAATTTAGGTTATAATAAACTATCTATGTGTCCATCTAAATCCTATTAAAAGCATAATACTAATGATTGAAATACTATCGTGAATTCATGCAAGCCTAGTACTTTCTGTTAGAATACTACTCAGAAAGCCGGGTCATATTTCAATCATGATTCGAAAGACACGTAGCGCCACCTAGCGTCCTAAAGCAATTGTGACGGTCGATAGTTATCATTGTTCAAAAAAAAAAAAAAGCCCTGATCACGTATGGAAAAAATCATGATGATCGGTTCAGTGGATTATGCGTGAAAAGTAACAAACAAACAAATAAACTTACTATAACATTTGTAATATATAACCTAGCCAACCTTTCTGCCAAATGTTTGCCGACACGATTGGCGCAGTTAAGCGATTGTCTGCTGTGCTGCGTGTCGCGGGTTCGATTCCCGCACGGAACAAATATTTGTATTACCTACAAGTAGTTGTTCTGGGTCTGGTTGTTTGTGTATGTGAGTTTAAATGTTTGTAAACGCACCCTCGATACAGGAAAAATTCCTAGTGTGGGGCAACGTTTTAAACCTGTTTCAACGTTCATTACTTATAGCAGTAATTTAAATGATGAGAGAGCCAAGATTCTTTACTGTGACTAAATAAAGTGGAAAAATACTTTTAGAATGGGCTCATCAACGGATAGGCGTAAAATACTGCACTTTCCAATTATTATGATATGGTAAAATATTAGGCACATAAAAGATTACAATTTTTTTCTAACTGATAGATAACACGTTTATTTATATCTCTAAGTAACGCATCCACTTTTCATAGTTTTGCGCCAACAAACAAACACACAACATCAAAACTTTCCTACTACACTATGCATGTTACCTTGGCGATGGCGTCTCAAACTGGTTTAGCTACTCGCCGGCAGTACTAGCGCTACGGAACGTGCTAGTATGTAGATACTACACTACTAGCGATATCGCAACTAAATGCTGCATTCAATTATGTAACGTGGTGTTTACTATGTATGTAGGTACGACGTAAACAAGACAAGTGTTGATGTGATTTTGTTGTTGTTTTCGATATTGGTGCAAATGTCAGGTTGATTAAGGATATTTATTGTGGAGTTAAAACCTCGTTGCTTAACGTCAACTTTTACTTCAACGTTAACTTTTTTGACGTTTGAACGTTTCATAAGCGTCCTTCAGAATGGCAAAAAAATGCACAAAATTATGCAAATGTCAAGAAAATGATGTGTATGAAAGTGTGATGAGAAATACTGCGCAAAAAAGGGGTGTTCAATATTTTGTGGGGCGTTCAAAAGTTTCCGGAAAGTTAAGATATTTTTGCGGACCCGTCACATATTACCGTTTATATATTTTCTCAATCACCTCTTCATTCCTCCTCAGGACTACGAAGTGTGGGTTTCAGGCTCAGTTCACGAAGTAGGTTACGATGACCATAATTCGGTCAATTCTTCAACCAACCTACACTCTTTTCTTCTTCTTATTATTAAAAGTCTCCATCAACGACGCACACAATGCAACTATGAAACGTGCAACCTCCGGGTCAGCTCCGGGTATAGGCTGCTATGGCTGAGTACAACGCGAAGCGCCGTCCTTCTATCGCGATAAGTTTAATCGACACTGAAATGTTGTTCGATTTACTCTGTTTGAGTTTAATTTGATTTGTATTGAGTTTTATTTGCAAAATTTGTGTACTATGAATGGGTGTTATTTACCTGAAATAAATTTTATTAATATTTTCGTGTAGTGGGAGGGGTCCATTCAATATTATGCACAAAAATTAACCTAATTTTTTTTGCACATTTGTGGACTAGCCCGACTGTCAGTACTCACGTTTCGGCATCGTATGTCATAACGGGCAGCACGCACTGGTTGAAGACCTTAGTCTTCAAACGTGGCGAGATAGCTGACGAGAAGACATGATGAAGTTTTCCTAACGCTGCCCAACCCAGGATCCTTCTGTTGACTTCTTTCTCAAAGCAGAGTTTGATGCGTTCTAAACTTCAAATGCTCACTTTAGAAATCGGGTAGGTAATATAATTATATCACTAGCTGCGCCCCGCGGTTTCACCAGCATAAGTTTATATTCTGTGGGAATATCGGGAGAAAAAGTTTTCTATGTGTTAATCCTGGTTATACACTATCTGTGCGCCAAATTTCATCCAAATCCGTTCAGTCGTTTTGGCGTGAAAGAGCAACAAACACGCATCCATCCATCCATACAAACTTTCGCGTTTATAATATTATTAGTAGGATTAGAATAGAATCTGCTTTAACCTTTTCCAGAAGCAATAAAACGTCGCCACTAACTCACAGATGGTCTCTTAAGTCGTCTTTTAAGTCGCATACCGTAATAGTTAAGTTACAAAATGTTACTTTGTTAACTGAGTAACATTGTGTCGCAATGTCGCATGTCGAGTTAAGTAGAGGACAATTATATTGACTGTGGACTGCTAAGTGTGAGTAGATGTCGCTTAGAGTTGCTATGAGTGTTTAGGTGTAGGTAGGGCTTAAAACGGTGTCTAGGTTATTGTACAGTTTTCAAAACTGCTTGAGTATAATTTTCAATGTTTTTGTTGGTGTATAATGTACTCGTAATATCGCAAATAATAATTATAATTTATTGTATTGTCAAAAATGTACAGACGCCAGCAGATTAAGCTACTACAATCTGTCAACTTTATTTAATAGATTTTCAACTTTATCGCTAAAGCATTAAGGTTCAAGGTTGATTGGGAAAATTTGACAGTTTCGGGTAGCTTAACCCGCTGGCGTCTATACGCAATGTATTAAATTACTTACTAATGTATAGAATCAAGTATTTTCAAACTGAACAGACAACTGTGCTGCTGGGGAGTTTGTTGCGCCATTTCTTCTTCCCAGCGAAAGCACTTGGAAATGGTGAAGGGCGGGCGTTTTGGGGGACTGTCTTTAGTAATTTTTACGTCCAAAAAGTGCTGATTCGCAGCCTAATTTGAATAAATGACTTTTGATTTTAATTTTGAATAATGTCCTTATTTAACTGGTGGCTCAGAAAGTGACAAGTAAGTATAACAATATATGTGATTACTATACATGTTTTGGACATGTGAACAGTGTGACAAGTAAACTTCGGGCCAAAGTGATGCACTCTCCCAATAACCAAAACGTAGTAAGAATACTGTTACCTATATGACTGTTACTTACGTTTATATATTGTAATGTCAACAGTTTATTTAAGGTGCACTGTGTACAAATAAATAAAGAGAAAAGAGACCTTAGGGCCTAGACAACAGTGGTATTCGCTTTCACAGACTATTTTGCGACCTCAACAACGACTTTACACAGGTTCTGGCTTTCAGTTAAGTACTTATGTCAGTCCCATACCTACATGTTTACACCATCGTTATCGCTGATAGAATATCAATTTATCTGTAGCCTCTTTGTCCTGCAGGCAGATCAACACTGACTGATAGTAAAACAATCTAAATCGTCTTGCGGCAAGAATTACCACCCGAGGCATGCTGTGTCACGAAGAAAACTTATTACAATATCAAGTTGATAATATCAATGATCAATAGCAAGTTGATTACTTTTAAATGGAAACAATAAATAATAATCCTCCAGACCAAATTTCGGTTATACGCGGGAAATATTATGGTGCACTCACTCTTCCCTCAGTCTTATACTTAGTTCGATGGAACGGCAATCCGAGATGACCGGAGAGATATTAGGGCACAGGGCCAGTGTTTTCCAAGATACGAGGGTATCACACCGCCAACTTCAAACTCTGGGCTGCTACTGAGAAATTCCTAATGGAAAACCCAATAACACATTGCCCGACCTGGGAACCGAACCCAGCACCCCACGCTCAGCGGTCGCGTTTGCGACCACGACACCCACGGGCCAGTTACAATAACATTTAAAAAAAAACGGGTTGCACTCCGGGAGTGCCAGCAGAAGTGAAAACTTGAATATTAATGTTGTGAATTTTTTATATTTTGGAATGCGGTCTACTCTCCCTCCGTCTTACGAATTTTCGATCAGGTCACGTTTCATGACGCAAGCTCCGTCATACGAATTTTCGATCAGGTCACGTTTCCTGACGCGAGTTTAACATTTTTTACCAATAACAACAAAAGTGCACTACGCCGCTAAAGAAGTTTTCACTTAAAAAAAACTAAATAGTAATAATAGGCATACAAGTAAAATTGCTCAGGTGCGGTTCGCGCAAGTGCTGTTGAAGTCAGTGCTCAGAAGGCCAATAAATTCTTGTAATTTACAACGTTCAAAATCTAGTCGCAGTCTCATCTCAGCGACAAACAAATGTCAAAAACTGGTCAAACTGTAGGGAAATTAGAAGTATTTTTTGACAGATTGAGACTCAGATCAGAAGGCCAATTCTCGTAATTTAAAACGTTCAAAATCTAGTCGCAGTCTCATCTCGGCGACAAACAAATGTCAAAAACTTGTCAAAATGTAGGGAAATTAGACGCATTTTTGACAGATTGAGACTGAGATCAGACTGTGAATGTTCTTAACATTACGAGAATTGCCCCTCAGACTGTGAACGGTCTTAAAATTACGAGAATTGCCCCTCAGAATGGAATACCTAGTAATTTCCGCCATCCTTATTTAAACAAGCGACGAGGACCTCAGAATATGAAAACAAAACATTAACTAACAAAATACTGACAGCACAATACAACAACCACAAGGTCAAAGACCTGGCCTGAAACTTATGCATAAACAATAATAATAAGTAGCTGTCATTACGTTACGTATGTCCGTCTGTCACACGATTATATATTCAAGGACTGCGCAGGAGGAACAAAGCAGAGGAGGCAAATTGTTGCTGTTTTTGTAAAGTGTGGGAACTATTGAAGACGGTCGTAATATAAAGAATGTGTGGCGTTAGACCTTCTTTTTAATGTATAAAACTAGCATTAGAGTTCTAATTGTAAGGACCGATACCTACCTCCATAAAAGGCCTAGATAGATTAGAAGGCCAAAGTTTATATAAGTTTATAGAGGTGTGAGATACGGTGTAAAGTTCACTCATCGTCTATTAGAAAAGGGACAATCCTCCGACCAGACGAGTGTTGTGTCTGGTGGGCTATCGCCACCGATGTCACGCAAGATTCTGCATCGCGCAAGCAGAGTTAAAGAGTGTATAATATACAACGTCTCGACATCTATGGTCAGGCAGTTTGCGCGATGCAGGAGCTTGCGTGACGTCAGTGTAAAGCGTAGTTTGTAAGTAGGGATGTAGATGCCGCCACAAGCTGATGATGATGATATACTTAGTTTAAGCTATAGCAGAGGTATAATATATATAATTATATATTACATAATTCAGATTCTATTTCGTCGGGGGAAGTACTACCACCATACTATTTCGACAAACAACGTTGTTGTCCGTTTTGAACGGTATGGGTGCCGATGTAATAAAAAGTACAGACGCCAGCACATCAAGCTACTACAATCTGTCTTTCTTTAATAGATTTTCAACTTTATGGCTAAAGCATTAAAGGTTCAAGGTTGATGGGGAAAATTTGACAGTTTCGAGTAGCTTGACCTACAGCTGGCGTCTTTAGATGAAAATCTAATAGTACCGTATAATTGTGATTGTCGTCGTGCGTTGTGTATCGTATCACTTCCTGATTTGATTAAGAGCTGTTGAATCACTTCCACACCATCAAGAAAAAAAAACCTCGCGTGTTCTGAACTTTTTTCTCGTGAATCAGTCTTCACATATCATAGTGAAGGCGCCATCATTATATTTCCTTATTCAGACCTCAGATTATGTGTCGGTATGTTTCTTAGTCACTTTTAACTCTTTTCCTTTTGATTTGTCACTGTTGGGTTTTCCCCGGTTCATTCAAGGTTTGCCGAACGGTCATGGAGCGAGGCCGAATACGAAACCATGATTCTACAAGACAATTGGAGGAAATGAATCTTATTTAAACTTAGCTTAAACTCAAAACTGTAGTTACTGCTTACCCCCATGGGAAGGCGGCGTGACTTTATAATGTATGTTACAGACCGGAGGTAGGTCAGGCGCAGGACAAGGCTCGGGGGTATCACTCCGCCGTCCCATCGAACTATGAGAGAGCGGAAAGAGTCAGTGCACCTGCATGTGTCTGCGCACACACTTATGCACTATATAATATATCCTAAATATATTCTAAATAATAAATATCTTAGAACGGAAAGCATTATCATGGCAGTTAAAGGAGATGTCCAAAGAAATTCAGGCTAGATTTTTTTACTATAATGCACCTTGCATTATAGTAAAAAAATCTTACCAATAGGTAAGATTTTATTGCACATCAAATATGATGTGATAATTTCACTAAAACTTTCCACTTTTCTGTCACCCCTTGTCAGCATACATACTCGTATCTGATATTAAAATCCCGATGCACCACAATATCACATTTCCCAACCGCCTCAAAGCCGCAATATCGTAAAAGGCATCAAATTCCCGTCAATTCCCTGAGCCCTTCGAGCTGAAATCCTCCCAATTGTGAAGAAACTCGTGTCACATATTACGAACACTCCTTTATATTTAAGGTAATCCTTAAAAAATCGGGAACACGCGTGGCAGACGCTAAACGGGACTAAACTAAACCGAAACCTTGTCTGTCTACAAGCTTTCGTTTCCAATTGACGTTAATTCAACTTTACAAATATCAACTTTAAATTAGTGTAAATTACGTTGATTTCCAAATGAGTAGATCATCATCATCATTTCAGCCCGGAATCACCTACAGCTGGGTATAAGCCTCCCCTTTTTCTGCCATACTTCCCGGTTCCGTGCGCCCCTTATCTAGGTGTAGCCAGCGACTTTGACGATATCATTAACTAATGACTAGATAAAAACCAAAATAGAAGTTGTACCGCAAACTGAACTTTATGTGTGGACATTAAAGTTATTTTTCCAAAAACACATATTTTTTTACACGTGCGGAAATTATATTGCAAACTCAGAATAAGTACACAGAAACGACCGTTTTAAGTGACTAAAACTATAAAGAAAGAAAGAAAAACGTTTGTTTGTCAGAGAAACACGTGTATAAAACAAATAAGTTTTTAACTCCCCGCAATATCTCGTGTCTATGTCGCTTATGTGTGAGCGTATTTCCAAAGGCTAGGATTGTGTGCGTGGTATAATGTGTGCATAAGATGTGAAAGGTATATTATGAGGAAGCTTCTGGAGCATTTGTATGCGTCCTTCGTTTGCGGTCGGAGCCATGTTTAGGTGACCTTTAGGGTTGTGTGGTGCTAGTTACAGCGGGTTAGACGATAGGTAAAGATCAGAGGGGAAATGCTCGCAATGATAAGAACGTTAACAGTCTGATTTCATGCTATGATGCACCGCGCTGGTGAGCGATGCGATGCAACGCACATGTGGGCGATGCGATGCACCACGCTGGTCTGCGATGCGATGCAGCGCGCTGGTGGGCGATGCGATGCAACGCACGTGTGGATGATGCGATGCACCGCGCGGTTGAATAGTTGATTGTTGCTGAGATAAGATTGCGACTGCACAATCTTATCTCAGCGACAATCAACGATTTTGAGCGATTTTGAACGTTTAAACGTTTTTAATCACAGGAATTGGCCTCCAGGTATCAACAACATTGTGGACGATGCGATGCAACGGATTTGTGGGCGATGCGATGCAACGGACGTGTGGGCGATGCGACGCACCGCATTTGTAGGCGATGCGATGCAATGGACGTGTGGGCGATGCGACGCACCACATTTGTAGGCGATGCGATGCAACGGACGTGTGGGCGATGCGACGCACCGAATTTGTGGGCGATGCGATGCAATGGACGTGTGGGCGATGCGACGCACCACATTTGTAGGCGATGCGACGCACCCTATATGTGGGCGATGCGACGCATCGAATTTGTAGGCGATGCGATGCAACGGACGTGTGGGCGATGCGACGCACAGAATTTGTGGGCGATGCGATGCAATGGACGTGTGGGCGATGCGACGCACCACATTTGTAGGTGATTTGACGCACCGTATTTGTAGGCGACGCGACGCACCGCATTTGTAGGCGATGCGATGCAATGGACGTGTGGGCGATGCGACGCACCACATTTGTAGGCGATGCGACGCACACCATTTGTAGGCGATGCGACGCACCGTATTTGTAGGCGATGCGATGCAACGGACGTGTGGGCGATGCGACGCACCACATTTGAAGGCGATGCGACGCACCCTATATGTGGGCGATGCGACGCATCGAATTTGTGGGCGATGCGATGCAACGGATCTGTGGGCGATGCGATGCAAAGGTCGTGTGGGCGAAGCAACGCACCGCATTTGTAGGCGATGCGATGCAACGGATCTGTGGGCGATCCACCGGATTTGTGGGCGATGCGATGCAACGGATCTGTGGGCGATGCACGGGATTTGTGGGCGATGCGATGCAACGGATCTGTGGGCGATGCACCGGATCTGTGGGCGATGCGATGCAACGCACGTGTGGGCGATGCGACGCACCTCATTTGTAGGCGATGCAACGCACCACATTTGTAGGCGATGCGACGCACCGTATTTGTAGGCGATGCGATGCAACGGACGTGTGGGCGATGCGACGCACCACATTTGTAGGCGATGCGACGCACCCTATATGTGGGCGATGCGACGCATCGAATTTGTGGGCGATGCGAAGCAACGGATCTGTGGGCGATGCACGGGATTTGTGGGCGATGCGATGCAACGGATCTGTGGGCGATGCACCGCATTTGTAGGCGATGCGATGCACCGGATCTGTGGGCGATGCGATGCAACGCACGTGTGGGCGATGCGACGCACCGCATTTGTAGGCGATGCGATGCAACGGACGTGTGGGCGATGTGATGCAACGGATCTGTGGGCGATGCGATGCAACGGACGTGTGGGCGATGCACCGGATTTGTGGGTGCAACGGATCTGTGGGCGATGCACCGGATTTGTGGGCGATGCGATGCAACGGATATGTGGGCGATGCACCGCATTTGTAGGCGATGCGATGCACCGGATCTGTGGGCGATGCGATGCAACGGATCTGTGGGCGATGCGATGCAACGGACGTGTGGGTGATGCGACGCACCGAATTTGTGGGCGATGCGATGCTATGGACGTGTGGGCGATGCGACGCACCACATTTGTAGGCGATGCGACGCACCCTATATGTGGGCGATGCGACGCATCGAATTTGTAGGCGATGCGATGCGACGGACGTGTGGGCGATGCGACGCACAGAATTTGTGGGCGATGCGATGCAATGGACGTGTGGGCGATGCGACGCACCGAATTTGTGGGCGATGCGATGCAACGGACGTGTGGGCAATACGATACACCGCATTTGTAGGCGATGCGATGCGACGGACGTGTGGGCGATGCAATGGACATGTGGGCGATGAGACGCACCACATTTGTAGGGGATGCGATGCAACGGACGTGTGGGCGATGCGACGCAGCGAATTTGTGGGCAATGCGATGCAACCGACGTGTGGGCGATGCGACGCACCGCATTTGTAGGCGACGCGATGCAACGGATCTGTGGGCGATGCACCGGATTTGTGGGCGATGCGATGCAACGGATCTCTGGGCGATGCGATGCACCGGATCTGTGGGCGATGCGATGCACCGGATCTGTTGGCGATGCGATGCACCGGATCTGTGGGCGATGCGATGCAACGCACGTGTGCGATGCAACGGATCTGTGGGCGATGCACGGGATTTGTGGGCGATTCGACGCACCGCATTTGTAGGCGATGCGATGCAACGGACGTGTGGGCGATGTGATGCAATGGATCTGTGGGCGATGCGATGCAACGGATCTCTGGGCGATGCGATGCAACCGACGTGTGGGCGATGCGATGCAACGGATATGTGGGCGATGCACCGGACTTGTGGGCGATGCGATGCAACGGATCTGTGGGCGATGCACCGGATTTGTGGGTGCAACGGATCTGTGGGCGATGCGATGCAACGGACGTGTGGGCGATGCGACGCACCGCATTTGTAGGCGATGCGATGCAACAGATCTGTGGGCGATGCGACGCACCGCATTTGTAGGCGATGCGATGCATCGGATCTGTGGGCGATGCGATGCAACGCACGTGTGGGCGATGCGACGCACCGCGTTTGTAGGCGATGCGATGCAACGGACGTGTGGGCGATGCGACGCACCGCATTTGTAGGCGATGCGATGCAACGGACGTGTGGGCGATGCGATGCAATGGACGTGTGGGCGATGCGACGCACCGCATTTGTGGGCGATGCGATGCAATGGACGTGTGGGCGATGCGACGCACCGCATTTGCGGGCGATGCGATGCAGTGGACGTGTGGGCGATGCGACGCACCGCATGAGTGGGCGATGCGACGCACGGCAATTGTGGGCGATGCGACGCACGGCATTTGTGGATGCGATGCACCGCATTTGTGGGCGATGCGATGCACCGCATGTGTGGGCGATTCTTTGCACCGGGCTGGTGGGCGATGAAGTCGCGAGCTGAAATTAGTAAAATATAATACTGATTGGAAAATGAACGTGATGCGAGCCTCCGCAGTTTGGTGCTAGTTGCCGCCATCACTTTTGATCTTTCATTAGATATAAAATTAGAAATAAACTAAAAGCAAGTACTGTTGATTATTTCTCAAAAACTATTTCCATTCAGATTAATGGAATCGATTGTGTTTATAGAACGAAGCACTTTACAACAATTAGGTAGCTAGCCAGGATTTTGTTCAAAAAACATTTAATAATGGATGACTTTATAGATAATTTTGCCGTAGTTTAGTGGATTTAAAGTTTTGCACTCATCAGCTTATAATGTTCCCACTGCTACCACTGGCCTCTTCTTGGTTAGTGGGCCGTTATCCACCACGTGGACCCAGTGCAGGTTGGTAGATGTCACATGTCTTCGAATTTTTAGTTCTACGACATGCCGGTTTCCTCACCATGTTTTCTTCACCGTTTTGAGAGCAGTGGTATTGAGATATATACACAAAGTAAAGTGCCTGTCTGGATTCGAACCTACGACCTACAGCTCGTAAGTTGGAGCCGTTACCACTGGGCTACCACTTCTCATACCCAACCATAGTCCATAATGAGATCTTCTGAGTAGGATCTAGTCAAAACCTGAATGAGTGTCAAGCAGGATCCACTGCGTTTCGGCTGAATGGTATAAGTTTCGGCGACATTACAGCAGGCATATTCCAACATTGTCTATGTGCAATGGAAATTAACGTAGGGCACGTCCGAGATGGACGTGACCTATAAGGTATTGCGGTTATAAAAAGTACAGAGCTTTATCAAGTAGGTCATCTACCGTCCGTCACTCAAATAAAACAAGTGCTGTCTCAATCAAACTTAACATCTTCAACGTAAATAACAATTACTTACATAGAAAATCCGTTATATCTCATCTTCATAATTCTATTGTTATCCAATAGATTTTAATGTAGACAGAGTATGAGCAATAGACCAGTCACTAAATAACAATAATAACGAGAGCAGGACACACTTATTAGATCCAGTAGTAAGAGTAAACGAGACAGAAATTTAATTATTAATGTAGTCTTTGATTACTTATTTATATATAACTAGCTTTTGCCCGCGACTTCGTTCGCGTGGAATAGTGACTTCACCAATAGATGACACCGACTCTTGACCAATAGATGGCGCTGTATGTCCGGAATAAATTTTATTTTTTATTTTATTTTTTGTAATAAAAACTATCCTATGTCCATTCTCAAGTTCCAAACTATGTCTGTACCAAATTTCACACAAATCGGTTCAGTAGTTTAGGCGTGAAGCAAAGACAGACAGACAGACAGACAGAGTTACTTTCGCATTTATAATATTAGTTTGGATTGCATGCTGCACTGGTTTACGTCACACGTCAGTGCCGGCTGCCGCTGAAAACCAGCGCTGGGGCTCTGTCTCGTATAGGGTCTTAGCATTATGCTGAGCGATGGCCGTTTTGCGTGAATGTGACGCATGCCGCAAATAAATGCATATTCTTTCTTTCTTTCTAATTCTCTAAGAATCTCTTTCGCGTAAGAATAGTCTGGCCCTAGCTGTTAGCTAAAACCTTTGGCCCAACAGAACGGCGTTCACGCTACGGTTTCTTTAGAAAGTATTACCCAGCTACATTAGATAGTACCTATCTATCAATCTGAATCATTTGGAAGGATATTGCTCATCGTATGTTCAAAAAAAATGTCTGCCTAACACCGTAAATAATGCAATGAATGTTGTTGAACTGTCAAAATGAAAGCCATTACTACCGATGGTAGGTTACGCAATTACCCCGCAGTAAACAAGAGGTACCATCGCGGGTAGAACCTGGACGACGACGCTGGCACAGGGACGCGGGGAATGGCACTTGAAAAGAGTCTTGTGCTCAGCAGTGTGTGAAGTCGGGCTGTGGATGAAACAAGAATTGCTACTGTCAAAGACTAACGCTATCACATAAGCATACGCTGACATCTAATCTATACTATACTCTGTGTACAGATTGTAAAGATTTCAAATCCATTGTTATTTTGACATCTAGTCCTCAAGATGGCCGACGTTTTCCCACGCTTGCAATTATGTAATGAAGTGTACAATGAGATAATGGCACCTATTATTTACTGGACAGTACTAAATATAGGGCTCATTGTCTTTGTGGGGTCTTTGGTTTATCATATTATATAAATAGAAGGTGTCAGGCTTTGGTCGTAGAATACATAGATTTAAGCGCCTCAAAAAGGGCCTGAAATATAAGGAAACGTGACGTTGTACGACCAAAAATACTGTTAAAAAAAAACCATTATATGTATAGGTACCTACTAAATAAGAGCGTGTTACATTGATATTGCAAAAGCAAAATAATGAAGGTGTAATATGCTAAATGTTCCATCAAAATGTAACACGCTTTTATTTAGTAGGTACCTAATATATAGGTATAATGGTATTTTTCTTATCAGGTTTAAATTATTTTTAACTTTTTGGTTCTTTTTATCAACAAAAAAGCTTGTTTTTAAAAAGTTTTTTTTTCTTTTAATTTTATTTTGAAATTACTTTGTTTTTACATTTTTACAGACAGACGTAAATTTTGAAATATCGCAAACGTAATTCAGCTTTATGTTCGAGTATTAAGGTTAATTAGGTTAATTATATTCAGAAGTTACTTTTAAAACTAATTTAAATTAAGAATGCGTAATAATGTAACTAACCAACTAATTATGTACTAACCCACCATTCCTCACTGGGCCCGCGTGGTGGATTACGGCACACTCCCTCTCACAAAGAGGAGGCCTGTGTCCCAGCAGTGGGAAGTCATTGCGTTATTTAGACTGATTATGCGTATGCTAATGATGTAACTTGGCTCTGACTTTTCGACTTTTAAGTACCTGTTTTTTTTAATACAATGTCTGCGACAATTTCAAGAATGCTTACCAACAACGCCAAAGTAATTCAGGCGCCGAAACATCCTGGTAGTACCTAGTGTAAAGTTAATTCTATTTCTAATGTCAAAACCCTCTCCCCCGACACTGCGGCCACACCCTACCCCAACGTTAACCGCTCCAGATATGGCAGATTTAGCTAAAATGTTGATCAGACTAAGAATAGATGTAATAGTTTAGTTAGAAGGTGCTCTAGCCTCGGAGGCTCTGGACTGCATACTAATACTCTCTTCAGGGTCGTAAGGGGTACATAAAGGGGTTGTAAGCGTTTTGTCTAGAGGTAGTTTGGAACCCTTTTTTAAAGGTATGTGGTATTTCGGAGGAGAGTTGTCATTACTAACTGGGTAACTCTATTTTTTATGTGATTATAGTGACAGCAAATGTTGCAAAAGTTGTATCAGACTATGCTAAAAAATTTAATATCACGCATGCATTCTGTGAAGGGTTAGGCAGAAGTGTATCTTATAGTAGGTACACCCCTTTTTGCCGTCCCATGTAACAGGGGGCGAGCCTGTTGCCAATAACACTGCCCGACTTGGGGATCAAACCCTCAGTACCTCCTGCGGCCACCAGCTAGGCAGCACTTAGATGCTTTTTTTATTATTAGAAAATGGAAAGGGTTTTGACCTCGGCCTCGCCTGTTAAAAAGGTGGAGGATGGATGAGGTCTCCAATGCAATGAGCCTATCAGAGAAAGCCTATCATTGCTCTAAAAAATCAAAATCAAAAGTCATTTATTCAAATTGGGCTTAGAATCAGCACTTTTCTAACGTCAAAATTACAAAAGACAGTCCCCCAAAAACGCCCGCCCTTCACCACTTCCTAGTGCTATCGCTGGGAAGAAGTGGCGCAACAAACTCCCCAGCAGCACAGCTGTCTGTTCAGTTAGAAAATACTTGATATTTAATTGTATACAATACTAGGTGTTAAGTAATTAACATTACTGCTCATCATTGCTCTAAAGGTTAGTAGACCACCAAGATGTTTTACAAGAAGCTTTATGTTCGCTATATCTATCTATATATTTGTTTGCCTTCGTTGTTGTAGCGGTCGCCAGCCACACAGCTGAGGTTGAGATTCTGAGTTCGATGCCCAGGTCGGGCAAATTGTTGTTGGGTTTTACCATCTGGAATTTCTCAGCAGCCCTGAGTTTAGATTTGTGTTCAGTTGGGACATTAGACGTAAACATATCTGGCGAAATATAGATACCTACTATTGGTACACTTTGGCCTAATCTTTCGAGGAATATAAAAATCAAGCACCCGCTGACCATTTGACCTCCGATGTCGTTGCCTCTACGTCAAGGTCACTGACCCAGGTGCTGACCGGCTCATCTTTCGACCATGTCAGGCCGCACATGCTTAGAATTGCTTAGCGTGAGAATATCCTCACATTGTGCTTTGTCTACATTGTTTCCATTCAACTTGAAAAACATGATTATAAGTCGTGACAGTTCTAAAAGATCCGGTAGATACCTAAGTAACATAACATGATCAGCCTACAATGTTCTCACTGCGGGGACCTCCTCTCTGTGAGAGAACGGGGCTGTGATCCACCAAGCGGGACCATTGCTTCAAGACCCTTACCACCTAGGCACACACCTAGGTACACACATGACGCTGACACTGCACCTAAGGTAGATACCTATTACATTTTATTATCTTACAAACCATGGGTGGTAGGGACATCGACGTGTAAACTATAACCATGAATTTAGCACATGGTTCTTGACCACCATTGAATTTTTTTTTAAGACTTTAGGCACTTTTGTATGAAACAATTGATTTTTATTTTGATAACCGACGAAAAATGTCTACGCAAGAGGGTCTAGGATCATGTGCTGAATTCATGGTAACAGTTTGTGCGTCCATGTCCCTGCCACCCTGCATAGCCGTGTGTGTGACAGTTTTTTTCTAAAGCTCGATGTGACGTAACAAGTACCAGCAGTGCGATTCTGTAACCATCTCACCGTGAAAACTTAAGTGAAGTGAGCTGTCATTCCAACTAATGATAGGGATTGACACTATTGACAGCTCACTCTAGGCTCGCTTCGCCTAACTTTTCACGGTGAGATTTTTACAGAATAGATCGGCAGGTACTGAAATCTTATAAAGGGGTCTTTGTGAGTTTGTTTGTAGGGGGTAATCTTCGAAACCGAAAATTAATTCAATTAAGGGGTAGCTAATGTTTTGCCGAGTATCGTGTCATATATTCTATATTAAAACAAGAAAGTTCACGAAGACAAAGTTTCGAGTAGAAGCTAGCTTCATTATTGTATATGTATAATATAATTATATAACATAGGTAAAAGCAGTAGGTACCTACAACATTGTTACACAATAATTGTTATGCATGAAGTTGGATTGCAAATTATATTGACGGATATCTAATTTGACTAAAAAAAACCTAATACTGAACTTTTAACCTTTTTTTTTATGTCATTTCAAAATTGAAATATTTTAAGTATTTCACATAAACCTACATGGGGTCTTATGAAACGTCAGAAGCTAGGTGCACGGTACCTATTGGTCGTTTCCTATGGATAAGAGCCGGCAAGAAACTCCACGAACACTTCCGACCGAAACTACAACGTGTTTTTTTTTTCTAAAACATTATTTATTTACATGTTTGGCTTCTCAATCACGAACGTAGTATAACAATGCTGTTGTAAGCGGGGCTTTACCAAATCCTTAGTACAGTCATATTATTTCTTGGCTAAAGAATGAATAATGAAAAGAACCTTTCTTTTCCTTTCAGTGTTCGTTAGGGAAATGCCAAGCCATTGTTAATCGACCTACCTACATAGCTGCAGAATCTTTGATCTCTGTACCAGCAATGTTGTTTCAGTAAGTACTTAGTACTTACTATTCTTCAAAGCGACTCTTGCTTCGTATTTATCGAAAAATTCTATTATGTTTTATTGTTCATAATAGGGACTTGTGGCTAAGTAATAACAGCCGCACGGGTCGATCGATCCGGTTAAGCCACGCTTGCCGCGGTTGGTCCTTGGATGGGTGACCATCTTCACATTCGCTCCGTGGCTCGGAAAGCAAATGCGGGTGGTGTTTTTTCTATAGAGACGCTCTCGCCTGTTTTCTTTCTGGTTAATGACCATATGGCTATGATTTTTTACAGAATAATAAATGTTAGTTACTTGTATGTCCCCTATGTTTTCCTTTTAGATAATATATACATTATTTTTATAAGCAACCCTAGAACCCTCAAAAAATGCTCAAAATTGCCTATTTAGACCGCTGTTAACAGAGGCCTAGGGTACAAATTTTACACCTATTAATTAAAAAAGGAAAACATGGCGACATAGTATATATCCTTCTTATCCAGTTTATGAAATATCTTTTAAATTGGTTCAACATTGGTAGAGAAAATAGGCGAGAGCCAAACCTCGAAAATGTGACGTTTTTACTTAGGCTATTCAGTCGGATCTGCAGTTGTCCTTATCGCACGAATAGACGAGAGATAGCGAGACAGAGCAACAGCGATAGTTTCTTCAAATATCTAATTTTCAAGAGTCTTTCCACCTGCATTTCCTCTTAAGCCGTTGGTCCCGGCTCATTCGTGGATCTTTGACAGTCGTTACGGGTCGTCAGAAGCCTGAAAGTCCGATAACCAGTCTTACTTAGGGGTATCGTATTACCCAGTAACTGGGTTGTGGAGGTCAGATAGGCAGTCGCTCCATATAAAATAGTGATATTCTATTCAGCTGTACTGGGCTAGACTGGAAGCCGACCTCAACAATAGTTGGGAAATGGCTAGGCAGATGATGATGATGATCCTACTAATATTATAAACGCGAAAGTTTGTATGGATGGATGGATGTTTGTTACTCTTTCACGCAAAAACTACATATTTCAACGTATATTTCAGTATCGGTTATATGTTAGTGGAGACCTATGTCCAACAGTGGACGTCTTTCGGCTGAAATAATGATGGTGACATGTAATTCAAATAACAAAAATGTAACTCCGTAGGATACGAGGACGTGGTTTTAATTTATCTTGCAAGATGTAACCAATATCATTATACTAGAAAATGTCTTTGGTAAGACAGAACTTCGCTCTCGAAAATTACAAATTCCTTTCTTCAATTTCAAACCAGCCTTGAAGTGTTGATCAACGAACCGAAGTCTAATGACATTTACTTGGGTGACTTAGTAACAAACAAAAATGTCTATCTAGACTCAAACATTACACACACACATCACTATACATACTTCCATTGTTTTTGCATGCACATTAACCCATAGAATATAGGTCACCACCGTTCAGTAAGCCGATAAGGCATACTGCATACTGGCCCATTATAATCTACTTTATGTTCAGCTATACCTAAGGCTTAAATATTGTGCATTCGGTCTTAATTGTTTTGCGCACGTCAAAGGCAGGAAATACTGCAAAATATCGGCAAACAAACAGAAAATACATATCAACACGCTTTTATTTCGTATTTTTTAGCTGACTTGAGCTTAACAACAACATAGAGAGTTCAAATACAGTCGGATTCACACAAATTGCGTTTTCCCGCCAATTAGATAACGCGCCGCCATGACAGTTGCAATGACAGCTGTCAATGTCACACATCGTGTAGGCGCGTTCGGCTTAGCGACCTAATGACTGTTGTTAGCAGAATTCACGAGGATTTTTATTCCCGAATAATTCAGTTTAAAAAAATATATTCAGAGCTCTTTCCTGTGCTCATTTTGCAGGATCTTTTATATGCTTCCACTATATAGCCGGTCAAAGTTAAATTATATGAAAAAAATAATAGAATACAATATAATGGAATACTCTTAATTATGTACACCATATAAAATACAGATATAAATGTAGAAATGTTATAAAGGGTCTTACCGTCTTACTACCTTTCGATGGATTAAGAAGGAGAAGGAGAGACAAATCTGTAGGTGGTCTGTGTTGTTCCATTTACATAATAAAATAAATACATATACATAAAACATATACTAATTTATATAAAAATATATTATAATTATAATAACAATCATGAAACAGGAAATGTAATGATGATGTTTAAAGGAGAGAGGAAGTGTATTTTATCATAATAATATTTTATAATTAAATCTCAGAACAATGAGAAATATTGCAACATTACTCCCATGAACACGCAAAACCAAAAAAAAAAAAAATAGAAAAAATAACAATCTATGTATTTTTGCAAAACTCAACAGGAAGTACGGAAACAAC
Organism: Apamea sordens; assembly: GCA_945859715.1. Taxonomy (NCBI): domain Eukaryota; kingdom Metazoa; phylum Arthropoda; class Insecta; order Lepidoptera; family Noctuidae; genus Apamea; species Apamea sordens. The sequence goes on along the minus strand of OX244009.1, from coordinate 454,472 downwards.
AATATAATTATTAATTACTTTGCGAATTTGAAACGGTTATCCTCTTCCGACTCAAATAGCTGGCAGCCATGAAATTTTTAATTATCCATTAAATGAGGAGAAGTGCGTTTAAAATAAATGTACTGTGGCTTCATTATGTAATGTTTTTATTTTCTAGTGCTTTCCCTTTCGTTAGACCTGTTTGGAATAGAAAGAAGCTTTTATATTCGTAGATATCTAGAGATTAGTATGGATGCTATAACAGACAGAACACGTGCGCAAGAGATCCCGACTTGGAATACCTACGTGTCTGCAAGGCGAATGAATGTTGGGTTTGGAACTTTTAAAAAAGTGGAGTATTTGCAGGATTATTATTTTCGCAGCCATCTTGGATTTTGATTTAGACCCTCGAAAACCATGGAAACTATATATATTATCTTTCTGTCTCTTTATATTATTACAATAGAAAGTGAATAAGAGAGAGAGAGAGAGAAAGTGGCATGGGCATAACATAACATAACATGGACTTAGGTATAACTCGAAGAAGAGCGAAGTGCTCGTTTTCAAGAGTGGAAAGCGTGGTCCAGTGCATGTTCCGCCTATTATGCTTAATGGTGCGGCTCTGCAGGTGGTGAGCAGCTTCAAGTATCTGGGGCACATTGTGACAGAAGAGTTGCAAGATGACGCAGACATAGAGAGAGAGCGCAGAGCATTGGCAGTCAGGGGAAATATGGTTGCACGCAGGTTTGCTCGCTGCTCGAGGGCGGTGAAAATTACTCTTTTCAAGGCGTACTGCCAATCGTTATACTCGAGCAGTCTGTGGGTAGCCTTTACTCGCCGAACTGCTAGTGCTCTGCGTGTCCAATACAATAATGTCTTCAGGATGCTGTTGCGGCTGCCTCGCTTTTGTAGTGCGTCCGGAATGTTTGCGGAGGCGCGAACGGACGGCTTTCAGGCGGTTATACGGAAGAAAGTAGCCTCATTGTGGCGGCGCGTGCCAGGCAGTAGCAACAGTATCCTGCAGATGGTTGTATCTCGTGCGGATTGCCCTATCCAGAATAAATGGATGCATATTGTGATGGGTGTTGACTAACATAGTGCATAAGAAGATTTTACTAACACAATGTATTTGTAATGTAATGATTATTGAAAATGATAATGACATAATTGTGATGATTTATTTTTCTGTTTATATAGTTCTGTTATTATTTACTAGCTTCAGCCCGCGGCTTCGCCCGCGTGGATGTCGGAAGTTATCCTACGGGAACGTGCTAACAGGATAAAATGTATGTGCTTCCCCAGAATGCCATCTATCTCGCGGGCCCTTTGTGGCTAATTACAGTAGAAAACCAATTGTGTCTCATTAGTGGTGATTAAGAGGGTACCTATATGATATCTTTACCTAAGTACCTACCTAATTAAAAAAAAATCAATAACAGAAAATTAAATACCTACCTAAATAAACCTATTTCTGATGATAACTAATCTAAACTCAATAAATAAGCAAAATCCCTAAAAACTAATATCTATACGAATGACTAATCCTACCTAACAGTATTATAAAATAACCTACGGTCACTACGTACACTATCAAATATACTACCTATACTTTAAAATTAAAATCTATACCTACGACTCATATAAAAATAAACCTAAATAACTCTAAAAACTAAAAGGAATAAAAATGAACTCCACTGCGGGTGACCCAACCTACGACAAACTTAGTATTTGCGGTTGGTACAGTACAGGCAGTGGTAATCGGGTATAGGGATCGAACCGCAAAATTAAGTTTGTTTTTTATTGTATATACTTTTCCGGGATAAAAAGTACCCAGTGTGGTGCCCAGGATATTAAAGAATAATTATACCAAGTTTCATCGTAATCGAACCGGTAGTTTTTGCGTGATGCCTGAACAAACAGACAGACAGACAGACAGACCGACAGACAGACAGACAAAAATTTTTTTAATCACATTTTTGGGTTCGGTGTCGGTCTAGTAACACCCCCTGTAAATTATTTTTTTGATATTTTCAATGTACAGAATTTTCACTTCTACAGATTTATTATAAGTATAGAAGATATATTTTTTCTGTAAGTATTTATAATTTGAAATTGTATGGATTGATTTTATCTGAAATAAATTGATTAATAATAATAACGCTTTTTCGTTACGTGAAAATTTCTCCCAGTCCACTCCTACTAAGTACTATCAGTTATTCTGTAATCCTACCGCAAGCTCCGTTAAAGAACTTCGTTCCAAAATGTTTTCCTAATGGCTATACATAAGAGATGCCTTGGCCCTTGGGGTCTGCTGGCTTTAGTACAAAACAAGGTTTATCTTTAGACCCAGGCTTAAAGCATCAAACTTTATTTGGACACACTTTTGAATTTCGAAGTCTATTTGGACAATGTTAAGGTTATAATTACAAAAACTGACGTCAAAATCGAGCCTTGAGGAACTTTACTGTTCTCTAATTAAAGTTCAAAATACAATAACCAGCTGTAAGGTTTAGGCTTAGAAACTTACAACTCGTTCTGTGATTAAAACGGTTCAATTCTTGTGTGAAATGAAATTAATACTTCTTGACAAGAGTGTACCATCGTCAATCACCACCCCACCATCGCTTACCACCAGGTCAGATATTGGTTTTTTGGAACGAAGTTCCTTATCGCGCGTTGCGAAAGGGGGCTAGATGGAAAAAATTAAGACCAAAAGTTGGAACGACACTTTTTGCTATAGTTGTAAGCCGTGTGGCGTGCGCGAGTTTCTCTGTCTTGCTCTCTCTCTCTTATAGAAAGCAATCCAGTTATACTTCGTTCCATCCAGGTGTCCCTTGACACCTCCCAAGTTTTTTTTTCTAAAAATGGCATTTCTCAGGTCAACCTACAAGGCTGCATAGCCAGGCTTGTCTTTGGTTGATTCAATAAATTAAGGCCTTAATAAATTTAAGAATTAAGCTACCACACGCTAAGGGCACCCCTGTGGGGTACAGACCTTGGCTTAGGGCGCCGCTGGGGAAAGCAGGAAGGGACCGGCTGGATCCGATTAATGGTGAGATAGTGGTGAAAAGACCCTGTTAATAAAAAAATATTCAGAATTTACATAATTGGTCGGCTCGGGCAAAACACACAAGAACATTTCCTTAGCAACTGTGCCAATCCAATCTAATTCTAGATAAATAAAAAATCTTTTGTCAAGTGTAACAACAGTAATTTTACAAACTTGCTGTTTTTTTGCTTACCTACACAAAAACTATGATTTGCTGTTATAAATACATAATACACCTAACATGTAATAAATAAGTCCACAAAAACGTGTAAAACTACTTTAGTTTGTAAATGGTTTATTTCTGGGAAAAAAACTGTCATGGCCGACAAAATGGAGCGACGAGGGTTAAAAAAAAATACGATTGTTGCATTTTAACATAGAGTAATTGCATGCCGAAGATGCTCGCGATCATGGTCGATCTCGATACCTCGATGTCGTATCTGAAAGCTCAGTTGCTCAGTCGTGTGTTTGTGCTGTTCTCTTCCTACTTCAGAAGACTACAGATAGAGTGGACCTATGCAGTCAGTGGACGAATAATGTCAGTAATCGTGCAACTCAACTCAGAACCTAAAGAGCTCAACGATCCGACGGAAAAAAAAACTTGAGAGGTGTCAAGGGACACCCGGATGGAACGAAGTATAACTGGCTTGCTTTCTATAAGAGAGAGAGAGAGAGAGAGACAGACAGAGAAACACGCGCACGCCGCACGGCTTACAACTATAGCAAAAAGTGTCGTTCCAACTTTTGGTCTTAATTTTTTCCGTCTAGCCCCCTTTCGCAACGCGTGATAAGGAACTTCGTTCCAAAAACAATTATAGGTCATTTGGGTAGGCTGCATAAATTACTCAAACTGCCAGATCATGATTAAAACTAATGAGAAAAAAGAAGTACCCGCATATGTAGTCTTTTACGTACATTAATATAACGCCAAGTCTCTGTTACACAAGCAGTCCATATAAGTCAACTTTCAATTTATTTATTAAAAGCCTGTGATGTCCCACTACAGGGCAAAGGCCTCCCTACTCTCTTTGCACTTCTCTCTATTTAAAGCTGCTAAGGACCAGTTCTTGTTGAAGGAGTCCAGCTCATCCCGCCATCTCCATCTCGGCCTGCCGCGATGTCGCTTGCCATTAAGAGGGACCCATTGGGTCGTAAGTTTGACCGATTGGTCGTTTGACATGCGGCAGATATGTACAGCCCAATTCCATTTTATCGTGGCAGCTTTCCAAGTGACAACAGTTATTTTTGCTATGGAACGGATGGCCGTATTCCCAAACCGGTATTAATACAAAAAAAAAATAATACAAAAATGTTTAATTCAATACCAACTAGTTTACATTAGTTTATGATTGGAGTCTCCTTTTATGCATGATGACGCCTGTGTTAGGAGACTCCGCACTTCCATAGCTTTGGCTGTTTGTACTACTTACAAAATTCTTTTTATTTTTAGCTTCCTAAGTTACATTACATGTTAGTTTGATACCCAGAATACTCCGTTCCATGCTCCGTAGCCCTCTGGCAAACCTCGAGCGTGGACCTCTGCCGATTGGTCATCAACCATGTTTGTCCACCGTGGGGATGGGAAGTATGCATACGTCAATGAGTCAACTTTCAATTAACTTTGTTTATTAAAACACAAGAAGGGTGCTTTTAAGCTTTTCCTTTTCCAGCATTTAAAGTCGGTAAACAACCAGCCACTTACTCCTGAATTTACAAACACCACTTATTTCCCTTCCCTCAACAAAAATAACGAACTTTCTACAACAAAGAATAATAAAGCATCGAAACTCGAAATTCAAATCCAATCGTGTGGCAGTGGTGACGTACAATCGCCGGGGCTTTAAGATTAATCTGAGCTCGACCACTGACATGCGACAAAAAGTCGCAGCGAACGCAGCATAGCCCTATACAAGAGATTGGTCGGTACGGTTGGTGCACACATTCACACACTGTTTACTGCTTCGAAATTCAAATACAAGCTGTAATAAACCTTATGATGATGGCAGAAGGGAGTTGGGTTGTTTTTAAGGGTGGTAAAGTAACATTGTAAAAGTTTAAACGAATGAAAAATGCGGGTATATTTTGACGTTTTGACTGCGTCAGTCGTTTTCACGCTGGCCGGAGCGTTCCGAAAGATTAGATTCTTTTTGTGATACAATGTCGTTCGGAAACCGAAATATTTGAGCATTTCCCTTTGAATTCGAACTGTGAGTTTATTTCCGAACGTCATATTGTCAAGCAATGTTTGTTTTCTGTTTTCAATCAAGTATTTTTCATCGGAAGTTGCGATTGGAATGGGGACGGAAAGGCGATCTCTTTTTACTATTTATTATTTAGCATCTGCTACAGATCTTTATTTCACAAGTTTACTTTTCAGGAGTTCTGTTTGTAAGTTGTTTATTTAGTCATGAGAGGTATTGTTTCGTATCAGATTATCACAAGTTGGTAGTTAAGTACTAGAATTTACATCAAACAGGAAAAGAGTTGCTCTTTGACGGGATTACAAATGGTGGCAAATCTTGGTTAATTCCAACTTTCTCAAGATATTCTTAATATATTTTAAAGATCAAAATACATTTCTTACTTACTTGGAGCTTTGAATATCATAATTATCTTCAGCCTACAGCATTCTGCTGGACATTAGCCTCTCAATTGCACGCCATTCGGCTCGATTCAGCAAGCGTAGTGTGGACGCCCCCCAGTTATGTAGATGGCCCGCCGACCTTAAGAAGGTGGTTGGGACAGATTGGATGCGGAAGGCGGAGAGGACACGATGTTGTGGCGCTGTCTAGGCTCTCCTAGACAGCGCCACAATTCCCTGTCCTGTCCGCCCTCCTGTCCTATCCTGTCCTCTCGCGTAGGCCTCTGCCTATGTCCAACGGTGGACTGCGATAGGCTGAGTTGATTGACAGCTCGATTCTCGGCAACTCTCATCCAGCTGCTACCAACTGCGAAGACCGTCGCTCCAGCTAGCCTGAGGGCGTCCCACCACAAGTTCGCCGAGTTTAGAATATATCATAATCAGCCTATAATGTTCCCACTGCTGGGACACAGGCCTCCTCTCTTCGAGAGAGGGTGGGCTGTAAGCTACCACGTGGGCCAAGTACGGGTAGGTAGATGTCACATTTCTTCGAGTTTTTGGTTCTAAGACATGCCAGTTGCTTTACGATGCTTTCCTTCACCGGTTTGAGAACAGTGGCGATGAAATTATTTACACAAAGTTAAGGGCCTACTTTTGTTTAAACCCACGATTCACAACTCGCGAGTCAGGGCTGTTACCACTGGGCTACCATTGTTCTAGGATATGCAATCATCAAATTCATTCAACTGCTAATCTATAGTTAGCCTTTTCTCCCTCTATTTCGAATGCCATGCACCATACTGGATTATAAAGCCTTCAACGATTTTCATTGAGGTCCAATCAGTGTGGAAACAGAGCATCATAATTGGGATAAAATAATTGACGTTGATACCCGGCAGTGTTTTGTTTTTGTCTACTGAAGGATTACGAGCCACGCTCTCGTTGGGAAGCTGGAGAGGTTAGGATTTATTGTTTAAACTACAAAGGGCTGTTGTTTAGAATAAATACGACAGTTTGACTTTAGATACAAAAGCCTGCTGCCAAACCACCATACTTAATTGTTCTTTAGATTAAAGATTTGTCTGACGATTGAAAAGTCGATTTCTTATCGCCAGATATCTTTTATCTGAGGAATAAGTAAGGTTATTTGACAGCTTTTGTATAGATGTAAAATTGTCGTATTATTTATACTTCAGATAAACCAGTCCTAAGCGGTAACGTACTGAAGATAACTTTATTTGTTGAAAAATCGGAAAGAAAAGACTTCAGAACTTCGACTAAAACTGTATTTTACATTAATTCATTTGAACTCTTTTAATTATTTAGAAACATAATTAAAGTAAAATGGATTCAGAAGCTTGTTAAATGAGTTCAAAATGTAGCCATTAATAAAAAAAGCGTTTCAATAATTGACTTGGAAACCAGCCGTAAAAATTATAAAACTGTAATTCAAACTTCATTCTCTGAAATATGAATGATTTTATTATTGAAATTCAAACGTTTTCAGATTACTGCGTAATGTAGGAGAGCCTAATTAACATTATACCCGCCTGACCCCTGGCTAATTATATTTTAAGTTCACTCTCGTGAAAACGTAGCTTATTGGCTGTTCAAATTCATGGATATTATTACTTTTTAAACGGTTTTGTTTCTGTGATATATTGGTCTATCGGACGTTATAGCGATTGCTGGATCTTGGGTTCATCTATGGTTTAGGCAATTTATTCATTTTCATTATTTACTTGCATTCCATAATGTTGTAGAGGTGTTACAATTTCTTAACTACCTGCGGGGTAATTGTGTAACACGCTATTAATAGGAATGGCTTAGATTTTGACAATTCCGCAACAATCATTGCGTTATTTACGTTGTTGAGAAAATTTATTTCGAACATCTAAAGCAATGGATTAGCAATATCCTTCAAAATCATCCGGATTGTGATTGATTGTGTGTTATGCAATGAATATACCTATTGACACTATAAAACGAGTACGCACACATTGTAAAAGTCAATTATTTTTAAAAGAGTAACCGTGGAGTTTCTCGCGGGCTCTTCTCCATAGGAAACTAACTATTGGAACCGTGCACCTAGCTTCTCTCTTGCTCAAATTCAAATTCAGAATATTTTATTTCCCACAAACTTATATGGGAAACGTCAGAAGCTGGGTAACATAATCAGCCTATATTGTTCCCACTGCTGGGACACAGGCCTCCTCTCTCTCTCGGGAGTGGGCCGTAATCCACCACTACTACGCGCGCAGTGCGGGTTGAGATGTCACATGTCTTCGAATCTTTAGTTCTAGGACATGCCGATTTCGTCACGATGGTTTACTTCACCGAGGGGCCCGTGGCTAAATAATAACAGCCGCACAGGTCGATCGGTCAGGTTGAGCTACGCTTGCCGCGGTTGGTCTGTGGATGGGTGACCATCTTTACATACCGAGACCCCTCCGTGCCTAGGAAAGCACGTTAAGCCGTTGGTCCCGGCTGTCATTCGTGGATCTTTGACAGTCATTACGGGTAGTCAGAAGCCCGAAAGTCTGACAACCAGTCTTACCAAGGGGTATCGTATTACTCAGTAACTGGGTTGTGGAGGTCAGATAGGCACTCGCTCCATGTAAAACACTGGTATTCAGCTGCATCCGGTTAGACTGGAAGCTGACCCCAACATAGTTAGGAAAAGGCGAGGCAGATGATGATGATGGTTTCCTTCACCGTTTTTAGAGCAGTGCTGATGACATTATTAACACAAAGTACATCACTTATCAGTTTTCAAATCGACGACCTACAACTCGTAAGTCGAGGACGGTTCCACTGGGCTTCCACTGCTCAAAATGTTCAATTCTTTACTTAAGCCTTGTTAAATAATGTGTCAAAGTGTTTTAACACAGAAACACTTTAATCAAATTTATATAACATTGTCATTTTACCATAAACCTTAACACAAGGTCTGAGGCTTATCTCTTCAAGGATAACAACACAATCTCGTTACTGCTCATCTTGAAAAGAAAAACAAAAAGATAAATGAAAATAAACCGAGCAACGTGATCACACAACTTCATTACTTCTTTCCTTTGAGGGAATACGGAGTAAGTAGAAATGGAGTGCTCTTTTAAGACAATTCTAATATTTATAATTATTTAGTACTTCTTCTTCTTCGTGTGGCTGCACGACTGTATTTTAAATCTTGTTTTGAACCAAAATGTTTCCACTTCCACGGCGTTGTCGGTGGCAGCTGGTCACTTTGACTGCATGTTTTGGAACACAGAAGGCAGGATAGGAGGTGGAGCATGGTCTGCGACATAGCTCCACAATCACACCCTACTGCCGTTCCGTCAAGGTAGCCCCACTTTACCAGATTGGATCTTCCCACTTGTGTCCGGAGACGGTTCAGAAACTTCCAAGTGGACCACCGAAGGTTACATCTCCCTGCAGGGAGATACTCCTTTGGTGGTAGATAGTAAGTAGCAGGGGGAAGAGTATCCTGCCACAGTTTGCAACGGGTGTCGGCCGGATAACCTGACAGAGACGCTGTCGATTTTAAGAAGCTGTGACTGCTTTCTAGCCGTTGCTTTGGTAGCTGTGCGCCAGATACTGGGTGTCAAACATGACGCTTAAAAAGAACACAACACAAAAAAAATAACAAGTTGAGGGAAAAATGCGTCGTATCCACGCAAAACGGCCATCGCTCAGCATAATGCTAAGACCCTATACGAGACAGAGCCCCAGCATGATATAAACAGGGATAGCTCATTTAATGAAATATTACTTAATTAGTAGGGTTAGCAGCGGCGGTCATAGCAAAGGATCATCATTCGTGGATAAAAGAATTAACGAGCCCTCCATTCTGAACCCTTCTTGGTCAGACCCGTAATCTCAATATATTACTAGTAGTAAACAACAGAGGAACAATAGACGCGGAGATAAAATTAACTTTTCGAGCATTTGCCCGTAAAAAGATAGCCTAACATGACGACCTTGATGAAACGACGCAATCGCACACTTCTTCATACAATTCTGGCTAACTATAAACCCTCTTTTATAAACCTCGAGCAGAAACAGAAATGTATGTCAAATAAAATAGAGTGTTGTAAGGATATTTCCGACTCTGATAGGGAGATGTCGGACTTAGCAGAAAACCACTAGTGACGTATTACAATTTATCGTTCCGTTAAGAGCAGTTTACATGGATTTGGGTTGGTGTCCTTGAAATTGAAGATAATAATAATATTTATTTATTTGCATAAATATGTGTGTACATACACGAATTATTATTCATGTACGTAGGATGACAATAATAAATTAGAACAACATGTTTGCCATTTGACATGGCGTGCAAATTATTAAGAGTACATAATAAAAATTAACTTCAAGCCTGTATTTACCGAACAGGTAAAAAATAATGAAGAAAAATACATTTATTTAGCACAGACTAAAAGGTACACAATATAATATACAGCAGATAAAAAGTAATCAGAATCAGAATCATTTATTTGCAAAGAATGTAGGTAACAAAACAGTTTAGATGGTGTAAAAAGTGTCGCAAAAAGTATGCGATATAAGAAATTAGCAGGAACGTGTGCATCACGCCTGCGCCAAAAAGGCTTAGTTCAGTAAAAGAAAAACAGACCACTAGTGCCTTACGCTGGTGTTCAACTGGACCTGAAGATGAAGTGGCGGATGTAAAACAGTTTATTCTGCTACGTGACGTAGATCTGAACGTAGAGTTTATCCACATTTCGCCAATAATGCTACTAATGAAAACATCGAGCTCGTACTGATGGAAAATAATTGGAAAAACCCTAGATAATCAAAAGTCATTTATTCAAATTAGGCTAAGAATCGGCACTTTTCGAACGACAAAATTACAAAAGACAGTCCTCCAAAAACGCCCGCCCTTCACCACTTCCTAGTGCTATCGCTGGGAAGAAGAAGTGGCGCAACAAACTCCCCAGCAGCACAGCTGTCTGTTCAGTTAGACAATACTTGATTGTATACAATACTAGGTACCTATGTTCTTAACATTATAAGACCTGGGGGCCTACTCCGAAGTGCAAAGTGCGAATGTTTGGATTGGACCGACACATGGCCGAACCGAATATTATTGAAAAATGCGAAAAAAGTTCGGATCGGCTCAGTTGGGTCGGGACCATAGTCAATATTCGAAAGAGTGTAGGAGTGTAGGATCGGAACCGACCGAACCAAATAATAACTTCATAGCAGGAAACGGCCGAACATTCGGCCGATACTACTTCGGAGTAGACCCCCAGAACATAAAATTAAATTATTTGCCATATATGTCAGCTAGCCACGCCAATATACCAACAAATATAATGAAAACTATACGTACTCAATCTAAAAAATAATTAACTAAAGTTATAATGTAAATAAAAACTTACTACCCAAATAAAAGCCTCCAGGCATAAAGGGCGTGACAGCTTACATATTTACATATGCATTGATATACCTAACTAACGCTTTACTCGGTCCAAGGATCGAATCCAGAACCACGGTCAGTAGTAGCGCTTCTGGCCACTGCACTAACACTGGACTAACGAGGACTAACAATAAGGCACTCCCCATAGAACGAAAATGGACGTTAAATTCCACAATTTAACGTATTATACTGGTTGCGTATACAAATAATCAATTAAATTACAAAAAAACCTAGTAGGTAATAATAATTTGACCTCACCGATATCCAAAGATCACCACACACAACAATCTCCAATAGTTTTTACAAACAGGTTTATAAAACTAAACAAAATATTTGTAAAGTGACGTAAGAATATTAATATAAAGATGATCATTACGTCATCGGCTAATAAATTACGTATTATTATGAATGTTCTTCATTAAGCTGTCAGTTGAGATACATCGTGTCAGACGCCGAGAGGGCGAGAAAAGGTGTTGACCAAATCGTGCCAATTTTTATTGTGCTTGAGGAGCATATTGCGTCAGAATGCTTATGTATGTTGGCTTTCCAAGCTGAGTTTCACTCTAAAGTAGTAGTACAATTTTGATTGGGTAGTCCCCAACGTCGAGATACCAAGACGGACGAAGGCCTTCGATATCCGAAAGCTTATTATGGAGCTTAAATGGAGTTGGGCAGGACACCTGGCAAAGCGCAGTTGTGACAGGTGAGAGAGATCAGAGATGTCAGTCGTCCGGCGGCGATATGGGCAGACGATATTGTTGCCATTGCGGGCAAAACCCGGATGAGGCTGGTACAGGAAAAGAAGGTATATGCCCAGCAGTGGGTGAAGCCGGGCTGTGGATGATGATGAGTCCCCAGCGCTATGTTTGGGCCATTGCGAACCCTGTTGTTAACAACAGAGTACACAATGGCCCAAATATAAAAAAAGAAAAGAACAAAAACAAGAACAACAAAAAGTTGAAAAGTGAGGGAGTATTACTCCCTCACTTTTCAACTTTTTGATGTAACAGTGTCATAACCTAAGAAAGTCAGGTACACAAATGGCAGTTACGTTATCGTCAGGCTTATCCTTCCACAAATAGCATGAGTGTCACAAATAGACTTTGGGTACGTTGGTATGACCTCTATTTGTAAATGAGTTCGGTAAAAGAAAAACCAGCCAAGTGCGAATCAGACTTACTTACGAAGGGTTCCGTACAACCGTATAATATTTAACACTACATATTAAAAAAAAAGAACACGTTTCTTGTATGGTACTTAATTTTAAACTTTGTTTTTTTTTGGAACGAAGTTCCTTATCGCGCGTTGCGAAAGGGGGCTAGACGGAAAAAATTAAGACCAAAAGTTGGAACGACACTTTTTGCTATAGGTAGTTGTAAGCCGTGCGGCGTGCGCGTGTTTCTCTGTCTGTCTCTCTTTCTCTCTTTGAACTTCGTTCCATCCGGGTGTCCCTTGACACCTCTCAAGTTTTTTTTTTTTGTTATTAATATACACTGTGAAAATTTTAACTGTCCAGCTATGGTTCATTACATACAGCCCGCCGACAGACAAACGGACGGACAGTGAAGGCTTAGTTCCGTTGGCACCCCCTTGGATCCCTAAAATCTGGCGGCGGGAAATCCAAAGTATTTTAAGTCGTTGAGAAAACATTAAAGGGATGAGTAATAAACATACCGTCACATGATATCTGTGCTCGATAAGGAAGCGTAATAATACAATAATACGGCGCTTATGATCCTTATGGGAACAGAAACCTACCTCGGAAAGGTAAGTGAAGAAGGTTCACTAGAGGACGTGAACACTTCGTGTGACGTTTATCATTATCGACATGATATAATAATATAGGTAGTATATCCAGCCGATGCATATTTACTATATCAACCTTTTACCACCAGAGGGACTCGTGGTTAAGTACTAACAGATGCACAGGTCGACCGATCAGGTTAAGCCACGCTTTCCGCGGTTCGTCCACCATCTTTACATACCGAGACGTGCCTCGGAAAGCACGTTAAGCCGTTGGTCCCGGCTGTCATTCGTGGATCTTTGACAGACGTTACGGGTCGTCAGAAGACTGAAAGTCTGACAACCAGTTTAACCAAGGGGTGTCGTATTATCCAATAACTGGGTTGTGGAGGTCAGATAGACAGTCGCTCCATGTAAAATACTGGTATTCAGTTGCATCCGGTTTGACTGGAAACCGACCCCAACATAGTTGGGAAAAGGCAGGCAGATAATAACCCTTTTACCATCAATTCCAATTAGCCACTGTTAATGTGGTACGCAATTACCCCGCGGTAATAGCGTACCACACTAACAGTGTATTACGCAATGAGGGTGCAGCATTTTCTTTTAATTCTTAATGTGTTTTTTTATCTTTTCGTATAACTCTTGTAAGTATGGCTAAAAATGTTTGAAGTAGATCTTCTGTGCTTTTATTTTATGTGCCAATATTGAAATTGCGTTCTGTGAGTCACGGTATTTATAATATGCTGTGCGATGCATCGAATCCATGTTCTGATGCAAATGTTGTGGCGCTGTTCATTCTTCAAGTACATATTATTGGCGCAAAGGATTAATCATTGCTGAATGGATCTTCTCACGTTTTTTCCCTCTAGTATTTTCAAGAATAATCTATGCTAATTGCGATAATTAATGATATTTTTAATGACATGATTAATGACTGCTGTTCCTATCCGGTCTTTTGTTTCACATGTTATAAAAAAATGACTATTTTATCATGCCATCAGAAAGACAAATAACCAAATTATATTTTCCGAAACATTGTTTCCCTACTATTTTCTTGTAATAATTATAAATTATATTCTCCCAACACTTCTCACATCCTCCCCCCATATATTTCAATCGTCACGGGTCAACTCTATGTAAACTATCCCTAACAGTGACGTATCATCCTTCCCGAGTGAGGTCGCCATTGAACACAAATTGAATGGAACTCGAATGGCAGCAGTCCCCGTCAGCCATTGAGCTGCCCAAATAAAATAAGTGGGCATTGTCAGTCTAATGATATAATGTTTTTTGCAAAGTTAAATTAATATTGGAAAAGTGGTACTTTAGATAATTTTATTGGAAGTCTTCTCACGCCTTGCGTTTTTCTTACAAGGTTAGAGAGGGCTTTATTGTCTATTTTTAAGTGCGATTGAATATGTAACACGTTGTCGACGACAACCGCCAACGCGACGGTGGGCCTCGACGGATGTCGAAGGCTGCGGTCGACGCTTGTCAGCGGATGTAGTTGCCTCTGTCGTCAACGCGTGTCGTTTGTGTGTATGAGCAGTTAGATAAAACAGTTTTCTGACTATCTCCGGGTACCCTGTTACTGAAATTAGCTGTCAAAACTCTTATAACAATAATATTACCAATAACTTAGTCCTATAACTTCTACAACCTTACACCAAATAGCATAAACACCAAAAACATCTCCTAAAAACAAACCATTCATCCACCATTTTGATCCGCGGCCATCTTGTCGAAAATTGGCGCGAAACGACCATAGGCACGATTCGTCTCGGCTTTTATGGTTCTATTAGGATTTTGTCGACGATATTTTATTAGAAGTGTAATGCCAACGGAATGTGGATGGCTTGGATACAATCTTTGAGATAGAGCTTTAAATTTTTAAAAGCGACTATTTTCTTCCGAATTTCTTTGTTTGGTGACGGTTTATGACGATAATGAAAACGGCGGGTCTATGGATTTTCCTTCGCGTTTCTTTTGATAAAAGTTTAATGAAAAATATTGTTCCGGACTACAATATTTTTGTAAACGTTAGGAATGATTGATTTCTCCTTTCCTGAGGGAATGAAAAAGGGACTGTGTTATCAATGAAATGTCAATAGTTGTTGAAGCTCTTAAGCAGGAATTGTGGTCCCAACCGTATTAATAAAGGACTGTTCAAACAGAGGCGAAACCCGCGCGGGATACAGAATGCGACTGCGAATGGCGATCGTTATAATGATCAGGAAGTCCCGTGACTCTTCACACCGGAGCCCTAGTTCACTATGACTACTCAATGATGCCTTACTTCGAAACCACGTCAATTCCTTACTTAATCACTACATCTGCTATTAACGTATTCTCTATGACACAATCAACGACACCGCGCGAAAAAACGCCAAGAAGGCGTGGTTTGAACCGTCAAAATACCACGCTTAACAACCGTACGTAGTTTCCACGCGGTAAGATAATGTAGGAAATAATCTCCATACAGAATTCAGGCCCAGTTTGAACACCTCCATACAATCTAGTTGACACAATCCCTGCGAGCGAATGTCGTCACGCATCCCGCGCGGAATTGTAACTGGTGTTGAACTCTATTTATCGTTAAGCCGTTGGTCCTGCGCCTGATCTCTCTCCGGTCAAGTCGGGTTACTGTCCGAAATTGCACCTGTGTCTGCGCACACGCTTGTGCACTATATTGTCTCCTGCGCCGAAGGCTGGTTCTGTTGAGATTGGCCGCCATGGCCAAAATACGGTCTGGAACACTATACATCTGTTTGACGGTTAATCGCTCAAAGATTATCCAGTCAGCAAGGTTGATAGCGGAGCTGACTGCCCGGGGTGCAAACTCCAAACTCACTCAGTTATTGTCTATCTTGCATGCTCTTCTACTGGATCCCCAGCAAAAATTATTTCTCATTTCAACAATATTCCCAAAACACATATTTTTCGCTGAAACTTTACAACTACAAACAACATTAAAATGATCAAAAAGTGCGAGATAAGGAGAAAAAGCGTGATTAATTAAAAAGTTGAACATAATCAGCGAAGGCAGAACTAATTTAAGAGATAAACACCAGCAATAAAAGTGACAAACAGTTCTGGGCGACACCCACTGCCAACAAAATACTGGACAGTTGAACACAGAAGTACTAGGTACTCATACTGTGCCATTTGCTATACATAATCGTAGGTTTTAATCATAGTGGGAAAGCTCTTCTTCTACTTCTGATGGTAAGCGACGATGGGAACGACGATGATGCATTCGGGCCTAGAAAGACTTACACTTAAAGACTCACAGGCTCTTGCTGTCGGGAAACAGGCTCCATTCTTTAACGGTACGCACAATAAATCTACATATCTACTCTCTGTATGTCACTCCCAGTTTTGTTGCTGTTTTCGCAAAGGCCAATTCCTGTAAACACGAACGTTCAAAATCTAGTCGCAATCTCATCTAAGCGACAATCAATGTCAAAAACTTGTCAAAAATGTAAGGAAAATATTTTTGACAGATCGAGACTGAGATCAGACTGCGAACGTTCTTAAAATTACGAGAATTGCCCTGAGATTGTCAGATATACTTACTTGTATATGATTTTAAAATCGTTGTAACAATAATTACTTCTGAGTCAAAATGTCTATTCTTACTCTAATCCTTTGTGTGGATTGATGTAGCTTTTAATCTCTTTCTCACTATATAATCATTGTGAATCTGTTTTATGTAGGTACCTAGCTACCGTTGACCTCCAATGAATGGAATAGATTGATGCCCTATGTGTGTAGGCGGACTTTCAACCGTAAAGCATATCTAGTACAGTTAGTTAAGTAGGTTCTTGTATTTGTTCATTTGACATCCGGGGCATGATTAACGAGAGCTTCGGAAGAATTACGGTGCTTTAAAGAGTATGAAACGGTCACCTTTTCAATAAGTGAATTAGTTTAAGACCAACATTAACAAGAGCAAAGAAATATGAACATCATCTGCCTCATCTGCCTAGCCTTGTACCGATTGCATTGGGGTTGGCTTCCAGTCTGACCGGATGCGGTTGAATACCAGTATATCACATGGAGCGACTGCCTACCTGACTTCTACAACCTTAAATTAATATCATAACATTTTCTTGCCCTTATACCTATTTATTTTGAAGTCGGCGCAGCATGTTGACCAATCCGCACTGGGCCCGCGTGGTGGATTCTCTCCCTCGCACAGAGAGGAGGCCTGTGTCCCAGCAGGGTACATTTAAGCCAGATTATGAAGCATGTCTTCTTCTTCCATACATCTCTATCAGCCGTCTTCAGTATCCAACCCCTTTCTTCGCTCATCGCGTTTTCAGTTTTGCTCGAACCGAACCTACTTAGTTGCTCACTTCTTTTGTAACCCCTCTTCTTCAAATTGAATAGTATACACAGTGTCTGTAGCTGGAAACCGTAGCGTTCCAGTGTTTAAGTAAATCGCTTCATATCTACTTCCAGTGCTTTTGTTTTCAGCACAACGGAACGGAATTAAGTTTACTTCATTTAATTCTACAATGGTATTAATATATCAGGGTGGAGCTTCCTCTTTATTATTTTCTTTAATGGTAACACAAAGGATATATTATTTTGGACTAACTTTACACTGCAACTATAATGATAATTATTTAGGGTTTTACATCACCTCACATTATTCCTCAAAAGGTGGCTGGGACAGACTGGATGAAGAAGGCGGAGGATAGAGTGTTGTGACGCAGCCTGCTGGAGGCCTATGTCCAGCAATTACTGAGTTGGTTGCAACCTCATATTATTCAGTAAATTGGATATTTTTATTTATTTATTTCTTTCTTTAATTAAAACGGTTTAAAACAAATTACAGTAATTAAATTAACACAAGATAAAATAAAATATAAAATTATGTACACAAAATATAAAATAATCAAGTAAAACAAAACTTTCATAAATCCCTCTCACAGTACTTCTGACATGCCGACAAAATCTTAAAATTACGAGATTGCCCTTCAGATCTCAGTCTGAATCTGCCAAAATTTTCTCTAATTTCCCTACATTTTGACAAGTTTTTGACATTTCTTTATCGCCGAGACTAGATTTTGACCGTTTTAAATTACGTGAATTTTATTGGTCTTCTGGTCTTACAGATATTTTATAGAAACTCAAAAATCTACCCTTTAAAACACCCTTATACACTATTAATTTAACAATCTTCTATTCTAATAAGCTTCGACATTCAAACTCAAAACTTAAAAGGATTTTCATGGCCTTATATAAGAGCATCCCCATCTAAAAAGACACTAACCTTTTGAAAGCTACCCATTCACAATGCAATAGCAAAAGCACACAATAGTTGTTTTCCAATAAACAATCCGGTCTGATTTACGGGCACTAACGAAGCGGGCACTGCTATTCTGTGCGGGCACAGAATGGCAGTCTATTCTGAGCGGGCACTGCGCAGTAAAACTGCTTGTTTAACACTTTTTATTGCGCTCGAGATTGAGCCGTTTTCGAAGATACGATGGATTCATAGATTTTTTTTTTATTTAAGTCATTGATAAAAAGCCATGATGGTTATGCAATAATAATAGAAGATTGTGTTGGTGCCACTAACCTACTGCCTACTGCCAAGTGTCATTTCTCAGAGACCGAGATCTCATGTAGGTAACTACACGCCACTCGACGTGTCATTCAAAATGAAAAACAGCAAAGCAATAAAAAATAATGTATCCAACTGTCTAGTACTATTCCAGACGAGTTGCTTTATAAAAAACTCTTCTCAGCTCTAAAACCGACAGGAAAAGGAGTACCTACTGATTATCATACGTGTTAACCATTTCAAAGTTCCAGTTTGATGGTTCATCATCATCATCTATAGCAGTCCACTGCTGGACATAGGCCTCTCCTATTGCACGCCATTCCACTCGATTTTCGGCAACTCTCATCCAGCGGCTACCAGCCATCCTGTTTGACGGTTATTGATACAAAATCGACTAACCTTCCTCTCTCCATGGCTTAGTTAGAAAATTATATTGTAGAACTTATAGCACAAGCTTAAATCAGCAAAATAAATCTTCCCATTGTTCCCCGATCAATATTTCATCAAAACAAACGCAATCAACATTCCACATCCCGGAATTGCGCATAAAACTTCGATCTTAATTAGCTGACTACCCTCTTCCTAATCTTTATGGCATCTCCGGAATGCATCGCTTCGTCGAGGGGAACAGGGGCCCGTGGGTGCAGGGTATACCCCTGTCATAATGGGAGAGTATTTACAATGTGAGGTCAAATGTGGGGTGGTCTGTGATTGGGTGCACATAATTACTGCTTCCGACGAAAAGCGGTTTGTTAATTGTTATGTTGACGACCCTGATATATTATCTATACTTATAATAAATCTGTAGAAGTGAAAATTCTGTACATTGAAAATATCAAAAAAATAATTTACAGGGGGTGTTACTAGACCGACACCGAACCCAAAAATGAGATTAAAAAAATTTTTGTCTGTCTGTCTGTCTGTCGGTCTGTCTGTCTGTCTGTCTGTCTGTTTGTTCAGGCATCACGCAAAAACTACCGGTTCGATTACGATGAAACTTGGTATAATTATTCTTTAATATCCTGGGCACCACACTGGGTACTTTTTATCCCGGAAAAGTATATACAATAAAAAACAAACTTAATTTTGCGGTTCGATCCCTATACCCGATTACCACTGTCTGTACTGTACCAACCGCAAATACTAAGTTTGTCGTAGGTTGGGTCACCCGCAGTGGAGTTCATTTTTATTCCTTTTAGTTTTTAGAGTTATTTAGGTTTATTTTTATATGAGTCGTAGGTATAGATTTTAATTTTAAAGTATAGGTAGTATATTTGATAGTGTACGTAGTGACCGTAGGTTATTTTATAATACTGTTAGGTAGGATTAGTCATTCGTATAGATATTAGTTTTTAGGGATTTTGCTTATTTATTGAGTTTAGATTAGTTATCATCAGAAATAGGTTTATTTAGGTAGGTATTTAATTTTCTGTTATTGAGTTTTTTTTAATTAGGTAGGTACTTAGGTAAAGATATCATATAGGTACCCTCTTAATCACCACTAATGAGACACAATTGGTTTTCTACTGTAATTAGCCACAAAGGGCCCGCGAGATAGATGGCATTCTGGGGAAGCACATACATTTTATCCTGTTAGCACGTTCCCGTGGGATAATTTCCGACATCCACGCGGGCGAAGCCGCGGGCAGAAGCTAGTGTAGAATATTTAGGGCTGTTACATCTTGTCTGGAGTGCATGGTCTAGCGGATTATAAATTAAAAATCCAACAGTTTTTTTTTAAATCATCTATCATTTGAAAAAAATGTATATAAGTAGTTTATCAGCCATCTTGTTACCATAACACAAGCATTAGGTTGCTTAGCTTGGGACTAGATGGCGTTGTGTGAAATGTCCAGGGATATTATTATTATTATTTAGGTACTACGTTGACGGGCACTTATCTAGAAAGTTCATATTATGATTCTGTTAAATTAAAGTCATTTCACGTTGTTGTCATTTTTAAAGTTGGTAAAATTACGACATTCTTTTTATGATTGAGCCGACTATAAGACAAATAGCAATTATTGAATAAACTATGGAGGTATAGATATTGTTATAACTAAGACTGTTCAACCACAGACAAATGACTCACTAAATAAGTAATTCTTAAAATTTCCTATACAACTTTAGAAGAATTACAATTTACAAGCTAACACTAAAAAAATATAATTTTAACTTAACTAAAACTATTCACAAACTAAAATATAGCGTCTAAAATTTCGTCCGCATCGCGTACCCAAGAGACTGGCGGCATTACCACGTTGAATGGCAATGCTTGACCTCTGGCCAACCTTGGTCCTGGGTCATGGGAAGTCTCAACAGCCGTTTTGAAATTTCCTTAAAAAGAAGTAGGTGAATACGACAATAAGTTTATCAAGCCAACCATAAAAGATAACACGAATAGGTATTATGTTAATCAAATGAGTTAAAGTATTATTAAATCGAAGACACATTCAATTCTCATTCAAAGTAATTATCACATCGACAGTCATCGACCGCAATTATTATTATAGGAACTGATTCACTAAATCAACACTGATCACTCTACCTTCCACCTACTCTCAAACGTCGCGTCGTGCTCGTCCTACCCGCCGTTCTGCATAATTAAGTTATTTGTTCAGTGATACACAACTTGTACGTGATCTTCAAGTATACCTGTGCTAATATTGTGTGTACATATGTACACGTTGACTATTAATAGTATTAGTTATAGTGGACTCGTGTGTCTGTCTGTCCATCTGTGAACAATTGTCTCGAGTTGAGATTTTCAAGTGTATAAACACTTGAAAATCCTTTGTCCTTTGAGGAAATCTAAACGTACAGCAAACAGGGTGAAATTCCCCATAAGAAACGGCAATTTCACGACACGTAACAACTACGTACATAAGAATGCCAAACAAATTAATATTAAGTCAATCTGTCTAGTCTTTTCCGAAATATGCTGGGGTCAGCTTTCAGTCGAACCGGATGCAGCTGAATACCAAGCACGAGGAGACCGCTTATCTGACCTAAAAAACCCAGTTACTGGCTAATACGACACCTCTTGTTAATGGTGGTTGTCAGTCTTTTGTGCCCCGTAACAACTGTCAAAGATCTACGAATGACAACATTTACGTAATTTTTTCGTGCAGTCATAAAACTCGTAATTTGAAGGCCAGACGCTGGGTAGCGTCACTCACTGGTCACTGCTGCCGATAAACATCTGCAACACCTACCAGACGCATTGCATATGCGTTGCCATCCCAGAGACAGTGCTGAATAGTCTCATGTGCCTGTAATAACACCAGCTGACTGATATTCTTCACAATGCAACAAGGCAAACTGCTTGGCAGTAAAAATCAATAATGCGAGGTAGTACTTCCCCAGACACGCTCCTTCACAAATAACTCCACATACATTAACACATACACGCACGTCCTCTCCCCACGGGGGTAGGCAGTCACTACAGCACGCGACTGCTACGATCCTTACATACTCCTTTTGCCTCGTTTACGTTCATACATCTGGTCACACACGCACGCCCTCTCCCCACGGGGGTAGGCAGTCACTACAGAACGCGACTGCTACGATCCTTACATACTCCTTTTGCTTCGTTTACGTTCATACATCTGGTCCCACACGCACGCCCTCTCCCCACGGGGGTAGGCAGTCACTACAGAACGCGACTGCTACGATCCTTACATACTCCTTTTGCCTCGTTTACGTTCATACATCTGGTCACACACGCACGCCCTCTCCCCACGGGGGTAGGCAGTCACTACAGAACGCGACTGCTACGATCCTTACATACTCCTTTTGCCTCGTTTACGTTCATACAATACATCTGGTCACACACGCACGCCCTCTCCCCACGGGGGTAGGCAGTCACTACAGAACGCGACTGCTACGATCCTTACATACTCCTTTTGCCTCGTTTACGTTCATACATCTGGTCACACACGCACGCCCTCTCCCCACGGGGGTAGGCAGTCACTACAGAACGCGACTGCTACGATCCTTACATACTCCTTTTGCCTCGTTTACGTTCATACATCTGGTCACACACGCACGCCCTCTCCCCACGGGGGTAGGCAGTCACTTCAGCACGCCGCTGCTACGATCCTTACATATTCCTTTTGCCTCGTTTACGTTCATACATCTGGTCACACACGCACGCCATCTCCCCACGGGGGTAGGCAGTCACTACAGAAGGCGACTGCTACGATCCTTACATACTCCTTTTGCCTCGTTTACGTTCATACATCTGGTCACACACGCACGCCCTCTCCCCACGGGGGTAGGCAGTCACTACAGAAGGCGACTGCTACGATCCTTACATACTCCTTTTGCCTCGTTTACGTTCATACATCTGGTCACACACGCACGCCCTCTCCCCACGGGGGTAGGCAGTCACTACAGAACGCGACTGCTACGATCCTTACATACTCCTTTTGCCTCGGTTACGTTCATACATCTGATCACACACGCACGCCCTCTCCCCACGGGGGTAGGCAGTCACTACAGAACGCGACTGCTACGATCCTTACATACTCCTTTTGCCTCGTTTACGTTCATACATCTGGTCACACACGCACGCCCTCTCCCCACGGGGTAGGCAGTCACTACAGAACGCGACTGCTACGATCCTTACATACTCCTTTTGCCTCGTTTACGTTCATACATCTGGTCACACACGCACGCCGGTTGCGAGTACTACGCACCTGACTTTTCCGAAGAACATCACCAATAACGCTCCCGGCGTTTTCACTCACAATTGCCTTGTAAAAAGTAACTCTACTATAATTTATATAAGTTTATACATTAATCGCAGCAGGTAAAACCGCGGTATATTCTAGTTTCGTTTAGGTTTATGAATCATATTTTTAGCACGTACTTGTCAACATTTCAATAAGAGTTGTGGTGCGAAATATTTATAATCTACATGCCTGTGTTACATGCCTAGCTAGCTGTTTGTATTCAGGCATATTATGTCAAAGAAAATCTAGGGCTTATTCAGTTTGAATAACTTATTGTAGGTAATGTGTTTCTCACTAGCAGCACGGAGTTTTGTCCTTCAATAATAATATAATATAATGTTTAATAAGTTTTTATTTCTCCTCACAATGACAAGCTTATTCTAGGTTTCACATATTTGTTTTTATTTTTTTTAGCAATGTGAGGAATAGGTGTCTGAGTTAGGCGTAAAATGCCTGTATTACAAATCACCAGGTCCGCACCCCACGGAAGAACAGAAAGTTTTACTTAAAAAAACACGATATTGCAATCTAACGTTGTATATAAGGAGTTAGTTATTATAATTTTGGGGGTAGAAGTTAAAAAGAAACTATAAAAAAAAAGTTAATCAGGGCGCCTTTATCTGTGTGTATGTGTGTGTCTATGAGAGTGTGTAATGTTAGTGTGTAGATGTAGTGTGCCGATGTGTACGTGAAAGGGTTTTGGTGCAAGTTATAAACTTATATCGTACTAATTTAATTTGAATGAAGTAGGCAATGTCAATGGCAGTAGGCTGGCTCCCTATTAGGTACCGTCACCAAAGGACATCAGTAACCAGGGTCTTCGGATATAGTTGAACCATGGGACCTAAAAATAAGTGGCGTTTTCTGCGTGGCTGTACTTTCTTTACACCTAAGTCTACCATTTCGAGGACCGCAAGCGTCATGTTGCGTCGTAATGTCATTGTTATCTAGTTTAGAATTCCAGTTCAAACCAGTAAGTCTTGTCATCATCTGCCTGCCTTTTCCCAACCATGTTGGGGTCGGCTTCCAGTCTAACCGGATGCAGCTGAATACCATTATTTTACATGGCGCGGCTTCCTATCTGATCTCCACAACCCAGTTACAGTACGATACCCCATAATAAGACTGGTTGTCAAATATTCGGGCTTCTGACTACCCGTAACGACTGTTAAAGATCCACGAATGACAAATGTTCAAACCAGTGAGTATTGATTAAATGAGAAAATACATAAATGTACCTACACACGACGACAATTATCAAGCTATACATTTCCAGTTTAAGCTGCCCTCGCATTGTAAGTAAATATGTATAGGCTGTTCATATAATAAGAAGTCAGCTTATACTTGAAAAAAAACCAATACACGATGATGTAAATGAATTACACTTTCAACGATACTGCTTAATGAAACAAGTTGATAGTACATAATTATGATAATAATTAATAAATTATGATTCACCAAACCACTCGATTGTTTCAGCAAGACTGCCTTCCGTTCTCGTAAGAACTTTTAGCAAACTAATTAAACGAACAGGAATGTTCCTCATTACGTTACTAATTAAGAAGTTAGGCGGTTCCTAGTAGGTGTAGGTGTCAATTCACACCGCTTTGTAGACACCCCGGCCTGCTCTAGAAACATTATTAAAATCGTGCCGCCATCACGCCTTCAAAGGGAATAAGCAGAATATGTGGGCCATACCTGGCTCCTTGGGAAAAGGCATATGATGATGACACTCGTCAACAAATTACAGGAATCACTATTCATTGTAGCTAGTACGTGCTAGCTAGCTAGGTCATTCCGTATCACCCTAACAGTAAGAGTGGCTTTCATTCTGACGGTTCAACAACATAAACAACGTAATGAGCGTTATTTATGTTGTTGAGCAGAAAATTTTTTCAAACATACTTAATTATAAAGCAATAGATTAGTAATATCCTTAAAAATAATTCAGGTTGTGATTGATAGTGTTACGCAATTAGGGTGCTAATAAGGAGATCCCTCATTTTCATCATAATAATAATTATTATTATTATTTATTTTGAACCAAATACGTGTATACATTTTATAAACCTGCCAAACTGCGTGACAGTTTGTCGGCAGCATCAGCTTCAGACAAGTTGTACAGTGTAATAATGTTTAAAGTATTAATCTTTCAGGTTCAACGATCCAGGTCTCCTCTCTGTGAGAGAAAGCGTAATCCACCACAGTTGGACCCAGTGCCACAGTGCGAGTTGGTCACATGTCTTCGAATGTTTAGGTCTTGCCGGTATCTAGTTTAATGAAGACAGTTTTATTTTAAAATCTATATTATGTATATACTAATATGAGTATGTTTGTTTGTTTAAACGCGCTAATCTCTGGAAATACCGGTCAGATTTGAAAGATTCTTTTTGCATATGATAGCCCAATTGTTGAGGAAGGCTATAGGCTATTTAATATCACGTTATGTCCCTCAGGAGCCGAGCAACAAGTCAGAAAGACCGCGAAGAGAAAACGAAGTGAGAGCGCGGGCAGGTTATCGGGGGAACAAGAAGCGGACGAAGTCGTGCGCAGAAGCTAGTACTCTATAAACCTGTATAGTTACTTCATCCTAAAAACACACATAAGTCATCATCACGATCAGCGGTGTCGCACAGGAAGTACAGCCGCTCCCGCAGTGACGACACTCATTGTACGCCCATTGTGTTCTCGGCGGACTTGTGTGAGCTACTGTACTCAATAGCCTTTGTATCGAGATGAAATAACGTTACTATGGCTTTGTGAGCTCCTAATGATTGCATGGAGAACACTATCTGGCTGCAAGTGGTTATTGTGAAAGATTATAGTACTGTTAAGGATTTAAAGCAAAGTTTGAATAATTGTACTTCGATGTATAAACCATGTGTATCGTATCTCTTACGTACTCGTATCTCTAACGTCGCTGTTTTCGCGTATTTGTTAATGTTACTCAAATTCATCGTTAGTGGAAGCTTGTAATTGGCCATCGTTTACACATTGTACTAGATATTAAATGTATTAGTTTTCCTAAAAGTAATAAAATAAATAAAGAATGGTAATAATACTTCTCCAAAAGATCTATGGAAGGAAAGAATTTGGGGGCACATGAGATCGTTTAACTTTATCTATAAGCGGACGAGATATTAGAAAATCCGCTGCCGTTTCGCGATTCTAAACTGTGGTACTTTCCATTAAGCATTCTCTCCGTCCGCGAATTCAAAGTCACTCAGCGCACTATGGAGCGGGTTTTGCTCCAATTTTCTTTGAAAGATTAAATCAGAAAATAAATTATCCGGAAAAGAGCCGGAGTTAGCGACAACTCGTAGCTTGCAGAGTGATGTTTGTCAAAGGACCGATGGCCGGTGGAGCAGGTGAGTCCTGCAGTGGAGACCGCGTACCGGCAAGCGTAATACGTCCCCCCGCTAGATGGACCCACGATCTTAAGAAAGTGGCTGGGACAGATTGGATGCGGAAGGCGGAGGACAGGGTATTGTGGCGCAGCCTGGGAGAGGCCTATATAGAGCAGTGGACTGCTATAGGCTGAGTTCATTGTTTGAGGCTGTCCGTCTGTTTGCCAAACTAGCACGATAAAATATGTTTCTATGATATTTTCATAATATTATTAGGTGGCAACTAAGCAGACAGCTTATCTGTTGGTTAGTTAAATTGTATCTGCAAAGGCTTAGCAGGTGCGCTGGACTCTAGAGACAAAGCTGAAATGTCTCATGTACCCTTAACTACCCCGACACCCTGTGAATTGGTACCTAGACAGCAATGCTGCTAACCGGCTGAAATAGGTTTATGCATGTTTCGTCAGTTATGTTTAAGTCCCAGATAAAAGTGGGCGAGTCTATTGCCATTCACCTGGCTCTAATTCAGACTTCGGTCAGCTACTGAGAAATCGACAAAAAACCCCAAATAACACTTTGCCCGGCCTGGGAATCGAGCCCAGGACCTGCGCTACCGCTGTGCATGAACAGCGGTAGCGCTTGCGACAAGCAGACCAACGAGGCACCTACAATTTATAATAATAATAATAACTTTATTTCGGGTGGCATAGACCCATAGAAACCTTAACCTAGTAGACATTACATAAACTTTTATAATTAAGCAAAATAAAACTTAAACTACACTAAACTAAACTTAACACTTTAATTAAACTTTTATTTATTAACCAAAATAGAACATAATACGCTACTAATTTCTAATTAACCTTATAATATCTATATTATCTATGTAGCACACACAGCCAGATATAATTAGACCAGTGAATAATGCGTCTGTTATCGACACCGCGATAATAAGCGCTTCAGCGACACATTCAAATGATATTCAGCGCTGTTCTAGTGCGAACTATACAGCACTAATTTGGTTTTAGTTTTAGTGGTGTCGTATCGTGGAAATTAATTGTTGGGGAATATAGGTGTCCTACCTGACTTGTCGAGTCGTGGGTAATAATTGGTTCCGGGAAATATAATTAGTAAGAAACATTAGTGGGTAGGGGGGTCCAGGGGATCAGGCTTTAATTACAAGTTACAAGTCGTAATTCGGTGCCGATGCCACCGGCAGGCGTTTTACTTTGTGTATTTAATTTCATCACCGCTGTTCTCAAAACGATGAAGGACAACAGCGTGAGTAAACCTGTGTATCCTAGAACCAAAATTTCAAAGACACCTATCTGCACTGGGCCCGTATGGTGGATTACGGCCCACTCCTTCTCACTGAGAGGAGGCCTCTGTCCCAACAGTGGGAACATTATATTTATAGGCTGATTATGCAATATTCGTTTTTATGAAACTTACAGGTATGAAGAATGCATTCGTCCAATTGTAGTCTCGTGGTCGCAAGCGTGACTGCCTAGCGGGTGGTCCTGGGTTCGATTGCTGATTATGCAATATTCGTTTTTATGAAACTTACAGGTATGAAGAATGCATTCGTCCAATTGTAGTCTCGTGGTCGCAAGCGTGACTGCCTTGCGAACCCAGGACCACCCGGTCCTGGGTTCGATTCCTAGGTCGGGTAAAGTGTTAATGGGTTTTAGGAATTTCTTTTCTTTCATTAGGAATTTCTAGCCTATGTAGAGTTTGAAAGATTGCGATGGCGTGTAATACCTCCTTGCTTATGAAAGCTCGTTAAGCCGTTGGTCCTGCGCCTGATCTCTCTCCGGATTGCCGTGCCATTGCACACATACTTGTGCACTATAATATCCTCCGCGCCGAA
Organism: Apamea sordens; assembly: GCA_945859715.1. Classification (NCBI taxonomy): domain Eukaryota; kingdom Metazoa; phylum Arthropoda; class Insecta; order Lepidoptera; family Noctuidae; genus Apamea; species Apamea sordens. The sequence continues at coordinate 426,152 of OX244009.1, read as the reverse complement.
GGCTAGTCGCCGCCATCGCCGAAATATAATCTGTAGGACTATTATTTATAATTGACGGATATTTATGACAAGGAACATACAATACAATTAAATTATGTTCTTGAAATAGCCCCCACATTCCTGGAATTTATCTGTAAAGCAGATAGAATTAGTATCTACTTGTGGTGGGCTTAGTTACCTACATAGACAGGTGTATTTTGACGTGAATCGTAAACCACGTGACCACCATTTGACGTGAACTACCAACTATATTGCTGTATATTGCTCTGTGTCGCCGCTCGTTGCACTGTTGCTCGCACAAAGGAATATTAAAAGCATAAATTCACGCGGCTTTTTTCCAATTTTTGGATATCGCATATCGCTATCACTTTGGGCCGCTAAAATGTTGCCTCTACCCTCTCGTGATTTTTGAGTGGATAATAATTATTTTAAATCGGACTTTTTCAATAATTCTCCTGTTGATTTTACAAAATATTGCCATGTTTACTCAGTCAGGGCCGGACAACCGATGACCGTCTTCTTGAGTGGACCTGCGCATCGGTGAACGTAAGAGAGAGGCTCAGGCTAGGTGGAGTGCCGATCTTCGTGGGATAGCTACCCTGTGAAGATCGTACCAGCTGGTATCAGCTGTATTAGAGTTGCCAAGAATCGAGCTAAATGGCGTGCAGTTGGAGAGGCCTATGTCCAGCAGTGGACTGCCGCAGGCTGATGATGATGATGGTGATGACTCAGTCATGGAAACCATCATCATTGTATTATCCTTATCCCAATTCATTTGTGGTCAGCTTAACATTCTTCAATACTTCTCTAATCGTCATTTCATTGTACAGTTAAGCCGACTTACGTACGGCCGTATAATAACCGCGGCAATATTTTATCGCGCATTGTATTTTCAACGCATTGCCTAGCGCCGAGAGTTGAAACTTCAACAGCGTGGTTTTCTGACGCGCTGTGATGCATTCTGTTGGAATCCCAATGCTCGGCTCAACACCGAGAGTTGAAAATCCAGTGGGCGGTAAAATCCCGTCGCGATAGTTTTACGTTCTTGCGAATGTCGGCTTATGGAAACCAATTACCTAAATGTAAAAACATAGATTATCACTTTCACCTACCGATTAAACCATCAAGGATAAGAGATAGAGTAATTTTCAAACTCAAAGTATTTATTTTAATTAAACCAATTACAGGCACTTTTGAATTGTCAAAGGGTCAAAGGGACATAATAGGCTAGCGTATTTAATAATATATATTAACTATTATAGCAAAGGATCGTATCAAAGAGGTACAAAATGTTATTTTTATTGAAAATTTTATTTTAAAACAATCCGTAGACTTGTTATGTTGAAACCGCGTCATTACCGTAGTCGTTACGACAAAAACCATTAAATAATAATTTCTCAATTATATTCAATAATTGGCACCGTGGCAGAGCCACAAGACAACCCGCAACAGAAGGACAACTCTTAAAAGTAAATGAAAATGAGATGATTCTTCTTTTTAGGGTTCCTTACCCAAAGGGTAAAAACGAGACTCTATTACTAAGACTTTACTGATACATTATTGATATCGAGCAAAAAAAGGGCAAAAAATCGCGTTTGTTGTATGGGAATACTAAAAACAAAATATTTAAGGGGCCCTTAAATATTTTGTTTTTAGTATTTGTTGTTATAGCGGCAACAGAAATACTTATTTTGTGAAAATTTCAACTGACTAGCTATCGCGGTTCTTGAGATACAGCCTGGTGACAGACAGACGGACGGACAGGTAGCGAAGTCTTAGTAATAGGGTCCCGTTTTCACCCTTTGGGTACGGAACCCTAATAATGGCAACAGGTAGGCACTTGAAATATTCACAAAGTACTCATTGTATTTTTACTTTAATAGCTAATAAATAATAAATAAATAAGGGGGCTCCCATACAACAGACGTGATTTTTATAGATAATGGTACGGAACCCTTCGAGCGCGAGTCCTACTCGCACTTGGCTGGTTTTTTTTTCTTATTCTACTCTGTCCCACTGCTGAGAAAAGGCCTCCACCAAATCCTTCCAGGCTTCCTCTTCTAGAGTAGCAACAGCCAATATTTTATTTTCTCTTCTCCTCTTACAACGTGTCTATATTTTATCTTTTTATCTATGAACTTTCCTATCGCAGGTATGCTGGAAAAGATTTCTATATTAACTAGCATCACCTTTGTTCTGTTCTTTTCCTCTTGTCTATTTATACTCGTGTGTGTATACATAAATGAATAAGTAAATTAAATCACGGAATATAAACAAAATCTACCGAAAACTTTGCGATTTTCTCAAATAAGAAAGAAGCTGCGGGTAATTGCGTAACACATTATCAGTAGGAACGGCTTTCATTTTGACGGTTCAACAACATTCATTGCGTTATTTAGGACGTTGTTGAGTAGACATATTTTTAGAACATATGAAGTAATGGAGTAGCAATATGATTCAGATTGTGGTTGATAAATTATTTATTTCTGTGAGTACAAAAACTTTTAAACGTCAATCAAATTTTTTTTAAACTGGATTAGTTCGGCGTTTCGTATCTGAATATTCTGAGAAGAAAGGCCTATTAGGGTGCTGTTTGGAGAACATAGGTGCCAGTGAAGTATAAGGCACATGCGACTTCATTAATTTTCCACTTAAGTAGGTACCTTCAAGTTTAGGCGAAAATGGGATTTGTTATTTTTCTAAACCATTTTTTTGATGCCACAGCATTTACCATTGTCACGTAGGATAGAACTTCTGTATCGATCTTGTAATGGTCGAATACATAATAGTATCTAGTATAAACTTCACTGGCACAGTGCCCAGTTTTTACACAAACTGTCGAGATACTAGTACTTATGTTAGATAGGGAAGTTTTTCCTCATTGTCACATGAAAGGAAGGGGCTGAGAACAATGGTGGCGTTTGGCTCATGGGTAACATTTATTTTCCTCTAACCATATAATAAGATGACCCTGGAGTAGTCAACGGGTTGTATTGCCAGTTCATACAAATATTAATTTCGTTTTCAGGGAAGCAACCCTTTAGTCTAATAGAATACTCATTGGATAGCAAATAAAGGAAAGCACGTTAATCCGTGGTTCCGGCTGTCATTCGTAGATCTTTGTACAGTTGTTATATTCAATTAGGTAGTCAGAAGCACGGAAGTTTGACAGCAAGTCAACAAAGGGGTATCGTGTTACCCAGTAACAAGGTAGTAAAGGTCAGATAGGCATATAAAATAGCGGTATTCAGTTGCATCCGGTTAGACAGGAAGCTAACCCCGACCTAGTTGTGAAAAGGCTAGCGATAGGTGCAAATAATGTAAACCAAAAAATAGGTGCAAGAAGGGCGTGCTTAGTTAAGCATTTGAATGGCGCCCAGAAAATAACAAATGACTACCACTGGTCTGCATCTGAGTCATTGTAGGTTTTTCAATTTTTCAGATAAGAGTGTCTATCTATGTTCTTATCTAGTATTTAAGCCGGAAAAGAGGTTAAGTCAGTCATAAACTGGCGTAAGGGAAATGAACTGTTAGACTAGATAACACTGTGTATGTAAACATTCACAGTCATTTTGAAATGTTATTTTTTCACTATTTTTGTACACATATTTGTACCTCCCAGGCAGGCTAGTTTTTTTAGGGTTCCGTAGCCAAATGGCAAAAAACGGAACCCTTATGGATTCGTCATGTCTGTCTGTCTGTCTGTCCGTCCGTATGTCACAGCCACATTTTTCCGAAACTATAAGAGCTATACTGAAACTTGGTAAGTAGATGTATTCTGTGAACCGCATTAAGATTTTCACACAAAAATAGAAAAAAACCAATAAATTTTGGGGGTTCCCCATACATATAACTGAAACTCAATTTTTTTTTTCTTCATACCCATTCGTGTGGAGTATCTATGGATAGGTCTTCAAAAATGATACTGGGGTTTCTAATATAATTTTTTTCTAAACTGAATAGTTTGCGCAAGAGACACTTCCAAAGTGGTTAAACTTCCACCGAAAATTGGTTTGAACGAGATCTAGTAAGTAGTTTTTTTTTAATTAAAATAAAATAAATATATAAGCGGGGCTCCCATACAACAGACGTGATTTTTATAGATAAGGGTACGGAACCCTTCGTGCGCGAGTCCGACTCGCACTTGGCCGGTTTTTTTATTTTTTTTGAAAAAACTTTGCCCCACACTAATTAACTTTAATTTGTATGTTTATTTTCAGCACCACTGCTCTCATAACGCTGAAGGAAAACATGGTGAGGAAACCGGCATGTCCTAAAACCAAAATTTTGAAGATATTTGACATCTATTAACCCACACTGGGCCCACGTGATGGATTATGGCCCACTCCCTCTCACAGAGAGGAGGCCTGTGTCCCAGCAGTGGGAACGTTATAGGCTGATTATGCTTATGCTATATTTTCACCTGTAGGTATGTGTTTGCTTGCATCTTTATGTACCAGTCACAACAACGAAAATGAGATTTTCCAGTTTACATTATAATCAGACGTTCAAGGGATCAGTTCACGGGATCCGACCGGAATAACTCCATAAATCAGACATAATCAATGTTTTTTTGTTTGTTTATTTACCTGGTAAAACGCGGTAAGTTTATTTATTTACTCTAATGAGTTTCTGTTGGCACCAACTATATAACCAAATATATAATAATAAATTTATAAAACGTATGTATATTACTGAATAAATAAATAAATTTAAAAAATATATTCATTACAGTTTGATAATATCTAAAGCGTCGATGATAATAATCAAGATATCAGAAGCGCCATCTTATCGCCTCGCAGTTCACGCACCGGCGCGCGACGTCAACTGCACGTAGTTTGTAACGTTAGGCTCCCTGCACACGGGGCATGTTGGACATAACACTGTGTTGGACATTACTTCTGAGATTTTATTAAATAGGAGTCTGAAAACTGCTGTAAATTATAAAAACACTATCTAGCCCGCAACTTTGTTCGTGGGTTTTATCATAAAACTTAATTATCCTCTGGCACTCGGCAATGGTGTAAGTTGTAAGTAAAATATTTTTTGGAATCGGATCAATACTTCCTGTTACAACCATTTCAACAATAAATTTTAATCAATATGAGTTGGTAGTTTTTTTTACATGAGTTTTATATCTATATATAGTTTTTAGAATGAACACAGAATTTTTTGTGATTTTTTGTGTTGCGTGTTATTCTTTCTAATTTCGTATGATTTAGAAACGTAAAATTGCAACTGCTTAACATGTTTATCTATTCATAATCTCTTTACAAAAACATAAGAATTATTTTTTTATAAAACCTTATCGAAAACAAAGCATTTATTTTAAAATTAGTTACGAATTCTTAAAATAATTTGTATGCAAGCCACGTAAATACAAAAGTACTTTAGCAACAACGCCAAACACCAATTTTAATAATATCTATACAAATTGCTACGACCCAGTTCGGTTGACCGACTTCTTAAACTCGTCCCAAAGGACCAAATTTTTAGTCAACATTAAGAAAATTTGGTTATAAAACACATTATACACTTACAAACGTATTAAAATTTTCTCTTTATTTAAATTTATTGTTGCTGTTATTATTAATTTGACGCGTGTCATGAAGGTATTGTAAGATAAAATTGTAGATACTGTTGAAAATCTTTTTTTTTGTGTTTTAATTTTATAGATAAACTCAACAGCTACATCAACACTCAACATTCAACAAAAACATCTACAACAAAAACGTTCTTTAACGGTTTAAAGACTGATTAAAAGCCTATTCAAAGGTCCTACTCGTCAAATTCACCATTTAATACTTACAGTAAAATAAAAATTACCTGTCGAAAGTCTTTATACCAAAAAAATATCCGAATGATACTGGGGAAAGTCGTTACTTAGTAATTGAGAAAAAAATGTTGAAAATGTTGAAGAATATTCAGATTAACACAGTTAACTGTCTCTCGGAGTAACGTCGAGCACTTCATTAGCGAAAATATGCTTTGAAGTCGCGATATTAATATTTTGTTCCATCAAAATACGTTAATTTGAAAAAGAAACTGTATTTTGTTTCATGAACTCTTTTAAGAGAGAATTCAGTGAATTTACTGAGATTTTAGTCGACGTATTCAGCGTTTTTAATTGAATTTTTATGAGAAACAGATTTTTTTCGTACAATATAAAAATGAGTAAGTTTAGGTGCATAATTAGCCTATGACGTTCCCAATGCTGGGACACGTAAGAGGTAGTGAGCCATACACCACGCGGGCCCAGTACGGGTTTGTAGATGTCACATATCTTCGAATTTTTGGTTCTAGGACATGCCGGTTTCCTCACAAAAACATTGTGTTCCTTCACGTTTAGATACCAAGAATATTTTCTCGAGCCGATCTCCATTACTTTAAGATTCGATAAACTTTATTTTGATAGCTCTAAGCGTTAACTAAAATGGTACGGGATCACGATCGTATCTTTTTATAAGACTATTGGGATTCGATTTTCTTGTTTTCCACCATTAACGTTTTCTATGTCCGCATTATCTAACCGCTTTCGTTTAAGAGGCTTCTCTTATGTGAAGCACATTTTACTTTGTGAAAAAGGAAATGAGATGATAAAATTTTTTAGTAGTCATGTTATAGTTATTTATATAACTATGTGTAGCTGCATGTTTAAAAGATAAAACTTACTACAATGTAAAAGATTTTATCAGAGAAAAAAATTGCTGTGGATTGATGGATCTGACTTTTGGTTAAACTTATGTGAATATCAATAATATGAATGTTGCATGCCGCATGGTGAAATATGGATGAGCTTTAATGTATTGTAACACCTATTATGTATGAGTTGAATGACGTGCAACAGGAGAGTCCTATGTCTAGCAATGGACTGCTATAGGCTGATGATGATGATGAAGTATTACCCATATTTGCAAATAAATGTCTAATCTATTATATTCTATGTTTTTTCCAACGGTCATGGTTCGTTCAATAAAAAACCTTAGTTTTCTGTGCAATCACAAAACAAGCAATTTTATCAGCCTTCAGATTCAGATGATTTATTTGTAAACATAGGTTACAGATACACAGGTGTGTGAGATGTTACATTTTTTAAAGTGCTCTATGCTTTGCCTTTAGGCGTACAAATGTCAGTTAATAAGTAAGTTTATTTTAATTATTTCATTATTAATTTTACAATACACAATTTAAAATACACAATTAATAAAATATAAACGCCGAGCAATCGAGCGGTTAATAAATGTTTCTATAATGTCAGCAATAAAAGTTAAAGATAAATCAGAAATGTTAAATTACAAAAGGAAAATGTCAATTAAGTAAGTTAATACAAGAATTAGTCAAGGTAGTATTAGATTGTCAAAATAATCAATAAATCAATTAAAAACATTCCAACTGTCATCAATAAAATGTTAGATGGTGGATACAAAAGTAAATTTATTTATTCATTTATTTATTTGCCAATAATGTAGGTATACAGATAAGATGTTTTTATGTCAATAGTCCCGATACATTTTACCTTCCGGCGTGCAAATGCTTTTAAACAATTTCATTAATATTATAGACATTTACTTATTTTACCATTTATGTACACACATAATATAAAAAGACCAGAAAAAAAACAGAACAGAAAAATAGGTACAGAGGTGATGCTTGAAGTGGTTTATTTAATTTATAAGCACTTATTAACATATTAATTATTTTTTTAGCTGCAACGCTACCTTCTTCAATATAGGTAATATAACTGGCTGGACTTTAAAAGAGATTGTGACCTCTGAGTTTATTTCGTCCTTTCTTCTCAGAGTAATCGGATGGGAAACGCCGACCTCATTTAGTTTTTAAAATAAATGATTGACGTGTAAAAGTGTTTGTGCAAACCTGCTTACAAAAATATTTTTTTTTAATTATTACATAAAACAGTATTTTAATAAATTAAACCAACATATTAAATATTAATGTGGGATCGTCTACCCCGGCACTAACATCTGCCATCGGTTTGGCAGTCATCGGGCCAACATGGCCATCCAACTTTATGCGCACGTAAAACTCACTGCAGTTAAACCTCTATGTTTTAGAAAAGCGTGCATTAAAAACTTTTCAGTTTTATTTTTATTTTTTACTAACGTTTTCATGCGAGTGGACGTTTCACGGACACGTTGCAATTCGGGTTATAACTAGCGAGTTTTGTTTTAACGTCGTTGATAGATAGATTTATTTTTTTATTTTTAAAAGGATTTTATTTTTTATCGTCACAGCGTATAGTTTTTTTCCGTAATTGGATTAGCTTTGCCAGATTGGAATAGATAGCCTCTTTTTTATCGTGTATGTTAAAAGAGTTGATTAAAATATTTTTTTAAGGGGGCTTTATAAATAATTATCACATTCATTTGGTGGGCTTTATGCTACCCTCCATCGATTCATTTTCAAAATCATCATCATCTGCCTACCCATTTCCCAACTATGTTGGGTTGGCTTCCAGTCTAACCAGATGCGGTTGAATACCAGTATTTTAAATGGAGCGACTGTCTTTCTGACCTCCACAACCCAGTTACTGGGTAATACGACACCCCTGGTAAGACTGGTTGTCAGACTTTCAGCCTTCTGACGACCCGTAACGACTGTCAAAGATCCATGAATGACAGCCGGAAACAACAGCTTAACGTGCTTTCTGAGGCACGGAAGGGTCTTGGTATGTAAAGAAGGTCACCCATCCACGGACCAACCGCGGCAAGCGTAGCTTAACCTGATCGATCGACCCGTGCGGCTGTTATTACTTAGCCACAAGTCAATTCATTTTCAAAGTGTAGTGGTTAATAAAGCTTTTTGCAACCGGTCTATGAGCCAGTGTCCATATTCACTATGATTTCTAGATAGGTACCTACTGCTTAACAGTCACTAATTATAACATTCCTACTGTTGTCCGCACATCGATCACCTGAATTTCGTATTTCATAATAATATTTTTTTAATACAAATATTCAGGGGGCCTACTCCAAAGTGCAAAGTGCGAATGTTCGGATCGGACCGACACATGGCCGAACCGAATATTATTGAAAAATGCGAAAAAAGTTCGGATCGGCTCAGTTGGGTCGAGACCATAGTCAATATTCGAAAGAGTGTAGGAGTGTAGGATCGGAACCGACCGAACCAAATAGTAACTTCGTATCAGGAAACGGCCGAACATTCGGCCGATACTACTTCGGAGTATACCCCCTGGCCTAGCTTCTGTCCGTAACTTCGCTGGCGTGGAAATCGTAAGACGAGGCAATATACTAAAATAACAGATACATTTTTATAAAACTTACCTGTATACTACGTTTGTAGTTTTAAACTCAGCAGCGAAAAAATAGAGAAAGTAAGGTCTGACGCGAGAGCAAGAGACGTACAGCCGTCCGTGTGAGAAGCAGTTCATCCTGAGGTCGACACCCGCAACTTTTAGTAGCAACTTCTCATTACTTGTATTCAGGATAAACAAGTCACACTTCAAACAAACAAAAAAAAACAAAATCGGTTCAGCCGTTTGGGAGCTACGATGGCGCAGACCGACACACAGATACACACGTTAAACTTATAACACCCCTCTGTTTTTGTCGGGGGTTGAAAAGTAGTCTGTGGCCTTCTCCAGGTCCGAACCACATATCTGTCTTTCTTAACGATTTTTCAGTTTAGTGACTTAGGCGACAGTCAGAGTTACTTTCACATTTATAAAATTAGTATGGATTCTTGAAGGACTCACTTCACTTCATGGACTCTGAACCGCTCTACGTTGAAAGTTTTCGTCGCTTATAAAACAAATAAATACCTGTTCAGTACATATTAACCGCGTACACATTGCACTTTTTAGTACATTTTGACCGCGTACATATTGCACTTTTAAGTACATTTTAACCGCGTAGGTACATATTGCACTTTTCCTATGAAACAGCAGATTTTTTTTTGACAACTGGCTAAAAATTTATTTCGCTAGTATCATAGACAGTGCTGAATTCATGGTTACAGTTAGCACGTCGTGGTCCCTGCCGCCCTGTAAAGTCCCTATAATTTTCATACACAAACAAAGAAATCACGCACTATTATTAAATCCGAAACCAAATTCAAACGTGCCCATTTAGAAAACCAAGGGGTACATGTCAAATAGATCCAATTAGCAACAAAGAGATAAACTTTAGAACTACTTCACCCTCTGCTTACCCCCCTACTACAGTATACTTGATGCAAATTGTATCTCATTGAGATCTGTATCGCACAATCCATAGACAAGCTCTGTTCCAAATTTACTTACTTTATTGTTCAATTTCCATAGATTATAGCTAATTTTCTTTCCCCTAACTCAACAGGGCTTTAATTAGGGATGGGACAAGATGAGTAGTTACTATAGAAGTTACTTTTTCAAAAATAATAACTATAAAATATTTCTCATACTTTATAACTGACTAGCTTCTGCCTGCGACTTCGTCTGCGTACACTTTTTCTCCCCCCGAACCACCCCATCGCAATTATAGTCCCATTTCAAATCCGTTCCAGAGATAAGCGTGTTCAAACAAACAAATTCTTCAACTTTATTAGATACTAGCTGTGCCCGCGACTTCGTCCGCGTGGAATAGTGACTTTTCGGGCAGCATATTTTGAATTACATATACCGTCGTTTGGGTAGCAAAAAATTTACTTTACAGTAATGCTTCTCTGTATACGATATTTGACGTATGGCCATCGGGGATGAAAGCATACAGGCTCCTAGGATTGCTAACCCGTGACAGAACCACATACAACTGACCGTGCGAGAAACAGCTGATACTTAGATCTGCTTTATTAATTGTCATCGCAAAACATAGGCTGACTGGAAACTGGACTCGTTTAAAACTAAATGGAAAATTGTTTGGAATGAGAGGAATCTGAGGAATGAAAACACTTTCACCTTTTCCACACCCTGTTAAAATCTCTGCTTCTATCAGATTTCGTTGTAAATTGGTCACTTTTAACCTGGTACCATTGCAAAGTTTTGGGGTGCTTAAATTTCTAAGAATCATTAGGGGTTCGCAGAAGTCTCAGACTCACACGATAGCGCGTGAGCTTCGCCGAACGTGCCTTTCGTTGTTCCTCGTTTTCCCTATTTCGAGTTGTCATCATTCGAGAACGATTTGAACTCAGTCGAGATTCTCGCTGAGTCGAAGTTTCTGCAGCACGAAACCTAGCCTGATGTTCCCGAGTTGCAGAAAGCCTTGCCTCACGACCTTCTTCAGATTCCTGTGATCGAACTAATCTCATCCTTTTAGCATTTTTGCTACATTGGGAGAGGTTGGATCTTCTTCGAGGCATTCTTACAATAAAATAGTACTTACTACTTAACACACAGTTATTTAGTAAACACGTACTATCGTAAACAATTATTTTAAAGAAAATTAAGAAAAAGAACTTAACCTACAAACCCTAAAATATAAATAAATGAAATATGCAGTCAGTTTTTTTTTTCCTTGAGAGGCCGTGACTACTTAACCGGACTATCCTGTGGTTGCCTAAGGAATTCTTAAAGCCTCCAGCCAGGGCTATATCTAGAATAAACTAAGCGACTTAGACTAAGCGACTGCACGCTAAAGGCACCCCCTGTGGGGTACGAACCTTGGCTTAGGGCGTCGCTGGGAGAGGGCAGCAAGGGGACAGGCTGGATCGAATTAGTAGTATTAATGCTTTGATGAGCGCGGCGTTTCCTAGGACTATCTCTGAGAGGAAAGGCCGAAACAAACTCAGAGGTCTCAGTCGGGGAATTTAAAGCTACAGGCTCAGCTACGACGCGGGCTGGCACTTCAGCGGGCAAGGGTCAGGGGGGAGAATTTACTTGGGGGCGTCGCGAGGGACCTCGGCGGTGAGGTCGGAATGTCGGTAATTTGTGTTTGTATACTGTACTGGTTGCCCTATCGCTCTCCTGGAGGAGGGTTATGGGATCATCGGGGTCGTCGAGAACATGCCTTGGACGGCGAATTTTACTGAGTTTGGAGGGGGTGTAGTTGGCGGCCGCGACCACCAGAGGGTTGGGGTGATTAGCGGCTGTGGCAAAGAAACGCTTGGAGAGGCGTTTCATGAACTGCTGGATAGTGGGGATCTTGAGATCAACATGGAGGATCTCATTGCTAACGAACCAAGGGGAATTTGTGGCCTTGCGGAAAAATCGGTTCTGCAGGGTTTGCATCCTATGGATGTGACGGGGCTTTGCGTGAGCGAAGACTACGCAAGCGTAAGTCATTATGGGACGGATGCATGCTGTGTACAGGCGCTTTTTGCACCTGAGTGACAGCTTGCTGCGTTCATTGAGGACGGAATGAAGGCAGCCTAGAGCGAAAGAGGCGCGCGAACGGACCGTCTTTATGTGCTCTGAGAAGGTGAGGAGAAGGAGAAGAATAAAACAAAGGTATTTGGCTCGCTTTTCCCAAGGGATCGGCTTGCCGAACATGGTGATTGGTGGAGGGGGGGTGGGTTGTCGTCTGGGTCTCGAATAGAGCACCGCTTGACTCTTATCGGTGTTGACTTCGATTCGCCATTTCCTGAACCAAGCAGCCAACTTATTGACTGCGGTTTGGAGACGAAGTCGTAGTTGGATATGGCTGCGACCAGTGTAATAGATGGCTGTGTCGTCTGCGCACAGAGCCAATTGGGACTTAGCATCTTTAGGGATGTCGCTAGTGAACAGCGTAAATAAGAGAGGGGCGAGTACGGAGCCCTAAGGGACTCCTGCTCTGATGGGGGGCAGCGGCGCTGCTCTCTTCAGCTTCTTTCAGCGCGCTTTATATAGCCATAGACGCACAGGCGCGAGGCCTGTACGTACTCTGATAGAATACCTTAACAAATGTTCGCCGTGATTCTTTAAATTGACATAACTTTTTTATTTATGAACCGATTGACATGAAATAAACACTAACTGTTAAGTGAAGCTTACTACAATATATTAGTGAAAACCGCATATAAATCAAATAGGCCGTTTCTGATATTAGCGTGCACAAACAAACAGACAAACAGACAAAAAAAAAAATTAATTACAATTTCGGGTTCGGTATCGATATAACAACAACCCCTGCTACTTTTTTTTAATATATTTCCATTGTACAGACACCACTTTTCTACAATTTTATTATATGTATAGATAGAATAAATATCTTAATGTTTTTACTGTTGTATATAATACCATCATGTACGGAACATAATGTATTGCAATAGTAGAAAAACAATCACTCGTTTAAATATTTAAAAATATCTTTTCGCTCGGCGTAGACATAAAATGAAATTACTTATACTTGTGTATTCTTTTATTTGTACATAGATGTAATAACTTTTGGATTTGCTTAGCTTGGGACTAGATGGCGCTGTGTGAAATGTCCAGGGATATTTATTTTATTTATTTATTTTATTTATTTTATTCTTAAACAGTATTTATTCTTTGTATAGTCAACTTTCACTACGAAAATCACCTCAACAGCTGCGTCAAATTGCTACCACTGATGTGCGGGACATTGTACTAGGTTTATTAATTACTCCTGTGCAAGAGTGAAGTTGGCGAGAGACAAAATCAAAAGTCATTTATTCGAACTAGGTTGAGAATCAGCACTTTTCGAACGTCAAAATTATATAAGACAGTCCCCCAAAAACGCCCGCCCTTCACCACTTCCTAGTGCTTTTGCTGTGGAGAAAAAGTGGCGCAACAAACTCCCCAGCAGCACATCTATCTGTTCAGCTAGAAAATACTTGATTATATGCAATACTAGGTAAGAGACAACAGTGAAGTTGATGACGTCATCCTGCTTTTAGTACTTTTAAATATAAGCTAGCTTAAATTAAAGACTTGAAACCCTTTCAAAAACACGTAGAATCAAGTCTGTTCCTTACACTTTCTCTAAGTTAAAATCCAGAGTTTAAGTAGCTAAGTAAAGCGCACTCGTATTCTATACTCCGTCGACAAACTCTCGACGCACATCACTAGACCAAGTTGAGCCGAACACTTGCCAAGCGAGGTTGGCATCTGTTCAATGTTCCGTCTCGCTCGCTCCTATGGATTTATTGCACCTCTTCATTTTATTTCGCCAATTACATAATTGGGTCTTCTATAGTCATGGTGGAACTTTGGTGCATTTGTTATGAAAGAACTGTGATACCTATCTCTGAGTTTGTCTCGATTTCTTCTTTGAGTTGTCGAATAGGAAACGCCGACCTCATCTAGTATAGTTGAAATATAATTGACATGTAAAAGTGTTTGTACAAACTTACGAACATAAATAAAATAGTTAGCATCAGCAGTGGTGGTCCAGTGGTAGCGGCCCCGACTTACGAGTTGTAGGTCGAGGGTTCAAACCCAGACAGGCGATTTACTTTGTGTAAATAATTTCATCACCACTGCTCTCAAAATGGTGAAGGAAAACATCGTGAGGAAACCAGCATGTCCTGGAACCAAATATTCGAACACATGTGACATCTACCAACCCGCACTGGGCCCGCGTGGTGGATTACGGCCCCCTCCCTCTCACAGAGAGGAGGCCTGCTTCCCAATATTGGGAACATTATAAAATCATAATCAAAAGTCAATCAGCACTTTTCGAACGTCAAAATTACAAAAGACAATCCCCCGGCACGCCCGTCATGTATCATTAAAAATGTGTAATATAAAAGCTGCTTACGAAAAACATAGTTCGTCCATGAAAGTACTACCTAATAATATAACCTGCGCCAGATTAGTCTGGTAGGATGTGTACGAATTTTAGTTCAGATTTGACGGATTTGGAGGATGAACTGACCATGTGTAGTGGACGGGCAGCGACATCCTCTTGTATTGTCTGCTTATTACAACATACTGAGCTCACCTGCCCGTCTGTCAAGTTTCTAGGTCTACTCTCTGGTAAATGGTTCGTATTTATAACAAAGGTGTAAATGGATGGATATACCTTTGTTAAAATACGGATGTGAGTTTGTTTTGTTCGGTTCCACAGCTAATCAGACGAACTTATTCTGAATTTTCTCAAGATCTTGAGACCTTCATGTAGAACCTACATACCCGCATGCAAATTAAGATACATACATAATCAGCCAATAGCGTTCCCATTGCTGTGTCACAGCCCTGCTCTGTGTAAAAACTGACACTCATGATATGATATCAGATTATGATACTTCGATCTAAAGAAAGTGCCAGTTATAAGTGACAGAGATGACACTACAAAAGCAAACTTTTATATAATTTTGTTTGGAAAATGAAAAAGAATACTTTTCATCCCAAACGATTTAAAACAGAGCGAGACACAGCTCGTTAAAATAACCAAACAAAATTAATTAATTTAAAACTACTTCGACAGCCGAATGAAACGTTTAAAAAACTCGACAATGCGAGCAATGGCCCATACCTACCCACACGTATCGATTGTAAGCATGTAGGTACAACAAGAGAACTGCCATTAAAATGGCACAAACGCAAGTACACAAAGATCGTGCGTATATTAAACTTTTAATCCGGTTCGAATTGGATACAGGCGGTAATGCCTGGTTATACCCGGGTGATGGAATAGGGATTGAATGGAGGAACAAGTTTGCAAGTGTGTCCCTGTGGTGTTGATGGCACAGCGGTGATGATCTAGTCGACGACTGTTTGTGGTACAGACTACAGGGGTTTTGGAATAGGTTAAAATTGTCTAGCTCTGTATTCTTTCGCTCGTGCTTTAGAAATCAGTAGGATTACTCACAATCGCCCTTGTACTTACGGATCATTACTGCTTGAACTACTTGATGGTTTCTACATCAAGGGTGAAACATAAAAGCCTCCTGACCGATTTCGGTCACGGCGGCCAATCTCAACGTTGATTAGCCAGATACGCAGGATATAAATTATAGATAGACTATAGTACACAATACTCTCTGTTTCTTTACTCTCATAGTCCGATGGGACGGCAATCTGACACGACCGAGGAGAGATTAGGCGCAGGATCAACGGCTTTACGTGCTTTCCGAGGTATGGGGTTATTAAACCGCCAACTTCATAACCTTGGACTGTTACTAAGACATTCCTAATGGAAAAGGAAAATCCAAGAACACTTTGTCCGACCCGGGCATCGAAACCAGAACCCCACGCTCAGCAGTCGCGCTTGCAACCACGAGACCAACGGGGCAGTGGAATAAACGTAGACCACTGATCAGCTTTCCTAACCAAGAAACTTTTACATTCATTTTTTTAAAAGGCTGTAAGTATGTAAAAGCTTGTTTGTTTCTCCTTCTTCTCTTATTTTCAGTGCAATTGCCTATTAATGAATAGTTAATTGTATTAAATTGCATAAAAAATACTAATTCAACACTCCATGGTGTTATTTCTTCCGTGTATCCGGAAAATACGGGCGCGATCCGGCCGGAACCATTTAATTGCATTCCATTGTCTGTGCCCAAAGATTGCTAGTGATGGGACCGTGAACCGAAAAGTACCGATAAAAGAATGCACGATCATTGGTTTTATGGGTGGTCGAAATTGGAATGGTGTGCCTGGTAGTACTGGGGATTTATACTTGTATTTTATATTTATTTTCTAGCTATATAGCGTTTATGTTGCACTTGCGATGTTTTGTCTCTGCATCACCCTAAACTTGACTGGTTGAAAATGCCATTTGTACAGTATTTTTTTACTTGTTCGTGAAGTTTTAATAAATATGCATGATAAGTAAATTTCTAAAAATAAAGTTTCCAACCCAAACAATTAAGTTTATTTTACTTAAATTTAAAGGCTTTGACTGACTCATGACTTTGGCCATAGATTCTCTCAGCCTGTCTGAATACTTTCTGAATAATCTAATACAAATATTAGAGCTGAAGAATTTGTTTGAACGCGCTAATATCTGGAACTCCCAGTCGGAATTGAAAAATCCTCTTTTTATTTGATAGCCCAATTCTTGAAAAATACTATATTATAGTCTTTAGTATCGATAGACTTACTTAACATCACGCTAGAACCGTTAGGGGCCGACCATAAACAGAAAAAAGTCAGAAATAACGTTAAGCGAAAACGAAATAATACAAGGCACATACGATGCGACGGCGTAGATCGGGATAACAAGATATTTCATGCGGACGAAGTATCGAGCAGAAGTTAAGCTAGTACTTTATAAAACCGTTTTAGATTTTATTTTGAACAGCTAAGATCGTATAAGTAATATTTTACTCCATCAAGAAACTCCATTCGGCAAACTTTTATAGAATTTTATATCGTAATCTCTTTTTTATAATATTTGCCTAAAGTAGATTAGAAGATTCCATTTTAAAGCCTCGTCTATCAGATGTAACGTCGTTCACATCCAATCTAAGTTTGAAGTTCTTTGAGTAAATTGACGAGATTGTGCGTTCTTATAAAGCACAAGGTCAAATGGCAGACAAAGGTCACATCGTTAAATTGAAACCTTGGGGTAACCCTTTTATTGCGTTATTGCTTTTCTTTTTTTTCCCGCTTATTAGATCTTTGACACATAGCATCACGCCTGTAGGTAATCTCCGAAGGATTATGCAGAGGCGATTCTCCAGTTATGTTGAAGTCCCATGTAATACGGGACGAGTCTAAAGCTATCAACCGGGTACACATCCAGACTCCGGGTACACATCCTGACTCCGGGTACACATCCAGACTCCGGGTACACATCCAGACTCCGGGTACACGTATCCAGACTCCGGGTACACATGCAGACTCCGGGTATACATCCAGACTCCGGGTACACATCCAAACTCCGGGTACATATCCAGTCTCCGGGTACACATCCAGACTCCGGGTACACATCCAGACTCCGGGTACACATCCAGACTCCGGGTACACATCCTGACTCCGGGTACACATCCAGACTCCGGGTACACATCCAGACTCCGGGTACACATCCAGACTCCGGGTACACATCCAAACTCCGGGTACACATCCAGACTCCGGGTACACATCCAGACTTGGGGTACACATCCAGACTCCGGGTACACATCCAGACTCCGGGTACACATCCAGACTCCGGGTACACATCCAGACTCCGGGTACACATCCAGACTCCGGGTACACATCCAGACTCCGGGTACACATCCAGACTCCGGGTACACATCCAGACTCCGGGCTGCTGTTGGAAAACCCAATAACATTTCGGCCGACCTGGGTACGAACCCAAGACCTCTTGCTCAGCGGTATCGCTTGAGACCACTAGTCTATCGAGGCAGTAACAGAACTTTTGATCTTTAGTGAAAGAAAATTTAAATTTGACTAATAATACATTTTCTCACTAACCACTTTACAAACTTGGTGTTAGACTCAATGACTTATCTATTTAGTTCGAAGTTTGATAGTGCTAAAGTTACTTCAACTTTACGAATTATCGACATCACGAATCCATCTGCCGAGCAAGGTTATTATGATGTTATCTCCTCTAGCTTTTACCCACAGCTTCACCCGCTTTGAGGTCGGAAATTATCTCACGGGAACGTACTTCCGGGATCAATGGTATCCTAAGCTATGTACTAACCTCCCGGTCATGGTCTATCCGTGTGCCAAATCAGTAAACAGAGTTACTTTCGCATTTGTAATATTACTTGTTGTTGCTTGCGTGTATTTTTATCGTTTTTAGACAAAAATCCAGTATGAAAAGTAGCCTATGTCCTTATAAATTTCATAACGATCGATTTAGTGGTTTGGGCGTGAAAAGGTAACAAACAGATAGTTACTCTTGCATTTATATTCGTATGAAGTATGATTATGGCCTATTACATTCAAACACTAATTTAAAACTGCCGATCGATTCTGTAATTCTCACCGTGAAAAGTTAGGTGAAGTGAGCTTACAGTGAGCTGTCAATAGTGGCAATCCCTAGCATTGATAGCTCACTCCACGCTCACTTCACCTAAGTTTTCACGGTGAGATGGTTACAGAATCGCACTGCTGGTTCCTAACTTGACACTTGACTTTGATATTTGTATGTTTTTCATTTTATCTTTTTTGTCGGCACCTTGTTTTATATTATTAATGTGGGTAGTTCTCTAATAATGTACTTTTGTGTGTTGCGCTGTCTTTTTTGTGTGCGCCAAATAAACGATTTATCTATCTATCTATCTAATACTTACTCAAACTCAACCAGACTTCCCCGACTTCGACTCCACTGACTTCGACTTCTCCGCTTTTTCCCCTCACTACCTCCAAACAATAGGTACCGGGGACGATTTGTAGTTCACCCGGTTGAGTTACTATCCCCCGGATAAAAAGATTTGTGATAACGATGCAGATAAGGAGGGGAGGAAAGTTATGGGACTTAATGGGGGGAGGGGTAATGTGGGAGTTCTAGAGGGGGGGAGGGAAAATATGGGACTTTTTACGGTGTTGCGGCGTTGAGATAATGGATTGCTAACGATTTTTGTTTTTGACGGCGGATTTTCTTTTCGCGACAGAGAGATTTGAGTTAAGGCTTTGGGCTTTTGTATGGTAGAATTTTTTTTTTATGTATATAAATATTGTACCTGATGGAAAATGACACCGTCAGCCTTACATCAAATTACCTCTTGCTATACAAAAATTATACAGGGTGGCAGCGTCGACAGCACAACTTGTTACCATGGATTTAGTACATGCTTCTGAAACCCTTGCGTTGAAGGTTTTCGTCGACTATCAAAAAAAAAAAAATATGCTATTCATAAAAAAGTGCAAAACATACGGGGTCAAAATGTATGAAACAGCTGTTTTGACGAAACATGTTAGGCTTTAGAATCATGAGCTGAATCCATAGTAACAGATTGCGCGTCGATGTCCCTGCCACCCTGTATGCACGTATTTCTGTGACAAAAAATACAAATTTTCTTTCTTTCCTTTTTAATTGCACCCGCTGCTGCAGTCAGCACCACTTTTCACAAACAACAACCTGATTTGTTGTAGTCCAGAATAGATGTTTGCACCACTTTAAGTCCACTGTAATATGTCAAACTACATATATTTAAGAAAGAAAACTACAAGCTAAGGAGACGGTTCGACGCAATAGCTGCTGCCTGAAGCTCTTGAAGATAAAAGCTTTCAATAGTGGGAGATCTTCAAACGAGAAATAGCGTTTCCATGTCTCTTCAGTACTAGTATGAAGTAAATCGTCAAGAAAATCTAGCTGAAATACAAACTAATAGAATCCGACCGTAAATATTTAATTTTGTACGAAAATGATAATTGCTAAAAATGAATATTCTGGCCGAAAATAGAAAATGAAATTCGGTTGGACTCTAACTAAAGAATTGTACAAAATAATTTTAGGTACCTAAGACTTTTCGTGAAATCCTTGACCTTATAACTAATTTTTCCTTTCCTAATCAATAGGTACCTAGCTAAAGCACCTCCGATAAAAAGAATAGGTAGGTAGGTAACAAATAGTGTTTGTCAGTGAAGTCGATGCGTGGGCCGCATTAGTGGTGCCACTGATAAACTGTCCCGGAGCGGTGATTTAGCGGGACGCAGCGGGATAGCGGCCACAGTGCAAGGAGAACAGTGAGTCAAGAAATTGTAATGATTATAACGCGAACATATTTCGAACCGCTCCCGCCTCAATCCACTCGTCCAATAAGGGCGAAACTTCTCGAATGTTCTAAAAGCCGTGTGAGAAACAGACGAGGTGCACCGGAAGGATTCTTTGTTAAACTATTTACGAAACTTCATCTTCGCCCCGAATCCTATTGTGTTCATGTTAAATGCTTTAATTCTAATGTATATGAGTGTGAGCTAATGTATGCAGTTTCTCGTAAACAGACGTCTCGTAAAACCTATATTTGAACTACTTATATCTGCTATATTATTACTTGACATTCAAAAAGATTCATATACTTATTAACTTTAAAGAGAATCATTGTTTTGATAATCCTTAATTCACCTTCGGCTTCAGCTTTCTGACCAGCACCCTAATTGCGTAACACACGATCAATCGGAATCGGTTTCATTTTGACAGTACAACAACATTCATTGCGTTATTTACGTGTTGAGCCGACAAATTTTTCGAACTTATGAAGCAATGGATTAGCAATTTGCTTCAAAATGATTCTGATTCCGATTGATTGTGTGTTACGCAATTAGGGGGCTGACTCTTATACCAGACAGTTTTTAATCCCGGGACTCAAAAATGTTTTTACTTTTTTCGGTAATCGGGAATGCGTAAATATAATAATACTAGCCTATGCCCGCGATTCTTCTACTTGTGATGACTGCAGTCTGCGTGAAATTTCTTGTCCCCCCCGCCCCACTCCATCGCATCGCATCGCCTGCCCGCGCTATTTCTTCGTTTTCACTTTTTGCTCAACTCCTAAAGGTCTTAGCGTGATCTTAAATAGCTTATAGCTTTTCTCAAGAATTGGACCATCAAATGCAGAAACAATTCTTCAAATCCAACTGGTAGTTCCAGAGATTAGCGCGTTCAGACAAACAAACAAACAAACCCTTCAGCTTTATTAATAGTATATTTAGATTGAGAATTCCCTAGCTCCTGCGCTAGTATTAACTCTATCACAGGAGCCAGCCAAACGAAAACTCGGAACTATCAAGATTATTAGTCCCTCTATCGGTAATAATTTGTAATTAATATTGATTTTGGCTTATTTATCCATCAAATAACGTTTGAACATACTTGTACTACCGATATCCCTGTACACCTCTAAAAATAGTAATAGTAGACAAAACCACCTTGAACAATCATCACACAACCGGTATGTAAATTATGTAAAATTGACGAAAATCACATACAATATGTAAATGCACACGTAAGACAAACACGTGACTGAGCTATCGCGACATTTCGATCTCATTTACATACAAACGTATTTAAATACTTCTTACATAAACATTTCTAACATTGGGGAATTAATGTATGTTAACAGGCTTGCCTAGTGAGAGGTACTTTCCCCAACTATAGGCATCTGCCATAGTGCTGGGTAAACAGATGCTCTGCCAGCTTTCGACACAAAGTTGAAGTCTGCCTGTAGTTTCATCTAGCACCCAGAACAGGCAAGAAAAGGCATTGCTGTGTCCTTGTTATAAGTAAACAGGTGCAAAGCAATTCTTTTTAGTGACCGAATAAGTATGTTCGTAGTATTTAGACGAATACAGAAGTTCTTATACCTACTACTAGATTAGGTATAAGTTAAATAGAGATGACGATGTACAGACGCCAGCACATCAGGCTACTACAATCTGTCAAATTTCTTTAATAAATTTGCAACTTTATCACTAAAGCATTAAGGTTCAAGGTTGATTGGAAAAATTTGACAGTTTCGGGTAGCTTGACCTGCTGGCGTCTGTACATACATAATCAACCTATAATGTTCCCACTGCTGGCACACAGGCCTCCTCTCTTCGAGAAAGAAAGGGCTGTAATTCGGGCCCAGTTCGGGTTGGTCAACGTCGAGAGTAATTTACACAAAGTAAGGCGCCTGTCTGGGTTCGAACCTACGACCTACAACTCGTAAGTCACGGCCATTTCCACTGGGCCACCACTGCTCTTATATCTATATAATATATCTTCTCATATAATTAATGTATAAAAAATATTGTTAAACGTTTTAAAAGAGTAACTATGGAGTTTACCTATTCTTCTTTTAACAAAGCACATCCTCCAAAACTACCTCCGGCAGCTCTTGAACTTGGCTTAATTGTGCTGATCGCGTTTAGTTTAATTGATGAAATTCCCCCTGAGATGAATTCAAAAGCTCTTCTACATCTAATAGATCATACGTCTAATACACAGATAACGATGTAAGATGTACAGTTCGGCTCTTAACAAAGCACATCGCTTCGTCCAAAGCTACCCCTTCGTCTTCGTTAAAGGATTATGTCTTGTCTGTACATAACTAACTTTGATCGCAAATCCGTCTGCTAAACGTCTTAAATGGTAAATACTTCTTTGTCTGTTCATGGCTGCGTTGAGCTTACATTGAACAGTACAGTCAATTCTATCTGATGAAGGTAGGTATTTAATTTATGCACTTACTCTTGACTTTTGATTTTGACGCAATGTCTCTAATTTCATGTCAACTTATTTTTTTGTCGATCATAATCCTAGCCTTCCTGCTCTCACTGCTGAGACACAGGCCTCCTAGCTTCGACAGGGGTGGGCTGTAATCTTCCACGCGGGCCCAATGTAAATGACCTTCAATCTCACTATCTAAGAACACGGCATAAGTTAGCTGCACACGCCAGAACAGAATAACATAAATAAGCTTTTGAGGCTGAGAAATTGCTTCCAGGTTACTTATTTTTTAAATATTTTTGCACGAAATGCAAGCAGTAAAAACTTACAGATACTCCATTCAAACAATACAATCGTGCTTGAAAGAATCGCACAGTGGTCGATACTCAAGGTGACTATAACATTACATCCAAACAGGTTTGTATGAGTACTGAAATTTGTGAGGCGTGAGCTTTCATAACTGGGCCAAGGGCCTTCAAGGAATGACTGGTTTATTGTTTGTTGAGCATCCCAAGGGTTTGAGAGATTAAATATTCACTGATGAATGTACCAGCGATTAAAACCGATTTATTTTTTGGCTTCGTAAAACGTCTTTAGCTGTTTAGAATTATTTTAAACAGAACCTCAGACAGAAGACGGTTAATAAGTAGGAAACCGGTTTGCACCGGCTAAAACCGGAACTAATGCCGCCATCTTGTTTTTTCAACACTAATTTCTGTGACAATTTCACCAACAACGCCCCTGTCAATGACATTTGTGTCATTGACAGTGACAGACAATGTCGACAAAAGCCCGAAAATCGAAATATTTTAAACCTTATAAACTCTGAATTGTCAGTCAGTTTTTTTTAATATTCGTATTCGTCCGGAAATAGGAGTTGCTATGTCGACTTATCTATGCAAAAAGTCTTAGAAATAAGAGAGCGGCCGAAGTGAGCTCGAAAATTTTTAGCACCCGACATTTATGTATTTCATAGGTCATAGGTAACTCGAACTACTGCTTACTGAACATGTTTTTACCTTGTTTGGGATTGATTAAAAAGAACTTCTTAAGATTTAGGGCCCTTCTGGACCAGGGGCTCGGGGCGGACCGCCCCTGCTGCCCTTAGTCCGCCTGTGCCTACAACATTCGTAATTTTAGGCTTTCAAGCTTTTGTCTCCCCACAAAACGATCAGTCTGTAGATTCTACAAGTACAGCTGACTGAGCTACAACAACATCAATTAAATCCCGCGGTTATTTAACCTCTAAAATACTCATACTAGTATACTTTAAACGTTCGCTACCCAGAGCTCACGATAATTAAATACCACTATACTGCATGCATTGAATAAATTCACAGTGTTGCGCTACTCTTAATCCACAAACAAAGAACAATATCCCGGGATCGGATTAATTAAATAATACCATGCGTTTGTGCAGATTCTGTGCACAAAACAAACAGTACAGAAAACCAGCTCCATACAACGAGTGAAAACAGGCACACGCACACATGATAAATGATTTTATTTTGTAAGTAGGTTCGTACAAACACTTTTACACGTCAATCATATTTTAAAACTAGATGAGGTCGGCGTTTCCTATCTGACTAGTCTGAGAAGAAAGGCCGAAACAAACTCAGACGTCACAGTCTCTTTTAAAGTCCAGACATAATCTTGGTCAGATCATGTGAAGACCATGTAGATTAATGTCTGAGATGGTTTTTTTGAGGAAAGAACCAAACAGTTTGAGAGGACCTGTCCAGTCAGTACACGCATTTGTCAGAAATCTCAGCAGCTCAACACAACACTTAAGGAGCTCGACGATTGGACGAACAATACCAAAGAAAGGACATTTGGGTAGGCCACATTAATTACTCAAACTGCCAGACCATGACAAAAACTATCAGAACAGAGTGAAAAATAAAAAATAAAATGACCCACATAGTCTTCACATTCACAATAATTAAAATAATAGAATACTTTACAAAGTAAGCAAATATCATAGTATATGTCAAATTCATTACTGTCAAAATGTATATAATATAGACGCGTACGTACGACGATCTCAAACAAATGCCGGTCGGGAGTGCGCTTGCACTCGCTGTACGTGAAGGGTGTCTATGTGTGCGTGCATTTTCACTCGTTGTATGAACTCGAACTTCTGTTACTGTGTCTATTTTGTATTCTCTGTGAGCTTGCATTGACCTCAATATTCGCGGGAAATTGGGTTAAATTTTAAATCCGTTCGCTACTGCAATATATATTGTATCCTTTTCAAACTATTCGTTATCGATGGTTATTTAATCAATTTTGTTTTTTAATTGGATATTTTGCGAATATTAAAAAAGTGATGTATTGCGAAAAAAGGGATACTTATAGGTTATATTGGTAGTAGAATAAATCAATCAATTTGCCGTTAGTAACGAAATTACTGTATATTTGCGATTATTCACTTGGAAAATAGTAAAAAAAAACAGAATTTTTTACATCGTTAAATTGTGCTACTGAACCACCCCGCACTGTGTCCAAAACCCCGGGATAGCAGTAATTACACGTCTTGCTGACTGTGCCGAACTAATCACGTATGGATGTGCTATGTCCCGACCCCGGCGATGTCCCGATACACTCCCCTCACTATTGGAGACACTCGCTCGGAAAAAGAACTGCTTTCTATCCAGTGTAGCTAATTGAGTGCAAAGAGGGTCAGATATTTTGTTGATTAAGGTGAAACCTTTTGATTGTGTTGTAGATTTATTCCTCTGAAATTCGCTATAGAAAATTTTCTCTTACTATTGTACAACCTAGACTTTGAGAACAGCCGCGGTGGTAGCGGCTCCGATTTATGAGTTGTAGGTCGTGGGTTCGAACTCAGACAGGCGCTTTACTTTGTGTTATACATTTCATCACCACTGCTTTTGAAACGGTGAAGGAAAACATCGTGAGGAAACTGGCATAATTATCCTAGAACCAAAAATTTCAAAGACGTGACATCTACCAACCCGCACTGGCCCGCATGTTAGATTACGGCCCACTTCATCTCCCAGACAGGAGGCCTGTGTCCCAGCAGTGGGAAAGAAATAGGCTGATTATGCTAGAGGTATGTTACACTTTTTTTATTTTGACCAACATTATTTTGTTAACTACCTGCAGTAACTTTCCAAAAAGGCGACATTTCTCTCCTTTGTACCTACACCATAAAATTAAAAGAGCATTAACACAATACAGAACACAAACAACAATACAATACATTAACAACGATAATTTAATGTACAATTATACAGTCAGGGAACACATCGAAAGTCCGTATTATGTTCATAAAATTACTACACTGTCATTCTTTAACAAATATATGAAACGCATGGCTTGGGCCAGCACTCTAATTGCGTAACAGACTATCAATCTCTATCTGAATCATTTTGAAGGATATTGCTAAACCATTCTTCGTATGTTCAAAAAATTTGTCTGCCCAACAACGTAAATAACGTAATGAATGTTGTTCAACGGTCAGAATGAAGCCCATTGCTGCTGATAGGGTGTTACGCAATTACCCCGCTGTTCGATGAAACTGTATCAATCAATCAATCCATTTTCCTGACTGTTTGTTTATTTGACTACACATATTTGCGAGTCCACGTAACACTGGAAGGTTACAAGGTTGGAAAAATTCTATCTGCAGAGTAATTACGTAACACACTAACAGCTATAGCTATCATTTTGACAGTTCAACAATAATCATACGTTGTTGACGTTGTTAGCAGACAAATTTTTCGAACATTTGAAGCAATCGATTAGCAATATCCTTCAAAATTATTCAGATGGAAATTGATAGTGTGTTACGCAATTCATGCGATCGATCAGGTTAAGCTACGCTTGCCGCGGTTGGTCCGTGGATGGGTGACCATCTTCACATACCAACACTCCTCCGTGCTTCAGAAAGCACGTTAAGCCGTTGTTTCCGGCTGTCATTCGTGAATCTTTGACAATCGTTACGGGTAGTCAGAAGCCCGAAAGTCTGACAACCAGTCTTACCAAGGGGTATCGTATTACCCAGTACCTGGGTTGCGGATGTCAGATAGGCAGTCGCACTATAAAAAAAAAACCGGTATTCAGCTGCATCCGGTTAGACTGGAAGCCGACCTCAACATAGTTGGGAACAGGCGACGCACATGATGAGTGTGTTACGCAATTAGGGTCCAGGTACTATTTCTGGCTTGTTCTAATATTTCAGGGTCTGAAACTCTGAAGAGACCTAAAACATTTTAAATAACCTTCTAGGTCATTGTTTTAACAAACAACAGACGCCCGCTATGCGTGACTTGATACTTACGACCTTCCCGAGCCAAAAAACAGAACAGCAAAAATAAAATATACAACGAACCCTCCATTTATACTCACACCTCCCGAAATCCGGAGCAATATAAAAAGTAATTTTTATCCTAGACAAATTCCCAGACCTATTATATTCACGTGCATAGTTCGGGCAATATTTCACAGGGCCGGGCTATTATTTATTGCTCACATTTCTCCGGCTATTTATTTAAAGGGCTGCATCAGATATGTGCGAGTCTCTGGGGGGCTGAGGGGATGTGTGCCAGATGTTTGGTAGAAGTTGAGAGTTAGGCTGACATGTTAAAGCTGTCATTACCATTTTTATTTTTATTTTATTCTGTACAAGCAAATAGTGAATGATTTAGATTTGGTGTAGTAAGTACCTAGGTATAGTAAGGGGATCGAAGGTGTGTTGTAGATTCTGTGTGTTGTTTTAATCCTTAAAAGGGGTCATTGTACTCATCATTATGAACAAGTTTTACTACGGTACCAACCCTGAAATCGTGAAAAAAAAAATCAGATGACCCATACATTAACCTCTTGAATGTCGTAATTACAGACACAATTAAAAAGATATTGTGCCTCGCGTGTATCCACGTTCCGACATTATGAAGGGTTAAGTCGAGTTATGCGAACATAAATCTATGGATCAACTGATTTTTTTTTCTATACTTATCACTTCTGTAAAGTTTATACAAAAAAAAAAAACTAACATTTCAAGTGACTACATAAACTACGGTCCATGACGCCACTAAAAAAAACATTTTTTTTTGCGTTAATTATCATGTTTAGATTTCGATACCCATAACGAATGCGGAGTTTCGCTAGCTAACTTAAAATAACCCTGTATGTTTCTGTATTATAGCTCAGGCCACCCTGAGGAGAGTCCCGCGCGGGAGACAAAAGTTTTAATGATTGGGAAGTGAGACTATTTGCGCCAGTTTCCTACCACATAAGTTAGCAGACACAATCGACACGAGCGATTCGCCTCCGTTTGTCCGGAGATTTATTTGATACCTATCCATGGTTATTACGGTTGCCGGGTGAGGAATAATATCAAGCAGTCCCACAGTCACAGTTGTTTTACCTCTGACAGCTGTGACCCAACAGCAACCTTGTTACAACAACAATAAAGATCACTGTTATTTTGACAGACTTGAAAGTTGTAGCAACCCTACAGCAACCTTATTGTCACGAGATTAAAGATCACTGTGGTATTGACAGTGATGCAAACTCAGGGGTCAATAACTCCAGGGTAGCGGGAACATCGGAAAGGGTTTACCGCTGCCCTGGAACATAAAGGGCTAAGGAAGGAACACGGGTGGGTTTTAGTCAGTAAGAGTCTGACACTCCCTCCTGCTCCACCCAGAGCGGGAGGAGTCATTTGATGATTTCCCATCCTCAAAAAAAAGGGGTTAATAACTGTGAATGGACTATGGACTTATCTCGCTGGACCTGGTGCTGTGGTCAAAGCGCAACTGTTGAGCTTGGAGTCCTGGCTTTGATCCTCGGGTCGGGCAAGAAGACATTGAAGTTTTAGAGGTATGGGTGATACACGTATGCTTTTACGTTATTTAATCACAACGTCAGAAAAAACAACATATAATACAGTGTGCCACTTAAAAGCGTTAATTTAACACGTCTAAGATATAATACGGTTTTATGAACCTACTAGCTGATTGCCCGCGACTTCGTCTGCGATCCAGGATCAAAAGCAGCGAATGTCCTTCTCCTGGTCATGGTCTACCCATGTGCCAAATTTCATCCAAATCCGTTTCACCCGTTTTAGCGGGAAAGCATAACAAACAAACAAACTTACTTTCGCGTTTTAATACTAGGTATTAGTTAGGCTTAGGATATTTAATTTCATTTATTTTCAATTTTCCAAAATAGCATCTTGGAGCACTTAAAAGAACTGTAGCGCAGGGTTCATTGGCTGGGTTCAGATCATAACATACTACTGATGATCGTGTGTTAAATTAATGTCGCCATTCTACAATGGCGACATTAATTTAACACACGCTACCGGTACGTTGTATAATTATCAAATACCGAAATTAGGACTTATTATATATATATACATTTTTTTGG
Organism: Apamea sordens; assembly: GCA_945859715.1. Lineage (NCBI taxonomy): Eukaryota > Metazoa > Arthropoda > Insecta > Lepidoptera > Noctuidae > Apamea > Apamea sordens. Next base: position 396,807 of record OX244009.1, on the reverse strand, counting down.
GTGGGTAGTTGTTACGAAGGGTGCAAAAATTTTAGCTCTGATTTAAATTTTTTAATAAAATTACAAATATATTCAATCTTCCTATTTAAATGTATACATATACATGCTAACATAGTGTACCCACCAGTATAGTGTTATCTCCAAAAACTGATCACACAATTTAGCAAAACAACACACAGTTTAAATTAGTTTAAAATTTCAAAATAATGGAAGCACTGAAGGTCTCGTTATCGGACATGATGTCACTGTTCCAAAACAGGATGTCATCTTTTGAAGCCGAACTGCAGAAGAATTCTTCAGGCATAGCGAGCAGCACAACTGACAGTTTAGTGGCAGATTTCACCGCATTCAAGAAATTTGTACTTGAGGCGTTGAGCTGTCTTCAGCGGCAATTGGAAGCGTTGGCTCAGGGTCTCGACAACCTGGAGATGCGTGGGCGCCGGAAGATGGTGTTGTTGCATGGTGTCACCGAGCAGGCCAAGGAGGAAACCGCACAGATTGTCGCTGAGGTTGTGCGATGTCACCTGAAGCTGACCGACTTTACGGTTGCTGACATCAGGCGGTGCCACCGGATGGGTAGACAAGCAGGTGCAAGCAAACCCAGGCCCATTCTTTGCAAGCTACGGGACGTCGGTGTCAGGGACAGTATCTGGTTTGCTAAGACCAAGTTGAAGGGCACTGGTGTTACAGTATCAGAGTTTCTGACAAGAACGCGGCATCAACTGTTCATGTCTGCGCGTGAGAGACTCGGTGAAACAAATTGCTGGACAAAGCAGGGCCTGATATATGTTCTTCGCGCTGACGGGTCCCGGCATCGAGTAAATACACTGGATGATCTCAGAAGCATCGAGCAGGTCAGTGAAAAGGCTATGTCTCCCAGCGCGTCAGCATTGTCCTCGTCGCCGTCTCCATCACCGGCACCGAAGAAGGCCCGGCGTGCTGCCGCGAAGAAGTAATTTGGTGCACACTTTTAGTTAGTATCACCGTCCGGGTGGCAGTTTTGTTTATAACCTTTACCCTCTCAATTTTTATTTTATTAGTAATTTCTATGCCCTTTCTCGTCTCACTTGTAAGTATTGTTTACCTTCTTTTTTTATTTCCACTACCTACTTATTTTTTATTTATTTCTGTCTGTCAGCTGTCAACCCAATAAGTCACGTCATGTGTCATTCTTTTTAAAGTTTTCGTTCAGAAACCAGTTGACAGTGTGCCAAGTATATTTATGTTCTTTAATATGATTATTTTTGCTTGCTATTCTTACGTCTATTTCTCTTCATTTCCTTTGCCGTAAACATATGTAATACCATTCTGTTACCCGGACGATGAAATTGTTTTAAATGTTTTGTTTATTTTTATAACTTTTAAAATGTTAACACTCAACTGGCGGGTGGATTTAATTAATTGCTCATTTTATATTAACATTTATAATTATTATTTAGTTTGTTTACGTTTATTATTATTTTTCATATATTTATATAGTGTTGATGTCAGACAGCAATGATGACAGCGACACTGAAAGCTTTTTGTCGGTATGTAGTAATGACAGCTTTGTTACTTTTCCGTCTCTTGCTGACACCCTTGAAACTCAGTTTTCCGATGTACCTAAGAATTTCAATGTAGTCCATATAAATGCCCAGAGTATTCCGGCACATTATTCTGACATGCTAGTGAACCTAGACTGTAAGAACATCCATGCTATCCTTGTCTCAGAATCCTGGCTAAAGCCATGTCTCCCTTCTACTTCCTATTCCTTGCCGGGTTTTCAACTAATAAGAAATGATCGCACGAGTGGCGGTGGCGGCGGTGTTGCCATATACCTTCGTCCACATATTCCTTTTTCAATTGTCGATATGTCTGCACAACCTCCGCCGCAAAACGCGTGCGAGCATCTCTTTTTGGAAGTAACCCTGAACCACGTGAAAGTTCTTCTGGGTGTTTATTATTGCCCTTCGTCACGTATAAATTTCTTGTCTTCCTTTGAAAATATCCTAGAAAACCTAACACCCTCTTACAGTCATACAGTCATTATGGGGGACTTCAATACTTGCTTATTGAAAAACGATTCTCGCTCTTCTTCTTTCCGAACAATAGTCCAGTCGTCGAATTTATCAATTCTCCCCTTGAGTGCCACACACCATTTTCCAAACTGTAATCCCTCACTTCTGGATCTACTCATTGTGTCGTCTTCTCAACATGTCAGCAAGCATGGTCAATGCCCAGCTGACATGTTCTCTTACCATGACCTTTTATTCCTATCCTATAAAATTCGCCCACCTAAGGCAAAACCTAAGATTCTCCTGCAGCGCAATTTTGGTGGTATGAATACAGATGATCTCCGAAGAGATGCTAGCAACATTGACTGGGCTCCTTTAGTCAATGTTGAGTCGATGGATGACAAAGTCAATTTGCTGACAGATAACCTTGTGCAGCTGTACGATATTCACGCTCCCATTCGTGCAGTGAGAATCAAACATCTTCCGGCACCATGGCTTACAGACGATATTAGGGCTATCATGCACAGAAAGGCTGTAACCAAAACCAGATATAAGTGTCGGCCTTCACCGTCGAACCGGGAGATCCTTGTTGATGCACGCAATCGCTGCAATAAGATGTGTAGAGATGCCCAACGCCGCCATATCCACACCTCAGTTGAAAACGGAGATCCAGCAAAAGTCTGGAAATTTCTTAAATCCATGGGAGTTGGAAAATCACGCCAAGAATCGATTCCTAAAGACTTAGATATTGATCTACTGAATCAACACTTCTCATCTTCGTCCCACTGTAATGGGACCATTAAGGCAGCTACTGTTAACTATCTTTCAAACCTTCCAACTCCGGACCATCCCCCATTTATTTTTAGTCAATTCTCTGATTGTGATGTTAAGAAGAGCATAGTTTCAATCACGTCTAACGCAGTCGGTAGTGATTGTGTAAGTCGAAAAATGATACTCCCTGTCCTCGACGAGATCCTTCCTATCCTATGCTATATCCTGAACTACTCTATATCCTATGGTGCCTTTCCATCGATGTGGAAAGAGGCCAAAGTTATTCCTTTACCTAAAAAATCCAATCCTACTTCCTTTTCAGAATACCGACCCATCTCCATCTTGCCTTTCCTCTCCAAAGTCCTAGAACGCCTTGTCCATAATCAGCTTAGTACTTTTCTTTGTAAGAATAGTCTGCTGAATCCTTTCCAATCCGGTTTTCGTCCTGGTCATAGTACCACTACAGCATTAGTTAACGTCACTGATGATATACGGTTAGGCATGGAGGAAGGAAATCTCACAGTTCTTTGCTTACTAGATTTCAGCAATGCATTCAATACTGTCGATTTCGATATCCTGCTTGGTATGCTTCGCTCGCTTAACATATCTCCAACGGCGATTGACTGGTTTCGTAGTTACCTGTATGGCCGCCGGCAACGTATATGCATAGAAGAGTCTTGCTCTTCGTGGTGTTATACTTCTGCCGGTGTACCTCAGGGTGGCGTTTTATCTCCTTTACTTTTCGCAATATTTATAAACTCCATTACCAAAAAACTTCTTTCATCCTACCACCTTTATGCAGACGATTTGCAAATTTATAAACAAGCTGGACACTTGAATTTGGCTGATGCTGTTCAAATTATCAACAAGGATTTGGTTTCAATCTGTGAGTGGAGTGAGGCGCATGGGTTGCAGGTTAACCCATCGAAGACTCAGCTCATTGTTGTTGGCAGCTCAAGGATGATCCCCAAGATAAACTGGTCGCAGCTTCCCCAGGTTCAATTTAACGGAACTGCTATTCCATTCAGCGAAAAGGTTAAGAACCTTGGGGTTTGGATCGACAAGCATCTTTCCTGGGGTCCTCAGCTACAGGAAGTAAGTCGTAAAGTGTTTGCATCTGGTAAGTCACTGAGACGGTTGCGGAACTTTCTTCCAACTGCCACTAAAACTGCGCTTGCACAATCTCTTTTACTTCCCATCCTTGACTATGCTGATGTCAGTTATCCAGATCTTACCGAGGCACAACTAGATAAACTTGAGCGACTTCAAAACTTTTGCATAAGATTTATATTTGGCCTGCGCAAATATGATCACATTTCTGAATTTCGTACAAAGCTCAAGTGGCTTCCTATACGTCTTCGCCGGAATTCTCATATCTTATTTCAGCTCTACAGTATTTTGTTTAATCCTAAAACCCCCTCTTATCTTAAAGAACGTTTCAAGTTCCTTCATGACACACATAATAGATATCTGAGGTCATCGGAAAACCTGAGACTAGAGATGCCGATGCATTCCACCAGTTTCTTTGACAAATCTTTTAGTGTTCAAGCAGTACGGTTATGGAATGACTTGCCCGTGTCGATAAGGCGTGCTCAATCTTTGTCCGCTTTCAAAATCATGATAAAAAAGCACTTCCTCTCTCCTTAAACATCATCATTATTATATTATTATTATTTTCTTTGCTCTTGTTTCATGTTTATTATTAATTATGTATATATTTATTTAGGTAAGTAATAAAAAAATACTTTATGTATTATATTAATAGTATAATGTAAATGGTACACCACAGACTACCTACTATATTTGTCTCTCCTTAATTTTTAATCCATCCAAAGGTTGTCTTTAAAAGATCGCTCTTAGCGATAAGACCGCCCATTGTGTCACCCTTTATAAAATTTTATATATTTATGTTCTGTAATTTGTATGGTGTACAATAAAGAGTATTCTATTCTATTCTATTCTTATTCCACAACGTACACCATAATGATAACATAAATTATCCTCAAACAATCAATTCACACACAACAGGTAAGTATATAATCTTAGATATTGTAGTTATATACCCGTGTATGTATGAGTCAGTGTATGACTCATGTATGAGATTTGTATGAGATTACTCATGTCAACGACATTCGCGTACAGTGTGTCATACAAGATCATAATTGCAGGTGAATTAGTTAAGAAATTCTTCTTACCTACTTTTACCTCGTTGGTGTAGTGGTCGTAAAGCGCGACTATTGAGCGTGTGATCTTGGGTTCTACCTCCAATTTGGTGTCGTCGAACCGTAGAACGGTCGAGTTTTTCCAATATTACATTAGAATAGAATACTCTTTATTAAGTACACCATATATGGTGTACTTAATAAAGAGTATCAGACATAATTAAATAAATAATTACACATAATTAGATATAATTACGGCCCGATGGTTACGCGGTACGCCAAGAATAGCCTGCTCAAAGGTCAAAGGCCTCATTAAAAATGTCTAGGTACCTACAGGGTAACATTACATGACATAACATCACCTGTAATTCCTGAAGGTCAGGCAGAGGTGTCCCAGCTGTAGTACACCCACATTTTGCCAGTTATGTTTGGGAGCGCCTATCACCATCAACCAGGCACAAATCCGGACTACGGGCTGATACTGAGACATCCCTGACGGAAAAACCCGTTAAAACTTTGCCCGACCCGGGAATCAAACTCAGGACCTCATTCTCAGCAGTAGTGCTCGTCCAATAAGGCAGTCCTGAAGGATAATGATCCTTTGTTTGGCGAAAAGACATGTCTTTCCCATTAACTTTTCGGTTCACCGCGTGGAACCAACCATGACTCATAAAAGTACCTCGCTACGACTCTCTAGCTAACAGTTGAACAACTTTCACAACTAATACTTACACCATGACTCCTAGAACTCGGAAATGTTCTCACAACGCGTTATTTATCAATAGTTTCATTTATGACTCACCTATACAACATGGAGACCTAATATGCCTTTCTATATCGAACGATTTTCCTCATAGGAATATAATCATTGTTGCGGCTAATTATGACTCATCGAGCTAAGCGCTTAGAAAGAGACTCAGGTACCCTCGTGTCTCGGATAGCACTTTAGTAAGGTACTGCGCCTGGGGGCCTACTCCGAAGTGCAAAGTGCGAATGTTCGGATCGGACCGACACATGGCCGAACCGAATATTATAGAAAAATGCGAAAAAAGTTCGGATCGGCTCAGTTGGGTCGGGACCATAGTCAATATTCGAAAGAGCGTAGGAGTGTAGGATCGGAACCGACCGAACCAAATAGTAACTTCGTAGCAGGAAACGGCCGAACATTCGGCTGATACTACTTCGGAGTAGACCCCCAGATCTCTCTCCGGTTGTGTCGGATTGCCGTCCCTTCGGACTATGAGAGTGAGGGATGAGAGAGTGAGGAAGAGAGAGTGAGGAAGAGAGAGTGGGGCAGGAGAGTGTGTGTGTGAGTGTGTGCTGGTCTCCGCTGAGATTTGTCACCATAGCCGAAATTCGGTCTAGAGGAGAGTGTCAGAGACGGCACACGAACCTCTGCAAAGATCTCTTTCGATTTTTCGGAAAATGATTCTTTAGCTTTGTTTTCGGTTTTTTTTTTGGGGTTTTGCTAGTTGTCAGAGAGCTCACGAAAAGAAAGAAAATTAGCCTGGGTCGCTGTCGGCGGGTACAGTGAAAAGGAATATGTAGGTATATTATATCTCCCACTGTCTCCTTAGTGCAGTCGTCGTGAAGTGCGGCTGAGAGCGGGGACCTAAGTTCGATCCCCAAGTCGTCTGTTCAGTTTAATTTCGCCATTCTCCATGTATGGTAGCCTGTAATGGGTTTTTCCATCGGGGAATTTTTACAATAGACTTTAAAACATAACTCCTATGTTTTATAGATGCCTAACAGATTACTAACACTTCTGCCTATTCTTTCGAAGAATGCAAGCGAGATGTTGTGTAAATATGTAGGTACGTCATAATCGTATATACGTTCGAGATAACAGTAGCAATCTTGATAGTGAACCGGTGCTCAGTGACGTCAGTGAAGGAGCTATGAAGGCCAATATTATTGTCTACTACTAATCTACGAATGGACTACTAGCGCCATCTAGTGAAATAATAGTGAAGCTGTTATGCTGGAGTGATGGATTGATTCTAGTTTTCTTAAGCTAGCTTTGTTGCTCAATTCCTTTATAGTACTTTATTATTGGGTATCCATACTACTAGCTACCCTAACAAGACGTAGAAAAACTTCGGTAACTATTATTGAGCTCTAGCTCTAAAACGATCTTCTATTAAATTCAGGACCTAGTTTGACAAACTCCAAGATTGTACCTATATCATAAAGTATTTCAACGGTACTAAGCACGACTCTAACAGTATGCCCATTACAATATTAGGTGTATTAAGTGTTAATAACGTTATCAAAACAATGAAAAGGTATTTCAGACCCGCAACACGAAAGCTTCATAAATACCGTGAGATACAATCGCGTGGGACATAACACAAACACTGAATACCAGATAGTGGGGCCACGAACAAAACCTACTTTATTATTTATTGTAATAATATTGGGAGCACGTCTAATAATAGTGGCGTATAATTAATGCAAATTGCCTATTGATCGCGCGGAGCACGCATATCTGATTACACGTACGATTGCTATTACAATTGTATCAGGCGTTCGCGTTTCAAATAAGACAGTGATTTAGCACTATTTGTTGTTCTAATAGGAGCTTTAATGAACTGAATTGAAGGTGTATTTATTTGTATTTTAGATCATAGATTAATGTACTTAATTTACTACTAAGAAAGGCAGTAGATTAATAGTGCAAATGTTACATCAGTGGTAACATTTGCAGTACGAAAATCGCCTTCACTACTACGACATAAAGACACACTGGGTTACAAACGAAACGTTATCTATCTTACTGCTGCTACTGAAGTCACTAGCCCCTCACACTCAATCCACAGACATGTATATTTACATCTCTCAAGATTTTGATCTTACTATACAATAAAAAACAGACTGCCTCGTTGGTCTAGTGGTCGTAAGCGCTACTGCTGAGGATGAGGTCCTGGCTTCGATTCCCAAGTCCCAGAAGTTCTCAGTAGATTTGTGTCCGGTTGATGACTAACATGGGACTTAAACCTATAACTGGCGACATCTGGGTGTAGTAGGGTAGACTGGGTACGGTTGTAACAATTCAAATATTGGCAGAAATATTCACCGTGCGGGGAGGGGTACAAGGGGAAAGACACGCGGCTTACGTGTTCGGACATGATCACCAGTGTTGCGTCGCAGTCCGCGCGCTGTATACGTGTACAGAGTGGCCTATTGTGTTTTGTCAAGCAAAAGTAAGTATTTTTGATCGATTTCTTTCCTCAATTTTATTGTTATTATAGTGTTCTAAGTTTTGCTCGTTCTTATTTATGATTATTAGACTTTAGAGTTTCAAATACAGGATATTCTTTTTTTGTAGGTTAATTTGAATTGATACTGAGATCGTTTTATTGACAAAAGGGAAGGGTGGGTACAATTGTAACACTTTTTGTGGGTACGGTTGTAACATTAATTATTTTTTTATTTTGCATTGCAGATGCCTAGAAAACGCGTAAGAAAGACTTCAAGAGGAGAAAGCGAGATATTCCGATATAGAGATGCTTACAATGATCTTAAAACTGGAGTTTCTTTGAGACAAGCGGCAGATACTCATGGTATTAACTATGTCTCCCTGCTACGGTACAAACGAAAGAGAGATACAGCGAACGAAAGTAATGTGGAGTTGGAAAATGTAACAATGGGATTTAGAGCGCATAACAAAGTTTTTACAGAAGACCAAGAACGACAGCTTGCCAAATACCTGACTCGTTCTGCAGATATATACTTCGGACTTTCTACAAAAGAGGTAAGAAAGTTGGCGTATGAACTTGCTATAAAATACAACTTGCAGATTCCTCCTACTTGGGTTGAAAACGAAAGGGCTGGGGAGGAGTGGTTTCGATCCTTCATGAAGAGGAACCCTGAGCTATCTGTGCGCGCAGCTCAAGCTACAAGCTTGTCCAGAGCGACCAGTTTCAACAGGACTAATGTTGATACCTTTTATAATAATCTACAAATTGTTATGGACCGTGATCATTTCGAACCTCAAGACATATATAATGTCGATGAAACCGGCGTGACCACCGTGCAAAAACCCGACAGGGTCGTGGCTAGACGTGGCACAAGGCAAGTAGGAGCCATTACCTCAGCTGAGCGAGGCACATTGGTCACATTGGCTTTTGCGGCAAACGCGTTGGGCAATGCTATTCCCCCCATGTTCGTATTCCCTCGCATACGATATCAAGAACATTTCATCAGGGATGGACCTGTGGGTTCCATTGGAACAGGCAATCCATCGGGCTGGATGCAAGATGACACGTTCTTAATTTTCTTAAAACATTTCAAAAAACATACAAATGCGTCTCCTTCACACAAAGTTTTGCTAGTTTTGGACAACCACTCATCCCATATACACATAAATTCTCTAGATTTCTGTAAAGAAAATGGAATAGTTCTATTATCGTTTCCACCCCACTGCTCACACAAACTCCAGCCCCTGGATCGATCTGTGTACGGACCTTTGAAAAAAGCCTTCAATACAGCCTGTGACGCCTGGATGCGAAATCATCCAGGAAGAACTATGACCATTTACGACATACCCGGTATTACGACAACCGCAATGCCACTTGCTCTGACCCAATCAAATATTCAGGCTGGTTTTCGAAAGACAGGAATATACCCTTTCAACCGTGACATATTTCAAGATATTGACTTTTCGCCTTCATTTGTGACAGACAGGCCAAACCCAAACAATATAGAAGAAGTGATTATGGATCAGAACATTCCTGTATCGGCTCCTAACGAAACACCACCGCTATCACCTTCGTTGTTGAACGAGGCTTCAGCCAGCCTAGTAGCTTCAATACAAAACGCTGAAATTCATATTCCTGAAAACATTGACGGCCTAGCGACTACTACACCACCAAGACAAATACCTGATCAGCAACCATCGCCTAAGCCGTCTACGAGCCATCAAATACCTGATCAGCAACCATCGCCTAAGCCGTCTACGAGCCGTCAAACAATATTTTCACCAGAGGCAATACGGCCCTACCCAAAAGCTGCCCCTAGGAAAACTGCAAATAGGGGTCGAAAAACTAAAAAATCTGCAATTTATACAGACACCCCTGAAAAGGAAACTGTTAGAAAGGAGTATGAAGAGCGACAGAAAAGATTGAAAGATAAACAAGTGAAGAAAAAAGTATTAGAATCATCGACTGGTATGAAACACAAAGGTAAAGGAAAGGGAAAAGCAAGAAAGAAAGCTAACACACCACCTGCATCATCAGAAGAAGAAGAGTATTATTGCCTGGTTTGCCTAGAAGCCTTCTCAGATAGTAGCCTAGATCAGGTGAAAAATGGGTACAATGCCAAGGGACCTGTCGTCTTTGGTCACACATTGATTGTACCGACGGTAATAGATATTACATCTGTCATAATTGCAGTGAATCTGATTAAATACTGTCATTATTATGTTTTGTTTAAAATATCATTTAATTAGTTTAATTAGAAGTTGTACTTGTTTAAAAATCAAAATGTCATAGACTGATTAAAAAGACTGATTACAAATTAATGTTCCTTAAATGGTGCCATATTAATCTTAAGTAATACGTAAGTACTTGATTGTCATTTATAAGCAATAAAAGTGATTGAAACGCATTCACTGTACTTTATTTGAGTGTGTTACAATTGACCCCCCTCACTGTTACAACCGCACCTGGTATGGGGGTCAGTTGTAACAGTAGCCGACATTTCAGTTAATGGTAACTGTCTGGAAACTACTGACTTTAACTATCTAATTGTTATGTCTTTTTGAAGACAGATGTATACGGATTTATTTCAAACGTTTATTATGTTGTTAGTCCTATAAATGTCACTTGTACGAACGATTAACGCAAAAATGTTACAACCGTACCCAGTCTACCCTATACGTACACCACTGTGTAACCCTTCGGGGAAATACAGGGGTGATGTTATAGTGATATTATAAATGTAAAAGTTTGGATGTGTTCCACTGAGGGCACTGATTTCAAAAGCACTTGCCCGAACCGCACCTGAGGTATGTTCAGATGTTTGTTACTCAATCACATAATAACGACACACAATGCTTTGGATGGGCTCACAGATAGTTTATATTTATAACCTGGATATTACGATACTTTTTCCGACATCCATGCGCGTGAAGCTACGAGAAAAAGCTAGTAAAATAATAATAATATATTCTTGAATATTATTTTAATCTATGAAAAATGATATTGATAGGTGCGGTTAAAATTGTCCTATTCAAAATTATTGCCGAACTAAGTCGATAAAAGGTTCCCGGGACCAATACCAATTTAATTTAAGTAATATTACCTAGAATTTTAAACTTCATAACGTTATGGCTCCATTAAATGTTGATTGAAACATTATTCTTCGTGGAGAAGGTAAGTCCTTTAATAACTAGGCACAGACTTCGTCTCGGCCTTTATTATCTAGGTATATACTCTTAGGTAAAGTTAATTTACAATCTAGATAAAATTAAGGTGACTTCAGTGACGATGAAAACCGAGGACCGAGATTTTTTTTGACTATTAGGGTACAGTAACTGTATACGGACCTCTCCTACCATAAAAATAAAGATAAGATTACACAGGATCATTAATTATGTGTTCAAAACATGAGCACATCAACATGGCATGCAAATTAATGTTTTATGAATGAAAAAAAAAGAAAACGATTTTCTGTTTCCTACTGAAATTTAGTTACAGTTTTTTTTATCTCACGAAGCGGCGCGCGCTTTACTTGTTGTAACCAAGTGTTCAAATATGCTGTTGCATGTTGCACATATTCATTACAGATTCTGTCATATTGAACAGAAAAACTGTCTTCATTCACATACAAATCCGTATTCCGAACTTAGGTACATAGGTACTAACGACAGAAATACGAAAGAAGTGAATTTGTAATTTTAGATATTTTTTACAATACATTGCTGATTTACGTTCTATGCAAAAGTTTCAACATAGCAAGCAGTGTATATAAAAAAATATATATATTAAAACAAGAACAGCTATGTATAGAATTTGTTATGCTAAAAAACATATACCTTGAACTGTGTATGTTATTTGTAAGTGTGCTACAACATCGCATTGGGTCTAGCCTGTAAGGACATTTGTATGTTTAGAGTAAATAAATAAATAAATATTTAAATATGGAAAAGCACCTTAGTACAGATCGTCGAGTTGTAGTTTTCAATTCAGCGACGTTCAAGTTCGGAATCTGAGAAAGTTTTTTCAAATTTCGAACGCCGAACGTTCGCATTTTGAATTCGCATTCATGATTGGAGCGACTCTCTGCGGGCGAATGAAAAAAGTTTAGTTTAAAATCAAATTCCGAATGAATTTAAAATATTTTGTCGTGCGATCTTTTTTTAACCGATGTCGTTGGAGTTTGGAGTTAAAAAAGAGGGTTCGTCCTATACTTCTGTCTGCAGGTCTAATGTTAGGTCCCTTGCTTTTATAACCTACAGCATACTTAGATAGGTAACTAAAGGCAGAGCTAGTACCTATACAGTTGATGTCATCTATACTATTCATAAAGCAGAAGAGTTTGTTAGTGGTATTCTCTGGCACTACCGGTTGGATATAAAAAAATATTTTTGTGTTTGATAACACAACTCTTGAGGAGATCTATAGGCGGGGTCAACATCACGCTGTGATTCTTAGGAGACGAGCAAAAGAAAAAAATCAGAAACAACGCTAGGTGAAAACGAAGTAATAGCGCGGGCAGGCGATGCGATGCGACGGAGTGGGGGGGGGCGACAAGAAATGTCACGCGGACGAAGTCGCGGACAGAAGCTAGTTCAGAGTAAACATCTCGTTCTGCTTTATCATGATTCTGCCGTGAGACGTCCACTGCTGGACATAAGAGCCTCCCACAAACATTTTCCCAACGACCGCTTTTGGGAATAGCGAAACCCCTCAACTGAATGATTTAGTCAAAACAAGAGGCACTGTGAACACAGCTACTAGTTAATATGACGTCACATCCCCTATTCTATTTAACGAGGAACCAATAAGCCAGTACTTCCGGCGGGTGATCATCCATTACTCACGCCTCCGGGGATACGTTAGACAACCTGCTACCTACCTAAAAGTTCTCAACTAATCATGTACATGAAAATATTGAAATAGATTGGCTTAACTATTGAAAACAGAATGGGATATCCAAATCTCAAATTGGTTAAATAATAACAGCCGCAGGTCGATCGATCAGGTAACCTGAGCCACCACGACCTGACCCATCCACGGACCGACCGTGACAAGAGTAGCTTAAGCTATCACTATGACCATCTTCACATACCAAGACCCCGGAAAAGCACGGAAAGCACGTTTAGCCGTTGTTGGTCCCGGCTGTCATTCGTGGATCTTTGACAGTCGTTACGGCTCGTCAATTTTAAGGTAGGTAGTCAAATATTTCAGTTGGTACGAGTATAACATATTTTACGCAAAATAAAATAAGCCAAATATTAAGTATTATCAGTTTACAATTTCCCATTTCTATTCAGTCAATTGCTTAGTCAATGATAAAATATTTGCATCTTTATGTCAGTTGCACAAAATATACAAATTAAATTACAATGTCTTTTGGTGGTTTGGTTTTACATTATAATAGTTATTTGTTATACAAGAGTGCAAAGTTACTTTTTAACCGCGTGTTCAATTTTGATGACCGAGCAAGCGAAGGATTCTAAAATTGAATCACGAGCGCAGCGAGTGATTCAAAATTAGAATCCTGAGCGTTATCGAGGGAATCAAAAGAGCACGAGGTGAAAAATCTTTGCACTCGAGTGCAACACGTAACTTTTCATTCCACCTCAGCGAGGAAATGACTAAATGCAAAAAAAAAAAAACGTTTACAATCACAAGATAGGTACACTTTTATTTCAGTTTAGGTATTAATTACTACATTATGACAGGTAAGTATTACAGAATAATCTTTAAATTATAACAAAATAATACTAAGGTATAATTAAGAAAATTTTAAAGTAACGTTGCTACAGTTATTTAAATTGAGTGTAATATTTTTGTTTGGTACTGTAATATTGGTGTTAGTCACTTGTGTACTGTTTTTCGGTATACTATCTGTCATACTTAATAGTTGTACCGATTCATCGGATTCCCTTGGCGTGAATGTTGGAGAGAGAGGGAGATGGTTAGGTGTTTCATAACGGCTTATTTTTGATGTAGAAGGGCCAGTCCAAGGATCCGATTGAGGCTCTTTCAGTGTAATGGCTCCTACGGTGCCTTCACATATTTTAGACTTATTTTGGATGGAATCTTCTATGTATTAGGCGGGGTTAGGGTATTGTGTTAGGCGGGCGTAAGGCTCGCCTGACGCAGGTCCTCACCGGACACGGTTGTTTCGGGAGGTTCCTGTTCAGGATAAAGCGGGAGGAAACGCCAGGGTGTCACCACTGTGTGGATCGCCCGGAGGACACGGTGGAGCACACGGTGGAGGTCTGCCCGGCTTGGGCAGGGCACCGCCGTGTCCTCGTGGCGGCGATCGGCGGCAGCGATGTCTCGCGTCCGGCCCTGGTCCAGGCCATGGTACGGAGCGAGAGTGAATGGGAGGCCGTCACCTCCTTCTGCGAAGCAGTAATGCTCGCAAAGGAGGAGGCGGAGCGCTTGAGGGAGAGGCAATCGCTGCGCCCTCACGCCCCTAGCCGCCGTAGGAGACGCCCTGGACGGGAGTCAATAGCCGACTCCCGGCCACCGTAGGCGCGGGCTTGCGGGCGGCGAGCAACGGGCAGCTCGCCGCCCGGTAAGGACCAGGCCCGGGTCGACGGCGCGTTGTGTTCCACGCGCGCCTCAAAGAGATGTCAGCACGAACTGACGGGGCCCTCTAGGGCCGATGCCGCCAGGGCTGCGGGATATTCGAAAGAGGTACCGTGGCCCTTGGCACAGGCAACTGAAGGAACACGGGTGGGTTTTAGTCAGTAAAAGTCTGACACTCCCTTCCGCTCCGCCCAGAGCGGGAGGGGTCATATGATGATTTCCCACCCAAAAAAAAAAAAAAAAGGCGGGCGTAAGGCTTGATAATTCTCAACAATCGTTACGTATTCCTTGCGAATGACGAAGTTGCGGTCTCTTTTTGTCTTTGTATTAGGTAAATTAATTAATAGTAAGTCATCTGAATGTTTCTCAATGTTTTTGACATTAAGTTGTGTTAGTTCATTAGTTCGACATGCTCCGTTTATTCCAATAATAAGAACAACCTGTAACGTAAAGAGTATTGTAGTAGATAAATGAATAATAATAATAATAATAATAATCTTTATTTCTCAGTAAATGCATTTACATTATGTTGGTCTAAAAATAACTTAGGTTAGTGTTCCAAAATGAAAACCCTGACTTCTAAACTAGGTTTATGTACCTGTATCTTAGAAGCCAGTGTCCCTTCAAAGTGATGTGCATATAGAAAATAGGACACAAATTATACTACACGAATAAAATTGATATGAACGCATAATTATGCCTATCAACATCTACTAAGTATACTATTTAATTGAGATTAATATACTTAAGTAGATACTGAATGTGCAACTGACTTACTTTTGCCGCCAAATATACGGAATCGGGTGCTTCGTTAAGAAACTTTTCAATATCAGATACTGTGAAAACCTTCGATTTTTTTGGTTGATGACCAGATGAGGCTCTTTTTAAAAATGCCACTAATTTAGGATAGGTATCGATATGTTTGTCTTTTTTCATCTTTATTGTTGCTTTTAGCATCGAATACGTACTCCATAGAGTGCTTGCTTTCTTGTTCTCGGATAATTCTATAAAATATGCCAGCAAAACGTTTTCTGAGAAAGTTTTGGCTCCTTTTGCTAGTCGCCACGTGTTGAACATATCGTACTGTTTTAAATACTTCTCGCGTGATTGTTGAGGGAGAAAGCTCATTTGCGCATTATTAACAGTTTCAGTCAATTCTGTTGGCGTCAAGCAAACTTCCTCGTCGCTAGAATCACTCATTTTAGTTTTTTCACTTGTTTTCAAGTTTCTTGTTTTTAATATAAGGTTTAACAATGACGTGAAAAAATGCCGCGTAAAGAACCGCGTACAAAGCAAATTGAAAAAAGAACACCAAGAAGGTTCCGAGTCTGAGTTTTTAACAAATAAAAAAAAAGTTGTATGATATATTCGGCACCATAGAGGTAGCAGTAAATAGGTTTAATGTTTTTTTTAATTCACAAACTTAGTGCACACGATGTTCTAAATTCAATTTACTTTATCCTCTAGAGAATAAAAACGGCTTTTCCACTCAGATATTGAAGATTAAAAATACTCTTTCCGAGATGGTGGGATGAAAAATATGTTTCTGGCATTGTGTGGTCACAGTTCTAACCTAACCTGACCTAGCTGTTTCGATTTAAAAAGATTTAGGTAT
The DNA here is from genome assembly GCA_945859715.1 of Apamea sordens. Lineage (NCBI taxonomy): Eukaryota > Metazoa > Arthropoda > Insecta > Lepidoptera > Noctuidae > Apamea > Apamea sordens. The sequence continues at coordinate 380,498 of OX244009.1, read as the reverse complement.
GCGTGTTCTAAACTCTAAGAAAATTATAAACTATACATTTCCATTAATATTATTAAAATGGATTCTAACCTAACCTACAGTTCTGGTAGTAGTTCGTTTTTCTCTCTTTTCTCGGTATAATATAACAAAGGATATCAAACTGGGAATTATTTGGGGTTCAATAAATACATAGTATGATAGGATAGAATAGAATTTATTCTTTGCAAACATGGGTAAGTACATAATAGTTGTTATGATATAGGTAATTATGGCACTGATTTAAAGAGGCAGTTGTAAATAGCGGTTTTGGTAAGTTAAAAATTATAAATGGCACGTTTAATAACTAGTTCAGCAGTTAAAACTAAGCAGTAAAGTAAACAAAAATGAGTAATAAAAAATAATGAAATGGATCAGTGAATATATAATTGAGCAGGAAAATAATTAAATGGGCGGTAAAAATTATTGAACGAGCGGTTACGTGTGGGCATATATTTAAAATGTTTGGTTTTGTATTCAAAAATATGTTTTTGGCACTCGCCGGCCGCTCCCGCGGCACCGCTCGCTTCGCTCGCTCGGCTCGTGCGTTGTGTGGTCACAGTTCTAACCTAACCTAACCTAGCTGTTTCCGATAAAATAACCGACTAATTGATTTTTTATTACTGTCCATGTTTTACTGTCGCAATAATTAATCAACCGCCATTAAATTAAATAACTGCTCAATATGTTTTTCAACTGATTATAATAACATCTCGAATATTTAAAAAACAGCTCAAAAAATTAGTTCCCTATAATTATCAAGGCTCAGCCATATTTTACCATTCGGCATGCAAACATTTACATTATTTATGAAACATGTAGGTACTTACATTTTAAAACCAATTACAATTGTCATTCAATAGGTAGATCAAATTATGAATTGATCAGCCAATAAGGGTCCCACTGCGGATTGGTTATTTATAAATACGTGCCATATTAAAATGCCCAAAAATATCTCAACACTAGTATAATTACATCGCTCCCTACAAACAGTCAAGCGGGCGCATGCACCAAGTTCGGGAGTGCGCGTAACTTTGTTCTAAGTTGAGCGTGGCTTAGCTCTCTCTCTGTGCTCGTGCTCACTTAGAAGCACGAACTCGGTGCATTATTGAAAAGTTCCGGTTTCGGTTAGACGATGTTTATTTCTACTTTAACCTTTAACAATGTATGCTATACTAGATACTAGCGACTCGCCCTACGGTTTTTACGACTTGACAGAACATTGAGATTTTTTTGTTATCTAGAAATTCAAATCAAATTATTTATTTGCTTGAATATGGGTACATGAGGCATATCTAGAACCATAAATTCGAAGATGTGTGACATTTCCCATCCCGCACTGGGCCCACTCCTCTCACAGAGAGGTGCCCTGTATCCCAGCAGTCCGAACATTAGAGGCTGATGACGATGGGTACTCATGTACCCATCGTCATCAGCCTCTAATGATACAAATAACAAAAGTTTTTTAAACCATATCATAGTATAGTTCGATGTTAATGTATTGTAGGTAAGTACAAACCCACCGGAATAAATTCTCTAAATGATGATGAAAACCGCATCAAAAGCCGTTGTGCAGTGTAGAAGAGTTAACACGGTCACACAGACAGACACGAAGACTGACTTTAATTTATAATATGTATAGATATATAATTATTATGACCGATCGTTTTTATTCCCAATAGTTATTATGTTGTAGAATCACGCGTTTCATGATTTTTAGTGGTACATGGGCATTGTAATTGCGCAACAATCTGAATAATTTTGAAAAATATTACTAATTCATTGCTTTATATGTTCGAAAAATGTATCTGCTCAACAACGTAAATAACGCAATGAATGTTGTTGAACTGTCAAAAGGAACGCCATTCCTACTGCTACCCCGCGTGGATTACCCCGCGGGTTGTAGAAAAAGTTCATGCGGGTTGTAGAAAAAGTTCATCTTTTTAGAGCATCATCTCTGTCACTCATACATTTAAGTCAGTTTTTTTAAAACTCTTTGTCTCAGTAAGCCAAGGTGCCTACACTCTCTACCCTTAATAATGTAACAAAGGCCACGTGCTAACTATAAACTAAACACGTTTCCCTCCGAGTGCGGGGAACTTTTTCTTTGTTAGATATACCCATATATTCACAGTTTTATGCTAACTCCCTTGAGTGAGAGGAAATGGGGCAGCCACATTCTGACCTGGATTTAAACCTTTGTCTTTAAAGTATGGTGCAGCTTTTTACAAGGATAGCGAGTTGATCGCGGGATGACTCATCGATCGATTTAGACGACGGACCATTGGTTTTGAAAAAACGTGTTTGGTTGGAGGAACCCCGGCAGGAACAAAGTTCAAAATAAAAATCCAAAATGGCGGCTGTGAAAATTTCAAAATGAGGGACATTTTTGCAGCAAATTTGTACATGTTGGATTTTGATTTTGACTACAATATCGGCTTTAGCACCTTCGAAAACCATTAGAACGACACCAATGATGAACAATTTTAAATTAATTTGGCAGCCACCATCTTGGGTACCCTCGAAAACCATAAAACTATCTCTCTCTCTTACTATTACATAAATGAAAAGTCGCATGGAGTCGCATAACGCTTGTTTGTTACGTGAAGATTTCTCCTATTTTACTCCTACCGCAAGCTCCGTAAAAGAAACGAATTATTCCGAGATTTTATTATATTTTTTGTTTGTTTGTAACAAGTTAAGCTAATAAAAGCGTGTCAATAGGTACGGTTACCCGTCTGTTAGCGCATGCCATCAGGGGCGTGATGTCATCAACTGCAAAAAGGTTGACTAGGTACCTTTCGGTAGTCAACCTTTTTGTTGCTCACTTGAAATATCAGCTTAGAAAATCTGTTTTTATTTTGTTTAAACTTCACAAACGTGATGGGTTCTCAACTCATACTACAAGTAACAATAGCGGTCGTTGACCTCCCAATTTTTTTTATCAAATACCATATTTTTTATTTTATCGTGTTTTGATATCGATACCTACCTACCGCGTCTGAAAGTTTAGCTAGCCAATTTAAAATAACCCTATATATTTCTTGAGACTTGTGTTACATGAGGTTGACCACAGATTGTATTAACTATCAGGAACGGGCTCTATCTATCCATACTTTCAGGTAGAAAACTTAATATAAACCGTTTAAAGCTGTTATCACGTAACAATTGGCGATACCCTGGTAATACCCTCGCGTACCCCGGGATACCCTGGCGACCCTACTCACTGTCGCTACGGATTTCAGCAACCTTATCAATTTTATTGAATGTGTCTAAAGAAACGTACCCTGGCAAGTTTTATGCTGATAGGGAAAAGTCAGGAGGGAAGGCGTTACAACTTTTAAATTGAGATTTTATGTATGTTTAGTTTTTTTTTTACTTTGTTAAATGTGGGACCATCTTGCTAGGTAGGTACTGATGCCAAATTATCAACCTCTTTTCGATATTGATCTAGTACATTCTATGCCTGAGACGGACTGACCTTTCAATTGAATTGAATTAAATTTTTTGTAGCGTAATCACGATTCAAATAAAATTTAAAAAATAACAAGTTCGTGGTTCACCCTGTCAGGCACAACCATTCATCATCATCTGCCTAGCCTTTTCCCAAATATGTTGGGGTCGGCTTCCCGTCTAACCGGATGCAGCTGAATACCAGTATTTTAAATGGAGCGACTGCCTATCTGACCTCCACAACCCAGTTACTGGGTAATATGATACCCCTTGGTAAGACTGGTTGTCAGATTTTCGGGCTGACTACCCGTAACGACTGTCAAAGATCCACGAATGACAGCCGGGACCAACGCCTTAACGTGTTTCCGAGGCACAGAGGGGTCTCGGTATGTAAAGATGGTCACCCATCCACAGACCAACCGCGGCAAGCGTAGCTTAACCTGATCGATCGACTTGTGCCGCTGCTATTATTTAGCCACGAGCCGAGCCTCTGTCGGACACAACCATTTAGTAAAATATAAATAGTAGCATAATTTGAAATATATTTAACTTAGGGCTTTCCAACGCCAGATAATTTTATCCGAGGAATAATATTGAATTTTGGACCGTTTTTACATACAAAACCTGTCAGACGTCAAGTTTAGTCCACGAATAAAAATTATCTGTCGATTGAAACATTAGACCTTAGTCATTTAAAAATATGGGACTTAAACATCTGGCGAAATATATGGGCGCATGTGTCTGTTAGTGTCTGCCACTCCTCGGGGAACACAGGCGCGATGTTGTGGTTATGTTCATTTAAAAATATACTAAGCTATTTCCTCCATCCTTTGTCCAGCTGCAGTGGACTGCAATACACTGGGTTAGTTGATTGATTTACTTAACTTATGGCTACTGCACGCTCATGAGATATCTAAAGCCTGATCTTGGTGAGCTAGTATCAATTATATGGGCGACAGCACTTATGTAAAAAAAATAAGTAAAATTAAAGTGTCTGTGTGTAGTGTCAAATTAACAGCTTTTTAATAAATGCATATGAAAGTATATTTATGGTACTTATAAGATTTTCTTTTTAAAATTTTTGTTGTTCTTTTTGTTTCAGCTAATCTCCGAAACGGCTGGACCAATTTTGATGAAACTTGGTACCTATATACTTTGAACCCTGTGAAAGGTCATAGGCTATCTATATTATTTTATCGACATACCATGCAGTCGGGAGCTAGTGATTAATATAAACGACTTACTGTAATCTTCCATCCTGTATTAGGTGAAGAAACTGCTCTATCACTGGCGGGTCGTTGACTTGATAAACAAAGATTAGTAGGATCGTCGTACCGAAGCCCTACATCCTCCATATCGAATATATCATGTTTAAGTTAATAATAATATATCGTCCAAGTTAATCGTCTATTGACACGAATGAGAGGTCGTTGGCCTGTCAATACTGATGTTAACAAGACGACCATCAATTATGAATTATGATGAATAGAGGTATTTGATATGTTTTGAATACAGGGTACATTATATAAATACACACAAGAACATCACCCCTGTTACAAGGTATTCATCACAGGGCCTAATTCCAGTGAGTAATAATATTTTTTTTATCCATTACATCCCCACTACTGGGCAAAGACGGGAGGTCTTTGCCCAGTAGTGGGGATGTAATGGATAAAAAACTACCTACCTACCTACTCTCTTTCCACCTGAGAGTCCACAAGAACTAAACTCCTTTGGTAAAGATTGTATCTTTAGTTATCCATCCTGGTTAAACAAATTTACAAATGACGGCCGGGACCAACGGCTTAACGTGCTTTCCGAGCCACGGAAGGGTCTCGATATGTAATGGATGGTCACCCATCCACGGACCGACCTCGGCAAGCGTTGTTTAACCTTGAAAGTCGACCCGAGAGGTTGATATTATTTGGCTACGAGGCCTTGGTTCTCGCTTCCCCCAAAATATATCTTCCCATCTTTTACTTGACCGACCTCTACTTCTGCTTTGGTTTCTTGGTACGAGTATACTAACATAATATTATGAACCTATGTATGTAAACCATTCCTTTTTTTTCCCACGGCGCTAGTTTTATTACACGTCCCAAATATAATTGGAAGTGACCCTAATTCATTTTCGTCAGCAGCTAAACCCCAGTTTTTATCAAAACCGTTCACCTAACTATTCTAAATAATAATTTATTTATTTAATTTGACAACATTGTTCCAATGGTTAGTACAACAATAACTTATCAAAGTTATCAAGTAAGGGTTAGAAATATTAATTACATTCAATCAAATCAAAATAAAACAATTTCTATTCATCCTGCCGCACGAGCAACCGGACAGCGTGTCTAAGTATTGTGTAGGGTTTTTAAAGATTTTAATAATTTGTTTTTTATGTTAATTCGCTTGTTTGAGAAATGGCAACACTCTACAACCGTCAATCTGGTAGGGGAAGGTTTAGTCTATAAATAAGGGCACTTGGCCGAGAGAGGTCTCTTTTGGTGGAAAGTAACTGTGGTGACTGTAACTGTGAGCAAGTGAAGAGAAAATAAAGTATCAGTATTTACATTTAGTGAGTTTTATTACACTTCAGAAGTGGGATACGAAAGGTAAAGTAATTTGAAATTTCTTTACGCTAAAATTAACTTGTGGTAGCCTTAGGCTCGCTGTCCTATTTGGTCGGGGTACTCCCCGATAATAAGACAATGAAAATTGGGTTTCTAACATGTTCTATAGCCTTGTGGTGTGATTTTATTTTTCGGGGTACCCCCTGTTAATACGATTGCAAAATAAGGTTATGATTAATTGTGAATCTTTTAAAATAGGTTAGAATTAAGTAGGGTGTGTTACCATTCGGTCGGGGCACTCCCCGGCAGTGATAACATGCTTCTGTCATAACCTTTAGTTGCAGTTTTATTTGGTTAGGGTACTCCCTAATAATATGACTGTTTATTGAAGGTTATTTTTAATTAAAATTTTATCTAGGAATGACCGTTACAAAGGGCATAATTTGCTAATATTTGGTCAGGGTACTCTCTGGCAATGTTGGTAAATAGCTCGGAAGCCTAGTTGTGGGTTAATGCTTGATCAGGGCACTCCCTGATAGTGTTGATACACAACTGGGTTTTACAAAGTATTGCTGTGGCTCTTTTTTTTACGTTATGCAATTTGTTTTATCGAACATTTATGTCCTTAAATGTGATCAATTCCAGTTTCACAATGGAAAGAGATAACGGCTACGCCCGGTCGTTGGATGCTTCTCCTCGTGGTCGCAAAGAGAGCCGACGGCGCCTGCTCACTCCAATGAGGTGCTCGTCGCATCATCGACGTGATATTTCCGGTGCACGCTGCGGTGGCACTCGAAGTCGCAGCAAGTCACGGAGACAAAGTTTTCGTGAGAAAGAGCTGGAGGTTGAGCAAGAACGAGAGCGGCTACGTGTACTTGAACAGGAACTACGCCGGGAACGTGAGAAGATAACAGAGGCGCATGGGAATCCATCTGCTAGAAGTCACGATAGGGGTATGAGCCGTCATCACTCCAAGAGCCGGCAGCACAGCTGCAGCCCGAGCCGGTCACGTCAACGTGAGCATCACGCTACGCGAGCCAAGCGCAGACGAGGTTCACGTGAGCAGAGCAACGATAGTCTACGTGGCGGCGGCGCATCACGAGATAAAAGGTCACGTACCCCTTCCTTTACTGTTAAAGATGTTATGGACTTGGTGCATTCTATTAAACATGGTTTTACATCTCAGCCGTCTACAAGTGCATCAATTTCCAAGAATATTGATCATAAAAACATTCTCCCTAATTTTGACCCTTCCGCGAAAAACCAGCGTGTTGATATTTGGCTACGTAAAGTAAATGAATGCGCTACCGTATACGGCTGGGATGATAAAACAACGATACATTTTGCAATGCAAAAACTGCAGGGTTTGGCCAAAGTTTGGTACGAGGGTCTGAACACGATTTTGCATACTTGGGAAGAATGGCAAGGGAAGTTAACGAGTGCTTTTCCTTGCGAGCAAAACTATGGCCAAATCCTGGAAGATATGCTTAAGAGAAAAAGTAAGTTTGGCGAACCAATTGAAATATATTATTATGAAAAACTTGCGTTGTTAACTCAGTGTGAAATTATGGGTAAACACGCAGTAGATTGTATTATCCACGGTATATCTGATAGGACTATGAAATCCAGTGCTTTGGCACTTTGTTGTTCTCAGCCTGATCAGCTTCTCCAATTCCTAATGAGCAACAAAGAAAGCCAACCTTCAGATCGTAGTTTTAGTAAAAACAACTCTAACCAATCTAATTCTAAAACAAATCTAAATAAATCTCATCAGTCTCAGGGTCCTTTGTTCTGCTTTAATTGTAAGGAGCGAGGTCACCCTTACTTACAATGTCCAAAGCCACTGATCAAATGCAATAAATGCAACAAAATCGGTCACAAGGTCGATAATTGCTCGCAAGATCCTAAATCCGATAATATAATAAATAAACCTGGGGCACCATCTAAAACAATGTGTATTTCAAGCTCTAGTCCCAACTCAAAATTCATAAAGCTGGTCACAGTGAATGGTAGAACTGTAGATGCATTTATTGATTTCGGTAGCGAAGTGACGTTGGTTAAGGAGTCAATAATTTCAAGCTTAAATCTAGTGCATGATCAGGTCCCGTCGGTTATGAAAGGATTTGGGAATGAGGTGGTTCGATCGTTAGGTAATATGTTGCTAGATATAGTAGTAGACGGGGTTGATGCGAGGGTAGCTTGCAGAGTTGTCGAAGATAATCTATTAGATAAACCTATATTAATAGGGCAATCATACACGGAGCAACCACATATTCTTGTGTTCAAAAATTCCCAGTGTTTGCAATTTCATAAGTTGCACACTAAAATCCCATTGGTTTATCCCGATGCTAATAACCTTCAACTTGCTGAAGTAAGAATCGCTGCTGATGTCGAGCTTCATGGACCTGCATCCATAAAGGCTCGCGTAGGTTCCGAATTTAGTGGCTGTTTAATGCTGAGCAACAACATCGTGGGTAGTCCAAATCAAGAGGTTGTTGTTTATGGTGGTGTTTACCAAGTCCAGCGCGGGAATTTAGACATTCTTGTTTATCCATTTTCTATCCCCTGTAGATTACGAAAGGAATTTGTTGCTAGTAGAGGAGAAAAAGTAGATTTTGTCCAGAGGATAGTAATACAATCCCCAGGAATTGCAGAGTCTACAGGTATTCAAGATAGTAACAGTGAACATGACATTCAAGAAAAAGACGTTCGCATAGGTGATTCTGTATCAAAGGACGATAGGCAAAAGCTTATGACCATACTCAAACAATATAAACATTGTTTCGCCTCAAATTTGAAAAGTTTGGGTTGTACAGATGTTACGCAGATGACAATTGAGTTAAATAGTCAACGTCCTATTGTCTATCGCCCTTACAGGTTGTCACATCATGAACGGGAGAGAGTGCAGTCCATGGTAGGTGAAATGTTGGACGCGGGGATCGTTAGAGAATCGGTATCGGAGTATGCAAGTCCTATCATATTAGTTCGTAAGAAAGATGGTAGTTTTCGAATGTGCATTGATTATAGAATGTTGAACTCTGTAACAGTAAAGGAAAGATACCCGATGCCAATTATAGACGATGAAATCGCAAGGTTGTCTGGGCAAGCGTGTTTCATAACGCTTGATTTGGCATCTGGGTATTATCAGGTGCCAATTTCGGAACCATGCAAACATCTAACTGCGTTTGTCACTCCAGATGGATTATACGAATTCAACCGTATGCCATTTGGTTTGGCAAACGCACCAGCAATTTTTCAGAGAATGATTAATAAGGTCTTAGGGTCAGCTCGATTCACCCATGCCACAGCGTACATGGATGACGTGCTTGTTTTTGGTAAAAATGCAGCTGAATGTCTTGACAGGCTCGAACAAATTTTGAAATTGTTGGAAGATGCAAATCTTACGTTAAATTTGTCGAAATGTAATTTTTTGTATGATAATATTGATTATCTTGGGTATGAGATTAGCTCATCAGGAATTCGGCCAGGTGAAAAGAAAATTCAGTCAGTTATGAATTTTCCACGGCCAATTAACATTCATGGTGTTAGGCAATTTCTTGGACTTGCTAGTTATTTTCGAAAATTTATCAAAAATTTTGCTCAATTAGCGTCGCCAATGATGCAATTATTAAAAAAAGACTCCACGTGGAAGTGGGGCCAAGAACAAGAAAATGCATTCCAGCTGCTTAAATCAAAATTAATAGACAGACCAGTTTTAGCCATTTACGATCGCGACGCGGAGACTGAATTGCATACCGACGCCAGCAAGGATGGCGTTGGAGGCATACTCTTGCAACGGTGTAAGGACAGTGGTTCTCTTCAGCCAATTGCTTATTGTAGTAGGCGAACGTCACCAGAGGAAAAATATTATCATTCCTACGAATTAGAAACGCTGGCTGTTATTCGTTCATTAGAGAAATTTCGGGTCTATTTATTGGGTAAGGAGTTCAAAATAGTCACCGATTGTAGCGCTCTTCGTTCCACTTTCATGAAACGTGATCTCATACCTAGAATAGCGCGCTGGTGGCTTTTGCTGCAAGAATTTAATTGTTCAATTGAGTATCGACCAGGCACTAAAATGTCCCATGTAGACGCATTATCTCGCAATCCTATTTCGAATGATTCTATGGCTGATTCCTCTAGTCTGTGTGCTCATGTTATGGTGATTAGTAGCGAAGACTGGTTACATACCCTTCAGCTGGGGGACTCTGAATTGGAACGTATTAAAAAGGTTCTAGAAAAGGATTTGGATCCCAAGAATCTCCAATATATCAAAGACAATTACGTTATTCGAGATAATAAGTTGTATAGGTATGTTAACGGCAATAAGGATAATGTTCGCTGGGCAGTCCCAAAAGGGGCGAGGTGGCAAATATGCAGGATGAATCACGATGATATTGGTCATCTAGGATTAGAAAAAACTTTGGAAAGGATTAAAAGTAATTATTGGTTTCCAAAAATGTCACGGTTTATCAAAAAGTATGTGTCCTCCTGCATTGATTGTGCGTACGCTAAGAAGTCCACGAGTAAAAACAAAGGTTTATTACATCCAATCGAAAAAGTAGAGTCGCCGTTTCACACCCTGCATATTGACCACCTGGGCCCCTTTGTCAGATCCAAGCGAGGATACTCTTACGTTCTAGTAGTTGTAGACTCGTTCACTAAGTTTGTGTTTATAAAGCCAGTTCGGAACACTAATACACAAAATGTGATTCGTGCCCTGAATGACATATTCTATACATTTAGAACGCCTGACCGTTTGATCAGTGATCGTGGCAGTTGCTTTACCTCTAACTTATTTAAAAGATACTGTTATGATAAAGGCATTAAACACATCTTGAATGCTGTTGCGAGTCCCAAATCAAACGGCCAGGTAGAGCGATATAACCGGACAATCCTAAATTCATTGAAAGCGTTAAACCTGAGACATGATGAGAAGGATTGGGACAGCCAGTTAGGGAAAATACAATGGGGGCTGAATAACACTGTCCAAAAGACAACCGCTAGGAGACCATCTGAAGTCATGTTTGGTACGTTCATGAACAGTGAAATCAATCCTAATTTAAATGAGATAGCAGATGTGACTAGGGAAAATATAGATGTGACCACTATCCGAAGTCAAGTCAAACAAAGAATAGACACTGAACAAGCTAAGCAGAAGCTACGTTACGATCAGAACAGACACCCTGCTAAGGAATACAATAAGGGCGATTTAGTCAAAATTACGAAAGTAACTTTTAATAATGATGGGAAGAGTAAGAAACTTCTCCCATCTTACATAGGACCATACCGGGTCACTGAAGTTCTAGGCCAAGATAGATATAAGATAGCGGCTATTCCCGGTTTCAGTAATAGTACAAATAAACGCACTACCACTGTAGCAGCTGATCGAATGCTGCCGTGGGTACATGTTGCTGCGTTACAACTAAATAAATCGGATTCTAGCGAATCTAGTGATGAGAGCGAACATAGTGACGCATAGTGGTCATCAATGTAGGATTCTACAGGACAATTATTACAGAATGTTTAATATTATTGTTTCAGACCGAACGTGAGAATTGATTGGTTCACGTCCTCGGTTATTACACAATTGAAGACCTGACGTGAGAATTGATTGGTTCACGTCAACAGTTAGAACACAAGTGGATACCGAGCGTGAGAATTGATTGGTTCACGTCATCGGTTATTGGAGGCAAGAATTGATTGGTTTGCCTAGGTTTTGGTGTCTCTGATCAGGTGTGAGAATTGATTGGTTCACAACCTGATAGAGTACGCAAGTTCAGTAGCGAGAATTGATTGGTTCGCACAAGCATAGGCATAAATTTTAAAGTTCTGAATGATTGATAAATAGTTCCTAATTCGAGATAGTCCTAAGATCTAAGTATTTTGGCGAGAATTGATTGGTTCGCCAAAATTGTTGAAAAATTGTTGTTTTTGTGAAAATGAATATAATGTAATTATAAATTGTATTCAATTATGGTAGTACTAAGGATTTCATAAACGAACTAGTTGAATTAATTAATGTTTGTAGTTTAATTAATAATAATTGTTGTAACAATATAAATACCTATGTACTTAGTTTTTAAGTTTTATTATGATTATTTTTTTATTTTATTTTGTTTGTTGTGAATTTGTAACCATTAAGTGTTCTAAGGATGTAGTTTAATTACTGTAACTAAAAATGTTTACTACTTTAAATCTTTAGAACAAACAATATTAAGTTCAAAATCAGTTGAATGTATAATCTTTTTTATTTTATTTTATCAAGAGTCCTCTCAGCCAAGAGTGTAGGGTATTTTAGTTACCACCTGGGGCGTGTATGAGGGCATACACGTCGTCAGGACGGTCGAGTGTAGGGTTTTTAAAGATTTTAATAATTTGTTTTTTATGTTAATTCGCTTGTTTGAGAAATGGCAACACTCTACAACCGTCAATCTGGTAGGGGAAGGTTTAGTCTATAAATAAGGGCACTTGGCCGAGAGAGGTCTCTTTTGGTGGAAAGTAACTGTGGTGACTGTAACTGTGAGCAAGTGAAGAGAAAATAAAGTATCAGTATTTACATTTAGTGAGTTTTATTACAATTGGTGTATCGTGTTTTTCGGCTAGGGTTTTCAGTATGCTGTTGGTGCTAGCCCTCGTTCTGCTTATTAAGGATGCGGTCTTTTTCATCCGAATGGCAAAGAAGTCGTCGATTCGCGCTACAGCAAACATGACAGACACACTGCAGAATCGGGGCAACCCCAACAGCACCCTGAAATCATTGTTATATTGCACCCGCAGGGCACCTAGTGCCCTCCGCGTGCAGTTGACCCACAAACTACCCATGTAGAACACTTGACAGTACGCTTTAAACAGAGTTGTTTTCACCTCGTAACTACAACGAGCGAAAAAAACTTAAAAACTTTCATCGCAATTTTTTACCGCGTGACCTACAGCCGTATCATCTATCGTCTATGTATACGTCCTCTTTTCGTTTCATAGTGTATGCATATGCCCACTTTTTGTTCTATCAAACTAGCTGAAGCACTTCGCTTGATACGTTGACGCAATATACTATGCCATCGCTTTCAGCGCTTTATAACACAGATTTTATGATCACTATAAACTTACACATAGTCATAGGTAAGTAAAAGACAGAAGGCTAGATTTAGTCATATTTTTTCAAGTTTTGGACATACATAGGCCAGAAGGTCATCATCATCATCATCAATCTATGTACAACAGTCCACTGTTGGACATAGGCCTCATCCAGCTGCTACCAGCCACCCTGCGAAGATCGTCGCTCGGGCTTCACCTAGCCTGTGGGCGTCCTACCTTACGTTTGCCGAATCGCGGTCTCCACTCAAGAACACGTCTACCCCAATGGTCACCGGTTCTACAGCTAATGTCTACTGCCACTTCTGCTTGCTTATTTTATGAGCTATGTCGACAACTTTGGTTCTCTGCCACATCACCTCATTCCGGATTCTATCCCTCAGGCCATCCACGCCAGGCCAGTAGGTACCTACTTGAAATATTTCAGCGTAATTTAGTTTTTAGGTTTAATGGCGTAGGAGTCTAATAAAGAAGTATTTTACAAAAAAGACAATCTTTTACCATTTCGAATAAGTTAGACCTGTCGAATATAGTATTTTGGTATTAACTGTGACATCTTTGCGTTGATTTAAAAATAATTGCTTAATATTGTTCCAAAACATCGTAACATTTTAATATGTCATCTACATGTTTCTTAAGATTTGTCAATAAAATCTGTTGCCTAATCCGTGGTCGACCTTCACTTTATTTTAAACCCGACACAGCTTATTCAAATCGAGTTTTAATCTCAACTTGGTGTAAGCCTTCTGCACCACTACCTCCATAGCGGCACCGAACCGGCAAAGCGCTGCTCAAGCTATTTACAACAACCGCTCGCTTCACAACGCTCATGAGCGTGGCGTTTGACACCTTATTAAAGGGATATTTTTCTTCAAGCTGATCTTGTGAAAGAGGAAAATAACTACACCATGTATCAGCTAGTTATCGAACTGAAAGCATCGTAAACGTTTACCGAGGGGTTATGGTTTATTGTTGTTGAAGGATACGCTGTAATTTTTTACTGGACTATATTTTTACAACACGATTATGTCTTGTGGAGAGAAAAAATGGCCGATCATCCGACATTCTTTACTATTGCCAATCATGGAAGCTGTTTTGTTTTACCTAAACCAATCGTGAATAATTGGCAATATGTTTGGAATTGAATATTATTTGTCATTTGGTACAATATTAACACTGTTTCTTATCCGCCTCTTTGGTATAGTGGTCGCAAGCACTACTGTTATACGTATGTTTGGTTTGATTCTCAGGTCACGCAATTTTTTTTTGGGAATAATGGTGCTTTATGATTTCGGAGTCTCGATTTGTGCCCGGATAATGGCAATACGCTTCCTATTACAAAGGACTTTAATATAACTATGACATGTGGGTGGGCTAATAGACCACCTCTATCCCTCTGCCTATCCTTTCGAAAAAAATCAGGCGTGATATAATAAGCAAAGACAAAAGACGTTCGCAAGGTCACCGATTCTGCGAACGAACATAAAAAAAACGCGATCTCAGCACAAACCTAACAAAATGGACGCTTCGTTTGTGAGGAGTTTGTACATAACATCGGCAAAATAAATACTAGGTATAGTACGTAAAAATATGTACTTGATGTGATTACACTCGAAATATCTGAAGTGCACCCTTTTAGTGAGCGGGGCGGCACTGCAAGCGTGTTGCTATTAATCTATCTACTCTCATAATAAAACCGAAGAGTTTGTTTGAACGCGCAAATTTCTGGAACTACCGGTCGGATTTAAAAAAAACATTTTTATTTGATCATTTAACGTCACGCGTTGATCCTTAAGAACCGGGCAAGAAGAAAAATAAAAACAGAAAGAACGTTAAGCCAAAACGAAGTGATATCGCGGGCAGGTGACGCGATGCGACAGGATGGGGTGGAACAAGAAATATCACGCGGATGAAGTCGCGAGCAGAAGTTACTTGAAATATATTCAAGGTCATGGTCAAGGCCGCAGAGCAAGAAACACAAAACCGGTCGAAGTGGCGGTGCTTGGAGGCGGCCTATGACCAGCAGTGGACGTTTTTCGGCAGAAATGATGGGTATGATGAGTGTCGGTACATTACAAACACGTGAGATGTCTAGGATGACAACGCATCGACGAGGTCTTTGGTATTGCAGCTGATGTCCATAGCACCAGGTGAGTCGTTTAATTGTAAGCCACACACATGCTTTTAAATACTTAACTTATATTTTTATCGCTGTCACTGGAGCCCCACGGCCACGTCAGCAGCAGCTCCGTCGCTTCGTAAAATATCGAGTGCGAGGTATGACAGCATTCGACCTGCGTTTGATGGACCCCTCCTCTTCCCCACCTGACTGCCTCACACCCCCGAGTCCCTGAGGACTGCTAGGGATGGTGGTACTGTCGGGAACACTGATTGGGACTGGTGTCACGTATGATAATGTTGTTATCATCATACATTTTCAGAACCCTCCTTCGAAATATAGCTTAAAGGTGTCAATTTGTTATGGTTTCCGTGTTTTATATATATTTTTCGTGACTGAAGGACTGACTGACAATGCTAAGCTTGCCGGCTATTCTGCATAGGAACCGACCAATTGGTACCGTGCACGTAACTTGTGACGTTTCATAAATGCCCATGTAGGTTTATATGAAATAAAATATTTTGAGAGGGTTACACTAGACCGGGGATTAAGCAAGATTAGTTAGTTAGTGTAAATTAGTTTTATGAGAAAAATCTTAGCAACCAATAGTTGGGGTTTGGGCCTACTTTATAGAATTTATAATAATATTAATATTATCTGCCCGCGGACAGATGGCTGATGGGGCTGAAAGGCTGAGTGGCGACCGTGTACCGAAAGACGTAGCGGTGGAAGGCCTCCCCCAAGTTGGACCGATAACCTTGTGAAGGCCGCAGGAATCCGTGGGATGCGGGAAGCACAGAACCGGTCGAAGTGGCAGTGCTTGGGGGAGACCTGTGTCCAGCAGTGGACGTCTTTAGGCTGAAATGATGATGATGATGAACAGTATTATTATTATTATATCTTGCAAAATGGGTTGGTGTACTATCTCATAAAGATGAGTTAGAGGTCTACCTCTTCATGTAAAAGTGAGGTTAGTGCCTACTTCAGATTTATTCTTCCGCGACCATTCGAAAAGTTTCCGAATTGAAAATTTCTCAGGAAATCGCTGTCGGGAGACCGGCGCTGGTCTACACGATTGAAACTGTCAAAGTTTCCGGGTTTTGGATTTCTGAACAGCATTTAGAGGATTGTTCCGATAACATTGATTGATGTTCCATTTGGCATGGAAGCGTATCGAATGTTTGTATAGATCTATGCTTATCAGTATCTGTACCGTGTGTGGGTATTCTCAGTGTGTTCGCAGATCGGTGGGATTCCCCGATGTTGCGGAGGATTCAGCTCCACGCTGAGTTTTAGTTTTATTATTATATAGCTTCTGCCCGCGGCTTCGCCCGCGTGGATGTCGGAAATTATCCCACGGGAACATGGATAAAATGTATGTGCTTCCCCAGAATGCCATCTATCTCGCGGGCCCTTTGTGGCTAATTACAGTAGCAAACCATTTGTGTCTCATTAGTGGTGATTAAGAGGGTACCTATATGATATCTTTACCTAAGTACCTACCTAATAAAAAAAAAACTCAATAACAGAAAATTTAATACCTACCTAAATAAACCTATTTCTGATGATAACTAATCTAAACTCAATAAATAAGCAAAATCCCTAAAAACTAATATCTATACGAATGACTAATCCTACCTAACAGTATTATAAAATAACCTACGGTCACTACGTACACTATCAAATATACTACCTATACTTTAAAATTAAAATCTATACCTACGACTTATATAAAAATAAACCTAAATAACTCTAAAAACTAAAAGGAATAAAAATGAACTCCACTGCGGGTGACCCAACCTACGACAAACTTAGTATTTGCGGTTGGTACAGTACAGACAGTGGTAATCGGGTATAGGGATCGAACCGCAAAATTAAGTTTGTTTTTTATTGTATATACTTTTCCGGGATAAAAAGTACCCAGTGTGGTGCCCAGGATATTAAAGAATAATTATACCAAGTTTCATCGTAATCGAACCGGTAGTTTTTGC
Organism: Apamea sordens; assembly: GCA_945859715.1. Lineage (NCBI taxonomy): Eukaryota > Metazoa > Arthropoda > Insecta > Lepidoptera > Noctuidae > Apamea > Apamea sordens. The sequence continues at coordinate 363,258 of OX244009.1, read as the reverse complement.
GTGATGCCTGAACAAACAGACAGACAGACAAAAATTTTTTTAATCACATTTTTGGGTTCGGTGTCGGTCTAGTAACACCCCCTGTAAATTATTTTTTTGATATTTTCAATGTACAGAATTTTCACTTCTACAGATTTATTATAAGTATAGATATATCTGTGTCTGTAACACTAGAAGTTAAGTAAAAATGTTACTAACCCTATGGACTTCTGTCTGAAATAAAAGTTTTCTATTCTATTCTATTACGACCTCAAGATCTACGCATCTATAAAGACTAGAGGTATTACTGCCTTAAACAGAATCTTTTAAGATACAAGTAGATATTATTTAAGAATAATATTCTTTACAAATAAATATTATTTATTTGATCCACAACCGTTCATACCCCAGATACAGCGCAGCACGTCATTCAGTTAGACGTTATGCTCACGTATTCGTTGCAGCAACATCGCAGGCGGCTCACGTTGCTACATCGCGAGGTCGGAGATCCCCGGAGGCTGCAACGTGTTCAGGTTACACCCAGTTCTTCTTCGTAATGTTGGTTATTATTTGCTTGTTCGTGTTACTCATTGAAATATATTCTTATATCTATGGTGTTACCTGTAAGGCTGTAAGAATACAGGTAACTTCTGTTTTAAATGAGTAAAACATAATACTTTTCTTAAATAACTTAAGTTTTAGTGACGATCTTGCCCATTATTCTACATACGAAACTACCATTTGGAAGGTGCGACTAGAAGCAATTCTATTTTTACAAGCTTTTATTTGACTTGCGATGTATGTATGTATGTTCGGGTGGACTCTTGCAACTCAATTTTGAAGCAGATATCTTCAACCGATTGAGTTGAAATTTTGCATGCATGTGTAAATCGGATGACAATGCAAAATTATTATGACATGGAGCTGATCTGATGATGGAACTGGAAGGTGGCCATAGGAACTCGGTAGTTAAACGACACAACCCCATCGAGTTTGGACTCGTTTGATCCGTCTTGACGAGAAATTCTGTGCTAGATGGTATCTAGGGTCTGATGATGGAGCTGGAAGATGGCCATAGGAACTCGTTAATTAAACGACACAACCCCATTGATTTTGGGCTCGTATGATTCGTCTTGACTAGTACTTTGGTGCTAGATGATAACCAGGGACTAAAGATGAACAGGTAGCTTAAGTGCAGTAGACGCATATAATATGACGGAAAAACACTGCTACGCGCTACGAACTGCGCCGTAGTCAATCTCGCATCAAAAAAACACTAAAAAGTTAAAAAAATAAATTAAAAACAAGCTTTTATTACTTATAAATAAAAAGGACTAAAAAGTTAAAAATAATTTAAACCTGATAAGAAATAAATTATTTTTATTTTTTTTGTCCTTTTTATTAATAAGTAATAAAAGCTTGTTTATAAAAAGTTTTTTTTTTGTAAATTTTCACGTTCTTAAGTGCATTTTATGGGCCCTTAAAATGTACTTGTTTTTCTTTTGTCTGGTCTAGATACCGATAACCATCACGTTCACGGAGTTTCGCTAGCTAATTCAATTTGACTCTGTCTAAACCACATACCTAGTAGGTAATGAAGGAATATTAACTAGAGTAGATCCAAACTAATTCCTCAAACTTGTAATTGACAGAGTTCCATTCCAATAAGTTTTCCAACTTCCTTGAACCGCATCAATTGCAAGACAAAGATGAAATACGAAGAAATCGATTCAAACTATCTTTTGCAATGAATCACTTCCGTTGGCAGTTTAATAAAATGTCGATTGGAATTATTCAGGAGTACAATTTCGTGAGAAACTTGATAATATATAAAAGAAAATCGTTTTTCATTATAACATCACGCTTGTAATCCCCAAGGGTTAGGCAGAGTTACCTATATGTAGATAGTACACCCAAATTTCGCCAGTTTTGTTGAAGTCCTGTGTAACAAGGGGCGAACCTATTGCCATCCACCGGGCACAGATCTGCACTCCGGGATGCTGCTGAGAAATTCCTGATGGAAAAACCCAATAACACTTTGCCTGACTTGGGAATCGAACCCAGGAGCACATGATCAGCAGTAGAGCTTGCGACCACTGCACCTACGAGGTAGTCGAAACTTAATAAAATAATAAAGAATAACAGAGCGGTAATTCTCGTAATTTTAATTAAGAACGTTCACAGTCTGATCTCAGTCTCAATCTGTCAAAAAATACTTCTAATTTCCCTACATTTTGACAAGTTTTTGACATTTGTTTGTCGCTGAAATGAGACTGCGACTAGATTTTAAACGTTTTAAATTACGAGAATTGGCCTTCAGTTTTCAACTACAAATATTGAACAGTTGACATCTTTGGAAAGTATTCAAATATCACAAAGTATCCATCATAATATTAAGCCTCTAATATTCCGACTGCTGGCACACAGACCTGCTCTACGTGAGGCACAAAGTATCCATTCAAGTTTAAAATTAAAACTTATTTTTCTAGAAATATTTTCAGGCTGAAATGATATAATTTTTGGAGACCGAACGGCAATTAAGCTTTTAGCATTATAAGGCTGTTTTCTTTCAAGGTTTTATGAAAAAATACGATGAAAAACTGTTCTCTTCGGCGACCGGAATAGGGGAGCTGTGATTTGTGTTTTTTTTTGGACTTTCCTAATTACGATATAAAAATGATAATTTATCTATTGCTCATCTTTTTTCCTCATTGTAATTTTATAGTTTTTCAGTTGTAGTGTTAAAATATGCTTCTAGTTATCGAATTTAATTTATACCATACCTACTTGCGAAGCTGTAATTTTCTTTATTCGTTACATCTTACAACACAACATTGGTAATACGCTACCCCGAGTCGCCCGCTTTATGTGCCTTGGTTCTGTTCTTATGACCGAATCCAGGTCGATGCTGATGATAGCCAAAGAGTCAACACCGCATGGCTGAAATGGCGATCTCAAACTGAAGTACTCTCTCTCTATGATACCCGAATGCCAGTATGAACTTAGGGCAAAATCTACAAGACCGCAATGTTGTATGGAGCGGAATGCTGGACAACAGCAAAAAACATGAACAGCAATTCACACAACCGAAATGGAGATATGCTGCGCTGGGAGGTGTAACACGTCTGGACAGGATACGCAATGAGCACGTAAGAGGATTTTTCTGAGTGGCCCCAATAACGGACAAAAAGAAAGTAGGCTTAGTTGGTACGGCCACGTGATGAGAACAGATGATAGTTTCTCAGTAAAAACAGTCCTGAACATCCCTACTAAACGCCTGTATCGAGAGGGAGATGAAAGCGCAATACCCAACTCCTATGACAACCCAGGACAGATCGTTCTGGCACCGCTGTACAGAACACCCGAGCCCCAGACAAAACAGAAACTAAGGAATGGAAGAAGAAGAAGAAGCAGTAACAAGAAAAAAAATAGTATTTTAATAAAAAAGTGTTCCTATTAAACTATTATTGCCAAGTTACATAACTTGAATACCATCTCGAGGGTACTTACTCAGCAATAAACTAGATTGACACTATCACGGCGCCATTAAACCCGACTATAACAATATCTGCACAAGAACCACTCACGAACATAATCCGAAACCACCCGAACATTAATTAATTTCTTGCGCGACTCATCGTCACCCTCAGAAGGGTTGGCTTACAAAGCGAATGACACTACACTCTCTATCTCTTTCTTTCTACTACCGTTTGACTTTTTCTCTCGTTCGCACGTAGGGTAAAATCACCAGTTTGTTTGATGAGCGTTAATTGCTTTATTAGTTTCTCTTGTTTTTGTAAAATATTCGAAAATCTGTTGGTGGAAGTCGTTTACTTTGTGCTGGTACTGTGTCGGTGCGGAAATTCATTTAAAATGTTTGTGTCGACTAATGAATGTGAGCTCGGTTGGCTAATTTATTGAATAGGGGTTTTTGGAATTCATTTTTGGTTAAGTTTAAATAGTATTCGTGGAATTGTGACAGTAGTGAAGAGTAATAAAACTGCAAATGTATAAAATACGTCTATAATCCAAGCAGGGTGCCTGCACAGGTCGGCTCTCATAACATAACATAACCTATCAGAACATAACATCGCGGCTGTATTCCTCGCAGCGTTAGATAGAGGTGTACTTATAGTACACTCACATTTCGAGCCCTATCAGTATACCAGCGCTGCTGTATTTATTTTTTTAAACATCGCAGCATTATGCTGAGGTAGAAGCCTCTTTGGCCTCGCAAAGGTCTTTTTTAGGGTTCCGTGCCCAAAGTTTAAAAACGGGACCCTATTACTAAGATTTCGCTGTCTGTCCGTCCGTCTGTCTGTCACCAGGCTGTATCTCAAGAACCGCGATAGCTAGACAGTTGAAATTTTCATAAATTATGTATTTCTGTTGCCGCTATAACAACAAATACTAAAAACAAAATAAAATAAATATTTAAGGGGGACTCTCATACAACAAACGCGATATTTTTGCCCTGTTTTGCTCGATATCAATAATTGCAACAGCCTACCTGTTGCAATTAGGGAAACAAACAGGTAGGCACTTGAAATATTCACAAAATACTCAGTTGTATTTTTACTTAATAATAAAATTACAATAAAATAAATATTTAAGGGGGGCTACCATACAACAAACGCGATATTTTTTGCCCTGTTTTGCTCAATATCAATAATTGCCACAGCCTTGATTTTTATAGATAATGGTACGGAACCCTTTGAGCGCGAGTCCGACTCGCACTTAGCCGGTTTTTTTTTGTTTTAAATACTCCTTTTTACTGTTTGTCTACCTGTGCGTGTCTCAAATAAAATATTTTTCATTCTTTCTATATCACCAGTTATGTTTAAGTCTCAAGTAACAGGGACCGAGTCTATTGCCATCCACCAGATACATATCCAAACTCCTGGCTGCTCCTGAGATATCCTTCCACGTGTTATGTTTTATCTCCCAAAAGGTTCGCACCTCTTACCATTAACCTGTATACACATATCTAGACCAGATGCTAAAAAAAAAACAACGTAAAACTAAAAAAACTGAAAAACACAATAAAGCTCAACGGTCGCGCTCACGACCACTAGACAACGAGGCAGTAATAACGTTAATGTAGTGAATATAAAGTGGATCAGTCGCGATGTGACGAGGGTCTGTCGGTGAGTACAGATGATAATAATATGAGGGTAGTTGAAGGAGTCAGTCGCATGGATGGAGGTCATACAAGCTGGGTTGTGGTCAAGGCAATATTTTCGAGAGATGACATTTTTTTTCAAATATATTTTGATAGCATAAAGGCTTTCCCCCACAGGCGCGTTATTATCGGTCGATGATATCGGATGCATTATTGCGATATTTGTTTGCAGTACATATTGTATTAGAACGGTCACGAAGTTACACACTGCTGCGATAATAACGAAGTAATAAACCCTAAGAGTATTGCAAAGAACCAGCACCCTAATTGCATAACACACTTTTAATCACAATCTGAATCATTTTGAAGGATATTGCTAATCCATTGCTTCATATGTTCGAAAAACTTGTCTGCTTAACAACGTAAATAAGACAATGAATGTTCTTGAACTGCCAAAAAGTAAGCCGTTCTTACTGTTAGTGTGTTACACACATACCCCGCTCGTTGTAAGAAATTAGGAACGACTTTTGTATTCCACCAAGTTATTATCAGAATCCCTACGACACATACTTATTTATTATACAAAAATATGAGTAAATTATGTGTCACCTGTATAAAAGAAAAAGAAAATACGTTTATTTGCGGCAAACATGACGCATAAAAAGAACACAATTACAAAAAAAAAAACCAGTTGGGGGAAACCATATATGCGTCACATTCACGCAAAACGGCTATCGCTCAGCATAATGCTAAGACCCTATACGAGACAGAGCCAAGTCAAGAAGTCATTTTAAAACAAAAGATTTTTGGTGTTGACTTTTTCAAAAAGAGATTAAAGATACGGTGATAAAGATAAAGAAGAAATAAAAACACTGCTTAAAAGATTTACGAAAGACCGTCCAAGTTACAAAACGTAATTCCCCCCTAAACGCAAGCCATTTTATTGCAGCGCGCAGAATGACTTCCTCTTCCGATTAATTCTACGGAACTCGCCTCGTTTCCATAACAAAAACCTCTCAGCTATAAATTCGCTTTAGAACCTTCACGAAACATCCACAAAGAAAATCAATCGCCCCGCGTACAATATAGAAAATCCTAAACCAAGATATTTTATCGCTGGCTCTTTCAAAATCAGAGACGTCTTATTTTCAGAACAAAACTTTGAAAATCGGAAAGTCACACAGCGAAGGAAATATAGATACCGACTCTTTATATACCGAAAACTAGTTTCTAGTACCGTTATCAAGTTTCAGGAGTCTTGCGTGGTTGTGTTAAGGTTGAGTTTCGTGTGTGTAGTTTGGGAGCGTAGCGTACACACACGTAGAGCAAATAAAGTAAGTTCTTGCTAATAAAGTTCCCTTATCAAACAGAGGCACGTGCCTAGGCGAGCTTGACGATGTGGCACACGGGGGGCCAGGATGGCGAGCAAAAATGGGAGCAAGCTGCATGGAAGAGCGTGTAGATAATTACTTTGTGCAAATAAATAGAAATAATTGCTTCTGGGTTGACAGGCATCGGCATGGCAGACGCCAGCACATCAAGCTACTACAATCTGTCAAATTTCTATAATAGATTTTCAACTTTATCGCTAAAGTAGTAGGTTCAAAGTTGATTGGGAAAATTTGACCGTTTCGGGTAGCTTGATGTGCGCTGGCGTCTGTACTTTCTCTGTTTTTAAGATTTGCTTAAAATATATTTTTTTGGATTTTACTATGACACCTACTTACTGGCATTATTCTATGTGGTTTTTATTTACCAATCTGTTCGATAGTTGTTAATTGGTTTTACGAAAATTCTATCCCAAGCAGACTTTTATAAAACGAGAAACAATGAAAACTTTAGAATTTTGTCAATCTGGAACAGAATATTTCACTACATTAACACAAATATTGACATTCATGACAAACAGAAAAATACAAACGAAAAATATAAAGGTATTTTTGCAGGCTGCTCGTGTATTTGAGCACCGCACTCAAACACATGATGTCAAGCGTCGACGGATGTCTACGGCCGCCATCAACACTCGTCGACGGTTGCAGTGGCTTCTGTCGTTAACGTGTACTGTGCATACATTAAATAGAACGAAAAATATTAATTATCCTATAATTTTAAAAAAAATCGTAGTCACGCAACTTTCGAAAAAGTTGAAAGAATTACTTGTCCGTGAGTGTCAGTGAGGTGACCCCTCGGTCTAGATTCCCTGACCGGCCTAGCTTGCACCAGGGCGATGCCCGGGGGGTTAGGCGTCTGCACCTACCACTCCCAGGGGGCTTGGAGGGGCTGGGGGGCTGGGCAGTAAATCACAGGCCATTCTTCATCCTATCTCAGCTCAGTTTCAGATTTATAACCGTCTCCAGTCACTGATAATTCGAGAGTTTTAATGTTATTTCTTTTTTTATATTAGTTTTAGCTTCAATATATATATTTCAGTTAGGTTTTGATACCACCATGTAAGTGCGTATATTTTACCTTAAAACTTTTTTCGTAAGTGTTATTCGAGTAGGTTTTAGGGTAGGGTAGGGGTAAGGTAGGGGGAATATGTTGAATTTATTGGTAATTAAGGCTTAGTCTGGTTGAGTGAAACTATTAAGGCTTTTAGTTAGATATTGTTTTAAATCCAACATAGCATAGTCAGCCTATAATGTTCCCACAGGTGAGACACAGGTTTCCTCTCTGTGAGAGGGAGTGGCCTGTAATCCACCCCGCGGGCCCAGTGCGGGTTCGATGTTTTCCTTCACCGTTTTGAGAGCAGTGGTGATGAAATAATTTGCACAAAGTGCCTGCCTGGGTTCGAACCTACGACCTACAACTCGTAAGTCGCAGCCGTTTCTAATGAGCCACCACTATAATTGCCTCACCACTACTCTTTAAACCTCATCTAAAGTAATAATATTATAAAGAGAAAAGGTTTGATGTTCTGTATGCTGAACGGATTTGGATGAAATTTAGCACATGAGTAGACCATGAGCTGGATTAGGACATAGGATACTTTTTATCCCGATTTTGTGCCGGGATCGAGACTAATGCGGGTGAAACCACGGGGCGCAGCTAGTTACTTAAACAATGGTAATTTATTCTTGTTTCCATTGAAGACTAATTGAATAGCGTCTGATTAATCGATGTAATGTAATGTTCTATAGATATTATATCGTATCTATAGTAATAATACAGCTGAAGAGTTTGTTTGTTTGTGTGAACGCGCTGATCTCTGGAACTAATTACCAGATTCGTATAATTCTTTTTGCAATTGATAGCCCAATCCTTGAGGAATTCTGTGGGCTAACATCACGCTACGACCCTTAGGAACTGAGCAATAATAGAAAAAATATTTAAAAAGAAGTATCGGGCGTTTGATAGGATGCGACACGGTGGCCGGGGGCGAAATTTCACGCGGACGAAGTCGCGGGCAGAAGCTAGTCAATTTGTACTGCGCTGGAATATGTTGGCATGAGTATGCGGTCCTGAACTTTTATAGACTAATCTATAGAGAACATCAATTTACATTGAGAGAATGGATTCTGTCCATGATGTGTTTATTCATCTGTAATTGATTGTGTAGCGGTATCTACAACGCCACATGCGAACAACGCGTCATACTGACGTCACGCAAATCCTGCATCTCGCAAGCAGAGTTTACCGCGCAGCTAGCATAGATACAATTTCCCAACATCAATCGTTGGGCAATTGCCCGCCAGACATAACACCCGTCTGGTCGGAGGATCCTCCCTTTTTTATGGAGGATGAGTGAACTTTACACCCTGTTCCTCATGCCTCGTCATCATGCCGCGTCATCACCCTCAGCCTCATCAGCAACCTTGGCACAGCACACTGCACCTTCGGCCGGTCAACAAGCAGAGCACCCGCTCCTGGTCGACGCAGCAGCCAGCCTCAACCCGGCGCTGTACGACATCCGACGCACTGGAGTATAACGCAGCGCCACCCCGACTCACTGGGGACATCTCCGCAGACAGTTCCGAATCACCGTGAACTATGCGACAACCGGTTCCGACTCACTGGAACCTCAGCTGGCCTGGCAAGATACAAGACTCGGCCCACTATCGACCTCCGGTCTCCGGAGGGGAGTGATGTAGCGGTATCTACAACGCCACATGCGAACAACGCGTCATACTGACGTCACGCAAATCCTGCATCTCGCAAGCAGAGTTTACCGCGCAGTTAGCATAGATACAATTTCCCAACATCAATCGTTGGGCAATTGCCCGCCAGACATAACACCCGTCTGGTCGGAGGATCCTCCCTTTTCTATGGAGGATGAGTGAACTTTACACCCTGTTCCTCATGCCTCGTCATCATGCCGCGTCATCACCCTCAGCCTCATCAGCAACCTTGGCACAGCACACTGCACCTTCGGCCGGTCAACAAGCAGAGCACCCGCTCCTGGTCGACGCAGCAGCCAGCCTCAACCCGGCGCTGTACGACATCCGACGCACTGGAGTATAACGCAGCGCCACCCCGACTCACTGGGGACATCTCCGCAGACAGTTCCGAATCACCGTGAACTATGCGACAACCGGTTCCGACTCACTGGAACCTCAGCTGGCCTGGCAAGATACAAGACTCGGCCCACTATCGACCTCCGGTCTCCGGAGGGGAGTGATGTAGCGGTATCTACAACGCCACATGCGAACAACGCGTCATACTGACGTCACGCAAATCCTGCATCTCGCAAGCAGAGTTTACCGCGCAGTTAGCATAGATACAATTTCCCAACATCAATCGTTGGGCAATAGCCCGCCAGACACAACACCCGTCTGGTCGGGGGATCCTCCCTTTTCTATGGAGGATGAGTGAACTTTACACCCTGTTCTTCATACCTCCAAAATTGTATTCTTTAGTACCTACCTAGGCACTCGAGATGATCTGCAGTATCAGTTTACTTAGGACTGATTTTTCAATCATCTGATAACTTTATTCGTGGAATAATTTTGAAATTTTGACAGTTATTTCAAACAAAAACTGTCAAAAATTCAAAATTATTCCTCTAATAAAATTATCAGACGTCAATTTTATTCCACGAATAAAAAATACCTTCGATTGTAAAATCAGCCCTTATTAAACTGTTTTACTAGGGCTGATTTTTCCATTGCCAGAAGACTTTTATTTGGGGAATAAAATAATGACGTTTGACAGTTTTTGTTTATATAAAGTAAATGTCAAAAATTAAAAAATATTCCTTGAATGAAATTATCAGATGATTGAAAAATCAGCCCCTCGTTTAACTAACTGTCGAATCTTGTGGTCGATTTTTCAATCACTTCCCCTAGACGTACCTACTGAGTTAATATCTTTCATACTATGTATTCCTGGTATCCCGACTGTGGGTCCCTGGAAGATAACCCGACAGTCTGTTCCGAACGTGTGTCGCATCGACATAGGGCGACTTCCGGTTTTCAGAACTAATAAGTGATATACATAGATATCCGAGTAATATATGAACGATTTTTATTTTATTAAGTACCTGGTACTTGTTGACATAGCACCCATACCTACTGTTGTTTGAAAACATTGTAAAAGCCAATTATTTTGGACTTTCTTGCCGGCTCTTCTCCATAGGAAACAACCAATTGAAACCGTGCACCTAGCTTCTGACGTTTCATTAGTGTCCATGTAGGTATAAGTGAAATAAATTATTTTGATTTTTGATTTTTATTGATCGCAACGATCACATATATACCTAGGTATAATACACATACATACATATTGCTGCCTTGTGAGATTGTAGTCTGTGCTTGTGAGTGTACGTTTTTGTCTGTGCTTGTTATCCAGTCTGTATCCTTTTATGTATCTGTTTGTATTTGTTACTTGAATTAAACTAATTTTTAAAAATTAATTTTATATAATATTTACAATGCGTATAAGCGACCAATATTTTGGTTAGGACACGGGGTTAGACTTTTAAGCTTATCTGCGTAGCTTTTTAATCTTCTTCTTTCAATGATCCTTTGGCATGTTGAAACCACTAATTTGCCAAGCGTTGGTGATCCGCGTCGTAAGGGACAGCAAGTCAATCACTGGTTTGTGGTGATTAATGACAGTATCTACTACCGCCCACAAACACAAGACACAGATATTAATTTGTTAGTGAAACAGCTGCTCTTCAACAACGCGTCGTAAATTACACATCGGATACTAATTGTATCTTGATTGCGCTAATTAGGCGTATTGATGTGTTCTGTTTATGTGATTCTGATTGCCTTTATCGTGTACATACATTACATAATTACCTAAATAGACATTGCCTCTATTGCATTCACCAGTCGCCTTTTCCCAACTCTGTTCAGCTGAATGCAAGTATTTTACTGCTTATCTAAGCTCCATAACTACACTACCATGGGTAACACGATACCCTTGAGTAAGCCAGGTTGTCAGACTCTCGGGCTTGTAAAAACTGTCAAAAATGTGCGATTGATAGCCGGGATCCCATGCACAAAGAGGTCTCGGTATGAAACCATCTCGGCAAGCGTTGCTTATCCTTGAAGATCACCCTTGCAGCTGTGTCTACATAGCTCTGTCTAGCCTCATATGTCTAGTAGTAACTCTTGTCAGTTGATATAATTATTCTGATCGATTAATTATATAGTGATAATAGAATAGGTAATTGTATTCGTGGGTATTTCGCTCCAGTTTAAAGAAAGGTAAAAAATTAAGAATTTCTCGTGACATTTAAAAAATAACAGTGACAAAATAAACACAACTAGTGAACTAACCGCGGGTACAGTGGGGTACAGTGAGGTAAAGTGGGGAACGGTGGACAGCTCGGCGAGACACAACTTTTTACAATTCTCTCCGACAAATATAACTTCACCTGACTATCGTCGCCACACGGTATTGTGAACGAGGACATAATTATCTCAAATAAGTTTGGGCAGTTTTTGAGTTAGTATCAACTTAATTATGGGTGCCTATGTTAGCTGGGAGGGAAGATAAATACAAACAGAAATAAATAAATTTTATGAAACATTTTAGAAATATACAAGGTGTTTGAGTCTATGCGATTCAGTACATGATTCTGAACCCCAGGGGGGTTGACATTTTTCGTCGCGTAGGTGTTGCACTTTTCTATGGGGGCTCTAGAATCATGTGCTGAATTCATGTTTTCAGTTTGCACGTCGATGTCGTCATGTGGTACCTATTATATTTTTGTAATTTGGTCAATAGAATTTTCAAAATCAAAAGTTATTTATTCAAATTAGGCTGAGGATCAGCACTGTTCGAACGTCAAAATAACAAAAGACAGTCCCCCAAAAACGCCCGCCCTTCACCACTTCCTAGTGCTATCGCTGGGAAGAAGAAGTGGCGCAACAAACTCCCCAGCAGCACAGCTGTCTGTTCAGTTATAAAACACTTGATTGTATAAAATACTAGGTAAGTATCTATGTTCAGTAATTACCATTAAAATAAAACATACAATTAAATAAAATACACATAAAACACAAAACATAAAATAAAATAAAATTTGAAAAAAAAACAATTCAAACAAAACATAACATAAAATATTTTTTATTTTTTTTATTTATGTCCTCAAGGACATAAATAAAAAAATAGCCGCACGTGATGATCTTTAAAGATCAACACGTGCGGCTTATAACAGGAGCTAATAACAAAAATAATACCTACTTAGCCACGAGCCCCTATGTCGACCTCCAAGTACAAGGATCCGGAGGTGCGTGTGCGTGGCCAAAATCGTTACTAACGCCGCCATCTCGATTTTTTTAACACAATTTCTGTGTCAATTTCACTAATGTTTAGCAACAACGTCACGTTCACTTGCCAATGTCATTCAAGCACCAAGAGATTCTTATAACGAAAGTAAAGATCATTGTGATTTTGACAGACTAGTCAATGGCAGCAACACAATTGCGACAACAATAAAGATCACAGTGATTTTGGCAGAGTTGAAAAATCAAAAGGTAAAATAACTTTGAAAGGACTCTAGATGGTATTTTCGAAACAGATAATGAACCAATTAGGAAGAAACAAGAAACATTACGGTTTTAACAAAAACAAATTAAAGTGAAATGAGCGCCTTAACAGTCCGAACTAAATCTACAAAGCCAACTTCAAAATCTGTTAGCTTAACAAATTAGTCACAAGAAAAGCACTTTTAGGCCTATAAATTAATAAATCAGTATCTCAAACAGTTCGCAAAGCGAGGGAGAAACTTAGAAGGAATAGTAAAAGTTTATATAAAGATCCCTTACTATAGTTTTCCTTAGGCTTTTCGACTTAGCCCCTCGAACAATATGAGGAGTTTAATACCTTCTTGTGCTACAGAATAATGAAGAAAGGATAATATTAGAAGTTCAAATTTAGGAATAGAATTATTATTGGGTTTTTTCATGTAGAATTTACCTTGCCTTACCTTTCGGGGAATACAGGCAGAGGACATGGGACTTCTTTATTTATTTTTCTTTCTTCAAAGTTGTGAATTAATTACTTATCGGATAAAATTAGATTAGTAAATCTAATTTTATCCGATAAGTAATTAATTCACTTGTAGCAATGATTAAACCACTGCAATCAGACATTAACATTTTTATCGTTTTCTCTAAATCAGCAGTACAATCTACTACATTGCTCCGTATAACTTTAGTAGAACGTATCGTGCCGAACAGATTGTTACTGGCTAACTATAAATCTGTGTGGAAGACTGTTGCCAAAATATATTGCGCTATTATTTTGTCGCTTCGACATTTTGTTTAGCACTATATGTTACGAAAAACTAGTGATTTTGCGAGCTTAGTTCACTTATTTATTTACTTACTTACTAGGAACACACTATACTATACACTATTTATGATAAAAGTTGTAATAATAAAAGTAAGTAATCGTTGCTTGTTTTATTAGACTTATAAGTTAACTTAGATATTTGCTCATTTGATTGCTTATTTTGTAAAGTAAGAAGTTAAAAGTATTATTTTGGAAAAACACTTGTAAAAAGCAAATAGGAAGACCCTTTTCAAAATGTCCCAGCAAATAAAAACTCATGGTCACCCTACTAACCCACAAATGGCGAGTCTCGTTGCATTTTTTCCTTAAAAACGCAACCGCGACCGTTTTATTGTCACCCTTCTTTTTAGTGATACTAACGTTACTTCACACTAGCGCTCCCTCCGTTTCTAATTCCTCTATCTTTGACATCTAATCACTGGAAAACCAACCCTATTGCATAAAGTACAAGGTCTATATTTCTTCAAAAATATTTTTCTACTTACAACCTTTTTCAATAAATTCAAGAGCCATTTCAGACCGGCGAGACGTTAAGCAAAAGTATACCTTATACTTATGACGGTAAAGTAGAAATTTCTTGGTAAATAAGAAATAGTTACGTATTTGCTGTCGGACCGTGGTTCCGTAGAATGCGAACCCTTTAATAAAGGATAATGACATAATGTGGAAAGTTTAGACTTGTTACAACGAAGTAAACTTGGAGAGGACTGGGAATGAACAATATCTTAGGAATTATTCAGCTTTGTAATAGTCATGACAATATCAAAAATGTTTGCTAAGGAAGGAAACTCTGAGATGATGGCTACAAGGTAAAGGTGTATCATAGAAAAATATAGACTGACAAAAAAATGGGATACGGGCAGCAAAATTATGATCTGAGTCAGAGTCTGATCTCAGTCTCAATCTGTCAAAAATATCTCTAATTTCCCTACATTTTTGACAAGATTTTGACATTGATAGTCGCTGAGATGAGATTGCGACTAGATTTTGAACGTTTTTAACAACGGGAATTAGCCTTCAGATTAGACTGGAAGCGAATTACTTCATCTATACTAATAATAAAGCTGAAGAGTTGGTTTGTTTGTCTGAACGCGCTAATCTCTGGAACTACTGGTCGGATTTGGAAAATTCTTTTTGCATTCGATAGTCCTATTTTTGAGGATGTAACATCACGCTTAAGACCCTTAGGAACCGAGCAAAAAGAAGAAAAACGATAAGCGTAAACGAAGTAATACCGCGGGCAGACGATGCGTTGCGATGAGTTAGATCGAGGAGACAAAACGCTTCACGCGGACGAAGTCGCGGGCAGAAGCTATAGTTAATACGACTATTTCAAAAGTATCTGGCGAACATGTCAACAAACATCAGATACCCGTGGCTGAGTGCTTCAATTTGATTAAGTATTTGAATAGTCTTGAATCAATTGTATTTGGTTGATGTTCAAAAGCGCCTTTTAAATGCCTATTGTATTTTCTTGTAAATGATGTTCAAAAGTGTATTTTAAGTGCCCATTTGAAATAAATGATTTGACTTTGGCTTAACTTAATTAATGTCTTTAATTTAACAATTTGACGTCAATTTTCTAACCTTAACTTTTGGTTGATGATTTTTCAATTACAATCTATACATATAATAAAATTGTAGAAAAGTGGTGTCTGTACAATGGAAATATATAAAAAAAAAGTAGCAGGGGTTGTTATTATATCGATGCCGAACCCGAAATTGTAATTAATTTTTTTTTTGT
Organism: Apamea sordens; assembly: GCA_945859715.1. Taxonomy (NCBI): domain Eukaryota; kingdom Metazoa; phylum Arthropoda; class Insecta; order Lepidoptera; family Noctuidae; genus Apamea; species Apamea sordens. Next base: position 347,662 of record OX244009.1, on the reverse strand, counting down.
CTGTTTGTCGGTTTGTCTGTTTGTCTGTGTGTTTGTGCACGCTAATATCAGAAACGGCTTATTCGATTTAGATGCGGTTTTCACTAATATATTGTAGTAAGCTTCACTTAACATTTAGTGTTTATTTCATGTCAATCGGTTCATAAATAAAAAAGTTATGTCAATTTAAAGAATCACGGCGAACATTTTTGTTAAGGTATTCTATCAGAGTACGTACACGCCTCGCGCCTGCGTGTCCGTGGCTATAGACTGTATAATCTATGGTGGCTATATAAAGCGCGCTGAGAGCCGCGCCGCTGACCCCCGACCCTTGCCCGCTGAAGTGCCAGCCCGCGCCGTAGCTGAGCCTGTAGCTTTAAATTCCCCGACTGAGACCTCTGAGTTTGTTTCGGCCTTTCTTCTCAGAGATAGTCCTAGGAAACGCCGCGCTCATCAAAGCATTAATAATACTAATTCGATCCAGCCTGTCCCCTTGCTGCCCTCTCCCAGCGACGCCCTAAGCCGAGGTTCGTACCCCACAGGGGGTGCCCTTAGCGTGCAGTAACTTAGTTTTAATCTAGATGTAGCCCTGGCTGGAGGCTTTAAGAATTCTTAAGGCAACCACAGGATAGTCCGGTTGTAGTCATGACCTCTCAAGGTCAACAACGAGATGCCATTCATAAAAAAAAAAACGCCGCTGCTATAAGGATTCAGTTATTCGTAGCGAACGCACGTATCCTGGAGAGTGATAAATGATAAATGATGATAAATTATTGCGATTCACTTGAATACTGACTGTTTGCATATTTCATTTATTTATATTTTAGGGTTTGTAGGTAAGGTTCTTTTTCCTAATTTTCTTTAAAATTTTGTAAATAAATATTGTAAGTATTTGGTATAGGTTAGGCGGTTCTTTCCTTGATTTTTGGGTATTTACTTATCTTAATTTTTATTTAGGGTTTGTAAATAAATATTGTAAGCATTTCTTATAAGGTTAGGCATTTCTTTTCTTGATTTTCTTTATTAAGTATAAGTTCATTAGCTCAGGTTAGTAATAAATTTTGTCTAGCAATTCTTTTGTTTTATAAAGTTAGTACACACGGCTACACATCAAGCTATGCAAAACCAGTATTGGTTGACCGTTCACTGTGAGAAAATATCATACAAAGTGAGGCCAAGACAAACTGGTTTGGTTTACACGTCTTAATAACACTTATTACTTAAACTGTGATAATTTTAGACTGTATAATAATCTGTAAGTATTTATAATTTAATTATAATATAACTGTGTGTTAAGTAGTAAGTACTATTTTATTGTAAGAATGCCTCGAAGAAGATCCAACCTCTCCCAATGTAGCAGAAATGCTAAAAAGATGAAATTAGTTCGCTCACAGGAATCTGAGGAAGGTCGTGAGGCAAGGCTCTCTGCAACTCGGGAACATCAGACTAGGTTTCATGCTGCAGAAACTTCGACTCAGCGAGAATCTCGACTGAGTTCAAATCGTTCTCAAATGATGACAACTCGAAATAGGGAAAACGGGGAACAACGAAAGGCACGTTTATCTGTCGATCGCGAAGCTCACGCGCTATCGCGTGAGTCTGAGACTTCTGCGAACCCATAATGCTTCTTAGAAATTTAAGCCCCCCAAAACTTTGCAATGGCACCAGGTTAAAAGTGACCGATTTACAACGAAATCTGATAGAAGCAGAGATTTTAACAGGGTGTGGAAAAGGTGAAAGTGTTTTCATTCCTCGGATTCCTCTCATTCCAAACAATTTTCCATTTAGTTTTAAACGAGTCCAATTTCCAGTCAGCCTATGTTTTGCGTGTAGATCTAAGTATCAGCTGTTTCTCGCACGGTCAGTTGTATGTGGCTCTGTCACGGGTTAGCTATCCTAGGAGCCTGTATGCTTTCATCCCCGATGGCCATACGTCAAATTAATATCGTATACAGAGAAGCATTACTGTAATAAAGTAAATTTTTAGCTACCCAAACGACGGTATATGTAATTCAAAATATGCTGCCCGAAAAGTCACTATTCCACGCGGACGAAGTCGCGGGCACAGCTAGTTACATAATATTATTCAAGCTATTGTTGTTTCAAAAAGTGGTCAGATTAAAACTTGAAATCTTCGAAATACTATAACTAATTCCCTTTAGTGAGCGATTGTGTAAGAATTTAACCTGAACTGGGTTTGTTTACAGTTCCATCAGATAGTTTTGGAACATACATTACCTACGTGAACCCTTCCACAAAATGTAATTCATCCTCGTTTCAGACATGATCTTGATAACTCAGGCAACATCGTGCCTGTCCCAGGCCGAGACTTGACGCCGGACGTTTGAGTCTGAGTTATGTCAGGGTCGGTCCTGACCCGGCTGTCACACTTGTGGCAAAGTTTACATCATGACGCTAATATTTTGGCCATTTGGGCAAATTTCCTACCGTGTCAAAAGATGGTCACGATTTTGTTTCATTTTGACACTACTAATAGGTCTATTCAAATTTATGTTTCCAATTGATGTTATTTTAAGTTAAATAATAGTTTTTAATAGAAAATCATTTTGTTAACTTAACTACGTCCTAAGCTAAGTGTAATCTGCTACTCATATCCGTCTCAGTCTCTCTAAAGACTGTAATTTCCTGTATGAAGTTTCCATTTCCTGTCTCAACGCTTTGCTGATTAATAATAATAACTATGTAATTACAATTACGAAGACCGATCCTAAGTTAATGGGGCACACTGTGTGTGTCTAGGAGGAGGACAATGTAATTATAATCTCAGTATGTAAGTAAGTACGACATAAGCTTATTATGTTAGAGAACAATTACTTTAGATTTAAGTTCATTTAACTGTTGTTTCGTGGAAAATCCTTTTATTAACCGACTTCTAAAAAAGGAGGAGGTTCTCAATTCGGATGTTTGTATTTTATTTTATGTTTGTTCGCGCCAACCGATTTGAAAAATTATTTTTTTGTTGGAAAGGGTATACTTCCCAAATGGTCCCATAGAAATTTCATCAAAAACGAACCGACTTCCAAAAATTACACTACAAAGTGAAAAATATTATTTTTCAAGTTTTGGAAGTCAGTCGATTTTTTTTGCAAAAAAGTTTTTATTTCGTTATATTTTTTTATTGTAGGTTCATTTTAGTATTATTTTACTCGCCATTTCATGTCTTGTAAAGAGCTGTAGAAACCCTGTAGATCACGAATAATACAACAATTTACCTAACATAACATAACATCACGCCTGCATTCCCCGAAGTGTTGAACAGAGGTGCACCCACATTTCGTCAATATTATGTTCAATTCCCACTAGGGAGCGACCCTATTGTCATTAACCGCGCACTAGTCAACACTCCAGGCCAGGCAAACCCGATAACACTCACTGACAGACCTGAGAATCGAATCAGTAGCGCTTGCGACCACTAGACCAACGAAGTAATATAAAATTGTAAGTCCATATAAGCAGACAATGTACGAAGCCAGTTAGTTGGCAAACTATTATTTCGGTTGTAATTTTTTGCAAGTTTTATGAGATATCCCGACAGCGGTAAAGTTTGTCTGCGTGTCGTCACGGACACTATCGGTGACAATGTAAGTTTGATGAAAAAGTAATTTATAGCTCGCGGGGGATAAACAAGTTTACCGAGTTTTTATTGGTTGGATGAAGAGATTTGGTATTCTTTTGGTGAAAACGAAGGCTTCTGGTTTGTAGCTCACAGGATAGTAATTGGTTTCCATTCCATTTTAAGAAAGAAAGAAAAAGGATTTATTGGGACTCGAAGAAGAACACGAACTAAATAGAATGAGACAATCGTAGAAAAATCAAAAGAAAAAAGGCAAAAGTATACAGCGTGGCGCTTTAATGGCGACATTAATTTAACACACGTATACGGTTTTGCGTTGTACTTTTATGAATATATTTTAATTTAATTAAACATTAATATTTATTTATTTATTAACAATTTTATAAAATAGCATCTTAGAGCAACCTGACTTAAAGAACTGTAGCGCAGGGGTCATTTGCCGGGGTCACGGATCATAACATCGCATCAATGTAATTAAAACAATTAACGAGCAAAGAGAAGGCGAATTGAAGGAAAGACAGAGAGCCCTATGTCGGCGCGCGGCGCAGGTGGAAGTTTTCAAGTTACGATTTTTTTTATATTGTTATAATTTTTATGATTACTGGCCACTAGCCCTACCCGTGTGTTAAATTAATGTCGCCATTGTAGCGCCACGTTGTATACCGGCTGACTTTTTTTACTGTCTGGACAAAAATAGAGTTCAAAAGGTAAGCGGAGTAGAAGCCCATAAAGAATAACGAATAAGTCAACAAATCATATAAAAATAAAATTCATCTCTCGACATTCAATCCTTTGATTGAAGCCATCGGCCCGCTTCAATCAAAGGATTGAATGTCAAAAATCAAAAAATTCAAAAATAAAATAAAAAATCTCTTTTTTACACTCAATATGTAAAAAAAGAGATTTTTTATTTCATTTTTGTGGCTTCTACTCCGTTCACCATTTATACCCAGTTTTTGTTCAGACGATAAAAAAGTCAACGGTATATTTTTTTTTTAAGCTTGAAGTCTATATAAATTAATATAATTTAAAACAATTATTGTTTGTTTATTATAAATTGTATAATAATTGCAAAATCATAGACAAAAAATGTTGTAAGTAATAAACCTCAATAATAATTAATAGGTATGTGAAAAACCTCATTAAGGTAATTTAAAATTAGAATATCGGGTTTATATTGCGTGTGTATATCGGGTAAATATTCAAATAATCACTTCAAAGCACTCAATTTATAACTAGCACCACAAATTGGCAACCACAGGAACATTTTCTAATTAATTTGTTTAAATTTGCATCAGATACGAAACACACACTATAAGTACATGAGAGAGAGATTCATACTCACTCTAAGTATAATGTTCCCACTGCTGGGACACAGGCCTCCTCTCGGTGGCAAAGAGCGGGCCGTAATCCACCACGCGGGCCCAGGTAGATGTCACATGTCTTCGAATTTTTGGGCCTAGGACATGAAATACACAAAGTAAAGCGCCTGTCTGTGTTCGAACCTACGACCTACAACTCGTAAGTCACCGCCATCACCACTGGGCCAGCACAGGGAGAATACTTACGTAAGTTCATATGAGGCTCGTCTGTAGGTGACGGCAGACCGTAAACCGCTTTGCTAAAGAACACACATCATAATTTATAATAATCTCGTTAAGGTCAGCAAACAGTCAGTAGTCACATATTTCATAATTAAATCATTATCTCTCCCTCCTGATTGCACTCGAACGAGTTTCATGTGCTTATCACATCAGTGAGGGTGCAAGGGTTTAGTAATCAAATTGAGACTTATTGGATGAGCATGGTTGGATAGGTACTGGTAATAAATGTTTTAATCTAATGTCACTCAGTGACTCAACCAGGCTTATACTTCATGAGACACAGACTATTTCAAGATATTCGTCCGCATTTAAAAGTTTTACTACAGTTACGTAAAATTTACTACGTTTTTATTTATTTTTATTGCTGGATGGTGGCGGCTCTTGAACACGATGAAAAATCCTGATGGAAAAATGGACGAAGCGATGGATGAAGTCTATGATGGAACGAGTGTGCCCACAAGAAGCACCCTTGCTTTGAAGACACACGGGTTAAATATGTGGAAGGGAACACAGCCGCTGGCAGAGTTCCACTTCCACACTTTGGCTGTGCGCATAATAAATATGAACTAACTATATCGTATGTCATTTTAGTATATGGTATACATAACAAACAGTATTCTGTTCTATTCTATACTTCTTTCTATAGCAGTCCTAGCTAGAAAAGTCAAATTATTGTCAGAGTGTAGTCTTTGTAAGAGTTAAATCATTCTACAGGGTGGCAGGGACATCGACGACCGACCGACCAAGTAAATTGAGAATACTTACTACAAAGAATACTTCTTTCTATACACTGACTTATATTATACAAGTACGCTGGACTAAATACACTAAACGAAATGACAGTTGTTGTTATGCCGTGAGCGTCTCAGGAACTAAATTTGACACATTGCCGCAAATGACCGTCATTTTGTTTCGGTACGTCTCTGACAATTTGGTCTAAATCGTGGAATAAGACTTTTTTATGTATTTTGTATTTACTACGTGATATCTATATATTGTTTATTATGAGAGTATGCGCATCTTGTATGTACTTAAAACTCGCTATCAAAAATATTAGTTCCACGGACGCTCACGTTGCTGTCAGCGCCAAAATGGCGAAAATCAAATGTCTTTATTTTGTGCTCGATAGTATGACGTCCAGCGTACTTGTTTACTATAGGTCAGTATTTCTATAGCATTAGCCAAATATCAACAAAGGTATTTAGCCTATTAAGACTAGCCCGAGAAATTGTCCTTTGAAATGTCATAGATGTGCACGCAACTTAGATGGCAATAGCTCTTCCCTATTACAAATGCAATACCTCGCTTGTCACGTCCCCCGAGCGCGTGCTCACCTGTAGCGCGTGCGCACGTGTGATTGCATGCTGCCGTCACCTACAGACGAGCCTCATATGAACTTACGTAAGTATTCTCCCTGTGCTGGCCCAGTGGTGATGGCGGTGACCTACGACCTACAACTCGTAAGTCACCGCCATCACCACTGGGCCAGCACAGCCAGCACTGATTTAGACCAAATTGCCAGAGACGTACCGAAACAAAATGACGGTCATTTGCGGCAATGTGTCAAATTTAGTTCCTGAGACGCTCACGGCATAACAACAACTGTCATTTCGTTTAGTGTATTTAGTCCAGCGTACTTGTATAATATAAGTCAGTGTATAGAAAGAAGTATTCTTTGTAGTAAGTATTCTCAATTTACTTGGTCGGTCGGTCGTCGATGTCCCTGCCACCCTGTAGAATGATTTAACTCTTACAAAGACTACACTCTGACAATAATTTGACTTTTCTAGCTAGGACTGCTATAGAAAGAAGTATAGAATAGAACAGAATACTGTTTGTTATGTATACCATATACTAAAATGACATACGATATAGTTAGTTCATATTTATTATGCGCACAGCCAAAGTGTGGAAGTGGAACTCTGCCAGCGGCTGTGTTCCCTTCCACATATTTAACCCGTGTGTCTTCAAAGCAAGGGTGCTTCTTGTGGGCACACTCGTTCCATCATAGACTTCATCCATCGCTTCGTCCATTTTTCCATCAGGATTTTTCATCGTGTTCAAGAGCCGCCACCATCCAGCAATAAAAATAAATAAAAACGTAGTAAATTTTACGTAACTGTAGTAAAACTTTTAAATGCGGACGAATATCTTGAAATAGTCTGTGTCTCATGAAGTATAAGCCTGGTTGAGTCACTGAGTGACATTAGATTAAAACATTTATTACCAGTACCTATCCAACCATGCTCATCCAATAAGTCTCAATTTGATTACTAAACCCTTGCACCCTCACTGATGTGATAAGCACATGAAACTCGTTCGAGTGCAATCAGGAGGGAGAGATAATGATTTAATTATGAAATATGTGATGTACTGTTTGCTGACCTTAACGAGATTATTATAAATTATGATGTGTGTTCTTTAGCAAAGCGGTTTAGATTTAAATATAAGTGATGAGTTTAAACATTGAATGATCTGATGCATAATGAAAATGGTAAAAGGTGTACTTACTAAGTATTTTGAACAATTATTTATTTATTATAATAGTCAAGTACTACAGTTAAGTACAAATATACTATTATAAACGAAATTCACAATAAAATAAACAAACATAACATCTACATTTATCTTAATTATAACACAACACTCTAGAGGTCGCCAGAGTAAAGTCATTCAACATATTATAACGTTCTGAGTAAAGTAAATAAACGCTTCAATTAGGGTCTACGCACAAGCTTTTTTTGCGCTGTTGACGCGGGTAGACGCGCTGCAAACGCAACTAGCGCTGCATGTCAAGACAGAAAACGCGTCGTCGCGACAATGCACAGGTTACGCGCGTGTTAAAAACGTCAACGCACAGGTTACGCGTGTACTAAAAACATCAAAGCACTGGTTACGCGCGTATTATAAACGTCAACGCACAGGTTACGCGCGTATTATAAACGTCAACGCGCAGGTTACGCGCGTATTAAAAACGTCAACGCACAGGTTATGCGCATATTAAAAACGTCAACGCACAGGTTATGCGCGTATTAAAAACGCCGTGTGGTCCCTTTTCAAGAAAGGAAACAAACTGGTAACTAATTGTATCCTGTGGAGCACACCTTGAAGGTTTCGAAGAGTAGTAGCTCAAGGGCTTGAAATATATTCAGTCTAGGAAATCAATCATTTTCAGACGAACTCCAACGAGAAAAAGTCAATCTTGAAACGTTTTTCGTAAAAATTAACGAGCTCACTCCGACCAAGTGATGACCGCAGTTATTTTTATTTTATATTTAAGACGAAAACTTTTCACTGTTTAAATATTTTGTTAAAAAATTCAAAGCACTGTATTCCGTCTATTTATCAGCGGACAGACCATTAATCAGGATTGATTAATTTCTCCAACACTGATCGTTTGTTTTATGTACTGCTGAATAATTCATGAATATTCGCGATGACGTCAGAGACTGAATATTTTAAAGTGCGACGTCGAACGGGATTCCAACAGTTTTCCATAATTTTAGGGAGTTTGAGTCTCCCTTCACCCCTTGGAATAACAGTTAGTCAGCGAATTGAAGTGAAAATCTTGCTGTAACTAAATGGATTGTTTATTTTGACTTTTTGGTAGGATTGTGTACTTAGTCTTACAAAAACGCTGGAGACATTAAATAGACTTTTAAGTACCTTTTTTCTTGTATGAAATATAAGAAATATTTATTATGCCGAGGCTAAAAATGATCCGTAATGTCTACATATCGCAATAAAAAAATTAAATTATAACTAACGACTCACGATAGATTTATCAGAAGTGGATCGAATTAGCGCTTCAATATCATCAGGATTTTGCCGGAATACAACAGGTCCTCGTGGGCTTAGTACGACAGCGGCTCCCCTGACATCATCTCAGTTTTCAGAAGACAGCCGCTACGCAACTATCGATGCGACGCTTTGCTAAAGTAAACGTAATCAGCCATTATGATAGTGTATTATCTTCCTTATGGACACTACTTATTGTTTCATCTGTTGGTCACCTCAGCTCCTCTGATCAGTAGTGGTCAGTAAACTTTGTGATTATTAAAAGAATAGTATAAACTTTTACGGTAAAATAAAAAATATATAAGAAAAAAAAGAAAGAAAAGTTGCTTGTTCTGCATAAAGCAGACTCTCATTACAAAAAAAACATAAAATACACAGTAATACAGAGTAGCCAAAAGCCTGGTATTCAACGTGTTTGACAATTAATGAAATTGTCAAACGTGTAACAATTTAATGGTCACACCAAGCCCAAAGACAATACACATTGCGTAATTACTCTGTGTTGTGATACTAGCAACAACAAACAAAAAAAATGCCGACTAATATATTCCTTACTTTTAAGACTCAGCTGTAGCATTCAACTGTATCTAGAACCTTCAAAGCTTTTGAATCCCTAGTTCTAGTTTCCAACAAAGTTTTCTTCAGATAGAAGAGTTTATATACTTTGAAGCAAAACCAAGAAGTCGCAGTAAAAGTACGATACAACTTAAATGTTCCGTCGTGCACAAGCACGACCATTTCCGAACTGTTAGCCTTGAGTTTAAAGAGCTGGTTGACTTAAGCTTCCTAAGTTCTGAGTTAACCTGCATGATTTGACAAATGCGTGCACTGACTTGACAGGTCCACTCAATCTGTGTGGTTCTTTCCTCAAAAGACTAAAAGACCTTTCAGAAACCAATCTACATGGTCCTCACATGATTTGACCATGATGTCTGGACTTTAAAAGAGACTTTGGACCCAAGTTGGTTTGCCATTGTTTCTCGGGGTTAGCAAGATAGGAAGTGTCATCGGTCTAGCTTATATATTTTTTTTAAATATTTTTATATATAATGTGTAAAATTGATAAAATTCCGTTATTCTATTTAGGGCTGATTTTTCCAACGTCAGATAATTTTATCGGAGGAATATTTTTAATTTTTGACGTTTCTTCCATACAAAAACTGTCAGATGTCAATTTTATTCCAGAAATAAAAATAAATTATCTGTTGATTGAAAAATCGGCGCTTACAGAATGAACAATTTCATTTTAATCTCAGTCACAATCTGTCAATAGACTTCTAATTTACCTTCATTTTTAACAAGTTTTTGATATTGACCGTCGTTAAGATGAGGTTGCTACTTGAATTTAAACGGTTTTATGTACTAGAATAATTGGCCTTCAGTGTCTCGGACTGTACATCGATGGAACCTTAAATTAGTTTCGTTCCGTGCCCTGTTTGAAGATATCAACCGCTCGCCGTCGTTTACTTCGCCCGGGCAGCCGAGTTCAGACCGAGCCGTACCGAGCACGTACAGAATTAGAGTTCCGTGGTGAAAGGTGCTGCTGACGCAATTACTGCCTTTTGAGAGAGCGACTTATGGTGAGCTCTGAAAGGAACGTTTAGGAAGTAGTGTGAGAGGATATTTATAATGGTGAACGGGTTTTTGTATAGAAAGTTCGTGTATTAGTGACCAATACTAACTGTGGTAAGCTGAGCTACGAATTAAATACTAGTTTTTCAATATGTTTTGTCTAGCTACATATACATTCAAACAATCAATCAGCCTATCGCAGTCCACTGCTGGACATAGGCCTCTCCCAGGCTGTGCCACAACACCCTGTCCTCCGCCTTCCGGATCTAGTCCGTCCCAGCAACCTTCTTTAGGTCGTCCGTCCATCTAGCTGGGAGGCGTCCCACACTACGCTTGCCGATACGCGGTCACATATACAGTATAGTGTATTAATTTGTTATTTTTTTGGTAATTATCAACCTTTCAAGCTTCAAAATGTTGTTTACAATAACTCTGTATTCTCGTTTTTCTTTTTTTGACCCTTAAACCTTCACTATTGACAATTTTCGGGATCCCGGGGTACCGGACCTTTGGGATGTATACGAGGTGCCGAAACCAACTCGCAGAAGCCCGGTAGACGTTTTAATTAAATGAGGCACCAACCGAAAACTTCACTTGTTATTAAGCCATGTCGCACATGTACATACGGAACCCATCTGAAGTCCAACTCAAACATAACGACTTTTTTATTTGTATTTTGTGTAGTACGAGACTCGGCTGGCGTTCTGCCAACTCCCTTAAATTAATCAACAATTAGCGCGAAGAGATTTGTTCAGCGCTATGTCAGACATTCAGAAACCTCCTCTTTTACTGTTGGCACAGATTTGCATTTCTGATTAATTACACTGGATGGTGAACTACTGCAGTCTAGCCAGGGGGTATCGTGTTACCCAGTAACTGGGCCTACTCTATGTTACTGTCAACAAAGATACGGGCCCGCCCGAAAGTAGTTATATACATCGGAATAAACCCTACTCCCGATTAATTAACTTTATCGGACCGGCAAAAACACATCGGAAGTAAGGACAACTGTCAAACCGTGTTGTCTATAATTCTTAGTTCGGGCCCCAAAGTACAGGGTGGTTCGCGGGAACGTCCTCAAAATCAAATAGTCGTAGAAATGAAAGTTTTAGTCGTACAACCATTTTATTTAAATTTTTCTGTAGGGAAATACATGCAATTTCATGTCTTGAAAATCACGTCCGTCAAATGTGGTCCATCTTGTTCGTAGCATGAAGCAAGTCGATTCAAGAAGTTTTGGTGAACGCGCTCCAGTAAGGCTTCGTCAATGGACGCCACTTCTCTTCTGATAGCAACTTTTAGATCGTCCAAGGTCCGAGGTTTCGAAGCATAAACCCGTGATTTGAGGTATCCCCATAGAAAAAAGTCATTAGTTATTATTATTTTTTTACTTGTAATTGTGCGTTTTGTTTGTGCAGAATAAAATATTTTTCTTTCTTTCTTTTTTTTCTATGGCAACTAAACTGCATCACCTAACGGTTCCAACGAGCCCTTCCCCATCTCCCTACTCCCTTCCTATTCAGAAAAACAGCCCCCTACTGTTAGGGTCGTTCCCGTGAACCACCCTGTAATCTATGTCCGTAGTGTACGCGGTGTAGGATACGCTTGCATCTACGGTCGAAACTACGCGTTTGGTGCTTAGAGATTAGAACTCCAGGATTGTGGTGGTCAGATTGGAAGTCGCTCCATGTAAAATACTGGTCTAGGTGGATCTGGTTAAACTGGAAGCCACCACCAACATAGTCGGGAAAAGACTCGGAATTATGTACTGAAATTCAACACTATAATACATAAGGTGCCACGCCATACCATACACACGGATGAGTTCTGCCACACCTCACGTACGTGTGTGTTGCCACACTGCCAGTCATAACAAGTTTCCTCTTAATTCCGTGCAACTGTGAGCCGGGGTCGGGTTTTATTATTAGGCGTGGGTCTCACTGAGAGCGAGGCGGGCAGCAGAGTGGCAGTTAATGAGATTTGTTTATTCTTGTTATCAGGTAAATAGACTAGCTTAGTGTCGGTGAGGAGCTTGTGGCTAAGTAATATCAGCCGCATGGGTCAATCGATCAGGTTAAGCTACGCTTGCCGCGGTTGGTCCGTGGAGGTGACTATATATACTTGTTATGAATACCTACATAATAAGACCTCTCCGTGGCTCGGAAAGTACGTAAAGCCGTTGGTCCCGGCTGTCATTCGTGTATCTTTGACAGTCGTTACGGGTCGTCAGTAGCCCGAAAGTCTGACAACCAGTAGTACCAAGGGGTCTCGTATTATGCAATAACTCTGTTGTGGAGGTCAGACAGGCAGTCGCTCCATGTAAGATACTGGTATTCAGGTGCATTCGGTTAGACTGGAAGCCGACCTCAACATAGTTGGGAAAAGGCAGTCAGATGATGAGGCTAGTTTAGTTTTGATGATGATTATGATGATGTTGGTTTGGTAAACACAATGACATTAACTTGTGTTCCAGAAATTAGGTGTTTCGCTAAGCATTACTGACTCTGGCTAACTGGATGTAAAGACCAGCAGACTATTGACGCGACAAACACAGACCACAATCAGCCTACAATGCACGCACCACGCACCCAGTGCAGGTACCAACCTGCACTGGGTGCGTGGTGCTGGGTGCAAAATTCGGAGACATGTGACGTCTACCAAGACGTCACATGTCTTCGAATTTTAGGTTCCAGGACATGCCGGTTTCCTCACCGTGTTTTCCTTTACACTTTAAGAGCAACGGTGATGAAATTATTTACACAAAGTAAAACGCCTGCCTGGGTTCGAACCCATGACCTACAACTTGTAAGTTGTGGCCGATACCACTGGGCCACCACTGCTCAACAGACACAATATGTGTAAGTGGCATTTTACTGATCTCTGAAAAAATAATCTCTAGAACAGTGGAAAGACGAGACGATTTATATCTCAGAATCATTTCCGCCCCACTAGCACCGCGACGTGGCTCGAAGCAAGTTATACAACGTCTTCACTTGTCTGAAATTCAAAGAAAAAGAAAAATCTTAACTAGTTTAGTTTACGTGTATTACTTAAAAATAAAGGAACGTTTCTCAGCTCCCAACACAAGGAACGGAGAAGTTTTAAGCCCGTGAATGAGGGACTGAAACTAAAGTAACTTCTTCTGCTGACTAAACTAACAAAATTTAGGGCAACTAACTGCATTGTAGGCTCACTTCATGAATATATTTATAGTATTTTTTTACGCTTCCTATCTATAGCAACAAAACCTACTAAGTATTTGTAACCGACTTCACAAAGGATTATATTACGCATTTTTGTTGTTGACCCTCATACACTTTTGCGTTCCAATGACGCTATCAGGTGGGTGCTGTTGTTATGTGAAATATATCTATTGAAAAAACAAGATGGCGGCAATAGTCCCAATTTTGGCCAAATCATCATCAGCCTATAGCTGCAGTCCACTGCTGGGCATAGGCATCTCCTATTGCACGCCATTCAAATCTATTTTCGGCAACTCTCATCCAGCTGCTACCAGCCACCCTGCGAAGATCGTCGCTTCACCAATTTTGGCCATAAGATCCTTGTAAGTATTTGTACTATAACTATTAACTAAGTCTTAACTAGCATTATGAACCTTATCGTTATAAATGTTTGAATTTCGAATTAATATTTAACATACACAGATTAATTACTATTTTTATAAGCTAACACTAATATATACCATAATATTATACAATTATAAAATACGAAAAAGATGGAAAAAGGCAGGAGCTCATTGGGCATCAAAACATTCGTCCGCATCACTGTCAGTGGGATAAGAATTAATATTTAAATGATTACCACTCATCTATGAATACGACAGTAGGTAGCTATTAATAATTCTGGCACGGTTTTGAATAATTTATTAACACACTTGTACACACGGCGACACATCAAGCTATACATATCCAGTTTTAGCTGACCTCGCATTGCATAGCGTCGTCCAATGAGAAGTCAGCTTATACTGGAAATGTATCTTGATATGTCGCCGTGCGTACTTATCGTCACATTTGAGAAGGATGAGACTTCTGAGGGACAATTCCCGTGTTATCAAGAACGTTCACATTGTACTCTTCCTCAAACGGTCACAAATACCTTTGATTTTCATAGATTTTTGACAAGATTTTGAAATTGTTTCTCGCTGAGATGATTGTGCGACTAGATTTTGAACGTTTTAATTCGGGAAACGACCTTCTGATCTTTCTTACTGTGTGCCATTACTGTCAAAACTTCAGATGAGTTTCTTTATATTTCTTCAAAGTTCAAAGCGGCGCGTAGCGGCACCGTAGCACGTCTCGTAGCCGCGTAGCCGCGTAGTCTCGTAGCAGTGTGCCCTCGTAGCACCAACTAGAGGTGGGTATCGGTTTTTACGATATTTTCCAAACTTTGTCGATATTTATGAATATTGATGAGCGCTGTCGATGATGTTGACTTGTTCGCGTCGCTTTTTTGTCGGAGCTTTGACAATTTTTTGGTAAAACGACACCCGTACTTTAATACTGGTTTTTGTGCAAATAAATCCTTTTTTCGACAGCAGCTCGGTCGCAGTGATAAAAAATAAGCCTGTTCTTGTCACATTTGTTGAATACTAACAGTTAATACTAAAAATTTAAACATTTAACACTCTTACTACAAACCATAGCGAAGGGACAGTCTGAAATTAAAAAGGGTTGTATGAGAATTATTCTTGTCTCAAAAATAAAAGTTTTATTGAAACAACATTATATCTCTTTTTGTGGCGATGGAGTTTCTTGCCCATTCTTCTCCATACGAAACTGTACATTTTGAGGTTCAAAAGTGCAAAACTTAATGTGCCTATTTGAAATGCTTTGACTTTGTAAGATCGTGTGTTCGACCCAGGTTTTCCCGACAAGCCTTAATTGCTATACGTGTATCCTACTCATATTATAAATGTGAAAGTTTGGTGTTTGTTATGTTTGGATGTTTGTTACTCAATCACGTAAAAACGGCTGAACAGATAACATTCGGCACAGGTAGTTTAGAAACTGGATTAACAAAACATAGGGTATTTGCCGGCACTCGTATATATTCCAGTAATATGTTCCTGTGGGATTATTTTTCTACTTCCACGTGGGCGACGCCGCAGGCAAAAGCTACTCATTTATAAATGTGGCGTCAAAAAGCCAATGAAGAACAATCATAACGCAATGTACACTTTGATAGCCTTCTTTCAAAAAAGGATTCAATTTGCTACAATATTACGAAATAAAATGATGTTTGTTATCAAACAAGTTTTTAATAATTTCGCTCTCGCAATGTAAGTAATGTTATTTGTACCAACTTGTTTATTGGCTCAATGTTACCTGTATGTGAATATTTGATGTGAAAGTTATTAAGGGGAATGCGCTAAGTTAGCGAAATTAAAATATTCTTAGGTTTTTTGCAATTTTCATGTCTGTGTCAGGTTGTACGTTGATTAAAATATAACTCGCGACCGCGGACCGTAACAAATACGGATTTACAGAATTATAATCATTAGAATCACCTGAATTGGCCTCAAATGTCATGATTTCATAAAATATGTACTGCGATCAACAGTCGATTTTAAAAAGCCTTCTTCTTATATTTGCTTGAATAAGTCCGCTTCCAACTGGAGTATGCAGGGTCCGTCTGGAGTCCATAGTATAAAAAGTACGTTGAAATGATTGAGTGTGTTTAATATAAATTTCTGCGTACCATGCATTACAGATGTTGTGGATATTATTTGCCATACCAGCATTTGCTTGCAAGGTATAAACCACAATAAACTCGCAACTCTTAAAAATAGACGTAAGGACTTAGAAGCTATGAATTTGCAAAGTATTGTTAGAAATAAATTTGAAAGCATTGAACTCTCCAATATGATATGTTATTCAGTTCTTAGGGCCATCCACAAGCGAAAGGTGCGCGCTGGCAGATTATTTTCAGTGGATACTTGCAAGACCAACTCTGGCACGTGCTCCCTATAGGTTCAAAAGTCTTATACTTAAGGAGCTTTCATGAATTTTATTCTTTATTTTTCTTTTATTGTTCTATTTTTTGGGTAATAAATACATATATTTTATATACGTTACATTATATATTCATATTATCATTTATGTTATATATAAAATACTGGTATTCAGCTGCATCCGGTTAGACTGGAAGCCGACCCCAAGATAGTTGGGAAAAGGCTGGCAGATGATGATGATTTATGTTATATATTTATTATTATACATCTTAACACACGAGATCATCTTCCTGCCCTTATCCCATGTTACTTGGGGTCGGCGCAACACGTTTTCTTCTTCCATTCTCCTCTGTCAGCCGTCACGCTATCATTCACTCCCTTCTCAAGTCAATTAACTTAGCAATTTATGACCTTTTAAAACCAGTATATACGAATATTGATAAACATGTTCCTATCTCTGCAATGTTTATGGATATGACAAAAGCGTTCGATTATGTGCACCATGGAACACTTTTAAATAAATTGTACAGTTATGGGATAAGGGGTAACGTCCATAAACTTCTAGAATCTTATCTAAATGATAGATATCAGGTAGTAGAAATAAATAATATTAATCTTTTAAATAATATCGAACAAAAACATAAGTCCATGCCCAAAAAAGTACTATATGGAGTGCCTCAAGGTAGCGTGTTAGGTCCACCGCTATTTTTGATCTATATTAATGATCTGCCTAAAGTTTCTCAGCATCCCATGATCCTTTTTGCTGATGACAGCACTGCCATCTTTACAGGTCAAAAAATTGAAAACATTGATACATTTGAAAATGAAATAAATTCCACTCTTCGCAATATAATTAACTGGCTGACGGATAATAACTTAATCATCAATTTAGAAAAAACTAAATTAGTCAATTTCGTGCGTAACAATAAAAATAACAACATCAATATTCATTATAATGGGACGAAAATTGAACAAGTCAGCTGCGTTAAATTTCTAGGGCTTTGGATAGATAATGATTTGACTTGGCAAACACACATTGACACAGTATGCAATAAACTCAATCAGTACTCATATGCTTTATATAAATTATCTAAAATTGTTGATAAATCAGTTCTTTTGACCGCATACCATGCTTATGTTTCGTCGACACTGAGATATGCAGTCATATACTGGGGCAATGCCACTAATAGGGATTTAGTGTTTAAAGCGCAAAAAAGGTGCGTACGTGCGATTGCTAGTATTCGTGTTCCTGATTCATGTGAACCTTATTTCAAAGAACTTAAAATATTGACCTTTCCTGCAATTTACATTTATGAAGTAGCCGTATTTATAAAGACAAATGAAAATCTATTTGATAAACTCAAATCTAGAAGACATATATTAAAAATTTCTAATGTACCACATAAAACAGCTCTATTTAACAAAAGCTTCTTTGGCATGGCATCAAAAATATACAACAAAATACCTACTGACATTCTGAGCACTAAGGAACTTCAGGTATTTAAAAATAAATTACGTAACTTTTTAATTGATAAAGCATACTACACGATCCAAGATTTCTTGAATTATTGATTGTATTGTTGACCATGTATTAATTTGACTGTATATTGATATTTTGACATTTATAATAACTAAATTGGACATGTAAAATAATTTTAAATCTAATGACACTAAATAACTATTGTATGCCTATTAGGTAGGACATATTGGAACTTTAATTTATTCTTAAGACCTGTAACTAACATATGCCCACAATAAAGATATTTTGAATTTTGAAAAAAAAATTTCTCTTTCATATCATTCCTCACACAATCCATCCATCTTTTCTTCGGCCTTCCTCTCCCTCTCCATCCATCAACATGTATATTCATCACTCTTTTAGTTACATGCGTTTCGTCCCTTCTCATCACATGCCCATACCAAGCCAAGCGATTTCCTTTCAACTTTTCTGTCACTGGCGCCACTTTCAAACTTCCTCTTATATACTCATTTCTTACTTTATCTATTCTCGTCACTCCACACATCCATCTCAACATTCTCATCTCCGCTGCATGCAATCTTTTTTCATCCGTCTTCTTCACAGCCCAGCATTCAGACCCATAAAGTACGACAGGCCTTATCACGGACTTATAAATTTTCCCCTTTAACTTGAGGGGCATCCGTGGGTCGCAAGTTGTTCCTGTGACCTGTCGCCATTTCATCCATCCTGAGTTGATCCGGTGCGTTACGTCTCGGTCTACTTCGCCATCTCCTTGGACAAGCGACCCGAGGTACCGAAAGTCGGAGCAGATCGATAAGGGCGTTCCGGCGAGTGATATGGGCCAGGACTGGAGAGACCGCCAAAATCACAAAATAGATACTCAGTTTTGGTCCGACTTACTCTCAGGCCTACAGTCTCCAGTCTTTTCCACCACCCCTCTAATCTGCTCTGGACCTCTAAGCCTGGACCTCTAATCTGCTCTGGACATCTTAAACACGAGAGTTAATTTAGTAACTTAAAAATTGTATTTGTAACCTTAGCGATTGTTTTCACTGTATTGTATCCTATTGTAAATCTGTGAACAGCGTTGTGGGCTGCAATATTGTCTATATATTTTGTGTTTTTCTTGTTTCTATGTATTATATTGTAGCTGTTTGTTGTTCCTCTTGAATAAAAATAAAATAAAAGAGTAATTCAATAGGGTAATTTGAATTTAGAGAGTTGTATTGATGATTATAATTCTATAAATAAATGTTTGTTACGGCCGCGGATCATATTTAGTTGAACATACAGCCTGATACTGACCTGAAAATTGCAAAAAACTAAAGAAACTTGAGAGGTGTCAAGGGACACCCGGATGGAACGGAGTTCAAAGAGAGAGAGAGAGAGAGAGACAGAGAAACACGCGCACGCCGCACGGCTTACAACTATAGCAAAAAGTGTCGTTCCAACTTTTGGTCTTAATTTTTTCCGTCTAGCCCCCTTTCGCAACGCGCGATAAGTAACTTCGTTCCAAAAATTTGAATTTCGCGGCTGCTCCGACGCTTTCACCTTAAAGTAGTACTTACATACACAGTCACAGTTTACATAACCGCCTTATTTACTACTTGAATATATTATGAACGTAGATATTATAACTGTTTAAATTATTTAACTGACGTAATATTCAAGCAATTAAATTTCATATTATAATATTCACAGATGAAATGGCAGGGGGTGACTTGCACACTCAATAATGGGCCCCCGAAAACGGTCGCTAGCACGTAGTGTCGTAGTGACAAGGGGGCAACATGTCCTGAGGTTATGAGAAGTGGAGAGGTATTCCACGGCTATCAGGACAATCCCGGAAATACGGTCAAGATTACCCTACCAGCCCTACCAGCGTCTTACTGAAATACTTCCTTCCTCCGAGCACGTTTGCTCTTGCGAATCTGCACTCAAGCCAGCAAATAAAGGCAAGAATGAGGTGGGAGCTCTGTTCCTCGTCGGTGTTCACCCAACAGCTCGCCATATGTTACCCTGTGGTTCCTATCTAATAAATAAATAAATATCCCTGGACATTTCACACAGCGGCAGCGCCATCTAGTCCCAAGCTAAGCAACCTAATGCTTGTGTTATGGTAACAAGATGGCTGATAAACTACTTATATACATTTTTTTTTTTTTGTAAATACATACATATTATAGATAGAAAAACACCCAGACTTGAAACAAATACATGTAGGTCATACGGTCATACGGTCATATATGTGAGAGTGTGAAATTATTTGATAGAGCTATTACCTATGTAGCTTTTAAAATAGCGCGTTTAAAAAGCACTTGTCAAATACAATATAGGTATGTATTTGATAACAGTTTTTCATGCAAGGTACTGTAAAGGTTGTCTGCAAAAGTCGACCTTATGTAGTGCAGGCTGGCAGTAAAATAATTTATTTTAGAATGAGCTTTCTTAGTATTAGGTAGTAGGAATATATAATAGTTTGGAAGAAAGAGTGATATTATAGCCGGCGTAATGTAAAGAAGTTCGATTGGAATCAAGTCAGAAAATATAACACTTAAGATTTGAACACAGTATAACACGAAACGGTCGAAACACATACACCTGCTGCAGTACTGTTAGGTAAACAGTGTCTCTGCTGCGAAATAAACGCCATGTCATTGTCAAATTGTTACCAAGGACGAACAGTTGGCTGTACTATACAATAAAAAGAACATTTGAAAAACACATGACAGTCGACCCAATTTCCCCACTCTTATAGTGGGAACATTGAGTCGACTATCATTTCAGTTTTTATTTTTATTTTTGTGTATTTCTCCGATAAAATATCTTTATCCTGAAAATATCCTCAAGAAAAACACAAGTTTTATTAAAAACCTACAGCGACTTTTTGTTGAAACCACGACTTCTCAATAAAGTCTGCCACGTGTTGTGTCAACCCCGTCTCCGCGATATTTCCTGGCGCCGTCGGGACACGGATAGATAGTCTACAGAAGGCCGCCTCCATACAACAATTGAAAACGCACGCACATATACAAGTTTTGCATACAGCGAGTGCGAGTGCACTCACGATCGGCATTTGTTTGACATTAAGTTGAACATGGCCACGCCACCGTGTAGAATAAACAGCGATGGAATGCTCTTTCCCTTTCCACAAAGTGAATTTGACAGATTGACTGACCTTAGCAAAGAGATTTAAAATACAATGGCGACACTATAGAAGAAATATCTTAGAAAAACTGTGAAATCTCTAAGTCTCAGTGACATCAACAAGCATAATATATCAAAATTACATAAGAGCCAAGTTTGATACAATACACTTCTACCGATCAATTCAATACATTTTTAACTTTTCCTTCATCGTAGTCGCAGATACAGGGTGGCAGGAACATCGACGCGCAAACTGTCACTATCTGCACATGATTGTAGACTACTTGTACTGTGGAAATTTTGCGTCGGTTATCAAATAAAAAAACTGCTGCCAACCTGTAGAATTTCACTTTGTGTAGGCCCCCTGGTCTTCTGCACCTATCTGTGTAGTGGCTGGTTCACAAACAATGCAGCCAATAGTATTGGTGAGCGGGTCGCCGACCTACTTACCTACTGCCATTGTCTATGTTCCCCTTTGTAGTTGGCTTCATTATGTAATGGGCTTGTTATGTTCGATGAGTTATAGAGACGAACTTATAGTTTTTACCATCTTATACATATTGATATAAATCAGCATCATCTTCCTTGCTTTTTCCAACTATGTTGAGATCGGTTTCCAGTCTAACCGAATGCAACTGAAAACCATTTTACATTAAGCGACTGCCTATCTACCACAGTCATTCGACTGTTATAGATTGCGGATCATAATAATTATTATCTTTTTACATTATTGAATGGTAAGCTGATATACTGGGTATCTTCACTACATATCACTTTTTTCTAAACTGTCAAATTGAATTGCCATCATTGCTATACTATTGGGTAGCTAATACCTGATCGCGACGATAGGTCGTGGTGGAGCAAAATGAATATAGTGGACTGTATGACAAGTATAGAATGAAGTAAAACATTAAAATTACAACGGTCGGTTAAAAGTGGAAATAAGAGCGTTATAAAGACGCGCAAGTGCAGCCGTGCACGAAGGAGGGCAACATACCCTACCACCCTTTCGATATAACCAAATTGTTTAAAATAACAAACAGGTAAAAGTTAAAGGAAAAAGATTATTAACCATTTTCGAAAACCGTCTACTTTCATGATCTTCGACACTAGTTATATCTAGTTAGTTACAGTACGCTCTGCATAATCTTAGTAAAATAGCAAGCCGCGAAACTGTACTAACTGCATATCATGCGTAAGTGTCTTCTACATTACGCTATGGCATAATGTTCTGGGGAAATCCATCAGACAGGGAGCCACTAGCCCCCTGTCTTTGCCATGTGCCTTTAAGGCAAAAAAAAACTGTTTAAGGGCGGGCAGTGTGCCAAATAAAAGCTACTGATACTTGTATGCCACACTTTATTGAGCTAAGAATTATGACTTTTCCATCTCTATACGCATTTAAAGTAGCAATATTCGTTAAAAAACACTTAATTTATTTGAAACCCTGACTAGTACACGTCACTGGGGCAAAATTCACGCTATGCCTCATAAAACAGCATTAAACGCAAAAAACCTGGGAATGGCTCCAAAAATGTATAATATGATACCCGCGACTATAAGAATTGAGAATGATGTAAACAAATTCAAAAGAATGCTAACAGACTTTATGGTTAAAAAAGCGTACTATTCCATTGGTGAATTCTTGACAGACAATTTAAACAAATGTTAATTAGGTATGTCGTTGTGTGAGTCAAATGTCCGATTTATTTAAGCTAATTTCTATCTAAGGGGAATTTTATAATTTAATTTGAATGTTTAATAGAATATAATTTAATTTGAATGGTTAATAGTATATAATTTAATTTGAATGGTTAATCTATACTTATAATAAATCTGTAGAAGTGAAAATTCTGTACATTGAAAATATCAAAAAAATAATTTACAGGGGGTGTTACTAGACCGACACCGAACCCAAAAATGTGATTAAAAAAAATTTTGTCTGTCTGTCTGTCTGTCGGTCTGTCTGTCTGTCTGTCTGTCTGTCTGTTTGTTCAGGCATCACGCAAAAACTACCGGTTCGATTACGATGAAACTTGGTATAATTATTCTTTAATATCCTGGGCACCACACTGGATACTTTTTATCCCGGAAAAGTATATACAATAAAAAACAAACTTAATTTTGCGGTTCGATCCCTATACCCGATTACCACTGTCTGTACTGTACCAACCGCAAATACTAAGTTTGTCGTAGGTTGGGTCACCCGCAGTGGAGTTCATTTTTATTCCTTTTAGTTTTTTGAGTTATTTAGGTTTATTTTTATATGAGTCGTAGGTATAGATTTTAATTTTAAAGTATAGGTAGTATATTTGATAGTGTACGTAGTGACCGTAGGTTATTTTATAATACTGTTAGGTAGGATTAGTCATTCGTATAGATATTAGTTTTTAGGGATTTTGCTTATTTATTGAGTTTAGATTAGTTATCATCAGAAATAGGTTTATTTAGGTAGGTATTTAATTTTCTGTTATTGAGTTTTTTTTTTAATTAGGTAGGTACTTAGGTAAAGATATCATATAGGTAACCACCACTCTTCTTAATCACCACTAATGAGACACAATTGGTTTTCTACTGTAATTAGCCACAAAGGGCCCGCGAGATAGATGGCATTCTGGGGAAGCACATACATTTTATCCTGTTAGCACGTTCCCGTGGGATAATTTCCGACATCCACGCGGGCGAAGCCGCGGGCAGAAGCTATAGTGTAATATAATTTGAATAATACAGTGCTTGAAAAAATTTTACTTAGTGTATAAGTATCTAAGTGTGCCTTTATAGGCTAAACATAGCGATCCTTATTTTCGAATTAGATCTTATTATATTGTACCTATGTTTCACAAATAAATAATTTGAATGGTTTAATTGAAATAAATGCTTGAGTACAATTGAGTGTTTCCAAAGGCGAGCTCCTTCACAAGACCTCTACCACTATTTCTACAATATTTTCCTTATCGCAAACCACATTAACGCAAAGCAGCTCGAATCCTTTTTTTTTTCTCTAAAACAGATCAGCGTGGAATAAAAACAAGCCACTTGCTTCAACAAAAACAAGCAAGCTGTAGTATTAAGAGGCAACAGAACGCGAGCTGCATGCTAGAGCAATGGCTTCAGTTACAACAAACTAAAAACTGTATTATTTAGTATGTCAGACAACGTCTGGTATCTTTGTGTATTTTGGGACTTGCAACAGAGAATGGAGGGAGATGTGGAAACGGAGTAGTTTTAAAACTGTACGGTGGAGGAATGAAACCTCTTTTAAGCTTATTAAACTCTTTTAGGAACATTTTTCAACATTGTAGATACATTGTATATGCTGGACAGTTTGTTGCGCCACTACGTCTCCCCAGCTAAAGCACTAGGTTATGGGCGGCCGTTTTAGGGGATTGTCTTAAGTAAACGTTACTTGCTTGAGTAGTAGTTTACAATGTTTTTGTTGGTATATTGGCGTGCGCACTAAGGCAAATAATTAAATTCTGTTTCATAATGACAATTACTTACTATTGTATAGAATAAAGTTCTTCTAATTGAACAGACATCTGTGCTGCTGGGGAGTTTGTTGCGCCACTTATTCTTTTTAGCGAAAGCACTAGAAAGTGGTGAAGGGCGGGCGTTATAGGGGACTGTCTACATAATTTTGACGTTCCAAAAGTGCTGAAACTCAGCCTAATTTGAATAAATGACTTTTGATTTGGAACGCATAATCAAACTGGTGACCTCATCACCACACATTCTGCTGCGTACAGAAATTAAATTGAAGTCTTAGATTCGATAAATGTGTTGCATATCATGCCTACATGATTGAAATTGCAAATACTAAATTAAAATTTACGTATTTTTATATGCACCAATTTGCAATGTCGCATCTGTTTAATTCCCAGCTCTGTGGCGACACATTTGCATTTTCCATTGTGTTTCTGTTCCTAGGAAGTGGTCCGCTCTTACTGATAACGATGTTACTATATTACTAACTTTTTGTACTATTGTATTCCAAGAAAATACACTGGAATTTATTCAAGTGGTTTACTCTATTGTTTTTATCCTTATCGAAACAAGAAAGGATGCTCAACCACAAGCGTAGTATTAGGCATTATTATTTTTCTATTTTAAAGATGTATTCCTGGGAGAATACATCTTTAGAATAGAAAAATAATAATGCCTAATACTACGCTTGTTTTTGCCGAAGGGTTCAGCAGAGGTGTACCTTAATACACCGTAATTTTATGTTTATGTTTTTAAGTCACGTCAGCCTATTGCCATCCACCAGGCACAGATCCAGACTCCGGGTGGCTACTGAGAAATACCTGACAGAATAATCAAATAACACTTTGCCCGAACTCGGAATCGAACACATGACTTCGTGTCCAGCAGTAGCGATTGCGACCACTGGGCCAGTTAGTAAAAAAAAAGCAGGAAGTTGAAAAATAATTAGCTTAATTAAAAACAGCTCTGAGTTATGATAACATACTCTTATTTACGTCAATCACAAATACACAATATTCGTCCACATTCATCATTTGTAATTCTAATTACCAAAAGGTCAAGAAATAAGATATTAATAGATATTAATAAGGTCCATATACATGTATAGGGGGGTTTTATCAGCCATGAAGATGTTTTTAAAATAATATGGCGCTAATGATGTCAAAAAAGTGAACACAGGTATTAAAACTATACTGCTAAGGGCTGATTTTTCAATCGACCTATAATTTTTATTCGTGGAATAAAATTGGCTTCTGACAGTTGTTGTATGAAGAACTGTCAAAAATTCAAAATTATTCCTCCGATAACATTATCTGTTGTTGGAAAAATCAGCCCTTACTCATCATATTCATAATTGCTTAAGAAGATCAAGCAATATAAGATAAGATATACGCTCTCGCCATACCTCTCAAAAACAACCAAACAACGAGCACAATAAAAGTAAAATACATGTTAAAATTGTCTATGATAATACTTTGAAAGTTGTTTCATCGTCCGGATGCAGCTCCCGGGAATTACGCAACTTGGTGGCGAGATAAAAGCCTTATTACGCGACGAAAAAGTGAAAATTTGCGTAAATTTCGCACCCGTAGCTATGAGGAGTGGCGCAAGTGAAGAGCGGGCGGGACACACGAGGGCTTTTAGTAATGAGATTAGTTCAAATACGTTGCAATGCTAGTTTGGAGGAGTGAGGAACAGATTGTATATTCACTAAAAGTCCATAGAGTAGGGAGGATCCTCAGACTAGATGGGTGTCGTGTCTGGTGGGCAACTGCCCGACGATTGATGTCGGGACGTTGTATATGTTAGTCGCGCGGTAAACTCTGTTTGCGCGATGCAGGATTTTGCGTGACGTCAGTATGATGCGTAGTTGGTATGTGGCGGTATAGATGACGCCACACTTGAACTTGGAACTTTTTCCATAAAAATGGAATAGAACGGAATGAAATTGGCGTGGCTAGCTGACATATGGCAAATAACTTAATTGAATGTTTTGTGTCTCATAATGTTAATTACTTTGCCTACCTACTATTGTAAAGAAGCAAGTTTTTCTAACTGAACAGACAGCTTGGCGGCTGGGGAATTTATTGCGCCACTTCTTCTTCCCAGCGAAATCATTAGGAAGTGGTGAAGGGCGGGCGTGTTTTGGGAGACAGTCTTATGTAATATGGACGTTCGAAAAGTGCTGATTCTCAGCCTAATTTGAATAAATGACTTTTGTTTTGAACATTAGTTAAGCCATAAAATATGACAAAATAATGTAACATTAGTAGCGCGCTCGTCACTTGCCCCACCGCATCATTCCGCTCTCCCGCTTTGATCTACCACCTGGGTCGTCTTTTGATCAGCGCCAAATAAAAACACCACTAATTGTACTCCCAGGGTCCGTCTGAAGTAGATGCCACAAAAAGTTGGATTTAAAAACAAATCCGAGGATGTTTCCTGTAAATGCTATCAGTTGTACTCGTACATATTTTAAGTACTGGGCACACATCCCGGGCATAGGATAATGTTCACCCAGCATCTCAATTGCGTAACACACTTTCTATCACAATCCAAAGGATTTTAAGGAAATGCATTAACCATAGCTTTGGCTTCCTGTTTGAAATTTTTTTGTGGTATCTTTGTTTTTTTTTGTGGTAGGTACCTAGTATCGACCGTAGTTAAATATGATAATCATCACTTGAAATATCAGTTTAAAAAATCTGTTTTTTTGTGTACATTTCACAGAAACACAATAAAGCATGAGAATACAGTTTCTCTCAACTCACACTTCAATTAAAAACACTAACAGCATCGTTGATCTCCAAAAAAAAACGGGTTGAATATTAACGTTGAGAAGTGAAAACTTGAATATTAACGTTGTGCATTTTTGATTTGTTTGAATGCGGTCTACTCTCCCTCCGTCTTACAAATTTTCGATCAGGTCACATGTCCTGACGCGAGTTTAACATTTTTTGCCCATCACAAAAAAGTGCACAACGCCGCTAAAGAAGTTTTCACTTCAAAAACATCAAATCTTTTTATTTTTTATCATCGTTTTGGATATCGATACTCATCGCGTTTACGGAGCTTAGCTAGCCAATTTAAAATAACCCGTATTATTACAGGCATTTCCGCTTTGTGTCTAGAATGGAAATGTACCTGCAAAGCCTCTAATATTACAGATGTCCGTTGTTGACGAGTGAAACCGCAGGCTGTATCGTTAGTTGTATCTAGTAAAAGTCACATTGGCACAAGGCTTTGACACTTTTGACTCCATCTGAATCTGACAAACAGCCATAATGTTCTTTTTATATCTTTTAGTACCATTATCTTATCCCGTACAAATCGTAAGACGTCGTAAAACAGATCTATCGTAAGTTCGTAATGCGTGTGTAGCAGGTATCCATAAAATATGGATATAACTGCGCATTATGTGAACGAGATTATGTTTCGTGGGAGGTGCGAGGGTAATGCTTTAGGTACTACTTATAATACTTCTAAACAACGTTGTGAGTGTGCCGAGAAGTCAATTATTTTACATCGCACTCTTGAGTATGCCAGGAGCTGAAAGTTATTACGCACACAATAAAAAGGATCTGGGACACTTGCGCGAAAGACATTTCCGCGAAAGACACATGCGCGAAACCACTTGTGCGAAAAGTTATTTCCATTCGCGGAAATCTCTTTTGTGAAGTGACACTTACGCGAAAAGACATTTCCGCAAGTAGACATTTGCGCGAAGGGCTTTTGCACGAGAGGACTTTTGCGCAAAAGAAAGTATCTTTAGCGCAAAAGTGCGAAGGAAACTTGCGCGAAAGACATTAAAAAATAATATTGACAGTGTGGTTAAATATTTTTCCCTGTGTACACAGGGCTACACATTAAGCTATGCAAAACCAGTATTGGCTGACCGTTCATTGTGAGAAAATATCATACAAAGTGAGGCCAAGACAAACTGGTTTTGTATAGCTTGACGTGTAGCCGTGTGTACCAAATTGCGCAGTCAAAGTATGAAAGTAAGAACCGTTAAGTCAATAATTGTTCTTTTTGGTCGAAGGTCAATGCCCGAAATCGTTCGGCAAGCGGCGGACGGCCGCGCGTGCTCGTTTCGATCAGAGAGGAAATTCTCGTGATCTTCCCTTAACAACGTCATAGTATAATCTCAATCTCAATCTGTCAAAAATACGTCTTATTTTCCCTAAATTTTTGACAAGTTTTTGACATTGATTGTCGCTGAGATGAGATTGCGACTAGATTTTGAACGTTTTTAAAATTAGTTGTAGTTAGAGTTGTAATTTTTTGTGGGTTAACTTAAAAATTTCTTACTTTTACCAAAAGCAGGAACAAAGGTCATTCATCAATGAAAACTACATTTCCGCCAATATTAAAACTATATTACCGACTAGCTTCTGCCCGCGGCTTCGCCCGCGTAGATGTCGGAAATTATCCCACGGGAACGTGCTAACAGGATAAAATGTACCTATGTGCTTCCCCAGAATGCCATCTATCTCGCGGGCCCTTTGAGGCTAATTACAATAGAAAACCAATTGTGTCTCATTAGTGGTGATTAAGAGGGTACCGACCTCATCTAGTTTTAAAATATGATTGACGTGTAAAAGTGTTTGTACAAACCTACTTACAAAATAAAATCATTTATATGATATCTTTACCTAAGTAACTACCTAATTAAAAAAAATAACTCAATAACAGAAAATTAAATACCTACCTAACTAAATAAACCTATTTCTGATGATAACTAATCTAAACTCAATAAATAAGCAAAATCCCTAAAAACTAATATCTATACGAATGACTAATCCTACCTAACAGTATTATAAAATTACCTACGGTCACTACGTACACTATCAAATATACTACCTATACTTTAAAATTAAAATCTATACCTACGACTTATTTAAAAATAAACCTAAATAACTCTAAAAACTAAAAGGCCTAAAAATGAACTCCATTGCGGGTGACTTAACCTACGACAAACTTTGCGGTTGGTGCAGTAATCGGGTCTAGGGATCGAACCGCAAAATTAAGTTTGCGGTTTTACAATAGCTTACTATAGCAAAAAGTGTCGTGACAACTTTTCGTAAGAATTTTTTTCGTCTAGCCCCCTTTCACAACGCGCGATAAGGAACTTCGTTCCAAAACTTCGTTCCAATAAAAATCTTCTATAAATCAATTTACGTTGTTGAGCAGATAATTTATTATGTAGCTCTGCGACGACGTAGCTGCGTAGCGGATAATCTACGCATCGGCTACGGCGTAGCACTCGTAGCGATTGTGTCGTGACAACTTTTCGTAAGAATTTTTTCCGTCTAGCCCACTTTCACAACGCGCGATAAGGAACTTCGTTCCAATAACTACTTATTCGTTTATTTCAGTCTATCTTCACATTCGACATTCGCCAGCGCGCATAATACACAAGTCCTTGCAACTTGTTTGAAACAAGTAGCCAATATAAGACAACCTATTCCATTTTATTGTAAACTTGTAGTTGTAACAAAGAGCTATAAAACTTGAACAACAAGCGTCTTGGACAATAGCCTCATTTATATAACACACGTTTACCGGCACTACGACAATACGACAGAATACGACGATACGACAATATCACGGGTAACGTCTCGCGCGAATACTAACAAATCCGAACGATTGGAGTTTTATGGCAACACTCAGGGGTGGCACGCAGATTGCAGCTTACAAAAACACAAAAAGTCCCCTTATTTCCCCAGGCGCTTACGAACCAATGATAAATGACAAATTAAATTAAATGTAAAGTATCTAGCGATTTTGAAGCATGTAAGAACGACAACATACCAAGCTATAAATTTCCAGTATAAACTGACTTCTCATTGTAGGAAAAGCCTATACAATGTGAGGTTAGCTAAAACTGGAAATGTATATCTTGATATGTTAAAAATGTGGAGAACACATTTTTAACGACAGTAAAAACAGTGATACGAGTATGTTGTTAGAGGTTATGTTTTTCTTCCATGCGTATCCATGTATGCCTCTTTATACTCTAGAAGAATCCTAGCGGCTGGATAGATTTTGATGTATGAGGTGTCTGTCAACTCGTCTAGGTTGGGCGATGGTCAAAGGGATTTTATACAAAGAGATTTAAGATATTGTCAAGATAATTTAATGTCATTGATTTTATATCAAAATGGCAGGTTTTAGAAATCAAAAAGTCACGCCTTAAAAAAAAATGTGCCATGAACAGTGGGGTATCAAAGTAAAGGGCTTCAGAAGACGATTGCTAAAATATATCACACAAATAAGGAGTAAAAAAAAAACATGAAAAAGTCACGAACCCAGCCACGCGGCTGCGGAGTGGCTTGTCTGTTGCGACTGCAACAAACAAGTTTAAAACAAGCTTACTTTTCAAGCAGTCTGGTGCAGTGATCAAATCAGAAATGAAGAGATCCGTAGGAGAACTAAGGTAACTGATATAGCCCAAAAAAAATCAAAACATAAGTGGCAGTGGGCACGGAACATTGCTCATGGGGTTGAAAGGATCTGGAGTGGCGACCGCGCACTGGAGGGCGTCGCGTTCAAAGCCCTCCCACAAGGTGGACTGATCACCTGGTGAAGGCCGCAGGAATCCGCTGGATGCGAGAAACACAGAACTAGTCGAAGTGGCGGTGCTTGGAAGAAGCGTAAGTCCAGCAGTGGACGTCTATCGGATGCGATGATGATGATGATGATGTAGTTGGTGGCAGTTATTT
The DNA here is from genome assembly GCA_945859715.1 of Apamea sordens. Classification (NCBI taxonomy): domain Eukaryota; kingdom Metazoa; phylum Arthropoda; class Insecta; order Lepidoptera; family Noctuidae; genus Apamea; species Apamea sordens. The sequence goes on along the minus strand of OX244009.1, from coordinate 316,308 downwards.
TAGTTCGATCTCACATTTGATGCTGATAACAGTCACTTTGGCCTACCTGCCACCCTGCGTATCACCTACGCTGCTGATCATTATGGTGCTCTAGTCCAGTCAAATCAAAGTTATTCCAGAATTCAATCTACAACAGAAAGAGCACGTCATCATCATTTCAGCCGAAAGACGTCCACTGCTGGACACTGCCTCCCCCACACACAAAGAGATTACATTAAGAGATTTAATTTTAAAATGTGTTTTTTTTTTGTTATATTATGTACCTACCGTCTATCTGTCAGTCTGATTTTGACGGGTCTTTCACTGGCAGATAGCTGATGATAAGGAATATCTTAAGCTACTCTTATTTTAGGAAAAATGGTAAAGGGACACATTATTATTTTCCGACATCCACGCAAATGAAGTTGTGGGTACAGCTACTGTTAAATAAATGGCTCGTCTAGCTTATTATCAAATTTTGTCCATTCAAACAGTTTGTGGTACACATTTTGTCCATCCAAACAGTTTGTGGTACACATTTTCCAACCGATTACTACCGCAAAGATTTGGGATGAAGCCAAACTGCAACCAGTTTACAACTATTATCATACCAAAGTACCGAACAATGATAGTATTATGAAACTTTATGTAAGAAACTTTATTATAATTATGTAATGTCATTTGATTCTACAGCAACGGGGACTGGATTTGTGCAAGTGGCAATAGACTTTCCCCCTGTCACATAGCATGTCGATATAGAAGGAGGATCGATCTAATAATCGAACCTCAAATAATTCCAATTTTGCTTACCAAAACATTGTTATTAAATGAATGTGCGCCTCTTTTTGTGAACCTCAAATAATTTCCTAAAAATACTAAATAGCCAAGTAACTGCGACCGACCTGGAAGTAGCGCTCACCCCTGATGACTGCCACATCATTTTTATACAATTTTAATAAGACAATAGTTTATTTATTAAAATCTCCAATTACTATTATTACAGGTGCGATAGCGTGATTATGCGAAATTGTAATTATATTAATTTTAAGACCACGCTAGGTCTTAAAATTAATATAATTACAATTTAAAACTATGAAAAACGTAAAAAACTAGTACTTAGTACTTATAATACATCTAAAAATAATAACTACTTTACTAAGTTCCCTATATAAAAATAAAATAAAATAAAAACACAAAATATAGCCTACTCTAATCTACAAAAGAAAATCAGTATTTTTGCGAATTCACTCAAATGGCATGTACAGTCACGAGCAAAAGTATGTATACACTCGGCTTTATTCAAAAGCGATTTACTCCGTTATTTTTTAATGAAATTTTATGTTGTTACGAACATAGCAGTTTCGAACCCATAGGTTTATGTAATGTGTCGTATTTCAACGATGCATTTGATAGTTCACGAAAAAATCGCATTTGAAAGTTGCCAAGTGTTGACATATTGGTGCTCGTGACTGTAAATACATCGATCTTAACGTGAAGATCGTTAATAACCCGAATTGCGCGGGTCATGGTGTTTTGGCGAGAAGGTTGGTCCTGGCAACAGGCACGGCCAGCAGTGACGGGCATCGCCGCACCCACACATAGCGGTCTGGTACACATAGACTCAGACGCTGCAGCACTCCTGGGTTATGCTCAACGCCACGAAGTAACCTAAACAGATACGCGACAAGCGTAAATTCCCGTCGTACCTTCAGTTGGTTGTACCCGACCATACCGAGCACAAACAAAGTGGGGTACATCAACGGGTTAAACGGATATACCCCACATAGTTTCTTGTACCAGTTCAGTTGGGGAAATAGTGTAAAGTTGCAGACAATTGCACACTCTTTTAAATCAAATTTAGTTACAATATATTGTTGTTGTTTGTTGTTGTTGTTGTATTGTAGTTGTGTGTTGTTGTTGTTTTGTAGTTGTTATTTATTGTTATTCATTTTAAAAATATACATGTGAGAAAGATGAAATGGTCACGCTAAAATTGTTCAGGACAAAAGAGAACAACAATTAAAAACCAAGTAAGTAATGAAAATAAGCCATGGCAGATATGGGATGACTAGTCCCAACTGACGGCGCCTGTTCACGAAGATGACGCATGTATCAGCAACATACAGCTCAACCATTTCGAAGGACTATTTGACTTGCTTTAAGAGTATACTTAATTATGGTAATCTTCCAGGAAGTCGAAATACGACATTATAATTATAAAAAGTATGACGCGACACCCCTGCCTCGTGCTCGCTGTCGATAGTCGTCGGCACGTCCGATAGTTGCCACAAACTTACCGCCGCTGTTATAAACTCGCGCGAAGAACTATTGTTTGACCACACCGCCTGAATAGTGGCGAACATAAATTGTGTTGTATGTTACAGCTACTGATTTCGTGGGACATTTATGCTCGTAAAGTGATGGTTCTTTATCAAGAGCAATGGGACTGACTTCCTCGTTGGTCTAGTGGTCGTTAGAGTGGCTGCTGACCATGAGGACCTGGGTCGCGCTCCAGGTCGAGCAAAGTGTTATTGGTTTTTTTCATTAAACATATCTCAGTAATAGCCCGGTGTCTAGATCTGTGCCCGGGCGATGGAAATTGGCTCCGGGAATCATAGGAGTGATGTTTTGCGTTATGGCACAGACTCCTGCATAAATAAGATATGGTGCTGACCGCTGAAATTGCACACACATGAGTTGAATTCGAAATCGCTTGGACTAACCGTTACAGCTGGGCTGTTGCATTTTCCATTACGTGTTCGTGGTGACAGCAGGACCAGTCTTGCGCGGCCGAGACACGTCTATATCTACCTACCGACTTGACTGCAACCGATCATTCATACAGCCAACAAGAGATTTACTACTTATTATTATTTTACCAAAAAAATAAACTCGTTAAAAAATTTAATTAAAATATTAATAGCCAATGGCCTGTAATTAATGAGTGATTATGTATTTATCTGTGTATGTCTCTCAAAATGGTGAAGTAAAACATCGTTAGGAAGCATACTTCCTAACGATGTTTTACTTCATGTTTCACTACATGTCTTCTAATTTTTGGTTCTAGGACATAATTATCCTAGAACCAAAAATTCGAAGACATGTGACATCTAGCAACCCGCACTGAGCCCGCGTAGTACAGCCCACTCCCTCTCGACGAGAGGACGCCTGTGTCCCAGCAGTGGGAACATTATAGGCTGATTATACATGTATTTATCTGTGGTGCAGACAGTGAGGGGCGTAAAATGATCGCTATACCAACGACCTCATGAGCATCGTCAGCCTGTTATGTTCCCACACTGCTGCCACCGTCGACCTGAATCATGATATTTACACATGGGGTCACTAAAAAGTACAAAGCACGCCCTAATGTAACGACAATCTTGGTTTCATCAAATTCGTGTATTGTTTGTTGCAGTTTTCTTCTGATGTATCATGTCGTGACAAATACAAAAGCCAATCCAAACAGCTTTTTCTATCGATAAAGGTATCACAACGACTAAAAACTCCTGAATATCTCCAAATATCTGTGACTATAGCGAACTAGTTCACATTTAATTCTCTCAGCAACAGACCAGCATGCAACGCATTTAGTTTAAATGCTCCAAATATTAATTCACAATGACGTAAGCAAAGGTTCCATGCATGAATGTGACAGCGTGTGGACGTGCGCTGGGTAGAGAGGGACAGAAGGTTTACTCCACACAATGTGTGGAGATTTCATCCGCATTTCAAAGACAAAGTCAAATCTTTTTTCAAGTAAGCTGTCAAAAGTTACTTTTGATCGTCAAAAATTACAAGAAAATAGAATTGATTACAGGTCCGAAATGTAGTTTTGTATGCAGCATTCAAGAAACTTCATACTTTTAAAATATTCTACAATATTTTGAATACCTACATTTATTTGTAAAATTGTATTTGAAAACATTTACTATGAACCCGGAATAAAAAGGTACAAATGATTTAAAATTAAGCAATGACAATAGATTAATTATGTTGTTAGTTACGTCATGGTGCTCTCCAATATTGCAACCGTAAACGATTTTACAAGTTTTTATTTACCTTGCGATGATGTAATTATGTCTGTACTTACATGTTCGGGTTGACTCTTGCAACTCATTTTTTTTTTTGATTGAGCTGAAATTTTGCATGCATGTGTAAATTGTATGACAATGTAAAATTATTATGACACGGAGCTGATCTGATGATGGAACCGGAGGGTGGCCATAGGACCTCAGTAGTTCAACGACACAACCTCATCGAGTTTGGACTCATTTGATTCGTCTTCACGAGAACTTTGGTGCTAAATGGTAACCAGGGTCTGATGATGGAGCTGGAAGATGGTCATAGGAACTCGGTAATTAAACGACACAACCCCATCGAGTTTGGGCCCGTATGATTCGTCTTGATGAGCACTTTGATGCTAGATGGTAACCAGGGACTAAAGATGAACAGGTAGCTTAAGTGCAGTAGGTAAACGCTTATAACGGAAAAACACTGCTACGCGGTACAAAATACGCCGTAGTCAATTTCGCATCAAAAATACTAAAAAGTAAAAAAAAACCTGATAAGAATTAAATAAAAGCGTGTTACATTGTGTTCTAAATGTTCTTTAATGTTCCATCAAAATGTAACCCGCTTTTATTTATTTCTTATCAGGTTTAAATTATTTTTAACTTTTTAGTTCTTTTTATTAACAAGTAATAAAAGCTTGTTTATAATTTTTTTTTCTTTTAATTTTTTTCATATCATTTTAACAAATGATGAATCAGCGTTATATTATTATTTACCTCTGAAACTTCCAAGACACGCCGGAACTGCAGCAAGTGGCAGGGATTAGAAAATACCAATACTGTTATTAACTAAGTTTCTTTTTTGTTGTTATTCTAAGTATATTGTGTCCCTTAACCTTAGCCTTTCATTTATTTTCCTTGATTGTACTGTTACAGGGCTCATGATGCTCCACTTAGAGCAAGTCAAGTGGTCTCCTCCAGTTTTCGGTTTTAATTAGAACTTCTGCACAATATGATTGCATGTTGTTGGTCGAATTATCTCAGTGGGTAGCAGTGTGCTGTCGGATAGAATATCTTGTGCATAGGTTAACGTAATTCAGCGCGACAGACAATGGTTTACGCGGTGCGCTTGGAAATACATGGCGCCACCAGCGGCGGTCGGACGGGGTACTGACTGTGACTGTGAGTGTCTTTATAGTTTACTTACGGGGTTCAGTTGTTGGAGAAGTAAATAATAGTCAAAACATAATGTAAAGATGATGTTTTTGTGTATCACACAATAATTTTGACAACAATTTATTTACGTTGTTACCAAACAGAGAGAAACAGAGAGAAGTGGAGAGTGGGGAGGCGCTCGCCCTGCCGTGGGACATCACGATGTTTTTAGAACAACGGAATAATTATGTTACTTTACAAATTAAATGTGCTTCTATGAAAACGAATATACGTTTCATAAAGGCATTCTTGATTATAAAGTCTCATCTAAACTCCTTGCACTTGCATTTCAATGATCCCCAAATAAATTAGGATAGAGGCGAGGGAATGATGTTGCTGATGATGATTCTGACGTTGTTGATTGCTTACTAGCTTATGCTTACTAATCAGCCTATAATGTTCCCACTGCTGAGGCAAGCCTGTGTCCACGCGAACCCAGGGCGGGTTGGTGGATGCCACACTGTCTTCGAATTTTTTCGTTCTAAGTTTCCACACGGTGTTTTTCATCACCGTTTTGAAAGCAGTGGTGATGAAATAATTTATAAAAAGTAAAGTTCATGCCTGGGTTCGAACCTACGACCGTTGTTTCCGCTGGGAGACCACTGCTCCCTGATGATCCCTAATAACACTACGTTAGCCGGGAAAGTACATAATAATTTTATAAATCCTCTCTTACACGTTTACACACATAACTAGATGAATTAGTTATGTGTATAAATGTGTGAGAGAGGATAAATCGAAAATATGGTAATTCATTACAGGGTATGATGATACCCTGTGCCGCATTACCACATTTCAGATTTATTTTGTAGATGTAGTGGCACTTGTTTCGGCCGCCAGTGTACGTATCGAGAGCTCCTCACTAGTCAGCCCTAAACCGCGGAGTGTACTTCTGAACCAAGTGTGTTTGATTAGGAATACTTGTTTTTTAAGGCTGTTCTAGAGGCTGCTGTTTTAGACAGAGGGATATACCTAAATACGATTGATCTTTATGAATGTAGAAATTAAGAAAATGTAGAAATCCATGTGAAAATTTGAATTCTGTGATTTTCCACCACCATACTGTACAGTGTAGTAGACATCGACGCGCAACCAGTTACCGTGGATTCAGTATGATAATTCTGAAAGCCCCTGTTGAAATTATTCGTTGGTTTTTTTTTTGTTAGCCTATTTTATGTCCCATTGCTACACAAAGGCCTGCTCTTTTCCCTCCCTGTCCCTGCGATCTCTGAACATGTTGGCCCTGCAAACCTTATCAGATCGTCACACCGCCTTCGCCGTGGTCTACCTCGACGGCGATGTCCTCCCTCAGGCGTCCAGTAAGTAAATGAACAATGAATTCAGCACATGATTGTACACCAGAATTCTCATTTCTAGAGTAGAAATTTTTCGTGAGCTATTAACAAATACTGATAAATGATTTTATTTTTGTAAATAGGTTTGTACAAACACTTTTACACGTCAATCATATTTTAAAACTAGATGAGGTCGGCGTTTCCTATCTGACTAGTCTGAGAAGAAAGGCCGAAACAAACTCAGACGTCACAGTCTCTTTTAAAGTCCAGACATAATCTTGGTCAGATCATGTGAAGACCATGTAGATTTATGTCTGAGATGGTTTTTTTGAAGAAAGAACCAAACAGTTTGAGAGGACCTGTCCAGTCAGTGCACGCATTTGTCAGAAATCGTGCAGCTCAACTCAAAACTTAGGGAGCTCAACGATCCGACGAACAATACCAAAGAAAGGACATTTGGGTAGGCCACATTAATTACTCAAACTGCCAGACCACGACAAAAACTAAGAGAACAGAGAGAAAAATAATATAAATACAATGACCCACATAGTCTTCACATTCACAATAATTAAAATAATAGAATACTTTACAAAGTAAGCAAATGTCATAGTATATATCAAATTCATCAATGTCAAAGTGTATATAAAAAAAAAAACAAAACTGTCCAGTACATTTTGACCGCGTAGGTACTTGCACTTTTCACACATTTTGCGCATTTTTTTTTTAAACGTTGGCCCACGCTAGGCATTACTCCTGTATCGTGGGTGCGTTTACAAACATTTAAACTCACATACACAAACAGCCAGACCCGAAACAACTACCTGTGTTGGCAATACAAATATTTGTTCCGTGCGGGAATCGAACCCGCGACACGCAGCGCAGCAGTCGATCGCTCAGCCAATGCGCCAACCGTGTCGCGGGTTCGATTCCCGCACGGAACAAATATTTTGTTGCATTGTTATCTCAACCACTCTGTATACTTATATTTTCTGTTATGGCGCTAATAATTATGCTGCATTCTGATTAGAAGGGTAATCGAGGGTCCAACCCTTAAGTGCCAACAACTTTTCAAACTCATCGGAGCTTAACTTTTTCACTAAACTTCAGGTCAGATAGCAACCAGAAGTAAAATTTTAATACTAGTATAATCTTGAAATTATCTCCCAGCCAGAAGAGTCAGTGACCCACATACGAGTAAGTAATGGCTCTCGGCAATAAAGTGCTTAACTAATGTATCTACTGGGAAAGTATTATACAAATTATCGACTATCTTTTGAAACTTGATAGTCCTCCAGCAGTTTACGAGTTTCCATTAAAATTGAACATTTTTGAGCATTACCTACTCCAGCAGAATGTTACATTTAGGTCGAACTTCGATCACTGACGAAGCGAACTATTAATGGAGCCAAAAGGATCAGATTCTGATCTCCGCCTCACCTAGATGGAAGCCTTTGACCTGAGGGTGATCGAATATAAGATTACTAGTCCGCGGGGATTTATGGCCTTTTAAAGATTTAAGTTTCTAGCTAAAGAACTAAGTTTTTAGATGACATGAATTCTAAAGATGAGCGATGCATTAAATAAATTGCCCTTTTATTAATACAAATATCAAACTTACATCTGTAAAAAGTATGATTAATCTGAAGTTTGAATCTGAAGTTAGATGTAACTTTACGTTTGTTAAAAACAAAAATTTTTTTTTTGCTGTAGAAATAGGCGTAGTAGGCAAGGGTTACATTCCATGAAAAAACTCTTTTTAAATAATTTTAAATAGGTATTTAAGTTTGTGTTATTTACATGTAGCAATGATCTTCGCAGGATGATTCGATGAGACTTTCCGAAAATTGAGTTAAATGGCGTGCAATAGGAGAGGCCTATGTCCAGCAGTGGACTGCTGTGATACTCGTGATGATGAATTTAGATGTTTGTTCGTAATGTGAAGTTAATCTTTCTAAATGCACCGTAGAGTACATACTCGTATATATTCTAAGTGAGCCTCACATAGAATGTGCCAGCAGAATGGCATTTCGTTTCCAACCTTCAAACAAATAAACACAAAAACCTTATCTCGCTTCAAAAACTGAACCGACTCAGTACCAACACATTTCATTGCCTCTAATTCTATCGACACAACACACTCGCGCTTGTCGATTAATTATTCACACAAATCCGCACAGTCGCACATAATCGCACGAGCTCGTACATGATCGGCCGTGATCGGATGCGATCGGCTGCGATCGGCTGCGAATAATTTACGCGTCATTATAAACGTATTAACGCGAGAACACGAATCCGCGATTTAATTATAAACGGACTATGCAAAGGGAATTAATGACGAAATTAATGACATTCGATGTTAAACGATGATTGTATAGCATCGAAAAGTGTTTCATGAATTACGCGCTCTCGTTATTAGCAGAAGCATAATCAACCTATAATTTGCCCACTGGACACAGGCTACCTCTCGGTGAGAAGAAGTGGCCGTAATATACCACGCGGGCCATGTGTGGGTTGGTAGATGTCACATGTTTCAAATTTTTTGGTTCTAGGACATGCCGCTTTCCTCACGATATTTTCCTTCACCGTTTTGAGAGCAGTGCTGAGGGAATTCGGGACCGGGGTCCCGGTCCCAAAAGCCCCACGACCCAAAAATAACACAAAGTTAAGCGGCTGTCTGTGTTCGAACCTACGACCTGCGAATCGCGGCGGCGCGGCCGTTACCACTGGACCACCACTGCTCTCCTCATTACCAGGCACGTACTTTATTCTATTCTCTGAGCCCTATTTTTGCACAAATGCAGACTCCGGGATGCTACTGAGAAATACCAGATGGGAAAACCCAATACCACTTTGGCCGACCCAGGAGTCGAACCCAGGACCTCATGCTCAGTAGTAGCGCTTGCGACCACTAGACCAACGATGCAGTCTCTCTTAATTTCTTTGAAAAATTGCTGTAATCTGTCAAAAACAAATGTTTCATTTAGCTAGTCATGTATGGCGCCATCACTAGCGTCCAAAGTTCCTGTAACATGCGACTGACAGGACACGCAGGACATGATATGAAGTGTCCCACCGTTTGTGGAACAGCACCACATTTACACTCCAAGGTGGAGTCGTCTATGAATCTCCACCTCATTTAGAGACTATCAAAATCAACATTCCAGGCATTAATTCTATGATACTGTTATCGATAGTAATAACATCTCTACAGACCCTCTTTAGAATCACAGATGTCTATGTTCCGTAACAAAACACCTAAATATAGCCTTATTTACACAAAGGTAACCTCAATTCTGCTCCAACATAACGGATGGCAAACACGTAGCGGGGTAAAGGTTACACAAGCCATTGTGTGTAAGGGTTAACTTCCTGTTCGGGTTACATTTTATAGCTGGTCGAACCCTCTTTGAAGGGAACGTCATAATTTAGAACATAAGGAGCGAAAGAATCAACCGATGAATTTCTTGACGTGGGTATCGTTAAAATGTCACTTAAGACTGATTTATATTTGCATTGATTGGTTTAGTAGAGGGGCTCGTGGCTAAATAATAACAACCGCAGGGCGATTGAACGTTAACCCATCCACTACATATCTACGCTATCTACTCCGCCGTGTCTCGGAAAGCACGTTAAGCTGTTGGGCCTGGCTCTCATTCGCATATCTTTGACAGTTGTTACGGATAGTCAGAAGCCCAAAAGTCTGACAACCAGTCTTACCAAGAGGTGTGTTACCCACATAGTTGTGTACAGACTGTTCAGATTGATATTGGGTTAGTAGCGAGTTTAGTGACAGTTGAGAATGAAAACTGTCACTTTTGCACTGACGTATGGACACTTAACTTGTACTAACTCGCTACTTTAATACCTAATGCTAATGTAAATCAGCCATGATGCCTTGTTTAGAAGAGCTTAGTTAAGAACTTCTCATTAGTGGTTAATCATGTCGGTCCGTAAATATTATAACAGGTGTCATTGCGCATATTTACATGCAAGACAAGAAATTTTGTGAGAGTGACAAGTACCATGCAAAGCTACTAAGCTCATGTAAACCATGCATTGAGAACGACAACAAACAACCTACTGGGGTTCAGAATCATGTACTGGATCCATGGTACAGGTTGCGCGACGATGTCCCTGCCACCTTGTATTATAAATAGGCCTACGTCCGGAATTGTTCGTCTTTCAGCTGAAATAAATGAAGATGAGATCAAATCATGGAAAATCCTCTCCTCAGGCCACGAGAAGTGAGTAAAAACCGTTATTAATAAACCAAAGGATAGTCTGATCCTGATCTGAGTCTGATCTACATATATCAATCTGTAATCAAATGACTCCAATTACAAAATGAGACACTCATAATAACCGTTAAATTACCAAATAGGAACCATAATTATAAAGTGCTAATTTACGGGACCAGAGTAATAAACCAGTTAGCATCTTTCCCCATAAAATATAATAGTCACTAACCCCAGTTAACAGCCTGATTTCATTATAAACCAATCTTTCTATTACTATCAGTAATTTGGCGGCGCGCGGTCTACATTGCAGCGTCGGGGGTGGAAGTAGTGGGAGGAGGAACGTGCCGCGCATATCAAGTGACCAGTTAAATATATTCGTTATGATGCAGTCGCAGTACGGAGTTGTGAACTAATATGTGTGAGAGGTGGGTATTCAAATTGCTGGTTATGATTTTTATTATGAATAGTAAAAGGGGTGAATCTGAATAATTGAATGAATAATGAACTTGTAGTTTTGAAAGGATTATCTTTTTCTGTAATATAAAGAACTATGAATAGATACTTACAGCATGAATTTGTGAGAATGCTCTTGACGCATGATGGATTGTGTGAAAGTTGATAATGGTTAGTAATATTCTTCTTCTTCGTCGTTCCTTCAATGCGAAGGATCGCGACCCACACAACGCGTCTCCAAGTTATGTTATCTTCTGCAGTGTGGACCGCTTGTTAGGTGCTGCCTCTAATAGCCTTCTTGAGGCTGTTGTGCCGGTGTTCTGCCTTAAACGCTTTTTCTTTCCACCCGGCCCAGTATCATAAACCTGTCCAGAAAAACCCAATAACACTTTGCCCGACCCGGGAATTGAACCCAGGACCCCACGGTCCATATTAAGAGATGACCACAGAGGACCTCATCCTGAGTACTCCTGAGGTACCATTTTAGTAAGAGCACAAATAATAATAAGTTTACGTTGTCTTTTTATTGTTACAATGTGGGTAGGTACAAAATATTTTTCTGTGTAAAAATAGGATATCTTAGCTGTTTCCTCAGACTGCTCAGTAAGGGTCCAATCACATTAGATCGTATTCGTTTCATTCCATTACGCAGGGAATAGAGTCCCTGCTCCCACCCCGGCGGAGCTACTCGTAGGTACAGTCGAGGGCGAAAATATGTATTATGCTTACTGAAATTCAATAAAGAATGTTTCCTCAAGTTTTGATGGGATTTATGGGGCGTTAAGAATACCATAGTTTAAAGCATTGTGTCATATTTCAATAATTGAAACGATACTTCAGAATGACACTAAATTGTTTTTTTGTTTTCAATTGTAAATGGGCCACCTAGCTCTGCGTGAATAATTTGCGTAACACACATACTAAGGCAATGCCATTCATTTTAATAATTCAACAACATTCATCGCGTTATTTACACGTGTATGTGTTAGCAGTCGAACTTTTCAAACTTGAAGCAATGGATTAGCAAATTCCTTCAAAGTCTTCTGATTGTTATTAAAAGTGTTTTACGCAATTGGGGTGCTGGCTTGGTGGAAAGCGATGAATGAGTTCAACGATGGAAGAGGGTACCTAGAAGACGCCTGTTTTGTATATTGGTCTTATGTCTAAAAGATTTTGCCCTGAACTGTACTCGGCAAAATTTCATTGAAGCCAACCCGAGGTCGGACTGCTGAAACATCCAGATAGATTGCATGATGTCTGAGTTCGTTTGGGGAAACTCGATTTAGTGTTGATGTAAGAGTGGGCAGGGAGTGGGTCAGTTGTGTCTGGGAATGTTAGTGGCTTTTAACTATTTTGCTTGGAGCAAATCAATTCATTCAAAGGAGACTGATGGGGGTTGAATGGAACAGTAATAGTTATACGACTGCCTCATTGGTTGCAAGCGCTACTGCTGAGCATGAGGTCCTGGGTTCAATTCCCGGTTCAGGCAAAGTATTATTGAATTTCTCAGTACCAGCCTGGAGTTTGGAAGTTGGCGGTGTGATATTCCGTGCCTCGGAAAGCACGTTAAGCTGTTGGTGCTGCGCCTGATCTCGCTCCGGTCATGTCGGATTACCGTTCCATCGGACTGTGAGAGTGAGCGAATAGCGCTATAATATCCCGCATAGATGACTATATCTCCGTTCAGATTGGGCGCTATGGCCGAAATTCTGCCTGAAGGGCGTTGACATTATTATTTATTTATTATTATTAATTACAACGGTTATACACCAGTAACAGTTAATTAATGAATTTCTATGTATTATATAAATTACAATTTCATCTGGATAGGCCTCCTTTCTGTGAGAGGGAGTGGGAAGTAATCCACCACGTCCACGCACCAGGCCCAGTGCGGGTTGGTAGGTGTCACATGTCTTCGATTTTTTTAGTTCTAGGAATGCCGGTTTCCTCACGATGTTTTCCTGACATTTTTTACTGGTAACTTATATTGTTCAACTTTTTGAATTTTTTTCTACAAGTTTTATTTAGAACGAAACGAAACTAGAAGACACAACATGCAGAATATAAGTTTGTAAACGCGGAGTTATTAACATGTTTGATGATCCTGTTAATAGTATCACAGGTATTTTAGCCCGTAATATATCTGTTAAATGCCTTCATCGGCGCCGCGGTGTCTCCACGTATCGGCATAATGTCTTCCGCGCCAGGAGTGTTCAGCCAAGCGTACCTATCATTTTATCCAAGCTTTAGATTTATAATTCTACTAAAGACTTGCGAAATTTGTGTAAGTACAATAATAGGCACACTTCTGCCTAACCCTTCGGGAATATAAGCAAGATTTTATGTTGTTGTTAAATACTACAGATAATGTAGTCAACGGCAGGTCAGCGGTACCACTTGCTCTACGACAATGGCCCTTTCTGCTAAACATAAAGGCGATGCCAATGTCCAATTGTTATCACTGTTGTGCGGTTGAGAAACGTCATGATCATCATGGGAAGTATTGATTATCATGGCTCAAATCGTTAGGATTTATTACATTGATGTGACTCCAATAGGTAAAACTATCAAACTATTGGTGTAACATACACCCCATGCCGTGTGAGTAGTGGTGGCCCAGTGGTAACGGCCGCGACTTACGAGTAGTAGGTCGTGGGTTCGTACCCAGGCAGGCTTTACTTTGTGTAATTAGCTTACTGACAGGTTATATGAGTACATACAATTCTTTATTTTTATGTGACTGTATAAGTCAATTTATAAAGATTGGTCCTCGGCAGCTCTGGACAGAGAGGTGGAAAGAGAGTAGGCAGGCCTTTGCCCAGCAGTGGGTCATTAAAAATATATTATATGTCGGAGTTATTCGTTTATTTGGAACGCCAGCGCCATCTCTTCGCGCTAGACAGAGCCTAGCCTGAGTTCATGAAGGTGGACGGAGAGCTACAGCTACAAGAACGGTGTGTGCAGAGCTCTCGGGATCATCGAAACATTGGACCTCGTACGAACAACATGTGTTTGGAAACTCTCTCGCGTTCCGTATCGTTCAGTTGTGTGAGTGTGTGATTCGCTAGTGTGACTGACTTGTCCGTAAATTGTAATCTGATTTGAACTGCAAACCGTTTAAAAATTGCGCTATAACCAACACTACCCATAGTACGCCCACAGTAATTAAAATATGCCTGATGTTAACGAGAGACAGACATACCTTCTCCGTCATATAGATATAAAAATAAATAAGTGAATTCAGTTTAATTTTATTTTAATGTATTATTGACATAATCCACTTATTTAAATGTTTTTTAATGAGTTGATTCCAATTTGTGGTTAGCTAGTGACCTCGACGATTGCTCTTATTATTCTTGCCTGAACAACCGGCAGCAAGTTCGTCATGCTCCCTTAGATGTCACTGCTTGCGGTAGCGTCGGGGGTCGGGTTGCCTCCATCTCTCAAATATGGCGAGGGGGGTAATGGCTGATCTTTGCCTTATGCTCGTGAACGGGTGCTGCTTGTGGTGACTGGTCGTCTTGCTGACCATGGTTTTATTGTTGTTATTAGTATTAACTTACATATTTATTTATTTTACTTCGATGGTCTTAGTTTAGAGTTTGTAACTTCAAGTGACAGCTATGTGAACAGAACCCAGCATTGCATAAATATGTAAACTGTCACGCCCTTTATGCCTGGAGGCTTTTATTTTAATTTTAACTAATTATTATTTATATTGGAGTGGCTAGCTGACATTGGCAAATAATGTGATTTAATCTTCTGTGTCTTGTAATGTTAATTACTTAACATACCTATTATTGTAAACAATCAAGTATTTTCTAACTGAACAGATAGCTGTGCTGCTGGGGAGTTTGTTGCGCCACTTCTTCTTCCCAGCGATAGCACTAGGAAGTGGTGAAGGGCGGGCGTTTTTGGGGGACTGTCTTTTGTAATTTTGACGTTCGAAAAGTGCTGATTGTCAGCCTAATTTGAATAAATGACTTTCGATTTTGTAAATTATTTCATCACCACTACTCTGAAAACGGTGAAGGAATACATCGTACGGTATGTCCTAGAACCAAAAATTCGAAGACATGTTACATCTACCAACCCGTACTGGGCTTGCGTGGTGGATTACAGCCCGCTCCCTCTCGAAGAGAGGCCTGTGTCCCAGCAGTGGGAACATTAAAGGCTGATTATGTACACGCACCCCTACCTTTCCCTTCAAGGAGTACAGGCGTGATGTTATCCTCAAGGTCAGACGAGGTGACATTCAGAATGTTCAGTGCAAACAGCCGAAGTTTTTCAGCGAATATTGTAAACACTTGTAACTTTTGAAGCGTAAAACTGATGTTTTCATCTCAGCCTCGCGCTGCCAGTTGTTGCTGAACTCACTGGAACTTCACAAACTTCACAAACATGGCCATTCATCTTCGTTTCAAAGTTTACATTCGTTAAACACAGACTGTTATTGAAAGCTGACTGTTTAATTTTATTCTACAAATGTCTTGAATTAACTAATAAGTAACGAAACATTAACATAACATCACGCCTGTACTCCGCGAAGGATTAAGCAGAGGTTTATTCATAGAACAACCACATTTCGCTAGTTATGTTTAAGTTCATGCAATAGGGGCGAGCCTATTGCCATCAACAGGGCACACGTTCAGACTCCGGGCTGACAACGGAGAACTTCCTGATTCTGATTCTGATGACACCAACGAGGCAGTCTTATACGTAGTACTAGATACGTACACTAATACGTGTCGTGGCATAATCAGCCTGATAATATGTTCCCACTACTGGGACACAGGCCTCCTCTCGATAAGAGGGAGTGGGCCGTAATCCACCACGCGGGCCCAGTGCGGGTTGGTGAATGAAAAAATGCAGTAGGAGGTACAATAATTGTTTTTTTGTTTGAGCTAATAGAAGATAGAGAAGCAGAGTTAGTATGTATATCAATCTGTTTGAATTTGTGTCTAAAAGACTCGCAAAGAGCAATTTTTATAGACGCGCGGATTGCTCTCTTTTGTACAATGAAAGTTGAAGCTACGTCAGCTGCCGAACGCACAGCAGAACACCATAAGACAATACTGTGGAAAATAGTATTGTTTTGGTTTCAGAAATCTTTTCACTGATACGAAGCTCCATATTGCCGAGTGCCATAGGATACATTTAGATTGTGGTATAGTTGAGCGAAGTAAGTTGAAGCTAGTGATTTATCATTGTCAACCTGAAAATAGTCTCGCTGTATTTCAGCGACTGGAATTCAAGTATTTGACAAATAAAAGCAGGTAAGCAAAAAAATAAAATATATATTAATCAGGTAATCCCTTATCATAAGGTAGTTGAATCCTACTATCTTACTAATATTCAATTGTAAACGCGAACATTTGTGAGGATGGATGGATGTTTGTTACACGCAAAAACGACTAAGCGGATTTTGATGAAACTTTACAGTAATATAGCTGATACATTAGAATAACACATAGAATACTTTTCATCCCGATATTCTTACGGGATTAGGACTTATGCGGGTGAAACCGCGCGCTGCTAGCTAGTCATTAAAAACGTTATAGTGTATAGTTAAAACTTTTGAAACTAGAATTTTAAATCATAATGTGGCATTACAGTTATTATTCAGCTGCATCCGGTTAGACTGGAAGCCGACCTCAACATAGTTGGGAGCTAGGAAAAGGCTAGGCAGGCAGGCAATGTGGCATTACAGTTGAAGTGGAAAAATGTCAACTACAACAACTAACTAATGTAACTTTTGTAGGGCACTGTATGTACCTAGTATAACTAAATCGTTTGCACTATTTACGGTACATAATTGTTTTTGTTCCTTCGAAGAGAGGAGGCTTGTGTGCCAGCAATTGGAACATTATTGTCTGATGATGTATTATTTTATTTTGTGTATATATTTTTCCGACAAAAGAGGCTTAGATATTATTTTCGGCATTTTATTGAATATAATTTCGTCCACTCCAATAAGGAAGTGGGTCGGTGTAATGTGACATTTCTTAAAGGAATCCAATAATAATAATAATATGACGTTCATAGAATCTTCCTTGCTCCTCCTTGCTCCGCCCGAATAAATGCTGTGTATGGGAAAGTCGATTTTCTTGACATTTGCCCTCGTAGAAGTTTTGTGAATGTTTTAGGGGTACTCAACCTACGGCCCGTAGCTTTTGTGCTGTGTTTTTATATAACAGTGGAAATTAGTCGTAGCAAGATTATCTTGTATGATTGCATGTCAGTTATAGTTGTGGCTTAAAAATATTAAGAATATTGGCCGGCAAGCAACAATTTATTTTAAATACATTAGTGAATATTATCTACATGAATGTTCGTATTGTCATAAATCAATCGATATTTTACGGCAAAAATTTTATGAAAAATATCATCCCCATCAGGGCCTTTTCACATGCATACGGTCACGGCACGGTGTCCGTGCCGTGACCGTATGCATGTGAAAAGGCCCTGAGGCTTTATATTTATTTAGGTAACTAAATAAAAAGTAAATACAATCTCACACTTAAATGTACATATTTATTATTTATTTATTTATTAAGTATGGATAACTTACAGCTAAAACAAACAGAATAAAAAATTGTATGTGAGACTGACAGCCAATTAAAAGTCATCATTTCTAAAAATGTGTACTTATGTACAAGTATATAAAGGAAAAAGGCATCACAAAATTTGTCCGCATCGCTGTCAGTGGGAAAAGTGCTGGATGGCAATGCTGATTATTTTACCTAAAAATAGGCCAGCCGTCTGGTCACGTGTAGAGTTGAATCCGCTTGAAGATGTCCAGAAATACTCGATGAAGATAGTACAAGGCTTGCGTAAGATGCGGTCCCGAGCGGCACAAGTTGAGCCTTCCTGCTCCAGATCTCCGATTTGTAAAGACGTGATTACGGAGCGCCCTTGACACTCACAATCCGAGATTCCAATTTAAATGTAAATTCACAAAAAAAACTGCCTTTTGTAGCATTTAATTTTATTTGTCGCTTTTAGATCCCTGGCGACGAGTGCTACGACAAACTCGGTGGTTCTGATTTTTTCGATATTTCATCATTTGATAGGTACGGTACCTACACGGTTGTGGTCCTTTGTACACGCACGTTTTCCTTGCCGTGAAAAACTATTGTTTATTCGCCGTGTGTACTGTGAAGGCACGGTCGTCAGCGTTGTATGGAAGCTTGTTGACGCCACGGCGGCTCTACGGCACGGCGCCGTCGCCGTATACCATAGAACCGTGTCACACGATTTTCCTACGGCGCAGTTAACATGCCGTACCGTAACGAAACCGTGCTTGTACAAAGGTCCTGCGGTTTAATAGGAAGTCAATTCCTATTTCTTACCGATCTTTTAAAGCCGAGGCTTTCAAAGGACTAGAATATGAAATGGCGAAAAATAGAAAACTAGATAAGTTGGTAGGTATATAGTTGTTTATAATTAATTGTCTAAAATGGCAAGTAGTCAAAAACTGAGGCCGTCTTTTGAAGATTTGATATTCAAACTAGCTTTTTCTCGCGGCTTCGCCAGCGTGGTTGTCGCAAGGAAGCGGGAAGGTACAACCGGGAACAAAGTGTAGGGTATAAAACCCTAACCCACGTCTACCGGAGTGGCAAACATCGACATCTGTTCAAAAGGTAAAAAACAGACAGAGAGAGCTGTTTTCGAATTTATAATAATTAGTATCCAGATACTGTAATAATATGATGATATAGTAGTAATAATGTATAGTCCTTCAGACCGAATTGCGACCGTGGCGACCAATCTCAGCAGATAATAACCCTCATGGGAGATATAATAATGCACCAGTGTGTGAGCAGACACAACTCCACTCTCTCTCTCTCTCTCTCTCTCTCTTCTCTTCTGACTCTCTTTTATTCCTTTTCTCTTTATTTTTTTTGTAGTATACAGTCAAGTAGTACAAGAATACGCAAGTAAAGTAAGTAGCCCAAGTACTGAAGTATTCTAAACAGTTTTAAACGTCTCCTCCAGATTTAAAAGAGCTGATTTTTTATTCGTAAACGATTTAGTCCCGACCTAAGTTATGGAGCTCTCCTGAATACCAAGTTGTTTCGACTTCAGTCCAGACGGTTGCCATTCTGGAACAGTTTACGTATATTCTTGCTAATCTAGATTTAGATTAAAAATAAAGTGTATGCGCTTCGAGCCTAGTGCTACTAACTTGGAATAATAAAGTACGATTTGTTGAAAACCTTTTTTGGGTTTTTATTAATTCTTCTAACGTTTATTTAAAGTTAGGTGTTACCGATAAGATTGTATTTATCTGCTCAGACTAGGTATAATGTGGTCAGCTTTCACGCTTACCTGCTGCACCTAATTTTAATGTACTTTCTTTAGAAAATTTTTAAGTCTGTAAGGCCGCGTCCTAACTCCCCTTCCGCCTTGCTCCCTCGACCCACCGCATCGCATCGCATCGTTTGCCCGCGCTATTACTCGTACTTCGTTTTCGCTTACCGTTTTCTTTCTTTTCGCTCGCCCCCTAAGAGTTTTACCGTGATGTTAAATAACCTTTAAGCCTTCCTCAAACATTGGGCTATCGTGTGCAAACAAGAATTGATCAAATCCGGCCGCTAGTTCCAGAGATTAGCGCGTTCAAACTAACAAATATAAAAATATACAAACTCGTATTCGCGCCGCGATCGCTTTTTGATAGGAAACAGTGGTGAGACATTTTATCTGTACTAGCAGCAGTAAAAATTTAATTCATCAAAAATTCTTTTGTTTTGGCACATTTTGGCTTCAATGCGTGCTGATAACGTATTTTTATCTCTTTGAACTTATTTTGTCTATTTCCTATCATCTCTCTCCTTAACGTATCCCCAGACCTAAATTTTTTTGTATCTTACCTTTTTAACCCCAAAACTGATCGTAAAAACTTGAAGGTCCTCCACAATACTCTAACAATAATAGTGTGGCGCAAAAACGGTCGTGTTCCGGATACCAGGCTATTGTGGACGTCATACGGAAAATTGTGGCAAAACCGAACGCGGAGGGTCCGCCGGGAAGCCGAGCAGTTCCGAATGTTCACGACAAGTTGAGGGTAAGTTGCGGTTTTATTGGTTGCTGTCGCCAGTAAATATGTCAGTTTTGAGGTGTTAACAATTATGTAAGGTGTTGATAAATCAATTAAATCATTATTATTAAGCCTTACCTTTTCCCAACTATGTACAAATGCATGTTGGGGTCGCCATCCAGTCTAACCGGATCCAGTTGACACCAGTTGTTTTACATGGAGTGACTGCTTATCTGATCTCCACAATCCAGTTACTAGGTAATACAATACCCCTTGGTAAGACTGATTGACAGTGTTCCGGGCTTCTGACGACCCATGACGACTGTCAAAGATCCACGAATGACAGCCGGAAACAACGGCTTAACGTGCTTTCTGAGGCATGGAGGGCTATCGGTATGTTAAGATGGTCACCCATCCACGGCAAGCAACAATACAGAGTATCAAAAAAAACGGGTTGCACTCCGGGAGTGCCGGCAGAAGTAAAAACTTGATTATTAACGTTGTTCATTTTTGATATTTTGGAATGCGGTCTACTCTCCCTCCGTCTTACGAATTTTCGATCAGGTCACGTGTGCTGACGCGAGCTCCGTCTTACGAATTTTCGATCAGGTCACGTGTCCTGACGCGAGCTCCGTCTTACGAATTTTCGATCAGGTCACTGATCGAAAATTCGTCTGTCCTGACGAGAGTTTAACATTTTTTACCCATCACAAAAATAGTGCACAACGCTGCTAAAGAAGTTTTCACTTCAAAAAATACTTGATTTATTTGACACCAAAAATATCATCTAACTAATCGAAGCAACTCAATACGGTGAAAGAAACCAAATGTGCGAAAACCTGAAAGCTTCCTTTGCCAGCCGAACGGTTACAGACTAATACAATTTATCTTATTCCCAAATAAATCTAGATACAAATATCCACTTTCGGACATAAAAAGGACTCAGTATTCCACCGGCGCGGCGGCGGCCACCGCCCACAGTCGCAAATCGTTTAGCAATAAAATAGCCGTTACAGCTTTACAGTAAACGTTTAGATGTTATTCTATTTACGATCCAGAATATACTGAACAAAATCGAAGAGTTTTAGATATGCTTGGTTACGAAAATATACATTGTAGCTTATTTTCTGTAATTTGAAGTATTTTTATTGAATATCATCCGTTTATTGTACGGTTTAGAGGTAATTTTGTGATATATTGTTGTACCAATAGCTAAAAATAAGACCGGATATACTTCCGATTCATTGAACTACAGGCCGATTTCGTTAGCCACTGTTATAGAGAAAGTACTGGACAGTTTGCTTGACCAACAGTTGGCCAAGCATATCAAGCTCCATGATGCGCAATATATCATTTATTCATTGCAATATCAAAGCTGCAGTACTGACTCTAGATACAACATGCATTCGTGCTGCGATAACTTTCACAATATGAGGTAGCACAAGCTCTTAAGGTAATCTGCTGTAATACTGTCTCGTCGCTCTAGTGTTCAAAGTGCGACAGCTGAAAGTGACGTTGCTGGGTTCAATTTCCTGGCCGAGAAAGTATGCATGGATTTTTCTATTAAGATTATTTTCCCAATTACGTGGGATGTAAACATAACCGGCGATATGTGCACTAAATACTGCCCTGTCTAATCCTTCGAAGAATATAGCGTGATGTTATGTTACATAATATTTACTGTTATTATGAAGAAACATTTTACTCTGAAGGTGAAAATGGAAAAGAGGGAAGTCATTTAGTGAGTGTGAGTTTATCTTGCACAATAAAGTTGCTGCATGCTTCATACTTGCAACAATTTCACCGACACCATCCAAACCTATCCCACACCGCAACACAACGATACTACCTACTTTACCAAGAAATTATTGTTTGGCAGAATAGTACTACATGACCTATGATGACTGCCTCGTTGGTCTGGTGGTCGCGAGCGCTACTGCTGAGCAGGAGGTCCTAGGTTCGATTCCCGGGTCGGGCAGAGTTATTGGGTTTTTCCAACAGTAATTTCTTAGTAGCAGCCAGGAGTCTGGATTTGTGCCTGGTTGATGGCAGCAGGCTCGCCCGTTGTTACGTGGCACTTAAACATAACTGGTGAAATTTGGGTGTACGTATATATATACACCACGAGGACCACGACCGCTCTGACAAGAGTGCTACGAAGAAGAAGAAGAGATAAGTGCACCTCTGCCTGCTCTCTGCTCTTCGAGGAGTACAGGCGTGGTGCTATGTTACTTACCTGTCTATAATATATCATGGGGCAAGTTTCTACAACAACGAAGGTCACTCGTTATTTTATCACACCTACATTGGGAACTCCAGCTTATGTAAAGAATTCGTTCCCAAATAGCCTCAGTTAAATAGGGCGAGCTCTCTCCCAGTTGTTCTATCGTGTGGAAAGATAAAGGATGCTACCTGTGGAAACTTTGTTCTAACGCAGAATTACAGAACTAAGCACATTCGTTTTTTATCGCCGATCTACAGACGGCGGTTATTTCAGTTTTAATCGAGTTCAAAAAAAGGTTCTAAACTCGAGGAACTAGAGTTTTTTGGTGTGATATCAAAGAATTTTCGGGTAATTCTCAAAAGGTTTGAACCATTTTATTTTGTCTAACATTGAATTGTACCCTGGCTTAAATAAGAGATCTAACATTACAAAGAGAATGCCACACAAAATTAACTGATGGAGACGACGCACTACAAACCCAAACTTCAAAACCCGGTTCTTCTTCTTCTGTGTGTACTGTATTTCAGGTCTAGTTGGTCCAAAACTTCGCCACTTCCATGTCGTCAGCAGTGGCAGCACAGAGGTCACTTTAACTACATGTTGTGTGACACAGGGCAGGAGGAGATGAAGTATAATTTGCAACATAGCTCCACATCCACACCCTGCTGCCGTTCCGTCGAGGTAGCTCCACTTTACCAGGTTGTAGTTACATCTTATCACTTGTGTCCGGAGGTGTTGGGGTTGTGACAGTTCAGAGACTTCCAAGTGGACCACGAAACCTGGTGTGCCATATTTACGAGTACAGCGACTATTCCGCCTTATCATCATCATCGGCAGCCTTGTTCCTTGTGCAGTGGGTACTGCTGAGTATAGAACTCCACTCCTTTGTGGCATGCTTCATCTTCTGTAGGTGGTCCACACAACTGGCTATTAGTCTGCTTACGCTCCAGTATTCCGCCTATTTGCTAAAAAATTAGTGTCAAAACAGAAATTTTATTTATTTTATTAATTTTAAGAAATATAAATAATAGGCACCAGTTTCTGAAAAAATATTTTCAAATAGTTTTTCATTGCAGCTATATTATTAAAAACACAAGTAACAAAGTCCCCTACAAACACACGCGACACAATTTCCATAGGATCTAATAACGTGCAGGTAGACAATGATATGCGGGCGTTGTGAATAATTCCCGTCCATTGTCCCCGGATTATTCCCGGACAGCCGGACGGTCGCCATGTCCGACCCGCCAGCCGGACACCCGACTGAAATACTGGGGATATAAGTAGCTGAAATTGAAAATGGACTTTCTGCTTTTAGGAGTGATAATTTTAAGGAAAATGGGGAAGAGAATAAAGTTAAGTGGTCTCAATTGATGGGATAATAGAAAGAAGAAAGAAAATACGTTTATTTGCGGTAAACATGACGCAAAAAAGAACATAAAAACAAATAAAGAAAAAACAATAAGAAATGGTTGACATGCGTCACATCCACGCAAAACGGCTATCGCTCAGCATTATGCTGCGACCCTATGCGAGACAGAGCCCCAGCGCTGGTTTTCAGCGACAGCCGGCGCTGACGTAATGACGTCGCCCGATGCAGCAAACAATTATTCATCCACAAGTAATACAACACTTATTTTCAAATAAACAGTTATTCGGACGCTGTACTGGTACAGCGTACTTAAAGCAAAAGTATACAATTTAATTTAATTGTGATCGAAACAACAAGAATATAATTAAAAAACAGGAAATATACATGCTGAGAATATCATCTTCAATAAACGTTTCACGCCTTATGTAGTGGCAACATTTCCGAAGCGTCCTATTTGACGTACGCGCACCTAACATGCACCAAAAAAAATTATGATTGTGTTATGTAAGGAATTACAAAATGGCCAATGATGTAATGTGTTATGCAAAAGATATAATGTCAGTGCTTTAGGCGTTTTTGAGTGAATGTGAAAGATGAGATGGACCCGTTAAAAAGACAAAATCTTGGGTACTGGAGGGTGACCCGACATGCCACTGAGATACACTGTACAAGGAGCTTTGGCACAGAAACAGAGTATTTACAAATGATAAAAACTTACTAGCTTTGGAGAAAAACAGGAAGGCATGAAAAATATGAAAGGTACGAAATAGAACAATACAACTTAAATAAATAACATGATTATTGGAATTTAATTTGGTTATTGGAATTTAATTTGATTAAGTATTGGAATTTAATTTGATTATTGGAATTTAATTTGAAATTAGAATGTCAGTGGATCGTTAATAAAGATTTTGCAATAAACAAATATGTATTTCAACAAATAGGTTATCAACATACAACTATTGTGGACACTGGACAGTGGATGTGGACAGGGGAAACGCTGCCAGCGTTCCCGGCAAACAGGGGACCGAATGCCATGCCTCAGCGCTGCTGGAGATCCAAAACCAAGCACCGCGGGCCATGACCCATGAGGTGAGCAAGGAAAGACAAGTAATGTCTATGGGAATGGAAAACTTATTGTCCAGAGAGTTGTACATGCAATAATAACTTCTTAAGTTGAAATTTAAATGATTGTATTGTTTTTAGGCCCCGCATTGGCGGTGGAAGGTCATTCCAGCAGCGCGTGGCTGCAAACTTAAAGCTACCTCTGAAAGCTGCGGTTTTATGTCGCGGCATGTTTAGAGGGCCAACTACAGAACGAAGACCATATTTGTAATGAGCTTGTCGCCAGGTGAGCTTTTCATATAAATAGTGCGGCTTAAGGGTTGTTACAAAGCCAAACATTAAACTCGCTAAATGAAGTTTCCGCCTGGCAGCCATTTTCAGTGTCTTGAGTTGGTTTATGTATGGTGTCACATGATGCCTGCGAGGGACATAAACACAGAAACGAACACAGGCATTCTGTATTCGCTGAATTAACCTATCTGTCCTACCAAGTAGGCAGGGCCCATAGACACACACACAGTAGTTGAGCTTAGATAGGATCAGACTATCAACCAGTTGTTTTCTAAGTGGCACGCTAAGAAAATTACGTATACCATATAATACCTTAAGCCTATAAAAACAATTTCTGAGTATGTTTTTTAAATGAGCCTCAAAACGCAGCTCTGGATCTAGGATTAGACCCAGACTACATGCCTGTTCTACTCGCTCAATTCTCTCCCCCTTAATCAGAATCTCTGGTTTGGCAGACAGTATTGCAGCAACTTGTTTTTTTGTGCCCAGCACCAAGAACTTGGACTTCAGTGGGTTCAGAACCAGAGAGTTCTCTTCAGACCAGGTCACCACTCTATGCAGGTCCTCATTCACCCTTTGCACTGCCAACGCTGTATCATCCCCTTTGAAGGACATGTACAACTGGATATCGTCAGCATACATGTGATATTTGCAGTTTACAAAGGATCCGGTAACATCAGCACTGTAAAGGATGTACAACAAAGGGCCCAAAATCGATCCCTGTGGGACCCCCCTGGACACCCGGAGTGGAGGGGAGGACACAGTTGATCCGTCCTCCTTGTTGATCTGCACGTACTGTGACCTACCAGTCAAGTAGCTATTAAACCAATCCACAGCATCACGGTCAAAGCCATAGTATGTTAGCTTGGACAGCAGTAGATTGGTATTAATAGCGTCGAAAGCCCGAGAGAAGTCCAGCAGGACCAGGATCGACCCCTCCCCCCCATCACGTGCCTCCAGGATATTTCCCACCACATCTATCAGAGCCGTTGCAGTGCCTCTTCCCTTACGGAAACCTGACTGAAGTTCAGGGAGAATGTTGTTAGCCTCCAAGTAATCTATCACCTGTAGATACACTACACGCTCCAGAATCTTTGACAGGCAGGGCAGTATACTGATCGGCCTGAGATCTTTCAAATTGGCTGGATCACTAATTTTAGGGATAGGGCGAACAATTGCGCGTCGCCAGAGGCCAGGGAAAGTGCGCGATTCTATTGACCTGTTGATGATATCAGTGATGACTTGCAGGGTAGTTGGCAATGTGAGTGTTAACATTTCCAAACTGATACCATCAACACCCTGAGCGTTTGATCTTAGACTCTTGACTATCTTCAGAATTGTCTCCTGGTTGGTTGTAGCGAGCGAGAACTCAGCTGGACTGTGCCTTCGAGAATAGAAGTAGGACATTTGTGAGACATTATCGTTGCAGTTTCCCGGAACATCCAGAAAAGCCGCATTGATACTACCTGGATTGTCAAAATGACTTGGCAATTGCCTTTCTTTATGGTCCGGGAGTACGTCTGACTTGAGATTACGCCACAATAGTTTGGGGTCCTTACTTTGATCATTGATGTTTTTTGTGAAATAGGCTGTCTTTTCCCTCACTAATGCGGCGGCGGCTTCATGCTTAAGATCCAGGTAGTACTGCTTATGATGCGGTTTTTTAGTATGACGACATCTGTCCCTGGCCTCATCCCGCAGCTTGAACATTAGACGAATATTGTCCGTGATCCAAGGCGTAGGACGCTTGTAGAAGGTCCTTTTCTTGATAGGAGCGTGAAGATCAAATAACTGGAGCATGCATGAGGTAAAAGTATGTACCATGGTATCGACATCACACATATCTCCAATATTGGACCAAGGCATCATGTTTAAATCATTATGAAAGTGATCCGGCATGACTTCTGAAAAAGAGCGAAACTCAACCACCCTAGGTTTAGCCTTGAGCTTCTTAAAAACAGATTCGCACGTAATGAAGGAGTGGTGGCCGAGCTCAGTTATATGGTTCACCTCAACATTTCGCGTTGTAGCATCAGTGCATACGATGTCGATGAGCGAACCACTGTTACCCACGAAGTGTGTCGCTGATTGAACTAACTGAGCAAGGTTCAAGTAGTTAAAAAAGTCCATAAGCTGCTTTGATTTTGAGCTGTTTGCATCCAACAGATTAACATTTAGGTCACCCAACAGTACCAGATTATCATATGGGGCTAGTGCACTAATGCTGGCAGTTATGGCGTCAAGGAAAAGCTCCAAGTCCTGCCAAGGCGGGCGGTATGCGGTCCCAATAAGAAGCTTTTTTTTGTTTATGGTCAGGCCCAGCCAGAGTTGCTCCACATCAGGGTGGTCAGGATGAGCTCTTACGCGCGCGTTAATGCCATTCTTTATATAAAAAGCAACTCCCCCGCCGCGCCCCCCTCGGGTAGTCACAGGTCGCGGCACGTGCCTAAATTTGTACCCAGGTACACTAGGAGCGCGGTCCTCTTCCCCCTTGCGTAACCATGTTTCATTGATAGCCATGATATCCACAGAGTGGTTACCCATGGCAATCAAGAACTCATCCTGTTTGGTCCCTAGAGAGCCCGCATTTAGTAGACCAAACTTGATATATTTACTGGGAGCCATCAGTGCTAATAGCTGTAGGTGGTATCAGATATGAAAGTGTGATGTGGCACGAATGAATGAATGAAGGTGTTGTATGGAGGTTCAGTTGGGCACTATAATAAGATATAATACATAACATACATGTAAGAGTATATAATACATAGTTTGAATTAATTAATAGTTTAGATGAGAATAGACTTGGCACACATAATATAAGTAAATGCAGTATAATAAGCTTAAAATAGTATAACGTGGGTACATAAGCTCCATACACCTCCGATATGTGACTGACACTATGAAAACGGTTGCGACGCACATTTCCCCAAGCATAAAAAATAAAACTATTCACATTTAAATACACACACAAATAATTAAGCTGTGTCCTTTTCAGTCCCGAAGACACGGGATAAGTCCTCGTCAGTGCGGATCCTCTGCGCCTTGTCTCCCGGCATCTTCCTGGCGAGGATGCGGCCCTGCTTGGTCCACACAAATTTCCAGTCGAGGAGACTGGCTGCATCCCGCGCCCTGCGAAACAACAGACGGTTGGCTTTCGTCAGCCGCTCGTTGAGGAAAAACCGCTGCGCTGGAGCGGGCATGTCGAGGTCAGCAGTAGTCGCTCCACGTCGCACTCGCGCGCTTGCCAGAAGCTGGTCACGCAGGTCCCGACGAGCAAGGCGCACGACAATCGGTCGCGGACGAGATTCAGTCGGTCCTGCTGAGCTTGTCGCGTTGAGCTGCCTTCCGCCAACACGTTCCGCACTAACGATGTCGCGGTCGTCAAGGCTGACCCCTAGCTTGTGGCCAATGACCTTAATTATATGAGCTGGGTTTTCCGCCTTTCCCTCCGGCAAATTCGAAACCTCTATGTCGTTAGCAAGAAGATCCTGGTCCCTGTCATTGAGGTCTCGCCTCAACTCCTCCACAATCTCGTCCACATTGGCTGAGTTCGTGGACCCCGAAGCAGCACGTCGCTCCAGCGCGTCCACCCTGGCCTCCAGACCGTCGATGCGCGCGCTGCAGGTACTTAAGGTGGTTTTGAGCTCCGTCATTTCCATCTCCATCTCCCTTCTGAATGCCTGAATCTCTGCACGTACCATCCTCAGCTCCCCTATGATCACCTGCAAGTCGGTTCCAGCTACAGGTGATAAATCCTGAGCGGTGACGTCGGCTACTGAGATTTCAGGCGGCGGGTGAGTCGAGGCTGCATTGACAGGGCTCACAGTCTGCGTGAGCTCATAGCTAGGACTTACCTCAGGACTATTAGGCGTACTAGAGCCCGTAATACCTGGAGTCCCTGTGTTACTAGTGGGGGGGCTTTGTGTGGGACCTCTAACGGGAGTCTCGGTCCTATTGTCTCGAGCAATATTTTTCTTACACTCTGGACAACGCCAGTTAATTGTTATATTTGCTTTGGTAGGGATACCCACACACACTCTGTGATATAGCACCCGGCACTTGCCACACTTAGCGCCCTCTAACGTAGATATAAAGCGACCGCAACCTCCACACTTGGTGCCCGGCATGGTTATTGATGTCCTGTGAACTTGCTCAGTAAGTGGTATAGAGGATCTTCGCTTGACGGCACGGTTGGCGCAGTGGTTAAGCGATTGACTGCTGCACTGCGTGTCGCGGGTTCGATTCCCGCACGGAACAAATATTTGTATGACCTACATGTATTTGTTCCGAGTCTGGGTGTTTTTCTATCTATAATATGTATGTATTTACAAAAAAAAATGTATATAAGTAGTTTATCAGCCATCTTGTTACCATAACACAAGCATTAGGTTGCTTAGCTTGGTACTAGATGGCGCTGTGTGAAATGTCCAGGGATATTATTATTATTATTATTATTATTATAGATGGCGGCAGTAACGATTTTCGTCACGGGTCAATAGGTCGTTTGCCGCTACCAAGTTAGATGGCTCTTTTGTCAAGGCGACGTTACCGAGTATGTTATTGTTATTAGTGGGTAACCATATAATTTCGTTAATTTGCTAAATAATGTTTATGTAATTTTACGGCCCATAAACGCACAATTTATTGCTCACTACAAACTATGTTATGCTGATTGCCACTATGATCACTATTAAACTGATTAAAATGCACTTTGACTTTCATTTATATTTTATTCTTTAAAAAATTTGACAGCGAGCCACACCGATAGAGACGTCAAAAAACTATAATGGATCACCATTTTTATCAGTTAGTATATAAGTGCCTGGAGACAGGTGTCGTCACTGAGGCAGGCCTAAGAAACGCTGGCGTGACAATTTAGACTCGTTCTTGACCTATTGGCCAGCTAAAGCAAGGAAGGCCATAAACCCACCTAACGCTTATGCTGAGTGGAAGCTCCCTTGTTTCAGTCACGACGCGCAGCTGTCGACTATTTCTATTCTGCGCTCACGATTACAGATTTGTTTTTATTCGACTTCAACTTATCATTTTTTGTATGCTCGTGTTTCTGTAACAAATAAACCTATTTTTCTTTATTTCTTTCTATCAACGTCGCCTAGTAGTCAGTAGAGCTCTATTTATGTAGGAGCTCATCAGGGGAACTACCTACATATTTCTGTAACATGTAAATACATACATATATTAAACTTTAAATCCGCTACACTAAATATTTTGACATAACATTTTACTGTCATGGATTTCAGCAAATTAACGCCTGATACCAAAACATAAGGATAACTATTTCCATTGCCATCAAGCTGCGTTGCTATATTTAGATTTAAGGTGGGCGAGTATCTTCAGGCACAATAACACTTCAGCTTTGTTTCCGGGATGGCGACTCTGTCAAAACATCTATAATTTATTCATCTGGTTGCAATACCAGATGAATAAACCGATCTATTCTGTAAAAATCTCACCGTGAAAATTTTGATGAAGTGAGCTTAAATTGAGCTGTCAATAGTGTCAATCCCTAGAATCATTGACAGCACTAAGTATTACAGAATAGATCAACAGGTGTCCAAAGGCGGTGGTGACGACTGACCTTCAGGAGAGACACCTGCTTTTTTGCCACACCAAAAATAAAACATCATCATCTACCCTGCCTTTTCCCAACTATGGGATTGGCTTCCAGTCTAACCGGATGCAGCTGAATACCAGAATTTTACATGGAGCGACTGCCTATCTGACCTCCAAAACCCACTTACTGGGTAATACGATACCCCTTGGTAAGACTGGTTGTCAGACTTTCGGGCTTCTGACGACCCGTAACAACTATCAAAGATCCACGAATGACAGCCGGGACCAACGGCTTACGTGCTTTCCGAGGCACGGAGGCGTCTCGGTATGAACCCAAACACCAATGAGCCTATTAAAGTGCTTCCTTATAACCTATTAGTTCAGTAACAAAACCCCGCGGCGCAACTTTCCTTCGTACACGTTATAAAGAGCATTTCTCCGTAAACTTAGCGCTCCCAACATGTCTCCTGGAGTTATTCGCTGAGAGAGCTGCAAACTTCGCTAGATTGACTATTACGAGTTGCCAACTTGCATACTCGCAGCTTCTGCTAAATTGTAAGATTTCCTGCTTGTCTTAGTGTCGTGTAGCTGTTTCATCTTTGTTGTTCAATAAATATTCTGTAATTTAGAGTTTAAGAAGCCTTGGATCGATCCCCTAGTCAGGCAAAGTATCATTGTGTTTGGCTATTAGGTGTTTCTTAGTAGCAACTCAATGTCTGGATTTTTGCCTGATTCATGGCAATAAGCGATGAAATGCATCTCTGCCTAACTCTTCTAGTAATATAAGCGTGATATTATGTTATGTGTTTCTCTTCATTGGTATAATCACATTCATTACGTTCAGATTTAATCGGACTAAGTTTTTAAATTAGATTTTCTAAAAAAGTAGAGACAACCAGCACACTATCAATTTAACGATTTTAAAATAAATTCCGTATTCAACACAATTAATCACGATGGACTTTCTCTGTCTTCCCAAATCCAAGATGGCCACCCTACTGCCCCCCCCCCCCCCCCCCGCACCCCCGACATTATTGAATTGCCCCCTGTTATACGAAACTACCCCATACTATGAGTTTTTACTCAATTATGGCGAAATTCAGGGGGTGGTTAGTTCCAAACCGCATTATATCGTTATTTCGACCGTCTAGTGGGCGCAATTTGGACACAATGGAACTCGTTGGTTACTGAATGGACGGTATTTCAGGTTTTTGCTGAAGTGGCCACAATTTAATGACTGCGACATTGGTTTGCTGGTCACGAGTGTGGCTGCTGAGCGCGCGGGTTTCAGTTAGATTCCCAGGTCAATGTGTATATTTAAGACTAACCTTTGCCCAGATTCACCCGCGGGTCAAAAGTCGCGAGGTCGGAAATCATCCCACAGAATGTCCTACTACTCAAAATTATCGTATGTCTTAAGGTCTACCGTGTATTTCACAGCTCTTCAAGTCCGGGGTCTTCAAGTCCGTTAAGCCGTTTAGGCGTACAAAGGTAACTAGCAGGGAGAGTTATACTTAGGTATTTATAATATTAGTATAGATTTTTCCGGTAGCACGTCATGCTCTGCCACAGATTGGGATACTTCATAGTCAGTACTTAGATACTAATAGAAAAGTTAAGTATGAATGTTCGCCGTCGAAGAAGATTACCGTGAAGGTGATGTGACAATCTGATAAGGCTTGCAGAGCCAACATGGCCAGAAATCGCACAAGACAAAAGGCTTGGAAGGAAAAGCAGCTTTGCACACAATATGGGTTCACAAAAAAACAAGTTTGAATGCCGATTGTTGTAAGAAAAGAGAAAATCGGGACTTAAGTACAATATCACTTCGTAATCGGAGTCTTTGTTATAATTGTGAGGAAATAACCTCATTTCACGATAATTTGACGTAGAGTGGTCGCAATCTACTACCAAATGAGACTCTCGAGCGAATGGTTACTGTTGAGGGGCTTGGGTCTACCGTCGGGTAATTATTGGCATTGCGAAGGGCTCGTGTGTAACAAAAGCCATTAAGTGGCCTATTTCTTAAATCTGGACTTTACATTTAAAATGGGTAATTTATGACGGTCTGTTATAAACTACCTAAAATAAATAAAGAAAGAAAGATTAGCCTTTATTTGGACAAAGTTCGTGAAAAACAAATAACATAATAAACAAGTGAAAATAAGTTTTAATAAAAATTTAAAGAAAATATATAGGTAAGTAATATAATGTGTATGTCTATTTCAAATGTATAGATATCAAGATGAATAGATTCAAGGTGTGTCAAGTTGAATGGTGCAATTGGAGAAACCTATGATTAAACGACTACGCTATATTGATTGAAAATCAATACCTTCAGTCACAAACCCTTCGTGAAGTCAAACACGAAGGAATCATTCTAAAACATTTCCCAAATCCCCTTCGTACTCGTACACAAACTTAAACAAAAAATAGACGGTTCCCGCCAAAAAAGACGCTATTTTACATCGAATGACGTAACAAAAAAGTTTCTATTACAATTTCCTGCTACGGAACTCTAAAAATACTTTGTGGAACTCGTTCACATCGGCTCTCGTCGAATCGACGGAACCCTTAAGCTTACGTCAATCCTGACAAACGTCATTTTGAGGGCTTTATGACGAGACAAAGAAAATTGAATCTTATGTTTGCACCAAAAGTTTCGTTTTAGCTTATTTTTCCGTTTACCAGTAAATATTTTCATGGGGAAAAGTGGACTTTAATCTGTTTAACAAAAGGTTGAATTCAAGTTGCTTGAACAGTTGTGGAATACTTTATCGGTAAGGCAGCGTTACAGTGACGTATCGATTTGGTTTCAATTTACATTTATGATATGATCTAGTTTTTATGGAAGAAAAATGTATGATTTTTGTATTGGGTTGCGAAAAAATAGAGCGATTCCAGAATTTATTTGTTTTTTTATCAACAAATGGTCGCCAAGTTATGTATCGATGTCGATTTAGAAATTCGAGAGAGAGATAAGACTCTCTTGTTACCCCAGATAAGTATTAACAAGTGCTCATACTGAGGGGAACCGTTCATAAACATAAACTATGTATGTACACATCTGTAGAGACATCTGGCGGAGTTAATGTTAATACTGATTAATTGATTGATTGATTGATTTGATGATTGAGATAGACTGCTGAACTAATTATTGACGAGATTAAGCTGATTTTGTTAGCACTGGCGTGTTCTAATGTGGGTTATGTGGTACCTACCTGAAATAAATTAATTTATTATTATTATTACTTTGTGAGTTTGAAAGTAGTAATCCTCAATCAGGGAGAGGGTAGCAGGGCTGACCGGCCAGTGTTGCTCCACCAGGGGGCCTAAAAAGACCACTTTAAGCAATACCTAAAGCTATTTCCTTCCTGAATTCCCAGCAGATCATTAGCAATTCCTCTAATTTTCGTAAAATTTCATTTCATATTTGGTGTAACCATTGCCGCATGAAAAAAATTAAAAAACATTTAAACTATAGAAATAAAAAATAAAAAACCAATTTGATTAATAAAAACTGTATGAATTGTCAGAATTGTGACCATTTTACGATTTTTAATATGATTCATATTGTTATCTTATTATGATTCTGCCAAAGTGGCCTTCTTAGGCCCCCTGGTTTAGTTCCCCGCTCGGCCACGTGTACGATTTTTATTTATTTATTAGCCTTTCATGTCCCACTGCTAGGCAAGGCCTCTCTACTCTCTTTCTATCTCTCTCTGTCCACAGCTGCCAAGGTTCCAAGGACCAATCTTCATTAATACTGTCCAGTCAATGTGTGTTATTATATTTTAATTTATTTTTCCTCGAAGAGCTCGTTGCTGTCGAAGGTTAATCACGGCTTACCGCGGTTGGTTTGTGGATGGGTGAACATTCATTACATATCGAGTCCCGTGCCTGCCGTTGGTCCCGGCTGACATTCGTAGATCTTTGATAGTCGTTACGAATCGTCAGAAGCCCAAAAACCTGACAACCAGTCTTACCAAGAGATACCGTGTTACCCATGAACGGGGTTGTAGAGGTCAGATAGGAAGTCGCTCTATGTAAAATACTGGTATTCAGCTACATCCGATTAGACTGGAGCTGACCCCAACATAGTTGGAAAAAGGCTAGACAGACACAATTATGTTTTTTGTTCGTGTAGGGTTTTTTCAGTGGTAGGTGCGCCTCAGACTACGTGGAATTCCGCGGGGATGCGATGCCATTTCACAAAATAACATCGAGAGATGAGCGTAGAGTGAGCTGTCATTCCAACTAATGATAGGGATTGACACTATTGACAGCTCACTCTAAGCTCACTTCACCTAACTTTTCACGGTGAGATTTTTACAGAAGAGATCAGCTGATCAAAATAATATCAGCCTCATGTGAACGCTCTCCACTTCAAACTCCTAGATGTGAACGCAGCCCTACTGGTTCGATTGACGAGCGATTACCAGTCGTGGGTCGATCGCGTCAGGGTCACTGTATACTGATTCCGGACATGTTTACTGACGGATACTGATCGGTAGCGGATACTGATCGGTAGCGCTTACTGTAACTACTAGTAGTTGTGGGTTAACTAGAAACAGTGTTGTTGATGTTACGATTACTTTTAATGTTTGGAATTCAAATGAAGGAACTTCTGAAGTATTTAGCATTTATTTAGATCTTATAAGCGCTGTTATTGGCAGGGCTTGGCCGGCTATGGGATAACATCGCTGCTTAAATTCAAAAGGGCCACAAGTCGAAAAGTCACTTTTTTACAGGAGAGCCCGTCAAAGTTTTGATATCGGTTTTTGTTTATTATTTTTATTAATCTACGTTGTATATCTATGTGTTATATATCATCGGATGTATATTTTAAGCCTCTATTTGTCTGTAATTTGATATTTCCTATAAGTTTTACCCAGTTAATAAAAACATCACATAAGTCCCTTTTGATTATAAAAAACATATAATAATGTTTATGAATTTTATAAATAAAAAGCCACAAGTCAAACAGAATTTAAGTTTTATTGTGTCTTAACGTATAATTTTTTTTGTTCATAATGCTAGTTTTTGTTTATAACTAAATGGTAGCATATTAGCAATACCTTGCAATAAAATTACAAAAAATCAACCATAAAAACATACAAAGCAAATAAAAAACGTACATTTTTAAATTAACTTGTAGGCCTAATCTCAATATATTCAGCATTTTGAATGGATTATGCAATATCGACACGTAACCATGTCACATACAAAATCAAAACTTAAAATTAAATCAGCTTCTAAAGAAAAAAACTTACTTATGTAAAAACACAACACACAAAACACAAATTGTATATTGGCAAAAAAGTTTTTTTACAGTTCGAAGACCAGTTCCAGGTGAAATTTGCCTTCTATTCAATGTTGTAACTTGAGTAAACTCTCGTAGGAAGTTTTATACAAAAACATGTTTTTATGCTCTTTGTCAGTTTTAATAACTTTAAGACCTGCTCATTTCACCTTGTCTCCATTTTCATTGGTAGTGTAGTTGCCAATAGCCAGCGATTTTAAATTCATAAAACTCTCATGTGTACGTCCTTTACTATAAACGGTGTTCCTTGTGATGTTGCTCGGCAACTGAACTTGAGTCGTTTTTCCGTTCAACCGCTTGTGTGTACCAACGCTTCCAAGAGACTGGTGGCTATATCCGAAGACGTGGAAGACAACGGTGCACAGCCCAAAGGGACGATCGCTTCATTGTTTCGACGTTTTTACGTAATCGTTTCTCCAATGCAGTTGAGCTGCAACAACAACTGCGATCAGCTCGCAAAACTTCTGTGAGTGTCTCCACGATTAGAAGAAGAATACAGGAAAAGAAAATTGCAGCACACAGGGCTGCTACAGGGCCAAAATTGACTGCACAGCATAGGAGAGACCGGTTGCAATTTGCCCGTGACCATGTGGATTGGACAATAGACCAATGAAGGGTTGTGCTCTTCTCAGATGAGACGAGGGTGTGTCTTTTCTGCAACGACAGACGTAGAAGAGTGTACAGGAGGCAAGGGGAACGATTTGCACAAGCCTGTATTCAAGAGACAGTGGAATACGGGGGTGGCTTGTGCATGTTCTGGGGTTCAAGGTTCGTTTTGCCGTCGATTGACATGCCGATGTCAATCGACGGCAAAACGAACCTTGTGTGTGTTTCTCGGACTGGAAGTGCTCGCGGGCAAGGGTCGCTGACTGCTCCTCGGTACATAACAGAGATCTTAGAGGAGCAAGTTGTCCCTTATGCGGGTTTTGTTGGCAGTGGGTTCACGTTAATGCACGATAACGCCCGCTGTCACACCGCATTAATAAATTGTAAGAGACTACCTGCAAGAAGTTGAGATCCCTGTTATGCGCTGGCCGGCGCGAAGTCCAGACCTGAATCCTATTGAGCACCTTTGGGATGAACTGAAACGGCGAGTACGGGTACGTGATCCTGCCCCTACCACTCTCCAAGACCTCCAAGATGCCGTCGTTGCAGAATGGGACAACATTCCTCAAGAGACTGTTGTCACATTAATTAGGTCCATGAGAGAACGCATGGAAGCAGTCATCAGGGCTAGGGGCGGTAACACTAGGTTTTAAGTTGTTTTTCAGGACTTTGTTGTAATTTTTGCTGATAAAATAAAATTTAAGTTTTTAATCATTTGCATTACCTTGCTATTTTACCCCTGGTAAACAAAAAACCATATCTATTGATATATTCTGAAATTTAAATAAATTGCCTTTCCAATGATACCTTATAGTTATATGTCTACCGTTGATTAATAGAATTAAAATGAGTTTGAAGGGAATTCTTAACGAGGTGCGATTTTTGTGACGCCGCGTGTAGTTATTAGTTAAATTGTTGACGGACACAATTCATGCGTACAACAATATTATAAACCCGCGACAAAACAATAATTACAACCTTGTTTAGGTTTTAATTATTGTGTTAAGTTTTAAATTTATGCGAAAATTTCACATTTGTTTAAATAAATACTACTACAATCACCATAATTTTATATGCAAAACAGAAGCATTCCAAATACTGCACTTATCTTCAATATAATAATAATAAAAACACATTTTATCTTAACTCAAAATGGACATATTACAAAATACGGCACTTTTCCTTGTGAGATAATGTTATATTTACATGTATTTTTAAATCAATACTGTCGTATTTTGAAATGTGGCACTTTTCACTATAACTTTCGATCCAAGTTAAGGTCTTTTTCGGAATGTGGCCCTTTTTCACATAACAAACGTGCGCTCGCGCTGAATGTAGGATCGCAACTGGGAAGATGGCAGTTTTGGTCTGAAGTTTGCCACCTAAGTGTCAAAATGCTAAAAGGGCTGTTGTGCGATTACCTCCATTTTTAATGCGAAAATACTGGGTGTCTTTTTCGAATATAAAAATATAGGCAGAATTGATACGATTTTTGCTATAAAAAGGATTTGTAATTTTTTCGACTTGTGGCCCTTTTGAATTTAAGCAGCGACATGATGCGTAACGCACTATCATGTTATTTAGGTGTGGAATTAATAAACTTTATAAGAGTCAAATAAGAATTTAATTCATTGTACGGACACATTCTTGCAGTCCGTTATTTATGACATAACAGTTTATAGATACAATAATAATAATAATCTTTATTTCCAGTTTAACAATTTACATTTACCACTTAATCTATCAACGATTACTGTCTTATAAATTGTAGGTTTATACAGAGTTATAAACCTCTGACACCCAAGCTAAGATTGAACTTGTGTTATGGGTGTCAGGGTTCTCAAGTTAATACAGGCAGACAAATATAAGTTTGGAATTTAATGGTGAAGGATCTATAAACCGAAAAATAAAAATATATTTTATATATCTAGTTATACAAAAACAAAAATAAACTAATCACAAAGAAAACCTTCTGCATAGTGTTATTTTGTGTGTTGTGTTGTATAGTGTTGTGTTGAATAGTGTTGTGTTGACAAAGAGTCATCTTGACACTTTCACCATAAACATATACCTGATGAGGTTTTGTTCACAAAGTGCAACATATCAGTAGCAATGGATT
Organism: Apamea sordens; assembly: GCA_945859715.1. Taxonomy (NCBI): domain Eukaryota; kingdom Metazoa; phylum Arthropoda; class Insecta; order Lepidoptera; family Noctuidae; genus Apamea; species Apamea sordens. The sequence goes on along the minus strand of OX244009.1, from coordinate 277,501 downwards.
TCATTTTGACAGTTCAACAACATTCATTGCGTTATTTACGTTGTTGAAGAGAGAAGTTTTTCGAACATATATGAAGCAATGGATTAGCAATATCTTTCAGAATTATTCAGACTGTTTTTTTTTTAACGCATTTAAACCTATTTTTCAGACAATGTTTATTTATTGAGTTTTTAATACAAAGTTTATTTAGTAGTATTTTAGCTTTATCATAATAGCCTGGCTTAACTATGAAAACTGCGCTATAATGATAGTGTGTCATACGCGTATATTTCCTTGTACCTATTTGGAACGTTATCAAACTATCTCATTTGGCATCGTCTAGCTGGAAGAATAATAATAATAATAATATCCCTGGACATTTTACACAGCGCCATCTAGTCCCAAGCTAAGCAACCTAATGCTTGTGTTATGGTAACAAGATGGCTGATAAACTACTTATATACTTTTTTTTTTGTAAATACATACATATTATAGATAGAAAAACACCCAGACTCGGAACAAATACATGTAGGTCATACAAATATTTGTTCCGTGCGGGAATCGAACCCGCGACACGCAGCGCAGCAGTCAATCGCTTAACCACTGCGCCAACCGTGCCGTCAAATAGAATATTGTGCTCAATTAGACCTCGTGATCACTACAGACTAGTCACGCGCTTCTGTCAGCTAGGTAAACCAGACCTTGGTGATTCACGATCAGGAAATCCATAAAAACCACTTTCTGGTAACATTAGCATAACCAGCCTATAATGTTCGTACTGCTGGGACACAGGCCTACTTTGGGTGAGAGGGTGTGGGCCGTAATCCACCACGCGGGCCCAGTGCGGTTTGATAGATGTCACATGCCTTTGAAGTTTTTGTTCTTAGACATGCCGGTTTCCTCACGATGTTTTCCTTCGCCGTTTTGAGAGCAGTAGTGGTGAATAATTTACACAAAGTTAAACGCTTGTCTGGGTTCGAACCTACGACCTACAGCTCGTAAGTCACGGCCGTTACCACTGGGCCAGCACAGCTCCTCTGGTAACATTAGTGATCACAATTTAGTATGGAGTCATTTTAGATTGCAAACCTCAAACCCAAGAACTGAAACCAGGTACAGACGACGGTGCTGCTCCTCATAGCAACGGAAACAAAGAAGAATCACCAAACATTTCAAAATCAAAAGTTATTTATTCAAATTAGGTTGAGAACCTGAATACTGGTATTCAGCTGCATCCGGTTAGACTGGAAGCCGACCCCAACATAGTTGGGAAAAGGTTAGGCAGATGATGATGATGATGAGGTTCATTTATTCAAATTAGGCTGAGAATCAGCACTTTGCGAATGTCAAAATTACAAAAGACAGTCCCCCAAAACGCCCGCCCTTCACTACTTCCTAGTGCTTTCGCCGGCAAGAAGAAATGGCGCAATAAACTCCCCAGCAGCACAGCTGTCTGTTCAGTTTATTCATTTGACGATCGACATTAGTCTAGCTAGAACAACCATGTAACGGTGCCTCACGCCTGAGCCACATCGGCTCACTAAGACGTGTTATTGGAGAGGCTACATATTATTGCAAGGGCCGCTATAACTATCACATTCAATTGACTAAGCAATTGGCACGCGGTCGTGAGCAGCTGATTGAGCGTCATGCTCTGTGATATCACACGATCTGCATGTAACATCAAGCCTGTATTGTCCAAAGAGATAGGCAGTATATAATCGCCAATTAAGTCACATATAATATAATAGGACGGCGAGCCTTTTGCCAAAACCGGGCACAACTCGACTCAACTCTGTGTAAGATATTCTCAAAGGAAAAACCAATAACACATAGCTTTACCTGGGGATCGAACCCAGGACCCCGTGCGCAGAAATCACGCTTATAATCAGTAGGCCGACGAGGCAGTCGTGAAGTAAGATTTCACAAAAGTTACATGAGCTATTTCTGGGTTGTGGAAGACAGAGGCACTCCATGTAAAGTGCTGATATTCAGCAGCGTCCGTTTGACTGGAAGCCGAGCCTAGCATATGTAGTTGGAAAAAGGCTAGACAGATGGTGATCAAGTTCATGTTCACGATAAATATCTGGCCAAAACAAAGTCGTATTCCTTAGCTCGTTCTCTATTCCTTCCTACTATAATTAGTTCGTCAAGTGAAGCATGTAGACGAAACAGCCCTTATCTAAAAATAACTACAGAACGATTGCGTCGGGCCGGAATAAGAATAGTAAGTTATGCGATGTGTGGCGGAGTGGGGTTCATGGCACGCCAGCACCACACGGAGGATATGGTCAGAAGGACTTCACATGGAAGATATTATCTATACAGCGTGGCAGGGACCTCCGTGCGCTACCTATTAGTATAAAAAAATATTATATTTAAAAGTACCTACATACGTTATTTAAAAATAATCGAAAGTTATTTAAAAAAAAGCGGGTTGCACTCCGGGAGTGCCGGCAGAAGTGAAAACTTGAATATTAACGTTGTGCATTTTTGATATTTTGGAATGCGGTCTCCTCTCCCTCCGTCTTACGAATTTTCGATCAGGTTACGTGTGCTGACGCGAGCTCCGTCTTACGAATTTTCGATCAGGTCACGTGTCCTGACGCGAGTTTAACATTTTTACCCATCACAAAAGTGCACAACGCCGCTAAAGAAGTTTTCACTTCAAAAATTTGCTGTTCCATACATTGACCATTGCACTTTTGTAGGAAGCAGCTTTTTATATTATTTGAAGCGAAATATCTTCTATATGTACAAGCAGACTGATTCATGGGTTTGAGCTGCGTTGTTACGGTCAGTTCACAGAATTGGGTGACCGACCATTCTTCACAAACTTAAACAGCTGGGGATATGGTTAGGAGAGCACAAGAGTTCACAGAAATATAATACAACCATGCATCTTTGTGCCACCAAGCACCAAACACCAAGCACCAAGCAGCCTTGCTGTGTTCAGCGGAGTAAATGCGTAACACACTATCAGTAGTTTTCAGTATCAATTTTGTAGTACCAATGGTTTTCATTTTGACATCTCAACACCATTTATTGCGTTATTTACGTTGCTGAGCAGATACATTTTTCGAACATATGAAGCAATGTATTAGCTATAGGTATCGTTCAAAATGTTTCAGATTAAAAATAATAGTGTATTACACAATTAGCGTGCTGGTTTGAAGGCATCCTAGTAAACTGAGCTTGGCTTGTTTGCCTGGGTCAATAAAAATAATAATTTATTGAATAAACCGTTTATAAAAAGTTTACATTTGGCCAACAGTAGTAAGATTTCCCATACAATTATAGTGCCTAAAAATATTTTTATTACAGGTACTGGAAAATAATGATGGTTCGGTATTAGAATGAGGCATGAATCATGACACATTCCAGCTTTGGCTCTGGGTTAGCATCGCGCTTGTGATGCTAGTAGTATATTGTACTATGACGTGATCCTTTAGCGAAACCATTCAGAAAAGGTTGAGAACCAAAATTAGGAGGTAAAGATCTCATAGAGGCTGGGGAGCCTCGAATATTTCCACAACGGAACACTTTAGGGCACCGTATCCGCGGACGTATACTATTGTTTATCATATTATTATGTAAGCGGGCGCCCTTTATGTGTGGAGGCTTTTATTTAGGTAGTAAGTTCTATTTACGTTTTTATTATTTATTTCTGCTTTAGTTTTCAATGTTCTTGTAGGTATATCGGCGTGTGCTAGCTGACACATGGCAAATTATTTAGTTTAATGTGTAATTTTTTGTAATGTTATTTACTTATGTATTGTTGTATATTTTTGACAACACGGTTAGCGCAGTGGCTGAGCGATCGGACTGCTGCGCTGCGTGTCGCGGGTTCGATTCCCGCACAGAACAAATATTTGTAAGTCCTACATGTATTTGTTCCGAGTCTGGGTGTTTTTCTATCTATAATATGTATGTATTTACAAAAAAAAAAAGTATATATGTAGTTTATCAGCCATCTTGTTACCATAACACAAGCATTAGGTTGCTTAGCTTGGGACTAGATGGCGCTGTGTGAAATGTCCAGGGATATTATTATATTATCAAGTTCTTCTAACTGAACAGATAGCTGTGCTACAGGTTAGTTTGTTGCGCCACTTCTTCTTCCCAACTAAAGCACTAGGAAGTGGTGAAGGGCGGGCGTGTTGGGGGACTGTCTTGTGTAAAGTTGACTTTCAAAAATTGCTGATTCTCAGCCTAGTTTGAATAAATGACTTTTGATTTTGATTTTGTTTATTCTAGTGCCCGCTACCCATATACGGGCTTTGGATCATTGAGGAAATATGAAAATGATGATGGTGCACTATCCCAGCTTTCATTGAAAAATGTTCGGCCCTGTTGGTTGAAGTCTAGGAAATGGATTTTCTGTATTCTCCTATTTCATGCCAAACATGTATGCCTACTTATGTGTGTGTTCTACAAGTTAATTTTCTCTCTCTGTGTGTGTGTGTGTGCAAAGTAAGTTAATGTTAGGATGGCTATCAGATGGGGCGAGCTCCAAACGATCGTCTTTTGTTGGGAGCGATCACGAAAATCGCGTGTTTCTTAACGAATCGCTTTTATTTTCGTATGGAAATGCGAAGGTGGAGTTGTGGGTTATTGGTATGCGGTTTTATGATTATCTTTGAGGTAGGAGCGGTTACTTACAGGCATATTATTCTGAGTCTTTCGATATTTTGAAGATGGGAAAAAGGTAACTGATCCTCTAAAAACTTATTGACCATCTTCTATAGACACTTTTTAAAATAATCTTTAAAAACATTTTAAGCTCGTACTGCACACATTTTTTAAATAATTAGGATTCTTTTTAATTTACTGTCCTTTTCTCATAGTTTTGGATACCCCGACCAAACGGGATAGGTTAGGTTGGAACTGTGACCAAACACACGGTAAACTGACCCCAAGACGCCCTTCACTTTTAATTGTTTGTCTTAAAAAAAGTATTTTTCCCTTTCCATTCTTGGATTCAAAAATATACATCGTGTTGCTCAGTGAATGTTCCCCGTCAGTCATGTCACTATCACTGACACATCTCACTACGTCTCACACATGGCCAGGCAGTAAATCCCGAACTTTGCTCGCGTCATGTTCGTTATTTGCTCACAAACGAGGTACCAACCGTACGCCGAAGTAATACCAACGTCACGGTAATAAAACACGTTTATTTTCATTTCGCCGAACGTCTGAATAAAGAAGTTTCTTATAGTCTTTTTATTTACGTATACCTTGTGACCTTTCACTCACCAGGTATTTCAACTTGGGAGTTTCTTGGTTAGATTGATGAAATGAAAACTATATTATTGGAACGAAGTTCCTTATCGCGCGTTGCGAAAGGGGGCTAGACGGAAAAAATTAAGACCAAAAGTTGGAACGACACTTTTTGCTATAGTTGTAAGCCGTGCGGCGTGCGCGTGTTTCTCTCTCTTTCTCTCTTATAGAAAGCAAGCCAGTTATACTTCGTTCCATCCGGGTGTCCCTTGACACCTCTCAAGTTTTTATATTCTTAGGGTGTTACCACACCGATCGATCGATCGTCGATCGATCGATCGTCGATCGATATCATCGATCGACATCGGTCGACGTTGATCGGGTGTGAGGGTGTTACCACACCAATCGATCGATTGCATCGATCGACGATCGATCGATTGGTGTGGTAACACCCTTACAAAGAGCGGCTGGAGGCTAAGTAGTAACAACCGCGTGGGTCGAACAATCTGACTGTCGAGGTCAGTCCGTGGATGGGTACGTGGGTAATCTACCTATTTCATACCATGACCCCTCCATGCCTCCAAAAGCAAGTCAAGCAAGTGAAGCCGTTGGTTTTGGATGTTATTTTAATTCTTTGACAGTCGATACGCGTAGTCAGAAGCCAGAAAGTCTGACAACCAGTCTTACCAAGGGGTATAGGGTGTAAAAGTATCGCGCCATGTAAAACACCAACTGCTTCCGAACAACTTCATCTACATCTGGTTAGACTGGAAGCCTACCCCGACTCCAACATAGTTGGGAAAAGATTAGGCAGGTGATTATGTTCTTTCAAAAACGTACGTACAAAAGAATAATCTTCATTTCCACATCCGTGAAGACTGAAGAGGATTTAACGGGTAGAACCCGCCCAAATTACAAAGCACACATTCACAGCTGTCGCTTACAATGGTACTTCGCAATTCCGGCGGCTTATAGCGCGCGTCCGAAAATAAGCCGGTATTAAATGTGGTTTATGTTAATACCTCGTTACCGCTGGATAAGAGCCCGTTGTCCTGTGAAAGCGACGCTACTTAAGTCGACTTAATAGGAGACGAAGTGACCATCAGAAGCCGTCGCATAGTCAGTCCATTGCCACGAGACGTTAAAAGAAATGCCAATATCTCATTGTTAGTTTTAGTCCGATGTACATCCCATCACTAAAAAATATTTTACGTAGGGGCCGCTCGGGAACTGAAAACAATAATGATAAACTGTTCCCTCCGAACCGCACGTTACGAAAACTTGTGTAACATTATACATACACATTTACATTTTTACATCCACATTTGCATGGATATATTATATCCATGCAAATGTGGATGTAAAAGTGAAAATCTGTGAGTTTCAACATGTTTTGCCATATGAAGGAGTGCTGTCTTCGCAGTGTAAGGCTGTAAGAAATACTTATATTTAGTACATCTCTTTCTAGTGACATTGTCTGACTAAAGAGGAAACCAGTGAGGATTGTTTCTAACAAATAAAGCTATTTCCAAGATGTATAGTGACGGAAGTGTCAGTATATGGTATTTTATAAACAGTGGTTGAACAGCAGTCGGTATTTTTGATCTTAAACATAGCTCGAATACAACGATTTTACATTTTAAATACCATGTCGGTGTTTGTCGAATTACCCCAAAATATTAAACAGTATCTAAGCACCGATTCAACAAGTTCACAATATGCCATGAATAATGCGTTTCTACTCACTGTTGGTGCCAGTATGTATGTACATCGCAAAAGATAAACTAAAGTCCGGCGTTTCAAAATTCACCAAAGATGTAAACAACAATGGCCGCTCGAAATTGTCTATGATTTAGTGATGTGGTGGTATGAATTTTGAAGTTTTGTTTCTATCGAGTATTTTTATATTGAGATATCTTCATAAGTTAATTTAGTTAAGTTTGATTTGAAAATCGTGAAAACGAACAATTATATTTTGTATTAATATCTTGTTCGTTACGATGTTACTTGTAGGTAACGAACGATACACTAGAAGTGTCGGGCGTTTTAAGATCGCTTGAAGCGGCTATGATTGAGAGTTTCAATTCCCAGAAACAGTTTTTCCACTTTCGATTCACGTTAGTTCGAATCCACGTCAAGCCGTGCTCTTTTTGAAAGTATTCGTTATAAGTCGTAACAAATACAATATTATAGCAGTATAATATTTTTAAACTTGAGTAGTCCCAATTTTGCCTAGACCTACGACGTTATTATTTTAATGAGGAAAAACCGGCCAAGTGCGAGTCGGACTCGCGCAGGAAGGGTGTACCATTATCTATAAAAAACAATCATGAGTTGATTGAATGAAAGGTAAATTGCGGTTTACGATTTATGACGTATTAAAAAAAAACTACTTACTAGATCTCGTTCAAACCATTTTTCGGTGGAAGTTTACATGGTAATGTACATCATATATTTTTTTTAGTTTTATCATTCTCTTATTTTAGAAATCACAGGGACACACACACACACACACACATTTTACCACTTTGGAAGTGTCTCTCGTGCAAACTCTTCAGTTTAGAAAAAAATGATATTAGAAACCTCAATATCATTTTTGAAAACCTATCCATAGATACCCCATACGTAAGGGTTTGATGAAAAAAAAGTTTTGAGTTTCAGTTCTAAGTATGGGGAACCCCCAAAATTTATTGTTTTTTTTCTATTTTTGTGTGAAAATCTTAATGCGGTTCACAGAATTAATCTACTTACCAAGTTTCAACAGTATAGCTCTTATAGTTTCGGATAAATTGGCTGTGACATACGGACGGACAGACAGACAGACATGACGAATCCATAAGGGTTTCGTTTTTAGCCATTTGGCTACGGAACCCTAAAAAAGACCTTATCTTTATTAAGTAGAACGAGGGTCAGCTCCAACAGCATCTTGAAAATCCTAGCCGAAAAACACGATTATTGTCAGTATAACAAATAAAAACACATTAAATTGATTTTTTTTCAATAAAGAAGTATTAAATACTCCTTGTACAAATAGTCGTCATTTTTTATGTCAATCACTAGCATTTCATTGACAAGATAAATTTAGACGAGACTAAAAAGGATGTCAGCCGTATGACGTTTGTAAAAATTCAAAATCCGTCCCAGTTTTTCTTTTATTGATAAATATAATAGTATATTTAAAAGTTTAGAAACACGCACAGGGTGTAAAAGTGAGTGTGATAATACGTGTATCATTGAGGCGTAGATATCGCATTCAATTCCCAGGCAAGTTCAATGTTATTGCTTTTGGCGAAAGGCCGCCACTTCCAGTGTACCTATTTTTGTACAAAGGTCTTCTTTGTGACATTTCCAATTGATTCTACTGTAAAAAATTTAAACCGAGGAATTTGGCTGTTTCTACTTGTTTTATTATATTATTATCACATATTAATTTAAATTTAATTGAATTTTGAGGTCTTTGACTGTCGTTCATTACATTTTTGCTTTATTTATATTTATTTTTAGATTATTATTGATTAGCCATGTAGATGTTAGTGCTTTATTTATGTCGTTTTCAAATATTTTTTTATCATTACATGTAATATTTATTGTGTTGGTGTCTGCAAATAATATTATCATAGGTTGCACAGTTGTATTTGGGAGATCGTTGATGTAGGTAAACATAACGCTAGGAAATAACACAAACAGAAGACTTGTCAAGTTGACAAGAGAACAGCCGGTCTATTCTGTAACCATCTCACACTGAAAACTTAGGTGAAGTGAGCGTGGAGTGAGCTGTCATTACAACTAATGCTAGGGATTGACACTTTTGACAGCTCACTCTAAGCTCACTTCACATAACTTTTCACGGTGAGATTTTTACAGAATAGATCGGCAGGAATAGAAACGCTTTCCACTATACCCTAAAGTGCCGACTGCCTATCACGCCAACGTAAGGAGAAGACTGTTTCAAGAAGTTAAAGTTTAGTTAGCATCACATAGCTTAGCATAGCTTTATCGCATCATTCCATAAGGCGTCACCCTAACAGAACGTGCGGCTGAATCAAATGAAATAGTTAATTTAATAGTGGCGCGTCTATGGAGATTATTGTACTGCATATCATTTGAATGGTTTATTAGGTAGTGGGAGACTGCGGCCGTTATGTAAGATTTATATTTGCTTTGAGTGGGCGATAAGATTATGATTAAATCGTTTCTGTTGCTTAGTGAAACGTTTGAAAATGAGAAAGAATTAGATAAGTTATTTGGAGATCATTTTGTGAGGGGCCCGTGGCTAAATAATAACAGCCGCACAGGTCGATCGGTCAGGTTAAGCTACGCTTGCCGCGGTTGGTCTGTGGATGGGTGACCATCTTTACATACCGAGACCCCTCCGTGCCTCGGAAAGCACGTTAAGCCGTTGGTCCCGGCTGTCATTCGTGGATCTTTGACAGTCGTTACGGGCAGTCAGAAGCCCGAAAGTCTGACAACCAGTCTTACCAAGGGGTATCGTATTACCCAGTAACTGGGTTGTGGAGGTCAGATAGGCAGTCGCTCCATGTAAAATACTGGTATTCAGCTGCATCCGGTTAGACTGGAAGCCGACCCCAACATAGTTGGGAAAAGGCAGGCAGATGATGATTTGGAGATCATTTTGTTAACACTTTAATGATTAGTGCGTGTGCCAGTGTGTCCTAAATCTAGGCATGGTAAAAGACAGGGTGACGGGGACATCGACGTTTTATATTATCCTAAAATTGCCCTAAAGAATATGTAAGATCAACTAAATTGGTTTACTTAGTAGCTTTTAAGAAAGTCGCGGACATACGAGTACACGCACACGGCACCCTGACTGCGTGACACACTATCAATCACAATCATTTTGAAGTATATTGCTAATCTATTGCTTCATAAATGTTCATAATATTGCCAGATATATAATTTGCCTGCTCAACAACGTAGGTAAATAACGCAATGAACGTTGTTGAACTGTCACCTATTGCTACTGTCACAGTTGGTTAACGTATTTTAATAAGTCACGTGAAACATCGCGCCTTGGGGTGTCAGGCAATTACCCAGTAGGTCGAACACAATCCCTCATGATGATGCCCGGTTGTAAAGTATCGTCGTGTGTAACGCTGGTCACCCATTCCAGCAGTCACACGACCTTCTCAAACCAACCCATCACTCCCCAAATAAAAACCGACACTAACACATTCGACCTCCAATCCTCTCCTACCGACAATTGTGCGGATTTATTTTGGTTTTCAATAAAAGTAGTCTCCATCTGTCGTGTACCACCGGGCCCGCCGCGCTCGCGTTGAGCTGTCGCGGCCGATTCTCCTCCAAGTAAATAAGGGTTGCTCTCGTTCTAACAGATCTGCTAAATCAGACGTAAATACGGAGATATTTTACTAGTCGTCGATTGTGGAATATTTGAACTGTAAATTGTAAGAGATTTTCCTGAACTTTTATTTTACGGTGCGAATAAAAAAATAGAAAATGTTTTCAGAATTATATAGAATACAAAACTTTTATTTCAGACTAGCTTCTGCCCGCGGCTTCGCCCGCGAGGATGTCGGAAATTATCCCACGGGAACGTGCCAACAGGATAAAATGTATGTGCTTCCCCAGAATGCCATCTATATCTATGCCAAATCAGAAGTTCAGTGGTCTCTATCTCGCGGGCCCTTTGTGGCTAATTACAATAGAAAACCAATTGTGTCTCATTAGTGGTGATTAAGAGGGTATATGATATCTTTACCTAAGTACCTACCTAATTAAATAAAAAAAACTCAATAACAGAAAATTAAATACCTACCTACCTAAATAAACCTATTTCTGATGATAACTCATCTAAATTCAATTAATAAGCAAAATCCCTAAAAACTAATATCTATACGAATGACTAATCCTACGTAACAGTATTATAAAATAAGCTATGGTCACTACGTACACTATCAAATATACCACCTATACTTTAAAATTAAAATCTATACCTACGACTTATATAAAAATAAACCTAAATAACTCTAAAAACTAAAAGGAATAAAAATGAACTCCACTGCGTGTGACGTAACCTACGACAAACTTATTATTTGCGGTTGGTACAGTAATCGGGTCTAGGGATCGAACCGCAAAATTAAGTTTGTTTTGTATTGTATATACTTTTCCGGGATAAAAAGTACCCAGTGTGGTGCTCAGGATATTAAAGAATAATTATACCAAGTTTCATCGTAATCGAACCGGTAGTTTTTGCGTGATGCCTGAACAAACAGACAGACAGACAGACAGACCGACAGACAGACAGACAAAAACTTTTTTAATCACATTTTTGGGTTCGGTGTCGGTCTAGTAACACCCCCTGCCATTTATTTTTTTGATATTTTACAATGTACAGAATTTGCACTTCTACAGATTTATTATAAGTATAGATATAGATAGGAGTCCATAGGGTTAGTAACAATTTAGTTAACTTCTAGTGTTAGTAGGTTACAGACACAGATATACAATTAAAAGCGTGGAGCTGCGTCCACCTCCGCAACATCGGGGAATCCCACCGATCTGCGAACACACTGAGAATACTGTTGGTGCGGCAGGGAACACGCGGCATCAGAGAGGCACATCTTTCCCTAATAATGGCAGCAATAATATGCAGAGATTTATTTAGAATACAAGTTTTACAAGAATACTTTGCGCCATCCGAGATGGAAACCTGGAACCTACGCTCTAGTTGCACTGCAGTACAGACGCTAGAATTTTTGAATCTAGGACATGCCGGTTTCCTCACGATGTTATCCTTCACCGTTTTGAGAGCAGTGGTGATGAAATAATTTACACAAAGTAAAGCGTCTGCCTGGGTTCGAACATACGACCTACAACTCATAAAATAATCGCGGCCGTTACCAATGGGCCACCACTGGTCTAATGTATTAACAATACGTGTATTTCAAGAATAATTGAGATAAAAAAAATTGGGAAATGAGATTATCTTTTATCCACCAGGCATTACTCATTAGTTGCGGCCGGAGTCTGACTTCGCAGCAGGATAGTTTCTAACAACATCAATAAAGCAGTTTGGAGATAAATCAATAGTGTTTGAGTTTGATTCAGTTCGGTTCGTCGAGTTGATGAACGAACTCTACTCTTTCAGTTCATAAGTTGAAGTGGGAGGTACACAGAGGGAACTGATGTGCTATGTGAGCGATGAATGCGATGCAACGCGATATGTGACGTAACCAAATATTCTATTATATGTTATGTCTGTTTTCCGTATTGAAAATCGTCGTGAATCACAACCTGAATTATTTTTAAGGGTATTGCTAATACATTGCTTCATATGTTCGAAAAAATTGTCTGCTCAGCAACGTAAATAACGCAATGAATGTTGTAAAACGGTCAAAATGAAAGCCATTGCTACTGTTAGTATGTTACGCAACCACCCGCAGGAGGATGATGACGACGATGACTGCAATCACCAATTATTTTAAAACTGTAATGATTAAACCTATAAAACTACTTTATGAATGTTGTTAGTTGGAAAATGCTATAGTCTAAGGTTAGTTCATAGGGTGCATACAATGTCAAAGCAGCCTGACCCCCCCCCCCCCTTCCCCGCATAGGACAGAAACTAATCGATTAACTCACAGTTTTAACTAGTGAAACTTTCACTCATTGATATTCCGACGAGTTCGGCTGCTACGCCCGGTTCATTCGTGAGTTTATTTAAGAACTGTTACCGTACCAGAATTAACATATGGGAACACTCATTTTAAGACGATGAAAGAATAAAAATTGAGGGTGGTGAATAATTGGGCAAGAAGACCATTATGTCTTCCATCTTTTAAACCGAACACAGCAATATTTTTGAAAGAAAATACATTTATTTTAGCACAGACTAAAAGATACACAACGTAACAATTATTATTATTGTAGTAAAGTAAAAAGAGAAATATTAAAAACAAAACAAATAAAAAGTGTACAATCGAGGTCAAGGGCAGGCCCATTTAGAAAAAAAGTGCGTTGTGAGAAATTAGTAGGAAAGTGAGCCTCACGGCTGCGCCAAGTAGGCACAGTTCAGCAAAATTGCCAGACAACTACTGCATGACGCTGGCTTTCAATTAGACTTGATAGTTCTTGATTGGCGAAATAAAAAGGAAAGTGGCGGTGGTGGTGTGTCTGGATGTGCCCTGGGATGGCAACAACGCATCGGGGGAAAAAGGCGTGATGTTACTCTAAGAACAATGCTTTTACTTTAAATGAGCGAACATGCCGTAGTTGAGGATAATATCACAACACACCGATCACTTAAGTAATACTTTCCTCATCGATATTCATTATTCTGTTCATTTCTCAAAGTTGGCAGCTGCACCACTATGCACGTAAACCTCGCAACGTCGCATCGCGCGATGTTTGACAACGTCGCATCTGCATGCTCCGCGCGTCTTGGACAAATTCAGAGGAGACGTGTCTTTTCAGTGTCAAACGCCTTCCTACGCTTTGATTTAAACTTAGATTACTGCACGGAAATATGGAGAATACTTATTCAAAGGAATGTGGAGGAACTACGAGGTTTTGTGAAGAAATATGACGTATTTTTTCTCTTGATATTTGTATCGGTGTTACTCGTAATGTAGCTCGTTCAATTCAAATTTTATTTTTGGTACAACTAAGAGTGTATGTTAACAGTAGATTTAATATATTTTGTACTACGAAGATTGTTTTAGAACTTGTCACTCGTGTTAATGTTGTTTCATAGTTATTTTTTTTTATTTTATTTTAAGTTGAATGTCTTCATGTTGTTTTAGTTTTTATTGTCAGTTGTTGTTGTTTTTCGACAGAATGTAAAAATATTGTTAATGAATTAATTCAATATTAGGGTATGATGGTACTTACCTCACCGTGCAAAACTTTCACCGTGAAAACTTATGAGAAGTGTGCTGTCATTGACACTATTGACAGACACTACACAGACACACGACACTATTGACAGACACTACACAGACACACGACACTATTGACAGTTCACTTCACCTAAGTTTAGGCAGAGGTAAAGTTTGGTAGAAATCTTTATTAGAAATTGACATCAAGGTGACCTAAAATCCGCCTGTTACCTTGACCTGACCTGTGACCTTGGTTCGTAAGGAACTTAATTCCTTAAACACGAAAGTTTAATGCCATCGGTTGTAAGACCAAGTCTTTAGTTAGGTCCAAATTAGACCCATTTTTAGCACCTATTTAAAACTATAGACACAATCTAAACTAATATTATAAAGAGAAATGATTTGATTTTTTGTACGTTTGTTTGTTACGCTTTCACGATAAAACGGCAGAACGGATTTGGATGAAATTTGGCACAAGGGGGATACTTTTTATACCGATATTCTCACAGGGTCGGGACTTCTGCTTGTAAAACCGAGGGGCGCAGCTAGTGATAAAAATAAAATTGTTAGCTCTTGTTACTTCTTCGAGTCTGAAAGACATGATCTTTTAATCCACGTCTAATGACGTAGAAGGCAGGCTCGCTTCTTTTCCAAATGACTTATAATTTTCCACGGCATGTATGTACAAGCTATTCTCATAAGTTAGACTTGATGTGAAAGTTAATAACAATATACAAAACCGAGTAATTTCAAGCAGTGCATTACATCAACGAGTTAATTTGCCGGCAGCCGCAGCGCGTACATACACACAGGGGGAGAGGGGCGGCAGATACGCAGCTATACGCAGCTAATATGAATGAGAATTACGATGTCGATGGTGCGTGCAGTAACTCAACGGGGAGTATGAATCAGACAAGCTGTCAAGTTGTATCGATATGCGTTAATGATGCAAACTCAAATGAATAAATGACTTATGACTTAAGTATTTGCTTCTTGAAGCAAAGCACAACAAGCACTTTCCCTAATAAAGACATGTGCTTGGGTGTTTCACAACGACGATTTCTAGCTTTTTAGCAGCCTAATTAGTTCAAATGTTTACAAAGAGATTCAATACTCAATTAATTATTGTATTCCATATTGTGTACATAGGTGGTTCAGTCTATTGGAGTAGGTAAGTTATTGCAGGTGAGACTGAAGAGCCGATCGATTCTGTAAAAATCTCACCGTGAAAAGTTAGGTGAAGTGAGCTGTCAATAGTGTTAATCCCTAGCATTAGTTGGAATGACAGCTCTCTCCACGCTCACTTCACCTAAGTTTTCACGGTGAGATGGTTACAGAATTGTACTGCAGGTCCACTCAATCTCCGCCAGGGCTGCGGGATATTCGAAAGAGGTACCGTGGCCCTTGGCACAGGCAACTGAAGGAACACGGGTGGGTTTTAGTCAGTAAAAGTCTGACACTCCCTTCCGCTCCGCCCAGAGCGGGAGGGGTCATATGATGATTTCCCACCCAAAAAAAAAAAAAAAAAAGGTCCACTCAATCTGTGTGGTTCTTTCCTCAAAATACCATTTCAGACATTGATCTGCATAGTCTTCCCATTATCTGACCAAGTTTAAGTCTGGACTTTAACAGAGACTGTGACTTCTGAATTTGTTTTAGCTTTTCTTCTCAGAGTAGTCAGATAGGAAACGCCGACGGCATCTAGTTATAAAAATGTGATTGACTTGTTGTATTTGTACAAACCTACTTACAGAAATAGAATCATTTATTATTTTACTTACACAACTGTCAATAAATCATAATGTTTACCTGCCGATCGATTCTGTATAAATCTCACCGTGAAAAGTTAATTGAAGTGAGCTGAGCTGTCAATATTAGTGTCAATCCCTAGCATTAGTTGGAATGACAGCTCAGTCCACGCTCACTCCACCTTAGTTTTCACGGTGAGATGGTTACAGAATGGCACTGCTGTAGCTTATGTAAAAGTTGTCTCCGTGTTTAAAGATTACATCATTAGCGACATCCGTTTTAAAGCTTACCTTATTCATACCCTAAAGTTTACCAGTAAACCCCTACTCCAAGTTAATACAATTATAAAGGGGTCTACAGAGCCAGCAGACAGACAGTTACAGGGTCTGACGGACCCCATAATACAGAATAACATTGATGAATTGTAAGTATTGATTGTGATTGTCTATGGGGTACCCATGTACCGCCATGCACGACAATCAAGCCAAATAGTAGGATAGATAAAGATCATTTCTTTGTCCAAAACATGAGTCAATGAGAACACAGATAGTACAGACAGCGTGATCGTATAGCCAGCGAGAAAGGTTATATTGAAATTGTTATTTTAAGTCGATTCGCACGAATTTACTCGCCCGAAACGGCGAATCATTAGTTTAAAATAATATATTTTTTTCTATAGGCGACTCGCACGAAGTTAATTTATTTTCGGGCGAGTCGACGATTCCAGAAACATTTGTATAAAGTAGACAATTGGTACATTTTGAATTTTATGCAATAAAGTATTGGTAATAGACAGTAACATTGATTTTGGGTGTCACCAACTGGACACACGTGTGTCCAGTCTCTCGTCTCCAGTTGGTGAATAACCCCACAGAAGTGATAGAGTTCAATATTATAAAACGTGTACTTTTTTATTATTAAAAATGGTGAACATTTTAGCACCAAGGTCCTGTGATCTTTTTATAAAATAGGTTTGAATTACAAAGCAATGTTATAAATAGCTCCATTAACTTATAACAATATTAACGGCCCGTCCCGGCTTCGCACGGGTGGACATAAGATTTTTTTTTTTTAATTTACTATAAATATAGCCTATGTCACTCAGGGTGAATGAAGCGTGCAATGGTGAAAGATTTTTTGAAATCTGCACAGTAGTTTTTGAGTTTATTCTATTCTATATATTATTCATTACAAACTAACACAAAAAAATACAAATCTTTCCTCTTTATAATATTAGTATAGATAAACAACATTCTTAGAAAGTTGAAACTTGAAACAAACTGTCACGTCAGGCTGTTTCCTTTTACTGAAATAAGTAAATAAATTCTGCTGTAGAGAATAAGTTGGGATGAAGGTTCTGGGTATATAATCAAACTTAATATAATTAAGAGTTTTGGTTCTAAGATTTTTCACGATGTTTTCCTTCATCGTTTTGAGAGATGGCGATCACCGTGGTGATGAAATTAAATACACAAAGTAGTACAACTCACGACCTATACTACAATAAACAATAAAGAAACAACGAATAATCTCAAGCGGTTCTAATTTGGCTCGAGCACATTCAGCGCAGAATTTTTATTCAGATTTTTGAGACGCTAAACAAGAATTACTTTCCGTTTGTTTGTCCAAAACAAAGTGCTTTACGGCTTTGACTGCGAGTGGTGCGAAGGCGCGACGTGGCGGGGAATGGAACCAGGATTATGATCGCTCTCTATACTAGTGAATAGAAATGAGAATGAAAACGACAGAATTAAAAAAATAGTCGTTACTATAATCGATTTTCAGCAATTGTTTGAGGGAGATATACGAGGTGATGAGGATGTGGCTAAGTAATAACAGACGCAAGGGTGATCGATCAGGTTCAGCTACGCTTGCCGCGGTTGATCCATAGATGGGTAATCGTCTTTACATATCAAGACCCCTCCGCGCCTCGAAAGCATGTGAAGCCGTTGGTCCCGGCTGTCATTCGTGGATAAGACGGGCCATAAGAAGCCTGAAAGTCTGACAACCAGTCTTACCTAGGAGTACCGTATTACCCAGTAACTGGGTTGGGGGTAGATAGGCAGTGTATATTCAAAGCGGAAGAGGTTCAGAATCATGCACTGAATCCATTGTATCAAATTGCACGTCGATGTGTACCACCTTGTATGTGCGTTTTGCTCCTGTAGCATCATCCCGTAAGGATTGAAGGTGACTACCGTAGTAGATATTTACTTGCTCATTTAAAATTCATTTTCCCAGAACAATAACCTGAAATCGAATCTGAATTTCGTTTCAATAATTAATTTAGTAGGTTCGACAGAACTCCTCGACAAAGCGAAGTCTCCGATAAACCTCAAGTTTACACATTAATTATCTACCTGTCGATGTCGGATCAAGTTTACTAACCATTTTCAATTTCACAGTTTGGTAATCTTCGAAATCTGAAAGAAAAATTATTCGGAAAATTATAATTCACCATTGAAGCAAAAGCTAAGTCTTCAGAATAATAAAGGTCACCATACGTATATCAATATTAACAAACAAACTGAAACAAAAAGATTGTATTTCTTCCAAAACAGTACGGAGAACATCTTGAGAAAACCTATAACCAAAGATTCGAAAACATGTGGTATCTACCAACCCGCACTGGGCACGCGTGGTGGGTTCAGTCCACTCCCTCTCGAAGAGAGGAAGCTTGTGTCCCAGCAGTGGGAACATTCTGATCCTGTTCTTTTTTGTGTTTTTCTTTATTATAGGCTGACTATAATATACGTAGAATACACAGTACCCAAGTATTTGTGTACGGGCAATAGCAAGTGACACGTTCACGTAACACAGTAAGCGAGGGACAAGTCGCCAGTAATCCGAAGTTGAGTCGAGTTAAGTTGAGTTGAGCGTTGAGTGCGGTGAGTAAACAAATTACTGAGTAATGGTACTCTCGTCAGAGCGATTCACTGAACGAACATCAGTTTGAGAGGACAATGATTGTGGTTGTCCCTGGATGTGACATTCAATCGTCAATCGTGTTTGCGTTTTGAAGGTTGAATTGAAATTCTTTCTTCCCTGAATATTTCTGATGAATAGGTACGATTTTTCATGATTGATATTCTAAATTGTAATAGTGTTTATTTGTTTATATTGCCTATACAGAGTGACAGGGAAACTCGACGTATTCCTTGAAAGGCGTTATACTAGAGGTCATTAGCAACAAATTAAGTACAGTGAACTAGGGGTAAAAAAAAAAAAACAAAAACAAAACAAAAACTGTCTTACATTCACACAATTGAAACAGCAGCTTTCCACTAAAACCTAAAACAACCACATATCGATAAAACAAAATAACCCTTAACAACAAATCTCTGGTTCACCGCACACCAAAACACGTACCACAAACAATTCATCCTTAACACATCCAGTACCTATGCTAACCCTTCGAACCACAAAATTCTCTCGGTTTCAATTTTCCGTCTGATTTTTCGTCAATGAAAGCTGTCCCCCCCGCCTCCCCGCCCCGCCCCCCACTTCCCCGGTCTCGCCCGCGGCCCGCGCGATGATTCTCTCTTTGTGCGACAGACAGTACGTCCCGCAGACGTAATTGCTTCTATATATAACACGCAAATTGAATTCCTACACAGAATGTTACCGAGTTAAGGGATGTCGGAGTGAATGGGAGAGCGTTGGGTTTGAGTCCCGGTGGAGTAATGCTTTTTTTCATGTTGTAATCCTGGTATAGACTGCACAGATACACCGACAGACGGTTCACAAACAGACTGACGCGGCGACCAACCGCTTATACAGTATCCAATAGAATCCGAGTTATTCTCTAGAACTGAAACCTGTTTTATGTGATATATTTATTCTTTAGTGAAATAAAATGAAACTGTTTTTTCTGTAAATAATAATAAAGTAGGATTAAATGACAGGTCTGTCATTGAACTCATCGATGTCATAATAAGGTGTTAGTACTTCATTTATAAGCACACCCAATATAAGTATTTTAACAAGCTAAGTTATTGTCTAATACCATTTTATGACAACCACTGAGAAACACACCCAACCTATTGTAGTTTGAAAACATAATATATTTTTGGCGTGTAAGTAAAAGTAGTTTTTTTTAAACCTATTTACAGAAATAAATTATTTATCATTATAATTTATGTTAGAGATACTCTTTCACATTACAATAGACTCTGAGCCGAAAATCTGTAAAAACAAAACCCCATTGCTAGGATTAATAATTGAACCGAAACCACGTTTATGCGACCACCAACCCGTTACACCATGGTTTCTAAATCCGATTCCAGTTAACCTCATGTTACCATCTGTATAAATAAACGCGCTTACCAACGAACAGCCAGCCAGATAGAAAAAGCTAGAAAAAATAGTAAAAAATCAAACGGCTGGATGCTGTTGACATTCTGAAAATGACATTTACATACAAAATTATTTATTTATTTTATTTTATTTATTAGGTCTACCAACAATTGTTTGCCCTAATCTACAAACAAAAAAAAACTTGAGAGGTGTCAAGGGACACCCGGATGGAACGAAGTTCATAGAGAGAGAGAGAGACAGACAGAGAAACACGCGCACGCCCGCCGCACGGCTTACAACTATAGCAAAAAGTGTCGTGACAACTTTTCGTAAGAATTTTTTCCGTCTAGCCCCCTTTCACAACGCGCGATAAGGAACTTCGTTCCAATAAAACATGCGTTTAAACTCTACACAGTTCAACAATGACTTAAAGGTAAACACCACATGAACAAACAAAAAACAATAATAAGTAATTATGTTAGTTATAAGCTACATATAGTACAAGTAAACATAGTAAAATATATAACTGTGTATTAATAACATGTGCTACATATTAAAAGCCTCATTTCTTTAAAAAGTTACGTACACACAGTCCAAAACCTTTTACAACAAAACTGATAAACTGTCCAGAAATTAACATTTTTGCTTATTGAGAGAATCAAAGTGAAAATCAATCGTATCACTACAACTAAAAACCCTACAAAACCTAGCACATGGAGAGTTAGATCCCAACACCGTGAATAATAACACCACGGCTATAGCCGAACTACCGACAAAACTATTCATGCTACCTAAAGGGTAGGTAATTCTCGTAATTTTAAGAACGTTCGCAGTCTGATCTCAGTCTCAATATGTCAAAAATTACTCCTAATTTCCCTACATTTTGACAAGTTTTTGACATTGATTGTCGCCGAGATGAGACTGCGACTAGATTTTGAACGTTTTAAATTACGAGAATTGGCCTACTGTAATATGACATTACATAGCTGACGGTATAGAGAACTAACGTCCAGAGGCGCGTCGTCGCACACACATGTGCTGTGTGGGGATTTTGCCTTGACACTAGAAAAAGTTAAATGACTGGAATACGTCACTGGATCACATGGCTTCTTAGTACGTAATTTACGCAAATTTACACGGCTATAGGTGGTTAGTCTATTTTGACTTGGTAAAATTAACCGCGTGTGTGCGTCGTATCAAACACGAAATAAAAAATACGCCTATGGCCGTGACGTCATTGAACTGTGTAAATGTTTGTAATAGTCTGAATCATTCCATCGTTATTCTAATGTGTTTAGAAAATCACAAGGGAACCTCCTCCTTTTTTTGGAGTCGGTTAATTTTTTTTATGTTATCAATATTGAAAAATAGTCGGTCAGTTAGTCAGAAAGTTGAAGCAAGTTGCCCATTCCAAAACAAAGATCTCTATGAAGAAGAACTGGCAAGAAACTCAAAGTACTATACTCTTTTAAATCAACATACCTATTACTAAATCCTGGGTACATTATTCTGTTTCTATATATGAGAACAATGTAAAGAAATAAAAAAACCGGCCAAGAGCGAGTCGGACTCATGCATCGAGGGTTCCGTACAAATTTCAAAGGAAAAAATCCGAAAACCGTAAAGTAGTTATATACCTACTGTAACTACTTTACGGTTTTCGGGTTTTTTGTACTTTATGTTGCTTCTTGCCAAATTTCGTGATTCTACGTCAATGGGAAGTATCCTATAGGTTTGATTCCCTTGCGAGTGTCAAAATATGCGGCATAAACGGAACATAAACGCCCGTATCTTTTGATTGCGTTTACTTAGAACTTTGATTTTTTCACTGCTTCAAGATTATAGCCCTCAGTGTTTGATATCAATTTCAACTTGATAACTCCACGCGTTCCTGAGGAAAAGGGTCTTGACAGACGGACGGACAGACAGACAGACGGACAACGAAGTGATCTTATAAGAGTTCCATTTTTCCTTTTGAGATACGGAACCCTAAAAAGAAACAATTCAAAATAAAAAATAAGCCCTGGCGGGCGCGTTCACGAACATGACGCGCGGATCAGCACCTTCCAACTCAACCATTTTGTTGTACGATACACCACTGCCTACCGCTTCGGAAAGTACAGGCGTGATAATATAATGTTTTGTAGTTCTAGTTATTTACACAAACAATCACATTAGCAAACATGAGATTTCACAGTACCAGACTAGATCGTGATCTATAAGGTCAAGGTAACCAGAGACAGCTGACTGACGAGGGTCCGAGTGTCACACCCACTTGGTGTTATGGAGGTGACGCGGTCAGATGAAGTAACCACGTGATGAAGGGTTATTGATAAAAAACGTAATGAAGTGTAGGGTTGAACATAATTCGGTTTATTGGAAAATGACACTTAGAATCAACGTTGATGGAGCTGACCCGAGGGAAATATACAGGGTGACTTGTAACTTGACGTATTCCTTCCAGGACGTGATAGTGTGGCCCATTTGGAACAATTAAGCTACCCAGAAAAGGCAAATTTTTTAAAATTTACCTGAATTCGTAATTAAATATTACTTTTCTCTAAACTCTCAAATTGAATGCTTTCATTGCTGTTCCATTGGATAGTTAATTCTTTAATAAACCTTTTATGCATTAAAATTTTCTAAAAAATAAAACAGTTAAAACTTAAAGGAAGAAATTTACTACCAACAACAAGTAACCCTGTTTAACTGTTACTCAATAGCACAAAATATAAAAAGAAATAAAGGAAAAAGTTTATTTCGTCACAGACAAGGCAAGTCAGCTCTATACTAATATCTACGAGGCGTCTAAATGAACGGTGGGGTTCAACATTTCCAGGTAATTTTGACCCACCAAACAATCTATAACAATTTTCCACCATATTAACACCGGGCTAAACAAAACGCTAGTGTCGAAATCCTACCGCACTGCAACCTTTTATTGTTTTCAATTCTCTGTGCCGTTTTTGTGTTTCCAACCCTGCAGTTCATGTGCACGTAATTTGTGTATTGTTATGACAATGTGACGCCCTCAAACATAGCGAGTGTTTATGAGTATGGCGTTATATCTCAAGTATTCATAAATGCGCCCCTCCGTCAGTCAGGGGGCTCGGTAACACTTCCTCTACAAATATCATAAAAGAGTTGTGCAAATGGTTTACATTTAAGATTTAATACCAACACCATTTAATAGTTTTTGCGTCACATAGAATATCCAACGAAGAGCAGTGGTGGCTCAGTGGTAACGGCTGCGACTTACAAGTTATAGGTCGTAGGTTCGAACCCGGACAGGCGCTTTACTTTGTATGAATTATTTCATCACCACTGCTCTCAAAACGGTGAAGGAAAACATCGTGAGGAAACCGACGGGTCCTAGAATCAAAAATTCAAAGATGTGACTTTTAGCAACCTGCACCGGGCCCGCGTGGTTTATTACGGCCCACTCCCTCCCACAGAGAGGAGGCCTGTGTCCCAGCAGGGGAAACGTTATAGGCTGATTATGTTATGTGAATATCTAACGGAATACTCTTTATATACACACATGCAGTTCATGGTACATACATAGTGGCTAATTCTGTGGCACCACGAAATCACGATAAATTAAATTCTGAAATTGTATGCCCCGCATTTTTTCCCTAGATAAGAAGTGTTATTTACCCTTTGATTAAGATAACATAACGCTTGTATATTCCGAAGGATTAGGCAGAGCTGTACCTATCAGAGCTGTACCTATCAGAGTTGTACCTATCAGAGCTGTACCTATCAGAGTTGTACCTGTCAAAGCTGTACCTATCAGAGCTGTAACTATCAGAGGTGTACCTATCAGAGGTGTACCTATCGTAGGTACATCCAAATTTCGATTATTATTGTAAATGTCGATCGAGCCTTCAACAGTGTTTTGAGTCACTAATATATGTACTTCGTAACGAGCTGCTGACACGGTTAGGTACTCAAAGCAAGTACTAAGATCTTGCAAACTTACTTCCTTAAAACAGTCGGCAATCACTACTTAACTCTCATGAACGTTTATGAATTAAGGGGTAGATAGTCAGTACAGTAGGCCCCAGTTTAGTGGTATAAAATCGAGTATAGGCTGATCTCGCATTCTATAAAAACTCTGTGTCTGGCTAGACCAGCTCAAGGTCAAAGTGTGACCAACGACGCGGGACGTGCGGTCTACAGTTTAGGTACATAGATTTAGTACCCATCATATCTAGCACAATCTATAGCGTTTGTATCGTCAGGTCGCCCATCTAGTTCTATAGTTATTAAAATAAAATGCCCGACGAAAATGTTTCAAACTATTGTTATGAAACTGAAACAGTTAGGGAGCAGTTTGTGCAAATAGTTTTAGGATTTATTTGACGTCGATCGGCACGTACGGTTTGTGCCGGAGTTAGGTAACTCATGCTGCTAACTATTGCGACTAAACTAAGAGTTATTAGCCTGAATTGTTAGGCTAAAGGACTGCTCACCAAACTTGTGCTTTTTACAACAGTTTTGATGAGATTTTGAAAAATAAGGACTTTTAATAACTTGGAGGTGTGAGGGTGTAAAGTTCACTCATCCTCCATAGAAAAGAGAGGATCCTCCGACCAGACGGGTGTCGTGGTTGGTGGGCAACTGCCCGACGATTGATGTCGGGACGTTGTATATAATATATGCTAGTTGCGCGGTAAACTCTACGTTACGTGACATCAGTGTGATGCGTAGTTCGCATATGGCGATATAGATGCCGCTACGACAGCATCATCGTCAACATGCAAAATATTCAAGTATTTTAAAGTCATATCATTAGGTAACAATCATCTTCGTTTTTAAGTAAAATATTAGCAACGATGTCAGTGTTTAACATGGTCAACAAAACAATCTTAATCTAGTTTGCCGATTTTACTAGTCTTGCGTTCGGTTCTCTGGCGCAACTACGAAACCGGATAGCAGGCTTATAGCAGGCGAAGCAGCGCAACTAGCATAAATATAATCAGCCTATAATGTTCTCACGCGCGGGCCCAGTGCGGGCTGATAGATGTCACACGTCTTCGAATTTTTGGTTCCAGGACATGTCGGTTGCATCACGAAATTTTTCTTCACCATTTTAAGAGCAGTGGTGATGGAACAATTCACACTAAGTAAAGCGCCTTGGGTCCGCCCCTCTGCGACCTACCACCCGTCAGTCGTGGCCGGTTCCACCGGGCCACCACTGCCCAGAAACAAAACTATAATATCTTCTAAACATCGCCTGAGTAAGTTACTCAACAGAGCAGCTCTAGTTCTGTTAGCAAGCCAGCAACTTGTCTCTCTCACTCTTCCACCTCGCATCTTTGTTAAACGCCCGCATCCTTGTCTAGTCTTGTGCGAGTATTCCCGGTAATTGATCATTGTTACTCAATTTGAGGAGGTAGTCGGTTTGTTAGCGCTTCAAACGATTTTTTACAATGGTGGAGTTTTTACTTAATTACTTTACCGTGTTTTATGGACGAGAAGTGAAATGTTTTTAAAGTAGAACGAGCAGGTTCGAATAAAAAAAATATCAAAAGTCATTTATTCAAATTAGGCTGAGAATCAGCACTTTTCGAACGTCAAAATAACAAAAGACAGTCCTCCAAAAACGCCCGCCCTTCACCGCTTCCTAGTGCTATCGCTGGGAAGAAGTGGCGCAACAAACTCCCCAGCAGCACAGCTGTCTGTTCAGTTAGAAAACACTTGATTGTATACAATACTAGGTACCTTTGCTCAGTAATTAACATTACAAGACCAGAACTTATAATTCTCAATAAACGCAAAGCATTTATTTCAGTGAAACCATTTACAGGCACTTTTGAATTGTTATAGAGTCAGTCAGTTAGTCAGAAAGTTGAAACTAATTGCCCATTCCAAAACGTAGATCTCTATGGAGAAGAACGGGCAAGAAACGGAGAAGTCAACCCGACCACACTAGTGTGATTTCGTAAGGCTGGTTAAAAAGATACTCACAAATAACATGCTGATTGGTTAGAATACAAATAAAAACTTATTCAAAAACAAAACACACTCCAATAAGCAATGTTTTAATAAAGGTTCGTTAAAGTATATTTGATCGATTACACTTTCAATGTTTGACACAACACAGTAGGTACAGTCAAGGGTCATTAATTGATTACCAGCTTAAGGACTGTATTGCTGTGAACGCGCGGTAACGTCCGTACCTACGTCTGTGTGTAGTGATGTATCAACACAGAACGCACATCTCAGAATTCGCACACTGGCTGGCGTTGAACGAAACAAAAAACATACCGTCGCTTTTGCACATAGGCTACGTAATTACGCATGACTTTGGTTGGTTCATACCATTGCTAAAATTGAAGTCATTTCATCAAGTACCGATAGCTGGTAGTCTTACGTATTAGATTATCGAACGCATAGGTCTGGGTTCCAATCTCGAGATGGGACTTTTAATTTTTCTTTTCCAACAATAATCTTTATCGTTTTTTTTTTATTATTCGATAGATTAATAAACGATAATAATAAGTTATTATATTGTTATTATTATATTGTTATTGTAATATGGGGTTAAAAATAAAAATGTTTTATAAGTAATTTCAAATTGTTTATTCGTTATAATTTTATAAACTAGAAATAAATAAACGTCTAGTTAAAACAGTTTATTTTCTCATAAAGAACAATTTATTGAAGTTAAGCAGGTAATAGCGGTTCACCGTAATTATGCGTTTTGTAAATTTAATATGAACAAAGATTCAATTTAATATAATAATATTGTCCTTTAATTACCACTGTGTGGGTAGATTTGCTGGTTGTAGTTTGTTAGAGTACTTTAACAAACTACAACTAGCAAATCTACCCACGTAAATAAAAAAAGTGCGGACTCCTTGTCACAATACAATTAAATTACTCAGTAGTAGTAGCCTACCTAAGTTGCCTATCTCAAATGTCAAAGTTAACAAATCGTATTTATTAGGACTTATTGCGGTTATAGCTTAAGTATTCATTTTCATTATGAAAAGAAGATTGAAGCTAAACCTCAAAATAATCCTTATTACGGATATCACAATATAATTTTAGTATTGCTATAATCAACTTATAATTTAATACTTCGTATAACCCCCATTATTAGCAATGCAATCAAATAAACGCTGGCGCATCGACCCTACAATATTACTACACATGTCTGTTCCTCTTATATTTTCCCAGATTTCTAGGCAATGCAGCTTCAATTGCTCATCAGTCCTCTCATTCCTTGCGTCCCATCGCTGTGTGATTAAACCCCATAGATTTTCTATGGGGTTGAGGTCAGGAGGTCGTGCCGGCCATGGAATTACTTCTCTAAAATAAAAAAAGGAGTACTGTTAGGCTACTAAGCAAAATACTAATATTACCTACGATTTAGAAACAAAATTATAATGACAAGAGATGTTACATAGATTTATAGAATTAATATAGTTATATTAATCCATCATTCAATAATCTAGGTAAATAAATTTACTTCGGAATTATATTTTCTTCTATTTAGACTTTATAAAACGTTTTAAAAAAATAAGGATCGGCAGTTCTACTTTAATAAGATAAATTGTTTAATAAAATAATTTAATCATTACACTTACACTCAGTCCGGTTTCATCAGATATTTGTGTTATATTAAGTCCAATTTTACGCAGCGCAATAATATTCGCTTTAATTTCAATGTTCAAATTTGCTTGCATTTTAAAAGGAACTACAACACCGCTAATATATAGATATAGAACACACGTCGCTAACCCACAATGAACAACGTTCTATTTAGTCGCGGTTGAATGACTCTTTAAGACTTTAAGTTAACTGCATCCATCTACCTTATAATTTATTTATTTTGATATCTGTGGGTATAATCCTAAAATTTTACGAATAAGTGAACTGTAGTCAATACCGTGATTAAGTATTCAAAGTAATTGCAAACGAATGCGAGAATGTGTGTGTTGAGTGTGTGAATAGAGTGTGTGTGTGTGTATACTATAAAGTATAGGAATTACTCATTAGAAGAAGGTCGTAAGTTAAACAGAAGTGTCAATCTATTGCTTCGTGAAACTGGCGCACCGCTTTGGACCGCTACTGTACTGTTCAAAAAAACTTGTATCAAACAAGCCCATTAAAACGCATTCGACTTTCTTACAAAACAATGCTTATCTTTAAACCCAGGCTTAAACCATCGAACCATTTTTAAATTTCGAACAAAATCCGACAAAATTTAAAGTTCTTTTTACAAAAACTGTTGTTATGTTTTCCACGGCGGGTGGCCGAGATGAAAGATCTCTATTTTGGGAACGATTTCCTTTTGAATATCGACCGGGAAGTTCTGACTTCCCGGTCGATATTCAAAAAGAAATAGTTTCGCGGATCACTGGTCAGTCTCCTCACTTTCCTCTGGGAAAGTGAGGAGACTGACCAGTGATCCGCGGACTCGTTACACATAAAGAAAAACAAATAAAAAAAATATATATAAAAAGAAAAGAATAATGGCTCGTAATTAATTGATTAAATTGTAAACTTAAAAAAAGCAAGTTTAAAAAATTAAATTATTGGTTCACAAAGACTATTTTGAACTGTTGGTCTCATGTTACCATGATTGAATTATTGTTCGAAATTCAAACAATATGGCTCGGCGTGTCAGTCATGTTTGCGTGTTCTTATCGAAAGGTTAAACTATAGTATTGATTGTGATCGGCAGAAGTGTAACGGTCGGTGTGTGTGTGCGGGGAGGCAGACAGATATCAGACAGAAATTAACAGAATGACAGAATTTATTTCACTGCAAGTACGTAGACGCACTTGAAGTGAAATAAACTAATCTGTATAAAAAAAATAGAAATTAACCGCTCATAGTGTAGATTTGATCGAAAAATGAACAAAGAAAGAAATGGGGACAGCAGAATACAGAACAGTAGATAGAGAAGTCAAAAGAAGTATTAGGAAAGATCTGAGTAATATTAATACACATGTCATTTAGTAAAAACAGCTCTACGAATGGAAAAACTTGGATCAATAGCTTAAAAGATAATGATTGAATAAAACACCATACAAATAGTAGAGATAAAATCATGGAAATAGCGACCAAATTCTTTACATATTCAGTTCACTCGCCACCCCCAATCAGCACAGAACACAATCTTCCAGATTCCATTCCCTCAATAAGCAATTATGAAGTGAACCGACCACTTCGAACCATACGCTACAACAGAAGTCCTGGAGAAGATGGAATCACTGCCGATGCAGTAAAAATTGGGTCTAACACATAGTTGTCCCTCCTTACCATCCTTATTAACACCAAGAAATGTACAGATTCCATTGCAGCACATCAAGCTACCCGAAACTGTCAATTAATGTTCCCAATCAACTTTGAACCTAATGCTTTAGCATAAAGTAGAAAATCTATTAAAGAAATTTGATGAGCTGCTGTACCTAACTCAATGTGCCATTCAAACATTGTCCTTCGGCAGAAAAAACAATAGTACTAGATTTCCGATAGCAAAATAAGACCACAACTAATGTTGTGGTCTTATTTTGCAACAGTTTTTTAAACCTTATTGCTTGGAAATTATGTTTTATATTCCCATTTTGTTTTTCTCTTATATTAATAATACGTTAACTTTTCAATCAAAGCAGTAAATATATTACAGATGATAATAAACTTTATGTTTGAAAGGAAGAAAAGGCTGACAAACCCCCGATTGGCCGACGATATCGTCCTTTTTGCCCGCACAGCTCTAGAACTCCAGACCAAGCTCAAAGACCTGAGCACGGCTAGCTTCAGGGTGGGACTTGCGATGAATCGGTCTAAAACCCAAGTAATGACCAACAGCACTAAGCGTAGGGTCGAGGTACGTGAGCGGGAAATTTTCGCCGAATTGAGAACGCCTGGAAAAGCTACTGGTCCATGGAGATGCTAATGAAGGGTGATCTGCCGATCTCCCTGAAGCACAAGCTCACCGACACGTGTCCCCTGCCCGTCTACACCTACTGCTCCGACCTACACCCAATTGCGCTTTCAATCGCAATCTTAATAATTTTGAAGGATATCGCTATTCCATTGCTTTATATGTTCGAAGTCTACCCAACAACGCAATGAATATTGTTGAACCGTCAAAATAAATGCCATTGCAACTGTAGTAAGGTACATAATTACCCCACTGGTCGTTCACCGAGTCGCAAAAGTTCCACCTTAGAGTTTGCCCATTCAACAGTAGAAACGTGCGACAGTAAACAAAGCAAGTACAAACAAACCACATGGTTTATTATTATTTATATTGTATAATATGTGTCCCATAACTACATGGAGATTAATAACCCGCGAGATAACACTCTGTCCTACATTTGAAACGTTTTTCATTTCCCCCGTGTTAAAATTTTCAAATATTTCTGCATTCGTTTTTAACAACACCACAGTCCAAATGCAACCTTATCTTTTAGACAGGAAAGTTGCGTTTCAAAATTACAAAAGAAAGTACAACATTACATCACACACAATGTAAAATAAACACTATTTTTCTAGACACAAAGTTGACTTTCAAATGTGTAAGTGCTGCTAGGTTGTTATGTGTCTCACGTATTAGATTAGGCCACGCGCAGTTCGCGCGATGCCGCGTCTAGCCGCGTCGCGCGTCAGATAAATATGCTGATTTAGAAGCGACGTGCGACAAGACGCGGGAGCTCAGCACATATCGTCAGCTCGCGCGAACTATTCGTTATGAGTGTGCCTGTGCACTGTGCGGGCGTCATACGAGCCTTGTTTAATAAGATGGCGTCGTTAAAACAAGCTGAGAAGTTCAGTTGTTAGCTTTATAGTTGTCGGAGATGTAATTTGAAAAGTTTAAAGAATGAGCGTTGACTAAGTTTGAGAGTGTTATAAAATATAATTGATATGACTCGATTGACATAGTCTGTCTGAGAGGTTAGCTTTTATAGCTACTCTTGTAGGTGGCGTACCTGCACAGAATCACATTCTTCTTCTAAGAGTGTCGATGGTAATCTAAATGGTTTCGGCCCAAAACTCGACTAGGTACGTGTTTTTGCGTTTGCCATCAGTAGCGTCCATAAGTTACTGTAACAATCAGACAGCAGGCTACGCAGGATAACTGACTACAAACACAAACAAACAACAAACCAAGTTCAATTAAACAAAAACAAACTACTCAGACTAAATCCAAACAAATTAAATCACATAAACTTCCACAAGCCTCTCATTCGCAATAAAAAACAATAGCCCGGACATTTCAAAACTAATAACACTACAAACACATTTGCCAACTCAGTAATAACGATAAAAAATGCATCCCATATCCATACGATAACCATAGAGATAGATACGTGTCCACACGCGTCAATATTTATGGGTTCGCGCGGTTATAAGTGCCATTGGGCACACGTGACGCGCGCGCTTGGACGTGCGCCTTCAAACTCAGTCGCGTTATGAAGGGATAATGCATTTGTGAGAATGACGGCGTTAGATTATGTCGGGGAAATGTGTGGGCTTCATTTGTTCTTAAGCTACTGACTTCCTTGAGAACAGTTATGAAGTTTTTTATCGCTTTTGTATTATGGCACTTATATTCAACAGCCGAACTGCTAATGAATGACGGTTTAGAATTTTATTAACAATGACTTTCTGATAACGTTATCCAAATTAATCATAATGAGTTATTAGTCTGCAAGTAAATCAGTTTTAATATAAAAACTCCTAGCTCCTATCCTGCCCTCTACACATTGGATATCGGATTACAATATCACAAAAAAAAAACTCGGCTCTGCCAAACCTGAGCGAGCTAAATTGCCCAATAGATCACCGTGCGTAGTCTCCACGCGTCTTACAAATGGGAGGGTAGACGGTAATAAAGCGGCTGACGTATGGAGTGTCAGTTGTCGCGTCGATCGCTTCAATATAGACGCGCATAAATCGCACGCCCGTGATTTAGGTGTCGCACTCGGCCGCGCGGCTGCTCGTGGACGCACGCACTTATGTGTGAGTGTAGTTAGATTTTGTTGATTAGTTTTACAATTGGATTATTATAATTTATTTAATCAAATAACAACGGTATTACTACAAGTAATCTATTCTTGTACAGTCAACCGCACCTAGATCAAGTCGGGGGAAATTAATTGTTTAGCGAATTCACTACCAATTTTCCGTACATTAAAATCACAACTGTCATTCTTAAAAAATGGCAAAAAAAAACGAGACCGCATAATGGAACATGAAATGGCTATAACACGGCTAATTGACGTAGAGCGCCAATTAATAAACAATTAATTTCCCTGACTGTACATAGTAATAATTGGACTTTGATAGCACCACTAATGAGTAGCAGCTAGGGTGGTGACCGTAGTGCTTCGGATACCTTGCTGACCGTACCTATGCTTGCTCTAAGAGCGAGTACACATCAATATGTTGGCAACATCGAGTGAAGCTACTTAGAGTGTTGTTGTTTTTGTGAAGTTTTTGAAGGAAGGAACTTCCATAGAGTATAGGAAACTTCCCGCCATTATTATTTCCTCATGCCGCGAAACGCGTTTGGCGCGCGTTTTGTGGATTGTTATTTTATTTTCGGATTAATAATGATAATAATATATGTTTGTATAAATAGCTAATACGTGTTTGAAACTCCATCCGTATAGAAATAATTAATAAATAGAGCAAAATAAAAGGTTATCCATGTTATGATATATGTATTATTATACGGATTAAGTAAGCGAAGTATTTCCATCCGCTGCCGCTTGCTGTAGCAAATAAAATAATAAAAGATATGTGAGAAACTTTATATAAATGCTAATGTGATCCAAATACTCGCACACACAGTATCGTCAGGATTTTATTACAAACTACGTAACTTTATATTTGCCCTTTTAAATAATCTTCTCTACTTTGCAGTTAAAGAGAATTGTATTTTCATTGTAAATGGAATTCCTTTGTAACTAAGTGAAAACTCATGCAGAAATAAACAGCTGTGTAATAATAACTAGATACCTACTGAGCTGTTTTTATTAAGCAGTTGTAATGATCATAAAGGGCTCGACGTGCAGGAAAATAGTGGATGTGTAACGTTAACGAATAAATAACTTCAATTACTTAGCAAAAACAGGAAAAATGCTCATCAATTTAACGGTTACACGGAAAACAAAAAGTATTTGATCTTTTACAAAAAAGTTTGTAACAAAAAGTATGTAAAATACCGAACACCAGTAGGCCAATTCTCGTAATTTAAAACTTTCAAAATCTAGTCGCAGTCTCATCTCGGCGACAAACAAACGTCAAAAACTGGTCAAAATGTAGGGAAATTGGACTTGGAATCTTCTCTCTCTCTTAATCTTCTTTCTTTAGACTTGGAATCTTCTTTCTTCTTGGAATCTTGAATTGGAAATTGGATTTTTGACAGATTGAGACTGAGATCAAACTGTGAACGTTCTTAAAATTAAGTACGAAAATTGCCCCTCTGTACTCAGTGCTTAAGTGTTGACCTTATGTGTATACTAGTAGGGTTGAAGGTCTGAATAAAACAACCAAACTGTTTACTGTTCTAGATAACTGATTATTATATTTGCTGAAATTCACATGAACCCAACCAAATCGTTGTCACACAACGCTTGCGAGTTCTAATTCGACGTCAACGCCATCTAGTTACGTCTTGTACAAACCTTTTGACAATAAACTTTATATTGTTGAACTGATGAGCGGCTTTTGAACATGCATGATCAAGTACTTGCGAGTTGCGTCACTACAGTGTGTAGCGAAATAAAAACCAGGTCTTCACTTGTACACGTTTAATTTAGTAATAATCAAAAAAATTGTTATCAGAAATATAATGAAGGACACAGCACGATTCAAAAGATTAAGTATTAGCTCTGAGGCGACGTTCCTGGTGTTAGAGCCCTATAAATTTCACAATTACGAAAAAAAAAATTACAATTACGCGTCGGTCACGATACGTTTGCAAACGTTCAGTATAACTTCCGCAATAAATATATATTCGGTAATCCTAAATGGCTAACAGCGCACCAAGTCGATCTGTCAGGTAGCGAGGCAACAATAAAATTGATATAGCTGATTTAAGTAAAATACGACGATATTGACGATTCTACTAGAAATTTAAAAAATACAACTAAAAATACGTAAATCCGGTCCTAGACTCCAGGCTGTCAGTCAGAAGGCTTGCTGGCTGGCTGGTACTTAAAACCACCAGCGTAGGGTTCGAATCCCAACACGCAGCTCGCAGTCGCCAGGTCCCAGGCTAGCGGGGGGCGAATTCAAGATTCGCCTACAGTCTTCGGACAAATCAAGTCCTGAAAGATGAAACCTGACTCGCAAGTTTTAGATGCTGTACATAAATTTCGGGAACAGTTCCCTTTGATCTGGTCGCACAACATACGAACTCGGACGTTCAAATCTTTATAGTGGCAAATAATTATATGGTAAAACGGGAAAAAATAGTAATATAGACGTCCGTCCTGTGCCCAAATAAAAGCTTCCCATGAAAAAAAAAACACTGTAGGAGAAAAGACGACACTTTTTGATTCAAAATTAAAAAAAAACAATAAGAAGAAAAAACCTTTCTGGTTACAAATAAGGTAGGATTTGTTATAAAAGAAGGTTATTCGTGAAAAAATTATAATGTAGCATTTGCCAATTCTGCAAGTGGTATCAAGAAAATTCAGACAAAATTCGTATTCTACGTTAAGTTCAACAAAACTCTATTCAAAATGGTGTGTACACGTTATTGTTCTAATAATCTTTGTTTCAGGGATTCAGGGTCCTTCATCACTTATTTTCACGTGTTTCGAGAAACTAAGAAGTGCCGGGCGGACACTCCACCATTTTGTCGGCATATTATCCGACCAAGTTCAATAAAACGGCCAAGAGCTCATCGTATGGTAAATTAAAACTGTCCTTATATTTGTAGGAGAAGGCATGTCTGTCTCTCGTTAACATCAGGCATATTTTAATTACTACTGTGGGCGTACTATGGGTAGTGTTGGTTTTTTTTGCACAATAGAAACACGGTTTACAGTTCAAATCAGATTATAGTTTACGAACCAGTTAGTCACACTAGCGAATCACACACACACACACACACAACTCAACGATACGGAACGCGCGACAGTTTCTATCCACATGTTGTTCGTACGATGTCCGATGTTTCTATGATCTCGAGAGCTCTGCTCATACCGCTTTTTGTAGATGTTAATTGCTCTCGTCGCCCCACGAACTCAGGCTAGACTCTGTCTAGCGCCACGAGATTGCGCTAACGTTCCGAATAGTCAAACGAATGATTCCGACATATTTTTAACCGACGAAAAAAAATGGAGGAGGTTCTCAAGTTGACGCGTATTTATTTATTTTTATGTATGTCCACGCACAACTTTTTACAGAGTAGTCCGATTTTGATAAAAAAAAATTTATTGGAAAGGGTATACCCAAAGTCCTATCCATATAAATTTGGAAAAAAATTCCAACCCTAAGAGTGGGAAAATAGGGGTGATCTAGTGTTCACTCACAGATTTGAATGCTGAGTTGTGTATTATTACTCTACTCAGTGCCACAATCATATGCTGCCCTTTTGCAAACAATTAGGAGATTATATCCACAAAAAATTATAAAGTAAAAACTTTTTATCAAAAAAATTAAACCGCCGAAAAAACTGAAAGCAAAAAATAATAAACCTTTTTTATTTAACCTTAATAACTAAGTTCTTAAGCTAATGTAAGTATACCTAAATAATTTTGAGTCGGCGCTGTTTAAATTTAAGGCAATTTAGTGATCTTTGTTTATTGATTGTTTGGCGCCGACTCAATTTACTTAAGTATACTTACATTAGTTTAAGAACTTAGATAATAAGGTTAAATAAAAAAGGTTTAGTATCGTTTGCTTTTCAGTTTTTTCGGCGGTTTAATTTTTTTATTAAAAAGTTTTTAATTACAACTGTCATTCTTTGATAGTTGCATGTATGAAATGGTTATTACATGGCAAATTGACGAACGATGCCGATTTTAATTTCCCTGATTATACAATGTAATAATTGAGCTACCAAGATTTGAATAAGTACTTCTACGGGAGATCGATGTGAAACTCCTCTCAAACCTACAAAAAAACATCAATATCAAACAAAAAGTGCCCAATTACAAAATAATATCCTCTTTTCCTATTTAAAACCCGATTTGTACGTTTTCAACGGTTTTCCGTCCCAGTGCGTCCGCCGGGGCCCCGGGGCCCGGGGCGGGGCGCGGGTATCGTCCGCATATAATAAAATATTCCCAGGAAATAACCGGCACGCTGCGAGCGATCGTTTTGAACGACCAGTGAACACTGACCTTTGAAACCCATCCCATATCTTTGCTTCAGAGGTCAAGTTACACTGGAATATTTGAACGCTAACCAGATTATTATGACCCTTAGACGAGATCTTTTGTTACTTCGATATGACCATTTTAACAAGACCTCTCAATACTAAACAATAGTTCCTAATTAGGGGTCAAGAAATCCTGGTCTATCGATACAAAAACCAGTATAACATGGTCCTTTCGTTCTATATTTAAGTTAAAGTCTATGGGTCTTGATCTGTGGTCGTTGGCCCGAAGCTTATTGACTGGGAATACTGGGATACCTGCAAAGTGCTGACGGCTCCGTCGGCAATCATTCAATCTCGACAAATGCTTTTGTAAAGCGTAGTTTACATGATATGAATGGAACCTAGATGAGTAGATGTCGGAGGGATGGTGGACGGGATCTAGGACTTAGTTTGATAAAGTTATTCAAATATTTTGATGAATGCGATGCGACGGAGTGGGTCGGGGAAACATGGAATTCCACGCGGACGAAGTCGCGGCAGATGTATAGAGGTCCAGTAGTGAACAGCACATGAGCAATGAGTACCGGTAACTGGTGTAGCAATATAGCACAGCGATTAGTGGAGCAATATTGCTTCATATCACCTGATTGAGGTCTCCTTTTATCCTTGAAATAAACTCCCTAGACTTCTACCCGCTTTCTTTTTTACTACATCTATGTATACCTATTCCTACCTTATACTTCTATATTTCCCTGTATTTCTGAGAATAGTTCTTGTTACATAGTTTACTTTTCTGTTTATCCTATTCATGGTAAAATATATTTTTATTATTTTTTTATTATTGTACACCCTAGGTATGTTATAGAGATACTTTTTTATTTTTATTTGGGGGAGGCCTTTACTCAGCAGTGGAACAGTGTAGGTTAACTTAAAAAAAATTAAGTACCAAAGACTGTAACAGTTTATTGAGTTGCTTCTAATTGCTCCAATAATTGCTTCACTACATCCGGGAAATTATTGCCCAAATAATTGCTGAATAATTTACCATGTAAGCTCAGCTTTATTAGTGGAATTGCTGTCGTCAGTCACGGTATAATATTACCGTGCCTCAGTCGATGTGTATCAAGAAATAATTTCAGTTTGTTGTAATTATTAGTTCAAGTTATGATACCGCACATCCTTTTAACATAATTCATTAGTCGCCTCTTACAAAAGGGGAGCCAATTTTCATGATGAACCACGAAAATAACGAAAAGAAAAACGTAAAAATATCTTTATCTTTTGAAAGAAAGCTGTTACTGTTGCCCCGAGCTTATTCGCACGGAAATAATTTAGACATGTAATTTAGAATGGCGGCTTATTCGCCCCTTTTCTTTCGCTTAAAAGGAAGCTCCTTCCTTTGGCTGCGAGGCTCCGAGGGATGCTTGTACCCTGGTACTTGGATCTGTTGTGAGAGGGATTAAAGTGAAGCGACTAAGGCATTATTTTTATGTATTCTATTTTGAATTTACTAGGTGATTTTATTAATAAAATAATGTGTGTTCAATGGGATTTCCCTTCTTAAATAGTGACGAATGAACCTCTTTAGATAATGAATTTACAAAACTACTTCCTCATAAAAGGAACTCTAGTGCAAAAGGAAGATGTGTGTTATCTGCCAATTAATTAATGAAGGAATTTAGATTTTAATTAAGCAGATGAATACTATAAATGGGTTAAAATATAAACTTGTTCAGTTAGACTAAGGAAGACCAACAAAGATCGTTACGTGTTTACATTGTTGCAAGACTATGAACAGAGTGCTGAAACAATGTTGCAAGGTGTAGCTAAAATATACAGAGCTCGTACACCACACATCACTCTTAACAGATTCATCGCTAAACGAATTTAAAACTGACTCATCATCATCATCCTCAACCTGCCTCGCACACTGCTGGGCATAGGCCTCTCACTCTTCTCCCAATCCTCACGCTCCTCGCTCGTGTGCCAGTTTCAGCCAAAGTTACGGGCGATTCATAATTCCTACACCGTCTCCTATGGACATTAAATTAGGTTATTGCATCATTAGATTGTATTTATGACATCACGCCTGTATCCCAAAAGATGTGAGTAGAGACATTCGTACCATTGTTATGTTATATTTTAACAGTGTTTGCAGAGTCCTTGTGGTTTGACCTCACAGAGAATGACGTTGTAACAACACTGTGCTGTGTTGTTGATGGGCCATCAACGTCACTCCACACTGCACACCGCATAGCCTTGTAGTGGCCGCTTTGGTGACGTATTCGGTTCCTATTCTCTACCATCTAAACCGATTCGTATGGTACAATTTAACAAGCTCTATGCCGTTCTATAAGTGCTTATTAACCGGTTGAATGCCGCTATTACAGAAACAATTTAAAACCCTTTCTGTCTCGCGTGGATCCACGTTCCGGTATACGAAGGGTGATGCC
Organism: Apamea sordens; assembly: GCA_945859715.1. Classification (NCBI taxonomy): domain Eukaryota; kingdom Metazoa; phylum Arthropoda; class Insecta; order Lepidoptera; family Noctuidae; genus Apamea; species Apamea sordens. The sequence continues at coordinate 238,637 of OX244009.1, read as the reverse complement.
GTTCTATTTAAAATAAATAATAATACTTCCAGCCTATTCTTATCTCACTGCAGGGCAAAAGGAAAAAGGCATAAGCATTGTTCACCACGCTTCAAAAAGGATTGGTGGTTCCAGCCTTATTTATGAGTCCAGGTTTCCTCACGATGTTTTCCTTCACCGATATCAGTGATGTCCAAGATAAACTTAGAAAGAACATAATATGAATTGAAAAAGACTGGTACTTGCCCGGATCAGAACCCACAACCTCGTGCATGAGAGGCGAAGCTTTGTAACCCTCACGACATTAGCTGTCCTAGTAGCTGATTAAAGTATAGCGTATCGCATGGATGCATGTTCAGGCTATTGGAAAATGGATTAAGTTAGACAATGAGTTTTGCGAGAAACTATGTAGTACAGTCAGCTAACAAAAACTATTTAATTAGGAGGTAGGTATGATCAACCGCACGTCAGTCTTAACAGCTTATGTCTGTTCTTTTTGTTAATTATATTATTACTGGCTTCTGCCTGCGGCTTCGCCCTCGTGGATGTCCTGCTACCGGGACAAGATGGAGCCTCTGTCCTCCCCCAGGCTGCCACCTATCTCCTTGCCAAACTTCTCAATCCGTCGAGACGTTGAGGTGTGAAAACATACAGACAGAGATACTTTCGAACTTATAATATTATTTAATTTATTTATTTAATTATTAGTACACCTATAATTTATATGTGTTTTAGCAGTAATACCTTTTCTAATTACTATTGTAAGTCAATGTTGAATGTATTTTCTGTTTGTTTTCTTTATTAATAAAATAAATAATCACTTGGGATTCCAAAAACTGACCTAAAAACTGTGAAAATGAGGCGATTTTTTAGTTCCAGCTGTTATCAGTTGTACTGTACAAGTTTACTCGAGATTAAATTAAGAATTAATATTCAATTTAATCAAATCCGATTAATCTACAACTTCCCATAAGGGTGAACATCCGCCCGGTCGACCGAGGTTGAAAGCGAGGCCGACTCGGCGGCGTGTGGCCGAGGGACGAGGCGCTCTGCTGAACACAGGGTAACACATTTATATTGTAGCCGATTTGTACGTATTGTACGTATTGCTTGTTAGAACCTGTTACAAATGTGTGACGGAACGGGCGTTGCTAAAACACCTGCATTCTGTCTCCAAGCAGGTTACTGTGTTCGGGTTGAAGCATAATCAGTCTATGATGTTCCCACTGCTGGGACACAGGCCTCCAGTCTGTAAGAGGGAATGGGCCATAATCCACCATGCGGGCCCAATGCGGGATTGGTTCTACGACATGCCGGTTGTTCACAATGTTTCCCATCATCTTTTGATGAGAACATGAGCATGAAATGATGAAGTGATGAAATAATTTACGAAATGACCATTGTTATCTATTATTATTAGTAAGCCTATCTTGTCTAACTGTAAAGTAAAGGCCTCTCCTCCCTCTTTCTTCTTTCCCCAGTCTATTGCGTTCGCGAGCCAATCCTTAAAGTAGGAGTCCAGCTCATCCCGCAATCGCTTTCCTGCTCTGTGACGTAGTCGTTTCCTGCAATAGATGTCCACAGGCGATGCATTTACCACCAACAAGCTGGGCATGACAAAAAGAACTACTTTGCTGCAAATTATTTTTTTACTTGGTTGTTTTGTACTCAAAGGACCATGAACATGTGCGCAATAAAAGCTAAAGCTGCAACAGAAATATTTTATATTTTCTGTGCAGATTGAAACATTTCCTGTTCCCTGCTGTCACAACTCTAACAGCATGCAGGACAGCGCAATGTTTTTCTCTTTTTCTTCATTTGTAGGAAAAAATATTAATCCGCAATGCTACGGACTGCGTTTTAATGTTGTCACATATTTTGCAAATTAAAATGCATAAAATAGAGACGCGGGAAATAAACGGGAAATTCTAATACACTCGCATGCAGTCGGCGTAGAGTACAGAAAAGACAGAAAGACCACTTCAAACTTTATAAATGTTAGTTTATCTTTTTTAATAAAAGACCATGGAAAAGGGTTCAGCTTGAGGCTGTTTTTTGGTCTAGTGCAAGCACTTAACGTGGGGTTACAATTCACACGACAGCCAAAATATTATTGGGATTTCTATGTATTTCTCATGTATTTGTATCATGTATTTCTCAGCAGTGTGAAGTCTGGATTTGTGTCCGGTCGAGGGCCACAGGCTCGCCTCTTGATACTTGGGACTTAAACATAAGTAACTGGCGAAGTAACTACTGCACCACCCTACCCTTCTGGAGAATAGAGACCAGAAGGCCAATTCTCGTAATTTAAAACGTTCAAAATCTAGGCGCAGTCTCATCTCAGCGACAAACAAATGTCAAAAACTTGTCAAAATGTAGGGAAATTAGAAGTATTTTTTGACAGATTGAGACTGAGATCAGACTGTGAACGTTCTTAAAATTACAAGAATTGCCCCTCTGATGTTACCTTATATTTTGTCATGGCTCAATTCTCATAAACATTTCCGTATCACTTAGTCATTTGGCTTCTTCATTCCATTCAACCATACCTCTACACCACTGGCAAGAGCTATGGCGGAAGTGTAGTAGTATTTATTTATTTCCTCGGTGTCAATGTGTGTGTCGCTTGTTATCTCACACGGGCGCTATAAAACTGTTCTTCTGAACGCGACCATTTCGCTCATAAAGTGTCGCTATGCGAGGGGGGTAATCCCGGGATCGGCGTGATAAACCCCGGACAACGGGACGAGAGGCCGGGACGAGACAATGCGCTATTGTTCTCAATGTATCGTGACTAGTGGAGAGTGCAGTAGGACAACTGGTTGCGGTGTTTAGACTGAAAGGGTTTAATTGGGGAAACGATTTCTCGTTAAAATATTACTAGGACGAATTTCGGAAACTGACACAAGGTGATTGGCGTTAGCCACCGCACGAACAAACAGACCGGATACATGTATAAACGATGAGGTTGTTTAGTTTTACACCTTAGCAGTTGTGGGTGATCGATCTTGGGGCCGGACGCGGTACGAATTCTGCTGAGGTCAGAGAGAACTGACCATGTATTGAGCGATAATCGGAATTACCTAAATTCCTTCAAGAATATGCTCTACAATGAACTTCAAAGTGTTCACCTCGCTTTTTCCATACACCCGTATTATTTGGGAAGAAAGGATTCTTTTTTGCAAGAATCGGCTCAGTCTAGATGTACTATTAACTACAGTAGCTACTGTAGTTAATAGTTTACTTTAAAACCACGTGACATCTACCTACGCGCACTGTGCCAGCTTGGTGGATTACAGCCCACTCCCTCCCACTGAGTGGAGGCCTCAGTACCAGCAGTGGGAACATTACAGGCTGATTATTTTGTGTCCTGTTCACGTTAACCTACTGCTCTGTCCTGCACTAGGCGTCACTTCGACACAACACTCCGCGTCTCAGTTAAAAACACGACTCTGGTGTATTGTCGCACGTTTTTGTCGCAAGTCGTACCCACATTGATAGCTCCTGCCAATGGGATAACAACCTTAATGTCAAATGATAAGGCTGACAATCGCTTAGCCTGTTTGTAACATTTTTGTCAATGTAATTTGGAAAATCATAAATGAATAACACCTCTATTGTCAAGCGATAAGGTGGAATGTCCCTTGGCAGAAATTGTTGCAAGTAATATGTTTGTCCGTTGTAATTCAGAAAAGCTATTATTAATATCTGTGATGATCTGCTAGAAGAAATACAGCGCTGTAAGCCGCTTAGCGATATAATGTAAGTCAAGAGCAAAAAGTGGTTTATTTCGAGGGTAGTAAGAATTTGACGTTGATTGTATTAAAAGTGGCACTTGAAGCAAAGGATTTGTTATTTCTTTTTAACCAATTTCAAAAAAGAGGAGGTTATGCATTGGGCGGTTCTCTTTTATCATGTTACCGATATTTCTGTAATAATGGGTACATAATTTTTCACATTTCAATTGTTGTACAAAAAACTGTTTTCCATAAAAAAAAAAAAACAACTGACTTTCAAAAAGACACTAAGGAGTAATCTGTGACTAAGGGCTGATTTTTCCAACGCCAGATGACTTTATCGGAGGAATAATTTTGCATTTTGACAGTTGTTTCATACAAAAACTGTCAAACGTCAATTTTATTCCGCGAATAAAAATTATCGGTCGATTGAAAAATAAGCCCTAAAAAGTGAAAAATAACTTTAATTTCGTCAGTCGGTGGCAAAAATTACAATAACAAATACTACTAAACCAATGACACCAAGTCCCATAATTAAAGTTATTTTTCAAATTGGAGTTTTTTTTTTAAAGTAAAAAGTTTTCTAATTAAGGAATCCTTTTGGCAATTTATCTGATGCAAAAAGTACAAAATGCAAAATGCTTACAAAATATTACGATTTTTTTTTGTTGCCAAAAAATACAGTTTTGGAGTTCGCATTGTGAAAGCGTCATTGATTCGTGTGTGTAAGTAGTGTCGTGCATGTACTTCTAACAACGCTTTGTGCAATCAAACTCGCTGCGGTTTTTATATTCCCCTCTGTGGGTACCGGGACACAGCGCAGGTGAGGCAGGAGGACCGCTCCGTGCGGTAACAGTTAGTAACAGGTACATGGTCTCGAACTCGAGAAGGCAAATTACTCGTTTTTGCAGACATATCGGTACAATACAGCTTATAGTAACCCTTGCTTATTTTCTTCAAGATAAAATTAAATAGACACTAATTTAAAGCGGCAGTTGTTATGAGTGGTTTATTGTAGTTTTGGTAAATTAAAAATGACAAAATGCATGTTTATGAATAAGTTCGGCAGTAAAAACGGAGCAGTAAAGTAAATAAAAATGAGTCATATATAACAAATAAAACTCAAACTCAAAAACTCAAACTCAAACGATTTATTTCAATTAAACCAATTACAGGCACTTTTGAACTGTCAAGGGGTCGGTCAGTCAGAAAAATGAAGCTAGTTGCCCATTCTAAAGCGTAGGTACCTAAGGAGAAGAACGGGCAAGAAACTACATGGACACTCTTTAAATCCATGTAATATGGTTACAAAGTATTGGTTACATCATTCATATATTTATTTTATTTTATTAATATTTAAAAAGGTAATTGAATATGACTGACTGAATTAGTCGGTAAGAAATCTAACTTAAAAGTAGCGCTCACCGGCCGCTACTGCGGCACCGCACGCTTCGCTTGCTCGGCTCGCGCTCGGCTTATCACAGTTCTAACCTAACCTATGAACTGCCGAACTATTTATCTAACCGCCCTTTCCAACATTTTTACTGCCCATTCGTTTATTACAGCACGAGTATTTTTGTTCTGACATTGCAAGATGAAGTAACTGACCAATTTTCTTTTTATTACTTTTTATGTTTTACTGTCACACTCATTTATCAACCGCCGAAAAATGTAATGACTGCTCATTAATTTATTCAACTGATCACGATCACCTCTCTAATGATTAAATAACCGTTGTAAAAATTATGACCCTATTAAATAAATATAACTCTTAAATAATATCTTCTTTTCAGTGTCATGGACATGAAACTCGTTCGCGCGCTACTGCTACGAAAGGTGATTGAAGACTGTCGCGCCATTTTGCTTATTTTCAAAATGGCGGCCCCGCATGATACCTATATAAATCGATAGGTGAAAATATAATAGAACCAAACCCCGTGAAGTGTTCCCCTTACCGTAACCTTTCCAAAATATGAACGTTCACAATTGATCACGTGACATCTGGGCTTTTTGAACTTGCTTACATTTTGTTACTTAGATGTTAGACATAATCACTGATAGTTTAAAGTCTGCAAATATTGTAATTGTATCGTTTGCTTCGTAATCTCAATTATTAATGACATGATAGGTACTTATTCATGAGATGGATCTACTTGTGGAAACGTGTCAAAAATCAAAAAATTTTCCTCAATTATTTTAAGCCTAATCTAATCTTATGGTAGATGTTGTGATTGGTTGACCGAAATATCAAGAACTAATCATAAAGTTCACAAAACAACCAACGATTTGTATTGATCTACTGAATAATGTATTCTGTGGCGAAGCATGTAAGAGTGGCGGAGGGGAAGTGCCAATCAACGATGGCTTTGTCGGTGCTCAATCAGTCATATCAAAAGGTGGAACAATTTCCACACATCGGCTTTCATTAAATTTGTTTCACAACTATTGTGCGAGCACACTGCGGCTGTTCCCGGTAAATATTTTTGAAAGCTTCCATTTTGTGGCTATATTTTTGTAACTTTAAATAAAAATACATGATTTTTATTTACCCCTGTAATAATATTTTTCTGTAAATACCTAGGTTTTGAAAACAGTGTTACCCGATGAAATATTATTTTTAAGACTAGATACAGATAGTAGAACACAAACACAAAAAAGGCCAGGTTACCAAGTACCTCACTTGGTAACTTGGTCTTTTTTGTGTTTGTGTTCTTTCTTTGCGTCAAATTAACGCATTTTCTTTCTTCTTTCCTTCGAGGTCGACGTTTCCTGTACTCCTTACTGTTACATCCTCGAAGAATACAGGTGTGATATTACGTTAAAAACATTTATGTTATGTGATCCGTAGTTTGTCCTTCGAGGGAGGGTGTTCCGGTGTTTCGTCATTGTCTCTCCGTTTATTTGGTCCATATTCGTGAAATGAGCGTAGTTGTGAGTAGTGCGCTATTTGCCAGTACCAGCTAGTGAGCCAGTGAGTCAGTAGTGAAGTTAGTTGCTAGTTGTCGGGACCGCAGACCGCCAGTCGGTGCTCAGCTTTATATTATTTGTGATGCTCAACTGTGTGAATGACGACTTTCGTATAAACATGTTTTGGGGACTTAAAGTTAGATTATTCATAAAAAATAAAACTTCTGGGTCGCGGGTCGTCTTGGAAATTACATAATCAGCTTATAATGTTCCCACTGCTGGACAGTCTTCCTCTCTGTGAGAGGGAGTGGGCCTTAATCCACCACGCGGGCCCAGTGCGGGTTGGTAGATGTCACATGCCTTCGAATTTTTTGGTTCTAGGACATGCCGGTTTCCTCACGATGTTTTCCTTCACCGTTTAGAGAGCCGTTTTGGAAATTGAAATGGGCCAAATTACTTTTTCCTTCTTCGAAAATGAACATATTGAAGGTCTCAAGTTTTCAAAGACCGTATTAATAGACAGTTTTGTTGAAGGAGCTCAAATTTTACGAGTCAAACGAACCTTTCAAACTACTCAATATTTTTATAATACATCTCATCGTATGTTATTTTCACGTAGGTACACTACGCCGCGTGCCCGTGACTAAGTAATAACAGCAACACGGGTCAGTCAATCAGGTTAAGGTACATTTGCCGCAATTGGTCCGTGGATGGGTGACGATCTCTACGTACCGAGACCCATCGGTGCCTCGAGCACGTTAAGCCGTTGGTCTCGACTGTCATTCGTGGATCTTTGACAATCGTTACGGGTAGCCAGAAGCCTGAAAGTCTGACAATCAGTCTTACCAAGGGGTATTGTATTACCAAGTAACTAGGTTGTGGAGGTCAGATAGGCAGTAGCTCCATGTAAAATACTGGTATTCAGCTGCATCAAGTTAAAAACATATTTATCTAACACAACAATCAGTAACTGTTTACTGCTTTAATTTAGGACTCCTCTAATTAGCAGCACTAGCAGGTACAGCTAACAGGTACAGCTACTTCAAATGAATAAAGGTCTCAACTAAATGATCAACAATGTACTCTAACAAACAATTCGTTTCATTACCCACCGCCGCACGACGGGATAGAGATATAATGAGTGAGTTAAGTCGACGCGGATCTAATGCGGCTCAGCGGTCGAGACTGTGAGGAGCACGACCGAGCAGTTTATGTATTTACGGGTCAATGATCCTTGTTATTACTTTTAGTCCGTGGAAAATTATGTAGGTTTCATGTGGTAGGTCACAATACTAGTATTCATCAGTTGCATCCGGTCAGACTGCAAGCCGACCCGAAAACAGTAGGGACAAGGCTAGGCAGAGGATGATAGTAGGTCGTTTATAAAGCTGTCGCGTGGCGCTTTACGGGACCAATCCGCTTATTTCTTACGATGAAGAATAGGCAATGAAAAATAACGAATGAAAAAATCATGTAAATCTGTGCAAAACTCTCAGAAGATTTGGTGGATATATATATATATATATAGTGTCAAATAGTTCTCCTTAATTTTTGAAGGATGTTTTAAATACAATAGCACACTATCGTGAAAGCATTCGTTAGTTCAGGATGATGTTCTGTGTTTTTATAGGTCTATTATTTTTTATTAATTAACGAGATAAAATAATTAACGCAGTTTTAAAACACTGGATTTCATCATATAAATTACGTTCACAATCAACAAAACAACGCTCACCCCTGCACTCCTTTCTTTATACTTTTTCTACCGTTTATCGCACAATGCCAACAAAAGCAGCAAAGGTGGGGCTAAACACACGTAATTTGCTACGCTTGGCTACGCCGTGCTACGCGCTACGACTGCTACGAGCTACAACTGCTACGAGCTACGCTTTCGTAGCGTTACACGTAATCCTTTCTTTCACAAACGATGCTTTTCTTTTTATTATATTTTGACAAATAAACGTTGCATGGTTTTTTTAAGTTTAAGTATAACCAAGAAATTTAAAGAGAATATTATGTGGAATCACCACTTTACTACTTATAATATCATTGTGTGGAATAGTAATTATGTAAAGGGAAATTCATTGTTAAACAAATTGACACCCTACGTCAATTTGCCGTGGTATCATAAAACTGTCAAAGAAGGATAGTTGTTATTATAATTAACGGAAAATTTAAGTTAGCAGTCCATTTGCTCAACAATTAATTTCCCTGACTGTATGTTAGTACAATATGGGGTGAACGAAAACTTGAATACTAGTGACGGTCCCATGTAATAGGAGTACAGTAAGCTTATTGCAGTGAACCAAGCACGAGCCCAGGACCTGGGTTCAATAACACTTTGCCCGACCTTGGAATCGAACTTAGGATCCCCACGGTTAGCTCTCGCGCTTGCGACCACTACACTAACGAGGCACTTTACTATAAAGTTTGATTTCAACAACACAATAGCTACTAAACTATAATATGCTTGTGTAACGTTGTTTCTGGCGCTCCTGAGCTATAATTGTCAATTTTCTAACAAACAAACTCAATTTAACTTGTGTCCGTCTTGGGACTCGAACCGACGTCCGTAACATTACAGAGCTGGTCCTGACACGAGTCTATTACTCTAACATAGCAACTAGACAGTATTCTGTGTTACTTACAATTGTCATTCATCGAGTCTTTGGTCTAGTAGTCGCTAGGGCTACTACTGAACATTTCCACTACTGAACGACTCCTGAACGAACATGGGTCCGATTCACATTTAATAATACTTTAACTTGACATTTAATAATAGCATGTTCCATATGATTGACATTAACAATTTTGTTGGTAATAATTTATATCTGACAAAAGATAGATATAACATTGTTATGTACTATCTCTCTAATTATTATAAAAGACAGATAGCTGTGTCGCTATCATATTTTTTTTCTATCACAGCCAAAAATTTGGCTAAACAACTTGCTTCTTTTGAGCAATGCAATGACATTGTCAATAATTCGGCTAATAATTTGGTCACAATTCATGACATTGTTAATAATTTAAATTAGAAATTAAGACAATAGAGGCAATCTCTAGCTATAATGTACAAAATTGCAAAAACAGCTCAATTAAAAGTTTAGAAACAGTAAATAGTATCAACCTGGTGCATCAAAATATTCAAGGATTTATGAACAAAGATTTAGAAGTCGAATTATTTATGAATTTTAATGGTATTGATATTCTTTGTATAACAGAACATTGGCTGAAAAGTCACCAGTTCTTGTTCAATTTTAATAATCACCAGGTTGGTAGTTCGTTCAGCAGAATAAATGCTATCCATGGTGGCTCTTTAATTTTAGTAAGTAACCAGCTCAAATTTAAAGATCGTAACGATATTGTGAGCCTATCTGTTGAGCGTACAGTTGAAATTGCCTGTATAGAATTGGAGCAATTGGTTGTATTAAGCGTGTACAGACCACCATCAGGATTGTATGACTGCTTTGAAAAGGTAATGGATGAAGTGTTACACAGGATTTGTAACTCAAACAAGTCCGTTATCATTTGCGGTGATTTTAATGTCAATTTATTAGAAAACTCAGGTTCTTGTAGTAAAATTATAAGTCTGTTTCAGTCCTACAATCTTGTAAACCTATTTTTGGAGCCCACCAGAATAACACCTACAAGTGCCACATGCCTAGATAATATTTACACAGACATTATACCAAGCCACAAAGAAATTATAAATTTATTAGATTCTGATCATTGCGGGCAAAAGATTACTATTCAAAACCAAGACAAAAAAGTGGCTAAAAAGGTTATCACTGTTAACCCCAAAACTGCAAGTCGCTTGGAGGCTTTTAAAGTTAAACTCATTAATAAATTACCAGTTTTGTCAACTCATGCTGATCCTAATCATCTATATGATACTTTTTTTAATATATACTGTAAACAATTTGATTCTACCTTTATTCCCAAGAGTATTTCGGTTAATAGTAACGCATCTTTCAGTGATTGGGCTACCATTGGTATTCATAAAAGTAGAACACGGCTCTATGAACTGTACAATGAAAGGTCTTATGTTAACACTGATGAATTTAATTTGTATGTTAGAAATTATTCAAAATTATTTAAAAAAGTCTGTTATATGTCCAAGTCACGTTATTTGGGTTCAAAGATTAAAAACAGCAGTAATATAATTAAAACGACCTGGACTATTATTAGTAGTGAAGCGGGAAGATCTAGTAATCGAAATACTGACTACAGCCTGTCTATTAATGACAACATAATAAAATCAGACTCACAAGTCGCCGAGGCATTTGAAAATTTCTTTTCGGATATTCCCGTTTCAACTACTAAATCCCTAAACTCATCACCTTCTGTTGCTGAGTCTTTGCTTAAGGAAAATGTTTGTGATTCGGAATTTCATTTTGAACATATTAACTGTAGAGATATAATTAAAACCTTTCAAACTTTAAATGTTAAAAAGACTGCAGATCTGTGGGGTAACTTTGTAGAAGTTGCTAAGTCTATTATTGACAATGTAGCACCTACTCTAGCTCTTATCTTTAATAGTTTTATTGACGGTGGGGAGTTTCCTGACCTTATGAAAAATAGTAAAATAGTACCTTTGTTTAAATCAGGTAGTACATCAGACCCTACAAATTATAGACCTATTTCTGTACTGCCTACCTTTAGTAAAATTTTTGAGAAATTAATTTTAGATCATATGCAAAGATTTTTTAATAAACACAAACTATTACATAGCAAACAGTACGGTTTTACAAGGGGTCGTTTAACTACTGATGCCGCCGGTGTTGAACTTTTAGGACATATTTATAATGCTTGGGAAGATAAATGCGATGCCTTAGGCATCTTTTGTGATCTGTCCAAGGCATTCGATTGCGTTCTTCATGAAACGTTAATCAGGAAACTCCGCCACTACGGAATCGGGAACACTGCTCTGGATCTTCTTACCTCATACTTGAGTAAGAGGATTCAGAGCGTTGACGTTAATGGAAAAAGATCTCCCGGATCCATAGTAACAATGGGAGTCCCACAGGGCTCAATTCTTGGTCCTTTCTTCTTTCTTATTTATATAAATGACTTGCCGTATCTCATAAAGGATAATCATGATATAGTGTTGTTTGCAGATGACACTTCACTTTTGTTTAAACTTAAACGTCAGCAGCAGGTTACTGACGATGTAAATAGCGCGATCTCTATAGTAGTCCACTGGTTCAATGTTAATAATTTACTTTTAAACGAGAAAAAAACCAAATGCATTAAGTTTACGCTACCTCACGTTAGGCAGGTGAAAACTAATGTGTTGATAAAGGGCGAAGAATTGAATCCTGAAGACAGCACAGTATTCTTGGGCATAACTTTGGATGCTAAGCTTCAGTGGGGTCCACATATAGATAAATTGTCAAAAAAGCTAAGTTCCGCAGCATACGCTGTTAGAAAAATTCGTAATTTAACTGATATAGAGACAGCCCGTTTAGTGTACTTTAGCTATTTTCATAGTGTAATGTCATACGGTATTCTATTGTGGGGAAATGCCGCTGATATTCAGACTATCTTTGTTTTGCAGAAGCGAGCTGTTCGTTCAATTTATAAACTGAGTCCGAGACATTCGCTCAGAGATAAATTTAAAGAGATTAATGTTATGACTGTGCCTTCTCAATATATTTATGAAAATCTTTTATATGCCCATAAAAATATAAAATTGTTTAAAAAATACAGTGATATCCATGATATAAATACTAGGAACAAACACAAATTTGTTGTACCTACAACAAGGCTCAAGAAAATAGGTGGCTCGTTCAGATGCCAATGTATACGCTTTTATAATAAAGTTCCAAGCCCAGTTCAAGATCTAAGCCTTAATAAATTCAAATCATTTATTAAACGTAAGTTGTGCCAGAAAGCCTTTTATACCGTTAAGGATTATATCGAGGACAAAAAGGCTTGGGATTAAGCTGCTTCCAATGTATTTTTTATTTTTTTACATATTGAATGTTTTTATTTTGTTTTTCTCTGTTTTGTTGTTGTTTTTTTTTTATATACACTGACATTAATGAATTTTATATATACTATGACATTTGCTTACTTAGTAAAGTATTATTATTTTAATTATTGTGAATGTGAAGATTATGTGGGTCATTGTATTTATATTATTTTTCTCTCTGTTCTCTTAGTTTTGTCATGGTCTGGCAGTTTGAGTAATTAATGTGGCCTACCCAAATGTCCTTTCTTTGGTATTGTTCGTCGGATCGTTGAGCTCCTTAAGTTTTGAGTTGAGCTGCACGATTTCTGACAAATGCGTGCACTGACTGGACAGGTCCTCTCAATCTGTGTGGTTCTTTCCTCAAAAGACCATCTCAGACATCGACCTACATGGTCTTCATAAGATCTGACCAAGATTATGTCTGAACTTTAAAAGAGACTGTGACGTCTGAGTTTGTTTCGGCCTTTCTTCTCAGACTAGTCAGATAGGAAACGCCGACCTCATCTAGTTTTAAAATATGATTGACGTGTAAAAGTGTTTGTACAAACCTACTTACAAAAATAAAATCATTTATCATTTATCACAAGTCAAAAGTGTTTTTGGGGTTTTCTCGGATTGGTGCCCGATTGATTTCAATAAGCATAAGCATTAGCATTATCAGCCCATAACGTTCCCACTGCTGGGACACAGGGTTATTCTGTTCGACAGGGAGTGGGCTGTAACCCACACTCGGGCCCAGTGCGGGTTGGCAGAGGACACACGTCTTAGAATTTTTGGTTCTAGGACATGTCGGTTTCTTCACGATGTTTTCCTTTACCGTTTTAAGAGCAGTGGTGATTAGATTGTTTACACCCAGTAAACCGCCTGCCTGGGTTTAGCCCACGACTAACAACTCGTAAGTCAGCGCCGATGCCACTGGGCTACCACTGCTCCTCACCGTCACCATGTCTCACTACGACTGCTTCACGTAACAGTACGACTGCTTCACGTAACAGTACGACTGCTTCACGTAACAGTACGACTGCTTCACGTAACAGTACGACTGCTTCACGTAACAGTACGACTGCTTCACGTAATACTACGACTGCTTCACGTAACAGTACGACTGCTTCACGTAACAGTACGACTGCTTCACGTAATAGTACGACTGCTTCACGTAACAGTACGACTGCTTCACGTAACAGTACGACTGCTTCACGTAACAGTACGACTGCTTCACGTAACAGTACGACTGCTTCACGTAACAGTACGACTGCTTCACGTAATACTACGACTGCTTCACGTAACAGTACGACTGCTTCACGTAACAGTATGACTGCTTCACGTAATAGTACGACTGCTTCACGTAACAGTACGACTGCTTCACGTAACAGTACGACTGCTTCACGTAACAGTACGACTGCTTCACGTAACAGTACGACTGCTTCACGTAACAGTACGACTGCTTCACGTAACAGTACGATTGCTTCACGTCGGTCAAAGTGTTGTTAGGTTTTTCTTTCAGGAGCCTGGAGTCTGAAATCGTGCGGTTGATTTCAATAAGTAAAAGACTTAAACATAGTTATGTAACTAGCAAATGTGGATATATTAAACACCACTGACTACCAAATAGTAACCCACCGGTATCGGGAACAGGGTCCAAGCTACCGGCGGTCAGGGCTCCAGAGAGAAGAACTTCCTGACAATGCTTTCTACGTCAAGCCTTTGATCCAGTTGCCCAACGAGAGCCTCGTCAGGTGTTGGTCGAGGCTCTTGGCTATTAACCCATTAGCTGTCACGACTATCGGCACAATGATTGCTGAGGCCACATGCTACATGTCGACAACCTCGCGAGACAAGTCAAGATACTTGATTTGTTTATCTTTCTCGGCTTTCACGAGGTTCTCATCATGCGGTACGGTTATGTCAACAATCATTGCGCGCCGCTCTGATCGATCCACCACCACTATATCAGGCTTATTGGCAACAATAGTCCTGTCAGTGATGATGGATCGATCCCAGTACAATGTGATATTTCCATTTTCGAGAACTGGGTCGGGCACATACCTGTAGTACGGCACCTCAGATTCCACAAGGTTCTATTTCAGAGCAAGTTGCAGATGGATTATCCTGGCTACAAGGTTATTATTATTATATTAACTCCCGAGAGAAATGATAAAAGTTACACTGACTCGTATGTACTATCGCGGTCTTTTCCGCCTGCTCACTTAAGAATTTTTTTGCCTAAATCCTGCGGCGGCGCCAAACCACGCCCCCTAAAAGTTTTGGCCTATTAGGAAAGCGATAACGCAATTAGTTGCAACCTGCACTGCGCAGCTTAGTGACGTATCACGTGTACTCCTTTTTTTAATTTTACGGACGAACTATTTGACATGGGCGCGCTTACCGGACCTTTTGACTATTGGCCATTGAGCTGTTTACTTGAGTAAATTATTTTAATTATTTTCATGGTAAATTGTGTGGTTTTAAAATACCTTAATTTATAAATAAAACTTTATTAACGATGCACAGTGCAAAGTTTATCATGCAAATTTTATCTTGTGTAAGTAATTGAATACTTTCTAGTTTGTTTTACATCAATAAAAATATTAGATAAATAAATAATAATATAATATATTTATTCAAAAAATTATAAGGCATAAAAATTAGTACTGTTTTGCTTAAATTTAACAAACAAACAAAAATAATAATAATAAAAAAAAAAAAAAATATTTTTTGTTTTTTTTTTTCTTTTTAGTTTTTTTTTATTATTATTTTTATTTTTGTTTGTTAAATTTATAAAAAAATAAATAAATAAAAAAAACAAATAATAATAATATTTTTTTTTTTCTTTTTTCTTTTTTTATTTTTTTTTATTATTATTT
Organism: Apamea sordens; assembly: GCA_945859715.1. Classification (NCBI taxonomy): domain Eukaryota; kingdom Metazoa; phylum Arthropoda; class Insecta; order Lepidoptera; family Noctuidae; genus Apamea; species Apamea sordens. The sequence continues at coordinate 223,173 of OX244009.1, read as the reverse complement.
TTATTTTTTTTTGTTTGTTTGTTAAATTTAAGCAAAACTGTACTAATTTTTATGCCTTATAATTTTTTGAATAAATATATTATATTATTATTTATTTATCTAATACTTTTATTGATGTATTAATAAAATAATTAATAATAAAAGTATTAGATAAATAAATAATAATAATAATATCAAATATCTTGACTTGGCACACGAGGTTGTTGACATGTGGAATGTGAGCTCGACTGTCATAGTGCCGATTGTCGTATCGGCTAATGGCCTGATGGCCGAAAGCCTCGATCAACATCTATCGAGGCTCTCGTTAGGCGGTTGGATCAAGGGCCTGATTCAGAAGGCAGTACTCCTCGATACGGCTCGCATTGTGAGGAGGTTTCTGTCTCTGGAGCCCTAACCACCGGTAGCTTGGACCCTGCTCCCGACACCGGTGGATTACTATTTTTTTATATTTTTAAATGTTTTTTTTTTATACTAATATTTAAAAATGTATTAAAATAAGAATTATAAATAAATAAAGGACATAATAATATAATATATTTATTCAAAAAATTATAAGGCATAAAATTTAGTACAGTTTTGCTTAAATTTAACAAACAAACAAAAAAAAAAAAATAATAATAAAAAAATGAAAAAAAAACAAATAATAATTTATTTTTATTTTTTTTGCTTGTTTGTTAAATTTAAGCAAAACTGTACTAATTTTTATGCCTTATAATTTTTTGAATAAATATATTATATTATTATTTATTTATCTAATACTTTTATTGATGTAAAACAAATTAGAAAGTATTCAATTACTTACACAAGATAACATTTGCATGATAAACTTTGCACTGTGCATCGTTAATAAAGTTTTATTTATAAATTAAAGTATTTTAAAACCACACAATTTACCATGACAATAATTAAACGAGAAACAAGCAGAAAAAATATTCAGTTTTTAAACTTGAATGAATGACTGATTTATTTGCAAGAATATAGGTAGCTAACATAAGATCGGTTTTACTATATTCGGCATTTCTGCCGTGCAAATATTTAGATTTTACATCTTGGTTATACTTATCACTATATACTTGGTAAAGCAATTACTTAGACCTTTATGAGAGTGGTATGTGTTACTGCTTTGTTGTGACGGGCGAACTCGGAATACTTTCTCGCTCACACACGCACTATTTGTTTCAATGTTATTGATTATAATTATTTGCAGTGAAATTTACTATTTGAAATTCATAATTTATATTTTTAGCCGTTATAAATTAATTAATGTGCATAATTCAAACAATGCGAATTTTTATATGAGTAAATAAATAAAAATAGTTGGTTTTAAGTAAAAAAATGCTTGCCATTGTTGTGTAAAAAGTATTTTGTTGGTTAATAATAACCTACTTAAAATGCCGTGCAAATAAGTAGGTAGTGACTAATTATTAAATAATTCATTTCTAGAAATTTTACAATAAGCCTAAGCCGAACAAAAGAATCATAAAATTCAATAACCGCAGTGGGCAAAAGTCGGTGGCATCCTTTGATACTTTTGTTATACCGAGCGGGTTTCGGTAATTACATAGAGGTCTTTCTCTCATCATTTATAAGATAAGATAAGAAGCATCTCTTTGTTTGACATTACAATGATGCCCCAGTGCAACTGATAACAAGTCATTTTATGTATCAGTAACATGTGTGTCAGCAACATGTCAGACGAGAGTTTAAATTAATTTATATACAGAATGTGATTTGTGATATAATAATAATAACCTCGTGAAAGCCGAGAAAGATAAACAAATCAAGTATCTTGACTTGGCTCGCGAGGATGTCGACATGTGGGATGTGGACTCAGCGATCATTGTTCCGATAGTTGTGACAGCCAATGGCTTAATAGCCAAGAGCCTCGACCAACACCTGAGGAGGCTCTCGTTGGGCAGCTGGATCAAGGACTTGATTCAGAAAGCGGTACTTCTGGACACGGCTCGCATCGTCAGGAGGTTCCTCTCTCTGGAGCCCTGACCGCCGGTAGCTTGGACCCTGTTCCCGATACCGGTGGGCTACTACTTTTTATATTTTTTAATGTTTTTTTATCCTTTTGTTTATAAAAATATTTAAAAATGTATTTTGTAAGTATTTAAATGAAATAAAGGAGATCATAATAATAACGTTTATTTATAAAAATGGTGCAATTTACAACTGAATGATGAATTGATGACTGAATAAAAATAAATACAAACCATACAAGCACTTTTCTTACCATCAGTACTTTTGCGCCTTCTAGGTATACACGGAGGTAGATATATACGGACCGAGAAAGTTGGGACTAGGGTTCAGTATGGACGAAACCTGAAAACTGATTTGTTTAGAACTATTTCGTCGTTTGTTGCGGTCGGGTTTTTTGAAACAAGTCAGTTTTTTTTTAATGAAGCCACTTGTTATTAGACTATTTATTCCTTGTAGAGAAACACTGTCCGGCTGTGGATCAGACGCCATGAAGAAGAGGGTGTCTAAGAGGATAGGCCGCGGGCACCACGTCCATATCTGATAACCTCCAACGTATGGTAGACACTATTTCACAAGCGCTATATTCTCAGATGAGAAATGTTTTACGTCGAGCCAACATTGTCGTTGACACTTGTGGCGCGTGATGAATACACGCTACGAACCTAGAAATAGACATGTGCAAAACAGTGCACCACGAAGTGATGTGATATGTCATTACATTTCGTGCCGAGTAATATTACATTACACCATCACTTCAAACATCACGCGTGATGATAGGATGTCGCGCCATGCGATAGCACACCATCGCGCATTCTAATGTAAGGCAATGTTCTAGTGTAATAAGACATGGTGTCGAGGAAATATAAACCCTTTATAATAAAAATAGAGTTCTAAATAACATAATAAGTCACCTGACCGGGCGAAATACGAAATCGCACGCGCCTAGTTCCGGACTTCCGATATAAACCGAACATTGTCGATGCGATGCGTTCGGGAGGGCTCGGTTCGAGCGAGTCTGCGAGTCATGTCACGAGCTACTGCGCTGCTACCGCGCGCGTAATGTTTAGTGTGATGGTGTGATGCTTATTTTAGTCGAGTAATGTGTGATGTTACAATACGCGCTCGGGTGATATTACGCGTGATGCATCACTCGCATTACTTACACATGCCTACCTAGAAACGTGATTCCTAATCATGATTCTGGAAGGATATGCGCTAATATGTGGGGCTGGATGAGTGCTGATGGTCCCGGAGAGCTTGTCAATTTCCCAGGGCGATTAAATGGCGAAACTTACTGCAAACTATTACAAAACGTAATGGTGCTTACTGTGCTCACAGTTTATCCGAGAGCAGAGCTCCCGGAATTTATTTTTATACAGGACATTGTTATTCTCCTTAAGTTTTTGGCGACTTAATCGCCAACGGCTTATGAAATGAAGGCTAGGCCACACCAACTTCCTAGTTCTAAATTTAAAAAACCGCGTTCTAACGCGTTCAATTATATGTTCTGAAGGGCATGTCTTGAATTTTTTTATTACCATACAACGTTATACTGAACAGAAAATTGCAAAAAGCCTAAGAAAATTTGAATATTGTTAATTGTGTGTTTTACCTACTTACTATGTCCAATATTTTATGAATATCTTTGTTCAGTTCAGTTAATAAATAAATAAAACTGATAAAACTTCAAAATTGTATTTTACTTTTTAATTAATGCCTAACCGACAATAGGATTTATCAAATCAAATTTCTAATTAGAAAAATAAAGACAAAATGTATTATTAACTCAACGAATAACGAATCCCAGATCTATCTATACTAATATTATAAAGAGAAAAACTTTGTTTGTTTGTAATGAATAGGCTCAAAAACTACTAAACCGATTTAAAAAATTCTTTCACCATTCGAAAGCTACATTATCCATGAGTAACATAGACTAAATTTTATTTTGGAAAAAAATAGGGTTCCGTAAGATATTTGGGTTTTTTGGACACAAGGTGTAAAAAATCACCCAGAAAAGTTACTTATTTTGCGTACGCTGCCTAAACTAGAAAAGATAGAACCATAAAATGTTCAAATTAATTGTAGATCTTATAAATATCTACAAAAAAGTCCGCGACACACTATACCTATCTATGTCGAGTGAGGCACAACAACCATTTTTTTATTTAAAAATCTTGAATTTTTTTTGGACTACATTTAAACGCATTTATTTTACTCATGCTATTCATCCTTATCAAAATAAATTATTTCATCAGTAAGTACAGTTTATGTAGATAATATTTGGTCGTTGAATGATTAAAATTGGTCGTTTGGTTTTGAAGTTATGGCGAAATTAAAATATTACGATTTCTGCTGCACGGCCCGTTGCGAAGTGGGCGTCACCAACGCCGTGCACGTGCAGGAATAAGTTTACAAAAATCAAGTCATAATATAACTATTTACATCACATCCATGATCTGTATAGTGTTATAAACTTTTCATAATTTTCGCTAAGTTTAAAAAAATCATCTTCTTACTTCTATTTATTTTTAAAAAAAATATTATGTATCTTTATGGGTTATTTTGATTTCATTTTTCGCAAAGTTTAAAAAATACATCTTTTTCTATTTACTTTAAATTTTTTTTTTTTTTGTATTTTTATGGGTTATTTTGATTTCCTTTTGAAATACGCAATCCTGTCACAAATCAGAAATCTACGCGGACGAAGTCGCGGGCAGAAGCTAGTCCATAATATAATAAATAAGTAATAGCAGTAGCTTGAAAATAAAAATAAATCTCGAACGGCGCGTGCGTCACCGCGTCGACAGTGCAGTCGGCCCGTCTTATCTTTCATTCGTCTATTCAAGGTCAACGGGCGGGGCTAGAGAGCGCTTCTATGTTTTGAGTGCAAGCAAAAATGAACTTAGTGGTGATCAGGCGGAAGTGTCCGTGATAGTACCTACTGACCTCCAAAGCCAGTACCTAAGTACCGCTGGGTCACGGCGACAATTAAACCACTATTATAATAAATTATCCGATTTAAACAAAACAGTCCTTTAGTGTAAACACCGGAGGCATAATCCCACCTCTGTTAACTTTAATATTCCCCTAACCAACCCTCGGAACAGCTCCGGAACACCTCTAGTTAAACTATCCCCGAGAATGTTCACGTAATGGCCCAAAATGTGATAATTATCGTTTTAAATAATACCGTTCTATGATACGATAATAGCGCGTCAAGTTGGCGGTAATTGGCTTACGTGGCCGCCATGTTTAATTGTTCCGCGTGCGTCGCGTGCTGGCTGAGTACACGGTGACACAAATGATATGGACTTTTAAAGCCTTTTAACTATATTGGGTAACTCGGATATGTCGTAAAACTTTTAAAAATCCAGAAACAAACCTCACAAAACGCAACATAACTCTTTGATCTGTCACTACCCACTTAACCACGAACTCTTCAACAATTATCCCTCATGCACGTCGATGTTCAATTGTTCGCCGTACATTGCCGCCTGCGCTGATTACCGCGGCGCGATTATTATCATTACACTGGCGTGCGCGGAAATGGAATTTGATTAATTTTATACGTCGCTGCTAGCATGTAGCGTGGTGCCACAGAGCAGGGAGATTCAGAAAGACCACCATATTTTAAAGTTGCTAAGTTTATCCTGATACTTAGTTCCAAGTCAGGTCTACCCGTGTGCCCATCGAAGTCTGTTCAGCCTGTAAGGCATGAAAAATTAAAAGACGGGGCAGACAGAGTTACTTCCGCATTTATAATATTATCAAAAGCATTGAAAATTCGTAATTATAAATGAATAACAAAATCAAATCTAACGGCTCAATGCCATGTTTCGGCATTCTTTAGGGAATTCAAATTGAACCGAATAATCTCGAATTTAATTTTGGTTCAGTACCTACATCGTTTTGCGAACAAGCTAGCTGTGCGAGGTGGTCCAGTAGACGCAATTATGCAGTAGTCTTACTTTATGCAACGTGGATTGCATAAAGTAAGACTACTGCATAATTGCGTCTACTGGACCACCGAGCATGCAGCACTTGTAAAAATTAAATCCAAAAGGACCAACTTTTTTATTGGTCTTTTTGTTCGCGAAAGTTTTTATTGGAGAATTCTGTCCATCCTTTGTCGTAATATATTCTATCTCGCTTTCATATCGTACTAATGACAGAATCGAGGGAATTTCAATTGGAGCAGAAAGGGATGGAATCTTTTTGACCGTCGCGACGCTTTCGACAGACCAGACTAATAACATTTATTACAAACTCTCTGGTATTGCAAAGACGGTTACAAGTGAAATATTTTACTGGAACATATTTCGGGTTGGTAGTACAGTCAACAAAGGAGACAAGTAACAAGGGGGGGGGGCCTACTCCGAAGTACAAAGTGCGAATGTTCGGATCGGACCGACACATGGCCGCACCGAATATTATTGAAAAATGCGAAAAAAGTTCGGATCGGCTCAGTTGGGTCGGAACCATAGTCAATATTCGAGAGTGTAAGAGTGTAGGATCGAAACCGACCCAACCAAATAGTAACTTCGTAGCAGGAAACGGCCGAACATTCGGCCGATACTACTTCGGAGTAGACCCCCAGGGCTGTTGGATATAGTCGAAGTTTAGTTAGAAACTGATGGATGTTTTCGAATAAAATTTAGTTCAAGTAATAGAAAACAAACAGATCATTTATCAAATTAATTTTCATTCGAAAATATCCATCGGTTTCTTACTAAACATCAATTATATCTGACGACCCTGGGGGCCTACTCCGAAGTGCAAAGTGCGAATGTTTGGATCGGACCGACACATGGCCGAACCGAATATTATTGAAAAATGCGAAAAAAGTTCGGATCGGCTCAGTTGGGTCGGGACCATAGTCAATATTCGAAAGAGTGTAGAAGTGTAGGATCGGAACCGACCGAACCAAATAGTAACTTCGTAGCAGAAAACGGCCAAATATTCGGCCGATACTACTTCAGAGTAGGCCCCCTGGTTACTTTTATCTATCGGTGACTGTAGCTACATTTATTAATTTACATCTTCTCTATAACTAAACTACTACTACACCTGATTCATTGCTCTGTCTGTCTAACAGAGGCTCTGTTAGACAGACAGAGCAATGAATCAGGTGTAGGTAGCGAAATCTTTCTCTTTCATTGTTTTCGACGATCTAGAGACACAAGGTCATTTTGGCGAAATCAAAATGCTGCCAAACAGATCAGAATCGCAGTAGGTATATCTATATATATGTGTCAGTCCAAGCGAAAAGGGTCCAGTGCGCGGCATTTAGTTTCCGAGATATAAGAGGTTTTGTAAAGTTGGGTATAAAAATTGCATTTCGCGATTTTAATTGGTTATAAATAAATGCTCAATTATCTACAATTTCATATAGTAAATGACTATATACGATGTTTCTAAGTACCAGAAACTTTATGAAAAAAGTTTACTAAAAAGGTACCAGTGGGTGGCATGTCGATATTCTGGGAATAAAATACGTTTCAATACCCCGTACTGATCACTTCTAATAATTTAATTATATTTTAAGATTAAAATGTTGAAACTACGTGTAAAAGGTCCCTTAAAGCGGGGAACTCCCTGCTACTATGCAACTACTAAGGGGATTTACTTTGCTTCACTTCGACATAGCGGGGATTTCCCTGATCGTTTTTTGCTACCTACGTGTCCTATAAATAGATCTGCCTGTGATGCAATAATTTATTTGTCATTTGACACCGGAAAGGAAACAATATCCGACAGTCTTTGTGTAAATATAGCAGTTTTTATTATCTTAGCTGTTTTAAATTGAGTGAGTGAAAAGTGCGCATAAAAATGAATAAAGGTAAGTCTTTACGTTGTCTATTATATCTACTAATACTATGTTTGTTGTTACGTGTTGTGTTATGTATCGAATAAGCTCCAAAAGTACTGAACCGATTTTGAAAATTCTTTCTCCAATACAAAGCTGCATTATTCAGTCATAGGCTATAATATTATTAACGTTATTACGCTTAGCGGGGCCGAGGTCGAAAAGCTAGTTCTATAAACCGGGGTATCGGAATGTTACGGAGTTCTTGTGTGTATCTACAGCTGTTACCTACTTTTCATATTTAGACCTCGACAGGGGCGAAGCCTCCTACAGACAGCAGTCGTCTTTAAATTCGATTTTTTATGGATTTTAGAGATTTAGAGATTTATGGATTAAGCGTAGATTACGTTACGTTCCTACTTATTTATTACATTTTAAAAGAGAGCAGCTTTAATCATAATAATTCGGCTGCATCCACATAGACTGAAAACTGACCGCGACAAAGTTGATAGGCTAATGAATCTCAATTAGTCATAATTTCATCCCATTTATACTAAATTCAAATTTGTTTTTAGGTAACATAATTATTGAAGATTCAACCGAAGGTTCCAGCTCTAGTGATGAATCTAAGCATTCTGATGGACCTGTACCACTTTCTATGGAGGTGGAAGTAAACACACTACCTGTTTTGGCCTCGACCGCAACAACGCCGGATTTACCAACAGAAGAAGAAACCGTTGCACCTTATTCAGGTACTTACAACTTAGAAAATAATTTCACAGAGTCGACATCTGAGATGGATGAAACGGATCAGTATTATGAAAAAAGCACTAATACAGAAGCAATCAGTGAAGATGAAATACATGAGTGTTATGATTTTGCTAAAATAGTTAGCCGAGCCTTGTGTAAAATCAAAAAAGATCGACGTGATCATTGTATGCATGCAATAGTACATATTCTTTATGACTACAGCAAGGACTCTAATACCAATTAAGAAGTTGTGTTAGGTACCTATGTCATAGACATAGTATGAAAAAATGACCTGTGTAGTATGTATATTTCAACTATTTGTTTTCAGAGTTTAGCTATTCAGCGTCTGTAGAACATGAAGACTATGAAAATTTTAATTTAGAGTTCAAAAGTCAACGGGGTACAGAATTATCGTGTGACATCGAATTTAGTGCTTGTGAGCCGCTCGAAGAGCGGCAAATTGGTAATATTTTACTAGATGATGATCCTTTAATTCTAGACGATGTAACTCAGGCCTCATTCTTAGATACTGGCTGTGGATGTAATAATAATTGTGTGTCCAAATTTCAAAAAGATGTAATATTAAGTAGTAGGTTAGATTGTATCGAATTAAATTCACGTTGTAATGAAGGAGTCAATCATCATCACTTGGTCTTGAAAGGAGCTTTAAATGCTCTCTTACGTACAAGTGAAAATACATTACATTCAAAAAACAGAAACTTGCAACGAAAAGAATACACGGTAAAGTATTTCTTTCGAGGTGTTTCAGTATGCAAGATTTTTTTCCAATATGTATATGCCACTGGTTTGAAAAGGTTAAAAAATGTAAAAAAGAACTTTCTGGACAGCGGTGTTGCTCCAAAGGTCCACGGGTCACGTAAACGACCTTACAATTGTATTAATTTGCAAACTAGATCAGACGCAATCACTTTTATAAGACAGTTTGCTAATGAAAACGGTTTAGTATTGCCGGGCCGATTACCAGGCCACCAATTTAAATCTGATTTAATAATTTTACCTTGTAGTATGTCTAAAGCGTATGTGTACAACAAATATTTGGAAACTATAGCTTTACTCGATAAAACTCCTATTAGTAGAAGTAGTTGGTATGATCTTTGGGAAGATTTTTGTCCATATGTCGTTATACAGAAACCGAAAACAGATCTATGTGCAACTTGTCAGAAAAACGTGACCACGTTGGGACGAATGGGTGGTTTAGATGAAAAGGAAAAAATACAGCTTGTAGAAAAGTCGAGGCAGCACCTTGATTTAGTGCAAAATGAACGAAAATATTATAACAATGTAATCAAAGTTGCGACTGATTCAATAACGGACTCTACTCTTATTCTTGGACCTCATGAACCATGTTCTTATGATGGCGTCATGCATTACTCTTTTGATTTTGCCCAACAGGTGCATTTGCCGCACAGTTCACAACAAATTGGGCCACTGTATTTCTTGACAGGATTTAAAGTCAGTTTATTTGGTGTTGCTGCAGAGCCTTTGAGAAAGTTCGTTTTGTACGTAATTCCTGAACCCTGTGCTACTGGGAAAGGAGCTAATGTAATAATTTCAATGCTACATCATTTTTTCGAAAATTTTGGTATAGGCGAAAAAGATGTTGTTTGTCATGCAGATAATTGTGCTGGACAAAATAAAAATAACTATGTCATGCAATATGCAACATGGCGAGTTTTAACAGGCAGACACCGAAGTTTCCGTATATCTTTCCTTCCCGTGGGTCATACGAAGTTTGCACCCGACATGTATTTCGGTCTATTCAAAAAAAGTTTTAGAAAATGGGAATGCAATAACTTAAAGGATATTCTTGCAGCTGCTGTTCAAGCTTGTCCGAAAACAAAATCTATAGTAGCTGTTCTAACTGGTGATGAGAAAGGAGAAACTTTTGTGAAAACTTACGACTGGGCCAATTTTTTTCAACCTGATTGTGTAACTATTAACCAACTTCTGCATTTTAGTCATTTTGAAACAAATGAAGATAATAGAGGGCACATGTTATGTTACAAAAAATATACTGACAGTCAACCAACTGTATCAAAGGTTTTGAACCCGAATAAAGTATACGGTTTTCCTTTAGAAAAATCCCCTGCAGGCATGACGTACGAAAGAAAATCGTATCTTTATAATAAGATTCGTGAATTTGTACGTGAAGAATCTAAAGACATTTTATGCCCGAAACCCATTCCAAATGTTGATGTTGACCACAACTCTGTCCCAACAACATCTGTCGAGTACTCTTTTCAGAAACCATCAATTGAAAAGAGTATTCGACAAAAACCAACATGTTCGTACTGCAAACAGGTTGGTCATAGGAATCAGGTGCGAGGAGGAATTTATTTTTGTCCAAAACGTAAGTTGGAGTCCCAAATAGAATAAGTTTTATTTTTATGTTTGTATTGGCTTTTTTCAAATATTATTGCAACAGAATAATGATTATTTTAGCCACTGGTACCTTTTATGACATTACATAAAAGGTACCAGTGGCTAAAATAATCATTATTCTGTTGCAGTAATGTTTGAAAAAAGCCTGTCTTGTTATTTTGTTAGTTCCTAAATAGAGTAAGAATACTTAATTTTAGTTTTTTATTGTTAATTACTATCGCAATAACTAACTTTTTATTAAATATCGGCAAGTGGACCTTTTTTACTAGACTGTGTATCCTTCTTTTATTTTGATAATAATTGTTTTAGTTTTGATGTCAAAAGTATAATTATAAGTTGATTCTATGGAAAACATATCAATCTACAATAATGAATAAAAATCTACGTAACAAGCAAGTAAAAGTGTGTTTTTTTTTCACTCAAACTTTCAAAATGCTTTTTCTCAAATCAAGCTTTTTCAGAATTTCAACTTCAAATGTCTGATAAAAAAAAACGTGTGCTACTTTTTGATTATTTTTTCAATCCATACTATCAATTGACTATTCTAGATACCGAATCCAGTCTTAACTCAATACCCCACTACTGGACCCTTTATGCCTGGACTGACACATATTATTAATTAAAGTCGCTTTTCGTGTCTGTCTGTGTGAGCGCTTAGTTCTTTTAAACTACACAATGGATTGATGCGGTGTTTACCGTCATTTAGAGTATTTATTCCGGAAAATGTATGTAACTGTAACTTGAATATACTAAAACAAACTCGATGTTTTGTCAAATCGTAAAAACCGCGCGAAATAAAGGCGGATCGCTAGTATTGTAATCATCATCAGCCTGTAATGTTCCCACAGCTGAGACACGGCCTCCTCTCTTCGAGGGAGTGACTGTGATCCTCCACGCGGGCCAGTGCGGGTTGGTACGAGTAGGTGTCACATGTCTTGGAATGTTGTTCCTTTACAGTTTTGAGAGCAGTGGTAATGAAATTATTTACACAAAGTCAAGCGCCTGCCTGGGTTCGAACCCTCGACCTACTGCTGGTAAGTCGAGAGCGTCACCACTGGGCCACCACTGCTCTCAACATAATCTGTAATGCAACAAAATAGATGTAAGTGTCAGTTAAGAGCTTTAATCTGAAAATTTTTTTCAATGAACAAACACAAACCGTTTTGGTGTCCCAAAATGTCTTGTAACATCCTCCCTCATAATATTGTCCCCCAGTCCACGCAACACAATACCGAACCCAGTACATAATATAATGATATAATCCGTGCGGCCTGACGCGGCGCGTCCCGCGGGCCGCGCGATGCCGTTGTTATAAATGACCAACAATTGAGCTCCCGGACTATTACGTCATTTACTAAATTAACTACACAATCCAGTCAAATACTGGCTGTGCCTGCGACTATGTCCGCGTAGAAGGAAAACAGCATAGTCTCACAAGTGATGACCTACTTATATTATACGAGTACATGTGCGGGCTTGGATGTTCGTAAGTGGGCTTGTAGCTTTAATCACGGTTGACCTGCCGAACTGATTTGGATTTAAGTTGGCACACAGTTATAGTAACACTTGATTTGTTATTGGTTTATTATGTGGGTGGATATTTATTCCCGGGTATATGTACATAATAGAATATGTATAATAATAGAATGCTCTTTATTAACTACACTAGATTGAGAGCAGTGGTGACCCAGTGGTAACGGCTGCGACTTACGAGCTGTAAGTCGTATGTTCGAACCCGGACAGGCGCTTTACTGTGTGTTAATTATGTCATCACCACTGCTCTAACACGGTGAAGGAAAACATCGTGAGGAAATCGGAATTTTTAGTTCTACCAAAAATTCGAAAACATGTGACATCTATCAACCAGCACTGGGCCCGCGTGGTGGATTAAGGCCCACTCCCAGCAGTGGGAATATTATAGGCTGATTATGAGATTATGTTGTACCTATTACCGCACGAGTAAAACCGCGGGTAACAGCTAGTAAGTAGTTCACAACTCGTATTTAATTCAGCAGTTTCCTGCATTGCAATGGCTAGTTTAATGTCATAGAATTAACTTATTGCCGCAAATTGTAAAATTGGAAATAAAGTTATTAGGTATTAATTATTATTATATTAATGGGGTTGCATTTTAATTCAGGAAACTGAAATATTACAAAGATCGACTGACATAACAGTACGAATTTTATTGTTCCTACTATAGATTTATATGAACACAATTACATACATTCATTCGGACTGTGTGGTGGTGGTCTCCCTGCGGACCGATATTACGAACCGATCTGTGAGATAATGCCGCGATGTTAATGTGTAGTGAGTAATGGATTACCTATGTACACATACATAGTATGTACATATATCGTATACACCTGACGGTACTCGAGGGAAGATCCGAGGGGTTCGAAAACCACGTGATATGGCTTGCGGGTTGATTTAATCGGAAAACTGGATCATAGGTTAGTGGTTTCAAGTGGCGTTGACGAAAATTTGGTTCTGAGATCGATTCCTGTATCACACAAAGGTGAAATAGAAGGTGACGTGGAGGCGGTGGAGTTGACGTGTGGTTAAGAAGAACTGCGGACAGCACAGGGGTAGCCCGCGGAATTAAAATTTTCTTACGGTTTTTCATTGATTGAAATTTATGAAATAGTCATTCAGTGGGATTATATGAACTTAATACAACCCGTATTGATGATTTCAATGATTATAATTCTGTAAATACTCGCTACGTTCGCGAATCATATTGTGTTCAACATACAACCTGACACTGACCTGCAAATTGCAAAAAAGTTTTTTTTTTTTAATGATTGAACTAGTGCTTGACTGCGACCCCGCCTGATGGAAAGCACTGATGCAATGGTTGATGGTAAAGCGCACTAATTTATTATGAGCCTAGTCACTCTAGCCTTGAAGACACTTAAATTATAATCGGACGGGAAGACCGCTGCAGGCAAATTGTTCCAGTCCTTCGACGTACGCGGTATAATCGACGAGGCAAAACGCTTCGTCCGGATCGCGGCGGTGTCAACAACGTAAGGGTGGACACTCGCCGCTACAACGACGGGTTGTCCGATGATGGAACGGTGATGGCGGAATTAAGTCATGTAATTCCCGCGCACACTCTCCAGAATGCATCCTGTAGAATACCGAAAGGCTGGCTACCTTACGCCTGTACTCCAGGTTTTGTAGATTGGTCTTAACCAAATCTGGATCACCAATTAGCCTCTTCGCACGCCTCTCCACTGAGTCCAAAGCTGCTAGATGGCATTTTGCAGCACCACCACGTAAAGAATTTTGAATTCCGCGGGCTACCCTGGCTCTTCCTCTTTTAAGTTAAGAATTGGTCCGTTGAACACCCGCCAAGGAGGTTATCTACGCTCTTATAGCAGGTCAGACGCGACGTGAAGTATCATGCTAATTTACTATTAGCTGTCACATCGACCCGCTCAGCGCATTAGCTGTTATCTACACAGTGCCGATTAGGTTATCTCATTAAGGGCTGATTTTTCAATAGTCAGATAACTTTTATCTTAAGAATAAATCCGACCGTTTGACATATTTTCTATAAATACAAAAGCTGTCAAACGACAGTATTTATTCCTTCGGTAAGAATCATGTGACTATTGAAAAATCAGCTCTAAACAGTACAGCGGTTATTACAATTTGTTATCAGTCTGTAAAACATAAAATAACAATTTCACCTAAAATAGAAAACTATTTTTTTTAACAAAATAAAAAGCTCAAAAATTGGCTTGAAATAAACCACCCTTGATAATAAAATAAGGCACTAGACACGCGCGGGGCGATGGTATCAACAATTCAACACAAACTTCATGGTTTCCAAAAAATCACAAATTAAGTTTAATGTTGATAAATACTGAAACGCAAAAATAAGGTCCCACGGCTAGAATGTAAATTGTTATTGATTATTTTAATTGTGAATGTTTAAAATACGTAATGTTCAATTAATGTGATAATCTAGTCATCACTCTGTATATGGGTAGCGGGACCATCCGAAAGGGTTTACCGCTGCCCTGGAACATATAGGGCTAAGGAAGGAACACGGGTGGGTTTTAGTCAGTAAGAGTCTGACACTCCCTTCTGCTCCACCCAGAGCGGGAGGAGTCATTTGATGATTTTTTCATCCTCAAAAAAAAAAAAAAAACACTGTATATTGAGTCGACACGGAACTTGGCTACGATTTTGGCGCCATCAGTAGCGTCCATCACGTCTTGTTCTGTATATATGATTATGATAGGACCCTGATCACATTACAGAACAACCAAACAAAGCATGACTTCTCATCCTATTTTCGTCCATAAATTCGATATCCCTGCGTTATTTCATGAACGTCAGCAGTTTGGCTAGTTTTAACGGAACTGGCTGAAAACAAGCCATTCAGCAAGTTACAGCGTCCAATAAAATGACGTAACGAGTTGCGAACAGCTGCCCAAATAATAACTGAGCCAATCTCCACATTGTTATTGTTGGACTATCGATTTGTAATATAAGAGGTGTACTACACATCGATATAAGCGTCGCTTGGCCGCATCGTTTTGGCCCCAAAGTTACATACATATAAATAAAGTCATCATTAAGATCTTAATCTTGATAATCTTTGCAACAAATCAGCCAGGTATCTATAATTCTATATACCAATAATAAAGCTGAAGAGTTTGTTTGATCGCGCTATCTCTATCTCTGGATCTGCGACAGATTTGATTTTTTTTTTTTGCATTTTTAGTAATCCTTGAGGAAGGCTATAGGTAGGCTACTTAACATCACATTAAGATACAAGGAGTTGAGCAAAAAGAAAAAAAAGTCAGAAAGAACACTAAGCGACAACGAAGCAACAGCGCGGGGAAGCGACGCGTACTGCGGGGAAGCGATGCGTACTGCGGGGAAGCGACGCGTACTGCGGAGAAGCGATGCGTACTGCGGGGAAGCGACGCGTACTGCGGGGAAGCGATGCGTAGTGCGGGGAAGCGACGCGTACTGCGGGGAAGCGACGCGTACTGCGGGGAAGCGACGCGTACTGCGGGGAAGCGACGCGTACTGCGGGGCAGCAACACATGGAGCGCGGACGAAGTCACAGGCAGAAGCTAGAAGATTAAATAAAGGAAATGAGCTACAAAGTTCACTGTTACACAATAACAACGAGATAACTCTGAACAATCGTATTTCCTAGATTTCCATCCCACCGTTGGAAGTCTCCAAAATAAATGATCCAATCTCCGCTGGCCAGTGTTTCCACTGCAATCAGACCTCTTTCCAATACTACGAATAGCAGCAACAGTCCGTTTTCATTTTATAGAGTACAACCTTATTGGTTTGTAGTAACAAGCTTGCCTCCTGGCGCCAACACTTTTTGCTCCTTAGTTCCTGACTCAGAATACAGAACTAACCAGAATGCATGAACGCGCATAGAACTGGGCCAATTTTATTTATTTACTTTATTAAGGAAAACCAGCAGAAATATCAAGAAGAAAACAAAAATGTCTTAACATTTATTTTAACAAACAAATATATTTCCCACAGATTATTACCAATAAATAAATTTTAATCTTTAAGCAAATTAATTGGTCTTGCGAAATGAATTTAAAAAAAATCACAAGGAAGTAGTTTCTGTTGCCTCAGTTAAACGTGTAATAAGAAGTGAGTAACAAGAGTGGTCTCTTAAAATAGCGTATTTAGTGAGGCGTTGGTTTCACCTTGTTTTAAAAACAGCAATCTTGTGGAACGAAGTTCCCTATCGCGCGTTGCGAAAGGGGGCTAGACGGAAAAAATTAAGACCAAAAGTTGGAACGACACTTTTTGCTATAGGTAAGCCGTGCGGCGTGCGCATGTTTCTCTGTCTGTCTCTCTCTCTCTCTTTAAACTTCGTTCCATCCGGGTGTCCCTTGACACCTCTCAAGTTTTTTTACATTAACTTCTGCGCGTGACAGAAAGAGTTACATAATAGAATAGTTTCCTGAGTAAAAAAATAATTATTATATTCAGTCCGTCAGTTAGATTATCGAAAAATAATGGACACGTATTTTTTCTTTTGTCAATTCTATAAAAAATGATGAAGATATCGCCCGTTAAAATTCCGATCTTTTAAATGTTTCCAAGCCAATGGTAAATTAATATGCAGCCATCTTCTGGTTAGTTATTTAGTCTATGTCTCCGAACTAGCAAAACTGTAATCCAGATTGGAACCGTGCCTACTGTCCACTGGCTGCAGGCTAGACAATTATATCACGTTTCAAAAAGTGTTGTTTTCCAAATTCAACTATTCAAATAACAAGATCTTTAGCAAACATTCCACTGAATCATCTTCTGAATAGCTTTTCCTAACGATGGAAGTCGGCTTCTAGTCTTACCAGAGGCAGCTTATTGCCAGTATTTTACATGGAGCGAAAGCTATCTGACCTCCACAACCCAGGTAACACGATAGCCCTTTATCCGACTTATTGTAAGACTTTACACACATATTAACCAGCCCCCCCTCCAAACAATGCTACAGTATTAAATCTTAAAAATAATAATATAATAATAAATGAAAGGACCCCAATCTGCAAAATCTGCAAAGAAGACAACAGATAAACTGTATCGCTTGCAGCCACAATTAATTACAATTGGCACAATTAATATGAAACGAGCATTTTATTATGACATTTTAACACAGCTGTAATATTCGTGTAAAAGTTAATCAAATTACAAACGAACACGTGTGCGATAAATGTAACAATTACAATTACGCTCATTAATTAATTTTATTTCGCTTCCGTTTTGATTAAAAGACGCGGTAATCGCCTTGTGGGTGTAAATGACAAATGGAGGCACGGCCGTCTTTTGTTTTAAGCAAGTAGACGTTGCCCAACAGTGGACCGGTAAAGACTGTATATGAAGTACCTAATAATACGGAGTCATCATCATGATCTACCTAGAGCAATCCACTGCTGAACATAGGCCTCTCCTCCAATTGCACGCAATTCAGCTCGATTCTCGGCAACTCTCATCCAGCTGCTACCAGACACCCTGCGAAGATCATCGCTCCAGCTAGCCTGAGAGCGTATCATAATATGGAGTTGTACCTAGTTAAGTGTTCGTCGTATTCTTTCTTACAAGCATTGGGTCATGTAACATTGACCCTACATTGTAGGTAGAAGTATATCTTTCTATCTTAAAGAGGTTTGTTGTAGATAATTGTTAACATATCTAACTCTAGTCACATCACCATTATTAATTGGGACAAATCCATATTCCAAGGCTGTGTCCATAATTTGATTTCTCCTAGTGTCTGTTTTACAGGACCAATTAGGGTGATGCCCATTAAAATCGCGTACAATTAAGGTTTGGTTTGAAAATTTTGAAAATAGTTTGTCCCAATCAGACTTTGTAGTCCTGATTGAGGAAGGGCAGTAGACACATAGAATATTGTAAAGGTTTTTACAGTTAAGGATTTTAACACACACCATTTCTACACCCGTATTTTGTAAACTAATGCAACATAACTCAGTTTTTATCGAATTATGTGTAATAATTGAGACACCCCCATATGCATCCAGTCTGTCCCTTCTATAGGTAGGTCTTATATGGTATCCTGATAATCTGAAATTACAATCTTCTTCTAACCAAGTTTCACTAAGAATAACTATATGAATTCGCTCCTTGGATAGTATGGATTCTAATTCAATTAATTTAGGCCGAATGCTCTGTGAATTCCACTGAAGTATGTTAACTGTAAAATCAGGATCCTCAGACGAAACGGATACCACCGTATCGTACTGTTTAATGTTACTTCGATTCGCTCGAAATAACCATTTTGATTTGATTAAAGTTTTATATTTTTTATTTATTTATGTTTCTCTTTACAAAAAAGGTTTAGTATTTGGAGCGTGTTTTTAAGCAAACAATGTGTCAGGAGATAATATAAAGAACTTACATTGCCAACAGTATCTATTCACATCAGTAATTCAGTAAATATTGACACACGAAATGTAACGTTACGTCATGGACGTCAGATTAAAAAACGTTACTTGAGCAAATGTGACGTGCGCTTGTTGACTCCAAACGTTTACTGTTTACTTTATAGGAAACGACAATATTGAACGAGCTGGAGAAATATACGAACATGGATTCTTTAGTTCAGAATTATGTTATATTTAAAGACAAAATATAGAAAGGCTTATTTAATATATTATGTATTGAAAGAAAGAAGGGTGCGTAGCTAAACGGTAAGGACCACACGGGTCGGTCGAAGATCAAGTGACGCTTGCCGCGGTCGGCCCGCGGATGGGTGACCATTCATAACATATCGAGACCCCTCTGTATCTCGGAGAGCACGTTAAGCCATTGCTCCCGGCTGTCGTTCATGAATCTTTGAGGCTAGATTCGCTGTCAATGGTCGAACATAGCTATTTCAAAGAAAACTTATGAACAACTACAGTGCAGCGATGATGAATTGCTACGCGCGTACGGCGACGTCGCGCTGACGAAAACCGTCGGTCAGCGGACCACTCGCAAAGTTATTCGAAATAGCGCGTGTCGAAACAACGTCATCCGAATCTTCATATTACTCGGGATTCAGGCGTACGCCAGCGTAGGCCGACTGACGCGCTATGTCGGTGTATGCGGGCATTTCGTTGTAACGCTGACCGAGCGACCGACCGTACGCGCGTACGCAATATCTCTTGTGAGTACTTAGTTGCCGTCGGCTAAGCACAAAACGCTCGGTCACCACCGATCATAATGATCGGTGGTGACCGAGCGTTTTGTGCAATCAGCGCGTACGGTCAACGCATACCGTTCACGCTGATTGTCGGTCGAGCGTTAACTCTAGCCTGATAGTCGTTAGGGGTTGTCGGAAGCCCGAAAGTCTGACAACCAGTTGTGGAGCTCAGATAGGCAGTTGCTTCATGTAAGATACTGGAATTCAGCTGCATCCGGTTAATCTGGAAGCAGACCCCAACATAAGTTTGGAAAAGGGAGGCAGTCTGTTTGATCTTTCCAGGTAAAGGTCAAACTGCCCACCATCGAATAACATTAAACAAGAAATAACAAAGTTATAAACAAGTATTCAACATTACTTTACG
Source organism: Apamea sordens (assembly GCA_945859715.1). Classification (NCBI taxonomy): domain Eukaryota; kingdom Metazoa; phylum Arthropoda; class Insecta; order Lepidoptera; family Noctuidae; genus Apamea; species Apamea sordens. The sequence continues at coordinate 203,145 of OX244009.1, read as the reverse complement.
TCTCCTATTCGTGGAACACTCATTTATTTTCAAGGCTCGGTAAATTACAACAGAGAGCAGTCAAGAGCTACCTACATAAAAATCTTTCTTTCTGAAGGAATGGTTCGACGAATACTTCAACTCAAGTATACTCATAACTCACTCATAACCTATGTATTTTATATGTGTTAGAAATGAAAAGTATTTTTCTACTTAAATGAAAAGTATTACTATGTATACTCAAAATGAAAAGTATTTTTCTACTTAAAGGTAGCAGAGCAAACAATTATAACATTAACAGGAGGTAGCAGAACAAATAATTGTAACATTAAGGGTGAGATAGAGCTGTTTTACTGATCATCATCTGCCTGCCTTTTCTCAACTATGTTGGGTCGGCTTCCAGTCTACCCGGATGCAGCTGAATACCAGTATTTTATATGGAGCGACCGCCTATTTGACCTCCACAACCCAGTTACTGGGTAATACTATATGCCTTGGTATGACTAGACCGACGGCTTAACGTGCTTTCCGAGCCACGGAGGGGTCTCGATATGTAATGAAAGTTCATAATTATTATTCCCCTCACATCCATGGAAGCCGATATTACCCTGCTAACCTTCACCCCGTTATTAGATTATATAAGCCCTAGTGCACATAGCAAGATTGATGGATGGATCTGAACTTGAACAGTACAGCGAAAGCCCTTTATAGCGATGAGTGATCGATCAGATGTGGGCCATGCTTTATGCGGGGTTATTACTTGCTCACCGGCGCGGCGCGCTTACAGGCGAATGTCGACAGTATTTGTAATAACCGATTTAGAATTATTCTAGCCCAAGCTGAGCACGGTTTCGACTTGACAAAACCTCGAGATCTCTTTTCTGTAAGTTTAATATGCACGTATTATAGACATAAACCTTCCGGAATACATTTTCAAATGTGTGGCCAAATCTGTTGCGTAGTTTAGAAGAACGTCGAGGTCACACAGACAGGAAAAACGACTTTTTATTTATAATTTTTAAAGATAGATTATTAATATTTCCAGTCTTACCAAGGGGTATCGTATTACCCAGAACCGAGGGTTGGGATTTCAGTTAGGCAGTCGCTTCATGTTAAATATTGGTAGTCAGCTGCATCCGGCGAGACCGGAAGCCGAGCCCAACATAGTTGGGAAAAAGCAGGCAGATGATGAGATTATTGTTATACTCGAAGGTTACTGAAGGTGCCTCTGCTCCATTCAAAGAGTTCTCATCGTCGTCCTCCATCCCAGTTGATTGGTTCTAGTTCTATGCATTGTTACAAATTAAAATTTGTTGCCTCTAGCTATCTAACATAAGCCCAAAGGACAGGTGGTTCGGTATTGATACATAAGGAAACAACCAACTAGGTATCTCAAACACCGTATATTTATAAAAATAAATCCAAACCAATATACAGTGAACCTTAAAGAACTAATTTACCTTATCATTAACAAATTAGGTAGATGTCTATAGCTACATATATCTTAATATTGCCAGCCAGCTAAAATTTCAGCAGAAAGAGCTAGGGTCGTGGGGAGTTGGAGATAAACCCAGTACTGTACTGTTTTAAACGTTTAAATTAATTCTTATATATTTCCAAGTTAAGGTTTATCAATATACTTCTGGATGAACGTAGAATGTCGAACTTAAGATCCTCACTTCAACTTATGTTGAAGACCGGTTTCCAATGTTGAAAACCGGACTAAGGTAAGCAACGGGTTCTTACAGAAACTGTATTAAAATCAATAAAAAATATTATAAGGGATAAAAAAACCGTCCCGCCTGCGCTATCGCTAGATGGACTCCAACAGCCGCACAGTCGTCTCCGCAAGAGGCTTTGAGCAGACTCGAGGAACGGGTCTCGCGTCCAGGCCCCAGACGCTTCCCTAGATCCTGGCGGCGAGACGAATCTCTTGAGGTGCCTCTCCTGGAATTGACAATACGGAGACCTAATAATATAAGGGGAAACTAATTTACTTTCCTTGAGGTGACCGAGCTTTCAAATCTAGAAGGCTAAAACATTAGCCGGTTAACATGGCCTTCAAATAGGAATAAGGATTACCCACGTGGCGTTCATCAACTCCACAACAATCAAAGGGCTGGTTGCCTTGAACAATAATTTAATCCTGATGTTGGCACTGAGGAATCTAGGGCAAATAGTCAGCGGGCGAAACACTCACGGTTGATTTAGCGACAAATCCTTGACTTCAAGCTGGTTGGAAAGTTTCCTGCGTTTGCGCAGTTCGGAATCCTGAAATAAATATCCATGGGTCACGACAATATCCTTTTAACAACCAGTGAAGGGCTCCCAGACTACTTGCTAACGCCATTACAACAAAATCCTTACCTTTTAAAACATTGAATAAGATTTTTATTGTCACTCAAGCGTGATTAATCGTCAATAGACGCCAACATCGTTCGATCTTCCTGTCATCGATCACAAACCGGAACTAGACGGCGCATTCCGAAAATCTCCCCTATTCCAAGGTAAAATGATTATAAGATCAAACACTACACCAACACTTATCACTAACCACTGTCCAACGTGATGTTCAAATGCAGAAACAATAAGAATCTATAAGACCCAGACCAACAAACAAATTATTTGTGATTGCCAACATCGAAATTTGTCCTGCACCCTAATTGCGTAACACACGATCAATCGGAATCGGTTTCATTTTGACAGTTCAACAACATTCATTGCGTTATTTACGTGCTGAGCAGACCAATTTTTCGAACTTATGAAGCAATGGATTAGCAATTTGCTTCAAAATGATTCAGATTCCGATTGATTGTGTGTTACGCAATTAGGGTGCTGATTGGAGTAATGCTCCCATAATATTCACTCGGCAAAAGAATGTATAACCTGGCCACATTATGTCAAAGACAATGCACAGACTAAAATGGGATTCATTACACAACGAAGTTTCTAGAAAGAAGTCTATAAGTATAGAAAAAGTAAGTTCACTTCCGTATTCGGTTATTTAGTACATAATGAATTTTTACTGCTGAAAATTATTAGGGATTGCTCCATACGATATTATTTCGATGGTTAGCAATAAATTTGTTAAAATATCGATAACTACAACTGTGAATCGGCGACCACCAGATGTCGCCTTTCACTATATTAATCTATGCCTTAAACTGTTAGAAACTGACGTTCGACTGAATGACATTAGGATTGTAAACATTAGCTTGACAATATTTGATCTAATTTATTGTGCAAACCGGTTTAATAGGTTTATACAAGTGATTTATTGTTAGAATTGTTATGAGTTGTTTTTGTGTTTATTGTTGTTGTTGTTTATTTGTAATGTTTGTAGCAATAATTAATTGTATTTTAATTTGTATTGAAAGAAAGTGTTAACTATATTCCCGTGACGAAATACAGTTGAAGGAATGAGTCCTTCAATCAAATGCAGGCAAAAGTCAATCGTACAAACTACAATGAGTTACATTACTCGGTAACCTCCTAATGTTACTTATGTTTTCAGGTAAATGCTACTTTACTTATTAGTAGGTACAAAAAAAACAACGTAACAGCATCTCTATCAGACGTCATCTCAGTACTCAGTACCCACTTACCCCCTTACTAGCCTTATCATCTTTCACACATTCCATCCATCTCCTCCTGCTATTATAGCCATCCAGATTCATTAAACAATAGCAAAAGTTGTGAAAAATCCTCATAGCCTTTGAACTTGTTTTGTTTCACAGCTATCAGATAAGCATTTTTATTTTGTGCCAGATCTATTTAGTTAACTAATTAGCCCGTAATGTCCCGTTGCTGGGCAAAGCCTTCCTTTCCTTTAAAGGTAGCAAATACCAATTTATATAAAAATGGAACAGAGTTTGTGCCGTTGTGTCGTGAGAACTTATCGTTATCAAACACATAGGTACCTAGTTGTCGAATTGAGAATTTGAAGTCGAGAAATTTATAGTCCACGCACGCTAAACTTTAACATTGCTTACGGTACTTCCTTCGCTACAGCCCGTGACTTACGTTTTCTGCAAAGTAATATTGAATTTCTGGTAATATTTTTCTGTCCTTTTGATGAATTCTTCTATATTTTGTAAATGTGAGGACTTTGTAGGCCTTGTAGACTTTAGATCTGTGGACCATTTTTTATTTTATCAAGTACCTATCTGGTACTTGTTGACAGGCCTACGCTGTCCTCCCATACCTACTGTAATTTTAAAACATTGTAAAAGCCCTTTTTTTTAAAAGAGTAGGTAACCTTGGTGTTTCTTGCAGGCTCTTCTCCATAGAAAACGGCCAATTAGAACCGTGCACTTAGCTCTGACGTTTAATAAGTGGCCATGTTGGCTTATGTGAAATAAAATATTTTGATTTTGATTTTATACTTATAATTAGCTACATTATTTGGCGGAATACCTTCTATCTCTCCCACAAAATACAAACTCGATCAGTAGTTTTGCACCGCCCGGCGCCAGCAGTGAACAAAGTCAAAGGTAAAGTAGCTGCAATGAACGTCACAACTACGTGAGCAGCCATTGTTGCAATAACAAAAGAAAAGTGGACACCTTTGCGTCGACCGTAAATGACTATCTGTTGGAAAATGAACCTTATAATCTTGAAGTTAAGAGTCACGTGTTCGGGCTGCTTATAAAAATGTGCCATTGGAATTTCAACCTTATGGCTGCGGAGATAAGAGAGAGATGGTTGAAAGTTTATACAGCTCGTAAACAACGTTTTGTGAGCGCGGTAACATTTCACACGTGATTTTGGAGTAAAAAGATATACAAGTGAAATAGTGCTCGCTTTGGTTTCGGTTTGGGTTTACGTTTTAGAAAATACTTGCAATGCATACAACTGCCTCGCCGAAGTTATAGTTTTAGTCAAATGACAAATAAGACGTGTAACCGAAAGTTAAAGACTAGCTGCTGCACGTGACTTCGTCCACGTAGATTTCGGATTTTATAAAGCAAACTTCAACACCACATTTCACTCTTTGGTTGTTTATAGGGATAAAAAGTAGCCACTTTATTCAAAATAAATGCACCCTTCACCAGTTGCTGAACTATATTATTGTTACTGTTGAGCCCCGCAACAATTGCGGCATGATGGCGGACTGAAGGACCACTTGCAAATAAACGGTTTTTAATATTTACCGCCGCTCCACTCGCTGGATGTATTCACAATCCAGGTGTGAAGGCCGCGGCGGACGGGGTGTAGGGCGCTGGGCTGCGGTCCGCATATTATAATGTTTCCCTCGGAATACTTAACTAGCCACAATTTACCACTGAATTGGATTCACTATGTACAATTTACCAAATAACTTTAAGTTGGGTATTTTGTAACTGTTTGGAATTTAGTGTTTTGACCTTAGTTTGTTTATTTGTTTCATAATAGGGGTTAAAGTATGAAATTGCCGTTTTATTGTAATAGGTACTTCGAACTGACATAGAACCTTCATGATTTGAGATTTTTGAGTAAAACGTTTTTCACATGGTACTTACCTATGAAGTTTTTCTTTTAAAAAATGTTCAACATTCGATTATCGACTTTAGTTGATTTTTTTTATTCAGCTTAGACAAGAAAGATGGATATACAGAAAGAGATGTGTCAGAGTAGAAGAGAAAGTAAAACAATTCACTTTGGTACCTATTTAAATAAAACTTACTCTATGTATGAAAAAAGTTAGTCGTTGAGATTCTTTTAGTTTAATTCTGGTTGGAAGTATATTATGTAGGTCTGATATGATTGGTGTCACAAATGTCAATAACATTGCACGATATAAGTTGGCAGTTTGCCATTACATTCAGCAATAAATGTCCATGAGGAGACATGATTGACGTAAAACAATAAACGCCGGGACGACGACTGATAACATAACAGAAAGTGGTGCCATTAATAATGTGTTTGTATTAAAAGCATTACAAATAAATGGCATATTTATTATTTAGTACACTTCGAAATTGTAGACCAGTAATATAATAATACAAATACTATTTTATCAGAGATAACATCAGAAATGACATTATCCGGAAAAGAACCGGAGTTACCGACATAGCTTGCAGAGTAAGCAAACTGAAGTGGCAGTGGGCTGGCCATGTTTGTCGAAGGACCGATGGCCGGTGGAGCAGACGAGTCCTGGAGTGGAGACCGAGTATTGGCAAGCCTATTGTGGAACGCCGCCCAACTAGATGGGCCGACGATGCTAAGAAGGTGGCTGGGACAGACTGGATGTGGAAGGCGGAGGACAGGGTGTTGTGGCGCAGCCTGGATGTCCAACAGTGGATGGCGATCGGCTGAGTCGATTGACTATTTTATTATAAGGCATATGCCGCATAATCATAAGGCATATAATGTGTTGATTAGGGTGAAAGCGAGTGAAAAAATCAAAGAAAACATGATGCGCTGCATCGCCAAAGATGAAATGTCGCATTTGTATGATAAGGATAAAGACATTTTCTAAAAAATAAACAACAATTATATTCCCACAGTAAACATGTCACAATAGCACTTCAGTGTGTGTCCTCAAACCGAGCACTCGACAGACAATACTCTTATAACAGTTTGTCAGTTTAACGCGAGTTTAAGCGCTCCCGTCTCGAAGGACCGAACTAATGCCTGTTTATTTAGTTCCCACTTATGAACTAGTGACGAACACATGCGGTAGGATCGGGAGCCTCGAGAGTGAAGCGATATATTTGTTTAGTGTAACCGTCCCTTAGTGGAGACGTAAATAGGAGCGTCCGTCTTCCGTACTGAGGGATCGGAGGAGCCATAATGAGATAATATTGGAGGTTTGTTTGATGAGGATGGATGGGCTTGATGAGATGTTATCCGCAATGGAGGCAGTCCGCTCTGCTTATCGATTGGCTAATATTTATACGACGAGCTATGTATTTCTAATACCATCTAATACCAGAGAATAAGTTGATCTTTCAATAATGTCATCGTCTTCATCTAGTTATTAATTATATTCTGTCCCTGTTCTTGTAAACTGGCATGTAATTGTGTAGCCTCCGTTGGAGATGCAATAAATAAATAAATAATCCATCTTCTATCTTTCTATAATATTATAAATCACAGTCGCTTCTAGTGGCGGTCGGTGAGACCACGTTGTTCTTTCCAAACTGCGCAACGGATTTTGATGCGATTTCATCATTGTTTAGAGAATTTATTTCGGAAGGTTTATGTGTTACTGTTACTGTTAGCCTGCATCATACCACTGCTGGGCAAAGGCCTCTCCCCACGACTTCCAGCTCTTTCGATCCAGGGCTAAAGTGGACCCCTGACTGGTCATTTGTTTTCTCCAGCTCGTCCCGCCATCTTCTACGGGGTCTACCGCGACGCCTTCTAACGTGTCAAGGCTCCAGTTAGTGGTTATTTTGACACATAGCGGCTTTTTAAGCAATCATGTAATCAGTGTTTGGGAGCGCAGTGTGGTTTATGTGTACATAATACATTAATATTAAACTTCCATACCTATACTAAAAAAAACTCGATATTTTGTCAAGTCGTAAACACCGTGCGAAGCATGGGCTGGTTGCTAGTTAAGTAATATACCGATACCAGAGAAAAAGAAGTGGGTCTATTAATAATAACATTTTATAAATAAAACATGTTGTATGGTGAACGAAGACTTTGGAAGTAAGTGAAAGCGACCGTCCCCTTCTTTTGAAGTTGCAACAAGAGGGTTCCTTACTCCAGCACTTGTTTTGAAAACATTCATCAAACTATCGTCACGCCCTCCAGCAAAAATCGCTTAGAGGGTAAAACTTACCCCTGTCGGCACCGGGGGAAGGTATCTGTCGACACTTCACCATTACTTCGTACGTGTTGTTCTTGGGAAATAATTGACCTTCCTCGCAATGCCCTCGAGTGTCGTGGAAGGCAATTCTAAGGTTACGATAAAATTGTCAATTTAACTTACCGCCTCGTTGATCTAGTGTTCGTAAGTGGTGCTGCTGAGCGGAGGGTACTGTAGGGATTATGATCTGCATGGTTTTTGATATGCAACCTTTTTGGTAATTATAAGATAATGGCATAACATTTCAAGATAAACGCTAATACGAATTTGCAGAAGGCAGAACACGACCGTGGTAAGTGATAAGGAAAAAGTAGTAAAAGAACATGAAACGATCCCGTAATAATTATTTTATCTGAAAGATATTGTTTTAATGACGTACCTCTCCTACAGTTCTTTGTTCGATCCTTAAGTCGGACAGTGTTATTTGTTTCCTGATAACTGAATTGATGAATGAAATGTTTTCATTTATTCATGATTTTTCCAGTAGCAACTCGCAGTCTGTATTTGTACCCAATTATTTGCAATAGGCTTCCCTCAATTATATAGGATTAAAACATAACTATTTTGAAATGAGGGTGTACATTTATATTACTATTTACACCTTTTGTCCTTCGAATAACACTTCGCCGACCGCCGCGTCGCACCAGGGCCTCATGCTCAGTAGTACCGCTAGCGACCACTACACCAACGAAGCAGTATATCCATAAAATAAATACGTTTTGTTCTATGTAAAACTAAAATACTTGCAAGCCTAATACAAATGAGAACATGGGAGCATTCCGCCGGCGCAGGCGTGCGTCTGATTTATTCCACCTCCTAAACTTGAGGAATGTGTTTATTGCTTCCCCGAACCCTGAACGTTACTATGTCGGCTGAAAACTGGCTTGTTTTCACTGAAACTATATTTCTCAAAGTAAAAACGAAACTGTTTCAGAAACTAAAAGAATAAACAATCATTGGGGTGGTTGTAAATCGGAATTAAGAATTAAAAGTCTCGTCTAAATCTGGTTGAGCTTTAAAATACATTTGTATTCGTCTCCGTCCTAAGTTATTCGAAGAATTAGTTTTAAAAAAAATCAAATAAAAAAAAATAAAAAATCATTTATTTGCATAAATAAGGTACAGAAGGATGATAAAATGTACAGAATTGTTCTCTTATTCTGCTTTAAATTTCGGCGTGCAAATATGAAATAAGGTTACATATTTTATTGAAATTAACTATTGATCATAATCATGCAGTCAGTAAACCCATCAAATTGTGTCATTGAATTAAATAAATGTCACTATAAAATTGAAAAAATAATAATCATAAATGTCAATAATAATCATGTCCATACTGGGAGAAATTCGGCACACAATAATAATAACAATATAAATAAATTAAAATGACCGTGCAATTTACAAAACTTACAATTTATAATCCAAAAAATCATGTACACTATTAAAGTATATTTTCCAATTAAAAACCTCGTCAAATTATTTTTAAATCTAGAAAATGGTAGAGATTTTATAGAATTTGGTATTTTGTTATACAACTTTATGCACATCATATAGCTGTTGTTGCCTGTAAATATGAGATTCGTCCTCGCTTGAAATAGCTTATTAGTATACATAGATCGTGGAGCATAGTAGCTTGCAGCTTACTGAAAAAGTCACTTATGTTTGAAAACAAATATACAGGATTCTAATATATAAATGCATGCATGCAATATTTTATATTTCCTAAAGAATGGACGACATGCTTCAACCAAAATAGCTCTTAGACACTTTTTTGCATTATGAATGCTTGATCAATCTCCACACAACGACCCCACAGATAATACCATACCTTAGAGTGGAGGTTATATAGCCATGGAAAGCCGTTATTGCGGCATTTCTAGATACCTCGCAGCTTATACGCCTCAAAGGGTATATAAAATTATTTATTTTAGCACAAATGTCATTTATATGAACACAATTTATCTAGATTTATTCCAAGAAACTTAACAGAGTCAGTTTCTGCCAGGGCGACCCCTTTATAAGATATATTTAGGGCCAGCGGTTTTGATCGATAGGTATGAAATTGCATAAACTTTGTTTTATTAATATTAACTTTTAAATTATTAGCATTTAGCCACTCTATAGTTCTTTGAAGAGCAATATTTATTTCTTTTTCGTAGGAACTTTTATCATGTCCTTTGATTATAATTATAATATCGTCAGCAAATAGTACACATTTATGATTTATAACTTCTGGGAAATCATTTATGTAAAGCAAAAACAATGGCGGCCCTATAATACTGCCCTGCGGCACGCCATATCTATTAAACATAAACGAAGATTGAAGTGATTCTAACGTTCTAGTTTGGTCATTATACTTCGTCACTTCCACTGATTGTACTCTATCGGACAAATAAGATTCCAGCCAGTTATATGCCGTTCAGAAACTAAAAGAATAACTTACTTCATAGTCTTTACGACTCGACTCGACTTAAATCCGAATCGACCAGAATGTCTCAGTAACTGTTCTGCGCTTCAGTATTTTATTCGGTGTTAAGTGATTACCGCCGCCTCTTCTTTGACAATTAGACATCCGAACACCAGGGCATCGAGGCAACGCAATTGTGTTCCCAGACAACGTTATGTGGCTGTAATTACACCGATACCAATACCTTTGAAATTGGAACACAGAGCAACGCTGCTTGTAGGCAGAAATAGGTAATTGTGGTGGTAAGGTTTAGTGTCAAAGTGGTAGCAGAGGTCATCCTAGTCGCCCTGAGGTCGCTTCGTAGAATTCCTGCGAACGGAAATTTTGGTATTATTTGTCGTTCGTGAAAATGTTGTCGACAACATGATAGCAATATTTTATAGACTAGTTGTCAACGTAACTTTTCTATTCCGTACAAAAAGAAGCAGCAGGTATCCGTGCCAGCCAGCGCAGTGGCACATTAAACCTATAATAAATGTTCTATCTTGATCCGGGACTCACTGCTGCCAGAGTCTCCCAGGGATGTGCCACTATAGCTGTGTCGGGGAAAACTTAGATAGTTGTCGGAGTGGTTAATTGATTAGATTACTTTCTGAAAAAGTGATCAAATCTTTGTTAAGTTGTTCTTGTAATGAGTAAAGTAAACGATTACGGAACCATCTCAATAAACAGGAAAATTGACTCAAGTTTTCCTGCTTAATTAACATTAATATAAATGTAAAGCTTTGTTTTCGCACGTGGCATCAACTCCATTATTTGAGTGTTTATTGTGTAATAAATTCAGAGTGTGTATATAATTTTAGTTACAGTTTCCTCGTAATGACTAGGTATGTAATGTTTTTTTTTTTATTTAGTTTTATTTAGGCTTTTTTGTTAAATAACTAACATATCAAACCCATTGTACCTTATAACTATAAATAAATCAAAGTACTTATTCTAATAAGTTTACGAGATAATTACGGGGGTCGGTGTTGGGTCTGCGGCACTAGTAAGTACAATGATTGTGCTATTTCTGATGTAGGCTCACTTAGAACACTTTGTATAATACCTACGTTCATCTCAGGAAATGTTGCACATCCTCAATTATTCCACAACTCGGACAATTCGGTGTGTCAGTTTTTCTCATTAGGTGTGCAAACTTTGCCGATGAATAGTGTCCCGAACGAAGTCTAAAAGCTAATTTCAGCATAAATCTATTAATAAATAAATGTATTATTAAATGTATTATGTATTATTATTAAGTGTAGCAATTAAAAACCAAGGCACACGAGGAGGCTCACTTTGTAAACTTTTATACCAAATTCCTTTTTCCTTGCTACGTATATCAAAGTATTCCTTCCAGAGATGGTAAGTTATAGATTTGTACTTCGGTAACAACTCAGAATTATACGAATTTATAGATTTTGGTATACCTTCCGTCGTTGCTAGTTTTCGTTTTCGTTGCAAGCCGGTCAGCCTCTTCGTTGCCTGCTAAACCTACATGAGACTATGTAATGTTGCATCCTATGAAACTGTGAATGGCCCTTAATGAACTATTTAAAGACCGATATTATGAGTCTTAGCTCAATCAACTGTGCACTTTTCGACAGCGGATGTATTACAGATACAACATGACCTTACATTACAAAAAATAATTTAACCACCTGAAGTCGTGATTTGAACCGGACCTTCCAACCTTTTAGGATGCAAGCACGATGTCCCATCTCTAGTGTGCGCAGAGCCGCTTACATGCATTCCCGGTGCCAAGTTCCCGCGCTTTACAAATAAAACGAGAACACCACTTTACATCCACACGAAGCATTATCATAATCTTATTTGTGTTAGAGCTTTCTTACATTTAATACGAAAAGATAAAAGTTAAACGTTATTGACATGGATTTAAACAAGTCACCTTTTATTTAAAAGGACCGTGACGAACTTAACCCCAAAAGGATTGCACTGTTGCACACCCCTATTTTTCCAATGATTTTTATTAGTCCCATGCGATAAGGGATCTCCAGACTGACTTTTCGAAACTGTTCAGATTACCCTAGCCAGCTCGAATTTCTAATCACACTTTTACTCCACCAGGGGATTGAAAACAATACCATAGAGCTCTCAACAAGGAAAGACACAATGAAGTTTCTTGTTCCCCGGTCCCCCCGTCGGCGTCGCATTGCATCGCCCACCCAGGCTATTTCGTTTTCGCTTCGCCTTCTTAATTTTTTTTTCTTTTAACCTTCAAGAAATGGGCATCAAATGAAAACAAAAATTCAAATCGGTCTGGTAGTTCCAGAGATATTAGTAATAGCTGTGTAGAAACTAATTAAACATAAATTAAACCAATTTAAAACTAAAACAACTTTATCAAAAAAACTTTTTGACGAAAAAAATTAAACCGGCGAAAAAAATTAAAATTAAATTAAATTTTTTCGGCGGTTTAATTTTTTGTTAAAAAGTTTTTATTTTATATTTTTTTGTGGATATACCTAATCTAATAATTGTTTGCCAAAGGGCAGGCATATGTGGCACTGAGTAGAAGAATAATACACAACTCAGCATTCAAATCTGTGAGTAAACAATAAATCACCCCTATTTACCCACCCTTAATGAAGGATTTTTTTTAAATTTATATGGACTTAACTTTGGGGTATACCCTTTCCAACAAAACAAGAATTATCAAAATCGGACTACTCTGACAAAGTTATGCGTGGACATAAATAAAAAAAATAAAAAAGAATTGAGAACCTCCTCAGTATTTTTTCGTCGGTTAAAAAGAAAACTCAACACGGTCGTAATATTAACAAGCAGTACAAGCACTTTGTTCCACAATAACATCGCTCTCTGTTCGCAAACATTTTATTCTTAGTCCTTCGCTCCGGCGCGCGGCGCTCCACGACTCCCGCGAGGACCATTTTATTTTTAAAATCTCTTCGCCGCGGCGATATCAAGTTAATGAGTACAGAAAACAATCTAAATGGAGTCATTGTGAAGGGTTGCTCGTAACATCAGCGCCATCTCGCGGGACAGTGCGCAGGTAAACATTAACTGTCTGCTCCTTGTGCCCCAGCAGTTTGTTTTTAAGGTTCTGAAGGTGATCAGATGCCTGTACCACACATCAGTGGAAACAATATGACATTAACTACAGTGCCTTTACGTCGGAGGAAGTCTACTCTCTAAGGTGGTGTCTAAATGGTGTCTGTCTAAATGGTGTCAATTCTCTTGCTTTAAAAGTAAAAATGGGTGTTCCACAAGGCTCGATTTTGGGTCCTTTCCTCTTTTTAGTATATATTAATGATCTACCCCATTTATTAAAGAACCAACCACAAATGGTGTTATTTGCTGACGATAGTTCCTTAATTTTTAAGATAAATAGGCGTGCATCAAATCTTGACGACGTAAATAATGCCCTACTGCAGGTACAAAATTGGTTCACTGCTAATAATTTGGTATTAAATGGGAAAAAAACTAAATGCATAAGATTTGCTTTACCAAATGTTAAAAGTAGTGATTGTGACATAGTATTGAACAAAGAGAAACTAGAATTCGTCGATAAAACTGTTTTCCTGGGGATCACGCTCGACTCAAAGCTGCAATGGGGTCCTCATTTAACATCTCTTGCAGGACGGCTAAGTTCGGCAGCTTATGCTGTAAGAAAAATCCGTCAAGTTACTAATGTAGATACCGCGAGGCTAGTCTATTTCAGTTACTTTCATAGTATCATGTCTTACGGTATTTTACTATGGGGACGGGCTGCAGATATCGAGTCCATTTTTATTCTGCAGAAAAGAGCCATCAGAGCAATATATGGCCTCCGCAGGCGCGATTCTTTAAGGGAACTGTTTAAAGATATTAACATCATGACGGTACCTTGTCAATACATCTATGAAAACATAATGTACGTAAGAAAAAATTTAAATCTTTTCAATAAAAGAGGTGAAAGACACAACTATAGGACTAGAAATAGGGACCAATTAGTTCAAACAGGTTTCAGACTGGCTAAAGTAGACTCATCCTTCATGGGTTTAAAATGTTACAATAAAATTCCTCCCCACATACTCCAACTGAATGAAACGAAATTTAAATCTTGTATTAAACGCACACTATGTAGCCGAGCATACTATAAGTTAGGGGATTACATCGCTGACAAAAATGCTTGGCTCAATGCTGGTCCTGCTCCACAGAGGCGCATAAACTAATTAGCATTCGGAAACATTGTTGGAGCTGCTGAACATTGGAAAAAAAAAACTATCTTTGCATTGTATAAACTCAATTGTTTAGAATTGTATAATTGCATAGCACACGTGTGAGCACTATGTACTTTCTATAAAGCTACCATTTACTGGGTACGTCTTTCATTGACTTGAATGTGCCCTGGCAGCTGTGAGTATGTCATGCTCACTCAAATGTCTCGCTGGTGGTGGCGTGTCTGTTGGATCATTAAGTTCCCTCCAAAATGGTTGAGCTGAATGGTGCTGATCCATACGTCATGTTCGTGAACGGGCGCCGCCAGTAGGGACTGGTCATCTCTTAGCTGCCTCGGCTTATTTTAATTTCTGAATTGTTTTTGTTTTTTTTATAACGGACGCTTTTAACGTGCACGTATTTCTACATCGTTCTCACATGGTTAATTTCAACACGAATGATGTAATCAAATATTTTGTAACAATTTTATGATTTAAAAGAGTGTCCATGGAGTTTCTTGCCCGTTCTTCTCCATAGGTACCTACGCTTTGGAACGGGCAACTAGCTTCATCTTTCTGACTGACCGACCCTTTGACAATTCAAAAGTACCTGTAATTGGTTTAGTTGAATTAAATGATTTGAGTTTGAGTTTGAGTTTTAAGCATAATATCCATAGTTTCGGCCTAACTAACGGGCAATTTTCACTTTGTATCACCTACGGACGTATAAAATTAGTTTGAGGCCAGACCTACGAATGAATGACACCACGATTTTTCCGAACGTCCGAAAAAGTACATTTATCTTGTTGTGTTGTAGGTTTCACTCAAAAGTTTCGAACTGCTTTTACGGGCTGCCGGTACGGGCCCGCATTTTCGATGGCGGACTAAAAGAGGAGGCCCCTAGCTGTAAGGGCGATTTTCATAGTGCAAGTGATACCACCGATGCGTGGTTACCTGTACGTCGTTGTGCGTCTTAGAAATAATGGGATTATACTAACTTATATTGGTCTATTTACAGTACATCGGGGCATTGCTCGGTTTATACAAAGAGGTTTTCCTTTTGTCATTTTAATGTCGTTTTTACAAAATACAGCCCACTTTTCTTTGTTTCCAAGTATTTAAGCTCGCGTCAAGTGGCGCAGGAAACTCTCCATTTGTGGGCAGAGAGAGGTATACCGGCGCGCGGCGAAACAATTATTGTGCTTCGTCATTCTGCATACTTTCACAATAAACAGCTTGCTATGTTTCTGTTTTAAATCAAAATAACAACATTAAATTCAACTAAAATTTATAATAACATCAAATACAATTTCGAAATATAGTAACCGAATATATTAAAATGTCAACGCAATTAAATTAAACGAATGAGTAGCTACACGTACAACCAAATAACATATTCATCATCAAAATAAAATTATGAATGGTATTACAAAAATAACATTACTTGCAGACAGGGCGTTTTTCGGAAAACATTTTGCGAAAATTAGACTTTCTTTTTTATTATTATATTCTAATCAACTATTATATTATAATCAACTAAGTTAATTTGACCATTAGTATCGTCTATGTAATCATTATCAACAAGATATTGCTAAAAAGCTAGGTGGACCGACTGGTGATCGCAGAATGTTGTTGCTGGTAAACTTTTAATTCTCTTTACATTGTTCCTATTTGGCATTTAAACTCACACGTATGGGTCGACTACGACTTGATATAAATGAAACAGCCCTGTCCTCCCAGTCCCTACAATCAAAACAAGCAATTAATTTTCCATTCTATTATTACGATTCTTTTCATAGCCGGTTCTGGGGCGTGCAGTAAATCGGGCGAGCTCAAGTGTCCGCCACTGAACTCGCCCGACGAACGAATAAAGAGGTCGGGGCAGTCCTTTCTGACACGGATGAGTAAGCAAGTGGAGTGACCATGTGCAATGGTGTATAAACATTTAGGCTTTCTTCCAACACAAATCCGCCTTTCAACTTCAAACGATTGACAGAAATAGAACGGTGTTTTAAACTTGTTTATGACACAGCTGACGCGCTTCCTAACTGACGCTGGCCAAAAACTCCCTTATCTCTAGTCTTTAGTTTTATTGTGTTTTTGTTTGTGTTTGCTCTAAAAGGACATAATTACTGACCTTCTTGGCGATGTTCTTCAGAAAAGTCAGGTGCGTAGTACTTGCAACCGGCGTGCCTGTATGATAAGATGTATGAACGTAAACGAAACAAAAGGAGTATGTAAGGATCGTAGCTGATGGCGTTCTGTAGTTTCTGCCTACTCCCTGGGAAGAAGGCGTGAGTTTATGTATGTGTGCTATATTCGTATTTGTCATTAACTTTCTGTACGAGAATTATCTTTACACCATGATTTTACAATATTTTTTTTTCGCGAAGGCTCGACATATTGAGATTTCCATTTTCTCTGTACTCCGTGTTCAGGAGCTAGAATTACGAGAGTTTGATGACTTCCGTGAGTACTCCTCCAAGTCTGTGATAGTAGGCAGTTGTGCTAATACTTTCCGAGTTAGAGGCGTATCACGGCGCGCGCGTGGGCGGGGAGCCAGAAGTTATGGTTCTTTCTCTTTATCGACGTAATGTTCTTATAAATAGATAGAGCGTCCTTACTCCTAACATAACTGATGAAGTATAGGTCAACTTGTATCATTTGACTTAGGTAAAAAATTACACTTAGATAAATCCATTCAATTAAGACCTCTAGCTAAAAATAAATTGAAGTTGTTTAATAGAAATTAATGTTCTTAGCAATCTGTCAACTGCTAGTTTTGAATCACAAGACCCTGACATAAACCACGGTACATTATTTTCAACAGTATGCCAAAAATTCAATAAAGCAAGTCCTGTGAAAAAAGTTACTTTCAATACTAAACCAAAATTTTGTGAGAGTGCCACTGTTGGCATTAGAAAAGGCAGAGATATTTTATATAATTTGTATCACGAGAAATCATTAACTTCTGATAAAGCCCTTCATAATATTATGTAAGAAACTATTCTAAAATATTCAAAAGAGTCTGCGCTGATGCAAAATCTAAATTAATAAGTAACAAAATTAGTATGTCTAATAACAAAATAAAAGCTGTGTGGCAGGGAATTAACAAAGAAACTGAAAACACAAAACAGCGAGACCAAAATGAGTTGTCCCTAAAAATTTATAATGAAACCATTTCAGATAAGTTAGAAGTTGCTGAGACACTAGAAACTTTCTTTACTAATATCCCAATAGGCTGTGTCCCAGTAGCATAATGGAACATAATGGGCTGATTGTTGTGTTATACTCATAGAGCAGCTTAAAAAAATAACTTAAACAAACAAAACTTATCGAATCATTTATTGTATAATGGACTATCACGGTTTATTTTTTCTTACTAACACTTATTAGTTAGTTTCATTTCGTTGATTATTCCCTGTATGCTTCAAAGCCTGCGCAGTCAGTATAGCACTAATTAGTCTACCATTATATTTTTCTCTCATCCCAAGATTAACACTGAGGTACCGAGAAACCCACGCTTTAATTAAGACCAGATTGAAGCAGCAATAATAACAAGAAAAATCAACGCTTTCATTTTTACATTCCTCTTATCATTTCGTCTCGAAACACCAAATCTTATAACAAGTTTCACAGTCCGGCGAATAAAGACGTAAGTTTAATTTAGTTTGGCCTAAAAATGGCGCTGGAGCGAGCCCCGAATCCGGGATTAGGACTGGAAGAGACCTCATGTGCCCGGATCCCGGGATCCCGGATATCTCGCAGGATTTGCCAAATTAATCCCACACTGTTTACTTCCCTAATCTGGACCATCATGAACTCCACGTTGCCTTTTTTGGAAACTTCCTTCGTCAGTCATCTTGAATTTGGAAAAGTCGATCCTTTTGTACTACTCTTCGCACTAGGTTGTCATAAACTTTATCCGAGTTAGATCAAGATCGCAGACCGATAAGTTGTTTCGATGGGCCATCAGTCGAAATCAAAGAAATAGTAACCACATTTAACTAATATCTTGTTTTCACGATAAAATAAAGCAACAAATAACTTGCCACTTCTATGGTTGCTTCATGCTATGATATGCCACAGACAATAAAATCACATCGAATAAGTCAGGTTTAAGTTAGACAAATCAGTTGATGATCGGAGCACGAGAACAGCACTTTGGAGTCAGTTCTTGTAGATAAATATTTTCTTAGTTTCCAAAATGTTTTAAGATAATGAGCTTTTTGAGAAACTCACAAACCCGTCTCATATAAGAATGTTCAACTCAACGAGTTGGTTGACCGCTTTCTTAATTGAATTTCTCGATTTGTTCGAGCTAAGTGAAACTTTTCACTGGTTTCCATTTCAGTTAAATGGAAAATTGAATTTGTGACAAAGTTATTACATTTTTATTATCATTTGATTCTACATTAGGATAATTAGGAGCTCTTACTGAAATTGTGCGGATTTATGAAGGTCGAGAGTTTCAGGTCGTAAAGTATGTACAGGGTGTTGGATTTAAAGTAATTTAGTAGATGGGCAACTAAATACGTAAAGTCAGTATTATTGATGTTTATTATCGGTTTTAGTTAGGAGCACGTTTTTACCAAAATTACGATATTCAAAAAATGTTATCATGTTTTCAGTGTGGTCCAAGAAAACACAGAATACAATAGGTACAGAAGGAAGGTTTTAGGTACCCACACTATCTGAGAAAATATCGTAATGACAACTAAAAATTATGGAAAGACGATTGTACCAATATTCCATTATCGCAAAACTGTGTGCCGTGTTGGGTGATCGCAATAAACCGTTGATTGCAATGCAAATTAATTTTGAATTCCATCAAACCTCAGAGGGTTAAAATTGCACATCATGTTCACCATCACGCCCTAAAAGCTACCTACTTAAATCTCAAACTTGAAAGTCACCCTGTATAATCCGAAACAAGTGGGGGGGATACACTCGTAATTCACCGACAGACGATGTCCCAATCAAATTAGCATAAAAACACAGAATACAATATGTACAGAAGGCCGACTCCGTACGAGTGAAAACAGACGCACGCATATATACAATAAGAATAGTATTTATATATGCAAGAATACGAATACAATAAGTTGACAAATATTCATGGTAAGTTTACCGTCATGCATCTGGTGTGAAAATCTTTAATGATTTCTTATAAAAAATCAAAAACAAATATTTAGTTTAAAGTAACATCATTCATTATGAACTGTAAAAAAAAACAAAAATGAATATAAAATATCACTAAGTACGTATCTGTTAGAAACTCGGAAATAAATAATAATATAAGAGCTTTCAAGAATTAGAAAGTTTTTTAATTGTTTTTTTAAATAAGTCATAACAACCTCCGTACGGCGATCTCAAACAAGTGCCGGCTCGTAGTACGCTCGCACTCGCTGTACGTGAGGCGTGTCTGTGTGTGCGTGTGTGTTCGCTCGTAGAGTCAGCCTTCTGTACCCATCTCTTCTGTGATGAAAGTGCCTCCGCCGATGGCAGCGCAATTAGTGGGTACGACCCAAACCTAATGCCTTTTTAAACAAACGCCGCTGAACTCTCCAGTAGATTTAAGGCTGTTTTGATTTCAGGACTGCCTTTTCCTTTGACCTCTGGAAGTGGGCTTTCCTCGAAGTCGTAAAGCGCTGTTTTGTTTGAACGAAGCCTATTGAGATACTTAGTAAACTAAATCCTTAATTGAAAGTCTATTTGAAAACTATAAAAGTCTTAGAAATAGGAATCAGTGGAGAGAAAAGTCTCTATTCAAGATTCCAAATAAAACCTAAGCTTCAGTACGTAATAGAAAGCTGCAGTATCAAATGAAATGCCTCGCAGAGCCCGTCTGCACTGTATCCCTACAGACGTGCTATACGATCCCGATACACGATACATTTGTGCCAAGTTTGGCACACACTTGTGCCAAGTTTGACACACATTTGTGCTTTGGCTCGGCGGCGTGCACTGAAGAAGTGACTTGACCCAGTTAGAGAGTAAAAAGTGAAGCACACGTGTATCGATATTGAGACGAGCGCGGCGCCCCGGCGGACGAGTTCGTGAGTGATCAGAGCGACGCGGTGCCACGCTACGTTTATACTTATCTGACTGATGGGTACTTTGTTCATGTGCCTTATTCAGGTCGTCAGTTTTTCTGGCTGGGAGAGGTTTGAAACCACGTGTGCATACAGATTAGCATGATCTGTTCTGTACTTCGTTTTGAAAAAGCTGACGTGTGAAGATCTCGACGCGGATACAAATATGGAGTAGCATTGTAACACGTTGTAGTGTGGAAACAAAACACTAACGGCGCAAGTCTGGCGGGGTCATTGTATAGCTGTTCAATAGTACATACGAGACGTTTTGACGTGGTAAGCAAATTGAATGTTAATTTTTGGCTCATGAGTAGTTCACCAGATTCGCAATTTACCTGGTTCTCGATTTACCAGATTCTGAACTGACCTGATTGGTGTGCTTAGTACATGCCAAGGTGCTGAAGGTACTACAGGCACGCCTAAGAGACACTGGCGTGTCGATTTGGGCTCGTTGCTGACCGATTGACCGCAAAAAGTAGAAGATGGGATAACATAGATTGCTAATAGCTTAAAAGTGTACCTACCTAGGCATTGAAGCACCTACCTACTTCATTTTGGTCTAGTATAATTTTGCTCGTAACAATTGCTTGAGTTTTAAGCGTCCTAAATACATTTAGGGTAATTGGTGTGTACACAGTAGATAAATGTTGGCACATGAAGTATGGAATCATTAAATTAAAATTGTTTATTTTCCGAATTTGGCATATTTGGCTACTTGCCTTTTGGTCTTTGTCGTATCTTGTGCTTCTGTCCCTGTTCGAGTATGTGATAATGTAGTAAGATGAATCTTTCGGTTTTAAAATGGATGGATTCAGTAATTCAAAAACTTCTGAACGACAGAATGAAAGAAACACGCATAGCTCTATTCGCCACCTGTTACACCAGGTGACAAAAACAATGCGGCCAAGTTTGGAGACCGGCCTTTAATTTTTAACTTTATTTTATTTTTAGTATTTATTGTTACAGTGGCAATAGAAATACACACTGTATAAATAGCAACTACAGTTAATAAGATACAGCCCGGTGACAGACAGACGGACGGATGGACTAATGGACGGACGGATGGCGGGACAGACGGATGGACGGCCAGCGGGGGCTTAGTAAGAGAGGCCTGTTGGCACCCTTTGGATACGGAATGCTATAAAATAATAACTTAAGAAACTAAGACGAGTAGAACAAATAATAAATGACCGCTTTAAGTACTACATTTTTCTTTGAAAACTTTATGCAAACTGCGGGACGAACGTCAAAACTTTAATCGAGTACTTGCTCAGCTCACCCCACAGACACAATAATTTACATACTATAATAAATCCCGCGAACATTTACGAGCACTTTTTATCACGGAATGCACCCCTCTGTCCGCTAAAGGGTTGAACTTAAGAGATTGCTCACCCGAGCCCTTCATTACTTTGACGAGAGGGGGCCGAAACGAAGTGCGTTTGCTTCTGCTCGTCAAACAATCGTTATGAACTTGTTGAAAATACATTATTATCTGACAACATAACGTACGTCACGTGTGTATGTGTTTTAAACCCCATGGAATACAGGATGGCGATTCAGTCAGCAGTACCTATACTAAACACATTTCGCTATGAAACTCATCCGACACATAAAAAAAAACACACACATAGTCATCGATATAGTCTGTCTACTGTTGTATAGGAATTAGATCACCATCCTGTATCGAACGGAAAGAAAAGATTTATAGTAGGGCGAGCCTGGTGTCGTACACTGCACACATTATCCAAACTCCGGGCTACAAACTGGGAAATTCCTATCAGAAAAATCCAATTATACTTCCTGGGCATACTGACCATGAACCCAGGACTTCACACTCAGCAGTATTACAACCACCTGATCAACCAGGTCTCAACGTCTGTTATTTGAAACATTTTTTCGTGTAGATAATACTTCACCCAAATGAATTAGTTGTATGAGATGTTGTTATGGCGGCGATGTACGTAAGTTATGTTGATGTATGTACATAATGTTTCATCTGCTAATGTAATTTAATACCCACTTTGTTCCCGTCAGACTTTCATTTGAAGTTTTTTCTTTCTACACAATAGCTACTAGCGAACTATTAATTTCAAACTGAGCCTGTTACAATTAACTAAGTTAGGAATTACACGGAATTTATTACACAGGACTCTAGCAAACTGTTATAGTACACCACAGGTGTTTTTGTTATAAATTAAAACATAATCTTCACCAAAGAGAAACTACAACGTTTATTTTGTAAGCTAGCTGTGCCCGCGATTTCGTTCGCGTAGATGTCGGAAAACTATACGTCTCTTTACTAATTATTTTTCTAAAGAAAGCTTCAATTACTCCTTATAACATCAGCTGCTATCTGCCAGTGGAAATCGGTCCAACCATTTTGGATTAGCCGGAGCAAACAGACAGACAACATTTTTTTAATACCTTCATATTTTCATATACTTTATTTTAGTAAAAGCTGTTATTTTGACATTACAAAGACAAACTTCAATTTTATATACATATTTGTATAGATCTGTATAGTTACAAATGCATCTACCTAAAGATCTAATACAACCTAGTGGATGAGAATGAGAATTATTTATTTGCGAGAACATAATGTCTAAATCATAGAATCGTCGTAAGTTAGAAAAATTGTTTTACATGTAATCGGTAAGAGAAGTAATGTAAACATCCTTAGTAATACATTGAAGCCTGTGCCTGATGGGATTTCCCATCGGCAAAAATTAGGAACTTTCATACAAACTTTTATTCCCTTTTAACCCCTTTAGAAAATTATTTTTCAAATCCTGTTCTATGAAGGGCTGACTTTTCAATCGACAGATATTTTTTTGAAATATATTTTTTTTCCCCTTTTAAAGTATCTGGTGACACTTTAATTACATTACAATCTAGCCTATTAGCTAATAAGTAATTTAAATATAACTTAAACTGCTAAGTAACTATATAATTAAGAAATCGTCCAATAACGTCTTTCTTATTCACTATAGGTTATGGGGAAGACACTTGTTTCACGTGTTCTATAAGATTCAACACTTGCACTACAGTTTGAGTTCACTTACACTGCGCTAAACTAACTCAAAAGGTTTTACCCTTTTTAGTCTTCGCATTAATTCAGTGTTGTCAAGGAGTTGGATCGCCTCGACATTCACGTGATGATGAAGTCTGTGTTCATGAGCTTCTGCATATTTTTGTATAGCTATGTTTACGACATCCATCTTGAGGTCCCGGTGAAGGTCGCTATTTCTAATGTACCAGGGCGCGTTTACTATATCCCTGAGGAAGCGTTGTATAATTTGACGATTGCTTTGGCTGGTGCAACCCCACAGCTGAATACCGTAGGTCCATACAGGTTGTAAGACTTGTTTATGTAACAGCATTTTATTAGGTATTGACAATGGTGACTGTCTACCAAGTAGCCAATACATTTTTTTGTATCGAATATCTAATTCGGTTCTTTTCTTTTTGACATGCTCTTTCCAGCGCAGTTTTGCATCCAGGGTCATGCCAAGATGCTTAGCAGTATTCGCGTATGGTATTTGTTGATTATTCATGAATACCGGGAAGTATTGTGGCTTTTTATTGGTGAAGTCAATGTG
This sequence comes from Apamea sordens, assembly GCA_945859715.1. NCBI lineage: Eukaryota > Metazoa > Arthropoda > Insecta > Lepidoptera > Noctuidae > Apamea > Apamea sordens. The sequence continues at coordinate 179,038 of OX244009.1, read as the reverse complement.
GATAGACTTGCTTTCATTGAGTTTGATACGCCATGTGGCAGTCGAATAGATTGTATAGAATAAGACAAAAAAATGCCTATTCAGACCTTAGGCAGATAAAAGCTGGAGTACCACAAGGTAGTGTCCTAGGTCCGGTCCTGTATCTTCTATACACCTGTGATATTCCTGAGCTAGAAAATAATTTCATTGCCACCTTTGCTGATGACACAGCTATCATGGCTGTTGGAAATATTCACGAGGAAGCCGTAGAAAAGGTTCAAGAGTCCATAAATCGTGTCTATGAGTGGAAATATAATTGACGTCTGACAGTTCAAGTATGGAAGAACAGTCAACAATTAAAAATGATTCCTCCGATAACGTTATCTGTTGCTGAAAAAATTAGCCCTAAATGTGATAACCTAATCACCACTCTGTATCTGTATACGGAACGGTTCAGGCTGTGCGTTATCTGTCAGTGAATTAATGAATGCATTTAAATTATAGTTTTTTTTAAGATTGGTATCTAGAAAATGTCAAACATAAAACTTTCAACCAATCAACTCAACCATTTAGGAGTTGTGAGGCAGAATGCTCGAGTTGATTACTCAACCATTTTGCCTACAACTCCTTCAGCGTCACAAAACAATCAGACCCCTGTAGTACATTATAAATCACAGCCGAGAGTCCTTCAGCGCGGCGCCGCAAGACGCGGCCGTGAGTGGGTGAGCAAATCGGGCCCCATTAACTACCAGTCCCACGGGGACCTATGGGCCCCGCCACGACGGGCCCCTCGGTTTGAGTAGTTTATGAGGAGATGAGTGGTTTACACATTGTTAGTTTTAGACTGTTCTATACACCCAGTAAACAGTGGGTTTACTTGTTCGGTGCGTAAATGGTTTACATTAGGAACCGCCGTGCGCCCGATGGCATGTTCCATTGGAAAAAATACGAACTTCCACACTTTTATCCCCTTTAGAGTGAATTTTCCATAAAATCCGGTGTTAGTGGGTCTTTTGTTACAGGTATATGAAACACTTTTAACATTTGTTAGTGGGGCCTTTGTTACAGGTATATGAAACACTTGTAACATTTGTTAGTGGGGCCTTTGTTACAGGTATATGAAACACTTGTAACATTTGTTAGTGGGGCCTTTGTTACAGGTATATGAAACACTTGTAACATTTGTTAGTGGGGCCTTTGTTACAGGTATATGAAACACTTGTAACATTTCATGCTCCTAGACCCAGCGGTTTCGGTTGTGCGTTGTCATCAGTGAATGTATAATTTAAGATTTTATTTAAGTAGATAGTACAGTCAACCGAAAGTCTATGGTACGAATTTTACAATTTGTAATTTTAGTGTTGACCGTACTGTTCTCATTGCTCAATTTAATGCGATAATCGGAAACCAACAGCGGTGGCCCTGCGGTACGAGCTAAGTACAGGTCGTGAGTGGGGTCGAGCCCAGACAAGCGCTTTTCTTCGTATAAATAATTTCATCACCACTGCTCTCAAATAGTGAAGGAAAACATCGTGAGGAAACCGGTATGCCCGCCTTGTGGATTACGGCCCACTCTCTCTTGCTGTGTCCCAGCAGTGAGAACATGTCAGGCTGATGATGCCAATCGGAAACGACAGAATTATGTTTGTTTACTTCTTACCCCACTATGGCAAAGCCAAAAGGAAAGCTGTAGACAATTCAGCTAATTATTGTGCACGAAAGTCTTTCGTACAAAATTAAGTTTACAATAAAGTTTTCGGCTCATTGTTCTGCCAGCCAGAACTGCCTCCCACAAAGTCAAAGTCAAAGTCAACGTCACTCGAGTGAACGTTTGTTTTGGTTTCATTCCATTTTCCACGACACCGACAATATTATATTGGTACTACATTCCCCGCGACATCGTCTGCGTGAAATGTGTTGTTACCCACCGCGTCGCATGGCATCGTGAAATGTATTGTTACCCACCGCGTCGCATCGCATCGTGAAATGTGTTGTTACTCATCGCGTCGCATCGCATCGCCTGCCCGCGCTAGTGCTTCGTTTCCGCTTAGCCTTCTTTCGTTTTATTCTGTTTTCTCGGCTCCATAGGTCCAAGCGTGATGTTAAGTAAACATGTTTTCAAATCCGTCTGGTAAATCCGGAGATTACCCCCTACATACAAACAAACACAGTTTAGCTTCTTAAATTATTAGTATAGATAAACGTTCATCAGCTCCTTTCATTTCATTTTCCGATCATACGGTGGGCGAGTGAAAAATACTGAAATTTAAGATGGTTGGATCAATTCACTAATGAATTCATTAGTGAAGCTTCTGCTATCGGCAATTACCAGGGATGTTTAACTCAGTGGAATCTAAAATAACACCTGTACATCGAAATCCATACATAGCTTTTAATAATGACTACTAAAACTGACCTACAACAGGTAACTCGCCGAGTCCGATCACGATTGCTCGGAATCGATACATTCCTTCCAAACGAGATACCTATACTCCGAAGAATTTAATTAACGACCTGAAATAACGTTACACTCAGTGTTGCTGCTCCGAGCTCTCGCTGGTATGTTGTCCTGGCGGTACTGTCGACGTGTTCCTGGAGCTGGGCCCTGTGGCCTGAGAGAGTTGAGATTGGTTCACAGAAATAATAGTAATAGCAAGTAAATAAGCTTTGGCATTGGATTTAAAAACAATTGGCTATAGAAAACTGCGTAGAAATTTATGAAAAAAAGGAAAAAGTCAATTTTCGTATTTATGAGTACTTACAAGGTTTTAAGTTTGTTTTTCTATTTTTTTTTCCTTTTAATTTTATCCTTTTGCTGTGTCCTTAAAGGGTTCATATTTACCTTTTGTACCTAGTTTTAAACTTTGTTAACAATTTTTTTTCAAAATGGGATGTCATCATAATCATCTGCCTAGCCTTTTCCCAACTATGTTGGGGTCGGCTTCCAGTCTAACTGGATGCAGCTGAATACCAGTATTTTACATGGAGCGACCGACTGCCTATCTGACCTCCACAACCCAATGACTGGGTAATACGGCAAAATGGCATGTAATAAATGAATATGAACATAAATGTAAAATCTAGTCGCTACCTCATCTTAGTGACCAATGTTAAAGAAATATTATTGTCAGCGATAGTCAATGTGAAAAAGTTGTCAAAAGTACGTTCTTAAAAAAAAAGATTTGATTTAATTAAAGGGATCTCAAAATGTACACAAGATTTTAAAAAAAGACTCGAAAACAACTATCAAAAATTTGTTAATCTGAAACATAATCAATATAAAACTGACAGCCAGATAAATAATAAATTGCTTAAAATAAAACTAAATCGCAACAATGATCGATCAGCCGCGCCACAAGAACAGCAACTTGTAAAGCTGTCACAAGTCCTGAGGCTACACTAGCTGCCTGGAGTTTTTATCTAAAAGACCACTCGGTACTGCGAGGCTACTGTCTGTCTGTACGTGTATGTGTGTGGGGATAAAGTCGAAGAAACTGTTTGGTGTGCGGGCAAAAATATTCATCTTTCCGTTACACTCCTAATATTAATTTTTTTGTGTTAACCCAAGCTATACGCTATCTATGTGCCAAATTACATCCAAATCTATTTTTGCGCCAATCCGGGACATATTTCCAGAAAAACGGATAAAATTAGCCGAGGTGTACCTATAGTTCCCCCACATGTCGCCAGTTATGTTAAAGTCCCATGTAATAGGGGGCGAGCCAAGCGCCATCTACTGGACACGAACCAGACTCCGGGCAATCGAACCCAGGACCTTCTGCTCGGCAGTAGCGCATCATATCATTGTTATTGTGTGATCTCTTTTTAAGCTCATGGCATACCTGAGAGAGAGATATAAAGTAATGAACTACTCAGCACGCTCACAACAGTGTTTAAAAGTAGTTGCAAGTTGACTGCCTGTATACCAAATAGCTAGTTCGACTATACAAGCTGGCTCGCTGCCCGCGCCGGTCCGTCTAGTCGTTATACTACGGAACTGTCGCTAATAATAGCAAGGTATATCGGTACGAGTGCCATGGCTGTTCGATTCTGAAATTCAATATTCTTTCTTAATTACTTACTGTCGGACGGTTGTAACTGGAAGAGGACAATTAAATCATCTTGTAGGCCTAACTTTATATGCAATTACAACGCGGGCACGACGCACGAGCACTTCAATATTCTGTACAATCGTTACAGACTGCTACACCTCAGCTACATTCTGCTACGACATACTACGCCTCAGTTACGACATGCTACCCCTGTGGTACATTTTGCTACGATATGCTACGCTATTGCTACGAAATACTATACTCCTGCTACGATATGCTACACCTGTGCTACATTTTCCTACGATATGTTACGCTATTGCTACGAAATACTATACTCCTGCTACGAAATGCTACACCTGTGCTACATTTTGCTACGATATGTTACGCTATTGCTACGAAATACTATACTCCTGCTACGAAATGCTACACCTGTGCTACATTTTGCTACGCATCTGTGACGGCATGCTATGCCATAGCGACGGTATACTATAATAATGCCACGACTGGCGACACTACTAAAAATAGAATATGCTACGATCTACAACATAAAATGGCACTTCTACAACTCACTACGACACAACTACGCCACAGCTACACAATGCTACGCCACATCGACAACATGCTACACCGCGACTACAGAACCGCTACACACGGCTACAAACCACGATCCCGCGGTACAAGTCCGCGGATATTCGCGGCGACATCGTCATTTATCCACGTCACACTGGTTCAAAACTATGCGAGCTTTGACTCGTCCGAATTAAATTCAAAATCAAATATTTTATTTCACATAAACCTATATGGGCACTTGTGAAACGTCAGAAGCTGTGTGCACGTGGAACCGTGGTATTGGTCATGTCCTATAGAGAAGAGCAGGCAAGAATATCCACGGTTACTTATTTAAAAATATAAATTGGCTTTAACAATGTTTACAAATAGCATTGTAAATAGGTATGAGAGTACTAAGGTTATGTACAGAAAACACTTTCGCTATCCCACATCACTTGTATAAAGAAGCATCAGTAGTTAATGTCCGACAGTTATACATCCTTAAATTAGTACTAAAACAACACAAAATAACAATTCAGTCCACACAATATCAAGGGTTGCATATTAGAAAATCAAAACTTTCCTGAGCAAATTTCAAAAGAATAACGTACAAATCAACAAAGTTTAAAATAACGATGGTCATTTGATCAAAAGTTCAGCTGACCAAAGTCTGGAATATCAATGTTTAAATTATTTATTACACTATTGACCAAATCGATGAAATCCCAAAGAGCGGCGACGGCCGGCCGCTGACGCGGCACCAAAAATAAAATTAATTAACGTGGTTTACGTTAATTAATTTTATTTTGTTATTTTTCTTTTGTTAAAAATCAAAAATATAACAAAATAAAATTAATTAACGTAAACCACGTTAATTAATTTTATTTTGTTATTTTTTTCTTAAAACAATATGTAACAAATTTTACAATACAGTGTCGATACTGTATTGTAAAATTTGTTACATATTGTTTTGATGATCATGATATTTCAAATTGTTAAAAACTCTCAAGGATTCCAAGAGACAGGCTCGACCTAGTATGGAGTCCACAAGTTAAAATATAAAATTATGTTTCCCCTGTAAAAATAATCTTAGCAGTAGTTTATTTGTACTTAGATAAAAGGAAATATAAAAACACTATTTGGTTAATAAACGATTTATTATTATTATAGTATGGTGTAGGCCTGTCAACAAGTACCAGGTACTTAATAAAATAGAAAATGCTCTAGTAATCTACAGTGTACAAAGCCTACGCTCTCACATTCACAAGATATAAAAGTATCTATCAAAAAGATAAATAAAATATAAAAACCTATTAAAACCAAATGTTAAGATATGATTATGTATAAATGTACTAACACGAGCGGAGAAGCAATAAAAAGTACCATTTTCATAACTGTGTGTTTACGAACAATACGGACCCGAGCTGGAGGATGTTCCTCGCGCAGGTTCAGCACAAACACGTGTACCGGCTGAGTGACGTCGTTTCAGAGACATATTATTACAAGTACAATTTGCTTTCAGTCCTAAGTAGGTAACTACTTTGTATACGCAGGTACTTCACCACTGAGCTGTACACTAAGTATTCAGTTACACAAATATAAAGTACCACTCTACACAGATGGACGACGAGCTAATCTTCACGGACTCACACGTTCTACTAACTCTTCATAACTCACACGTTCTGCTAGCTCTTCATAACTTCATATTCGCACGTATTTTAATCTCACGTAAATGTACTTAAGGTTGTATGCATAGTGTGCGATTTACATGTATTTTGAATTAAAATACATAAAATAGTATGAATGTAAAACCTAAAACAATTAAAAAAAAAACCATTGAAAAAATATATTATCATCTAAAATTCTCTATTAGCCGTGTTGGCCGACACACGCGTGTGACATACAAAGACTCAAGTGAAGTGCGCAGCAGTGAGATTAAGAATTCAGCGGACACGTGCTACATCTTCTCAGGCTGCCGCATGTAGATACTCATTCACCACTCTGCTTATCATACCACATAGATAACGTGGACACCAACGAAGCAGGAACGCCCGCCTCTCTAGTATGAATAAAACCTTTAACTGTATTATGACTTGACCTTGGTACAGACGCCAGCACATCAAGTTATTACAATCTGTCAAATTTCTTTAATAAATTTTCAACTTTATTTCTGATAAATTAAGGTTCAAGATTGATCGGGAAAATTTTACAGTTTCGGGTAGCTTGACCTGTCTGTACAACTTTAATTCGGCAGCATTGTATTTCTCGGAGGGACCGATAAGGGGTAACCGATAATCCCCATGGTCCCTTCCAGGGAGTACGTAAGGGACCACGGGGCACAGATGCTTTTTAGGGTTCCGTAGCCAAATGGCAACGGAACCCTTATAGATTCGTCATGTCTGTCTGTCTGTCCGTCCGTATGTCACAGCCGCTTTTTTCCGAAACTATAAGAGCTATACTGTTGAAACTTGGTAACTAGATGTATTCTGTGAACCGCATTAAGATTTTCACACAAAAATAGAAAAAAAACAATAAATTTTGGGGGTCCCCATACTTAGAACTGAAACTCAAAATTTTTTTTTTCATCAAACCCATACATGTGGGGTATCTATGGATAGGTCTTCAAAAATGATATTGAGGTTTCTAATATCATTTTTTTCTAAACTGAATAGTTTGCGCGAGAGACACTTCCAAAGTGGTAAAATGTGTGTCCCCCCCCCCCCCCCCTGTAACTTCTAAAACAAGAGAATGATAAAACTAAAAAAAATATATGATGTACATTACCATATAAACTTCCACCGAAAATTAGTTTGAACGAGATCTAGTGAGTAGTTTTTTTTTAATACGTCATAAATCGTAACGTAACGGAACCCTTCATGGGCGAGTCCGACTCGCACTTGGCCGGTTTTTGTTCTATTTGTGGCTATTTTTTCAATTTTTTTTTTTATTATTTTGCGTCGGGGGTTTTTTTAATTTTTAAGTAGGTAATTTAATTTTTTATTTCATGCTTTTGTAAGGACTTCTTATTATTTCATTTCTTTTATTTTCTAGCGTTTTAAGATTCAGGTAATTTGGTGTTTATTCAGGTTTTTTGTAATTCGCCATTTTGTGGTGGCGACCATCTAGGATTTGTGTATAAGTTTTCTACTAGTCAAGCCATTTCATTTGATACCCATATTGAGGGAGTTGTGAAAATATATGTAATCCGCCATTTTGTGGCGGCGGCCATCTTGGACCGATTTTCATCAAACATAGCTAAGGACACTCCCGACAAATTCACCTTTCAAACAAAAAAAACAAAATGAAAATCGGTCCATTCGTTCGGGAGCTACGATGCCACAGACAGACATACACACACACACACACCCCGACACGTCAAACTTATAACACCCCGTCGTTTTTGCGTCGGGGATTAGAAACCGCCCATCTCTCTTCATATAATCGGTTGTATAAGTGGTTACTTTATATTCTAAGTACTGTTATTGTATTTTGTTTTGACTTGGTTTCCGTAAGTCCATTTCGGGTGACCACTGAAAATGAGCGCTGTGCTGAGGGCTGTGGGTCCCCCACACAGTATCTGAGTGGGAGCCTGCATGTCACAGTTATAACGTGCAGCTGTTGACCGTTTCTGTTCTATGCTCGTGATTTTAGATCTATTTGGTTTTTAGTATTCACGTGTTTCTGTGACAAATAAACCTATATATTTTTCTTACTTTCTCTCATCCGTTTGGAATGTATCCTTCCAACTCTTACAAGAGAGCCTCCCATAAATATGTATAATGCCCAAGGTGAAAACACTCTTAGTATTAAAGTAACTTAATAAATATTCCCATTGGAACTTATCAGAAGTAAGGAACATTTGAGCAATGACTTTCTCAAAGTTCACGTTCAAGAACAAAATAAGAAGACAACTGTAAATACAAATCCTTTGCAAACTCGCAAGTTAATAGGAGACGCTAATTGGCAATTAAGATCAGCTTACACTGAGCAACCGAACAGCGCAGAGATAAAAACATAAAAATGTTGATAAGAAGGGAATCTAACCCTGGGGACTGTGTCGAAGCCATCTGTGCCGTCACTCTTATATAATTGAACTTGTGGTACTTTCAAGCAGTAAAATCGTTCTTACGGCTATAATATACGGGCGCTGTCAAAATAAAATTGTTATCATGGATGTGCGGTTCTATGTAAGTGCTTGTAACAGGAATTCAAGATGGCGGATTCAATACCTTGTCTAGTTGGTATTACTTGTGTTACTGTGGCCGAAATTAATTATATAAAAACAATTATTATAAGTTCTGGAGAAAGTGTTCAACTAACACACAATATATAAAAGTTCTTTAAAATAACTCAATACCTAACTGTTTGAACAACCGCATTCGCATAATCCGTCTATAACGTTCCCAGCGCTGGGACTCAGGCGTCCTCTCGGTGAGCCATTGATGTCATAATTATGGCTTCGAATATTTGGTTCTTGGACATTGGCCGGTTAAATCACGATATTTTCCTTCACCGTTTTGAGTAACTGACATGACACAAATCCAGACTCCGGGCTGCCACTGACAGGCTCAGCAATGCTTCTTGCGGTCACTAGACCAACGGCGTAGCTACCTGCAACGAGCTACTGAAAATGATCATCTCCTTTACCTCATCAAACCAGCATATTAATATCATAAGTTCCCTGTACACTTTACTAGTGCTTAGCAGCCGTCCTTCCCCCGCTAGTCCACACAACTAGTGAAGACGCACGTCCGCATGAATACAGTTTAATAACACCCTCCGCTTTTTGTTACATAAGTACACATATCTACCTATACAATATGTTACGTATGTACACATACACGTTACTGTGCGGACTATACATTGGCCACTACGTTTTTGTAGCACATGTATAGCTATACAGGGTGGCTTGTGAGATGGGACTGCAGACTGGAGCGGAACTTTGATTAATGGTTGGAATCATGAGCTAGAACAAGACTGGAGGTTCCAGCCACGAACACACCAAATATTTTTGTTAACTGAAATTTTAAACCATTTTGAAATCTTTTTTCCATAATTGAAGATACTGGTTATCTTGTTTATAAAAACACAATCTTACAAATCAATGGCATTGTATGTACCTGCCTGCCTGTCTCATTGTATTGTATGTACTCTGCCTGCCTGTCTCGTTGTATTGTATGTACCTGCCTGCTTGTCTCGTTGTATTGTATGTACCTGCCTGCCTGGCTCGTTGTATTGTATATACCTGCCTGCTTGTCTCGTTGTATTGTATGTACCTGCCTGCCTGGCTCGTTGTATTGTATGTACCTGCCTGCCTGTCTCGTTGTATTGTATGTACCTGCCTGCCTGTCTCGTTGTATTGTATGTACCTGCCTGCTTGTCTCGTTGTATTGTATGTACCTGCCTGCCTGGCTTGTTGTATTGTATATACCTGCCTGCTTGTCTCGTTGTATTGTATGTACTCTGCCTGCCTGTCTCGTTGTATTGTATGTACCTGCCTGCTTGTCTCGTTGTATTGTATGTACCTGCCTGCCTGGCTCGTTGTATTGTATATACCTGCCTGCTTGTCTCGTTGTATTGTATGTACCTGCCTGCCCGTCTCGTTGTATTGTATGTACCTGCCTGCTTGTCTCGTTGTATTGTATGTACCTGCCTGCTTGTCTCGTTGTATTGTATGTACCTGCCTGCATGTCTCGTTGTATTGTATGTACCTGCCTGCCTGTCTCGTTGTATTGTATGTACCTGCCTGCCTGTCTCGTTGTATTGTATGTACTCTGCCTGCCCGTCTCGTTAATAATATAATAATAATAATAATATCCCTGGACATTTCACACAGCGCCATCTAGTCCCAAGCTAAGCAACCTAATGCTTGTGTTATGGTAACAAGATGGCTGATAAACTACTTATATACATTTTTTTTTTTTGTAAATACATACATATTATAGATAGAAAAACACCCAGACTCGGAACAAATACATGTAGGTCATACAAATATTTGTTCCGTGCGGGAATCGAACCCGCGACACGCAGCGCAGCAGTCAATCGCTTAACCACTGCACCAACCGTGCCGTCATACGTCGTCTCGTTGTATTGAATGTACCTGCCTGCTTGTCTCGTTGTATTGTATGTACCTGCCTGCCTGTCTCATTGTATTGTATGTACCTGCCTGCCTGTCTCGTTGTATTGTATGTACTCTGCCTGCCCGTCTCGTTGTATTGAATGTACCTGCCTGCTTGTCTCGTTGTATTGTATGTACCTGCCTGCATGTCTCATTGTATTGTATGTACCTGCCTGCCTGTCTCGTTATATTGTATGTACCTGCCTGCCTGTCTCGTTGTATTGTATGTACCTGCCTGCCTGTCTCGTTGTATTGTATGTACTCTGCCTGCCCGTCTCATTGTATTGTATGTACCTGCCTGCTTGTCTCGTTGTATTGTATGTACCTGCCTGCTTGTCTCGTTGTATTGTATGTACCTGCCTGCTTGTCTCGTTGTATTGTATGTACCTGCCTGCCTGGCTCGTTGTATTGTATATACCTGCCTGCTTGTCTCGTTGTATTGTATGTACCTGCCTGCCCGTCTCGTTGTATTGTATGTACCTGCCTGCTTGTCTCGTTGTATTGTATGTACCTGCCTGCCTGGCTCGTTGTATTGTATATACCTGCCTGCTTGTCTCGTTGTATTGTATGTACCTGCCTGCCCGTCTCGTTGTATTGTATGTACCTGCCTGCTTGTCTCGTTGTATTGTATGTACTCTGCCTGCCTGGCTCGTTGTATTGTATGTACTCTGCTTGCCTGTCTCGTTGTATTGTATGTACCTGCCTGCTTGTCTCGTTGTATTGTATGTACCTGCCTGCCTGGCTCGTTGTATTGTATATACCTGCCTGCTTGTCTCGTTGTATTGTATGTACCTGCCTGCCCGTCTCGTTGTATTGTATGTACCTGCCTGCTTGTCTCGTTGTATTGTATGTACCTGCCTGCTTGTCTCGTTGTATTGTATGTACCTGCCTGCATGTCTCGTTGTATTGTATGTACCTGCCTGCCTGTCTCGTTGTATTGTATGTAACCTGCCTGCCTGTCTCGTTGTATTGTATGTACTCTGCCTGCCCGTCTCGTTGTATTGAATGTACCTGCCTGCTTGTCTCGTTGTATTGTATGTACCTGCCTGCCCGTCTCGTTGTATTGTATGTACCTGCCTGCTTGTCTCGTTGTATTGTATGTACCTGCCTGCTTGTCTCGTTGTATTGTATGTACCTGCCTGCCTGTCTCGTTGTATTGTATGTACCTGCCTGCCTGTCTCGTTGTATTGTATGTAACCTGCCTGCCTGTCTCGTTGTATTGTATGTACTCTGCCTGCCCGTCTCGTTGTATTGAATGTACCTGCCTGCTTGTCTCGTTGTATTGTATGTACCTGCCTGCCTGTCTCATTGTATTGTATGTACCTGCCTGCCTGTCTCGTTGTATTGTATGTACTCTGCCTGCCCGTCTCGTTGTATTGAATGTACCTGCCTGCTTGTCTCGTTGTATTGTATGTACCTGCCTGCATGTCTCATTGTATTGTATGTACCTGCCTGCCTGTCTCGTTATATTGTATGTACCTGCCTGCCTGTCTCGTTGTATTGTATGTACCTGCCTGCCTGTCTCGTTGTATTGTATGTACTCTGCCTGCCCGTCTCATTGTATTGTATGTACCTGCCTGCTTGTCTCGTTGTATTGTATGTACCTGCCTGCTTGTCTCGTTGTATTGTATGTACCTGCCTGCCTGTCTCGTTGTATTGTATGTACCTGCCTGCCAGTCTCGTTGTATTGTATGTACCTGCCTGCCTGTCTCGTTGTATTGTATGTACAGTAAGGATCAAAAGTGGAGTGACAGTGTCACGAAGCAATAGATTGACACTTCTGTTTAACTTACGACCTTCTTCTAATGAGTAATTTCTATACTATAGACAAACACTCTTACATTCGTTTGCAACTGATTGTAGTTCATAAATTTAACCATTAGGTTATATGGCATGATAGCCTAGCGGTTATCATACGTCGGTTAGCACGTTCAAACGTAGCGAAAATTAATAAAATTAAAATTATCACCGCGCGTGAGATTCGAACCCACGGGGTTCGAATCTCACGCGCGGTGATAATTTTTTAAAATGTTTTTATAATTACCTACATGAATAATCACGCTATTGAATATAGTTCCATCATGTTCGCTTTGTTCACATAATTCGTTAAACTTTATGATTATACCCACAGAAATCTAAATAAATAATAAGGTAGACAGATGCAGTTAACTTACGACTCATTCACCGCGACTAAATAGAACGTTAGGTATTTGTTTTTAGTTGTTTTGTGTGTTGTAGATTAGTGACGTGTGTTTAATCTATTAGTTATAGTTATAGCTATTGTTGTAGTTCATTTTGAAATGGAAGGAAATTTAAATATTGAGATGAAAGCAGATATTATCACGCATGACTCCAAATAAATCAGTTCGGTTCTCGACAGCCTGCAGAAAATAATTTATTTTTTTCCATATTTTTTTTCTATACAATCTAGTCGTTCCTGGCACTCGCCGGCCGCTGCCGCGGTACTGCTCCCTTCACTCGCTCGGCTCGTGCGTAGGAGGTCACAGTTTTAACCCAACCTTTTTTTTTTTTTTTTTCTCGCTGAGAAATGCTTTATGCATCCCCGTCTCGCGGGGGACCGAGACGGGGTATGTGGGACTCCCTGTCGGAGGACAGTATACCCACTAAAACTCAGCGGTGTTCCTACAAACGCCGTAATGGGAGGGCTATGGGAAATCAATACTTCCACGGCCCTCCCGGCGCACGCCCGCCAAGATGGTATGGCGGGCCCCGCATGCCCCCCCAGGTTGGGGGGCTACGGGAATGGCCGGGAACACCTGGCCATTCCCGTCCCTCAAGGTGGAGGCCTGTGCAAAACAGGCAACGGAGCCCCCGCACCCGTTGCCTGCTGGCCTCCACGCCCGCCTGAAAGGCGGGCCCCGCATGCCCCCCGCGTTGGGGGAGCTACGGCCGCAGAGGATAGGGAGAGCGGCAACGAAACACCGACACTCCTCTTCCCCTGCGGCCCCGCCGCGTCCGCCATCATACGGTGGCGGCCCCGTCAAGGCCGCGGAAGGAGGGAGAGCCTCTCCCGCCGCGGCCTCTATCCTCAGCCGCAATGTCTCCCTCACGGGGGACATCGCGGCCCGCCTCAGGTAGGTCGCGATGTCGCGCAAGCGGCACCGCAACCTACCCGTGGGCCGCTACGTCGGGCTAAACCGCACAGCTCGGACGAGCGGCCCCCGCCTGGGTCCCTCTTAGCTTCACCGTGGCCCGCCCAGCCACGGCTACTGAGCCCCCCCGCCTCGACAATGCGGGAACCCACTGGGGGGGAGTTTTAACCCAACCTATCCTAACCATTTTTTTTTTAATTAACCTCGTCTATCTAGTTTGCAGCAAGCCACACTTTATATGGCATCATAATACTTTATTTGGTAATAAACCTATATTTTATGGCAATCATAGTGGTTTATTTAGGCAGAAATAGCGCATTAATTTGCTCGCTAAGATTTAGTGATCAATTACTACATTTGGCGTTCGAATACAATTTGAAGTGCAAGCACTAAGGGTATCAAAGCAATTTATGGTGGTCATTATATTTTACCGCATAAGTAAATATCAGAAAACATCATACTGTTATAACCTCATCTAACCCAAATGATTCACCAAGAATAGAGGGGGTCTGGCGCTCGGCGGCCGCTGCCTCGGCACGCTCGCTTCGCTCGCTCGCCTTCGCGCGTTAATGGTCACTGTTCTAACCTAACCTAACCCATATGATTCAATAACCGTAGTAAATATCAGGAAACATCATACCTAATAATTGTATGCCTAAATACTACTATGCTAATTGTCATTACGCCTAGTAACATTATGCGAATTAGATTTATGCCAAAACATATTAACCTTCAAGATAATTATGCCAACATAAACTGTATGCCAAAAAAAATGGCAAAATTAATACTTTGCCATTTTTTTTTAACGATTTTGGTATAATTTGTTTTGCCATAATAATTTATGGCAAAACAAATTATACCAAAATCTTTATGCCAAAGTATATTAGGAAAAATAATATTATGCGAAAAGAAGGGATCCCTGGCATGTTATGTTTTAACCTAGCTAGGATTTGGATTTATATTCGATAATGCAGTTCAAGTTCCTGAATCCGTGAGTTCAAGTGATCAAACTGAATCCAATCCCATCGGCTCTCACTATGTGTACAGACCCCTTCGTATCTCTAAATACATATAAACACACACGTACGGTATGTATAGTATAGTGCTGACCGGCGCGCTCCGACTTACATGTGAGTTCGCACAGATTCATATTTCATACAATTTCATATATCTTACAAAAGTTTCCGGTGCGCACTAGATAAGAAAATAAACAGAAGGTTCACTGAGAACACAACATAAAACTCTCAATAAATAGTGCTGTAATATTGAGAGTTTATTACAGTCAGGTAGTATCCATAATAGTAACAAAAAGAAATTCAATTACAATTTAAAAATATACTTATATAATATTATAATACATTTCTTTTCCACAAATGACAACTTAAACTCGAATCATGGTAACATATAAGAGATGTAACATACTCGTATATACTATACATCGGAAGAAGTATTTTACTTGTGGAGACTGGCGCCTAGACTAAGCTGAAGTCTGAATTGCATGACTGCGTGTTTTAAAAGATGATTTTCCAAATACCTCCGTCACATTGCGGCACTCAAAAGGTTTATATAAATAATGAAAAGTATAATTTATTGAAATATTTGTATTTCTAGGTAATTTCTACGTGCATTTACACGATCCGATGACCAAATGCAGAGTGACGTAGATATTTAGAAATAAACAGACGTCGCTTAAAAATGTACCTACACATTTTTCATACTGTATTCATGTTCATAGAATAAAAGAGCTTTCGCGAAGAACGAACTCACAAGATCGGTACATCTCATCCTATCAACCGTTCTGTTCCAAGAATGACTTCTGCACCAACCTCGGGTACACAGCGAATGTATGGATAGAATTCATCAAGTGTCCGGGCGAGCAAGGGGTCGGGTGGGCTCGGTGAGGCGCGGGGGACACGGGGGAGGGGGGCGACGTTCAGAACTTTTTGCCCCACGCACAGCAATATAAATCATCCGCCGGTGATATCTGAGGCGCTGAAAAACTTGTGCAAACTTTCACAAGTCCTGCCATTCAGAGGAACTTGCAGGGGAGTGGAGAGGGACGAGGGAGGGAAGGGCAGGCTGGGAAATTAATTCAAATGAATGTTGTGTAAATAAAAAGAGGAGTTGAAGAGGGCGTGATGAACGGGTTTGATGATAATCTTGATTTAGTGGTTGTATTCACAGTATATTATTTTGACAGTGATTATAATCACCGTACATCAAGATTATCAAATTATAGGGTGTCAGGAAGATCGAGGCGATAACTATTACCATTAATTCAGTACTTACTTAAGTGTAGACCTACCTACTACCAGCGTTGAACTCTTTGTTGGCGATTACAATAAGAATCAGTTGTTCGACACATTCTCAGCTGTAAAGTGCACTTTTGCATTTGTTAAAATAAGTTAGCTGTGCTAGGGACAGCGGTACAGCCTGATTTTCTCTAAAAATAATTAACTTAATTAAATTAATTTTAACTTAAATTCCAATCTAAATGTAGCTAGCAATCTTCGAGCCACTAAATAAACCATTATTTTTATCCCCCAAAAAGCTCCCTATACATAAAATTTGCTTTTTACAAACAAAACACATTTTGTAAAAATAAAATAAAAAGGACAAAAAAAGTTAAAAATAATTTAAACCTGATCAGAAATAATAGATTTTATTATACTATAAAGAATAGAATTTATTAATAGGTAGGAATAAAAGCTTGCTTTTAAAAAGGTTTTTTTTATTTTTTTTTAACTGTTTAGTATTTTTGATGCGAGATTGACTACGGCATAGTTTGTAGCGCGTAGCAGTGTTTTTTCGTTATATGCGTTTACTGCACTTAAGTTACCTGTTCATCTTTAGTCCCTGGTTACCATCTAGCACCAAAGTACTCGTCAAGACAAATCAAACGAGCCCAAACTCGATGGGGTTATGTCGTTTAATTATTGAGTTCCTATGGCCATCTTCCAGCTCCATCATCAGACCCTGGTTACCATCTAGCACCAAAGTACTCGTCAAGACGAATCATACGAGCCCAAACTCGATGGGGTTGTGTCGTTTAATTACCAAGTTCCTATGGCCATCTTCCAGCTCCATCATCAGACCCTGGTTACCATCTAGCAACAAAGTTCTCGTCAAGACGGATCAAACGAGTCCAAACTCGATGGGGTTGTGTCGTTTTACTACCAAGTTCCTATGGCCACCTTCCGGTTCCATCATCAAATTAGCTCCATGTCATAATAATTTTGCACTGTCATCCGATTTACACATGCATGCAAAATTTCAAATTTCATGCAAGATATCTGCCTCAAAATTGAGTTGCAAGAGTCCACCCGAACATACATACATTCATTAAGTTAATTAAAAGCTTTTGGATAGAATGACTTTATAAAGGTGCTCTATAAAGGCATTCTGTCGAACAACAAATAATTCTCAATTTGGTATCCTAAACTATTAATGGACTCGCTAATATAATATTATGAGCCTCTTTTTAACCGACTTCAAAAAAGGAGGAGGTTCTCATTTCGATATCCTTAAACAAGCAATAATTACGACGACTACGACGATAACGTTTTATTTAAAAAAAACAAAAAAGTTTTTAAATTATCAAACAAAGACGGACATCATTGAAAGATCAACAAAATATATACTAGAGTATCAATTAAATACTTTTCTTTAATAAACAATGTACTACTCGACATTTAAATAAGAAAGTAGAAGATATAAATATAAAATAAAGATATGTCGGAGAAAGTATGTCTTAATTTAATTACCGTGGGCGTACTATGGGTAGTGTTGGTTTTAGCACCATAGAAAAACGGTTTGCACTTCAAATCAGATTACAATTCACAAACAAGTTAGTCACACTAGCGAATCGCACACTGTAGGTACACATTTAACGATACGGAACGCGACAGTTTCTATCCACATGTTGTTCGTACGATGTCCAATGTTTCGATCATCTCGAGAGCTCTGCTCACACCGTTCTTGTAGATCTCCGTCCATCCCCACGAACTCAGGCTAGACTCTGTCTAGCACCACGAGATGGCGCTAGCGTTCCGAATAGTCAAACGAATGACTCCGACAGATATAGATATAAATTTAAAATCTCGATGCGAAATACAGTTTCCAGACAAATCCCAACTCGATGTTTCTTAAAATCTAGATTCATGACAGTATCGTTCCAGATTAAGTCTCCGAAGTTTTTTCTCCTAAGGCGATATTTCCCGCTCTATATTCAAAGTAAATCCCTTCTCGTCGGTAACAAAACGGCACGTCGTGTCACAGTCCGGTCACGTGGCGGACACATCTCTGCTGATCCCGCATTACGGACGAGGCGACATGAACCTCGGCCGGCGTACGACGCATTACTGGAGGATCACGCTTGAAAATATTGCGGTTATGATGAACAAAAGGTGTGAAAAGTTGACAAAAGAGCTATCCTTAAACTATTATTTATAGGTATAACATTTACTGGGATTTCTTGTCAAAAGTGGTAAAGCAATTTTGATGTCGACTATACAATGACGTAGCCAGATTCGCCTTCAGATCCGTCTGATCTGAATGAATTCCGTCCATTGTGAGACTGTTGATCTGTTTCACGGAGCATGTCAACATAGGATCAAATAGGTAGCTCATTAAAAGAGTTTGTTGTAGCTCTTATAAAGATACGACAAACATAGTGAGCTACCAACATTGGCCTATAAGTTGGCACCAACATTCTGGATATTCGGCAGTACTGTTGTTGGCCAAACATTTGTCTCCAATGTTTGAGCAAGCGAACACGGTTTGGTCTTGTTCCCGTTTTAGATCAAATGTGAGCGAGATGTTTAAAAATCAAAATATTTTATTTCACATATAAACCTACGTGGGTCGTATGAAACGTCAGAAGCTCCGTCGATTACGAAAAACTAAATATTTTATGAGAGAGAATTCTCAAACGCTATATTCTATTAAACTGTGAAACTCGTAAGTTACGTTTTTATAATAAAATGGCACTGTTTGTCATCAAAAAAATATAGCTTCAATTTAAAAAGTTTTTCAGCTGATCGGTCTCTCAATTATTTCGAGTAACATTTGGATGGCCAACATAACCCTTGAATAAAACGGCAACCTAGATGATTAACATGTTTGCATTCGTAGTCGAAGTACTTGGAAACCAAACAGAAATCCACTTCCTTAGTATTCAAGATTAACGTAAAGTATATAAAATAGCAATCAGTTGATATCCATGAAAGCGATACTGTGCTATCTATCTCGCTGATTCGAGAACATTTCAATTTGCTGCCGGATTGGTTGGTATCGAGCTATCAGGTCGAGAAAGTGCCTTTTTTCTACGAATCGTAGTTGTTTTGAATATAACTAATAAGATAGGTAGAATATCTTGAAAATATTAAATCATAAGAGTAATGTAAAAAAAATATATAACATCATATTGGGTTGTGCAGGTCAGATAAGCAGCCATGTAAGATATTGGTATTCAGCTGCACCCGGTCAGACTGGAAGCCGACCCCACCATAGTTGTGAAGGGCAGGCAGATTGACTAGTATTCCCGAAAGGGGCAGGCGGTCGGGTATAGTGCACGCACGTGTAGTCACTTGTTATATTATCACTCTTCGCCGATGGTACGGTTCGCCGAAATCACTCTTAGTCGACGAATAAATCCATCGCCGATAGAACTATTCGCCGAAAGCACTGTTCATCGATTGTCGCTTCAGCTACCACACCTTTTACCGATGGAACGGGTCGCCGAAATACTTCAAACACAAATAATTTCACATCAGCTTCCTGGTGTAGTTCTCTAGGCCTCAGACATTAAATATTAATAATAAATAGAAATAGCAACTTTATATTAAGAAAGAAAAAAAAATACTTGTTACAAACAAGCAAGCAACAACTTTTTTTTTTCATCGGCGATGAGTGATTCGCTATACCGTTCTGAGCTCCTGAAAGTATGTTACAAACACGATAACGAGAAATGTTTCTTTTATAGGCGTGATAAGCAGTACTCATGAATATAAACAGGTTTTAATTGTACTATTCCCACAACTTTGGTGGACTGCTCATGTTGCTCAAGTCAGTCGCAAAGTGCACTATACTTTCCATTCCTTGAAATGTCTCCAGGGCTCCTTGCCTTTGAAAACCAAAATCTCTCTTACTCAAACCCTCATTCAACCCATTATTGATTACGCTGATGCCTGTTACTTGGATACCACGGAGGAGGACTTTTAAATAAACTTGAGCGTTTGCAAAATATCTGTATTCGTTTTGTTTTTAACCTTAAAAAGTTTGATCATGTCTCCAACTTTCGCAAGATACTCAAGTAGCTCCCCATTCGACTTCGCAGGAACTCTCGGATATTGTGTCTGCTATTCAATCTCCTTCACAGTCCTAAAACACCATCCTATCTACGGGAGCGTTTTTCCTACGCCCGTCCTTCAGATGCACCTTGCAGGTCGCATCTTAAAAACCTTCTTAAGTCTCCTCCCCATTCCACCGACTTCTACTCCTACTCCTTCACAGTGCACGCGGTGCGATTGTGGAATTCACTACCGCCTGACATTAGGGACTGCCAAACTATTGCAGTTTTCAAAAGAAGAGTGAAAGAACACTGTCTGTCCACTTCATCATAGTTGTGTATGTATTTATTGTTTTGAGTATGATATAATTATTACGACCATTCTAGTAATATTTATTTTAGAAGTATTTATGTATGTTTATTTGAATGTATGTTCGACGGTTGAAAGGCTAATTGGTCTAAGCGACAGTTACTTATATAATTATATTCTCGTAATTTTTGTTTAGTTTTTAAGTGAATTGTTTTTTTGATTCTATGTATTACTTTTTGTCTCCTTTGCTCTATCACACGCTGTCTACATCTCTGTATCTATTGTCCTAACACACACAGTTTCAACACACACACACAGTCACAGTTTTAACTAGCGCGGAAGGTAAAGAACTTTATTTTCGTATACCGTCAATGGACATTTATCATTCAAGTATTTAGTTAGCAAGTTTATTTACATGGTTGCAATGTCATTTTGTTAAATATAATAATCGCTAACTAAGTTTTGATTTTACTGTGTATTTGTGCAAGTGAGTGTACATTAAAAACCTAGAAACTATGTAAGTACCTACTTTAGTTATAACTACTTACGTTTTAATGTTTACTACTGGTGTACTGTATCTAAGATGGATAAATAAATTCTATTCTATTCCTATCTCAGGTATGCTGGAACAGATTTCTTATGAAATAAGCATCACCTCTTTACCTATTTTTCTGTTCTGTTTTTCAATGTCTGTTTATATATATGTGTGTACATAAATGGTAAAATAAATAAATAAAATAAAATTTCCTTTGGTGTGCAAATCAAAAAACTCCTACGTACTTCCTTACGCATCGCACAGGTTTAGACGCATATGACCAATATGTATAACACGCAAAATAACCAATACGCAAAATGACCAATCTCAATTACTTAGTACAGAAAAACCACCCATTATATGTAGGTAGAGTTGACTAAACGCCCTCCTCAATTGCATAATTTTGTAAAGTATCGACTTTTTCTTGCACTGCTCGCCAAACCGACTAGTTCGGCATTTAAAAATTAATAATACAGATTAAGTGAAGATGTTGATTCTGCGTTTACATACATGCCGGAGGCAGAGAGACATCGACGCGCAAAAAAAAAATTCAACGCAGGGGACGTTTAAATTTTTCGTAAGTTATTAAATATTGTTCTATAAATGACCGCGTAAGTATTGAAACAGCTGATTATTTTTTTGATAACTGACGAAAAATTTCTTCGTTAGAGGTCCAGAATCATGTGCTGACTTCATAGTTACAGTTTGCACGTCGATGTCCCTGTCACCCTGTATAAAATTCTCAGAAATTGCATCTTCTAGATATTATTAACCCTCTGTGTACGTATTGACGCATGCCCCGTTTGAGCGCGTGAGCATTGTGACGCGGTAGGCGTACTCGCGTGCGTCGGACAGGCGCTAATCACTCGCTGAATTATTCAGCGCTGCGAGGAATCATTCCTGATAATAATACGCTAGTTAAGTTGAAAGGTCGGTCGGTGTGTGCGCGGCGTGACAGCTGGGTCGTGGGCGGAAGACGGCGCAAAGAAAATAGATGATAAACATTGACCTTTGTAGTGATTAGAATTTCGCTTTCTGGAAACTAGTAGGTTCTAGGTGAAACGAATTAGTGAAAAGTGGGTCAGATTCGATGAAGGGGTAGGCTCCTTCGGCGAATACAAGCGTAGTGTCCTGGCTGCTAATACAAGCGCAGTGTCCTAGCTGCTAATACAAGCGCAGTGTCCTGGCTGCTAATACAAGCGCAGTGTCCTAGCTGCTAATACAAGCGCAGTGTCCTGGCTGCTAATACAAGCGCAGTGTCCTGGTTGCTAATATGTATTTCCCCGAAGGGTTAGGCAGAGGTGTACTACCTATTGCACAGTTAGAGGTGTACTATACCTATTGCACAGTCAGAGGTGTACTATACCTATTGCACAGTCAGAGGTGTACTATACCTATTGCACAGTCAGAGGTGTACTATACCTATTGCACAGTCAGAGGTGTACTATACCTATTGCACAGTCAGAGGTGTACTATACCTATTGCACAGTCAGAGGTGTACTATACCTATTGCACAGTCAGAGGTGTACTATACCTATTGCACATTCAGAGGTGTACTATACCTATTGCACAGTTGCAAGTCGGTTAAGTGTTGCAATATAATGTAGGATTACAACAGCAACGAGTAGGCTGCAAGTGAGATAAGATAGCAGATATTGTTTAAAAAGAACTTCCGTACAAGTCATAAATACTGACTCATAAATGATAATACATGTAAAAAACTAAACTAACACTACTCTTATAGCTGAGTACTAGGCAGACTCAATTGTAGATTACCATCTACAGTCTACACGCTAAGAATACTGCTGGGTTAATATCATTGGGGTTTATTTATAAACGACGATTAAAGTTAATTGTTGTTTCAACGTCAAAAAAGTACGATTACACAGTCGCTAATCACTACTTAACTGTAAGCAACGTTGCACTCCTACAAACACTTACCCCTTGTAAGTGATTATAAAATAGTCTGAAAAGACTTGAAGTTTCTTGCCTGTATCACATAACCGAATTACACGAAGTGAATTTAAATAAAAACAATTTTGAATAGCTATCAGCACTTACACCAACGCAATAATATTTCCTATCCAGTGAGCAATTCTGTGATCGACAGACACGGAGCAGTTCCAAACGTACTGTAGTATGTATGTATGTAGGACAGCGAGTGTCCAGCTGACGGCAATATCCTTATATTAGACCCGTCTCGAAGGGACGCGCGTCCGGGATTCGCCCCGGGACTCGCCCCGGGACGCCGTCACCCCGGGATTGGATTGATGTAATATCGGGAGACTGCATTTTGTGTTCATTTCGAATGAAATGAGATTGATTTCTTCTACTGTAAGCGACGGCAGAGTTGGATATTTTCTTGTCTGTTTCACAAAAATGAGGAGCAATTTGTTGTCCTTCAAGATTTTTGATGAACCAACTCGGTAACTAAGTTTAGTGATTAATTCATTTTGAGGTATATAAATATATTATGACCGTAGATTTTGAGGTTTTCAGCTAGACCGAATTTGAATTAAGAAGCGGGAGAGAAAAAGGTCAAAAAGGAGTCTTTAAAATAAAATGGGTTACACTCAATTTTTTACAGAAGTTTTAAGTAGGTGAGTACTAAGAAAATTAATATTAAAACTATATAAAGTACGTAAATTTTAGTAATAAACTGAATGATTGATGTCCGGCATCATCACCACACTAGCTCCTGCTCCGCAAAGGCGACGTGCAGCTCCGTTCAGCGCGCGTCCATCAGTCTGGACGTAGTTGTGTCCGTCAAGTCGGACTTATTGGTGTCCGGACGACATACGGAACCAAATGAGATCGACGCAATACAAACGATGTCGATAGACGATGCAACTCTCTGCACTCTTTGTACTCGCAAAGAGAACAGACCGACGATATAGCAAGTCTTGATTGGTTTTCGCACAATGGGTGCCGAAAAAAGGTACTAACATAGACTTTGCCCAGTGTTGTGACTAGCTTTCATGGTATTGCTTGAGCAAGCGTAAAACTCAAACTCAAATCATTTAATTCAAATAAACCGGCACTACAGGCACTTTTGAATTGTCAAAGGGTCGGTCAGTCAGAAAGATGAAGCTAGTTGCCCACTCCAAAGCGTAGGTACCTTAGCATGGAAAAGAACGGGCAAGAAACTCCACGGACACTCTTTTAAATCATAAAATTGTTACAAAATATTTGATTACATCATTCGTGTGTGAAACTAAATACGTGCACGTTAAAAGCGTCCGTTATCGAAAACATAAAAACAATTCTGAAATTAAAAATTAAAATAAGCCGTGGCAGCTAAGAGATGACCAGTCCCTACTGACGGCGCCCGTTCACGAACATGACGTATGGATCAGCACCATTCAGCTCAACCATTTTAGAGGGAACTTAATGATCAGCAGCTCCAACAATGTTTCCGAATGCTAATTAGTTTATGCGCCTCTGTGGAGCAGGACCAGCGTTGAGCCAAGCATTTTTGTCAGCGATGTAATCCCCTAACTTATAAAATGCTTGGCTACATAGTGTGCGTTTAATACAAGATTTAAATTTCGTTTCATTCAGCTGGAGTATGTGGGGAGGAATTTTATTGTAACATTTTAAACAGTACCCCATGAAGGATGAGTCTACTTCAGCCAGTCTGAAACCTGTTTGAACTAATTGGTCCCTATTTATAGTCCTATAGTTGTGTCTTTCACCTCTTTTATTTAAAAGATTTAAATTTGCACGGCGATCAATGCTCGTGCCTTCTCTGTTTGAGAAGTGCAGGTGTGCTTGAGAAGTGCAGGTGTGCTTGGGAAGTGCAGGTGTGCTTGAGAAGTGCAGGTGTGCTTGAGAAGTGCAGGTGTGCTTGAGAAGTGCAGGTGTGCTTGCTCTGCAGTGGGACAGTAATAGGCTGCTATTATATTTTATTTCGCAGAAGCTAATAGTTAGCATTGGCCAGTCGTATCGGACAATGAAGTTCCCAGTACTTAGTGCTTAAGGGGCCCCAGAGATAGTGCGAATTTTAAACATTTATGTTCAGATAAATTCAAACTTTTGCGCGGCACACCTAAAGAACAAAGGTACATGTATTTTTAAGCACAATAGTACCTCCACATACTACCTGAGATAAATCCCCTGTGATTTGTGACGTTGTTTACGGAAGTGCGCGGTGTATCAAACTGCAGTCGCAGTATACACTTGCACGGCACACGACATGGTGCAGTACACACCATCGTCTGAGAAAGATCACTAAAAAAATTGTTGTATAGGACTATGCAGTTATAGAAAAGGTAATAAAAAATTTAAATGCTGCGAGTGTCAGATGAGTGTCATGAGTGTCGCGAGTGTCAGATGAGTTTCGCGAGTGTGTAACAATGGTCATGAGACGGTTTCATTTGGTCCCTGCAGAGTAACAATAGTAACGTGAATATAACATTCGGTCACTTAAGTGAAACATTTGGTTCCATGAGTGTAATATTGATCAGATGTGTGTTTGATTTGTTCGATCGGTACGATCCTGCCACAGTTATTCATGAACCGTAAAAATATTCTTCAAAACACACGTTTTCATCCGTAGAGTCGCGAGACATTCTGTACTAACTAAACATCGCGCGCTGCAAATGTGTTAATTTTAACTACTTGCGACGTAGATCAATGAGTGATAGATACCAACCTAAGTTCAGTGTACATTGCGGTCTTATGGTTCAAGTCTATTGACAGTCGCGCACTAATGCCGCAACGGATCATGAAACTTACAAACTTGTGAGAAGATTGAAGTTACGAGTTTGCCTACGTTCACGGGTCTCTATTCCGAATGGGTTACGTTCCGCGATTTGTTTTACGCAGCAAAATGCCACAGATTACAACTTTATAAGTGAGTTTTTACTTTTGGACGATGACACAATAGACACCATGCAATTCTCAGTTTCATGACTATCTTTAAGGGATTACAAATCACATATTTGTTGCTGAACACAGCACATATTAATAGGATTGCAAGATGTCGAGATATGATGTTATGTGTTTTGTTGTGTGTTTGTTGTTACCTACGCGTGGAATGCAATAAAGTATTGAGTATGTGACGACACTCAAGCTTTTCAAAATATAAGTACTTAAGTTAAGGATAAGTTTATAACCCTATTTTCAAAAGATAGCCCTAAACGATCATCTTTCAGGATACTGTACCTATGTACATAATATGCTAAGCTTGGTATTCTTAGTTTCATTACAGGTTTGTTGTGAGACCGACAAACGGTAGAAGACATTCACACACTGTTATGATAAAAAGACTTCACTCCATTCCACTCTATTAAAAACTAAATGCCGTGAGCACTGGAAGTAAACCTAGGATATCAATATCTGGATCAACCATACTTTACCTGTGTAGCTTTACTTTAATATAGTGTGTCACGTGACAATATTGTACTGCACACACGAGCAACACCCGAACAGCGTCACACAACCATCGTACAACCCGAACAGCGTCACACAACCATCGTACTAGACGCACAATACACGAGGCACACGGAGCCTGGGGTTAAGTGCAGCGATACAATGTGGCGCCGAGGACAAAGACTAGCTTACGGTATTGTTTCAGCCATTGTGAAGGAATCAGTGCGGGACGACAGCTCGCTGTTAAACGCCGGACAGGTGCGGTGCCGGCCGGCGACCGGTGCGGATATAAAAGGTAAGGTGGTGTGCGGCTGTCGAATATCTGTGGTCGTTTATTACTGCGACGGTACTATTGGAGCCAGTGCTGCTGCAGAGCAAGTTATTGGCTCTAGTTCCATTTCGGATCAAAACTAATAAGAGTGTTTTGGACTTAGGTCCACTTGTACCACAAATGAATAAGCCTTCATCAAACGCCAAACGCATGTTCTTCAGAAAGGTCAGGTCCGTAGTAGTCGCAACCGGCGCCGGCGTGCGTGTGTGATCAACCGGAGCCGGCAAGCGTGTATGATCAACCGGCGCCGGCGTGCGTGTGTGATCAACCGGCGCCGGCGTGCGTGTATGATCAACCGGCGCCGGCGTGCGTGTGTGATCAGACGTATGAACGTAAACGAGACAAAAGAGGGTGTAAGGATCGTAGCAGCAGCGTGCTGTAGTTTCTTCCTAAAAGGCGTCAGTTTATGTATATTAAAAAATTAAAACACCTTTACGTCTCGTCATCTTCAAACGATTGAAACAGACCGATGTTTTGAGTTCGTTCGAAATGTGTATTTTGATTTGTGGTACACTTACAAGTACAAATAAGGGTCGATGGTAGCCATAGTTGTGCATGAAAGATCTATAACATGAAGACACGTCTATAAACGTATGAACAGGGTGGCAGGCACATCGACGCGAAACCTGTGACCGTGGGTTTAGTAGGTACAAATGATTCTGAACCCGCGGTGAAATTTTTCGTCTCTTATTTAAAAAATTAAAAGAAATAAATAAAATGATAAGAAATAAATAAAAGCATTTTCCATTTAGAACACAATGTTCTAAATGTTCTTTAATGTTCCATTAAAATGTAACACGCTTTTGTTTATTTCTTATCAGGTTTAAATTATTTTTAACTTTTTAGTTCTTTTTATTAATCTATATAATATGTACTTATAATAAATCTGTAGAAGTGAAAATTCTGTACATTGAAAATATCAAAAAAATAAATGGCAGGGGGTTTTACTAGACCGACACCGAACCCAAAATTTTTTGTAATGTGATTTGTAATGAGATTAAAAAAAATTTTGTCTGTCTGTCTGTTTGTTCAGGCATCACGCAAAAACTACCGGTTCGATTACGATGAAACTTGGTATAATTATTCTTTAATATCCTGGGCACCACACTGGGTACTTTTTATCCCGGAAAAGTATATACAATAAAAAACAAACTTAATTTTGCGGTTTGATCCCTAGACCCGATTACTGTACCAACCGCAAATAATAAGTTTGTCGTAGGTTACGTCACCCGCAGAGGAGTTCATTTTTATTCCTTTTAGTTTTTAAAGTTATTTAGGTTTATTTTTATATAAGGTAGGTATAGATTTTAATTTTAAAGTATAGGTAGTATATTTGATAGTGTACGTAGTGACCGTAGGTTATTTTATAATACTGTTAGGTAGGATTAGTCATTCGTATAGATATTAGTTTTTAGGGATTTTGCTTATTTATTCAGTTTAGATTAGTATCATCAGAAATAGGTTTATTTAGGTACTTAGGTAAGTATTTAATTTTCTGATACTGAGTTTTTTTTTTAAATTAGGTAGGTACTTAGGTAAAGATATCATATAGGTACCCTCTTAATCATCACTAATGAGACACAATTGGTTTTCTATTGTAATTAGCCACAAAGGGCCCGCGAGATTGATGGCATTCTGGGGAAGCACATACATTTTATCCTGTTAGCACGTTCCCGTGGGTAAATTTCCGACATCCACGCGGGCGAAGCCGCGGGCAGAAGCTAGTAAGTAATAAAAAATTGTTTTTAAAGGGTTTTTTTTTTCTTTTAATTTTATTTTTAACTTTTTAGTATTATTTGATGTGAGATTGACTACGGCGTAGTTCGTAGCGGCCATTCGTGTTCGTGTGTTGGCCATCTTCCAGCTCCATCATCAGACCTTGGTTACCATCTAGCACCAAAGTACTCGTCAAGACGAATCAAACGAGCCCAAACCCGATGGGGTTATGTCGTTTAACTTCCGAGTTCCTTTGGCCACCTTTCGGTTCCATCATTAGATCAGCTCCATGTCATAATAATTTTGCATTGTCATCTGATTTACACAAGTTGCAAGAGTCCACCCGAACATAATATAATACATACATCGCAGGTTAAATAAAAGCTTGTAAAAAAAATGCTGTTCCATACAGTTTGAGTTTTCTATGAAACGGCTGTTTTTTTTAAACCGATAAAAAAATTCTAACCTATGCGTCTGGAATCATGATTGTTCTGAATTCATGGTTTCAGTTTGCGCGTCGCTGGCCCTGCCCTGTATTGTTCACTAAGCTAAGGGTTATCTTATTGATCCCACTGACATGAAATAACAATAGGTAAATATTCATATTTTAATAGCCAGTCAAATAAAACATACGTCAGCATTGCCAACCGTTTGTCAGTAGAATGCCGCCATAACCCCGGCCGCGTCATGGCACAGTAACAACACACGTAATGCTCCCGCCACGCGCCAGCGCGCGCTCCTGTTGAGATATAATGGTTTATGTGTCTTCTTCTCTTTACGGAGGATTTTACGTCAGATTAAGAATATAAAATAATATTATTGCTCTCAAAATGGTGAAGTAAAACATCGTGAGGAAACCAAATCGTAGAACCAAAAATCGAAGACATGTGACATCCATCAACCAGCACTGGGTTAATTGTTACAAACATAATTGTTGCACCATTTTGTGGCGGCGGCCATTTTGGATCGATTTTCATCAAACATAGCTAAGAACACTCCCGACAAATTCACCTTTCAAACAAAAAAACAAAATTAAAATCGGTTCATCTGTTCGGGAGCTACGATGCCACAGACAGACATACACACACGCCCCCACACACACACAAACAGACACGTCAGACTTATAACACCCCGTCGTTTTTGCGTCGGGGGTTAAAAATAGAATTAACACTTGGTATGCATTATTATAGCTAAAATTCTTGCATCTTGTCGAAAAGTGCTATTTCACCGGCATTATTATACTTAGGTCCAATTCTCTCAAAGTCAAATCATTTATTTCAAATAGGCACATGAAAGGCACTTTTGAACGTCAAAAATTAAATTAAAATAAAATTAATTCTTGTCGCCTCTCTCGCCCTAAAAGAATAAAAACTCCATCACATTACAGGTAATATAACTGGTATTGAAAGAAAAAGCGAAAATGAGATAGACTGATGTTGAGGCCACGTCGGTCTCGAACCTGCTTCACGTGACAGTAGGTACATAACGTCATGGTACTGTAGAGACTGTACCCTGACCAGTTGTAGCATGCAACCTCCGCGAGTCCGTTATAAGTAGATGGCACAAATATGAGACCAACATTGATTTGTATTCTTTCATTTGATACCCAGATAGCGGATTACATTATTTTTTCTCAACCCTAAGGGGTTGAGAAAAAATAATGTAATCCGCTATCTTGGAGCGGCGGCCATAATTATTGAAATTATTACAATATTAAGTATTGCACATTGTATTGTTACCAGAACTAAAGGTGTATGCAAAATTTCAGCTCAATCGGATACCAACAAATAGTCGAGAAATGGTTGAAAAAAAACCGGCCAAGTGCGAGTCGGACTCGCGCACGAAGGGTTCCGTACCATTATTTATAAAAATCAATCATGAGTTGATTGAATGAAAGGTAAATTGCGGTTTACGATTTATGACGTATTAAAAAAAAAACTACTTACTAGATCTTGTTCAAACCAATTTTCGGTGAAAGTTTACATGGTAATGTAGGTACATCATATATTTTTTTTAATTTTAGGGTCAACTCACACCGAAAGAGCGGCGAAGGGCAGCAAAGCGCAGCGACCAGACCCAGTCGCACGGCTCCGTTTATGGAATTCGCCAAAATTCCCGTGATAAGGCTCAACTCACACCAAAAGAGCGTCGAAGCGCAGCGAAGTGGAGCGCAGTTTCAGTGTCATATGAATTTTAACTTTATTTTAATTACTATAATACTTATTATCGCATGAGAAACTGGAACGAGTCGCGCGGATGCCCGATTCCGGCGAATTCCATAAACGGAGCCGTGCGACTGGGTCTGGTCGCTGCGCTTCGCTGCCCTTCGCCGCTCTTTCGGTGTGAGTTGAACCTTATTTTAGAAGTTACAGGGGGGGGGGGACACATTTTACCACTTTGGAAGGGTCTCTCACGCAAACTATACAGTTTAGAAAAAAATGATATTAGAAACCTCAATATAATTTGAAGACCTATCTATAGATACCCCACACGTATGGGATTTATGAAAAAAAATTGTTGAGTTTCAGTACTAAGTATGGGGAACCCCCAAAATGTATTGTTTTTTTTTTCTATTTTTGTGTGAAAATCTTAATGCGGTTCACAGAATACATCTGCTTACCAAGTTTCAACAATCAATTCTGCTCTTATAGTTTCGGTAAAAAGTGGTTGTGACATACGGACCGACATCGACAGGCAGACAGACAAACATAACGAATCCATAAGGATTCCGTTTTTTGCTATTTGGCTACGGAACCCTAAAAATGGGAAGGCGGACGACTTACAAGACAGTATACTCGTACATACGAACAGTGCAAGTTAAATAAAAGCTTGTAAAAATTCAAATATTTTTGGCCCAAAATTCAGCTGCGCGATCTCCGCTCACTGACGCAGTCATAAGATCCTCCAGTGCACAGGTGATAATGGTGATATAACCGTTTATAGGAATAATTATGAAATTTATTCGTCAAACCTTCGTTTAAATTTACTCATTCTAGTACCGTGAGGTCGCAGAGCGCTCACACTCTCACAGTACACCCACATTCTCTCCAGTAACCTGCTTCACTAACATTCCTCGTCTTTTTCCACAGACCCAATATAAGTCTGTGTCTTTTTCACTTCGTGTCTTTTCGAAGTTTAAACAGTCACAAATAATAAATAGTAAGTAAGTGCCTAATCCTGCCGGTGAGCGCTCTATCTGTTGTGAATCAATTGAGAAGGCACTCAGCTTATCCCTGCTGACTATAGCGCCTCAATAGTACTTTACTTAATCAGTTCGAACGTAGCGACGCGCGACGTTACGAGAATCTTAAATCTGTACTTGAATGTACTGTCAGAGAATTAAACTAGTATACCTAATAGTAAACTTGGGGGCACTGCACACGGCTAAGATACTATTATATTTTACTCGCCATACAAATTTAGACGACACGGTTGGCGCCACGGAACAGATAATTATTTATCTATTCCGTGGTTGGCGCAGTGGCTGAGCGATCGACTGCTGCGCTGCGTGTCGCGGGCTCAATTCCCGCACGGAACAAATATTAGTATTGCCTTTTTTAAGTTGTTCCGGGTCACATCTGCACAGTGCAGTGTGATCTTATGTTGTCGGTAAGCACGGTGGTAACGGATTTTGTCTGCTCCTAGCTCTCCTCTCGGCTCTGGTTCTAGGAAACTCGAATTATTGACTGTGAGATATTATTATACAATACACAGAAAATGGACATTAACTGTCAACTGACTTAGTCTGATAAAGTGGAGGGATTTAAAAACTTACGTGGTAGCGCCATTTTAGCAAGACTAGAGGTTGAACTGCGAAAGTGTCAGGAGCTTGTAATACCCATGTAAGTACTGAGAATTGTAATAATATAACTATAAATGTATATTGCCGTAATATTTGTGCTTTTATTTGAACCCAGTAAATAAATCATGCTTATTTTTCAAGTGAATACTTTTATTTCCCTTTTACTCTGGTTAGCCTGACACTTGTGACACCTAATATATAAAATAAAAAATAAACGCAAAACGCGTTTAACTATCTATACTTATAATAAATCTGTAGAAGTGAAAATTCTGTACATTGAAAATATCAAAAAAATAAATGGCAGGGGGTGTTACTAGATCGACACCGAACCCAAAAATGTGATTAAAAAAATTTTGTCTGTCTGTCTGTTTGTTCAGGCATCACGCAAAAATTACCGGTTCGATTTCGATGAAACTTGGTATAATTATTCTTTAATATCCTGGGCACCACACTGGGTACTTTTTATCCCGGAAAAGTATATACAATAAAAAACAAACTTAATTTTGCGGTTCGATCCCTAGATCCGATACTGTACCAACCGCAAATAATAAGTTTGTCGTAGGTTAAGTCATGCAATGGAGTTAATTTTTATTCCTTTTAGTTTTTAGAGTTATTTAGATTTATTTTTATATAAATCGTAGGTTATAGATTTTAATTTTAAAGTATAGGTAGTATATTTGATAGTGTACGATGTGACCGTAGGTTATTTTATAATACTGTTAGGTAGGATTAGTCATTCGTATAGATATTAGTTTTTAGGGATTTTGCTTATTTATTGAGTTTAGATTAGTTATCATCAGAAATAGGTTTATTTAGGTAGGTAGGTATTTAATTTTCTGTTATTGAGTTTATTTTTTAATTAGGTAGGTACTTAGGTAAAGATATCATATAGGTACCCTCTTAATCACCACTAATGAGACACAATTGGTTTTCTATTGTAATTAGCCACAAAGGGCCCGCGAGATAGATGGCATCCTGGGGAAGCACATACATTTTATCCTGTTAGCACGTTCCCGTGGGATAATTTCCGACATCCACGCGGGCGAAGCCGCGGGCAGAAGCTAGTACTTATAATAAATCTGTAGAAGTGAAAATTCTGTACATTGAAAATATCAAAATAAATTAATATAAAAAAAAACTTTTAAAACAAGCTTTTATTTACGCCCTAAAAAGATAAAAATAAGATTTAAATTACATTAAACCTATTCATTTTCCAATTACTTTACAAAATTTAATTGAAAATGATATGATTTAAAGTTAATTAAATAATAAGATTTAGCCTCAGTTCTGCACGATGTAAATTTGAGTAATCTTTTCCTTTAAAATTTTTACTATCAACTTATAACGTCATTACACAATTTATATTATATAAAAGCTTGTCGCGAGATTTAAGCACTCGTATTACTTAGTTTGAACTTAGCTTTTTTTAATTAAAATCAATCAGATCAAGTTACTATAGTTTGACCGAAACTGCTGTACCGCGCCTTAGGAATGCGCGGCTACACCGTGAGCGATGACGAATGAGCGGCCTGCACTGCCCCCCGTCTCGCCGCGCTCATACCGAAGGCGCGGTACAGGGGTTTTGGTCAAACTATAGTTGATCTACACAGGTAGCGAGATTTGAGCACAGTACGGACGCCAGCAGGTCAACCTACCCGAAACCGTCAGATTTTCCCAATCAACCTTGAACCTAATACTTTAGCAATAAAGTCGAAAATCTATTAAAGAAATCTGACAGATTGTAGTAGCTTGATAATTATGCTGGCGTCTGTACTTAGTTTGAACTTAGTTTTTTTTTTTAATTTATTAGTCTACACAGGTAAATCTCGCGACAAGCTTTTATATAATATAAATTGTGTAATGACGTTATAAGTTGATAGTAAAAATTTTAAAGGAAAAGATTACTCAAATTTACATCGTGCAGAACTGAGGCTAAATCTTATTATTTAATTAACTTTAAATCATATCATTTTCAATTAAATTTTGTAAAGTAATTGGAAAATGAATAGGTTTAATGTAATTTAAATCTTATTTTTATCTTTTTAGGGCGTAAATAAAAGCTTGTTTTAAAAGTTTTTTTTTATATTAATTTATTTTATATTTTTTCGTTTTCGCTAGATACCTATATTTCTTAGTCTATTCATTTCATTAAGTGCGTCATTGTTACATTGGCGGGTGCCAGTTAATTTCGAGCAGTCCAATTCTTCTATGAGGAGGCCTTCTATCGATGTGACCCTACTTAAGGCCACGTACGCTTGGCCAGCAGCGAACAACTTTGGGCCCAAATACACAACGGCGTGTTCAACCGTACTACCCTGCATTTTATGCACTGTGCAAGCCCAGCATAATATTATTGGCAACATTCTGCGTTCAGCGGTGCCATGGCTGTATTTCGCTGGAAATTGCACAGACTTCGGTTGAATCAGGTGAATCCCGTCTTTGCCAAAGTCGATACGGACGGCTGGAACATTCCTGATTACCATTTTACTATTATCGTTTAGTAAAGTAATTAGTCATTGTCTTGACCGCCTTTCTGGTTCATAAATATCTACACAGTCTTCTGAATCTTGGTATTCTTTTAAATAATGAGGTTCAAACCAATGGGTGTGCAAAATTTCATGTCCCTGCTGTTGACTGTTGAGGAGTTCCGTGATTTGGAGCCAACCCTGGATGTGGCAGCAATTTCATGCTGGACCCACCAAACGTCTATCGTATCCGAACGGGTATGAAAATTTCAAGTCCCTACTGCCGACCGTTGAGGAATTCTCTGGTTTGGAGCCAACCCTGAAGGTGGCAGCAATTTCATGGTGGACCCGCTAACTGTCATCCCAATGGGTGTGCAAAATTTCATGTCCCTGCTGTAGACCGTTGAGGAGTTCCGTGATTTGGAGCCAACCCTGGATGTGGCAGCAATTTCATGCTGGACCCACCAACCGTCTATCATATCCGAACGGGTATGAAAATTTCAAGTCCCTACTGCCGACCGTTGAGGAGTTCCCTCGTCTGGCGCCAATCCTGGCAGCAGCATCACGTCGTGCTTGTCATAAACATGCATTGTCATCGGGACTGGACCAGTATGTAAAATTTCAGCTCAATCGGATACCGGGAAGTGGGTCAAATTTAACTTAGAAAAGTCCACCTTCACATACATACAAGTCAAGTTAAATAAAAGCTTTTAAAAATAAATGGCAGGGGGTGTTACTAGACCGACACCGATACCGAAAATGTGATTAAAAAAATTTTTGTCTGTCTGTCTGTTTGTTCAGGCATCACGCAAAAACTACCGGTTCGATTACGATGAAACTTGGTATAATTATTCTTTAATATCCTGGGCACCACACTGGGTACTTTTTATCCCGGATAAGTATATACAATAAAAAACAAACTTAATTTTGCGGTTCGATCCCTAGACCCGATACTGTGCCAACCGCAAATAATAAGTTTGTCGTAGGTTACGTCACCCGCAGTGGAGTTAATTTTTATTCCTTTTAGTTTTTAGAGTTATTTAGGTTTATTTTTATATAAGTCGTAGGTATAGATTTTAATTTTAAAGTATAGGTAGTATATTTGATAGTGTACGTAGTGACCGTAGGTTATTTTATAATACTGCTAAGTAGGATTAGTCATTCGTATAGATATTAGTTTTTAGGGATTTTGCATACCTACTTATTGAGTTTAGATTAGTTATCATCAAAAATAGGTTTATTTAGGTAGGTAGGTATTTAATTTTCTGTTATTGAGTTTTTTTTTTTTAAATTGGTTAGGTACTTAGGTAAAGATATCATAATATAGGTACCCTCTTAATCACCACTAATGAGACACAATTGGTTTTCTATTGTAATTAGCCACAAAGGGCCCGCGAGATAGATGGCATTCTGGGGAAGCACATACATTTTATCCTGTTAGCACGTTCCCGTGGGATAGTTTCCGACATCCACGCAGGCGAAGCCGCGGGCAGAAGCTAGTGGTAAATATATTAATATACGCAATATGCAAAAGTAGAAACTCATAAGTATTAGGTTTACGTTGAAGTTGTCTATTACTGCTGCTTTTTCAAAGCGTACGGCCATGTGTTCGGATTACAGACAGAGAACAAACGTATTTTCTAGACGTACAAAGTACTAACGTATTGTCTTTGGTCCCTGGCCCTGACATGCAATGGACAAACTTTTTATATGCTTGAGTACGAGGCTTTTGACTGCGTTGTGTGTGTATATTTTACGCCTTTTTTTATTTGTAATGTGCGTTTTGTTTGTGCAGAATAAACAATTTTTCTTTCTTTCTTACTTTTAGGACGGTGGTATAAGTAGGTTGTATGTAAAGTCGGGGAAATTAATTGTTTCGCAAATTGAGTACCAACTTAAATTGTAGGTATATTAAAATTAGTGGTATTCAAGTGCTATTCATTGACAGTAATATGAAAGGGCTATAACACGCCAAATTGGCATATGGAGTCCATTTGCTTAACGATTAATTTCCCCGGCCCTGATCCCTTACAAGCCGTCTGTGCGTAGGTACATTGCGTTGTTCCCATTTCCCAGAAGCAGCGAGCTCGTCCGCTCCGATTGCACGCACCACTGACTCTTCACGCACCCTCAGTGAAATTAATTTTATTAAAACCCCTTCTTTGTAAGCTGAAATCGACCGTATCGATGGGACAATACGGTCCACTCTACACTGTACCACGATGCCCCGAGGCTCTCCTATCGATGCAAAGTCAAAGTGTAACGATGAAATGAAACTCTTCAATATTTTTATATCATTTATTTTATCCGGTATACGATTTCCATAAACACATGGCGATGAATATATGGATTCTGTACATTCAATATCAAAGTAAACAATAAAATGTATATAATAAAATGTAAATATATATTATGATCTATTAAATTATGTTGGCACCGAGATGCGACACAGCAGTATCGAATGGACGCTAAGTACGAAACTGAGGAGGACGCGGCCGCGCCCGCGCCGAGCTGGCTCTCGTAACCACCGCGCACGGAGCAACCCTGCGGGCAGGGCAGCCGACCGTGTCGACAGGTAGTTGGCGAACAAAATTGTTTATGGACTTGGGTTACGAGACTCATACACACTCTACGTACTGATAGAATTCGTAATCTTCAGTCATAACTTGTAACGTTAGTCCATTGAATGACAATACCCGGCTGTATATGCGACACATCTAGCTTTTGAAAAAGACTGTCACGCACATTAATGACACAGCTCACAGAGCGTCTTCACGCTCTACAAAGACAACAGTTGGGACTTATTATTAGAATAGTTTTTTTTTTGTTTACTTTTTGCTCTGGACGTTTTTAACGTGCGCGTCTTTCTACATCGTTCTCGCAATATGCACCTATAATTTCAACATGGATGATGTACCCAATATGTTATAACAATATTTTGATTAGAAGGTACGAGTACTACGAGGGCTGACAATATAACAGTGCGTGTAAATTGTTTATTTGATATATAGACTTTTGAGACTGACTTTGAACTTTTCTTAAAACTTGATGTGCCATAATTTATTACCGGGTATTATGAGTGTGTGATCGGTAGAGCGGTGGCGGGCGCGGCCAGTAGACACGAGGTGCGGGGGCCGCGGAGCGAACTACCGGCTAAGAGACCGAGGAACAAAGGGACAGTCACACAATATGGCCGCAGTGGTACAACGTTCACAAAGTGGTGACAGTTTACCAAAGTGGACTGGAAGTAACAGATTACCTACGTGGCAGAAACTGTCACGAAGCAACCAAAGTCGCTAAACGATCTAAACTAGCTGCCGCTGACCAAAGCGGTCATATTGATACAAGGTACCCATAATGAACATCAAATGTCTCAAAAAACCAAAGAGGCCATAATGTACCAATGAGACAGTTTGCCTCACGGGCTCACGGCCGTAAGGGACGACAAGGGACAGAGAGAGGAAGTGCAAAGGATGAGGAGACAGAACGTCCGAGAGTGACGACAGATGACGACCTACTAGAATCATACAGCATGATACCACAGAGTGACACGGTACAGAGCGCTCACTGCTAACAACGAGTATTGCATTTATTATGTCAATAAAGAATTATTATTATTATTGCGGATTAACTAGAGCATGTAGCGAATGAAGAATGAATACTAATGTACAGTCAGGTGAAATGTCGATTAGTAGATTGACACCACGCGCCGTGTTACAACCATAAAGAACGACGATTAGAAAACGACTAAAGAGATTGATAGTCTCTTTGTTAATCAATCTGTTTCCTGACTGTACATATAAGACCCCCAATTGTTGGGAAATATTAGAATTATTAACGAAGGGTAAAATATAAGTATTAAATATTGTTTTGTACACGATTCAGTTCTAGTTCGCTCTGTTTCAGTGTTTCATCTCTCACTGTTAAAGTGAGCACTCTGTACCATCTGACTCTGCCAGCGAGCTAGACACGACAGAAATGGCGGGAGCGGGACACGAAGGTTCTACGTAGCTCCTTAACTAACTACATCGAATTCCGCATGGACGGATCATTATATCATCATCCAGGTACGAACGAAACAACGATTTTTTTGTTTTAGGCGCTATGAGAATCTAGCGGACGATATGCAGCGGAATACTCTGGATTGCGGATACTGAACTGTCTGGTCAACGATGGAAAACAGCTTTGGAAGTTAAATGAAGATGTCGCTTGAGAAATCGAATGAAATGTGTTTAGTGATACTTACGAAACTGTGCAGGTAATTGTATACTCGTATAAACATATTTAGAGAGGGAATGTTACGTTTTTTTTATGAGGCTGCACTTGACCTTAATTGTTCCTGATCGTAAGCGATACATTAGACTACGGTGGAGTGCTTTGCTATTCGCGGGATGCCTACTCAGACTTCTTTTAAAGGTTTCTGATGCGGTTTGCGTTACATCATTTATGATTCAGTTTCACAGTGAGTCCACTACTTATCATCCGCTAGAAGTCCATAGCGCCATTATATTAATTAGAATTATATTATTTTTTTCCAAACTCATTGTCCAATTGACGATAAACGCTCAGACATACAAAAATACATCTCGCTACAGCTAATAAACTAACGATAATGGTTACTTGATTAAATTCTCTGCGACACACGGACATGTCGGTCATCTTGCTGACTTCGTGACAGACGGACGGTGCGGTCCGCGACGCGCCCGCGCCTCTTTATCACAATCTTAACAACGACTACTATATCTTTATACTCAGTGTGTGATGACGGATAACTTTGCTCATATTAACCGAAACACGACTTATTTGCAATAGACCTAGACAACAACAAGAATGTGGATACAAAACGGATGCGGACAATCAATGGACTAAACGCAAATTAAAACAAACCTTGTGTTTAATTTGTGCTGTGTTTAGTAGTTATTGACATTATATTTGTGAGCGAAATGGTCTAAGCGCTGCTGATAGCGAGCACTCCATTGTTAACTACTCCGTAGATCACGGAGCAGCTAAGCAATTCCTTAGCTCATTTGGAACAAAGTCATCTCACATGAAGCACACACACAAACATTGGCTACACATAGAGACAGCGTCGAGTATCAGAAGAAACAGAACGATACTAAACACAATCTAACGAACCTAACCAACCAACCAACCGACACCAACGCCGAACATTTGATCAAAACCCCTTACACTACGAGATTGTTGCAAAAATTGTGGTAGCAAATATTATTAGTATCTTGTCCATACAAAAAACGTCCGATCTAAACGAACGACTAAAATTGACATCGAAATTTACATGATTCAGTTTAAGCTATGATACATAGTATTTATACTTTAAGAATTTGACATCTATATAAAATATATTATAGTTATATGCTAGCCTGGTGGCGGCGGCGGTGGCGCCCGACACATTTCTCGCGATATTATGTTATTGCTTTACATTGCTGCACTCGACCGAGGGGACCTCGTCGCTCGGCGGCGCACTACGCACTACGACAGGGGTGTTTTTAATGGTTCAAACTCTTGTAGTAACCAAGAAGATATTAATAAAATATGTGATAACATATTTTCAGGATCAACAGCATCTGTAATTTATAAAAAGACAGAGAACTAGTCGGACGACCCGTCGTACGATTAGTCGTAGTACGCATTGAGCCCTAGATATCTGTCGATGGACCACTCTGACGTCACAGCCGCCGCCGCGTATTGCTTGACAACCAGCACACGCTTAACTCTCACTTACTTACATTAACTTTATAATCTCATATCATTTGGTGTTCACATTGCACTAGTAATTCACATTCCTTTAAAATACGAACATAACGTAATAATCGACCATATATTTATAATAATCAATATAAGAAAAATCTATGTTAAATATTAAAATATCAACAATTTGGCACATTTGATTCCTGTTTATAAATTACGTTAGAAAATAAGAGGATTCAGGAAGGTGGAGAGAAGAGATAACTCAAGGGATAATATAAGGATTAGGCCGCACACACGCTCGCTGAGGCAAGAAGGAAGTAGTATCTGATACCAACGAGAGAGCTACGAGGGAAGAAGAGCGGGCAGTAGAGACAACGAACAAGACCACGCACGTCGAAACCAAAGTCACTTTCAACTACTTGTTAACCAAAACATATGGAACTGCTGATGATTATAACAACTGTGACAAACTGCTAGAAAATACAATCACAGGTCACCAACGAAAACCCGAGCCCCACGTAACTGACGAGATTAACATCTGTTCTTTATAATAATGTTTTTGGAAAACTGCTAAAAGTGACGTTGTCAACGTTTGGATTGTAGAAGAAGATAAAACAGTAGTTGCTTCAGCGAACGTGTCAGTAGATACATACGAGTATAGACACGCTAGAGTAACCAATAATGACGTAATACAGTAGGTAGCTACGAAGACTAGAGTAGGAGATAGACTGACGAGTCAGCTCGTCTTGGACGAGTAACAACACATTCGCGAGAATGCTACAGTTTGTGGACAGCGAGCGTAAACTTTCACTTAACAGTTTGGCGCACCACAGTACAGCTTTGGACACTATGATGACGTCACAATCACTTTTCTTGCTTCGAGGACACTCTTTTTGATTTTGGACGACAGTGACTTCACGTTCACTTTGTATTCTCACTACACTATGTCGGATACTAAATTCTCGCTCCGCATTTCGGACTCCATAGTGACGACTGTTTGTCCAATTTCTTCCATAGCAGTGGCGTTCCTCTCACCATCATCTCAAGACTGGAAGGCTGATGTCTTCGGTCTTTTGTTATCGCTGACTTCACTTCGCAATTCCCGGCAGCCTCGAGACGATCGATACCATTAGGACGAAAACAACTGCCGGAGTGACTGCAGTGGCTTTATTATGAAGGGCGCGGACGGTGTGCCGTGCGGGCGCGGGGGAGGGGTAGGCGGTTCTCCGCGGGAACACGGCCACGGCCCCGCTGTGGCCCGCCGCGGCCACGCACCACACCTCGTCGGGCTCGGCCACGTGCAGCACGGCGCGCCAGCAGTGCTGCGCCAGGTCGGGCGCCAGCGTGGCGGGCGCCGCGCCGCCCGCGCGCAGCCACAGCACGCGCACGTCGCGGCCGCACGCGCCGCACTCCAGGCGCCAGCCGCCGGCCGCCGGCTCGGCGCTCAGAGCCGTCGCTGTGGCTCCGCCTGTGTCAAGGTTCTTATAATAGACAGCTTCGCTTGATGCGGTCGATGACGTTGCACGCTTGCTCGAAGTAACCTATTCAATTAAAAGTTGAAGACTTCCAAAGCAAATATTTACTCACCAGTAACTTTAAGAGTGACTCTCTTGAGCTCTCTCAGTCGCATGAGGTCTGGCGCGCGCGCACCCACGCAGCGATACTCGCCTCCTTCTTGGTATAACGCGTCTTTTATACCTGTGACAGGAGAATCAACGTTATGAGTGAGACTGTATAGGCTCTTATGCTATGTAGTGAATTTTACTTCAGAATTTACCCAAGACACCGTGAGCATGATGCGAGCCGGCCGGTGCCCAGGACTCGCTGGAGTTGCCCACGACGCGGCGCCACCAGCACCCCACACTCCCTGTACACACACCAAGATACGTGAGCATACGCAATGAACAACGATAGAACTGAACAGGTCAGACATAAAAAAAAAAAAAAAAAATCAGAGAAATTTGTTGATTAGCAAATAAAACGACTAAGTACATCAATTTGCCGTGAAGTAGGCATTTCATGCGACTAAACAGAAATAAAAGTTGTAGTAGTGGAAATAAAGTATGTTAATAGTCAATTTGCTTCAATTGCCTGTGTTAACTGAATTTACTTGCGTAGGAACACGGAATATTAAAAAAACTGTTTTGCAAAAAAAAACAACCGACTTCCAAAAACGACACTACAAAGTGAAAAATAACTTTAATTTCGGAAGTCGGTGGCAAACAACGAAAGTGTGAACCCAACGACACCGACTTCCGAAATTAAAGTTATTTTTCACTTTGTAGTGTCGTTTTTGGAAGTCGGTTGATTTTTTTTGCAAAAAAGTTTTTATTTTTCACTTTTAAGTTGTAATTTTTACCAGTAATTTTGGTTTAAAAACCAAACTACTGAACCGTTTTTGATGAAATTTCTATGGGACCATTTGGGAAGTATACCCTTTCCAACAAAAAAAGAATTCAAATCGGTTGGCAAGCGAAAGAGTTATGCGCGAACAAACATAAAAAAAAAAAAAAAAAATACAAGCATCCGAATTGAGAACCTCCTCCTTTTTTAGAAGTCGGTTAAAAATGGAGTGCCCAGTAAAAAGTTATTAAAATGTTTGCCCTGTATTCCTTAAGCCTATTAGGATAGACTTACCTTTAGGACAGTGTAGCTGCACGTTCCCTCCAAGAGGTACTTCCACCTTCTGGTGATCTGGTTCTTCGGCCTCGCTCTCCGCTTCTGTCACTGTCTCCGTGTTTTCTTCGGGAGCTTATAGGAAGTGACTTGTTTTGTTAATAGGAGTC
Source organism: Apamea sordens (assembly GCA_945859715.1). Lineage (NCBI taxonomy): Eukaryota > Metazoa > Arthropoda > Insecta > Lepidoptera > Noctuidae > Apamea > Apamea sordens. The sequence continues at coordinate 135,911 of OX244009.1, read as the reverse complement.
AACATTTGTGCTGATAGTAATCATAACATAATTATAGGTACCTATCCTAAACTTCTAAACTATTAAATAGTTTATGATGAACAGATTATGATGATGTTACCCTTAGCAGACTGAATGATAACGAGACAGTGAACAGGAAATAACGGAAGAGGAAACATTTAGCACTCAGTTGAGCACAAGTAACACAAGGCAGGGGCAAGAGCAGGCAGAACTTCACAAACAAACAAACTAATCTAAAAATGACTTAAGAGCAATACTCACACATAACATTAAGGTAGTATCCAATAGACGAGTACTCGGTATCAAGCCAGGTGGCCCGACAGCGGTACCAGCCCGCGTGCGACCCGCGCAGCGCCGCCCAGCGCAACGTGGCCGAGCCGCGCGCCGTCTCGTCGCCAGCTTCCAGCGGTGGCGGGGAACTGACAGATACATTGATACACACACAAGTTAAATTATTCACGATCGAAAAATAACCATTGGTAAGTTATTACAATATAACTGTTATCTCAGTAAGGTAAAGTATAAATAAGAATGATTGCGACGAGAGTTTTATCAAACTTATGGCAATCATTCTAACTTTATACTTATTACCATTGTAACTCCCGTCGTGCGCTATCGCCTGAGTACCGTGTGTTATAGACAGTTCTTACAATAAAATCGAATAAGTGGTGTAATACCTTGTTAAACTTGAATAAATCCAATTGTGGTATGCAGTGACTATAGTGTTAACAAATTATCATAATAACTTCATAATAAACTCAGTGTAATCTCAGTTATCTACAAAAAACTGTTTAAAGCTTTAATAACTTCTAAGTGTTGAGAACAAAGGAACTAACAGCCACATGATCAACACGTGCTCGTCAATGTTGTGCTTTGTCTAGTGGTGCTTAAATTCGCCTGCTACATATAAGTCGCCGTGGTCGAGCGGTATTAGTTGCGCTTTTTGTCTCGGTGGGCCTGCGCGAAGTGTCGCCGGATCGGATCCCACTAAACGCAAAACTTTTTCCATTTATTTATTATTTATTTACTATTTACTAGAATTTGAATAAGTTGAGAGGTTCTACCCTACTACAACAAAATGTCGCAGTTCTCAGAGAATAAAAAGTTTCTTTCCGATACCGACTTAAACAAGGAACCTGGCGCAGTTATGATCGGCGAACAAAATGTGTCATTACGTAAGCGTAAACAACCGGATCATGAGTGGATCCAGGCCATAAAGGATCTGACTACGGAGTTCAAGAGTACGCTGAGTGAGTGGAAGCTTGACCTGGAAGCTAGTATCACCAAAATATCTGATAACGTTGTATCTATAAAAGGCGACTTGGCTTCCCTTACTCAAGTTACTTCCGAGATTAGGAATGATATTAATTCCCTTCGATCGGATCAGCTTCTTTTGCGCCAGCGAGTGTCTGAACTGGATGAGAAACATGAAAGTCTGGCGTGTCAAGTCGAGTCCCTTAAGAACTCAGCCCAGTTTGTCGCTGACGATCACACCGATCTCAGCAAAAAGATTGACTACTGTTGTGAAAAAATTCAAGAGTCTGCTGGTTTGAATAGGCTGGTCTCGGATTTGGTGTTCAAGATTGATAGCCTCGAACAGGGCGCACGAAATTGTAATATAGAAATATGCAATATACCGGAAAGGCGTAATGAAAATCTTATTAATTTAATGCTGAATATTGGCTCTGCTGTCAAGTGCAATATACAGCAAAACGATATAATATCCATTCATCGAGTCCCACACGCCCACCAGCATAATAACATGCCTAAAAATATTATAGTGAAATTTGCTTCGAGAATATTGCGCGACAACATCCTGAGCGCTCATCGACTTTGCAAGGGGCTTACAGCGGAGCAACTGGGAGTATTGGGTACCTCATTGACAATTTACATGCACGAACACCTAACCTTAAAAAACAAACAATTGTTTCGTGAATGCCGGGACGCAGCCAAAAAGCATGACTTTAAGTTTGTCTGGGTCAAGCATGGAACCATACTTGTCCGTGAAAAAGAAGGCTCTAAGGCCATTGCAGTCCGGATCCCACAGGACATCGCTAAAATCAAGTCTGGCTCTGCAACAATTCAAGAGGCAAAATTGTTATAATTATGCTAATCACAGCAAACGCTTTTATGTTGTTTCTTTGTTTGTACTGTACTTGGTTTTTGCATGCATTTCTGTCATAGACCGCCCTAGTATAATAGTTATTTTTCTTGAGAATGAGACGCTTCTTGTATTCATACGTGATCTTACGTGTAAAGCCCTTATCTTAGTATGTTCTGCCTCTATAATAATTGAAGTAAAAAGTCGTTTTGATGTAACTGTTATACGCTTTTCTCTAGGCGTTGGTGGCACATCACATGATATTATTTACCTGGACTATGAAATAGGATCCTCACTGTTCTTGAACTGCAAATTAAAATTTACATTGCGTCATGTGTTTTTCAGTCTTCGTATACAGTTGTACTTAGCATTGGTGTTGAATATATCAACTTTTGATATGGATTTAATTGATTTTGTGGTAAATGATCTCTTAGTCGTGATTGCAATATATTTTTTGTTAGGCGTTGGTGGCATATCAGATTATAATATTTGCCCGGACTCTGAAATATTGTTTTTTAACTATAAACTTACATTGTACCATGCCTTTATCATGTTTCATTTGTGGTTATATTATTTTGTGTTGATGTTTAATGAATTCCTGACGACTACAATACTATCATTGATTTTAATATTCGCAATGCATAATGCTGGCACTATTTTATTCCGGATAGCTCAAACTTACAATAACGGATAGTTTAATTATATATTACCAAAATTGTAGGGGAATCCGTACGAAACTGCATACGCTATATATGAATATCCTTGCTAATTCTTATGACGTAATAATCCTGACCGAGACTTGGCTGACGCCCGATATAGCTGACAGCGAATTCATCGATGAACGGTATACTGTACACCGATGTGACAGAGATCGTGCTGCCACCAACAGGAAAGACGGAGGTGGCGTTCTTGTCGCTGTGTTAAAAGGACTGCGCTCAGTAAGATTACTTCCATGTGCCTCTGTACATACGCATATTGAGCACATACTAATAGAGTTGCCATGCTCGGTTCGAGGTGAAAATCTAATTATTGCTGCTGTTTATATACCACCTAAAACGCCTGAAAGTATATATGTTGATTATTTCGATTTATTACAATCCCAACTTGGGCATAATAATCATGACCATTTTTATCTGTTAGGAGACTATAATTTACCCGAAGCTGACTGGGTCAAGTGCACCGCGGGTACCTCACAAACTGCTCTTACTTGTAGAGGGAATTCTCCTACAGGTCTCCACTTATGCCAGTTCATGTCCTTTCTCGGCGCTCATCAATTCAATAACGCAAGGAATCTGAATGGGAGAATATTGGATTTGGTCATTAGTAATGAAGACTGCACCACATACCTGCCCACGGATTATTTACTGCAGTTAGATAACCATCATCCCCCATTTTGTGTGATGATATCTGTTTCATTACCCAGTTGCTCAATGGTTCGCAAAACAATTAAAAAATATAATTATTTTAAAGCCAATTATGAAAGCATTAACCATGACTTAAAAGAAATAAACTGGGAAGACGCGTTTTTAAATGATCAAACACCTGACGAGTATTTAGGCACGTTTTATAACACTATTTTTGGCATAATAAGAAAACATGTACCTTTGGTTAGTACTAGGTCTTTGAAGTTTCCTGTATGGTTTTCAAAATCTCTGATACACATATATAAAAACAAATCCAAAGCGTGGGTTAGATGGAAAATTTATAAGAATTTATCGGACTATGAGCAGTTTAAACTATACCGCACGAGATTTCAGTCTGAGTGCAAAGAATCGTATAGAAAATATATTAACTCTGTAGAGGATGGTATTCGGGACAACATTAAGCACTTCTGGACGTTCATTTCCAAACAAAAATCCAGTACTGGAATTCCTTCCACCATGAAATATAAAAATCAGCCTTCTAATAACCCCGAAGACATTTGCAGTATTTTTTCTGACTTTTTTCATTCGGTATATGAACCATCTACCTTAACAAATGTACCGCCCTCGCATACCGACTGCTCTCCTACCTGCTCGCTTATAAGTGACATTGAATTTTCAGTGGCTGATGTACTGAGGGGGCTCGAGTCATTAGACCCTTCAAAAGGACCTGGACCAGATAGTTTGCCAGTAATCTTTATTAAGAAGACTGCCTCTAATCTCTGTATACCTTTGCATACAATTATGAATTTATCCATTTCGAAGGGGATATTTCCACAAGCTTGGAAACTCGCAAATATAACCCCTGTCTACAAGTCAGGACCTAAGTCTGACGTCGAGAACTATCGACCAATTTCTATATTGTCAGCTTTGTCAAAGGTTTTCGAGAGATTGGTACATGATAAAGTGTATCCTCTACTTCACAGCGTTTTATTACAACAGCAACATGGTTTTGTCAAAAGGAGATCAACCGCGACGAACCTGGTGACTTTCGCAGATTATTTGTTTAACAACTTGGATGCCCGTGTTCAAACTGATACCGTATACACTGATTTCAAGAAAGCCTTTGACAAAGTTGACCATGAACTGCTTTTGCAAAAAATTGCGTTTAATGGGATTCGTGGGGACCTTCTGAGATGGTTTTATTCATATGTTTGTAACAGAACTCAGAGAGTTGTAATAAATGGTTTTTGTTCTTCCACTGTAGACGTTACTTCTGGAGTACCGCAGGGTTCCATTTTGGGACCTCTCCTTTTCATTTTATTCATCAATGACGTCGATAAATGTTTTACAAGTTCAAAATCACTGTTATATGCTGACGACATTAAAATATTTAGGTCTATTAAAAGCCACCATGACTGCTCTCTCTTACAGGAAGACTTAGATGCATTTTCGGCATACTGTACACGCAATAAGCTTCAACTTAGTGTATCCAAGTGTCATGTCATTAGTTTTACCAAAAATAAAAACATCTTTTTATATCCCTACACCTTAAAGAATGAAAATCTAAAAAGAGAAACCCTGGTCCGTGATCTTGGAGTTCTGTTGGACGATAAACTCCATTTAGATTCCCATATCAGCAAAATTGTTAATAATGCCTTCCGTATGTTCGGTTTTATCATGAGAACGGCTACAGTATTTACCCGGTCCTCTACCTATTTGTATTTGTATCGGTCGTTAGTTCGCTCTCAGCTAGAGTATGCTGTTTCGGTATGGAATCCCCACTATGGCAAATATTCCGATATGATCGAAAAAGTACAGAGAAAATTTTTAAAGGCCATGCATTTTCGTTGCCATCGTACCTATGCATCCTACAATGACCTATTGCAGAAGTATAACCTGCAAAGTTTAAAGTCTAGACGAATTATGTTGGAAACAATGTTCTTGTTTGATCTGTGCAACACTTATGACTGTATTGATACTCGCAACAAAATCAGCTACGTAGTACCCAGAACAACGGTATGCCGTGGGGTGCGCGCAAGACCCCTATTTGCAGTAAGTTCCTGTCGCACAAACGCGGGCTTGCGAGCACCCCTACGCCGCCTTACCAACCAGTACAATAAATTTTTTGAAGACATCGACTTCTTCTTCGTCTCTGCTCAAAAATTTAGAAATCTTACTAAGAAAATAATTTTAGCATATAACAGTTAGTTTAGTTAGTCACTTTAATGTTTGCTCATTCTCTCTCTCTTTCTCTATTGTTTGCATGTCTGTCTATATTTAAGCTCACTTTTAATTACTTTTTTGCTTTAAAATCTTAGAATAGCGCATATAAATATAACTTTTAATATGTTGTGGAAAATGTCGTAGGTTATACATTTATAATCCTTGTACATTTATAACTTAGTGTAAGATTTTAATGTATAACTGTTTATTTTCCCGAATAAATAAAATAAAATAAAATAAAACTCTTACCTAACTCATTAGTTATGAGTTACATTACTTACATTGCAATAACGTATTAGTGGCTTTTTGATCGCGAATGTCCTGCTTTATAAATCATTCAAAGGAAATGTATTATGGTATCTACTACCGGGTACAAATAATTAAAACTATCCTATGTTAGGACATAGAATATTTTTTCCCAGTCATGTCTACCTGTGCCAAATTTCATAGAAATCTGTTCAGCCGTTGAAAGGTAAAAAGGTAGGCGTGAAAAGGTAACAGGCAGACTGAGCTACTTTCGCATTTAAAATATTAGTATGGATATGAATAGTCATAACTGGAGGGATGGACATATAGAGCACCCTGATTGCATAACACGCATTGCCTTACTCTCACTGACGAATGTTTCAAATTAATATACACAATCATTTACATTAGAACACCAAAATACAACTTTTTCAAATATATTCTCAGTTCAGATATGCCAGACAACTGGCTTGTCGCTGGTTTTCATCTGGATATTAAAACACAAACAATAATGAAGCAATGGATTTTTTCGCATTGTTTTTGTTAGACTGAAAGAGATTTCAGCTGAACTAGGTACGTTATTATAGTTAACAATACCTACATCTCTCCTCTCGTGAAATTCTAATTAGCATTAATCCCGCAAATGATGCCATTTCAAACGGATTCAGGTCAAACCGCTGTAATCCACTGTGTTCAAGCACATTTAGTCGGCTTCGGTGACCTCTGTTAGCTTACTGAAATACTGAGACATTGTTGGAGTGAGGGGTTACATCCGTCTCATATAAAATCAACAACCACAAAAGTATTTTCTTATTCAAGCATTTCCTGAATCCTTATTTTCCGGCTCGTCATACATTCCACACAGTAGTCAACACACGTACCTATTTACATACAAAAACATCCACCCCAACAAACTTTAATTGACTCAGTATTCAAAACATTACGGACTTCCTAACAACAACAACGAAAAAACAACTTTTATTAAACAAACAACGTAAACGGGCTTAAATAACTACCACGTAACGTCCGTATTTTGTTTTACAACGTCACTAGACGACGTTGTGGTGCGCGAAGGTCGATGCTAACAAAAGGGACCCCGGGGCGAGGGACACAGGGAATAGAGACGCGACGGATAAAAGTGGAGTGTCGGCGCTCTTTGTGTCGGATTGTTTAGTTCACTTACGACAACTTATCATCCACCCGACGGACGCGTTACTTTCGCTCACATTGTACATAAATTATGTCGGAGAATTCCTTTAGTAGAGGGACTTTTATTACCTTATTAAAACAAGATTAAAGAGAGTAAGAGATGTTATAGAACAACAACTGTAACTGTACGTAAACCTGTAAAAAGAAATAGTATTCGATGCTTTTAGACTTCAAACAATCTTTGTTTTTATTTAAGTAGTATCATCATCATCGTTATTTGGCCTTGTTTCACCCACTGCTGAGTATTAGGCCTTCTCCCTTTTGTGGTATGCTTCCCTACAGTGCTATTTTGTAATGAAGTGAGTTTAAAGTGAACTGTCAATCCCTAGCATTTGGTGGGACGACTTTTCACTTCACCTAAGTTTTCACGGTGAGATTTTTACAGATTAGCGATGCAGGGAAGCATAGCATAGCGCAGAACGGGGCATGGTCTTGCGAGTCTCATGTAGATGTAGTTCGTACCTGGTAGGATTGGCATCGTCTCGCAGCCACCAGGCCCTCGCTGGTGGGTTGGCGTCGACGTCGCAGCGCAGCGCCGCCGCGCCGCCGGCCGACAGCGACACGCCGAACCCCGGCCAACGCGAGATCACGAACGATGGAGGATCTAGGATCGGATCAAATACGAATCATATTATTATAATTTTATGTCTGTCGGGATAGTTAAAATATTTCTCCCATGAGAAAATTATATTCTTGACATTTATATTTAATTTATTATTGTACACGAAATTGTGACTAAATAAATACTACCTATTTGTTTTAATTTATTGACATTATGATTATTATTTTTAGTGATATGCATCAAATTATCTCTAGTGATCTATTGACATTATTTGTTAATTTGGTTAATGTGACATTCGATAACTTACAGCTTAATGAGCTTATTTTAAAACCCAACTTCCTCATAAAGTTACTGTCACTATTAGCGTCAATCATCCCGCTGCTGTGGCCTCATAAAGTATTTTACTTTTTTCACGTATTTCTGAGTTTACATGATTGATAACACGATGATTGATAAGTAAAAGAAAAAACTAAAATTTTACGTTTCAATTACAAATACTTAAACCTAAACACACGTAGCCGAAGAAAATGATATTACAACATGTCAAAACCATCGAATAGTAAACACAGAGATACGAAGACATGATGTCGCATTACGGAGCGAAATATTTGGCGCGCTACGCTCACGCTCTCCCACGGGAGCGATCCGAGCGGTCGGAGCGGACGGAGCGAAGCGAGCAAAACGTAGGTACTTGAACGTCATAGCTCGCATAATCATAATCGCTAATATTTGAGTTGCGCGCCAACTTTAACAGCATTTACATAGATTTTCATATTATAAAGGCCCAACTATGGACCCAATATTGAATATATTATCTGCGTTGTGTATGTTGTGCACACACGGCTCTCCATTCTCGGGCATCGAACACAAATAACCGCGTAATGTTGGCAAAGTTTATCTGTGTTACTGTGTTGTAATAGTCAAGTCAATATTATATATAGGGCGGTACTTTACTTTGTAATAATAAGACAGACAGATATTATTGTCGTCAAAATAATTCAGATATTCCTGTGACAAATTGATTAAAATAATTTGGAACACAAAACAATAATTAACAGCATATTTAAGAGATAACAAAGGACATATGAATGTTAAATAAGTAATGATTACCTATTAAAGAAATGACAGAAGACATATTATGAATGTTAAATTAGTAATGATTATTAAAAATAATTAACAGCATATTTAAGAGATGACAGAGGACATTATGAATGTTAAATTAGTAATGATTATTAAAAATAATTAACAGCATATTTAAGAGATGACAGAGGACATTATGAATGTTAAATTAATAATGATTATTAAAACAAGTAGATCACTTTATGCACTTTAATGTCGTTATTGGTACAGACGCCAGCACATCAAGCTCCTGCAATGTGTCAAATTTCTTTAATAGATTTTCAGCTTTATCGTTAAGCATTAAGTTTCAAGGTTGGTTGGGAAAATTTGATGTCTGTACAATATGAGTTAGACGCACTGAACAATAATACGTAAATAAACAATTTAAGTTTCTCAGCACAACATTCAAATGCTTGTAAAAATTAGGTACACACGAATTCTCAAAACTTTCACTAAAACAAAGAGGAGGAACGGAAAGTATTTTAGATCAGACGGCATAATTAGCCACAGATGGCTTTTATTGCGTCTATTAGCATCGCAGCAGATAGCACTAGGACTCAAAACTATGCGCTGTGGTGAACCGCTTGGAGCTTGCCAAAGGGCGTAATTGTTGAAGAGTTTTAGGTTTTATTCAAATACTAGGACTAGTGTTCGAATCGATTGGATATAAACACAGAGTCAAAAGTAAATGGAGTGTTCGTAAGGTAAACTGATTGTTATGTATACGTACAATCAACCTGAAAAAGATGATTTACTTAAACTGTCTTCAGTCTTTGTTCCCGTTGTAACCACTTTTGTATATTGTATGTATTGTACAATATTTTTATTTTTATATACATTATAATTGTCAAATTACTAGTAAAATAATACAATGAATAAGTAGTAGTGTAATTATACATTGTGTAATTTGGTTGGTATGTGTACAATAAAAATAAATCCTTGTCCACGTATGTATCTTTTTGAGGCTGACCGCATGTGATATTCCAAGTTATTGTTAACGTGTTGTACCTACTATTATAAAAGAATCATCACTCACATGTGACGTGTATCTCTAGCTTGGCAGCCATGACGTGAGCGGGCGCGGCGGGCGCGGGCTGCAGCGGCGCGGGCGGCGCGGAGGGCGCGGGCGTGCGCTGGCGCGCGTCGCACTGCAGCGTGGCGTTGTGCAGCTCGCGCGCCGCCGTCACCACCGCGTGCGACACCGACACGCCTTCTGTACCCAACCATACTACTTATCATCGTCAGCCTGGCCATGTAGCAGTCAACTCCTAGATATATAGGCATATTATGCCTTTCCATTCGCACGCCATTTAAGCAACTGTCTCACCGCCTACTTGGGAGGGCTATTTTGTCGCTCAAGAAACGCACAATAGTTGCAGGTCCCGTGTTCGCAAAATAGATACAATGAATCTATACTCTCGACTTTTGTTCAATTACGTCCCAAATTAAAACAGAATTAGTAACAAAGTTGATCAGACAGCTACTGAATGATGTGTGCAATGGGTTCACTTACCGATGGAGTAGTTGGTGTGATGTATCCTGAGGTAGGGGCGGTGGTCGAGCGCCGGCTCCAGCGCCAGCAGACGCCACGACAGCTCGGGAGGGGGGACGCCGCCTGCACGCACGCAATGTGTTAGTGCACTTTACCGTGACACAAGTGAGTAGTGCATACATGGAGTGCTAGTCTAGACTAGTGTGTGAGCTTGAACTGTAACGCTTGCTATACTGCATGTAAATTGCGGCTTTAACGTCTTCAAAGTGGCAACACAGAAAATCATATTTTCTAACTGAACAAACAGCTGCTACTGGGGAGTTTTTTGTGCCACTTCTTCTTCCCAACTAAAGTACTAGGAAGTGGTGAAGGGCGGGCGTTATGGGGGACTGTCTTGTGTTTTGAGGTTTGAAAAGTGCTGATTCTCAGCATAATTTCGACTTTTGATTTTAATTTTGAATATTTTTAGTGAATTTATGTGGCAAAATTTGGCATCACTGGTTGTTTATTAGCCAAAACTTTGTGTAAAACTTTCTCTGGATTAAAATGTTGTAAATCTGCAGTTCTTGGGCTTTCCAGTTTTGACGCCACTAGGTATACCTATCCCTAAAGAAATACACGTTACGGTCGAAGAGAATGAAATGAAAATGAGATGGATAAGTTCAAGATCTTCCTTTCATCAATTTTATGGAAAAGTAAACAATCCATATTTTATTTACCTTCAGCGACGCAGCGTACTTCTAGCTCAGTCTTGTCTCTGACGGGCACCCAGGTGTTGCCAGCGTCCAGGCGCCGTCCATCCACCGCCAGGTACACAGACCGCACCGGCTCTACGGACACATACCGTGGTTAGTGCTTATCCTTCGTAAATAAATGCTAGGTTTAGTTAGGTTAAATATCATCCAATGCACTGCAGCCTTAATAGAATAAAGCTATATAGTTAATGGGGGATAAAGTGATGATTTACACGTGAACTCGCGCGACGTCGCCCGATTACGTCCGACATGTCCGGCGACGTCAAAAACTACAAAATGGATGTCAACAGGTGTGTCAAGCGATATGTCTGGAGAGACGAGTCGCGTAATAGTACTATTTTCAAACACTTTGTGAGAGCTCTAAATCCTCAAACTATAATAATAAGGCCACACATTCACAAGTATGATCGTTAATTAGATCCTCACCATAAATCAGCAACTTAGTCGGCTTCCCCGACACAGTCTTCCCGTTGTGGTCGGTATAGGTGCAGCGCCACGCGGCCGCGTCGCCCCTGGTGGCGCGGCCCACCACGATGGCACCACCGTCACGCCACACCCCCTCCCCACCCACCGGCGCTCCGCCCCCGCGCGCGCTCGTCAGTTCGCCGTCCTTGTACCAGCGGACGTCGCTCGAGTTGCTGACGTCACACTCGATGCGCGCGCGCGCGTGTGCTTCTACAAGTAACTCGCGGTCGTATTTTGGCACCTGTAGGAGAGAATGGCAAAAAAAAACTTTTTAAAAACAAGCTTTTATTACTAGTTTTTTATAAATAAAAGCGTGTTACATTGTGATTGCAAAAGAAAAATAATGAAGGTAATAATATGATAAATGTTCTTTAATGTTCCATCAAAATAACACGCTTTTATTTATAAAAAATTGGGTTTTTCTTATCAGGTTTACATTATTTTTAACTTTTTAGTTCTTTTTGGAACGAAGTTCCATAGCGCGCGTTGCAAAAGGAGGCTAGACGGAAAAAATTAAGACCAAAAGTTGGAACGACACTTTTTGCTATAGTTGTTAGCCGTGCGGCGTGCGCGTGTTTCTCTGTCTGTCTCTCTCTCTCTCTTTGAACTTCGTTCCATCCGGGTGTCCCTTGACACCTCTCAAGTTTTTATTAACAAGTAATAAAAGCTTGTTTTTTGAGTTTTTATTTTTAACTTTTTAGTATTTTTGATGCAAGATTGACTACAGCGTAGTTCGTAGCGGCCATTCGTGTTCGTGTGTTGGCCATCTTCCAGCTCCATCATCATTGGTTACCATCCAGCACCAAAATACTCGTCAAGACGAATCAAACGAGCCCAAACTCGATGGGGTTATATCGTTTAATTACTGAGTTCCTATGGCCATCATCCAGCTCCATCATCAGACCCTGGTTACCATATAGCACCAAAGGACTCGTCAAGACGAATCATACGAGCCCAAACTCGATGGGGTTGTGTCGTTTAATTACCGAGTCTAGTTTCCGCTCGGACAGAACGAGACATTTTGCTTATTTAAATACGATTTAAGTAAAATAAATCTGTAACAACTTTTTAAGATAGAAAAGAATATTTGTTTATGAATAAACTGAACCGAGTTCCTATGGCCATCTTCCAGCTCCATCATCAGATCAGCTCCATCTATCTATATCTATCTATCTATATCTATATCTATACTTATAATAAATCTGTAGAAGTGAAAATTCTGTACATTGAAAATATCAAAAAAATAAATGGCAGGGGGTGTCACTAGACCGACAACGAACCCAAAAATGTGATTAAAAAATTTTTTGTCTGTCTGTCTGTCGGTCTGTCTGTCTGTCTGTCTGTTTGTTCAGGCATCACGCAAAAACTACCGGTTCGATTACGATGAAACTTGGTATAATTATTCTTTAATATCCTGGGCACCACACTGGGTACTTTTTATGCGCAAAAAGTATATACAATAAAAAACAAACTTAATTTTGCGGTTCGATCCCTAGACCCGATTACTGTTCCAACCGCAAATAATAAGTTTGTCGTAGGTTACGTCACCCGCAATGCACAGCTATTAATAATAAGTATTTAAAGTTGTCGAAAATTTACCACTGACGGGACAAAAAGGGGTAATTCAGTTTTTAAGGGGAGGATTTGAACTTGAAACTGTATGTTACATTTTCACGCCTAAACCACTGAACTTCTGATTTGGCATAGAGATAGATGGCATCCTGGGGAAGCACATACATTTTATCCTGTTAGCACGTTCCCGTGGGATAATTTCCGACATCCACGCGGGCGAAGCCGCGGGCAGAAGCTAGTACTTATAATAAATCTGTAGAAGTGAAAATTCTGTACATTGAAAATATCAAAAAAATAAATGGCAGGGGGTGTTACTAGACCGACACCGAACCCAAAAATGTGATTAAAAAAATGTTTGTCTGTCTGTCTGTCTGTTTGTTCAGGCATCACGCAAAAACTACCGGTTCGATTACGATGAAATTTGGTATAATTATTCTTTAATATCCTGGGCACCACACTGGGTACTTTTTATCCCGGAAAAGTATATACAATAAAAAACAAACTTAATTTTGCGGTTCGATCCCTAGACCGATTACTGCACCAACCGCAAATAATAAGTTTGTCGTAGGTTAAGTCACCCGCAATGGATTTCATTTTTATTCCTTTTAGTTTTTAGAGTTATTTAGGTTTATTTTTATATAAGTCGTAGGTATAGATTTTAATTTTAAAGTATAGGTAGGTAGTATATTTGATAGTTTACGTAGTGACAGTAGGTTATTTTATAATACCTACTGTTAGGTAGGATTAGTAGGGCACGCCACGATAGCGGCGGTAAGACCCCTGTTTGAGGAGTGGCTAGAGAGACGTCACGGCGTTCTCACCTACCGCCTGACGCAGGTCCTCTCCGGACACGGATGTTTCGGGAGGTTCCTGCACATCATCAGGCGGGAGGAGACGCCCGGGTGTCACCACTGTCAGGATCGCCCAGAGGACACGGTGGAGCATACGGTGCAGGTCTGCCCTGCTTGGTCAGAGCACCGCCGTGTCCTCGTAGAGGCGATTGGCAGCGGCGGCGACCTCTCGCGTCCGGCCCTGGTTCAAGCCATGGTCCGGGGTGAGAGGGAGTGGGAGGCAGTCACCTCCTTCTGCGAAGCAGTCATGCTAGCGAAGGAGGTGGCGGGGTGGGCGAGGGAACGCACTTTGCGCACCTCACGCCTCAGCCGCCGCGGGAGACGCTCCGGGCGTCGGGAGCCGCGTGACGACTCCAGGCCACTGTAGGCGCGGGCCTGCGGGCGGAGAGTAATGGGTAGCTCTCCGTCCGATCAGGACTAGGCCCGTGCCGGACGGCGTGTACGTGTTCCACGCGCGCCTCAAAGAGATGTCAGCAAAAGCGACGGGGCCCCATAGGGCCGAAGCCTGCCAGGGTAGCGGGAACATCCGAAAGGGTTTACCGCTAAAAAGGTAGGATTAGTCATTCGTATAGATATTAGTTTTTAGGGATTTTGCTTATTTATTGAGTTTAGATTAGTTATCATCAGAAATAGGTTTATTTAGGTAGGTAGGTATTTAATTTTCTGTTATTGAGTTTTTTTTAAATTAGGTAGGTACTTAGGTAAAGATATCATATAGGTACCCTCTTAATCACCACTAATGAGACACAATTGGTTTTCTATTGTAATTAGCCACAAAGGGCCCGCGAGATAGATGGCATTCTGGGGAAGCACATAGGTACATTTTATCCTGTTAGCACGTTCCCGTGGGATAATTTCCGACATCCACGCGGGCGAAGCCGCGGGCAGAAGCTAGTCTCATAATAATTTTGCATTGTCGTCCGATTTACACATGCATGCAAAATGCATCGAGTTTCAGCTCAATCGGTAAAGGAAGTGGATGAAATTTAACTTGCAAGATTTGATTACAGACAAAAATCGGGACAGGTGAAACTAAATAAAAGCTTGTAAAAATCCAACTGCGTAGATCAATCGAGTGTCGTTCATGTCAGCCACGTCACAGACGATCGAGGGTGTCGAACTGATTAAGTCATAGTGTATAGGTACTTATTTCAAAATGTAAACTAAGCGATTTCGATCTTTTAGCATTCGAGATGGACACTGGGTTGTGGAGGTCAGATAGGCAGTCGCTCCATGTAAAATACTGGTATTCAGCTGCATCCGGTTAGGCTGGAAGTCGACCCCAACATAGTTGGGAAAAGGCTAGGCAGATGATGATCATTCGAGATGGACAATCGATAATATTTTAAAATTCACTCAATGGCGCCGATTCCCTTATTCGCAAACTAAACTAAAATTAAGTTCAGTGCATCTTTTTCTTTCTAGTTCAATAAGAAAAGGACAGAAGATAGATATTAGGTTAGTCCTGTCAAATTAGTCAGCGCCAGACGTATTATAATCACGTCTAATTTGTCTATGGAGTATCTTAATTTGACAGGACTAAACTAATATTAAATTTTCTGTCCTTTTCTTAATGAAATAGAAAGAGAAAGATGCAATGAACTTAAATTTAAGTTTAGTTTGTGAACACGGGAATCGGCGCCAATAACCGATATTTTTTTGTATTGTTTTCCTTGTTTTTGTCTAGTGGTTGTGCTTACTAACATAGTCGTAAGTTTTACTCTCAATTTTGTTGAGTCTTTGTTACTTGATTAAAGAATATTCTATTCTATTCTTATATCCACTGGTTGCACCTTGCACCACTTGCACCACACCACATCAAACAATATGAAGTTTTATTTCAAACATGTTCTCCTATGGTACTTACTACGATGTCTCAAGATAAGAATGAACTATGGCAGTAATGGCAGGCAGCCTGAGTCCTGAGTCCTGACAAACAACAGTTCCGCTTCTAATAGAAAATGGAAATTGTTTGTACTTCAGACAATACGAGCTTTCGCGAAGTTCATGTCAATACATTAATACCGAAGTGGAGCGAGCGGCTCTCGGTCTGTGTTCTAGCGACTGTATAATGAATCGACTTGATCAAATATGTATTACAAAATGTTATCAACTTATTAGGGCTTTTATTTTATTTTATTTATTAGGGACAACAAACAGCAGTAATTAAATATTACACATGATTCCAATCAAGTACTACTACTAACAAAGTACTAAAAAAATTGAATGAATAAATACACTACTCACGACGTTATCCACAGATTACCATATAAAAAATACTTAGCATAGGTACTGATAATAAAACAGTAAGGGCAAACTTAAAGGTACTCAATACAAAGTTAAAATTATTACTCGGTTTGTTATTAAATGTATCTCGGAGAACATAAAATAAAGTGAAAAAATCTAATAATATCTACATCATAATACTAGGGACAATAGGGTTCCGAACACAAACGGCGGGATCAGGACCCTATTATTAAGCCTACTCCGTCTGTCTTTCTTCTACGTATGTCTGTTACAGTGCTATGTGTTACTTAGGTTTCTATTGTGTTAAATAAAATAACAAAAAAAAGCTATACCTAGCTAGCAGTATAATGTTGGTGTTTCGGAACCCTTAATGCACAAACTAAACAGTTTCAAGTTTAACTCACAAATAAGTCGGCAGGTGTTTTCGTAGTGCGTCAATTGCAACAGCAATAAATTAAATGTTTTTTTTTTTTTAATTAATTAAAAAAGCATCACGATAAACGAATACATACAACACAAAAAAATCTATTGAACACAAACAGACACCACACACAGTTGTATATGTTTAATTGACCTTACCAAATAACTATTATGTACGAACTTTATCAGACTGATCTCAACAAAATAAAATGTTATATTTACCTATAAAAATTGAATGTTAATAACATATTTTAAAGATTGCTTATTTTTAATTTGTGTCCTAAATTTATTTTATTTTAATAATTAATTTAAAATTTTTGCTGTGCCCTACAGGGTCCATAATTGTACCTTAGCTTTAAGCCATTGTAACACCTCTACAACATTATGGAATGCAAATAAATATATGAATATGAATTCAAATTCGTTGGGATCACAAGTCAGCAACATGAAATCACTATCAGATCACAAGTCAGCGACATGAAATCACTATCAGA
Organism: Apamea sordens; assembly: GCA_945859715.1. Taxonomy (NCBI): domain Eukaryota; kingdom Metazoa; phylum Arthropoda; class Insecta; order Lepidoptera; family Noctuidae; genus Apamea; species Apamea sordens. The sequence continues at coordinate 118,791 of OX244009.1, read as the reverse complement.
TCACAAGTCAGCAACATGAAATCACTATCAGATCACAAGTCAGCAACATGAAATCACTATCGGATCACAAGTCAGCAACAAGAAATCACTATCAGATCACAAGTCAGTAACATGAAATCACTATCAGATCACAAGTCAGCAACATGAAATCACTATCAGTATGTCAAAGACATGCTTAAACCAAAAAACAAGCTAAGTGACCAAACTTCTCCAAAACACAAATCTAAGAAAATTAAATCTTCGAAAGAAAAACAACAGAATTAGTAAGAAAAACAACTCCAGATTAAAATTAAAACTATAACAAACAGTGCACAGCTGAGAGCGACAATCAGCGCCGATGTAAATCAGGCGCACGCAGAGGAGGGATTCGCACTAATTACGTTATAACTTCTGCTAATGAAGTCCGGCCGAGGGAAGTAAGAATAAGAAGAATAACAAGCGCACACATTACAACAACAGTTTATTTACTGAAGCAGGAAATAAAGGAAACTAGGCACGTCCCGCTGAACAACTGAACCTGCCGACTGCCGTGTGCTGGCGAGGCTTTATATACTGCTTACAAATTGTTTTGATGAGGCTTTATCACTGGATTGTGGGAAAAGTGATATGGTGGCGAGAAACTTCTGAGATGATGGCTAATAGAGGTGTGTGGAAGAAGAAGATATGCTGAGCCGATCACAATAAATTGGGATAGGTAAGTGCTGATAGTCATCCTTTAATAACCTTACGAAATAGTAGATATGTTTTAGACTTTGTTACATTAGACACACTTGCTCGTTGAAGCGTCACATTTGTGAAGACGTCAACATATTATGTATCTTATAATATGGCATGGTTGTAAGGCGGAAAGTTAAAACGATACATAGCACGTACTTAGGCTAAGCGTTATTCCTGTCCCTATTGCACAGCGTCAACAAGATGCAAGACAGAGAGAGGAACATATAACACGGTAAACTTTATAAATCTGTCTTAATCTGGTTAAGGTTTCCCTACGTTAACATCTTTAATATCTTCATTCGTTTTGCAATAAGCAGACAAAAATATTTTCCCAAATTATTAGACAAAAATAGTACTTAAGGTGACGAACATATTTTGGCTGTGACTGTACCTGCTGCACGACATGCGGCTGCGGCTGGTCGTGCTGCGGCTTGCGCTGCTGCTGCGCCTGCGCGGGCCGGATGACGAACGTGTCCAGGCGCGAGGAGGCGCGCGGGCCCGGCGCGGCGCCTGCGTCTCCGATGGCGTCCCGCACCGCGCCGCGGATGTTCAGGATCGTGTCACCTGTCTTTACGCGCCGCTCCGCTACAGTCGCCTGCTCAATCATACGATACAGTTCATCCATGTAACTTGTCCTACTTTCGCGTTTTATTTCCCAAACGCATCAACAAATAAGTGTTTTTGAAAAAATTACTTTAAAACATACAGTTCAGTTTGCGCTACAACTTTAAACATGTTTGACGACTTTTTCAATGGACTCTTCAATTCATCTAATTAATTTACATCCACATTAAGTAGATATTTGTATACCTAAGTAGAATTAAGGATTTTTAATAGAATAAAGGTTGAAGTCAGTTGCAAGAAAGGGAAGAGTTACCGTGGGTACAACATGCAGCCTACTGCACATCAGCGATCATTGCAAGCATCTATGTATTAAGATAACAGCACTCTATTTGTAATCATCAGTTTGTGGTTAGGTTCTGATTGACAAACGGATATAAACTTCTTTCTACAGAACAAACCAAATATTAAAACATTTGCCGTTAATGATAATGGAACTTATTGAAATAAGTTCAAGCAATACAGCTCTTATCTTTAATAGTTGTATTGACAGTGGGGAGTTTCCTGACCTTATGAAAAATAGTAAAATAATACCTTTGTTTAAATCAGGTAGTACATCAGACCCTACAAATTATAGACCTATTTCTGTACTACCTACCTTTAGTAAAATTTTTGAGAAATTAATTTTAGATCAAATGCAAAGATTTTTTAATAAACACAAACTATTACATAGCAAACAGTTCGGTTTTACAAGGGGTCGTTCAACTACTGATGCCGGTGTTGAACTTATAGGACATATTTATAATGCATGGGAAGACAAATGCGATGCCTTGGGCATCTTTTGTGATTTGTCCAAGGCATTCGATTGCGTTCTTCACGAAACTTTAATCAGGAAACTCCGCCACTACGGAATCGGGAACACTGCTCTGGATCTTCTTACCTCATACTTGAGTGAGAGGATTCAGAGCGTTGACGTTAATGGAAAAAGATCTCCCGGATCCATAGTAACAATGGGAGTCCCACAGGGCTCAATTCTTGGTCCTTTCTTGTTTCTTATTTATATAAATGACTTGCCGTACCTCATAAAGGATAATCATGATATAGTGTTGTTTGCAGATGACACTTCACTTTTGTTTAAACTTAAACGTCAGCAGCAGGTTACTGACGATGTAAATAGCGCGATCTCTAAAGTAGTCCACTGGTTCAATGTTAATAATTTACTTTTAAACGAGAAAAAAACCAAATGCATTAAGTTTACGCTACCTCACGTTAGGCAGGTGAAAACTAATGTGTTGATAAAGGGCGAAGAATTGAATCCTGAAGACAGCACAGTATTCTTAGGCATAACTTTGGATGCTAAGCTTCAGTGGGGTCCACATATAGATAAATTGTCAAAAAAGCTAAGTTCCGCAGCATACGCTGTTAGAAAAATTCGTAATTTAACTGATATAGAGACAGCCCGTTTAGTGTACTTTAGCTATTTTCATAGTGTAATGTCATACGGTATTCTATTGTGGGGAAATGCCGCTGATATTCAGACTATCTTTGTTTTGCAGAAGCGAGCTGTTCGTTCAATTTATAAACTGAGTCCGAGACATTCGCTCAGAGACAAATTTAAAGAGATTAATGTTATGACTGTGCCTTCTCAATATATTTATGAAAATCTTTTATATGCCCATAAAAATATAAAATTGTTTAAAAAATACAGTGATATCCATGATATAAATACTAGGAACAAACACAAATTTGTTGTACCTACAACAAGGCTCAAGAAAATAGGTGGCTCGTTCAGATGCCAATGTATACGCTTTTATAATAAAGTTCCAAGCCCAGTTCAAGATCTAAGCCTTAATAAATTCAAATCATTTATTAAACGTAAGTTGTGCCAGAAAGCCTTTTATACCGTTAAGGATTATATCAAGGACAAAAAGGCTTGGGATTAAGCTGCTTCCAAATTTTTTTTATTTTTTACATATTGAATGTTTTTATTTTGTTTTTCTGTTTTGTTGTTGTTTTTTTTTTTATATACACTGACATTAATGAATTTTATATATACTATGACATTTGCTTACTTAGTAAAGTATTATATTATTTTAATTATTGTGAATGTGAAGACTATGTGGGTCATTGTATTTATATTATTCTTCTCTCTGTTCTCTTAGTTTTTGTCATGGTCTGGCAGTTTGAGTAATTAATGTGGCCTACCCAAATGTCCTTTCTTTGGTAATGTTCGTCGGATCGTTGAGCTCCTTAAGTTTTGAGTTGAGCTGCACGATTTCTGACAAATGCGTGCACTGACTGGACAGGTCCTCTCAATCTGTGTGGTTCTTTCCTCAAAAGACCATCTCAGACATCGACCTACATGGTCTTCATATGATCTGACCAAGATTATGTCTGGACTTTAAAAGAGACTGTGACGTCTGAGTTTGTTTCGGCCTTTCTTCTCAGACTAGTCAGATAGGAAACGCCGACCTCATCTAGTTTAAAATATGATTGACGTGTAAAAGTGTTTGTACAAACCTACTTACAAAAATAAAATCATTTATCATTTATCATTTATCAATACTACTCACCTTAGGCGCTCCCTCCCAGACCTGTCCGCTGCTGCGCTTGGTCCGCATATCGCTCGCTTGTACGTCGGTTGCGTGTTCAGCCTGTGTGCCGGTCGCACGTGTCGTATCGGCCGCGCGTGTCGCGTCGGTCGTGTCTGTCGTGTCGTCGCTCAGCACGGGGTACAGCTTGGCATCGCGCACGGCATCGGCCGCGTCCGCCGGCGCGAGGGGCGCGCGCTCCGAGCTCGACCATGACGCGCGCGACAGGGGGAAGCCTGTGCACGAAACGACATAATTAAAAAAGCCTTATTGAATGACTATTTCATGAAATCATGACATTCGACGCCAATTCTAACTTAGAGAGATGAACGATTCCAATGGTTATAATCCTGTAAATACATATTTGTTACGGTATGTGGATCAAAATATGATTCACAACCAAAACTTTTTTTTAAATGTGTTTCGCGAGCTCTCTCAGCCCATCCACTGAATGGTACACCTAGCACACGCTGCACGCGCGCAGACAGCATCGCTGCCATTTTGCTGACTGTCTAATATTTTGACCGCGGCATTTTTCACACAAATCCATTATATTGTTACTATATTATCCCGCATTTAATTGACTGAAGTACGATGAGGGTAGGAGTAGGAGTAGTACATACGAACAAAGAGATTAAACTGATGTCATGTAATAAGTATAAATGTATATAAGTAGTTTATCAGCCATCTTGTTACCATAACACAAGCATTAGGTTGCTTAGCTTGGGACTAGATGGCGCTGTGTGAAATGTCCAGGGATATTATTATTATTATTATGTAATGAGTTCTAAACGCAGTGCACCGCCTTCAATAGCTCACCCACTCCAACCACAAAGTTTATCGCGTTCATAGTACATCATTATAAATTCAGCTTTCGAGATGTTACCTACTCAGAAACTCGCCAAAACTTTCTGTGGCTTTTAAACTTAATTAACTTAGTGCTGTCTGACCTATTAATTACTTTTTACATTATTACATACATTACATTATTTTATGTAACAACGTATTACATTACACCCACATTCCTATCTCGACGAGTCAACCCACCAGCACAACAAATCAACGACTGTTAAATATTTCATTATATTTCAAATATATCTGCAATTCTACTCTTATCCAAGTAATACCTTAAAAAAAACTGTAACAAATTTGCTACTTGAACAAAAGTATATTGACACAGAACGGCTTCTTCTTTCTGGAGAAAAGTTCTACTAAATTGCAACTATCCCTTTCATACACAACACGCACACTTCACACACATCACTTACACCTCTCACCACCACACTACACACCCTCTCGTTTGTATTTTGGCTTTTGTTTTCTCTTCGTTGATTTTATTTTACTCAATTTTCCATGTAAAAGTGACCATTATTTGCTTTTTATTGTATCTTTGCACTGCCTTAAAATATGGTATATGAACCAAGGGTTGGGACGTCTTGTGTCCTTAATACAAGTTATCCTTATAACTTAGCAAGGGTGCAAGTTACGACAACTTCTGGTGCTATAGTCACAAATAAGACATAAGTATGTAACGTTAAATAGCTGTATTGTTGATACGAATAAATAATTTTTTGATAAAATAGTAGGAGATGAGTATAAGACATATGATATTGAGATTTAATTATTATCACTTTATACATCTATTATTCTTAAATGTTCAAACAGATACAAAACCCTAATAACCCTTATAATGTTATTAGAAATGTTTTAATTTTAACAAATTAATGTGTTAAATTTGTTACATTTAACATGTTTACATATTTGTATGCCAGTCCATGGCGAAACATGTAAGATCATAACTTTATTTATAAGACCTTAATGTACAATGTTTTAAAGCAAATAAATATAATTATGTATTCTATATTCACTAAAAACGCCTCAACAAACATCTTGTTATTTTGGCTACAACTTAGACGTCCACCCTTTTCCCGCCGCGTGGGGCGCGACAGATGCGGCACAACACGCTTAGTGACGCGACAGAAACGACGCGACACCGCTTAGTTACGCGACACGACACCGCTTAGCGACGCGTAATCCTCCACGATGAAAAATACACAAAAAGAAAAAAGCGGCGGGAAAAGAAAATGATCAAGTAATTTACAAGGAGTTAACAACAAGTTGGTAAAGGTTCGGTTTAATTGGAGAGGCTGGTGGGACAAGTTACTGCATGGAGTAATAAACAGCTCACAGAGCGATGCGACCCTGTTAATAACGGACATTAGTCCGAGACGCCGCGCGCCGCGAGCAATATCTAACGCTCTCCACACTGCGATTTATGATGATCTCGGTCCGAAAACCGACATTCCGATTTTCAATACTACGAATAAACTACTAAAATTAGGATTCTGAATCACTTTTCCGAATTTTATTTCTGCAAATTTCATTTTATCGTAAACTATTGACCGACGTCTTTTTTGCTATATGCATTATTTGACATATATTTTTAGATGTGGTGTGTTTTTTGGGTGTGTGTGTGTGTATTATTTTTGTGACGTGTTTTTTTTTGTGTGTGTGATGTGTTTTGTTTTTTTTTAGATGTGTCATAGGGAACTATATTTCTCGCCGATTAAACAAAATAACTTTTTGCTATTGGCCGAAGCCTCTTTTGAAATTTTTTCATTAGCCAAATGATTTATTTGCCATAATTTTCACCACACTGAAACAAAATTTTACGGAATATTATTTGGTTACAAATAATAGGGGTTAAAGTATGAAATTGCCGTTTTATTGTAATAGGTACTTCGAATTGACATAGAACCTTCATGATTTGAGATTTTTGAGTGAAACTTTTTTCACATGGTACCTATGAAGTTCTTCTTTTAAAAAACGTGCAACATTCGATTATCGACTTTCAGTTGTTTTTTTTTTATTCAGCTTAGACAAGAAAGATGGATACTTCGAAAATTCGAGTTATTTTTGAATACGAGTTCCGACGCGAAACTAACGCGGCAGAAACAGCTCGCAATATCAATGTTGCGTTTGGAGAGGGGACTGCTAATGAACGCACCGTGCGATTTTGGTTTAAACGCTTTCGTGATGGAAACTTTGATTTCAAGAACGAACCACGAGGAAGTCCGCCCACACAGGTGAATAACAATGAATTGAAAGAGATAGTGGAAGCCGATCCGAGCCAAACTACCCAGGAATTAGCGGCATGGTTTAACGTTACCTTACCAAACAATATTGACTCATTTGCGTCAAATCAATAAAATAAAAAAATATGAGAAATGGGTGCCTCATGATTTGACTGATCTGCGGAAAGAAACGCGTGTTGAAACTGGTGTTGCCTTGTTGAATCGATACAGAATTGAATGAATATTGGATCGAATTGTGACATGTGATGAAATGTGGATTCTTTACGATAACCGGAAGCGAAAAATGCAATAGCTGACCCCAGGTCTAACCCCGCAACAGTGTCCTGAAGCAAAGCTTACCAATAAAAAGGTAATGGTAACTGTTTGGTGGTCACAGCATGGTGTTATTCACTATAGCTTTCTCCGATCTGGTCAAGCAATAACGTCAGATGTCTACTGTGCCGAACTCCGAACAATGATAGCAAAACTAGCAGTGAAACAGCCCCGACTCATGAATCGATCTTCACCATTATTGCTCCATGATAACGCGAGACCTCATACAGCACGAGAAACCGTTTTAACTCTACAGGATCTGCAATTAGAAACCATTCGTCACCCTCCGTATTCGCCAGACCTTGCTCCAACGGAGTACCATTTTTTTCGTGATTTGGACAATTTTCTACGTGATAAAAAGTTTTCTTCTCAGGAGGCAGTACAAAATACTTTCACACAGTTTGTCGAATCTAGATTACGAGAGTTCTATCGCAAAGGCATAAATGACATTCCTATTAGATGGCAGCAATGTATAGATAATAATGGTAACTAAATATTTTGATGTAATAAATACCTATGTTAAATTTAAAAAAAAAACGAATTTCAATTTTTCAGTATTAATCGGCAATTTCACACTTTAACCCCTATTAATATACAGGGTGACAGGGAAACTCCACATGTTCCTTCCAGGGGGGCAATTCTCGTAATTTTAAGAATGTTCACAGTCTGATCTCAGTCTCAATCTGTCAAAAAATACTTCTAATTTTCCTACATTTTGACAAGTTTTCGACATTTGTTTGTCGCTGAGATGAGACTGCGACTAGATTTTGAACGTTTTAAATTACGAGAATTGGCCTTCTGGGCGTGATAGTTTGCAACAATTAAGCACCCCATAAAGCCTAGGCGAAAATTCATGGAATCCGAGAAAAACCGATTTTCAAGTTTTTTTGAAAATTTTCCAGAATTCGTCACTAAATATATCGCTTATCCAATGATATTTATTAGAATGTCATTGCGCTTATCTCTAAATACTTTAATTGAGTGGCTTTCATAGCTATTCCATTGGCTAAGTAATACTTTAACACACCTATTGATGTTACCAAATTTTCTAAAATATCATAACAGTTAAAAGTTAAAGTAAAAGTTTATTAACTATTTTCAAAAATCATCTACGTACACGACATTTGACATCAGTTATCTCAAAATTTTACTAAAACAATAAGCGTACAAATTACGGGAAAGACATCTTCATTTAATCAGCTATGTAATGAGGTACTAAAGTTTCATAAATGTTTAAAGGTCCCGATGAAAATAATAGTCGATAATGTCGGCAAAGGTCGAATTTGAAAATTGTTGAAATATTTTAAAATTATGTCATAATGGAATTAATTAACTGCTTTATGTTATCCCTTTTCCTCCTCACCACCCAGCAATCATTTCTACGTCATGAAGCTAGATCGTCGCAACCAGGTGGCAAGCTGAGACGCCACTTTCGAGTGGTTGCTAATCACTGATCACTTGTCGCTTGGTTCGCCTGTGATTAAGCTGCTGTGCAGCTGTGCTGTGTGTGTGTAAGTACAAACTCTTAATCTATACTTTTAATAAATGTGTAGAAGTGAAAATTCTGTACATTGAAAATATCAACAAAATAAATGGCAGGGGGTGTTACTAGACCGACACCGAACCCAAAAATGTGATTAAAAAATTTTTTGTCTGTCTGTTTGTTCAGGCATCACGCAAAAACTACCGGTTCGATTACGATGAAACTTGGTATAATTATTCTTTAATATCCTGGGCCACACTGGGTACTTTTTATCCTGGAAAAGTATTTCTATCTATATATATAAAATTCAAAGTCCTGACTGACTGACTGACTGATAGATCAACGCACAGCCTAAACCGCTGGTCATAAAGACATGAAATTTGAAGAGTGTGTTCTTCGTGAAGAGTAGGCATCCACTAAGAAAGGTTAATAAACTTGAAACTTGGCAAGGATACTTGCCTAAGTAAGTAATAAAGTTTAACATTATAAGTTTTTCAAAACTACCCCTCAAAGGGGGATATAGGGGTGTTAACTTTGTGTGGAAGAAATTGAATGCGCGGTCCGATTAACTCGAAACTCAGTGTTTATACTTAAGACCAAAAATAAAGAGTAACATGTATCAGGGTTTTTCGAAAATCTACCCCTAACGAGCTGAAAAGGGGTAGTTAATTTTACATGGGAGGATTATAATGCGTGGCTTGATTAACTCGAAAATTAGTATAAATAATCTTTCAGTCAAGTTATGAATACATCCCAAAACGATTTTTGTTAAACTCCACCCCTGTGGGGCTGAAAAGCGGGGATACAGTTTATATGAAAAATCTTCTTCATTAGATTAATAAACTTGAAACTTTTCAAAAATACTCGCCTAAGTAAGTAATAAAGTTTATCATTATAAGTTTTTCAAAACTACCCCTCAAAGGAGGATATAGGGATGTTAAGTTTGTGTGGAAGAAATTGAATGCGCGGTCTGAGTAACTCGAAACTCAGTATTGATACTTTTGACAGAAAATAATTAATAATAAATATGTAAAGTTGTCGAAAATTTACCACTGTCGGGACAAAACGGGTTATTCGGTTTTTAAGGGGAGGATTTGAACTTGAAACTGTATGTTACATTTTCACGCCTAAACCACTGAACTTCTGATTTGGCATCCTGGGGAAGCACATGACATACTTTTTATCCTGTTAGCACGTTCCCGTGGGATAATTTCCGACATCCACGCGGGCGAAGCCGCGGGCAGAAGCTATTCTATAATAAACATAAACTTTGAGACTTCTGTAAAAGAAATAACTGTTTACTAAAACGTGCACTAGCAGTACCAGACGAGCACTGGCAGTTCACTGTAATTTGTACGATTATTGTTTTAGTAAAATTTCGAGATAACTGGTGTCAAAGTTCGTGTACGTAGATGATTTTTGAAAATAGTTAATAAACTTCTTACTTTAACTTTTAACTGTTTGATATTTTAGAAAATTTGGTAACGTCAATAGGTGTGTTAAAGTATTACGTAACCAATGGAATAGCTATGAAAGCCACTCAATTAGAGAATTTAGAGATAAGCTATATTTAGTGACAAATTCTGGAAAATTTCCAAAAAAACATTAAAATCGGTGTTTCTCGGATTCCATGAATTTTCGCCTAGGCTTTATGGGGTGCTTAATTGTTGCAAATGGGTCACTCTATCACGCCCTGGAAGGAACACGTCGAGTTTCCCTGTCACCCTGTATAGACGGTTACTTGGTAGCATTATCAATATTAAATTAAAATACTGTCACAAAAAGTCAACATGCTGTGCTACAAAATTTAGTGACACAATCGAATCGCTGCAAAACCGACTTCACGCAGTCTTGTCTGCCCTACCCTAGAGTTTAATTAAAGGTTGGGGCGGCCCGCGAGCTGAGGAAAAGGTGATTTGAAGGCCCGCCGCCGCGGCCGCAAACCGAAGCTGCGGTGGGGAACGATGAAACTATCTGCGACGATAAGCTCGCGTGCCGGAGCCGTGACAGAACAATGCTTGCTGCATGCTGCATGCCTGCTTGCATGATGCATGCGTGCTTGCATGTTGCATGCTTGGTGGCATGCTGCGTGTTGCATGCCTGCTTGCATGCTGCATGCTTGCTTGCTTGCATGCTGCAAATCCCCTGTATTATTGATGAATCACTTCACTTCAGTTTTACAAGGCGTTTTTATTTCGGAATTCTATTTAAGGTAATTTAATAATCGGAATTCGTATTTTTGATGTTTCGAATTATCTGTTACTTTTCGGACGTTTTGTTATTCGATCTATTGAAAGTCGGTATTTTGAGAATAGTAATTATAAACGTTAGGAATGTTGAAATTTAGGAATTATAAAAATAGGAGTAATGATAAGTCGGAGTTGTTATATTCGGAATTTTGAACCATTCGGAATTATGAAAAGCGGTATTTTGAAATTCGTATTAGTGACTGACGGAATAAAGTTTTCAAAAAAGTCAAAATATTATCAATTTTAACGTAAAACTGGATATATACGGTCTACATTTTTAAGGTAAGCATGTAAGGGCGTGGACAGACCTTTAAATCCCAAAAGTATATTCCCAATTAGTATAATTTTCAAGATTAGAGTAGTCGTCAGACTTTCTAATTGAAAGTCTATTAATAAGTTTAACTTTAAGTTCATTTTCAGGGAAACATACATATTTAAATGTCAATGAGGGTCAATTCCGGACGGCTTCTAGCCACAGAAGGGTCGATGTATTAAGAGCGATCTGCCGATATTAATGAGTGGCATTAATCCGGGTCACGCGCCCGACACGAGTACGTCACCGTCGCGCGCACGTCGCGCACACATCGCGCGCACGTCGTGCGTACGTCGGGCGCACGCCGCAGTGATAGGGTTAATAGTATCAACATAGTTTGTTAATATAAAAATTTTTGTCCGCAACGTGATTATGTGTGAGGAGCGTGTGATGGCTGTGATGAGGGAGACCGGACAATGAATTGATACGGATAATGCTTTCTATATTTAAGTGGTAGATAATAAACGTAGCTCAAAACTGTTCATAAAATGTTGAAATATGTCTATCAGACGCAACCATGTATATGTTACGGTAAGTATGATTAATTGAAAATTATTAATAATTCTCGATCATTATTATTATTATTTTCTTTATTTCATCTAATTACATATAATTTACATTTTTCAACATTTTTATAAACAACATGATAAAAAAACATGATAAAATATAAAAAATAGTAGCCCACCGGTATCGGAAACAGGGTCCAAGCTACCGGCGGTCAGGGCTCCAGAGAGAGGAACCTCCTGACAATGCGAGCAGTGTCCAGAACTACCGCTTTCCAAATCAAGCCCTTGACCCAGCTGCCCAACGAGAGCCTTCTCAGGTGTTGGTCGAGGCTCTTGGCTATTAAGCCATTGGCTGTCACGACTATTATTATTATTATTAATAATAATTACCGAGGGTGCGTCTCATAACGTATAAACTCATTTGGTCTAATTTCATTTTATTATCGTTCATAAGATATAATCAACGTGAGATATACCAACTGTTGATATAATTTCTTTAGATATAACATTTATTTATTCTAAAACTTAATTAGTATAACGTTGTTTGATATAACGTTTATGTAATCGAAAATCATTTGGTCTAACGTTTAATATGTATATTGTTTATTTAATCGAAAATCATTATGTCTAACGTTTATTAATATATAAAAAACGTCATTATGGTTAACACCCCGACTCAGATTACCCGGACTCGGATAGGTTAGGTTAGAAGGCTAGCGAAGCTGGAGCGAAGCGGAGCGGAGCCCCCGCCTTAGCCTTCGTGGTTATTTTTTTTTAAACCTCCCAGAAATAGGAGCCCCGCCAAGCGGGGCTCCGTCGACCTATCTTACAGGTGGTAATCAGTTACTAGTTATGTTTAATATCTACTTAGCTTACTATTACCTACAACTACGATAGAACTTACAAAGAATAAAACAAAGAAAAAATACTTTTAAATATTAATTAAAGGTTGCATATTAGAAAATCAAAACTTTCTCGAGCAAAATGACAATAAACGAAATAACAAAATTTAAATGACCAAATGTTTTATTTAGAAAAAATTTAAAATCCCAATGTATGTGACATCAAATGAACGACTGATCAAAAGTTTTTACATCGAAACAGCTAGGTTAGGTTAGGTTAGAACTGTGACCACACAACGGGCCAGGAACATATTAATCGCGGGAACTACGTCGCCGCTCTTTGGGATTTCATCGATTTAGTCAATAGTGTAATAAATAATTTAAACATTGATATTCCAGACTTTGGTCAGCTGAACTTTTGATCAAATGACCATCGTTATTTTAAACTTTGTTGATTTGTACGTTATTCTTTTGAAATTTGCTCAGGAACGTTTTGATTTTCTAATATGCAACCTTATTAAACTAACCCGTGTCTATGCAATTTTGCTTTGTGTTTTTAAGTGGCGTTAAGGCGTTTTCATCATATTAGACCAAATAAGTTTTATGTCTTTTGAGTGGTATGTCAAACGATTTTATATTTAATGTATGTTATGTCAAACGATGTTATATTTAATGTATGTTATGCTTATAAAAATTAGTTATTTTAAAATTATATCAATCGTTCATTATATTAACTAATCGCTATATTAAATAAAATTATAGGTTCCGTTGTTATATGTTGTTAATATTAGAGATTTTGTTGTTATATCGTCTATTACTTACCCGTTGGTTCCACATTTTCTTTTTTCATTTTAATTTACCTCTCTGTTGCTCGATCGAACAGAAAGTCGCTTAGCGCACGTTATTTTTTAAAATTGATTACATTTATCGGTGCTAAGGTTACATTATTAATAATCACCGATAAATGTGATTAATTTCTTACTTTTGGTTTATAAAAAAGTATTTATAATAAATGAAGTCGGTTAAAAAAAAAAAAAAAGCTGGAGCTCATTGGGCATCAGAATATTCGTCCGCATCGTCGTCAATGGGATACGTGCCCAAAAGGCTGGCAGCATTACCACGTTGGATGGTAATGCTGATTCTTTGGGCTAAAAATAGGCCAACCCTCTGGTCACGTGAAGAGTCAACCAATCGCTTGGCCATGTCCCGAAATATTCGCACTCGGACCCTAAGGCCCTTGTGTTTCCACCCCATACGGCTCAAACATATCGCTCTCAATAAGGTTGTTATATTTACGGCGTTTGACGTTTTCTGCTCCTGCAGCAGCCGCCCCAGCACAGCCCACCGTGCTAGGAAGATGGGATGGCGCGAGGGTGTCGACACGGGTTGCATCCCACACCAACGGCCTGCCCAACGTCTAAGGCATTGTGGCCATTCCATCGGGCCTCTTTCCATCGTCGCGTGCCAGTCTGTTCTTGTTTGATTTAAGCAAAACCAAAGAATAAAAGATTTCGCATGTAAGTTTCTTTTAGTTATGTATTTGTGAGTATTATAAATAAATACCTACTGGACAAATAACTTCGAGTCTTATTTTATTTTATTACTTTTACGAGTATCGACGAGAGTAGTGATGATTTTCAATTTTATATTCACATTTACTAAAGCATGAGGTGATTATTAATAATGATGGATAATTATTAATAATTTTCAATTAATCACATTTACCGTAACATATAGTTGGCAAAAGAAACGCGTGAAATGATCCACTTCCCCGAATGTTTTAGTTAGGGAAATTAACGTTTTACTTAGTTGATTGACATCTGACACTAACGTAAACTTGCTGTGTTGCCGCCATTTCATACGATTGATAAACAATAACAGTTGTGATTTGTATGTACGAACAATATTTAAGTTGATAAACAATACCTTTCCCTGACTGATCGTCCGATCGAGCCGCACACTCATAACATCCCCATTTTACGAGTCACAGTTCACTGGCTCGATACTAACATTATATACATTTTTGATAAGGAATGTCATACAACACTGCTATAGCTAAAATAAGGGAAACATTTCAACCCCACGGGTAACATTCTTCAGCTAAGTGACACCCTACGTCAATTTCATGCAACTGATTTAAGTTGGTAGTTAATTTACTTAAAAATTAATTGAGCTGACTACGTTTGAGGTGTACAATATTTTGCGAAGTTGGAATAGTCCGCCCCTGCGCCGCCGCCGCCAGTCGGCGCGGTATTCTCGCTTTGTTTAACATTTTATTAGTAAAAGTGGGTGTTTTAATATAAAGGGGTCGACTGATAAGCGCGCGTGATGCATGGCTGTCCGAGTTACGGATGGCAAGCGATTAATACAAGAGAGGGGGATAGAAGGGGGTGCCGAGTGGTCGGGGGGAGGGAACAAAAACGAGTAATTATTCAGAACAAGGCCACAACACGGAAGTGGGTTCCGCCGCTATTCGGCTCTATCATTTTTTAACAATTTTTAAACAATGGGAGTGCTATTACAATTTGTTACGTGAAATAAATACGGGTAATGGATTACACTGTCAAATGGTGCTCGTGTTTTGTTATTATGTTTCGTACTGACTGACATTAAAAGGTTGTGTTACTGTAGGTATTAGTTAACAGTTTTTATGACATCGACATTGATTATTTTCTCTCATTTCAGACGGTAGTACCAGTGCTCCGCGGCGGCTAATGTTGTTACAAAGTTTTAATGAACGAACGGTTGTTACCAACAGGCGTCCGTCAGTCGCGTCGGCCCACGTCCCGCGGGACTCATTTTGCCGTGTTTACACGCTACACGACAAGCTGGCGTATACAGGTGTAGGCAGAAGGTACACTATAGTGTAATATTATAAGGATGTAATCTCCGTAACTACTCGTCCGATTTCAAAAATTCTTTCACTGATAGAAAGCTACACTATTGTACTTGTCGCAAACATTTAAACCAAAGTTCTAAAGGATAGTTGTATTTGAACATTACTGTTTATGTTCCTGTAGGGGGCGAGCCTTACAATGTTCTGACAGAAAACGTCACGAATAACTTCAACTGTGTAATTTCACACTCTATAATTTATTTATTCATAATAAAATTTCTAGTAGTAGTCACAGCTCCTCGGTAGTCTGTTATTAGTTTTATTGCCGCCGTGATTTGACGAGCCGCGAGTGTGTCGGTAACCGCGCGGCTAGTCGACACGTGTACTTACAGGTACAAGTAAGGGCTGTACACGCGCTGTGCGGAGTTCGGTCGGTGATTTATGTCGAAAAATACAATACAATGTCATTAAAATAATGTGACTTCCAATATAATGTAGCGACTGCCTATCTGACCTCCAACCCAGCTACTGCGCAACGTGACAATCCCTGTTAAGGCTGGTTGCCAACTTTCGAGCTCCCGATTCCCCGTGACGACTGCCAAAGATCTACGCATGCAGCAGGAACCCATTCACGATCACACGTCCACGCGCGACCTGTGCGCCTTAACATTTGTGCATATTCTGTGCCTCTGTGCATTTAGTGCGCTAACGAGCGACACTTAGCGGCCACTTGTCGCGAGCGCCCTTCAGCCCTCCCGACCCTCCGCCCTACAGTGAGCAGTCCCTACTCCCTCTGAGTGACAGAGGAACGAGCTCTGAGTGCGGTGACGCTCATTACTCTTCATCTCACCCGAAAGGGGCTTAAACGATTAGATGTGGGAACACAGGATAATGCGTTAAATACTAAAGAAACGAATTATTGTTTTTGCTTAGAAAAGGACTTTGCTAGGATTTACCGACACGACCTCTTGGTGGGTCGTGGGTCTCTTTAATAATGTCCGAATAGCAATTTCATCACTCAACAAATAATTAAAACAATCATTCAGAATTGGTCTGACTTGCAGGAGAGGCGAGGTTGTGACTACCGGGCCATCACGACATGAGAGATACTTATATAATTGATTCTTGATTAAGAGTTTGGACGACAGTACCTACCAATGTAAGGTCTACCACCGTGTAAAATACGACACATACTTATTGCTGTCGGTAAAACAGGTGTGTTTCTGTGTTTCAATCAATCCTTTTGTTTCTGTTGGCAGCCGCGCGTGGATGCACAAACAAGAGAATGTGGGGCGAACCAAGAGAACAAATAGTGCTCTGTGCAGGGACACCAGAGCTGATTGATTGTTTGTTACATACACACCACACCACACACACACACACATATACGTTGTAGACTCGTTTCAACTACGACGAGAACAGAGACAAGAAATAAAAGAAGAACCGAAACCCAGAGAACATACTATGACAAGCACTGTCTATGATGATAAATATAAATTGCAATAATAAATTAATTAATTGTACTCGGGAATAAATTTAATTCGCTGGCCATATATTATAACTATGCACAACAAAGTAAAGAGATAAATAATATGCGTAGCGAACTACCGAACTACACTACGCCGCCGCGCCGTTCACGTAGCAGTCAAGTCTAAACCGCCGCTAGGTCGTAGTAGTTACGCAGTAGTAGCTACGCCGTAACAGCTACGTCGTAGTAGCTACGCCGTAACAGCTACGTCGTAGTAGGTACGCCGTAGCACTTCCACCTTGAACTACTAAAGGCTTTTGAAGACTAGCGATGCGGCGCTTGGCTAAGTAATAACAGCCGCACGGGTCGATCGATCAAGTTAAGCTAAGCTTGCTGCGGTTGGTCCGTGGATGGGTGACCATCTTTACATACCAAGACCCCTCCGTTCCTCGAAAAGCACGTTAAGCTGTTGGTCCTGGCTGTCATTCGTGGATCTTTGACAGTCGTTACGGGTCGTCGGAAGCACGAAAGTCTGACAACCAGTCTTACCAAGGGGTATCGTATTACCCAGTAACTGGGTTGTGGAGGTCAGATAGGCAGCCGCTCCATGTAAAATACTGGTATTCAGCTGCATCCGACTAGACTGGAAGCCGACCCCAACATACTCGTTGTTGGAAAAAGGCAGGCAGAACACTATCAATGCCTGCTTTGTTTAAAGCTAGATTAAAGTGCTACGAGTATAATGTAGATAGCAAGATTGATCAATTGTCATAAAGACCCGTTTAACGTTAGAAAACAAGAAAAATATGTTTGTAAATACAGAAGCAACAGGTTTGAATTCATCTTTTATCATATTTTGACTAAGCATTCTCGAGCATTCTGTGGTTTTGTATGAGGCTCTCCGTCACATCGCCACTACGACATAATGCGAAGGGACGGCCGCCGCGAGCAACGAGCACTCGCCGCCGCCATCCTTCACCGGCCGACGGAACTGATTACGGAGATGTATCAACTTCTTACTAACTAATCGTCTGAACTTATCTGATAACTTTGTATTTTCAACTCCTGTTTTTAAATAATAATGAACCATTATTTCAGACAACAGAGAATCCATAGTTAGTAAAACTTAAAAAGTATATAACTTATAACTATTACGGCTATAGCAAGACTGCTGTGTTGGTCTAGTAATACATGCTATAAACGCGGAGTCGTGGGTTTGATTCCTAGGTGGGCAAAGTGTGCTTGGGGTTTTTACTATGGTTATGTCCTGACTGCCTTGATGGTCTCGTGATGCGTGTCGCACGTGGAATTCTGGGTTCGATCCCCAGGTCAGGAAAAGTGTGTTTTTTTTCATGGGGATGTTTTTAGTAGCAAACTGGATCTAGATTGAGGTTCGTTTCAGGCTCGCTTCCTATCAGATGGGACTTCAACAGGAGGCGAAATGTGAGTGTACCTCTCTGCCTACCCCTTCGGGAGACTTTAGGCGTGCTGTGACATTATAATAACCAATGGTGTGGTTAGCTCCATGTTTCATTTGATTAGTTTCTTGTTGGCAACACTCATGAACTTGTAATATCACTCGTTCTCTTCAGTGTGTCTGTGTTACAATCATCAAATTATTTCGAACAGCCTCATTCTGTTAATTTATTGCCTTAGCTTACCCCAACTTACGTATTTATTACCATTGCGTTCCGTCATACTACATAATCTACCATTTTAAACAAACGTTTTTGGACAAAAAACATAATAGTGTGTATCTTTCATGTAAGCGGGCGGTGCGACGAAGAAGCCATGAGAGCCATGCTGCGCAGACCTTAAATAAATTCGGTGAAGGGAGAACTTCTGGACGGAGAATGATGGCGAAGGTTTCGGTTATAAAAACACAATCGTTTTATGACAATTGACAGCAGATCCAGTCATTAGAATTCCACTTCAAAGATCCGGGATTCAATCAGATCTTTCGCTATTCTAGTACATTATCATTAGTAAGAAGTGACTGAGCATGATAAATTAATAATTTATTTTTTCTTTTCTTTTTGCAAATATTTATCAATCTATAAAAATGAATAACATTACACGATATTGTGCCGCGCTACTCTTGTGAATCAACACATCTCACACCGTGTTATCAAGTACAGACGATGTTATATTGTTCGCCGTAGCCTGTAGGCGCTCGACTTGTGTTCGTGTCAGCACGTCGCCGCGACGACGCGACGCGAGCGATCTCACCTAATGCGTCGAACACACTCATTAGCGCCGTGTACACGACTCGCCCCAGGACACCTGGCGGGAGATGTGCAGCAGAAGATTCGTTTGTTTCAATTGAACAGCTAGTCGCCATGACATACGGAAACCTCCAATAATATCTTCTAGACTCATATACGACACGTAAACGATTCTTCTCTATTTTGTGAATAGTGACGGATATGTATGATGCTGACGGTAAACCCTGCACCCTAATTGCGTAACACACGATCAATCGGAATCTGAATTATTTTGAAGCAAATTGCGAATCCATTGCTTCATAAGTTCGAAAAATGTGTCTGCTCAACACGTAAATAACGCAATGAATGTTGTTAAACTGTCAAAATGAAACCGATTCCAATAGATACCGTTCTCTAATAAGTCTTTGTCTTCTGGTCTTATTATTTTAATTTGTTTGGTATTTTTATTTAGAGTTTTATTTAGTATACTTTGTAATTGTCATTGCCATTTGAAATTTTTTATTTTATTTAATTTTTTTTTATTTTATTACTGTGACATTTTTACTGTAATTCAAACGATTTGACATTAATTTGTATTATTTTATTCTACTAATTATTGTTATTTAAAATTATAATATCTTTTGTGTAAATTAAATAATAATATGTTTTGCATGGCCATGTGACGGTAGAGCATGCAGGACTTATAATAAAACATCTGTGTACTAAATACCTATGTTGGCAAACCAATAAATTATTTGATTTTATTGTGACGAAAAGCATTTTTAACCCCCGACGCAAAAACGACGGGGTGTTATAAGTTTGACGTGTCTCTCTCTCTGTGTGTGTGTGTGTATGTCTGTCTGTGGCATCGTAGCTCCCGAACGGATGAACTGATTTTGATTTTGTTTTTTTTTTGTTTGAAAGGCGAATTTGTCGGAAGTGTTCTTAGCTATTTTTGATGAAAATCGGTCCAAGATGGCCGCCACCACAAAATTGCGGATTACATATTTTTTCACAACTCCCTCAATATGGGTATCAAATGAAAGGGCTTGACTAGTATACTATACACTATGATAAATTTTAAATCCAAGATGGCCATCACCACAAAATGGCGAATTATAAAAAACCTGATTAAACACCTAATTACCTGAATCTTAAAACGCAAGAAAATAAAAGAAATGAAATAATAAGGAGTCCCTACGAACCCCATGAAATAAAAAATTAAATATAAAAAAAAAACCCGGACACGAAATAATAATAAAAATAGTATGGATGTAAAAACCCTCAAACAATTTAAAAAAATACTATTGAAAAAATAGCCACAAATAGAACAAAAAAGGTATAAGGTATAAACGTGAAACCCTATAAAAAGAAAAAAATAACCTTGAAATTATGACCATACGTAAGTACGTATGAAATTTTTTGACTAAATGTTGTCCCGTCGGGGACCGCTCTAATTTTCGGAGACGCGGCGCCAGCTATGTATGTATGTGCTTCACAATTAGCCTGACGTGAAAAGGCGGCACTTTTTCGAGTGTGCTTGAATAAATTTTTCTTTTCGGAATGAGTTTTTCACAAAACATGCAGTGTTCTGCCTCACGTGACTATTGTTGGAGCTCGTTGTTGACAGCCAGATAGCCCCAGTCGGCACGCGAATCAATCACGACGATGTCTATTTTTACCCCACTACGGCAAAGCCAAAAGGAAGGGTTATGTTTTCAGAAGTCTATATATATAATTTGTCTCTCTGTAATGTCTTGTTTACACCTTTCTAAGTAGGTATTTATATCGTGGTTGGATTTTAGTTTATGACTTAATCTTTTTGAAGGTATGTTATTGGAAGGCAAACAGGTCGGCGGATCATCTGTTAGTTAGTGATCACCACCACTGATAGACATCACTGAATAATATCCGCAGTATATTCGGGAAGTTTAATTAATCATTATTAATGAATCTCCGCAGTAAACCGGACCGCTAATCGAAAGCCTGTTAGTCAAATTTCATTAAAGTTTCATGACATTTAATTACCGTTACGCTTCCAATACGAACATTCACAAAGCGATCTGAACGTTGCACTATATACGTAATGTTCAGCATTCTGTTGTATAATGCTTTTGGCACCTACATATTAATAGGTACTTACATCCGCAAGTAATCAGACACGAAGTGCCGTCATCAGTGTGGATGACAGCCGATGAGCCGATGACTATCACGCTGATAGTCTGATAGGAACTCGCGACGCCATATCGAGTGCTGATCATATTATAAGCTGAAACGATGACCCATGCACACGATATCGATGTGAAATTAGGTCAAATCTCGTTCATCTGTATCTTTACTTTTTTCTGTATTATTACAGGTTTAAAGAGAATTTATTACTCATAACTTAAATAACAGTTAACTTAAAATGGAATACAAAGTGCTTACATCTTAATAATAATATAATAGTTGCCTCTGGGCAGTTGGCGACGTTCCAGCCTGCATACGTGTTTTTAGGGTTCCGTAGCCAAATGGCAAAAAACGGAACCCTTATGGATTCGTCATGACATGTCTGTCTGTCTGTCCGTCCGTATGTCACGGCCACTTTTTTCCGAAACTATATGAGCTATACTGTTGAAACTTGGTAAGTAGATGTATTCTGTGAACCGCATTAATATTTTCACACAAAAATAGAAAAAAAAAAAAACAATAAATTTTGGGGGTTCCCCATACTGAAACTCAAATTTTTTTTTCATCGATCCCATACTTGTTGGTTATCTATGGATAGGTCTTAACAAATTATATTGAGGTTTCTACTATCATTTTTTTCTAAACTGAATAGTTTGCGCGAGAGACACTTCCAAAGTGGTAAAATGGGTGTGTCCTCCTGAAACTTCTAAAATAAGAGAATGATAAAACTAAAAAAATATATGATGTAAACTTCCACCAAAAATTGGTTTGAACGACATCTAGTAAGTAGTTTTTTTTTAATACGTCATAAATCGTAAACCGCAATTTACTTTTCATTCAATCAACTCAACGGAACCCTTCATGGGCGAGTCCGACTCGCACTTGGCCGCTTTTTTTAAGCTTTGTTTTAAACACGTATAAAGTATCTCACTTCTTTAAATCCTTCGGTAAATCATTAAACAGGTGTGCTCCCTTAACCAATTTTGTTTTTTTTTTTTGCCGTAATTAGTCCGTCCGCGTGCACTCAATAGTTGAAAGTTGTTGTTACTGTTATTGTTTTTATGTAGTTGTATGTTTGATTGTACGGATCTCTTGGTGATTTTTGTGAGAATACCATGCCTGTATTCCCCGAAGTGGCCGCCAGAGGGGCATGCAGCCACATCGCGCCAGTTATGTCTCAGTACCCTGTAATGGAGAGGCGCCTATTTGCCATCAGCCGGCACACATCTAGAACCCGGGCTGCTACTGAGAATTGAACACTTCGGCCGACCTGGGGATCGATCACAAGACACTCTGTTCAATCAGTCATTATTTAATAAAAAAATGCTTTAATGCTTGAATATTTGATGAAAGCCTGTGCTTACGTCAACCTCGTGTCAGGCGTGTACTCGTGTTACACGAGCAGCTCTGCGTCTGACTGCTACGTAGCCTTGAGCGAGAGCCTTGAGAATAATAACATAATGTAACACGTACTTACTGTCTTATACTAATAGGATCCTTAAAAGTAATATCGAGGCGTTCACCTACAGCTACAGGAGGCAGAAGGCCCACTCGAGTTTACTACAGAGAATGCGTAAATAGGTATGGTGCAGTCTGGGAAGTGTATTCTTAAGCATTGCGTTTTGCCGTGACTGGAATATACGGACACTATATTTTGCTGAAAGTTAATTGGTAAATAATCATTTTCGCTGGCTTTACAATGCCTTACACCGCATCTTATCGACACGTCACGTCTCACCGAGTCCTGACGTAATAATGGAACAGTTTTCCACACTTTGCGGGACTGCTAACAAAGGTGGTGGCTTTCATTTAGTTATTGTTATTAGTTGGCCACCGCGCGTCGGCTTCGACTATGCAATTCTCGAACTGTTCTGTCAAAGAAAGTGAACCTTCTGGCAGTAGTCTACATAACAGTTACCTAACGTCTCCAGACAATTAACTAGCGGGGCGACGCGCGGACAGCGGGGGGGGGGGCTCCTAGATCATGTCAGGCTAACGGTTAGCCTTATTAAAGGCTCTTTTAGGACGTGTTAGAGGACGTTAAGGAACATTACAGCAGCAGCCTATGTTGGAAATGAACGTGAACGAGCAACAATAATGATTTTAGATGACACTCGAAGTTATTGCTCATGTATAGATAATTATTGTTTCTATAATACGAGTAGTTCTCCAGATCCTATTTTGACCATGGCGGCGAATCTCAACGGAGACTAGCCTTCGGCGCGGGACATATTATGGTGCACCCTCTTCCCTCACTCTCATAGTCCGGTGTGACTGCAACTCGACACTCGCGGAGAGATCAGGCGCCGGACCAGCGACTTAACGTGCTTTCTGAGGCTCGGGGCTATCACACCGCCAACTTCCAAACTCCGGGCTGTTATTAAGAAATTCCTAATGGAAAAAGTCAAAGACACTTTGCCCGAACCGGGATCAAACCCAGGACCTTTGATGGACCCAGGCTTTGCAGTCACGCTGTAGCTATGAGACCAACGGGGCACATCTATAGATTCAAAAGGATAGTTTGAGATTATGTATAACTAGCTGCGCCCCGCGGTTTCACCCGCATAAGTTTTGATCCCGTGAGAATATTGGGATAAAAAGTATTTTATATATTAATGCTGGTTATAAACCATCTGTGTGCCAAATTTCATCCCAATCCGTTCAGTAGTTTTTGCGTGAAAGAGTAACAAACATCCTTCCATCCATACAAACTTTTACGTTTATAATATTACTAGCTGCGCCCTGCGGTTTAACCCGCATCAGTTTCGATTCCGTGGGAACATCGGGATAAAAAGTATCCTATGTGTTAATCCAGGATGTCAGCTACGTCCATACCAAATTTCATCAAAATTGATCCAGCCGTTTGAGCGTGGAGAAATAACAAACATACAAACACACACACACCACACTCACTCACAAACTTCCGCTTTTATAATATTAGTGTGATAATATAATATCACGTAAAGCTCTTCGAACACTCATAGGACCTTAGCTAGACGCGTTCACACGATCGTATCAGCAGCCGTCGTGGAGAGAGTGCGGCGGCGCTGTCTTCATGTCCGGTCGTGTGTTGTGTTGTGACCTGTGTAGAGCAAGCTATCTTAGTACAGATTACCTAAGCAGTTCATGTAAGCGGCTTCACTGATACGAACACTGTGATGATGCGAGCGACTATCACTTGATACATACACCTACTTCAGACTACATACCTACGGTTGGCGCAGTGGTTAAGCGATTGACTGCTGCGCTGCGTGTCGCGGGTTCGATTCCCGCACGGAACAAATATTTGTATGACCTACATGTATTTGTTCCGAGTCTGGGTGTTTTTCTATCTATAATATAATGTATGTATTTACAAAAAAAAAATGTATATAAGTAGTTTATCAGCCATCTTGTTACCATAACACAAGCATTAGGCTGCTTAGCTTGGGACTAGATGGCGCTGTGTGAAATGTCCAGGGATATTATTATTATTATATTTAGTTCAGTTTGACGTTTCATGTCTTAAGCCGGATTTACATTAATGTGTTGTGTCGCCTTCTGACGCAGTTTTAACCAATCAAAACTCGTTGTGATTTGACATAGCTCTGAACAGATACGTTTGATTGGTGTATTACGCGTCACGACACAACACAACACAGTAATGTGCCGGTGGCTTTAGTACGTTTGTTACTATAAGTAGATGTACAGTGTGCAACTTAGCTATCAACTTAAATTGACCGTATATTTAAAACACAACTTACTGTTATTCTATAACAATCGAATGATGAATGAAATACAGCAATATCCACGTAGTGTGTCAATCTGCTAAAAAAATAATTTGCCTGACCGTATACCGGTCCGATATCATAACATGTCCGTGTCGTCACCGCCACGTCATCGTCCTCGTCGCCCCGATCTTAAATATACGTCACATGTGAGCTATCGATCGCTGGCTCATCGCTACATCGCGAGGGAGTCCATCCATCAATCTGAACGCATCTGTCACTGACAGGGGTGGCGTGCAGCGTCCAACGCGTGCTGTGTGTGAGCCGCGAGGAGCAGTTCATAATATGTAGTGTAGAAGTGTATAGCTATAGGTAATAGTGAAGTCATCACTTTAACAAAATTCAATACATAGTTAGTATGTTGAGCAATAAAGTTACCAATCGAATTATGAACGTTAAAGAAGTTGTGCATCATTTGAACAAAACAGTCTGACATTTAGCTCCCCTCACTTGTAAATAATTCACTGGGTAGCGCTAGGCGCCGCCGCTCGTGATTCGAATGTTACTACCAAACATGATACCGGATTTATAGAATAAACAACAGGCCGAGTGTACCCGACTGTTCCCGACACTCGACGAATCGATACCACGTCGATCTTTTTACATCATGACATTGTTCGCGGAAGCATCGAGGCGTGCTCGAAATCTACGTTAGCGATCTGGCGACGTCTCCGCGACCCGGCCGGCGCTAATCCGACGCTACACCCAATACGACATCGAAATCTGTGCCTCGACAAACGCGATATTAAAATTCTCGGCACGATCGGAGCCGACACGTCTCCTCGCCCCCCTGCGCCCCTGCACCCTCAGTCCCCGCGGGCTCCCGCCACGCGCGACTATCTAAAGTGGCTTGATATAATCTTAAAAGGTCGCCGACGTCCGTAAGATCGCGTGGATGGCAGCGACGCGGTCAGGACCCGCGACACGACGCGCGACCTCGAGCGACGGGCAGAGCTACTCGCGGATAGTAGACGCGAGAAGAAGGACCACAATACACCAGTTACCTACATGATTTGATGAGTGGTTGTGTCTCTAGGAGCTGATTATGTACAGAGTGCTGATACAAAATATGAAGGAATAGAATGCCTACAGCATCGGTTTACATTTCCGGTTAAAATTTAATGAAAGGTTTGACCATTATATCAGTCGAGAGATGTCGTGGGACACACGGCTGGAACGAAGTTCCACTACTACAGTTACTACTTACTATGCCAACCACTGTCAGAAGTCTTCACATGTATGTCCCACAGTAGTTTCCAAGTGATGTTGTACGAGTATGATCAACATAAAGAAACTTTGATTACTTTTGAAAAATGAAATGAAATCGTGTATTCTCCAGAGATACATACAACTTACACTAAACACGTACAATAACACAAAGAACGTCATATACATAAGCAACTGTCCATCTTTAACTTCACCTAATAATCCTCACATTTTTACCATTTGCTTTGTTTAATATTATGTCATGTTTGAATGTGTGGTCAAAGTTTTCGGTCGTCGGTGCGGTGTGGTTGTTCTGCCCGTCGTTACTCTGTGTCCGTCCCGCCGGGAGTGGCGGAGCACTCGGAGCTTGGCGGCGGGCGCCGCGGCGGCTCGTAAAACAAAACGGACGATATTCGAGAGCGCTCGTAAAGTTATGTCGAATTAATTAGCGATCTGTTTGTTACCAGACCGCTCTGCGATGGCGACGGGACACTTTGTTTCGTACGCGGCCATTTTTAGGGTTCCGTAGCCAAATGGCAAAAACGAAACCCTTATGGATTCGTCATGTCTGTCTGTCTGTCTGTCCGTCCGTATGTCACAGCCACCTTTTTCCGAAACTATAAGAACTACTGTTGAAACTTGGTAAGTAGATGTATTCTGTGAACCGCATTAAGATTTTCAAACAATTTTTTCTTTTTACAGGGTTTCACGTAGTCGGGGGTTTTTAAATTTTTTTACTTCATGTTTTTTGTAGGGACTCCTTATTATTTATTTTCTTTTATTTTCTTGCGTTTTAAGATTCAGGTAATTTGGTATTTAATCAGGTTTTTTGTAATTCGCCATTTTGTGTTGGTGGCCATCTTGGATTTGAAATTTGTCATTTGAAATTTGTCTTTTGTTTGGTTGTTAGTGTCTTGGGTTTGTATTCTACTAGTCAAGCCGTTTCACTTGATACCCATATTTACTATCGTGCGTGAGTGTGCGTGACTGGATGAACATAATATGTGTGTTTGTCTGTGTGTGAGTGTGGTGTGTTTGTGTATGCATATGTGTGGGGGTGTGTTTGTGTGTGTGAATGGGCCTGACGGGCTTTATTTTATTTTATTATTTTTAGTATATTTTCAGTATCTACATAATTTTGAGAGAAAAGGAAGTTATCTATGGTAAGTTTTAGTTTTTTTATCGGTAATTTATGTAACTGAATATTTTTACTTATTTTATTATATAGGTACGGACCCATGTAGCACGGTCGTCTCCTGAAAAAAACTGTTTTTCACGGTATCAGGTCAAAAACCAGGTCCTTCCTACGTTTGTTTTGTAACCTTTCCGGATCGTACGTTGAACCTTTATGGCTTAAAAGCAGAACCCTCCTGATATAAAGCTGTAAGTCCTCCATGTACTAAAATAAATAAATAAAGTTGTCGAACCGTTAAAACCATACAATCCTTATATAGCTGCTCCGTTGGATACTGGAGGTTTTTTTTATGTATTACTTTGAGAACTGCTCGCTGAGATCTTTCTAGGTTTAAGATATGAGTTTTGTGTGTACCCCAAAGACAGAGATACAGTATTCCAGTACTGACTGGCACATGGATAGGTAGATTGTTTTCAACAGGTTCGAGTCGCACACCCTTCGTAACTTCTTAAAAACTGTTATTAACTTTCTAACCCTAGCGCTTAGTGTTTTTACGTGGTGGTGGAAGTTTAACTGGTCATCCACTTGTATTCCGAGATATTTTATAGGGGAGACATCTGCATTCACTGATATCGTTTTGATTACAGGTGTGTGCTCGCAGTTTAACCAAATCATTAACAGATAGCGGAGCCTTCTTTATCGAGAACATGAGGTATTTTGTTTTTTCTACGTTAAGGGTAAGTAGGTTTAGGTTAAGGTGTTCAAGAACCGTTCTCAGCCCGGTGTTTGTAAGATCGGCAACCTCTGACCATGTGTTACCATGGAAGAGGATTGCCGTATCGTCTGCATAAGTTATTATTTGACCATTTTGTAGATTTAAATTACATTTCTCATTAATATAGATTAGAAACAAACTAGGACCAAGCACACCCCCCTGTGGTACACCAAAATCTATATTTGAGCTGTTACTTATGTACTTACTTGTCAATTTTAACTATCTGAGTTCTATTAGTTACATAGTCTGTAAATAATTTAAGAGGGGTTCCTCGAATCCCTATATTCTCCATCTTCTCCACCAGCCTGGGGACAGCGACGGTATCAAAAGCTTTTGCTAGGTCTAGAAAGACTTCTATGCATTTATTTTTGCTGTCTAGTTTACCTGCAATATGATCTGTTAGTTTTATTACCGCGTCTTCTGTAGATTTCCCTGATACGAAGCCGTATTGGTTTGGAGAGATTAATTTATTTTTATTTAGAAAGTTTGTTAGCCTGATATTCATAAGTTTTTCTAATATTTTAGAAAGTACTGGGAGCACCGATTTTGGCCTGTAGTTTCTGACATCGGCCCTGTCACCAGACTTATAGATTGGATGGACTACAGAGAGTTTAAATAGTGTGGGGAATGTTCCCGAGTTAAAGCTTAAGTTGGCAATATGAACAAGAACGGGGACCAGAACATCTCTAGCTAATTTAATTATCTTGACAGGTATATTGTCCCAACCTCTAGCGCAGTCTTCTCTTAGGTTTATTATAATTTGCTCAACTTCCTGTTCATCTGTTTCAAGCAAAACTAATGAGTTACACAGCTGTGAGTTATTACTATTTATTGGGATGTCGTTAGGTGCGTTTATCTTGCTTGCTAGGGTGTTTAATCAGGTTTTTTGTAATTCGCCATTTTGGATTTGAAATTTATCATAGTGTATAGTATTCTACTAGTCAAGAACTTTCATTTGATACCCATATTAAGGGATTTGTGAAAAAATATGTAATCCGCCATTTTGTGGCGGCGCGGGCCATCTTGGACCGATTTTCATCAAATATTGCTAAGAACACTTCCGACAAATTCACCTTTCAAACAAAAAAAAACAAAATCAAAATCAGTTCATCCGTTCGGGAGCTACGATGCCACAGACAGACATACACACACAGACAAAGACACGTCAAACTTATAACACCCCGTCGGTTTTGCATCGAGGGTTAAAAATAGAAAAAAAACAATAAATTTTGGGGGTTCCCCATACCTACATACAAAACTCAACCATTCAAAAACTCAAAAAAAAAATCATCAAAGCCATACGTGTGGGGTATCTATGGATAGGTCTTCAAAAATTATATAAAAATAAAATAAAACATTTAAGTATAGATACGTAACCCTTCGAGCGCGAGTCCGACTCGCACTTGGCCGGTTTTATTGTTTACCAGCGTTGCCCTGTGACTTTGTTCAATTAAATATTTCAACGCGTTTAATTTCGTGTTGCTCGCCTGGGGTGCTTGGCGCGTTGCATATTCTAAACGATGCCGATATCTTAACATTGTGGCAAATTATACCCTGACGAAAATTATAAACTTTTAATAAGTATAGACAAATATAAACCACCGAGGTATGTCTGGTTACTGCTTGTGTGGGCAGTGTAGGCGCATAACTAATTATTTGAAAAGGACTACTACAGTCAGGGTGAGAGTGTAAGTAAGCCTCGCGTGGTATTAATTAGCATTCCTTAATTAAACGTCCGTCCTCTTTTAATAGCCGTACCTACACACCACAACATAGATCCTCACAGAGGGTCAGCTCCATACAACGAGCGAGCCCGCACGCACACAGAGACACGCCTCACGGACAACGAGTGGACCCCATCCTCTTCCTTATTTATGGTAATGACTTGTGTAATCTAAATATTAAAGAAGGTAAAATAATATCATATGCCGCCGACGACACGTCGTTAATATTTAGCGCTAAAACCAGTAGCGAACTGTTCCAGATTACTCAACTAAGTTTTAATACTGTGACTAATTGGCTTCAAAGCAATTTACTAACATTAAATGCCGACAAAACAAAATATATTCACTTCTCCATGCGCAAGCCTCTACTTAACACTACTAACCCTCATCTATATGCTCATCAACGTGGAAACCGTACAATCACCATGTGCAATTGTTCCTTTATCCACAAAACGAGCAACATAAAATACCTGGGGGTAATATGGACGACACACTCTCTTTTAAAAAACATATTGAAAGCCTAGTGAAAAGAGTCCGCAAACTAACATGTTTTTAAAAATTGCGAACTTTAGCAGATTCAAAATTAATCATACAAATTTATTTCGCCCTATGTCAATCTATAATTCAATACTACATCACTTCATTTGACCAATTATTCCAATATTTATTGTTTGAACGACATTAATAAATTGTAATTGAATAATGACCGAAAAATCAAATAGAAAACTTCTCTAAGATGATTTAAAACTTAGTATTTCAGGTTTCAGTATTTACGTAATCAAATCAAAGCACTCAATTTGTCAGACGCCTTACAAGTACGTTTTATGTCCCATTTGTTTACATGTTCATGAGATACTTTTGGAACTATATATGCGTGCTCCTGTGGCCGCTCGCGGTACGTAGCCGACCTTCTGTACCAACGACTGTGTACCGACTGCGGTTGTAATTAATTGTAGTCATTATCAACGAGGCTTTGTCATGTCAACCGTAATGAGAAAACTTTCTATTAGCTCATATTACATTCATGTACGAGACAATACGTAGCTTCGCATTGTACTAGCTGTTTCATTCGGTTAACTGTAATACTAATATATATATATAATAATAAAAAAAAAAATAATAATAATAAAAAAATAATTAAAAAAATAAAAAATAAAAATATATTAATAATATATATATATATATATATAGGATATTGTATATATATATTGAAAGTTAATATAGGTACATAAATTGAATAAATAAACATGTTTAGTTGAACTTGTCTATATTCAGTACCTAGTTCTTCTGTAAATCTTTTCCATCTTCAGCATTGTGTACAAATCTTTAGTAAACACTAATATCCTAAGTTTGCGGCGATTCTGTTCGGTAATGGTTCCAGGACGTCATAACAGCTCAGTGATTACGAGTATCGCGACCACTAACCGCTCACCGCGTGTTGGCGCCCTGCCTACTAAGGCTAACACACAAACCACTTTCTAACGACATTAGAACTACAGAAAAGTCGTTACCATAGTGGAGGGTAGCAAATTGGAAAGAAATCGTGTCATAGCACTCACGATTTATTGCAATCATCATCTGCCTAGCCTTTTCCCAACTATGTTGGGTTCGGCTTCCAGTCTAACCGGATGCAGCTGAATACCAGTATTTTACATGGAGCGACTGCCTAACTGACCTCCACAACCCAGTTACTGGGTAATACGATAACCCTTGGTAAGACTGGTTGTCAGACTTTCGGGCTTCTGACTACCCGTAACGACTGTCAATGATCCACGAATGACAGCCGGGACCAACGGCTTAACGTGCTTTCCGAGGCACGGAGGGGTCTCGGTATGTCAAGATGGTCACCCATCCACAGACCAACCGCGGCAAGCATAGCTTAACCTGACCGATCGACCTGTGCGGCTGTCATTATTTAGCCCCATCACGATTTATTGCAATATTAGTGATAAAAAATTAAAAGATTTTTTTTTTAAACAAATTTTTATTACTTATTAATAAAAAGAACTAAAAAGTGAAAAAAGCTTTTTAACAAAAAAATTAAACTGCCGAAAAAACTGAAATGCAAAAAATAATAAACCTTTTTTATTTAACCTTTTAATAACTAAGTGTTTAAACTATTGTATACCTAAGTAATTTTGAGCCGGCGCCAAACAATCAATAACAAAGATGACTAAATTTCCTTAAATTTAAATGGCGCCAACTCAAAATTATTCAGGTATACTCTCATTAGTTTAAGCACTTAGTTATTAAGGTTAAATAAAAAAGGTTTATTATTTTTTGCTTTTCAGTTTTTTCGGCGGTTTAATTTTTTTGTTAAAAAGTTTTTATTTTATAATTTTTTGTGGCTATAATCTACTAATATGTTTGCCAAAGGTCAGGCATATGTGGCACTGAGTAAAGTAATAATACACCACTCAGCATTCAAATCTGTGAGTGAACAATAAATCACCCATATTTTCCCACCCTCAGGTTGGTTTTTTTTTCAAATTTATATGGGACCAACTTTGGGGAATACCTACCCTTTCCAATAAAAAAAGAATTATCAAATCGGACTACTCTGTAAAAAGTTATGTGTGGTCATACATAAAAATACGCGTCGACTTGGGAACCTCCTCCGTTTTTTTTTCGTCGGTTAAATGTAATTTAAACCTGATAAGAAATAAATAAAAGCGTGTTACATTGTGTTCTAAATGTTCGTTAATGTTCCATCAAAACACGCTTTTATTTATTTCTTATCAGGTTTAAATTATTTTTTACTTTTTAGTTCTTTTTATTATTATGTAATAAAAGCTTGTTTTTAAAAAGTTTTTTTTTTCTTTTAATTTTATTTTTAACTTCTTAGTATTTTTGATGCGAGATTGACTACGGCGTAGTTCGTAGCGCGTAGTAGTGTTTTTCCATTAACTGCGTTTACTGCACTTAAGCTACATATTCATCTTTAGTCCCTGGTTACCATCTAGCACCAAAGTACTCGTCAAGACGAATCAAACGAGCCCAAACTCGATGGGGTTGTGTCGTTTAATTACCGAGTTCTTATGGCCATCTTCCCGCTCCATTATCAGACCCTGCT
The DNA here is from genome assembly GCA_945859715.1 of Apamea sordens. NCBI lineage: Eukaryota > Metazoa > Arthropoda > Insecta > Lepidoptera > Noctuidae > Apamea > Apamea sordens. The sequence goes on along the minus strand of OX244009.1, from coordinate 85,765 downwards.
TACCATCTAGCACCAAAGTTCTCGTCAAGACGGATCAAACGAGTCCAAACTCTATGGGGTTGTGTCGTTTAACTACCGAGTTCCTATGGCCACCTTCCGGTTCCATCATCAGATCAGCTCATTAAACATGCATGCAAAATTTCTCAATCGGTTGAAGATATCTGCTTCAAAATCTATTACATACATATCGTACATCGCAAGTTAAATAAAACCTTGTAAAAACTCACTGCAGTCTGTTCCAAAAGTATTTGACGCAAGTCAGAAAACGTGCCTGTGGAGGCCAATTTGTAGTACTTCGAACTCGTGCACATTGATTTATCTACATTAAAAGGTATTGTAAAGATCTTAATATGAAATTAAAACAACAATGACAAATATACAACACAATCAATTACCAACGTTCCTATACAGAAATTACAAGAAACATCAGAAAATACAGAAATAAGTGTAACAAACAATTATAGGTAAATACAGCATTTTCTTATTATTACCTACTAAGTGAACAATCTTAAACTAGTTTTTTTTCTAGTTTTGTTACACAATATTTTTAGAGAACATAACAAAGAAAGATATAGCCCTCTCAAATCGACGGCACGGTTGGCGCAGTGGTTAAGCGATTGACTGCTGCGCTTCGTGTCGCGGGTTCGATTCCCGCACGGAACAAATATTTGTATGGCCTACAAGTAGTGGTTCCGGGTCTGGCTGTTTGTGTATGTGAGTTTAAATGTTTGAAAACGCACCCACGACACAGGAGAGATTCCTAGCGTGGGGCAACGTTTTAATAAAATTAAAAAAAAAGTCTCGTATATCTTGTGTTTCTTTATCTTAATAATTAACAAAAATATAACAAAAAACTATAAAACAACAAATTCACCAAGAAAGGCAGCATGGCACTAAATTGAAGACTTCGAAATCGTTGGCAATATTTTAAACTATGACTACAGTTTAAATAGTGAAATTAACCAACGAATTAGTATAACATAAATTGGAATACTGAATTTTAACCTAAAAATAGCTATACAGTGTTATTTGTACTTAAACGCTATTAACCTCACAGGACAAAAATACTAACATCATAAATACTAACATCATAAATAACAACTTTTGTTTTATGACTTTTAATAATTCATAATTTTTATTTTCATGAACTACTTAATTAAAAATACTTAAATTGATCGCTCTAAATGTGAAGAACTCTACGCGAAGAAAGCACTAGATAAGTAAACAAACAGTGCGTTGCGAATGCAGGGGCGCGGCGGTACTTACTACAAAATACAGATCTAAAAAGTGTTATTACAACAAAAACTTGAAAGTCTATTTTTGGTATTGTCAAAAGTCATAGAACAAAAGTGGCGTTTTTGATGTTACTAATATAATACTGCACTCCTGCCAAGTATTTTAAAAATAACCCTGTATAATGTTAGATATTAATTATACAGTAGTTTAATTAACGAAAGGCGTTCCCGTTAACCCGCGATAGAATAGCGTCCAAAGATGATAAAAAAATATGAGCATTCAAAAATGGTAATGGTGGTTTTTAAATGGTAATATTTATTTAGCATTATTATAGAACGCCTTTCGTTAAATAACATACTGTATGTTAAAAATTATAATTAAATTAATATTTTGTCGCTGCTCCCCCCGCATCTAAAATGAAATGTCGTAAAATTTAATGGCGATAGTTATATACGGAAAGCGTCAACAATAAGCGAGATTTACAAAGAAACACATGCATTACTTTAAGCAACATACCGAAGTTGTGCCAAGACAAAAAAGATCTAGGTTTCGCAACTTATTATATCATCCATCTAGTCATAAAGATATTTACAAGAAAAATGTGTATAATATGTGTATATTGATTTATAATAACATACCAAATGAATTAAAATTATTGCATGATAATGTTTTTAAAATCAAATTGACAGCGTGGCTACAAAATAGTTGCTTTTATAGCCTTAAGGAGTTTATAGAACATAGACATGTTAAATGATGAATTAATTGTTATTTATGAATAATTGGACAGATTGGTTAACTATTTAAAATTGTAATTTTCATTGAATAGTAATTGTTTTTTTCTTTTCTTTAATTTTATTGACATTTTTAGTTACAGATATTGACATTTAAACTTATTTGATTGACATTTTTAATTTTATTGCATTGACTTTTTTTTTTTTTTTTTTGAAATATTTGTTAATTTTTATAATCTGACAATGTAAAGTATTGAAATGCATCAATGTTATATTGGTTTGGTCTGTTTTAGTTTAATTTATTTAATGTTCACGACTTGCGTTTTGGATATGATGTGACCTTATTATTGACTGAAATTTGCACGCCTGCTTGCAGGCAGAATACAATAACTCTTAGGCTTTAAGATCTTCCCTTGTTGAACAATGTATTTTCTGGCAAATAAATATTTTGAATTTTGAATTTGAATTTGATGCAAATTGGCACTGCCGCACTCTGGCTAATGACTTTGAAATTTTGTTACACGCCCTTTACTCACACAAATGCATATTGTCTCTAATTGGGCGACACCAGGAAGGGGTGTGGTTTGTCACTAGCTGCGCTTCCGCAGAAATATTTTCTTAAGTGAGCATGCTTATCTTTTGCCGATAGTACATAATTATATATGTATGAATTTATGAATTCTCTTTAGTGAGTGACCGCGTAAGAATTTAAACTGAACAGGGTCGTTTATCTTTTTATCAGATACAACCGACTACAAGCACCCTTATCATCTGTAACACTGTGGACATACCTACTAGCCGAGTGTGTGGCGACGACGAGGCGATGGTAACAGCTCATAAGCGACGCGACGCGCGACGGTACGCACTGAGTACCCACACGACATGTCGGCTGTGTCGATCTATGTCACGCTTTCACTCGAGACACTCACGAAGCAGTTGAGTGTTAAATCCGACGAGAAGATTAATAAGTGAATGAACTTTCACACAATATTAACTGAAGATGGCGACTGCATCCAAACGAGCGTCTTCCTTATCGCTGCGTTATCACATTGCCATCTTTCAGTGCCCTCAGTTGATCGAAATGAACACACCCTTCCCTCTGTAGCACGCCAGTCCCCTCTAGCAACAGTAGAGTTTGATGACGTCGCCGTTCAATCACTCGTCACTCGGCACTCACAACTCGCCACTCGCCACTCAGAACTCGGAACTCGCCCCCGGCGTCGTCCGTCAACGTCAACTTAATGAAACGGCGCCGGCGCGGATGTCGCTGACAGCCACTCATCTAATATTGAAAAGATTCTAAACGATATTATTATTGAATTAGGGTTCCGTATCAAAGTCCATATCGATGAACGCTGTTAGGGAAATAATTTAAACTTTGTAAAAGATTTTGCATTAGATATTACTACTGTTACTTATTCAAAACGAACAAGCATGTTCAATGGGATTTCGGTCTATTTTACAAGCTTTTATTTAGTTTCACCTGTCCCGTTGTCTGTCTGTCTGTAATCATATCTTGCAAGTTTTTGATTCACTTCCGGTTTTCAATTGAGCTGAAATTTTGTATGCATGTATAAATTGGATGACAATGATAAATGATGATAAATGATTTTATTTTTGTAAGTAGGTTTGTACAAACACTTTTACACGTCAATTATATTTTAAAACTAGATGAGGTCGGCGTTTCCTATCTGACTAGTCTGAGAAGAAAGGCCGAAACAAACTCAGACGTCACAGTCTCTTTTAAAGTCCAGACATAATCTTGGTCAGATCATATGAAGACCATGTAGGTCGATGTCTGAGATAGTCTTTTGAGGAAAGAACCACACAGATTGAGAGGACCTGTCCAGTCAGTGCACGCATTTGTCAGAAATCGTGCAGCTCAACTCAAAACTTAAGGAGCTCACCGATCCGACGAACAATACCAAAGAAAGGACATTTGGGTAGGCCACATTAATTACTCAAACTGCCAGACATGACAAAAACTAAGAGAACAGAGAGAAAAATAATATAAATACAATGACCCACATAGTCTTCACATTCACAATAATTAAAATAATATAATACTTTACTAAGTAAGCAAATGTCATAGTATATAATTTATAAAATTCATTAATGTCAGTGTATATAAAAAAAAAAAACAACAACTAAACAGAGAAAAACAAAATAAAAACATTCAATACGTAAAAAATTAAAAAGAATTGGAAACAGCTTAATCCCAAGCCTTTTTGTCCTCGATATAATCCTTAACGGTATAAAAGGCTTTCTGGCACAACTTACGTTTAATAAATGATTTGAATTTATTAAGGCTTAGATCTTGAACTGGGCTTGGAACTTTATTATAAAAGCGTATACATTGGCATCTGAACGAGCCACCTATTTTCTTGAGCCTTGTTGCAGGTACAACAAATTTGTGTTTGTTCCTAGTATTTATATCATGGATATCACTGTATTTTTTAAATAATTTTATATTTTTATGGGCATATAAAAGATTTTCATAAATATATTGAGAAGGCACAGTCATAACATTAATCTCTTTAAATTTGTCTCTGAGCGAGTGTCTCGGACTCAGTTTATAAATTGATCGAACAGCTCGCTTCTGCAAAACAAAGATAGTCTGAATATCAGCGGCATTTCCCCACAATAGAATACCGTATGACATTACACTATGAAAATAGCTAAAGTAAACTAAACGGGCTGTCTCTACATCAGTTAAATTACGAATTTTTCTAACAGCGTATGCTGCGGAACTTAGCTTTTTTGACAATTTATCTATATGTGGACCCCACTGAAGCTTAGCATCCAAAGTTATGCCCAAGAATACTGTGCTGTCTTCAGGATTCAATTCTTCGCCCTTTATCAACACATTAGTTTTCACCTGCCTAACGTGAGGTAGCGTAAACTTAATACATTTGGTTTTTTTCTCGTTTAAAAGTAAATTATTAACATTGAACCAGTGGACTACTTTAGAGATCGCGCTATTTACATCGTCAGTAACCTGCTGCTGACGTTTAAGTTTAAACAAAAGTGAAGTGTCATCTGCAAACAACACTATATCATGATTATCCTTTATGAGGTACGGCAAGTCATTTATATAAATAAGAAACAAGAAAGGACCAAGAATTGAGCCCTGTGGGACTCCCATTGTTACTATAGATCCGGGAGATCTTTTTCCATTAACGTCAACGCTCTGAATCCTCTTACTCAAGTATGAAGTAAGAAGATCCAGAGCAGTGTTCCGGATTCCGTAGTGGCGGAGTTTCCTGATTAACGTTTCGTGAAGAACGCAATCGAATGCCTTGGACAAATCACAAAAGATGCCCAAGGCATCGCATTTATCTTCCCATGCATTATAAATATGTCCTAAAAGTTCAACACCGGCATCAGTAGTTGAACGACCCCTTGTAAAACCGAACTGTTTGCTATGTAATAATTTGTGTTTATTAAAAAATCTTTGCACTTGATCTAAAATTAATTTCTCAAAAATTTTACTAAAGGTAGGTAGTACAGAAATAGGTCTATAATTTGTAGGGTCTGATGTACTACCTGATTTAAACAAAGGTATTATTTTACAATTTTTCATTAGGTCAGGAAACTCCCCACTGTTAATACAACTATTAAAAATAAGAGCTAGAGTAGGTGCTACAATGTCAATAATAGACTTAGCAACTTCTACAGAATTACCCCACAGATCTGCAGTCTTTTTAACATTTAAAGTGTGAAAGGTTTTAATTATATCTCTACAGGTAATATGTTCAAAATGAAATTCCGAATCGCAACCATTAACATTTTCCTTAAGCAAAGACTCAGCAACAGAAGGTGATGAGTTTAGGGATTTAGTAGTTGAAACGGGAATATCTGAAAAGAAATTTTCAAATGCCTCGGCGACTTGTGAGTCTGATTTTATTATGTTGTCATTAATAGACAGGCTGTAGTCAGTATTTCGGTTACTAGATCTTCCCGCTTCACTATTAATAATAGACCAGGTCCTTTTAATTACATTACTGCTGTTTTTAATCTTTGAACCCAAATAACGTGACTTGGCCATATAACAAACTTTTTTAAATAATTTTGAATAATTTCTAACATACAAATTAAATTCATCAGTGTTAACATAATACCTTTCATTGTACAGTTCATAAAGCCGCGTTCTACTTTTATGAATACCAATGGTAGCCCAATCACTGAAAGATGCGTTACTATTAACCGAGATAGTCTTGGGAATAAAGGTGGAATCAAATTGTTTACAGTATATATTAAAAAAAGTATCATATAGATGATTAGGATCAGCATAATTTTGATGTATTTTTTAAGTTTATTTTTACTGCCAACTACCCTCACTGAATTATATATTTTAGATTCATCATCACCTGTCAAATCATTAGTGTATGTGGGGTGGATTCCATCTATCTGGCAGAATCTTGATGCTCCGAAATTTATTTGGCATAACACACTTGGCATAATCTTCTTTAAACGAATATTTTTAAGGCATAAACATGATTTAATATAATTATTGTTTGGCCGAATGTTTATATGTCCGAATTTACAAAGGCATAGTTTTAAGATAGCAGAATTTTATTTGGCATAATTTCGTTTAGCATAACGTTCACTTCGCATACTTATGAAAATGGCAGAATTTCGTTTGGAATAATTTTATTAGGCATATTGACATTTCTATACAATAGCATTTTTAACTTAAATTAAAACATTGTCGTGAAAAGTCAATAATATGTTGTGCTACAAATGTTAGTGACAGAAACGAATCGCTGCAAAACCGACTCCACGTAGTTTTGTCTGCCCTACCCCTAGAGTGTAATTTAAGCCCGCGTAGGCGCGGAGGGGCGAGGCGGCCCGCGAGCTGAGGAGCAGGTGGTATTAATGCTCGCCGCCGCAGCTGAGGCTGGCCGGCGAAGCCGGCCAGCAAGCCGAAGCTGCGGTGGTGAGCCTTGAAACCATCTGCGACGATAAGCTCGCGTGGGACCGCCGGAGCCCCGCAGCGCCGGAGCCATGACAGAGACCATGCCTGCTGCATGTTACATGCTTGCATGCTTGCTTGCATGCTTGCTTGTATGCTGCATGCTTGCTACATGCATGTTGTATGCTTGCTTGCATGTTTGCATGCTCGCTTGCATGCTGCATGCTTGCTTGCATGCTACATGCTTGCTGCATGCATGGTGTATGTTTGTTTGCATGTTTGCATGCTTGCTTGCATGCTGCATGCTTGCTGCATGCATGGTGTATGCTTGTTTGCATGTTTGCATGCTCGCTTGCATGCTTGTTTGCATGCTGCATGATTGCTGCATGCATGGTGTATGCCTGTTTGCATGCTGCATGCATGGTGAATGAATGAATGAATTTTCTGTAATGATTATGGATATGAAATGTATGCCAAAAGATGATTCTAACTCTAAAATTTCTGAGATATGCCTTTTAATGACTATCGGTATGAAATGTATGCCAAAAGACGATTCTGACTGTGAACTTTCTGCGATATGATGGTTCTACTTTTTAATTATTATGGATATGAAATTTATGCCTAAAGATGATTCTGACTTACAAAATTATGAATTTTGAATGTATGATAAATGACTGTCTGCCAAACGATTTTCTGCGAAATGAAGTTTATGGTATCTGCTGTTATGCAAAACAATATTATGACATAAAAAGTTCTGCCATAAAGGGTAGACCCATGTGGGGTTTATGGCAGAAACCATTGACGGGGCAATAGGCATCAACTCATTGAACAGACTTTGATTCAGCGAGGCGGTGATGTTAAGATTGCTTGTCTCAAGTTGAGTTATTTGACTTTGAGCCTCATGTAGCTGCTGTTGTAATATATGTTTTTGACTAAGAGCTTGTTCATACTCTATGCTACACTGGCTGAACCCGTCCACAATAAGCCGAAGCCTATCCCGTTCATCTATGGCATGAGTGTATTGAGTATATATCTGAGCCATTTCAACTTTTAACTTCCTATTCTTTTCATGGGCATCAAAGAGCACCCTTTCATTGTCATCCAATTCCTTAATTAGTTGGTCACAGGACTCCTTTGAAGCCTTTAAAGCGCTCAAAGCCTCATTGAGTTTGGACTCTTCGAGGCGAGCGCAGGCGCTACGAGTCATGATCATGTTATAGACTAGTAAGGAAGCGACAAGAAATTAGAAGAGAGAAGGTAGTTGTGGTAGAAGTTGAAAATTGAGTATTGAGTAAGTTGAGAGTGAAGCGATGATTATTTGAAAGGAAAAATGAAACTTTTAGATGTAATTAAAAGGAGTTCTGTCACCAAACTAAAGTAAGGTTATGTTTACGTTCAAAGGTCATTGGCATCAATAAGTAGCCTTACTAAAAATGAACAAAGCAATTGCTGATGAAATTGAAGTGCGTAAACAAACCAATAGCAAGTAAAATATAAAGTATTGTACCTGATATCAAGATGACAATGCAAGATTCATTTGTGCCGGTAACTGTCACCGATTTACATTGAAATAATTACACTTAATTTGCACTAGCTATGTGAATCTAACACGAAATACACATTATTGTCCTATTTACTTAGAGATTATTCGGAAATAGGCCTCAAAAACAATGAAATTTAATATTTTAGATTAAAAATTACAAGAACAAATTTTAAACAGCTGTTAGCTGTAGTGTTGCCACAGGAAAAGAATCTGCAAATTTGCTGCAAATGCAATATTATTATGACATAGAGCTGATCTGATGATGGAGCTGGAAGGTGGCCATAGGAACTCCGTAATTAAACGACGCAACCCCATCGAGTTTGGGCTCGTTTGATTCGTCTTGACGAGTACTTTGATACTACATGGTAACCAGGGTCTGATGACGGAGCTGGAAGGTGGCCATAGGAACTCGGTAATTAAACGACACAACCCCATCGAGTTTGGGCTCGTATGATTCGTCTGGACGAGAACTTTGGTACTAGATGGTAACTAAGGTCTGATGATGGACCTGAACGATGGCCATAGGAACTCGGTACCTAATTAAACGACACAACCCCATCGAGTTTGGGCTCGTTTGATTCGTCTTGACGAGTACTTTGGTGCTATATGGTAACCAGGGACTAAAGATGAACAGGTAAATTAAATGCAGTAAATGCATATAACGGAAACACTGCTACGCGCTACGAATTACGCCGTGGTCAATCTCGCATCAAAAATACTAAAAAGTTAAAAATAAAAGAAAAAAAATGTTCTTTAATGTTCCATCACAATGTAACACGCTTTTATTTATTTCTTATCAGGTTTAAATTATTTTTAACTTTTTAGTTATTTTTATTAACAAGTAATAAAAGCTTGTTTTTAAAAAAGTTTTTTTTTTCAGATTAGGTTTGCATTCACTTGAAAATGTGAAGGACGAGTTTTATTTATGAAGCAATTACACATATCAAGGTTTTATAAAGAATCCCACGCACAAAGATAAATTACCTAGGTAGGTATAGGTAGATAATTAATCTATAGGTATGGGAAATAACGAACGCGAAAGTATGTGAAATCTGTCGGCTGTTATCGAGAAGCTAGTTTCTGCTTGCAGCTATGTTTATACTTTGTAGATCGAGGTGTTAGTCACTCTCAAGCCCTCACATCGTACCGAACCCTCGGAAAACGTGTCAAACACGCACTTGACCGGATTTTTACTTGTTGCAAAGAAAATAGTGAAAGTTGTGGCCTATTTGGCGTATTTTCTTTACATTTCCATCATCTGAACATACAGAATTGGAAATAGAAATGATCCGACGAGTAACAACATCCACATGATAATTGTAGTTCAACAAAGGAACAACTTGTCATTATTATCACAAAGGAGACCGAAACGATAACGATACAAGCTTGGGCCTGGGTGTAAAAAGATGGTGTGTGTCAATTATTAATAGGTTATATATTATCAACCTTTCACTGAAAATTCTGCGAATTTTGTCAATCTGAGAACAGAGATATTTATGAGATTGAGAAAAAGTGAGGTTATGTTACAATCTTCAACTAACAGCTGATTCCTTAAGTGCAAAATATGTTCTTTTGCACTAATAGTGATTATATTCAGTAGAAAATGTTTGATAAATCATATGAATGAACGTCAATGACTTCAAGTCATAGGTAGGTAACAGGTATGGAGTTAAGGAAAGGATGTCTAAAATAATTTAAAAAATAATTTAAAATACTGTTTTATTCGTCTTCTATTATAATTCAAATGTAGTCTAGGAATTCTGCAGGTAGTAGTACTTACTATATGATCACATAACAGGCACATTATATTAGCGCAGCAGCCTACAGTTCGCATTACGCCTTTCTTCTACGAGAGCTTCTTAGACGACTAAAATATAAATAAAATAAGTTTTTCGACTTTTATGTAGGGATTGAATGCGACCCCTAAGTAACCAGGAGGTATTGGGTCATCGTGTAAGGGTCACCGGCCCAGTGTATTGCAGTGACCAGTGTAATGCCACTATTCACATAGCGATCCATAGTTTGAACAATATCCAATCCACAAGCCGGCGGTAAAATCCAAAATAACAATTCCAAATCAAACGTGTGAGCGATCTTCGGTGTCCACTGTGAAAGCAAGGGTCGTACAAGGTAGGCAAGGTCGGAATCCGTAAAATACAAAGCAGGGGTCGATAAGAATAATCGGGAAAGCACTCAAAATGCATTGGAAAACACGAAACGAGTGAGCAAACAAGAGCAGTCGGCAACTGTCTAGTGTCAATGTCAGTCAGCTGTCATGCCAGTGACTTATATATTAGACTAAAAATAGAAGACGGATTTTTTTTTTATCGATATGAAATCGATAATCATTAGTATTGGTTTTTAAGTAATTAATAGATAGGTATTTCATTTATTAATTCGACTGTAATAATTACATTATTATGCACTATATTGCATATAAGTATATACGAGTATAGTGCATTTAATTACTTTGAGTTAATTATTTAGTGCAGAGGTTTTGTTTTCGTAATTGTGTAATCGATTACTCCATCGATAATCTCACGAGAACATTTACCGTCTTTCTCATATTTATCCGCTTCCAGATTGAGAATTGAGGTGATTTATCATATTCTAAGATAAAGAAATATGACTAATTTTTTAGATCATTTTTCAACTTATTACATTGGGGCCCACCGTTTTCCATCTCCTTTTGATTTGATCTATACTAATATTATAAAGAGGTAAAAGTTTTTTTGTATTGTTACGCGCCGCAATTAATGCCTGATACATGGTGACATTAGTTACCACTAGCGCCATCTATTGTGGAATAGCGGCACTAATACTAGCGCCATCTATTGACGAGTAGATATGACGAAGCTAGAACTTACTAGAACTATCGACATCTGGTCAGTCGGGGCCGGTATGTACTCGAACATTCTAGACGTTTCTACAATAGAAGGTTCTGGAACTATCTGCGGCACTATAATATAAGGCCGGGATTAGCCGCGAGCAATCAGTCTTGGTTTTACGATCAAAGCGAATACATCGAAAGCGATCTTTAAGTGCGATTTAAGAGCGATTGTGTTGTATAATTAGTGTGTTGCGAGTTGTTATTAGTGTTGTTTAATTAAAGTGTAACCTTTGGTAATTTTTATCGGCATTTTTATTGTCACGAACCTGAAGCTCGTAACAGTATGTATGTAGGGGGTAATCTCTGAAACTACCAGTTGGATTTGAATAATTATTTTTGCAAGGTTTTTAGGAAGGTTATAGGCTATATAACATCACGCTGCGACCAATAGGAGCGGAGCATCAGTGGAAAATGTTGCAAAAAAGAGGAAAATGATTCCTTTTGAGAGCTTCCGTTGCGTGCACAGCGTAAACGGCGTAAGTTACGCAAAAATTATGTATTATAGAATTGTTCCTCTTTAAAAGTTATAAAAAAAGTCCGCGACGGCATATGTCTATCTTTTAACATTGACTGACTATAACCTTTTTATGGTAATCAAATTTGTTAGAAATTAATGCATTATTTGCGAAGGTGTTTTATCAACATGATATCCTTATCCAAATGATAATCCTTATCCGAATCACATCTTAGGAGATATCATAATTTTAAAATAATTCCGCAACAAAATAGGTATGATAACGTTCGGGTCGGTTCAACAACAAGGTCGGGAACAAGATGTTCACGCGAACGAAGTGATAGTGCGGACAAGCGATGCGATGCGATGCGACGGGGTGGGGCCGGGAACAAGATGTTCACGCGAACGAAATGATAGTGTGGGTGAGCGATGCGATGCGATGCGACGGGGTGGGGCCGGGAACAAGGTGTTCACGCGAACGAAGCGATAGTGCGGGCGAGCGATGCGATGCGATGCAACAGGGTGGGGCGGGGAACAAGATGTTCACGCGAACGAAGTGATAGTGCGGGCGAGCGATGCGATGCGATGCGACGGGGTGGGGCGGGGAACAAGATGTTCACGCGAACGAAGTGATAGTGCGGGCGAGCGATGCGATGCGATGCGACGGGGTGGGGCGGGGAACAAGATGTTCACGCGAACGAAGTGATAGTGCGGGCGAGCCATGCGATGCGACGCGACGGGGTGGGGCGGGGAAACAAGAATCACACGCGGACGAAGTCTCGCGGGCAGAAGTTTGTATTACATAATTATATTTCTTCAGTTCAATTCAAATAATTTCGAAACACGCGTCTCATACCTAGATAATTAGGTACGTAATAGTGATCTTCGAACTTAACTCGTTAGGTTCATTTGATTTTCATTAATTAATTATTATTTGTCTTACCTCAAAGTTTTGGACATTGCTTCTGCGAATGGCACCTAAGCGTTCCATTTACGACGACTATTCAATTTTTGCTAGGTGCCATTCGTGGAACAGATAAGAACAAAACTGATGTCCTGTTGACAGTTTTTGGGTCTAGGGATTTGTGCATGAGTATTTGTTTGTGAGCGCACCTTAAGCAGAGCCCCTAATGTTGGGCGACGTCTGGCAATACAGTGGCAGTTAAACGTCGTCAAAAACAAAGCGTGGCATCAAAAATGTATGTAAATAAGTTGGAGCTCGTTTATGCTCGTTAGCGAGTTGTTCCAGGCGATGTGCCGACATCAGTAGCACTAATACTAATGGAACAAACGTCTGAGCTAATGACTCAGACAGATGTGGGACAACACGCCGAACTGATTACCTAGTACTAAGTAATACCCAGTTCCAAGTTCACGAGTCACTGAACAATGTGGTTACTGAGTAATTATGGATTTATTCATCGTCATCGAATCGTGTTTGTTTGTTTTGGAGCTAATGGCCAAATTCACCGAGACCACAGAACAAATTTTTTTTTTTATTAACTAATTTGAATTTTTAGCAGTTTTTCCATACAAAAAATGTCAGACGTCAATTTTATTCCACGATTAAAAATTAGCTGTCGATTGAAAACCCAGCCCTTAGACGGTTTTAAACCAATTACATAAACTAAACAAGGACCCAGATATATACACATGTACATTATTTTAAACTAATTACATAAACTAAACAAGGACCCAGATATATATACATGTACATTATTTTTGGTCATGACAGTTTCTCACGATGTTTTCCTTCACCGTTTTGAGAGCAGTGGTGATAAAATTATTTACACAAAGTAAAGCGCCTGTCTGGGTTCGAACCTACAACTCGTAAGCCGCGGCCGTCACCACTGCTCCACAGTGGAGCAGTGGTGACGGCCGCGACTCCTGCGCCACCACTACTCCGAAAATAGAGTAATTAAAATGTGACACGGTATGATAATTATGTACCTACCTCTAGGAAAGTAATTGTTAAGCAAATAGACCAAAGTAAATTGTCCTTATACTCAAATCAAACCTATAATTCTTTGACAGTTGTGTGAATTGGCTGACTGTATTACGAATCTATCACGTAATTTCTACTATTTCTGTTTGATACTTCTAACTTCTCTACCTTAATAACAATATCCTGATTTGGCGGTGATGATGATGACTGTCCATTTGAAATGATTAAAACAATGACACTCAGATTTAAGAACTTAAATCTTCCAAGTTGCAGCCGACGCCGCGGCGCGAGGAATGACTTATGTAAATGAGAATACATTAGAACACGAAAAATTGTTAATGTCAGTCGGAAATGTCACAATCTGCATAATAACGAGCGGAAACACAAACATAAGGAAAATGTTCCCAAAAATATTATCCTAATGAGTCCTACTTCAGTGAGGCAGCGAGACGTGCGAACACAAGCCGCCGCCGAGATAACGCTGATCCCGATGAGATAACAGGCCGCGGGACTGACGCGCTGGCACCTCAAATGCTTCCTACCAGTTACTGAAACATTAATAGCACTCCACTGCACATTGAAGAATCCGAAAGGGAAACCGATTGTTCAGTAAACTGACTGACAACTATTTATTACCAGGCAATGCATTACAGTAATAACTACGTATTTGTACTGGGTACTAAAGTAAATAACCAACTATACAAAACCAAAAAGACAATTAGAAGTCCACATCGCTGTCATCCGGAAAGCACACTTGCCGTTCTTTACCAGTTCTATGAAATGACTACGGCACGGCTCATTTAGGGTCAATCTGCTAAACAGTACATTTCCCTAACGTTTAAGAAATCTCCGGAGGAGTGCGGCTAACCTCGCGAGCTCTCCCTCGCCTCATGAATATCTAACAGATGTTAACGCGCCGCTCGTCATCGCCTCGCAGGCAGCTGTTTTTGTTTCCTCCCCCTCCCCCACACACACACCCCCGTGGACGTCTCTACTGATTACCATTGATTACATTATCATCCTCATTTGCGATACTTGTCTCACAGTTCAGAGAATACATTAAAACATTTTGAAGAAAGTTTTTTCAACAAATTCTTTGAAAATTAAAGCTAAAATAACTCGTAGGCACGCGTATTTAATATATATTTTTTTATGTATGACCACGCATAACTTTTTACACAGTGGTCCGAATTTGATAATTCTTTTTTTATTGGAAAGGGTATATACCCCACAGTTGGTCCCATATAAATTTGGAGAAAAAATGAAAAAAAAGACCTTAAGGGCAAGTCACTTAGGGTTGGAATTTTTTTCCAACGATTTTGTTTTTTTTTTAAATCTGTGAGTGAACAATAAATCACCCCTATTTTTGGGAAAATAGGGGTGATTTATTGTTCACTCACAGATTTGAATGCTGAGTTGTGTATTATTATTCTACTCAGTGTATGCCTGCCCTTTGGCAAAACAATTTTAATAGATTATAGCCACAAAAAATTATAAAATAAACACGTTTAACAAAAAAATTAAACCGCCGAAAATAATAAACCTTTTTTATTTAACCCTAATAACTAAGTTCTTAAACTAATGTAAGTATACCTAAATAATTTTGAGTCAGCGCCGCCACCGTTTAAATTTAAGGCAATTTAGTGATCTTTATTGATTGTTTGGCGCCGACTCAAAATTTAATTTTTTTTATATTGTGTTTTTGCTTCGTTTGGTGCGAAAAGTTCTTCAGATGATTTTATTTTAGGTGTCGCCGTGGTCTCGCTCCGTTTGCTGCTAATGTAGCGTGCTGCTGCCGGCGGCAATGTGGCGACCTTGCCGAGCTATGTTTAGCAGAACATTATACATCGCAAAATAACATTCTAAAGTAAAATAATTTAAACCAGCGCACTAGAATGTTTGCGCATGTTCTGGGTGCATTTCTATTCTAAATACAGATCTTCGCTAATTGCATTGTTTTTTGATTACGTTTTTTGCTATCATTCGTAGAGCAAACACTTTCATAGCCACATAAATTAGTTGCAGTGAACAATGGCGTAGCAAATGCGCTACGCCGTAGCAAACCGCTACGATTTTACGTAGCACTACATTGCATTGTAGAGAAGCGTAGACTGTAGCCGATCTTCTAGATTGTCTACGGTAGATATTTTAGCCAATAGTGAAGCTGTCATCAATCTACTGCATGGTTCCGGTCTCGATGTCGCTGAGAGGCAATTTGGCCAGTTCTGCGCTATCTGTGCCATTGTTGAACAAAGTCCGAGACTGCAGACTAACCGGCGCTGCTCCCATGTGTGTGTGTGTGCGTGTGTGTAACGATGCGTCGCATGCGGATCGATACACACGACCAACTGGGAGACGGGATAGAAGGTGCAGTATAGGACACGCTATAGAATACCTTTTCCTGTTGAAGTGAACTACATGACAAACAGTTTTATGAATACGTTGTGATTAAATTCTTCTTGGCCTTTGTGTGGTGCATTTGTTTACAGTTGCACCTAAAGCAGGAGACATTAAGTGAAACAATCACAGTTTTAGGAGAAAAGTTATATAGCACACTAAGAATGAGTAAGCTGTATTTACAGTAGTTACTCGTTGCCCTAATTAATTGCTAGCAAATAATAGTTTTTCCGAACGGTAATTCTATGTGTTTCACTGCTTAGTGGTACGCAGCACGACACACTTGCACAGACAGAGATGCAGTCATTTACACACACACAGTCATACAGACGAGGGACAATCGTCGCACAGATTTGGTTTGTTTTACACTTATGTGGCGCTACTCGTATCTAGTATGTTTATTTAGAACTTAATGTCTGTATTTGATATATTTTTATTACAACTCGTTTTCTCGGAGTCTATAAAACTGTGCTAAATGTTTTGATCACTTATTTATTAGAATCCCAGCTTTGTGGCAATCGAACTACTCGCAGTTTAATAACAATCATTAAATATTCACAGTTAAACTATTATTGTTTTACTGGGAAGTTTTGAGTGTTGATGCCTTTAATAAATGTCAACAATAAAGTTCTTGATGATACAAACATACTACGAGTATTTATGGAACTCCGCATTACACTTCATGTTGGAACAAATATTATTTCCTTACATAATTCTTAGTACGCTGTAAGTCTGTAAATTAATTAAGGATAACAAGCAAAGTCTCTATGTTACATCGAGGAGGAGGTGAGCACAGGACGCCCACGTCGGCACCCCCAGCCGACAGCCCGGTGAGCAGCGAGCAGTGCGCAGAACAAAAGGAACTTGTTCAAACTTTCGTTTTGTTATTTAAACACTCTTTCTCATCGCAGTAGCAAGTTGTGTGGGAGCGAGTTCTTAGGCGCCCGGCACCCACCACCGCCGCCGGCGCCCGCGAGTTCTCGACGAACAAAGGACGCTTTGATCGAACTATTGACCGCCGAATGATTGACTCAAAGAAATTGTTGGCGAGCCACGAACACTCGGAAATGGGGATACAATCACAGAACGTTCAGTTTGCGTTAGTTTGTGATCGTACTCGCAGAGTGACGGCCGTGACTGATTAGTGGCGGACTGATATCAAAGAGATGCGGAGCTACACAGACAACGCTCTGAGGCATGGCGTGCGGGCCGGGAACACTGACTGGTTCCGTAGAGCGTTCAACTGAAATGTTTATAGCAATGTCAATGGCGTATTGTAGAATTTGTAGAACAAGCATGAAAAACATTCATTAGGTTTGGTTTAATTATTTAATAATGATTAAACCAAACCTAATGAATGTTTTTAAATCTACAAAATAATGGTGAAGGTGGTGGTGGTGGTGGTAATCCACCACCACCACCACCTTCACCATTATTTTGTAGATTTCATTGTATAGTCTATGGCTTTGTTCCAATTCATTCTTGGACATCGTTCTAGGAATCATGAGGATGTTGAACTTAAAAAAATATTTAATTTGACCAAAACGTTGAATTACAATCCCTTATTGCCAGTACAGCGCCACAATTTTTCGCTTTTACCTCATTATCTCCCCCCCGCCCCTCCCCCCTGTTCCTCTTTCACTTCCGCGTATCCCCTGTGTACGTCGGAGATATCCGACCATAAACCGCTTTATTGCTTTCCATTGAGTTGATCGGCGCTGCGCATGTGGTCGCAGTGTCGTTGCAGCACTTAACGTGTCGCCAGCACCGTTGTGCACAAGATACGATAGAAAGCTTCGTTTTGTTTCGGTTAGCGCTAGAATTGCTTAATTATACGTTTATTAGCAGAGGCAATGAGCCCATCCGCCGTTAGCTGCGTCCCACGCGTCTATCCCGGCTGGACCGCTGGCTCCGCAGCCCACGGTAGTGAAGCTATTCCAACTTGCGTACAATTTCCTGCAAAGCCGACGGCTGTCGAATATTTTCACAACATAATTTGATCACCATCTAGGATGTAGGAGCACGTCCTTTGTGTTGGTAACCTGGGAGACATTACCCCAGTGTGAGTAATAAGCTGGCATTACGGAAATATTGCAGATCTGCACCAGAAATATGATACTTAAAGCGTCGAACATTCCGCACCGCCGACTAAAAAAGTGTTCTCCCGCGATAACTGTGCGTGTGTGCGTGAGGGTCAACCGTCCAGTAGCAATGTGATGTCGGGTAAGGGATGTTTGCCGGCGGCGGTGGACACAGATAATACACGTGTAGTGTGTCCCACTCCCGGTTGACGATCAGCACGTGTCGGAAATCGTGATCGATGGCGCGGTGGTGACACTGTCTCGCAGTAGCGCTGTAGTAAATACCGCCAGGGAAGCAGAATGCCGTGAATAATCGTTAACATGAGAAACATAATATTCAATTAATAATTACAAATGAAAGATTAATATTTGTTATTTGCACGGGCGTCGTGCCGCGCGCGCTCATCGCCGGATTATTTCTTATTCCTCCAGCTTCCGTGACGTCACACGATCACCCACCCCCGGGGGTGAGTGGAAGGTGGCATTAAATTGAATCAGTCACGTCACTGCTCAGCAGCTAACACCATTACTGTCACAACCCGTCACACCGTGCACGTCCACACGGCCCCACGTCCACTGCTGAACAAGACCTGAAACACCAGCACGTAATGAACTATTGTGAGACGTGAGATGAGGGCGTCGAGACGAACTGCTCCACGAGTATGTAACGGGTGATTTTTTAAGCGTAGTTTTTTTTAAGTCGAATAAAACACTCAATTTGCATCATATATTCAAAAATTTTATTGCAATTGATAACTTGGCCTTTGCCATTTACATTTTAAAGATAACTTCATGTAAATGTTGTCCGCGGCTCCGTTTCAAATGGTCCAAAGACGACCGTGGAAGAAACGTTTCCGTCAATGGCGAACAATATCGAGCCATGATACGCAACTTTTTTTTGCCCCAGTTGGCCGATTTTTATTAACCCCCGATGCAAAAACGACGGGTGTGTGTGTGTCTGTGGCATCGTAGCTCCCGAACGGATGAACCGATTTTGATTTTGTTTTTTTTTGTTTGAAAGGTGAATTAGTCGGGAGTGTTCTTAGCTATGTTTGATGAAAATCGGTCCAAGATGGCCGCCGTCACAAAATGGCTGATTACATATTTTTTCACAACTCCCTCAATATGGGTATCAAATTAAAGGGCTTGAGTAGTAGAATACTATACACTATGATAAATTTCAAATCCAAGATGGCCGCCACCACAAAATGGTGAATTACATTTTTTTTTTTCACAACTCCCTCAATATCAAATGAAAGGGCTTGCCTCGTCGAATAATGTACACTATATTGAAAGGATGAGGCAAACTAAAAGCTTGAAAACTATTGTTTTGTCTGATGAATGCCCCAGATTGATGAGGAACGTGGAGTGAGTTTTGAAATAAACGGTCTGTTTTTAGTAATTTCTAAATTAAACGATCGTTAGGACTTTCATTTGAATATGTAGATAATTTTACCGCAACCGTCAGTTTTATTTTAATTCTTACAAACACACTAATAAATAATAGTTTCACATAAAAACGATATTATCACTGCACTTGTATTATTAAAACGATATTTGTTCACTTTCATGTTGTGTCACTTTATTTAATAATAATAATATCCCTGGACATTTCACACAGCGCCATCTAGTCCCAAGCTAAGCAACCTAATGCTTGTGTTATGGTAACAAGATGGCTGATAATCTACATATATACATTTTTTTTGTTGTAAATACATACATATTATAGATAGAAAAACACTCAGACTCAGAACAAATACATGTAGGACTTACAAATATTTGTTCTGTGCGGGAATCGAACCCGCGACACGCAGCGCAGCAGTCCGATCGCTCAGCCACTGTGCTAACCGTGTTGTCTAAAGTAGTATTTTATACAGTATACTTCCACGTAACAGTCAGATAACAATCGTTCTTGTTATTTGTATATTTGTTATATTTACATTACAAGATATATTTGTTGATTGGATGCGATTTAAATATTTGTTAGGATAAAAGTACTCAGAGACGATGTTGTGCGTGGCACTAGCGCCTCGCGCCTCCCTCCCTATATTGGCCAGGATCTTTTCCAAATATAGTACATCTTTTGCACACAAATTTCACAATTATCTGGGTCAATCAAAGAATTTTGATAGCCAAACATGCAAAAATACTATGGATAAATATTTGAAGACACTAGACTACAATAGCACTGTCTATCTACTAAGATCACGATGCGTACCATTATCTATTAAAATCACGTCTGTTGTATGGGAGCCCCCTTCAATATTTATTTTATTTTGTTTTTAGTATTTGTTGTTATAGTGGCAACAGAAATACATAATTTGTGAAAATTTCAACTGACTAGCTATCGCGGTTCTTGAGATACAGCCTGGTGACAGACAGAATAGGGTCCCGTTTTTACCCTTTGGGTAGATACAGAACCCTAAAAAGGCATAAACGTGAAACCCTATAAAAAGAAAAAAAATAACCTTGAAATTATGACCCGTAAGTACGTATGAAATTTTTTCATGACATGTTGTCGCGTCGGGGGGAAAGCGGCGTGAGGGGTGTTAGAAAAAAACTTCATAATATGTTACGTATGTACTTTAGCAGAACGTTAGAGCGGAACGCGTAGCGTTGCGTTGGAGCGCAATTAGAGCGATCCCCCGACGCGCCAACATTTAATAAAAAAAATTCATACGTACTTACGTAGGTTCATAATTTCAAGGTTATGTTTTTCTTTTTATAGGGTTTCACGTTTATGCCTTTTTTGTTCTATTTTTGGATATTTTTTCATAGTTTTTTTTAACTTGTTTTAGGCTTAACGTTCATACGTTTTTATTATTTTGTGTCGGGGGTTTTTTAAATTTTTTATTTTACTTGTTTGTTTGTCCGTTAATGTTTTTTTTTTGGTTTCGCTGAATGTCATTCTGTAGTACCTATTGACATTACGACACATACGTACTTACATGATACTAAGTAAAGCAGATTCTATCGTGCAATGAGCAGACAAAAATAGCCCTTAAGGTGACGAACATATTTTGGATGTGACTGTAAAATGTGTGCGACAGTACGAGCGAGAGGAAGAATTGAGATGCTTCCTTAACACGCGTGAATATCGCTTGAACAAGATAATATCGATGATGCATGTTCAGATGATACGATGATACAGTGAGCTCTACAACTGCCCGTAGGAAAGAAAATGTCTACAGACAAAACCCCGGGAAACTTTTCGTAGCCGGCAGGGCAGCGGCAACGTGCGTGCGCTTCTGTTCAACTTTGTGATAACACAGCGATCAACAAATTGTCGGCTCCGCGTTAATATTGATGAGCGGCCGTCCGAGCGGCGCCGGGACCAAGCAGGGGAGCGGGCGGCACGGGATGGCGGGAAACTTAAGAAGCAGAAGGTTCACTCTGTTGGTGCAATACTTGCAAGTGTACTTAGATCTTTAATATTGATGAGCGGCCGTCCGTGCGGCGCCGGGACCAAGCAGGGGAGCGGGCGGCACGGGATGGCGGGAAACTTAAGAAGCAGAAGGTTCACTCTGTTGGTGCAATACTTGCAAGTGGACCAAGCAGGGGAGCGGGCGGCACGGGATGGCGGGAAACTTAAGAAGCAGAAGGTTCACTCTGTTGGTGCAATACTTGCAAGTGTACTTAGATCTTTAATATTGATGAGCGGCCGTCCGTGCGGTGCCGGGACCAAGCAGGGGAGCGGGCGGCACGGGATGGCGGGAAACTTAAGAAGCAGAAGGTTCACTGTTGGTGCAATACTTGCAAGTGTACTTAGATCTTTAATATTGATGAGCGGCCGTCCGTGCGGCGCCGGGACCAAGCAGGGGAGCGGGCGGCACGGGATGGCGGGAAACTTAAGAAGCAGAAGGTTCACTCTGTTGGTGCAATACTTGCAAGTGTACTTAGATCTTTAATATTGATGAGCGGCCGTCCGTGCGGCGCCGGGACCAAGCAGGGGAGCGGGCGGCACGGGATGGCGGGAAACTTAAGAAGCAGAAGGTTCACTCTGTTGGTGCAATACTTGCAAGTGGACTTAGATCTTTAATAAAACAAGAATCCCAAAGCATGTTCTTGTTTCAAAGCATTCTGCTGACGTCAGTCGATATCTTACTTTTTCATTGGCTATGCGCAAGTATAACAGCTATGGTACCTACAATATGGCGACCTGTATGCACATTTATTATTACAAGCTTTTATTTAACTTGCGATACTATATGTAAGTACTAGCTTCTGCCCGCGGCTTCGCCCGCGTGGATGTCGGAAATTATCCCACGGGAACGTGCTAACAGGATAAAATGTATGTGCTTCCCCAGGATGCCATCTCTCTCTATGCCAAATCAGAAGTTCAGTGGTTTAGGCGTGAAAATGTAACATACAGTTTCAAGTTCAAATCCTCCCCTTAAAAACTGAATTACCCCTTTTTGCCCCGTCAGTGGTAAATTTTCGACAACTTTACATACTTATTATTAAATTATTTACTGTCAAAAGTATCAATACTGAGTTTCGAGTTACTCGGACCGCGCATTCAATTTCTTCCACACAAACTTAACACCCCTATGAGGGGTAGTTTTGAAAAACTTATAATAACTAACTAACTAACAACCAAACTAACTGTAACTATATTACTTACTTAGGCAAATATTCTTGCCAAGTTTCAAGTTTATTAACTAAATTAATAAGATTTTTTATATAAACTGTATTCCCCGCTTTTCACCCCCACAGGGGTGGAATTTTGAAAAATCGTTTGGGATTATTCGTAACTTGATTCAAAGATTATTTATACCAATTTTCGAGTTAATCAAGCCACGCATTATATTATAATCCTTCCTTGTAAAATTAACTACCCCTTTTCAACCCGTTAGGGGTAGATTTTCGAAAAACATTGATACATGTTACTCTTTATTTTTGGTCTTAAGTATAAACACTGAGTTTCAAGTTAATCGGACCGCGCATTCAAATTATTCCACACAAACTTCAACACCCCTATATCCCCCTTTGAGGGGTAGTTTTGAAAAACTTATAACGATAAACTTTATTACTTACTTAGGCGAGTATTCTTGTAAAGTTTCAAGTTTATTAACCTAATGAAGAAGATTTTTCATATAAACTGTATCCCAACTTTTCACCCCCACAGGGGTGGAATTAAAAAAAAATCGTTTGGGATGTTTTCATAACTTGACTCAAAGATTATTTATACTAATTTTCGAGTTAATCAAGCCATGCCGTAAAATCCTCCCCTGAAAAATTTACTACCCCATTTTAGCCCGTCAGGGGTAGATTTTCAAAAAACCATGATACACATTATTCTTTACTTTCAATATTAGGTATAAATACTGAGTTTCGAGTAAATCGGACTGCGCGCTAAAATTCTTCCATACAAACTTTGAAACCCCCAATCCCTTATTAGGGGGTAGTTTAGAAGAAAAAAAAACTGACAGTCTTCATAATTTATTTAGATAAGTAGTCGTACCAAGTTTCAAGTTTATTAACTCAAGGAATAAGATTTTTCATACAAACGAATTCCCCCCTTTTCACCCTCTTAGGGGTGGAATTTCGAAAAATCCTTTCTTAGTGGATGCCTACTCTTCACAAAGAACACACCCTCTAAATTTCATGTCTCTAGGACCAGCGGTTTAGGCTGTGCGTTGATCTATCAGTCAGTCAGTCAGTCAGTCAGTCAGTCAGTCAGTCAGTCAGGACTTTGAATTTTATATATATAGATGTTCGGGTGGACTCTTGCAACTCAATTTTGAAGCAGACATCTTCATTCGATTGAGCTGAAATGTTGCATACATGTGTAAATCGGATGACAATGCAAAATTATTATTACATGGAGCTGATCTGATGATGAAACCGGAAGGTGGCCATAGGAACTCGATAGTTAAACGACACAACCCCATCGAGTTTGGACTCGTTTCATTCGTCTTGACGAGAAATTTGGTGCAAGATGGTAACCAGGGTCTGATGATGGAGCTGGAACATGGCCATAGGAACTCGGTGATTAAACGACACAACCCCATCGAGTTTGGCCTCGTATGATACGTCTTGACGAGTACTTTGGTGCTAGATGGTAACCAGGGACTAAAGATGAACAGGTAGCTTAAATGCAGTAAATGCTTATAACGGAAAAACACTGCTACGCGCTACGAACTACGCCGTAGTCAATCTCGCATCAAAAATACTAAATTAAATTAAAAGAAAAAAAAACTTTTTAAAAACAATCTTTTTTTACTTATTAATAAAAAGGACTAAAAAGTTAAAAATAATTTAAACCTGTTATGAAATAAATAAAAGCGTGTTACATTTTGATGGAATATTAAAGAACATTCAGAACACAATTTAACACGCTTTTATTTATTTCTTATCAGGGTTAAATTATTTTACAATAATAGTATGTCTTTTTATTATTAAATAATAGTATGAAATTGCCGTTTTATTGTAATAGGTACTTCAAACTCAAACTCAAACTATTTATTTCAAATAAACCAATTACAGGCACTTTTGAATTGTCAAGGTCGGTCAGTCAAAAAGGAAGCTAGTTGCCCATTCCAAAGCGTAGGTACCTATGGAGAAGATCGGGCAAGAAACTCCATGGACACTCTTTTAAATCATAATAATATTGTTACAAAGTATTGGTTACATCATTCGTGTTCAAAATTATGCACGTGAGAACGATGCAGAACGTTAAAAGCGTCCGTAAAGAAAATATAAAAAAAAGCAATTCAAATATTAAATTAAATCAAGATAAGCCATGGCAGCAAAGAGTTGACCAGTCCCTACTGATGGCGCCCGTTCACGAACATGACGCATAGATTAGCCATTCAGCTCAACCATTTTGAAGGGAGCTAAATGATCCAACACATGCGCCACCATCAGCGAGACATTAGAGTGACCATGACATACTCTCAGCCGCCAAGGCACACTCAAGCCAATGAAAGACGTACCCAGTAAATGGTAGCTTTATAGTATGTACATAGTACTCACATACGTTCTATGCAATAAAACAATACTAGGAGATTGAATTTATACACCGTGACTTTTTAGTCGTCTGACAACGGCAGCCCACTTCATGTATCCAATGACTACTACACATTCATAACAAAAAAAATGGCATTTAAGAGAAAAAAAAAGAAAAAAATATTCATTATTATGATGCATAACGTAGTTGAAACATTCTGTTGCGAGCGAAGATCTATCTACTCGACTCGTGCGATGGTTAGGTATGTTCTACTGTTTGATACGTAAACATTATTAACAGGATGTTTCATAATTCTAATGTATTATTTATATTATTTAATTTTACTTGTACCTATTATCTTAATTAATGGTAAAAAAAAACACGCCTAGAGGTATTTTATGTCGGATACATTGAGTGGACCACCTTTGTCAGACGACTTAAAAATCACGGTGTATAATGCAAAAATAGTATTTTAAAATCTTCAGCAGCTCCAACAGTATGTAGGTAGGGTAGGCGTGTGAGAAGTAATTTCAAATGCTAATCAATTTATTTATGCGTTCTGTGGAGCAGGACTAGCGTTTAGCCAAGCATTTTTGTCAGCGATGTAATCCCCCAACTTATAATATGCTTGGCTGCATAGTGTGCGTTTTATGTAAGATTTGAATTTCGTCTCATTAAGTTGGAGTATGTGGGGAGGTATTTTACTGTAACATTTTAAACAGTACCCCGTGAAGGAAGAGTCTGATTTAGCCAGTCTGAAACCTGGTTGAACTAATTGGTCCCTATTTCTAGTTCTATAGGTATGTCTGTCACCTCTTTTACTGAAAATATTTAAATTTTTCCTTACGTACATGATGTTTTCATAGATATATTGACAAGGTACCGTCATGATAATAATATCTTTAAACAGTTCCCTTAGAGAATCGCGCCTGCGGAGGCCATATATTACTCTGATGGCTCTTTTCTGCAGAATAAAAATAGACTCGATATCTGCAGCCCGTCCCTATAGTAAAATACCGTAAGACATGATACTATGAAAATAACTGAAATAGACTAGCCTCGCGGTATCTACATTAGTAAATTGACGGATTGTTCTTACAGCATATGCTGCTGAACTTAGCCGTCCTGCAAGAGATGTTATATGAGGACCCCATTGCATCCTTGAGTCGAGCGTTATCCCCAGGAAAACAGTTTTATCGACGAATTCTAGTTTCTCTTTATTCAATACTATGTCACAATCACTACTTTTAACATTCGGTAGAGTAAATCTTATGCATTTAGTTTTTTTCCCATTTAATACTAAATTATGAGCAGTGAACTAATTTTGCACCTGCAGTAGGGCGTTATTTATGTCGTCAAGATTTCATACACGTCTATTTATCTTAAAAATTAAGGAAGTATCGTGAGCAAATAACACCATTTGTGGTTGGTTTTTTAATAAATGGGGCAGGTCATTTATGTATACTAAAAAGAGGAAAGGACCTAATATCGAGCCTTGTGGAACACCCATTTTTACTTGTAAACCAAGTGAATTGACACCATTTATTTGAACTTTTTGTTGCCTATCATGTAAATAAGATTTTACTAAACGGAGCGCAAGTTTACCTAGTCCGTAATGATCAAGTTTCAAGAGTAAGGTTTTGTGATTAACGCAATCAAATGCCTTGGAGAGGTCACAAAAGATTCCTATGGCATCTTGGGCTTCCTCCCACGCTGTACTTCGAATTGACGTAGAACCTTCATGGTTTGAGATTTTTGAGTGAAACTTTTTTCACATGGTTCTTACCTATGAAGTTCTTCTTTTAAAAAATGTGCAACATTCGATTATCGACTTTCAGTTTTTCTTTTATTCAGCTTAGATAACAAAGATGGATACTTTGAAAATTCGAGTTATTTTTTAATACGAGTTCCGACGCGGAACTAACGCGGCAGAAACAGCTCGCAAACGCAACATTGATTGTTGCGTTTGGAGAGGGGACTGCTAATGAACGCACTGTGCGATTTTGGTTTAAACGCTTTCGTGATGGAAACTTTGATTTGAACAACGAACCACGTGGAAGACCGCCCACACAGGTGAATAACAATGAATTGAAAGAGATGGTGGAAGCCGATCCGAGCCAAACTACCCTGGAATTAGCAGCATGGTTTAACGTTTCCTTACCAACAATATTGACTCATTTGCGTCAAATCAATAAAATAAAAAAATATGAGAAATGGGTGCCTCATGATTTGACTGATCTGCAGAAAGAAACGCATGTTGAAACTTGTGTTGCCTTGTTGAATCGATACAGAAATGAAGGAATATTGGATCGAATTGTTACATGTGATGAAAAGTAGATTCTTTACGATAACCGTAAACGAAAAATGCAATGGTTGATCCCAGGTCAAACGCCGCAACAGTGTCCTAAAGCAAAGCTTACCAATAAAAAAACTTGAGAGGTGTCAAGGGACACCCGGATGGAACGAAGTTCACAGACAGACAGAGAAACATGCGACGCCGCACAGCTTACAATAGCTTACTATAGCAAAAAGTGTCGTGACAACTTTTCGTAAGAATTTTTTCCGTCTAGCCCCCTTTCACAACGCGCGATAAGGAACTTCGTTCCAATAAAATCTTCTATAAATCAATTTACGTTGTTGAGCAGATAATTTATTATGTAGCTCTGCGACGACGTAGCTGCGTAGCGGATAATCTACGCATCGGCTACGGCGTAGCACTCGTAGCGATTGTGTCGTGACAACTTTTCGTAAGAATTTTTTCCGTCTAGCCCCCTTTCACAACGCGCGATAAGGAACTTCGTTCCAAAAAGGTGATGGTAACTGTTTGGTGGTCTCAACATGGTGTTATTCACTATAGCTTTCTCCGATCTGGTCAAGCAATAACGGCAGATGTCTACTGTGCCGAACTCCGAACAATGATAGCAAACCTAGCAGTGAAACAGCCCCGAATCGATCTTCACCATTATTGCTCCATGATAACGCGAGACCTCATACAGCACGAGAATCCGTTTTAACTCTACAGGAACTGCAATTAGAAGCCATTCGCCAACCTCCGTATTCGCCATACCTTGCTCCAACGGACTACCATTGTTTTCGTGATTTGGACAATTTTCTACGTGATAAAAAGTTTTCTTCGCAGGAGGCAGTACAAAATGCTTTCACACAGTTTGTCGAATCAAGATCACGAGAGTTCTATCGCAAAGGCATTAATGACCTTCCTATTAGATGGCAGCAATGTATAGATAATAATGGCAATTATTTTGATTAAATAAATATGTTAAATTAAATAAATACGAATTTAAATTTTTCAGTACAATTCGGCAATTTCATACTTTAATAATAATAAAAGCTTGTTTTTAATTTTTTTAAATTTTATTTTAATAAATTAATGAATAGATTTGTGGTTGTATCATCAGACCTGATCATGCCTTTCAGCTCTATTAACAGTATGTTAGCTATCCTTCTGCGGGTACTAGGGAATGAAGAACCGGTGCTCTTCTTGCGTCCCGGGATTTTCGGGATTACTTGTTGAAGGAACCGGGAGAACCGGGACTTTCGGGACTTTTGGGTATTTTTATTTTAATAGGTCTTTAGTATTTATGTATGTACGTAGGTAATGAAAACTACATTGTATTAATTAAAGATATATATTTTTTTTAAATCAACGAAAACAGAACCATTTACTATTTACTTTGATAAAATAATCAACAGAAGAAAACAACAAGTCAAATCAGCATTTAACGCTCGCTATTATTAGAAATTATATACCAATATCAATCAACCAAAACATAGTTACTTTCCATAAAACAAAATAAAACATAAATCCTTTTCTTAATTCTAATATAAACCAAGTCATCATCTGCATTCAGCAGTTATCATATCACTGAGACGCTTATCTTTAAGGAATATAAAATAATAAAATATGAGAAAGTTATAAAGGAATGAAATTAACAAAATATGAAAACGTTCAATTATTTAGTACTGTCTTGCTCATTATAATGGGTTCTCAAAAAAATAAGTGCGTCTAAGCTTTTATCACTTAAGTGTGATCAATATCCTCTCGGGCTCCATGCTGGTCGGAGGGATCGTCAGAAGGTGATCATAAGCTAACGACAGAAAACGGCCACGATCACCACCATTCTCAAAAAGAGCCATTTCTATTCTAATTGTAGTGTTTAAATCTTCTTGATCGCTTCGAACTCGTACATTTTTGGTAGCATTCAGTATTTCAGTATTAAGCTCATCTTTTTTGTTAATATAGCATCTCTGTGCAGATCATTATTTTCTTGATTTTGTGATGAAGGCTCTTCAGGTAGATGAACAGCTATCGAAGAAACGCTATTTGTGCGTGTTTTTTAACTCTGAGTATGAGTGACATAGACTGTTTTACCGCGGGAAAACGCCTTATTCTGACGGGAAAAGGGGCAGCAGTAGCAAGCACCGGGTAAACCGATGAGCGAACCACTGTCCAAGTACAGTGATTCTACACTATTAGGTTAGGTTAGAAAAGAGAAAAGATTTGTTTTTTTTTGTAGGTATTCTAGGTATGTAACCAATAAACTCAAAAACTACAGGGGGTCTACTCCGAAGTAGTATCGGCCGAATGTTCGGTCGTTTCCTGCTACGAAGTTACTATTTGGTTCGGTCGGTTCCGATCCTACACTCCTACACTCTTTCGAATATTGACTATGGTCCCGACCCAACTGAGCTGATCCGAACTTTTTTCGCATTTTTCAATAGTATTCGGTTCGGCCATGTGTCGGTCCGATCCGAACATTCGCACTTTGCACTTCGGAGTAGGCCCACTGATTATATTTTAAAAATTCTTTCACCACTAAAAAGCTACAAGATCTCTAAGTAACAAAGGCTACATTTGACCTCATTCGCTCGGAAAAACGTGTAGCAGCGGGTGAAACCGCTAGGCGGACCTCTAGTTTTAAATAAAATCATAGTAAGAAACCTTTTATTATGATATCTGAATGGGGAAACTCAAATTCCTAATTTAAGTTTATACTTTTCAACTAAGTCCCGAAGGTCCCGAAAGTCCCGGGACGTGGTGTGATCGTCCCGGTTCTTTAGTCTATACAAAAATCCCGGGATTTCCCGGGATTTTCGGGACCGGGATTTCCCGGGACCATTCCCTAGCGGGTACCTCTGCGGGTGCGGCGGCTTCGCTTTTAACCGCAACCTATGAATACATTAGCCGCGAGTAATAACGTTTTAAAAATGATGCCTTCATTCGGCTTCCTTCCTTCCGAAGACGGCGGTGCGGGGGCGCGGGTAGGGGGACGTGGGGGGGTGCACGTTCAAACATTTTTCTTGGAATTGTTCTCGTGTTTGTGAGTTACGAGTAACGCCACTACCGACACGAGGAGCTCCGACTGGTTATGTTCGAACTGCTCCTCCGTGTGTACCCGAGCACATGCACTAATCTCCAATCACAATAACCCTTAGTGCTTAGTAAACACACGCAGCGCTAGGTAACTGTACCTAGCGCTGCGTGTGTTTACTAAGCACTAAGGGTTATTGTGGTTATTGTCTAGGTATTTCTGCAGGCAGTTTATACAAATAAATAGAATTGAAGTGTCTGTTTGTAATGTCAAAATAACAGCTTTTTACTAAATGCATATTATGAACGTATAATGTCCGAAAGGGCTGGACCGATTTTGATGGGACTTTCACTGGCAGATAGCTGATGTTACAAGAACAAACAACATAATATTATTATGCTTTTTGTTTCCGTAGTACGTTCCCGTGGTATAATTTCCGACATCCCCGCGGGTGAAGTCACGGTCTGAAGCTAGTGTAGAAATTAACAGTACCTTTGTACTTATCATTTAAAGTAAAAAAAAAACTGTGAAAGAGTATTTACAGTTACCTATCTATTCATAATTATAGGTAGGTCCATAAATAATTACTTTAATGAATGAATAATAACGGCCTAGCTACAGAACACACACAATTTCGTGTGACTGAGTTAAACCGGACCCGCGCGGAACTGATGATGATAATTGTTTCATAATGTGTGCGAGCTTATTGTGAAAACGTAATTACGGTGTTACCCCGCGCCGGCGCCGGCGCACGGCGCGGCGTGCTCGTGTGGCTGTTTAAATGTGTTGGAAATACTTGAGCGGTAAATGATTGTCACATTATTAGCTGATAACGTGGCTGCAGTCGACAGCCGCTGACGGGTTTATTAGGTGCCTCCACACCTCATTCATATTAGCCCGCTTTATGATATACTAACTCATGTTCAAATTCAAATTCTGTATTTTAAAACATAGCGTTTTACGCTATGATTTACAGAATTTTATTGATTCGTTTCTGAACTTTGATCAGGTTCCTTGTCGATATGACTGTTGTGTGTCTAGATGATTTATTTGTCTTCTGCTTTTCCTAACACTACAAAGTAAACAAACTCATTGGTAGCGTCTCGTCACGTGCCTCAGTTCCGTCGCTGATTGCGCGTTGTTTTAGCTGTTCACTGTAAACAAGCGGCTCGTTAGTGACAAGTGTGACAAACCATCGATATCTTCTCTTTTACACTCAAGCTGCGTTGACTTACAATAAACTCACTCTGTACGGTCTTATCGCCGTATATTATTCTGCTTACTTTGTAACCTACCTTCGGCTAACGATGCGCGTCATATTTAGCATAATAAAAGAAAATGACTAAAATTATTATTAGTGTAGCTCCAACAACTGAGAAAAGTAATCCTAATCACCTTCCGCTCTAGCACTAGTGGAACGTGTTTCCCTATATTAACTGAACTTACAAACCTTCACGACGAATCAGTTTACGGAGTTAACCACTACAACCCGTACAAATTATTTGACTCAAAGTTACTCTGTTTGTTTTGTGAAGAAAACATTCTGACAGTAAGTACGATAAAACAGGGAATTTTCTTATACATCACAGAAATACATAAACACTTATCATACAATTTAACTATCTCTGAGCAAATCATAAACAACAATATAAAAACGACGCAGATCTCTCATCGCCAACCGCAACACGTCAGTGCCCCCGGGACCGGCCTGGGACGGTCGATGTGCTGTCGCACTTCCTGCGCACTTGAGCAATAAGTGTGCACTCGCAATCATTGTTACTGGATGCGTCAATCTCGTATTTGGCACATTAGCAGCCGCGGCGGCGGCACTAGCGGAAGCGCTGTCACTTACAATATACGCGAAGATTACCGCGCGCCCCCCGCGACCCGCGCGACCCGCACGACCCCCGCACCCCTCGCGTCGTGAGCTTTAAACTGATGTGACATCAGAAGGCCAATTCTCGTAATTTAAAACGTTCAAAATCTAGTCGCAGTCTCATCTCGGCGACAAACAAATGTCAAAAACTTGTCAAAATGTAGGGAAATTAGAAGTATTTTTTGACAGATTGAGACTGAGATCAGACTGTGAACGTTCTTAAAATTACGAGAATTGCCCCCCTGCTCAACGCTCACGATCGCTTCTTAACGCTACTGTGACAACACGCACACAGAAGAACTACGACGCATACCCAATGTGACGCACAGGAAGGAGTCCAACGAAACCATAACTCTGAATCACCTGTTGTTCTTGTGAGTCTAAAAGACACCGTGGAAAGTTTTCCTACAGCATCCAACGCCAACAACGCCGAACTGTGCCTAAAGAGAATGCTCGTGTTACGGTAAGATGAAAATAAGATGTTGAATTGCCACACACTAAGTTAACTATCACAATAGTGCTGTGTTAACCGTTGCTGAATACAGCCGGTTGCCGGTACAGTCCACCTCGGCCTCCTTTTTGAGGGAAACCTCTGCCATAATAGTGAACTATGACATTGACATATGACATTATTACTGCGTGTTGTTGTCATGAACACATTCGAGTTCAGAGTCCCGGCTCCGCTATAAAGTTGCGGAGTCGCGTTGTGCCGCCTCCTATGCTAATGCCGGCTTTAGGGAATACTTATGTAGCGTACTCCAAATAGCGGAAATCTCAACGCTACGTTTTAACGCAAATCGTATCGAGCCGATCGATGGCGACCTCTTTATTTCGGCGGTCGATCGTAATGAATTCCGAGAATGTGGAGGGGAATGAAATAATGCAAAGTGACGCCAAGAGATATTAGCATCGACAGAAATGTGCGATTGGGAGGAAAAAACCCAAGTGGGAACAATCGGGAGCGCGCGGCGGCGACAGACTGATTTATTGGACACACTAACGACGCGTCGCCGACGACGTCGCAGACACGAACAAGGAAGGGAGCCGACGAAGACGACATACCACTGTACGATGCCGATGGTTCGAGCAGTTGCAGGGCGCACACACATACTTAATGCCTTTACACAGAATTAAGGAACTGACTGTAAACGTGGGAAGGAATAACTATCATTAAGGCAAGTAGAATTAAGAACCATCAGATCAAGAATTTATTGATTTCACTGAGCGGCGCGCCACTAGTCAGTGTGCAGACAAGGTACAGACGGAGACACTACAGGTCACAGGTACTGGTGACACCAAGATAATGCGGATGAAGGTACCGTACCGTAAGGATAGACGTAGAACGGGTTGATTGCTATACTTACGAAGTATTTTATTGAAAGAAGGAATTACGTCTTTAGATCAAGATATTCTTATGTGAATAACCATAGACAAAGAATAGTGTAGTAGCTGTGTTGCTTTGAACACGAAGATGACAATTTGGAAAATTTATTGAAGCTTCAGAGAAATAATATAAATTAAATTAATAATAAACCTACAGCCGTTAAAGGTATGTCAATAACTGTACAATCAAATTAAACAATCAGCGGGTTAATAGCATAATACACTAACAGTAGGAGTAGCATTCACTGTGACATCACAGTTCAATAACATTCATTGCGTTATTTACGTTGTTGAGAAGATCAATTTTTCGAACATAATGAATCAATAGATTAGCAATACCCTTCAAAATGATTCAGATTGTGATTGATAGTGTGTTAGCATGCAGTTTATGTGCGAAACTTATAAATTAATGTTAGTGGGAATGGAAATTGTTTCGTAGTAGTAACAGAGCGCGTCTGTAAGTTCCGGGGGCAGCACATTAATACCGCACTCACTTGTATTAGCTTTTTGTATAATTAACTCCGCGACTGGCTCATATTGCTCAGTCAGTTCAGTATGCTTATAGTGCACAGAGCTCATTGCCCTCCCACAAAGTTATTAGGAATTCTGTCCGTCTTTATTAAAGCGTTTGAACAAGGTAGCTTTGTTGAACGCGATCTGGCACTTTGATATCATTCAGTTCTGTTCATAGTAATAAATCATTCGATCAGCATCACGCCCTCCCGTGGTAAACATCCATAGTTTAGAACGCACACTTAAGATGGTCGGGTCGGCTGGTCGGGGCGCCCCAGGGATCTATTTCGGTCCACAATTCCTTAGGCAGCCCGGCAGTAAATTGGAAGAAAAATATATCGGGACGGCTGCGCACCGCCCCGCTCGGACTGCCGACCTAGCGATTTATAATACGACTTGCTTTTCTACACCGCTTCGCTCGACAAAATTCAACAGCTTTTAAAATGCGATGACGTTAAATTGTAAGAGAACTTAATTAAATAATTAACGTAACGAGTAAGCCACAGTAAAAATGTAATCAAGCAAATACTTAAATGGATAGACATTTACTTAGACAATCCCTGTATACAATCGTAGAAAGACATAAAGCGAGTTTATCGTTCCCTCGCTATGGAAACAATAAATAGCGACAGACTCTCATCTCGCGGCTTTAAAGTTAAGCGTTTGTAATTAAATCTCGCCATTCGTTTGATGGAAAGATAAAGGGGATTATATGACTGCGGCGCGCGACTCGGTGTGGTGTCGAGCACTTCGTGCGGTGTCGTGCAGTATTGTGCGACATCGCGTCGCGCGGTGTCATGCGAAGTCGTGCGTTGTACGAGTGATAACGGGATTACTGGTGACACGAACTCGCAACACAACCCGATCAGGTTTGGAGGCAATCTCACTGAATAAGATGATTTTATGTTTCGCGCATTTAACGTCACTCGTTCTAGTTTAGTACTCTGTTATGCGCGTGGGATAGACAGCAGACAGCAGGCACCAATCGTTTGTTGATGACAGTCATTAAGTATACTGTATAGGTCCCGGCTGGTTGGAGTTACCCACCCTTTCAACGCTAACTTAGAATTATCTGACACAAACAACCTAATTCCCCTGCCGAATGATGCCTGATTTAACGGTACCGACGACTGTATAATATGCATCATACCGAGATCAATTATCGCTTGGTGTTAATAAAATTACGTTGGAGAATTTTAAAGCTGATGCAGTCATACAAATATGTAGTAAGTATAAATGCTTAGCAATAAGTTTAATAGAGATTTGAAATTAGCGCATGTGGGTTATTCGATTGTGGATGTTATTAAGGCAAACGAAAAACTCACCTGTAAGGAAGGTAAAGTAGAGGAGAGTGGAAAGAAGGGTGCGCGTGCGGCGCGCGGGGCGTGGCCACGGCGCGCTCAGCCTATGAGCGCGCGGCATGGCGGGGGGTGGGGCGAGGGCGAGGGAGAGGCGCGCGCGAGCTAGCGAGACAGACGGCCGGCGGCGGCGGCGGGCGGCTCATCTCCACGGACGCAGCATCTGTAACAAAGCATGACCAACTTTAGAACTACACGTGAAGATTAGAACAAGGCTAACTAAATTGCGGTGTGTGTGAGTGAAATCATCATTACTTCAGCCGGACGTCCAATACTGGACATAGGCCACCCCCAAGCGTCGCCACTTCTGAGCTTCTCGCATCCAGCGGATTCCTGCGGCCTTAACAACGTCATCGGTCCACCTTGTGGAAGGCCTTCCAACGCTACGCCTTCCGGTACTCAGTCACCACTCCAGAACCTTTCGGCTTCATCGGCCATCAGCTGTCCTGCGAGGTGCCCTGCCCACTGCCACTTAAGTTTGACAATTATTCGTGAGTGAAATACCAGTATCAATTCATTTGACCGTTTGCCAGACTTGGCCAACGGTCAAAATGTACAAGGGTTGCCAGACCCTAGACGTAGAATCCGTAAATACACCGTAAAATATGACGACCGTAAAACAGTTGAATCCTCCGCCCAGGATAAAGTTACGATTCGTCATGTCGGATGTAGGTTTGTGTGAACAGACCTTTAAAGGCTGTAGGCGCTGTAGTTCAATCCTGTTTAAGCGATATTTTAGCGTTGACTGGAATTTCTGATAGCACTACAGAATAGATAGTAGAAGACGCTTGTCCTCGCTTATCTCGTGGATTAGCTGACAGCCGCGCGCCCGCTTGGAGCGCGGCGCTCGGAGGCGGGAGGCGCTCCCGGACTACGAACCGTTTTTATATCAGACGACACTGTTATAGGACCACCAATTTTGCAATCATATCATCGCAAAATGGTTTCTGACGTCCTCCGGAATATTATCATCCTTTCCCAGCTATGTTGGGGTCGGCTTCCAGTCTAACAGCATACGAGAATATCCCCCGAAATACTAACTAACAATAAAAATACAAGGGACTCATATACTACTCGACATTTCAGAAGGTATTTTTATAGTACACAATACGATGTAATACTCTACATCTCACAACACGGAGTATGAGCTCTAGGAAATCAATCCACTTGAAAGTGATCTCTGAGCCACACTTGCCATAATATTCCCATCTCAAGCTTCATTTTTAAACTAATAATTATAAGTTAAGCAGCATAGCAGAGCTACGTATCTACTTACAGATATCGCCGTGTGAGGGGATCAGCGCCATTGTACCAGTAATAGTATATCGCGATAAGTTAGTTTGTGCGCCGTGCGGAGAGCGTACCGGCCGGGGACGGCTGGACGCAGCCAGCAGCGAGTGTAGCGACTCACTACGAACATTCAACAAACGGCCGAAAGAAAGTCCACTGCTTATACCCCACAGTAGTCGCAGTCGGCAAGCTCCACGAAACTGTGACTGTCGTTTTGTTTTTAACAAAACAACGTAAGGAACAAACAAGATTCTTTAGCCGGGCTGTGTATATGTACTGTAAAACAGTTGTGCAGTACACACGCAGATTCTGATGATCGCTTTTTCTCGGCTGAATGATTACCTACTGAATGATACAAATGTTCTATTCTGATTTTAACGGATCGGTTTCTAGTTAGGTAGGTACTTACGGTAGTTTTCGTTCTTCTTCCTAAACCAGTTTTACAAGTCTACTCTAGTTTTCGAAGTAGTTGTCGGAGTGCTTATAGCGTGAGTTGCACCTTCTGAACTCCACTCTGCACCATGTGTCTAGCTCCGGGTGTGTAGGACGCGGCGCGGGGCGAACGGGGTGCGGGCAGGAAGGGTACGAAAACTGATCGTATTTCTCCGGATCGAGTGGAAGGAAGTGTTTAGCGAGCTTCCTCCGTTCAGCGACTACTGCGAGCGCCAAACTACGGATCGGAAGCTTTCGGGAATAGCCGAGCGTTGCCGACGGCGCCTCTATTATACGCGGTGAGGAGCGATAGAAGGGTTCTTTGTGCACGCCGCGGATGTGACCCGCAGAGTGCGTGAGGGATCAGTTCTTCTTTGAAAACAGGATAGAAGGTGGCGGTTGGTTATTTAGTTTTAATGTTACAAAACTAGGTAGGTGCATTGTATGATCCCTTGCTAGACCATACATTACTTTTAGATGAGAGATGAATGGAATAAAAGAAGGTAAGTATTAAAACACTACTGTATTGTCCCAAAGGTACTTAAAGGTAAAATGAGCTTAATGGACTGATGGTGTGGAAATGAAGTGGGTGACGCGGCCGTTGTTGGCTGTAACGAGAACGCCTGGCTGACTTGATAGCCCAACGCGAACTGAACTAATAATTATGAGTTGAAATGAATGTGTGGCGTGAACTGCTGAATTGCAGAATGTGCGGTTGCACCGTACATGCATTTTGTGATGTGTAAGTCTTGTACCTATCTCGGAAAAAATACAATATTATAGCCATTGAACCGCTTCCTAAGAAAGTGCACAGTGAAAATATATAATAATGGCTTTCCCGCTGTCCCGAGCCCAATGGCTTGAGTATCCCCAGCGTCCGCAACGTCACAGACTGCACACTGCGGATGTGTATAATAAATCACTAGCTCGTAAGT
Organism: Apamea sordens; assembly: GCA_945859715.1. Classification (NCBI taxonomy): domain Eukaryota; kingdom Metazoa; phylum Arthropoda; class Insecta; order Lepidoptera; family Noctuidae; genus Apamea; species Apamea sordens. Next base: position 47,504 of record OX244009.1, on the reverse strand, counting down.
ACACTACACGCCATGTCATGTGTGTGTGTGTGACGACGGACAGTCAGCAAGAGACGGCGTTAAATCGCTACAAAGAACGTTCTTATTGAACTAGGGAATACTATGAAAAAAAGCAGGTAAATAATAATATTAGTACTATGAAAGACGGGACAGTTGACGTGTGTCGGGCGGGATCCCTTCTTTTCGCATAATGTTCTTTGTCCTAATATACTTCGGCATAACGATTTTGGCACAATTTGTTTTGGCATAATAATACTTCAGCATAATTTTTTTAGGCATACATTTTATGTTGGCATAATCATCTTAAAGACTAATTTGTTTTGGCATAAATTTGATTCGCATAACGTTACTAGGCCTAATGATTATTAGCATAATAATATTTGGGCATACAATTAATAGAAATAACGGAAACAAATTTGAGTTATTTTTACGTAAATATTTTCACTCGATTCTGAATCACTTTTTCCAAGAGTCGGGGTGCCCCAAGGTCTAACACATCTCGATTTAGTAAAAAGGCAATGAGAACTTAGGATGCAAGAGCGAGCGAAGCGAGCTCGGGAATTGGGGCACCCCGACTCGCACAGGTTAGGTTCGAAGGGTCCGTCCCGTCATCCCCTTCGTGTTAGGTTCCTTTAAACCCTGCAGACAGAAATAGGGGCCCCGCGAAGCGGGGCTCCGTCGACTACGCCTTATTATTATTGTTATGCTTAAGAAAGTTATGCTTTAGAATGTTATGCTTAATAAAGTTATGCTTTAGAATGTTATGCTTAATCATTATTATGGTTAGAGAAATTATGCGTAAAAAAATTATGCGTAAGCTGTTATGCGTAAATAATTTATGCGAAAATATAATTAGGACAAACAAAAGTATGCCAAGTTATATTAGGTCTTAAAATTTTATGCAAATGGATAGGGAACCACATTTCATATCCATAATCATTACAGAAAATTCATTCATTCATTCACCATGCATGCAGCATGCAAGCGAGCATGCAAACAAGCATACTTACACCATGCATGCAGCAAGCATGCAGCATGCAAGCAAACATGCAAACAAACATACACCATGCATGCAGCAAGTATGTTGTAAATTCGGACATATAAACGTTCGGCCAAACAATAATTATATTAAATCATGTTTATGCCTTAAAAATATTCGTTTAAAGAAGATTATGCCAAGTGTGTTATGCCAAATAAATTTCGGAGCATCAAGATTCTGCCAGATAGAGGGAACCCAAAAAAAAACTATCTTTGGATTATATAAATTCAATTGCTTGGTATTGTATAATTGCATAGCACACGTGTGAGCCTATGTACTTTCTATAAAGCTACCATTTACTGGGTACGTCTTTCATTGACTTGAATGTGCCCTGGCGGCTGTGAGTATGTCATGCTCACTCAAATGTCTCGCTGGTGGTGGCGTGTGTGTTGGATCATTAAGTTCCCTCCAAAATGGTTGAGCTGAATGGTGCTGATCCATACGTCATGTTCGTGAACGGGCGCCGTCAGTAGGGACTGGTCATCTCTTAGCTGCCACGGCTTATATTAATTTTTAATTTCTGAATTATTTTTATGTTTTCTATAACGGACGCTTTTAACGTGCACGTATTTTATTTCTACATCGTTCTCACATGGTTAATTTCAACACGAATGATGTAATCAAATATTTTGTAACAATTTTATGATTTAAAAGAGTGTCCGTGGAGTTTCTTGCTCGTTCTTCTCCATAGGTACCTACGCTTTGGAATGGGCAACTAGCTTCATCTTTCTGACTGACCGACCCTTTGACAATTCAAAAGTGCCTGTAATTGGTTTAGTTGAATCAAATGATTTGAGTTTTGGCCTGATTCAGAAAGCAGTACTCCTCGATACGGCTCGCATCGTGAGGAGGTTCCTGTCGAGCCCTAACCACCGCCCGGTAGCTTGGAGCCTGCGCCCGAGACCGGCGGCGGACTCCTAGTTTTATATTTTTAAATGTTTTTATAAAATGTATTTAATAAGTTAAAAAAAAAATTAAATGTTATTATAATAATTCTATTCTATAATATTGAATGATAACATTTCGGACCAACGACAATTGTCATTGACTTGTAGCCTGGTGGAGTAGTTGCGGGCTAGTATGGTCGCGTATCATGTGCACCACTGTTCAGTGTCGCGGCCAGCGCGGCCACCGATGCCACTGCATGATTTATCTAGTTATCTCATCCCTCCCTCGACTGGAACTAGCCCACTCACACCACTTACACCAACCGGGTGAACAATGTCTTTAGCCATCCCGTAGCGCACATCACAGAGGAGGGCACCGAATTTATTTGTTTTCCCTTAATTTTGTGCATTCATGATTATATTATATATTTTATCTATTGACAAGCTGTGTGTGTGAGAGCAGTTGGCCACCAGTGGTATCGGTGGTATCGGCCTCAACTTACGCATTGTAGGTCGTGAGTTCGAACCCAGGCAGGCACTTTAGTTTGTGTAATTAATTTCATTCAAAATCAAAATCAAATTCAAAAGTCATTTATTCAAATTAGGCTGAGAATCAGCACTTTTCGAACGTCAAAATTACAAAAGACAGTCCCCCAAAAACGCCCGCCCTTCACCACTTCCTAGTGCTATCGCTGCGAAGAAGAAGTGGCGCAACAAACTCCCCAGCAGCACAGCTGTCTGTTCAGTTAGAAAATACTTAATAATAATAGTTTATTTCCAAATACTTAGTACTACTTTACAATGGCAATGTGGCAGCAAATTCAGATAAGGTAAAGAGATTAGCGTCTGTAGCCGAACTAGGCATAGCCTGTATTTTGGCTATCAGCACCATTCTGATACTTGATTGTATACAATAACATTACAAGGCACATAACATAAAATTAAATTACTTGCAATATGTCAGCTAGCCACGCCAATATACTAACAAATATAATAAAATCTATACGTACTCAAGCTGAAAAATAGTTAATTAAAATGTAAAAACTTACTACCTAAATAAAAGCCTCCAGGCATAAAGGGCGTGACAGCTTACATCTCATTTTATATAATATATTAGTCTATGGCTTACATATTTATGCATAGCTGTGTTCTGGTCACATAGCTGTCACTTGAAGTCACAGATGAAAAACTAGGACCATCGAAGTAAAATAAGTTAATACTAATAACAATGACCTGTCAGTAAGCTAATTCTGGAGAAAGAACATGAACATTGTCTTGAGTTAATTAGGGCGACCAATTACTATTCTTATCCTGTAAGTAGTCGTTGATGGAATAGTCAGCCTTTGAACAAAGGTTGGATTTTACTTGAGCTTTAAACGCATTACCTTACCACTGCTCTCAAAACGGTGAAAGAAAACATCGTGAGGAAACCGGCATGTCCTAGACCCAAAAAATCGAAGACATGTGACATCTACCAACCTGCACTTGGCTCGCCTGGTAGATTCTGGCCGAGGCAGCAGTTACAATGTACGTTCTCGGTCAGTGCATGAATGAACTTAATATGAAGCAGATCTGTAACATCTATCTAGAGGCAGATACTCGTAGATAGGCCTGCCGCCTCCTATATCAGAGCATACTAATATACTAAATGTCTGCAATAACATTATCCATCCCCCTGTATCCAACGACCATACGATCTCCTTGATGTTGTTAAAGCAACATGTAACTTTGTGAAACCTCAATTGAAGCAGTTTGAAACTTCTCAACGGGGATGAAGGCAATCATACGTTCATCTTCAATCTGACGCCTTAACGAAACACAAACGATTAAAGGTTTTAAATTGCTTCCTAAAGACTACTGTGTTTTTATTGTCAAATTCTTAAGAGAACGGTCTACAATATTGAGACGAGACAGCTCAGTTCGTCACTACTCACTAACCCCGTAACTCTGCGGAGCACATTATGATGATTGTTCACCAACTCTTTGAATTTGTGTTCAGGTGAGCTCCCCCCCCCCCCCCCCCCCCACCTCGCTCAGCAAACACAAGCAATTATCCGTGAAGTTTCCTCGTAAACACACATTCAGTACGTTTCATTCTCGCCGCGTTTATCGGAAAATCATTATTCATTCACGATAACTTTACATTAGGGGTTCCAAAATAATGAGTGTTATTGACTTTAACACTTCATGTTCCACGGGGCTGCTTCTTATTCAATAACTCGTGTAAACGTTACCGACGTCTTAGCTGGGTTATTGCAAAGATTCATGTAAAATAAACTCCTGATGCAACGGTGTTAAGGTTTAAGCGTACACTACATACATATTTGGTAAGAACGAGGATATTGTTTCTGAAACGTATTCACGATGACAACATTTATACAGCATCAGGGTGCGCGGCAAATTCATGATTAAGGAGCTCGCAGAGCAGTCGCAGTGCGCAACGAGCGCAATAATCAACGACAAACACAATTCCGGCAATGTGTACTTATTTAGTCGCGTCCCCCGGAACAGATTGTGATGATGTGCTCCCAGCACACAGTGACATCAAACGTGATCCTCGGCGCGCATCGATCTCACATTAGGTACAATTTCGATCCCTCGCACAATGTTATGGGCCCTTCACGATTAGTTCGTCACTTCTCTTGCGGCTCTCACAACATCCACGCGGGGAAGGGTCAGGGGGTCAGGGTGAGGGGGGCGGTGCTCGCTCTTGATAAATGTCAACGACAGCGCGCTCAAGAAAAATTCTAGCAATAACAAGTTGCGACAAGCTCGAGGGCGCGCGAGGAAACGGATATTAGGAATTTATCGTTCTACTTTACACAATTTTATTGTTTCGCAGCAACTTTCGCTTTCCAGTTTTCATATTCGTTTCGGTCCGCCGACACCTGAATAATATCCTGCTCCAACTTCTACCACAGCCAACTCCCACTTCTCGTAAAGTTGTAAATGTATTGAGGGTAATAAACGTGGAGTTACTTCAGGCGCCGACCACCGGCACCGCCCAGGCGTCGCGACCGACCGCTGACTGTACACTCTACAGCTGATATTAACATCTCGGGGAACTGATTCTACTCCGGAATAGAATTGCCCTCTCACATGAACGTCTTATTAGGAGTCGCGTTAGGAGGTCAAATAACTAACCTAGCAATGACCAATTTCTCTTCGAGTTTCATTGAACCAGGATATTGTTAAGTGACCTCAAAATTCTTAGATCTCATAGTTCACTGTAGCTCGTCGTTCTGAAGTATTCTCCTCTCTGAAGCATCCTATTATTTATGTCAAGTTCATAGTCTTGATACAATCAGGAAACTTGGTGCTGTGTCGAGAATCATCCCTTATTATTCGAAGTCTAAAACTAATCTCAAGTTTAGAATCAAATGTCACCTAATGTAGCTAGTTAGCGCGACATCCTGCAGATTGAAACTTGACGAACACAGTTAATACGGATGCTTGACTGACACTATGAGGCGTAGTATATTACTTTCTAACTTTTCCGTGATTGACTGACTGACAAGCCATTTTGAACATGAAAAGGAAAAGTGTTATGTGTCTTTACCCATCTACACTGTAATCATGATCTTCCTGCCTCTTCCCGTGTTACTTGTGAGCGGTACAATACGGTATTCTCTTTCATTCTCCCTGTCATCCGTCACTCTACTATCCAATCCTTTTCCTTTCACATCATCCCTCACACAATCCATCCATCCATCATTTGCACATGTTCCTACACCTTCATTGATGTGCAAAATTAAAGACTGGTGAAAAATATTTATCCAGTTGGATGAAGTCCGAGGAAAACTTTATATGTATAGTGTACATAATATATTAGCTAGAGAAACTCTGCAGGCGTGATGAGTATCGATATCTAAACACGATCTAATGAACATAAAAAGAGATTTGATTTTTTTAGAGGTTAACAACCGTGATAGTGTTGTTACTTGAAGTACGAGCTAAGAAAATATGTTTTGTCGTGTTTAGATTTAACCAATATTGTGATGAATACACAAAAAAAAGTTTTTTTTATACTAATATATTATTATTTTAAGTGAATACAGAGGGGCTTGTAATCAGGTCAAGCTACGCTTGCCACAGTTTGTCCGTGGATGGGTGATCATCTTTACATATCAAGACCCCTTTGCGCCTCGGAAAGCATGTTAATCCATTGGTCCCGGTTGTCATTCATTGATCTTCGGCAGTCATTACGGCTCGTCAGAAGCCCGAAAGTCTGACAACCAGTCTTACAAAGGGGTATCGTATTACCTAATATCGGTGTTATGGAAGTTAGATAGGCAGTCGTTTCATGTAAAATAATGGTATTCAGCTGCATCCGGTTAGACTGGAAGCCGACCCCAACATAGTTGGAAAAAGGCTAGGTAGATGATGATATCAAGTGAATACACTCGACTCCACTAAAGAAAATATAATTTATTTTTTATACCCATCACGTATGCGGAGAGCCTGTTGTGTCGGCACTAGTCGGTGAGCCCAGCCACGCTAGCATTCCAGTTGTGTCTCTCGCGACATTACAATATTATTGAACTTCCAATGAACTCCAGAATATTATGTAAGTAGGTCGTAATAATAATAATAATCGTTTATTTATAAAAAGGGAATACATTTACATTTAATACCTTAACAATTTAAAAATAGCGCACAGTTGCTAATTTGCCTGAACTAGGTTGAACCTGTGCTTCAGGCTAGAAAGTGCTTAAATACTTAATGAAATAAATTAACAATAAATATAACGTAAAAAACTAAATTTAAAAACTTAGGTAAATAAAAATTAGGTCATAATATTCAGAGTCGTAGGTACTTTTTTATAATTAGGTATACTTAATTGGAAAATGGTGGTTGTTAACAAATAATTATATTGTTAAACAAATCAATCTTGGAAGAAACAATGAAATCAATAGTACCCAAGAACTTTTGTTAGGTATTAAGTATATTCAAGGTTAGCAGGTGCGATGAGTCCCGTCAGTGCAACTGTATGACTGGGTCGTGTTACTATTTGTAACATTTCGATTCCTTTCAGCGCGACTACTTCCACAAGGTGTTCAGATGTTCAGGCATATCGCGATATGAGCTGCGAACGACGCAGTCGACACTTCCAAACCAGCCGATATATTCTGTAAAAATCTCACCATGAAAACTTAGCTGAAGTGAGCTGTCATTCCACCTGATGCTAGGGATCACTAGGGAATTAGGAATCAGCACTATTGACAGCTCACTTCACCTAAACTTGTACGGTGAGATTTTTGCAGAATAGATCGGCATGAGACAACGAAGCTGGTAGTTTAGTATCAGAGCAGTGCCAACGCGCCCAGGTAGGAAGCACCTGTTATGAAGCGCTTTTGTAAGCGAAATTGTTGAAATCTGGAAGATCTTCGTTCTCACTAGATCAGGCGGTTAAGGTGCAGATACGCTGCACTATTGTCGCTCCCCACTCTAAGTACAGGCATATTATTTTCCGTAGTTGGAAGATTTAACAGGAATACTAGTAATGGAGCTTAATCATATTACCATATTACTCAAGTGGTTTTATTTTAATAGAAAACTGTAGTTGTTTCTAAACTAATATGATGGATGATAGCTAATGTCAAGGCCAGCACGAATGAGAGCCACACGAATGAGAGCCACACGAATGAGAGCCACACGAATGTTTCTGTACAGGACACAAACGACACAGGACACAGACGTACATGTTGTGAACTTGTGACAATAGCTTGTGTTTGCGATACATTACAGTGGACGCTACTATTCTGTCTATCTCCATACCATTATACAGAGCGAGGCCAATATCGTCAGCACTGTGATTCACATCATTGCAAATTGCAATGTTTGAATTTAATATGTTTTGGTTTATACATTTAATATAAATATTTAAAATGACGTCTTAAATGCAGTATTACTTTTGGATATCAAAGTATTTTTGATGTTGTGTAGAACAGTTCATCGACACAACTATTTCAAAGAACGATAATAAGATAACATCCTCCGGCAGGCCGTCCGATGTCGAGCAGGAGAGCACACTGGTGACCACAGTCTTGACTAGCACTGAAGCAATGCTCAAGAAGCATTGTTTCGTATGTAGTGTACATTTATGAATGACGGAGAGACAGATGTCTTTGAAATAAGGTTCTATACCTTATTTCAAGGATATTTCAAAGATGACTTCATATGCAAACGTGACGGTTGACGAAGATAACTTGTGTTTCCTAAAAAGTAATGACGAGATTTATAGAAAATAATTAAATGTGAAGCGAACAAACTTGGAACCGACGGTAACTTATGTGATGAGTATCGCCAGAGATGTGTTTAATTCACTGAAGCACTGTGTTGTCATCGTGTAACACTCACCGATGTCGGGACGCGGAGTCTATCGACACTAACACACACACGCGGGACGTCCTGTCTCGTCGGGCGCCGCGAGCAAACTGTCATGTCAACCCCGCGCGTGATCCGCCGCGCCTCCCCCTTCCTCGCCTCGCGGGAGCGCTTTCCGCACTCCGCAACCCGCGCCCCGGCGACAAGCCACGCGACGCACAAAGAGGGGATCAGCCGCTCCCGAATCTCGATACCGACGATACTCACCCGACGCACTGCCGCGATACTGATGTGCTACCTGGGGCTGCAGTCTCGACATTCATAGCGATCGCTTTACGATCGAATTCCGTCGCAAAGTCCTGTCACTCCATACATTTCACATGTCAATCCGGGACTTTGCGACTGAATTCGGTCGTAAAGCAATCGCTATGAATGTCGAGACTGCAGCCCCGGTACTCGCTACCACACAACACAACTATCGAAAAAGAAAAACCTGAAACAAGACTGCGATGTAACCACAACCTGTATAGCGAGCGTTGGTTGTGCAACACAATCATGTAATTGTCTCAAACATCTTGAATAATCTTGATTGAGTTCACAGAGCAGCCTTCGCCTACAAGCTGCACGGACGTGTGACATTGTGCCGCCGCCGCGTGACGATCGATTGTACACGGTTAATTGATGGTCGCGAACTGACGATGTAACGGTAACCAGTGCTTCACTTACCAGCAGCAACAGAAGATCCACTCCACACGCCATGAGAGCATACACGGCTGATGTGAGCCAACTTGTCAGCACGGATGAGGCGGCTGCAGTAGTTAGTTACCAACGTTGAGTATTATGTGCAACCGTCAGTTGACTAATACATCCGGCGAATCGTGATTTTATTTTGAGGCGATTTATTAAAAAAAAAACTTGTGAGGTGACCGGATGGAACGAAGTTCCTTTCGATTAATTATTATTTTTTATAGTGTGTATATGTACAAAAACCTGTATACACTCAACAAAAATAATCGTCGCGACACCACACTGTTCAATGCGAAATAGAAAGACGAAACGAAATTAACTGGCTTGCTTTCTATAAGAGAGAGAGAGAGAGACAGAGAAACACGCGCACGCCGCACGGCTTACAACTATAGCAAAAAGTGTCGTTCCAACTTTTGGTCTTAATTTTTTCCGTCTAGCCCCCTTTAGCAACGCGCGAGAAGGAACTTCGTTCCAAAAAAACTTTTTAAAACAAGCTTTTATTACTTAATAATAAAAAGGACTAAAAAGTTAATAATAATTTAAACCTGATAAGAAATAAATAAAAGCGTGTCACACTGTGTTCTGTTCTTTAATGTTCCATCAAAATGTAACACGCTTTATTATTTTTAACTTTTTAGTCCTTTTTATTAATAAGTAATAAAAGCTTGTTTTAAAAAAAAGTTTTTTTATTTTTAACTTTTTAGTATTTTTGATGCAAGATTGACTACGGCGTAGTTCGTAGCGCGTAGCAGTGTTTATCCGTTATATGCGTTTACTGCACTTATGTAAGCTACCTGTTCATCTTTAGTCCCTGGTTACCATCTAGCACCAAAGTTCTCGTCAAGACGGATCAAATGAGTCCAAACTCGATGGGGTGGTGTCGTTTAACTACCGAGTCCTATTCTATCATCAAATCAGCTCCATGTCATAATAATTTTGCATTGTCATCCGATTTACACATGCATGCAACATTTCAGCTCAATCGGTTGAAGATATAATAGTTGTAAGTGATTAAATAAATAATAATAAATAATATCTGCTTCAAAATTGAGTTGCAAGAGTCCACCCGAACATACATACATACATCGCAAGTTAAATAAAAGCTTGTAAAAATATTTGACACAAGTACCTATCTGTAGTTTTTCACTATTCCGAGAAATGTAGTAGGAGTTTCGTCACAAATCCTGATCTGGAATTATGATTAATTAATACATGTGTGAATAAGTCTTTAGGTTGGAGTCAGTAACACTATTGTGGATGAGTATTCCTTCCATTATTTAATTTCTAAACATATGGAGAGCATTATAAATGTTAACATACTACTCGAATAGATTAGAAGCTTCGAGCCACTTTTCAATTCAACTACATGTAATACTATTTCTTTTTTTTAATTAAAACACTTATGTACTGCACAGTACGAAGTCGCCCAAAATCGAGCACGTAACCGTGCAGCAGTACCCTGCTCGTCACGAGTGGATCTTGTCGATGTGCTGCGCGTGCGGTGTGCTCAGTCGTGTAGCGGTGTCGTCGCACGCGTCTCATTGAGATGGTAATGCGCGGGGGCGGTATATACGGCGCCGGCGCCGCCGCTCCGCACTCGCCCGCCACTCGCCGCCCTCTCTGAACTGAACTAGCGCTTATCTTCGCGTACTGTGACTACATCATACGTCATGTGGCGCTGCTCGTGTGTCGCGGTACTGCTGCCCGTACTGCTGCTGATTGTGTGTCTACTTATAAGAAATCTACTTTTTCAAATCTTATATTCATTCACTGACAAACAACGCACAGCTTAGACCACTGGGTCTGGAGCGCAAGAGTTCCTTATAAAAAATTAATACGACTTTATTATTATTCAAAATGTATGAAAGTTCGTAATTTTTAACCGATCCCATCGGGCAAACGGCTTGTCTTTCGTAATATTGTTGTTTGATACTACAACTCTACAAGTCCATAATCTAGCTGGGGGACTAATACTCATAGTCATCACAGAGTGTACTGAACTACTGACGTGTTGCTTGTCCGCAGTGGGGCGGCGCCGGCGGCGTGGACGGGGCGCCGCTGTTCGGCCTGCTCACTCTCCTCGGCGCATACGTAGCTGTATACTATACATACAATCATATCTGTTCTAAACTTGTAGTGCTATGTTTTCATAGCACATGGTGTGACTACTATAAAACTACCATTTTCTGGGTACGTCTCTTAGTGACTTGAATGTGCCCTGGCGACTGAGAGTATCACTCAAATGTCATATTATTACTGTATGGATAATTCGGTTCCCTTCAAACTGGTTGAGGTGAATGATGATCCCTGCATCATGTTCGTGAACGGGCGCCGTCACTTGGGACTGGTCATCTCTTAGTGGCCACGGCTTATTTTAATTACTTAGATATTTTATTTTTGCATTGTATTTTTTTTTGGTTACTTTACTGGGCGCATTTAAAGTGCGTATTTTTGTCCATACCTACCTATATTATGTAAGATATTATAACCAATATTTTATAGCAATATTTATGTTTTACTTGCCCGTTCTTCTCCATAGGAACGTACCACGCTTTCTCTTTCAGACTGAGCGGCTCCTTGACTATTAAGAAGTGCCTGTAAATGATTTAATTGAAATAAATGCTTTGAGTTTGAGTTTTTTGAGATTATCGTTAATGTAATGACGTACTGTGTTACATGTAGCACTACCAGTACGAACGGCACCAGTCTATTGACGACGCTGCTGCTGGACGTTGTGCAAACAAAGATCGACACGCTCGAGGTGATCGCTGACCTCATCGCTATCGCCGGCGGCACCACCGACGGTCAGTACACACACACATACACACACATTGCAATACCTACATGTAAATTAATAATAGGTACCGAGGTCACAGGGTGGACCCTTGAAGGACACCCATAACTAACAATAGTTCATTTGAAACTTTATTCCCTTAGCACCATTTTGTTTCTCTATCAATCTGATCCGTTTTATAGTTAGTACTGATATAATATTATAACAATAGTAAATATGTAGTGTGTTGCGTTTATTCTGATACTGGTTACAGTGTACTCTGTCAAAAGTATGTGACGAATCTGTTTTTTTTTTAAACAGGAAACTAAAGCAGATATCTCGCCTACCCTCAGCCACCGCCCACCGCCGCACCAGCGCGACACACCAACGCAACAATTATCTTAGAAGTAATCTAGGCTGTATTGTTGTTAATTATTATTTACATACCTGAATAAATTATTATTTTCTAATAAATGTGTTATTTCAATTATGTATGTGTTTTTTTTACTTGAGACGTTATTGCGTTATTAAATCAAGCAGTCACAATAAAACGTATCAATAGCATGAATGTTCTCGTCATACACAAACTGAATGATTATCATCATGATGATTGCTGTCGAAGGACAGAGCTCCTGTTACTCACGGTCGGGACATTTCCTAAACCATAGGAAGGTGCATTATGTGTACATAATTAATGTATCAGTAAGGCAAATGTTAAATTTATGTGTTCTGATTATAATACCGACTGCATGTCATCGTACCGATTAAAGATGAGTTCATTGCCAGGACCATCCTTCAATATCTCGATTTAATTAATGTACCTGTGCGCTTGTATACATTATAACAATGGGTTCCATCCTGACCCAGTTCTCGACAGTTGGCCATTCTGACATACGTTAGTTCTCGGGTGTTCCTTTGCCAAAGCTGTTCTGGAACAAAGAAAGTGTCAATCACTCACGTCGAGGACGTGGTACGACAGCGGCTTGCTCTTATTCAACCTTTTCAGTGATTCCAGTAACTTCGTAACAGTACTAGACCGCGCTACTTGCTGCGTCGTCATATTATTTCGTCAAAGATGTCATTGGATGTCTCAAGGATAGAAAACCTCCAGGTAAAGATGGAAATCCCGCCGAGTTCCTTAAAAGCCTAGATATTAAAGGTGTGAAGCAGATTCTAAGCATCTGCAATTCCATCTGGAAGACCAGTAGTTGACCTGAAGAGTGGATAGAGTCCATGTTTGTTTCAGTTTATAAAAAAGGCTCTACCAACGACTGCCGCAACTACAGGACCTTGATACTTATTCCACATGTCGGTAAGATACTCCTGTACATCAAAAACAACAGGCTAAAACACTTTCTCGATTCTCAAATTCCAGAAAAACAAGCTGGCTTTGTTAAAGGCAAATTCACGCGAGAACAAATCCTGAACGTTCGCACAAATCATAAAAAAGAGTCGGCAATTTAACAGCCCTGTGTTGTGTTTTATTGATAACACCAAATACTTTGATTGTGTGCAGTGGGATATAGGTACGCCTCAACACCTTATTAACTTAGTTCGATGTCTCTAAATCAACAACCGCTCTTTCGTCAAAAAAACCAAGCCTTCGGGCGCCTATAACATCGAAGTCATCGATACTGTGGACAGTTTCCTTTATCTGGACTCTATTATTAATAATGAAGGCCGCTGCATCCCAGAAATAAAACCACGGATAACCATGGCTAAAGATGCTCCGACACGCCTTCGGAACATCTGGAAAAATCGTGGTGTACAGTTATAAAACCAAAGCCCGATTGGTCAGAGCACTACTTTTCCCGATTTTCCTCTATGGAGTTGAGAGGTGGGTAATCCGAGCAAGAGAAAGACAGAGGATAGACCAATTTGAAATGTGGTGCTTAATACCATGGATAGCCAAACGCACAAATATGTGTGTCCTTTCTTGAAAACTCGAAATCAAGACCCGAATGTGTACAGTTTGCCTAAAACGTATTTTGACCTATTTCGACACCATAATGTGAAGAGGAGATAGCAGCCTTGAAAAGCTGGTCGTTGTTGGCAAAACCAAAGGAAAGAGAGCACCAGGCCGGTCATCAACACGACGGTCTCACCAAGTAAAAGAGGCGACATTCTCAAGCAAATTTCAGCAGGTGGTAATGGCAACTTTGGAACGAAGTTGATGGAGGCACATTGTCCGCTTAAAAGGGTCCGGTGACCATGATCCTCAGTAATGAGGGATCGATTGAAGAAGAAGAAAAGTCAAGAACAAGAAGGATTGATACATTTATCAATTATAGAAGAAAATTATTATATTTAGATGATTTTTGTTTTACTGGGATATTTTTGCTTTATGTAGTCTGCGTGTGGTGTCGACGCGCGCGTCCCATTGAGATGGTAATGCGCGGGCGATATATACGGCGCCGCCGCCGCCGCTCCGCACTCGCCTGCCACTCGCCGCCTCTCTGAGAGTGCTCAGTGCTACTTCACTCAACACCTCCACACTCGTACTGCTCGTCATGTGGCGCTACTCGTGTGCTGCGCTGCTGCTGCCCGTGCTGCTGCTGCTTGTGAGTGACACCTTCCTTATTGTGAGACTAGCTTCTGCCCGCGGCTTCGCCCGCGTGGATGTCGGAAATTATCCCACGGGAACGTGCTAACAGGATAAAATGTATGTGCTTCCCCAGGATGCCATCTCTCTCTATGCCAAATCAGAAGTTCAGTGGTTTAGGCGTGAAAATGTAACATACAGTTTCAAGTTCAAATCCTCCCCTTAAAAACTGAATTACCCCTTTTTGCCCCGTCAGTGGTAAATTTTCGACAACTTTACATACTTATTATTAAATTATTTACTGTCAAAAGTATCAATACTGAGTTTCGAGTTACTCGGACCGCGCATTCAATTTCTTCCACACAAACTTAACACCCCTATGAGGGGTAGTTTTGAAAAACTTATAATAACTAACTAACTAACAACCAAACTAACTGTAACTATATTACTTACTTAGGCAAATATTCTTGCCAAGTTTCAAGTTTATTAACTAAATTAATAAGATTTTTTATATAAACTGTATTCCCCGCTTTTCACCCCCACAGGGGTGGAATTTTGAAAAATCGTTTGGGATTATTCGTAACTTGATTCAAAGATTATTTATACCAATTTTCGAGTTAATCAAGCCACGCATTATATTATAATCCTTCCTTGTAAAATTAACTACCCCTTTTCAACCCGTTAGGGGTAGATTTTCGAAAAACATTGATACATGTTACTCTTTATTTTTGGTCTTAAGTATAAACACTGAGTTTCAAGTTAATCGGACCGCGCATTCAAATTATTCCACACAAACTTCAACACCCCTATATCCCCCTTTGAGGGGTAGTTTTGAAAAACTTATAACGATAAACTTTATTACTTACTTAGGCGAGTATTCTTGTAAAGTTTCAAGTTTATTAACCTAATGAAGAAGATTTTTCATATAAACTGTATCCCAACTTTTCACCCCCACAGGGGTGGAATTAAAAAAAAATCGTTTGGGATGTTTTCATAACTTGACTCAAAGATTATTTATACTAATTTTCGAGTTAATCAAGCCATGCCGTAAAATCCTCCCCTGAAAAATTTACTACCCCATTTTAGCCCGTCAGGGGTAGATTTTCAAAAAACCATGATACACATTATTCTTTACTTTCAATATTAGGTATAAATACTGAGTTTCGAGTAAATCGGACTGCGCGCTAAAATTCTTCCATACAAACTTTGAAACCCCCAATCCCTTATTAGGGGGTAGTTTAGAAGAAAAAAAAACTGACAGTCTTCATAATTTATTTAGATAAGTAGTCGTACCAAGTTTCAAGTTTATTAACTCAAGGAATAAGATTTTTCATACAAACGAATTCCCCCCTTTTCACCCTCTTAGGGGTGGAATTTCGAAAAATCCTTTCTTAGTGGATGCCTACTCTTCACAAAGAACACACCCTCTAAATTTCATGTCTCTAGGACCAGCGGTTTAGGCTGTGCGTTGATCTATCAGTCAGTCAGTCAGTCAGTCAGTCAGTCAGTCAGTCAGTCAGGACTTTGAATTTTATATATATAGATTGTAAAGAACACGGCATGAAGCGGAGATGAGAATGTTGAGGCGGATGTGTAGAGTGACTACTTACAATATTTAAAGTTAGAAACGATTATAGAGGAAGTTTCATAATGGCGCCAGTTACTAAAGAAATAAAAAGGCAACAACCAACCAAAATTAATCTTAATGCACCGGATAACAGAGTGATAAATAATTGTAAAAGCTGATGGAAGGGCAGACGGAAACCAAAGGAAATATTGATGGAATGTGTACAGACATCCGACAACTGATCGTGGAGAACGGAAGAGGTAAACTTTTCCGCCGATGTCATCTTGGGATACGGGCAGGTAGAAGACGAATACTAGTCCTGTTATATTCAGATTTAGTAGATTAGATAAAAAGATCTAAACATCTATGTGCACATCGCTACACAAAGCTTCCTAAAACTAACTCATTACAATGGAATCACCGCAAAGATAAATCTACGAATTAAGATCTTTCAAAATTAGGTGTTGGGTTTTGAAAGTATTAAAGATTTGACGGCACGGTTGGCGCAGTGGTTAAGCGATTGACTGCTGCGCTGCGTGTCGCGGGTTCGATTCCCGCATGGAACAAATATTTGTATGACCTACATGTATTTGTTCCGAGTCTGGGTGTTTTTCTATCTATAATATGTACATACATATTAGATGGCTGATAAACTACTTATATACATTTTTTTGTTGTAAATACATATTTACAACAAAAATATGTATAAGTATACATAATATTAAGTAGTTTATCAGCCATCTTGTTACCATAACACAAGCATTAGGTTGCTTAGCTTGGGACTAGATGGCGCTGTGTGAAATGTCCAGGGATATTATTATTATTATCTATACTTATAATAAATCTGTAGAAGTGAAAATTCTGTACATTGAAAATATCAAAAAAATAAATGGCAGGGGGTGTTACTAGATCGACACCGAACCCAAAAATGTGATTAAAAAAATTTTTGTCTGTCTGTCTGTTTGTTCAGGCATCACGCAAAAACTACCGGTTCGATTTCGATGAAACTTGGTATAATTATTCTTTAATATCCTGGGCACCACACTGGGTACTTTTTATCCCGGAAAAGTAAATACAATAAAAAACAAACTTAATTTTGCGGTTCGATCCCTAGACCCGATACTGTACCAACCGCAAATAATAAGTTTGTCGTAGGTTAAGTCATGGAGTTCATTTTTATTCCTTTTAGTTTTTAGAGTTATTTAGGTTTATTTTTATATAAGTCGTAGGTATAGATTTTAATTTTAAAGTATATGTAGTATATTTGATAGTGTACGATGTGACCGTAGGTTATTTTATAATACTGTTAGGTAGGATTAGTCATTCGTATAGATATTAGTTTTTAGGGATTTTGCTTATTTATTGAGTTTAGATTAGTTATCATCAGAAATAGGTTTATTTAGGTAGGTAGGTATTTAATTTTCTGTTATTGAGTATTTTTTTTAAATTAGGTAGGTACTTAGGTAAAGATATCATATAGGTACCCTCTTAATCACCACTAATGAGACACAATTGGTTTTCTATTGTAATTAGCCACAAAGGGCCCGCGAGATAGATGGCATTCTGGGGAAGCACATACATTTTATCCTGTTAGCACGTTCCCGTGGGATAATTTCCGACATCCACGCGGGCGAAGCCGCGGGCAGAAGCTAGTTATAAATAATTGTTCTTGTATAAACTTATAATTTATAATAATGTGTTGTTCCTTTTATGAAGACGATTACTTTACAATGACGGGACCTAGTGTCTTGTTCATTATCATAATGAGGCGGGCAAGTCAGCGCTGCCTGCCGAGTCGTCTGTGAGAACAACAGTAACTATTTAGTAATCTGTGACAACAGCGAAGGCCCCACTTTGCATGTTATGAATAGGAACATTATCCGCTCCACACTGCACACTGGCGCGTTGCATGCTTTTGAATATTGGCCCACTTCACTAACGAGCCGATCAATGTTTGGTTTCTTCACACATCTTATCGCTCTCCATGTCACTAGTATTCCTATTTGCATTGCAATGGAAACATCCATCCATTTCTTTTTTGTGGTCATCGACTGGCCAAGTGGCCACACATCACATGCAATGTATCTCACATAGTTTATCGCTGCTGTGGTCACAGTGGCCGTCACTCGTGTACTAATGTGTTGTTTGTCCGCAGTGGTGCGGCCCCGGCTGTGTTGACTCGAAGCCGCTGCTCGGCCTGCTCAGCCTCCTCGGCGCGTACGTACCTACCATACTAGTATACGAGTACATACACATTCATAGCTGTACCCGCAGCCCCGAACATGCTACGCGCCAAACTAAAAAACAAAAAATGTGAAAAAATATTGCAATGATGAATAGATAAAAAAAAATTATTTGCTAAATAAATGTCTATTCTAATCTATTATATTATATTCAATAAATATGGTGCATATTTTTAAATGTTGTCAAGTTCAAAACAATAATAGAAAGAAGGAAACATCACACGCAGTCACTTTGCTGTTTGATAACTGTACAGAATATATCAGTAACTAGTGCAGTAAGTGAGCGATGAACTGCTCATGATGATGTATTGTTACGTGTTGCAGCACGAACGGCACCAGTTTAGTGGAGACGCTGCTGCTAAACCACGTACAAAACAAGATCAACGCGCTCGAGGTGCTCGCCGACCTCATCGCCATCGCCGGCAACTCCACCGGTCAGTACACACACACACACACACAAACATGCACAAGGAACCTTGAGGGACACCAATTTAAACAATATTGTTTCATCATCATCGACGTTTCGAATTATACTCGTATATCTTAAACCTATTGAGTTTACAACTTACGTATTGTTCTTATGGTAGTGATAAGTATTTTGTATGTATTCTGTTACCGTTGTGTTGTGTACTCTGTCAAAAGCATGTGACAAATCTGTCTATTTTTGGTACAGGATAAAGGAAAGCTGATAGTACATACACCGAGCCCACCGACCGACCACTGCCGCCGAACATGCGAACTGTAAGATCATTGTACAAGTAATCAAGATTATATTGTTGTTAATTATCATTTGTCTAGACATCAAGCTAAAGTTATTATTTTGTAATAAATGAGTTATTATAACTACACGCTTGTTTTACTTCACACGGGATTTTCATTAAATAAATCCTGTTCATTGTCGTTGTCATACTATTATGTATACTTACGACTAAGTTTTACGTTTAAACGTAATCATCAGTGAACTTCGAATGAACAATAACATGATAATTATGTCGAATGCTCTAACTATATTATAATTTATTATAATATCACCACCGCGCTTCGTCTGGAGATCACAATCACAGGACTACAGTGTCTACAGCTAAGCGCACATATGTATAGCAGCGGCGAGCCGCAGCGCACCGCTATACATATAAAATTGCGCCAGAGCACATTAGGAGTTGCGTCGGGCCGCGCTGCAACGCAGCAATTGTTTCAGACAATTTCGAATTAGAATAAGAACTGTGTGATGACTGTGTTCAACAAGGCTGCACATTTTTGAGCGGGTTGCGTCGCAAAACCACACATTGCGAAAATCCTCATTCATCACCATCACTTTCGTATATTTTGTATGAATCATCGCACCGGCGCGCGGCGAGCGGCGAGCTGCGCCAGTGCGCCGGGCTGCAGCGCAGCGCTTTGGCAAATCGCTTGCTAGGCGTACTTCAGCAGCCGCTGTTTTGCGTTGGAGCGCTGCTGTTGCAGTGCGGCCCGCCCTAATTTGCTCTAGCCTTAACGACGGAGTCAGAAGGTGCTCCATAGAATTTCTTGCGCAATAGTAATACTCTTATTTCCGAGATTAATATTAGTCTCTTACGTAGAGATTCTGAGAATAGGTCTTTCATAACATCAAACCACAGAGGATCGGCATATATTATCGTTTGGTCGAGACATATAATAATAAGTTTAATTCTATCGATATTTTTTTTCTTAGTAAAAAATAACCTTGAAATTATGACCCTACGTAAGTACGTATGAAATGTTTTGATAGAATACTTTAATACTGCTTCCATGGAGTTTCTTGTCCTTCTTCTCCATGATGACCTAGTTTTACGAACGGACAACTAGTTTTCTGATTAATTAATGACAAGCCTAAATTAAAATAAATGCTTAGCCTTGTCTATCTGTGCTTTACTTCATAAAACCCTTCCCCTACGGTTAGTCGACTCTTCACGTGACCAGAGGGCTGGCCTGTATCTTGGCCAAAGAATTAGTACGCGCGGAGAATATAGCAATCACCGATCCAGACGATGATGCTACGACGTCAAGGTCGACAGTTTCAAAGACGAAAAAAAGGAAGTATGATGAATCATAATATATCAGTTTCGGATTTGTTGATTCCAACGACTCACCTGTCTGCATACTATGTAGTAAACTGCTTCCTAATAGTTCCATGGCACCTGCCAAATTGCGCCGACATTTAGAAACTGTATACCCGAGTCTAAAGACAAGAATAAAGAATTTTTTTTTCGTAAAAAAGATCTGTTATTGGAAAGTCAAAAAAATATGATGCATGTAACACAAACTATCAACGAAAAGGCCACGGAGGCATCATATTTAGTTAGCTATCGCATTGCACAAGCAGATGAAGCGCACACTATCGCTGAGAATTTAATAAAGCCATGTGTATTAGACATAACAAAATGTATGCTCGATGAAAAACCTGCAAAGCATCTTTCTACTGTGCCGCTATCAAACGATACTGTTTCACGGCGAATCCATGATCTGGCAAGCTACGTCAAACAAAAACTAGTTACACGTCTACAAAAACACGATTCGCCTTGCAAATGGACGAGTCAACTGATGTCGCTGGTTTGGCTATCTTGCTGGTTATCGTGAGATATCCATATGAAAGTTCTTTTAAAAAAGACATGCTTATGTGTTCACCGCTGCTCACAAACACTACCGGGGAAGAAATTTTTAATAAAATAAATATATTTTTTGAAGAAAATAATCTCAGTTGGAACAATTGCATTGACATTTGTACAGATGGGGCCAAAGCGATAACAGGTAAAACAGCAGGAACAGTGTCACGAATAAAAAATAAAGCGCCTAATTATAGTTCCAGCCATAGTATTCTGCATAGACAAGCACTTAGCGTTTATCAGCCATCTTGTTACCATAACACAAGCATTTGGTTGCTTAGCTTGGGACTAGATGGCGCTGTGTGAAATGTCCTGGGATATTATTATTACTTGCGATGAAGCAAATTCCGTCAAATCTAAAATTAGTTATGGATGAAGCGGTAAAAATAATTAATTTAATCAAATCACGACTACTACAATCCCGATTGTTCTCATTCTTGTGTGAAGATTATGGCAGCAAACATAAAACACTGCTGCTCCATACAGAAGTGCGATGGCTGTCTCGGGGTAAAACTTTAACAAGGCTATTTGAACTTAGAGCCGAGTTACAAATGTTTCTTTCAGCAGATACTTCTTTTAATTTGATGGACCGTTTGTATGATAAAACTTGGTTGTTCCGATTGTCTTTTATGGCAGATATCTTTCAAAAACTGAACGATTTGAATTTATCATTGCAAGGTAAACATATAACAGTGTTTCAGGCCTATAACAAAATAACTGCCTTCAAAAGAAAATGAGATTTTTGGATTATTTGCGTTGGTAAGAAAGAAATAGAAAGCTTTACGTCACTCAGTGAGTTTGTTAGCGATAGCGGCTCAGAAATGTTTCAAGGTGATGTGTTTGAAGAATTGGTCCAATATCTCAGTTCGATGCGCGCATCTTTTGAAAAGTATTTTCCCGATGAACAGAATACAAAAATGAAACTGAATTCATGGATTCATAATCCTTTTTTACCCAACTTACACAACAACCCAACAAGCCCGAAAGTATGTCAAACGAGATATATGAATCTCTTTTAGAAATGTCATCAGACACAAGTATGGAGTCACTGTTCAAAACGACGTCTCTCAACGATTTTTGGTGCAGAATCCGTGATGAATATCCAGTGCTTGGCAAAATGGCTCTGAATATTCTTCTCCCGTTCCCAACAACATATTTGTGCGACACAGGATTCTCAACCTATGCAGCCACGATCTCTATTCTATTGTATATGATCTCTAGTCTATTTGTGGCTATTTTTTCAATAGTATAAAAAAAAACTTGAGAGGTGTCAAGGGACACCCGGATGGAACGGAGTTCAAAGAGAGAGAGAGAGAGACAGACAGAGAAACACGCGCACGCCGCACGGCTTACAACTATAGCAAAAAGTGTCGTTCCAACTTTTGGTCTTAATTTTTTCCGTCTAGCCCCATTTCGCAACGCGCGATAAGGAACTTCGTTCCAAAAATTGTTTTAGGCTTTTTACATTCATACTATTTTTAAAAGCTTTTATTTAACTTGACTTGTATGTATGTGAAGGTGGACTTTTCCAAGTTAAATTTGACCCACTTCCCGGTATTCGATTGAGCTGAAATTTTACATACTGGTCCAGTCCCGATGACAATGCATGTTTATGACAAGCATGACGTGATGCTGCTGCCAGGATTGGCGCCAGACGAGGGAACTCCTCAACGGTTAACAGCAGGGACATGAAATTTTGCACACCGATTAGGATGACAGTTAGCAAGTCCACCATGAAATTGCTGCCACATTCAGGGTTGCCTTCAAACCAGAGAATTCCTCAACGGTCGGCAGTAGGGACTTGAAATTTTCATACACGTTCGGATATGATAGACGGTTGGTGGGTCCAGCATGAAATTGCTGCCACATCCAGGGTTGGCTCCAAACCACGGAACTCCTCAACGGTCAACAGCAGGGACATGAAATTTTGCACACCCATTGGGATGACAGTTAGCAAGTCCACCATGAAATTGCTGCCACCTTCAGGGTTGGCTCCAAACCAGAGAATTCCTCAACGGTCGGCAGTAGGGACTTGAAATTTTCATACCCGTTCGGATATGATAGACGGTTGGTGGGTCCAGCATGAAATTGCTGCCACATCCAGGGTTGGCTCCAAACCACGGAACTCCTCAACGGTCAACAACAGGGACATGAAATTTTGCACACCCGGGAAATGCATGTTTATGACAAGCATGACGTAATGCTGCTGCCAGGATTGGCACCAGACGAGGAAACTCCTCAATGGTTAACAGCAGGGACATGAAATTTTGCACACCCATTGGGATGACAGTTAGCGAGTCCACCATGAAATTGCTGCCACCTTCAGGTTTGGCTCCAAACCAGAGAATTCCTCAACGGTCGGCAGTAGGGACTTGAAATTTTCATACCCGTTCGGAAATGATAGACGGTTGATGGGTCCAGCTTGAAATTGCTGCCACATCCAGGGTTGGCTCCAAACCACGGAACTCCTCAACGGTCAACAGTAGTAACAGGCATAAGAGGTATACTTCATACCGCCGGCTAGCCCCCACTGGGGTGGGTCGTGGGAGCGCTTAATTCGTAGTGCAAAGGTTGCACTGAAAGTCATCCTCAAAGAAAGAGCGCCTAAAGAGGAGGTGCTGAACACTCTGCTGGCTGAGGTAGAAGCCATGGTGAATGGCCGTCCACTGAGCCACGTCTCGGTAGATGTTAACAGCAAAGAGTCTTTGACGCATAACCATTTTTTGCTCGGCTCCTCTTCTACTTCACCGCAGCTAGGCAGCTATCAAGATTCGGACCTCTACCGGCGTCGACAATGGCGAGTGGCACAACGATTCTCCGATATGTTTTGGAAAAAATGGGTCACCAAAGTATTGCCTACGATGATACCACGGCAAAACTGGACCGAAGACGGGCAGCAGAAACCTCTTCAAGTCGGAGACTTGTGCTTATTGCTGACCCTGATGCGCCACGCAACGTGTTTCCACGAGGCATCATAGAGGAGGTTTTTCCTGGAAAGGACGCCAGAGTGCGAGTGGTACAAATACGAACGCAGTTAGGTAGGCCATCTAACACTCACTTGGAGATATTTAGAGAGCGCGACAGGCAACTAGAGAATGCGTTTAAACAAATACATGCTTTTGAAGTGTTGAATGAAGAAGCTGAGCAGGAAAACTTGGAGTACGAGTTGGAGATGCCGGAGCAGAACATGACCGATGACGAATTTCTGAATGCTAGAAGAGCAATGAATGTTGGACAAAAGGAAGCGTTTATATTCATAAAAAAAGTATTTCAGAACAGCTACATAATGGTGGTGATGAGCGTCTTAGGTTATTTATAACGGGAAACGCTGGAACCGGAAAAACATTCCTTTTTAACTTATTAAAAAATCAAGTAAATAGGTGTTTCCGCAAGCAAGTTGTTAAGGTGTGTGCATTAACAGGGGTAGCAGCGCGCTTAGTGGGGGGATCTACATTACATTCTACTCTAAAGTTGCCCGTGCAAAAAGATGGTAGACTAGTGCAACTGCCTATTCTTACTGGAAATTACCTGCGTCTAATGCGGCAACAGTGGCCAGACATAGAATTTCTCTATAGAGATGAAATATCTATGGTTCCCTATGAGATGCTTTGTATGGTTGATTCTCGTCTTAAACAACTCAAAAATCATCAGAATCTCTCTTCGGTGGTATAAATATTTGTGTCTTCGGAGACTTAATACAGTTGCCCCCTGTACGAGGTAATCAAGTGTTTGACCAACCCGCGAGATTTGTCCCAGCTACACACCTTCGGCGTTCTTTCTCGTTAATTGAATTGACCGAAAATATGAGACAACAGGGTAGCACCACATTTAAAGACCGCTTGAACGCATTACGCATCGGTGGACTTCAGTCGGAACATTTCAGTATTTTAATGAGTCGACTAAACATAGAACCAAATGGCGAATTTGCGACTGAAAAAGCCTTACGAATCTATCCCACTAATCAACAAGTTTTCAATCATAACAAAACCGTGCTAGAACATTTTCGTGCCCGTGGTATAACAATCAATAAAATAATTGCACAAGATATTCTAATAGATTGTAGTCGAAAAAATGACAATATAGATTTAAATAATATTATACCATCTGATATAAACAAGACTGGGGGGTTGCCTAAAGAGTTAGAAATATTTGTGGGGGCCAAGGTGATGTTGCTATACAATGTTGATGTGTCTAAGGGTCTAGTGAATGGTGCCATCGGTCATATTACAGAAATTATATGGCCCTGTTTCCGGAGAGCACAAATGTACGATACGGACATTCCATCCGTCCGTATTGACTTCGGCAAAGACGGGATTCACATGATTCAACCGAAGTCTGTGCAATTTCCAGCGAAATACAGCCATGGCACCGCTGCCGCTGAACGCAGAATTTGCCAATAATATTATGCTGGGCTTGTACAGTGCATAAAATGCAGGGTAGTACGGTTGTCACGCCGTTGTGTATTTGGGCCTAAAGTTGTTCGCTTCTGGCCAAGCGTACGTGGCCTTAAGTAGGGTCACATCGATAGAAGGCCTCCTCATAGAAGAATTAGACTGCTCGAAATTAACTGGCACCCGCCAATGTAACAATGACGCCCTTAATGAAATGAATAGACTAAGAAATATAGGTATCTAGCCAAAGCTAAAAAATATAAAATAAATTAATATAAAAAAAATCTTTTAAAAAAAGCTTTTATTTACGCCCTAAAAAGATAAAAATAAGATTTAAATTACATTAAACCTATTCATTTTCCAATTACTTTACAAAATTTAATTGTATAATAAGATTTAGCCTCAGTGCTGCACGATGTAAAGAGTAATCTTTTCCTTTAAAAATTTTTACTTTCAACTTATAACGTCATTACACAATTTATATTATATAAAAGCTTGTCGCGAGATTTAAGCACTCGTATTACTTAGTTTGAACTTAGCTTTTTTTAATTAAAATCAATCAGATCAAGTTACTAGTTGATCTACACAGGTAGATCTACGAGATTTGAGCACTCGTATTAAGTACGGACGCCAGCAGGTCAACCTACCCGAAACTGTCAGATTTTCCCAATCCACCTTGAACCTAATACTTTATCAATAAAGTCGAAAATGTATTAAAGAAATCTGACAGATTGTAGTAGCTTGATGTGCTGGCGTCTGTACTAAGTTTGAACTTAGTTTTTTTTTAAATTAAAATCATACAGATCAAGTTATTTAATTTATTAGTCTACACAGGTAAATCTCGCGACAAGCTTTTATATAATATAAATTGTGTAATGACGTTATAAGTTGAAAGTAAAAATTTTAAAGGAAAAGATTACTCAAATTTACATCGTGCAGCACTGAGGCTAAATCTTATTATACAATTAAATTTTGTAAAGTAATTGGAAAATGAATAGGTTTAATGTAATTTAAATCTTATTTTTATCTTTTTAGGGCGTAAATAAAAGCTTTTTTTAAAAGATTTTTTTTATATTAATTTTTATTATTATTTTGTGTCGGGGTTTTTTTAAATTTTTACTTTTTCTTTTATAAATCCAGATGGGTATAAGCAATGTATCTGTGTTACGAGCTAGTTTTTAGCCCTTTGAAATGTAATCTGTGGAGAACGTAGTGGGTAGTATAATTAAATGTTATATATTTAAGATTTTACGACTGTTTCTTATTGTGCTACTGTTTGTTTTTCCTTAAATAAATAAATATCTACTTGCCTAATTGCCGATCAAGGTATACTCACATCATAGCAGAGTACGTATGATAAATGTACTTTGATCTCACTAGATTACTGAACGTCGGCAGACGTGGGATGGGCGACGGGCGACGACTGTTGGCAGTACAACTGTCGCTGCAGGCTGTTCTAAGTTGGATATAAATACGACGCAGAGAGACACATATCATGTCCTCCACAGAAATATCACCACTTCTGAAATAAAATACCTAATATTACGATGCATTGTGTAACTGCAGCAGGACAACAGCTCGTCACATTGAGACGTAGACTATATTATGCTGCCAGCCTTTTGGGCACTTCTCCCATTGACAGTGATGCGGACGAATTTTTTGATGCCCAATGAGCTCCTTCCTGCCTTTTTCTATATTTTTTCGTATTATATAATTGTACATAGTATATATTAGTGTTAGTTGATATTTGTTTAACTTGATATTAAAAAATATTAGTAAGTAGTAAATGAAAGTATGATGATGCAGTTTATAAATTGCCAATTTTAGGGTTCCGGGCTCTAGAGTGACACAATTACTAAAGACGACGACAATGACGCTGATGATGTAATTGCTAAAGTAACGCCAACGGTCTCTCTGTCAGTCACAGGGATCTGTAAAACAGTAAGTGTTGGGTTAAGTAGCGCCATCTATTGGTCGTATTTGGAGGCGGCAACGAACCTGCGGTGGCGTCTGGCGGCATGCGGCAGAGTCGGGACTCGTAGTTCAGTGGCAACATCTCCGACTAAAAAGGGAACTAGTGGCGGCCAATGGAATTCAAGCATACTACAAAATTCAAACATATCATTGGATTAAATGGTTTCGCAAATTGCAAGGATGGGTAACGAGGGTAGGGTAACGTGGATAAGTAAAAACTTTTTAACCAAAAAATTAAACCGCCGAAAAAACTGAAAAGCAAAAAATAATAAACCTTTTTATTTAACTTTAATAACTAAGTTCTTAAACTAATGTAAGTATACCTAAGTTATTTTGAGACTCTCCCTCCGTCTTACGAATTTTCGATCAGGTCACGTGTCCTGGTGCGAGTTTAACATTTTTTACCCATCACAACAAAAGTGCACAAAGTCGCTAAAGAAGTTTTCACATCAAAAAAATAACCTTGAAATTATGACCCTACGGAAGTACGTATGAAATTTTTGGATTAAATGTTGTCCCGTCGGGGGACCGCTACTATTTTAAACTTTAACAGAACGTTAGGCTAATAATTAGAGCTGTCCCTTGACGGGACAACATTTAATCAAAAAATTTCAACAACTGGAACCGGCTACCTTATTCAAAAAATCATCTTAGCAACCTCGATGTTTTTAAAAGACCTATCTAATGATACCCCACACTATGGCGAAGACGCGTGAAAAAAAATCACCTCCACTTTACGCGTAGAGGAGGTACCCCAAAAAAAAACATTTTTCATGATTTTATTTTGGCACTTGGTCGACGTGGTAAATACACATATTCATGCAAAGTTTCATCTTTCTAGCACTAACCGTTTGGAAGGTAAGCCGAGGACGGATGAACGTGAACTACGGAACCCTAAAAAGGACGCTGTACTTAAAGGACATAGCGTCTCGGGTCGCAGCCTAGTGCTACGAAGAAGAAGAAGAGAAGAATCTGATGTGACCACGCCGCGTGCTACTACAAGTCTTTTGAGACTTGGGAGTCAAATCCTAGGCACACACAATCCAATGTCGAAGCGATCAGAACATTCATCACAATCATTATTATAATTGGGGAAAAGTCAGGCTGAGTGCTTGTCTCAATATGGTTTGGATACACAGTCGTGAGCACCAGGTGCCATTACAATGTGGTTTGGATACACAGTCGTGAGCACCAGATGCCATTACAATGTTTACTGCCTAGTGAGTGTCTGCATGCATTAATAACAATACTTCCGCATTTGACGTATTATGATGATTGTGGCGCGCCATGCGCCGCGTGTGTGGCGCGTCGTGTTTTGGCGCACGTGTATCTTTGAGATGGTAATGCGCACGCGGTATATACGGCACCGCTGCCGCC
The DNA here is from genome assembly GCA_945859715.1 of Apamea sordens. Taxonomy (NCBI): domain Eukaryota; kingdom Metazoa; phylum Arthropoda; class Insecta; order Lepidoptera; family Noctuidae; genus Apamea; species Apamea sordens. The sequence goes on along the minus strand of OX244009.1, from coordinate 19,013 downwards.
GCTCCACACTCGTCCGCTACTAGCCGTCCAGCAGTGCTCAGCTCCGCTTATTTACTTCCTCCAACACTTCGTCTGTCGTCATGCTGCGCTACTCGTGTGTCGTGCTGCTGCTGGCTGCGCTACTGATGCTGGTGAGTGACACCTTCTATGTTGTTTCCGTCATACTACTGAAGCTCTGATAGTTGTCGGCAATTGAGAAACAAATCGTAAAACAGAAGTATGCCTTCGCCACACGCTACTACGTTTGCTACTTCGCTGGTCTAGTGGTTGCAAGGTCAAGTGTCAATTGTTATTGAGTTTTTCCATCAGGAATTTCTCATGCAATAGACTCGACCCCTATGACATGGGACTTAAAAATCACTCACGAAATGTGGATGTTACTATTAGGTGCACCTCTGCCTAACCTTTCGGAGATTACAGACGTGTTGTTATATTATGAGGTGCGCTCTGTGTAACACGCTGCCATACTGACGTGTTGTTATATGAGGTGCGCTCTGTGTTACGCGCTGCCATACTGACGTGTTGTTATATGAGGTGCGCTCTGTGTTACGCGCTGCCATACTGACGTGTTGTTATATGAGGTGGGCTCTGTGTAACACGCTGCCATACTGACGTGTTGTTATATGAGGTGGGCTCTGTGTTACGCGCTGCCATACTGACGTGTTGTTATATGAGGTGGGCTCTGTGTTACACGCTGCTATACTGACGTGTTGTTATATGAGGTGGGCTCTGTGTTACACGCTGCCATACTGACGTGTTGTTATATGAGGTGCGCTCTGTGTTACACGCTGCCATACTGACGTGTTGTTATATGAGGTGGGCTCTGTGTTACACGCTGCCATACTGACGTGTTGTTATATGAGGTGGGCTCTGTGTTACACGCTGCCATACTGACGTGTTGTTATATGAGGTGTGCTCTGTGTTACACGCTGCCATACTGACGTGTCGCTTGTCCGCAGTGGTGCGGCGAAGCGGACGCGGCGCCATTCTTCTTCAGGTTCGTACCCCTGTCACAACTACACGTATTTACTTATCTATACTTATAATAAATCTGTAGAAGTGAAAATTCTGTACATTGAAAATATCCAAAAAATAAATGGCAGGGGGTGTTACTTGACCGACACCGAACCCAAAAATGTGATTAAAAAAATTTTTGTCTGTCTGTCTGTCTGTCTGTCTGTCTGTTTGTTCAGGCATCACGCAAAAACTACCGGTTCGATTACGATGAAACTTGGTATAATTATTCTTTAATATCCTGGGCACCACACTGGGTACTTTTTATCCCGGAAAAGTATATACAATAAAAAACAAACTTAATTTTGCGGTTCGATCCCTATACCCGATTACCACTGTCTGTACTGTACCAACCGCAAATACTAAGTTTGTCGTAGGTTGGGTCACCCGCAGGGGAGTTCATTTTTATTCCTTTTAGTTTTTAGAGTTATTTAGGTTTATTTTTACATGAGTCGTAGGTATAGATTTTAATTTTAAAGTATAGGTAGTATATTTGATAGTGTACGTAGTGATCGTAGGTTATTTTATAATACTGTTAGGTAGGTTTAGTCATTCGTATAGATATTAGTTTTTAGGGATTTTGCTTATTTATTGAGTTTAGATTAGTTATTATCAGAAATAGGTTTATTTAGGTAGGTAGGTATTTAATTTTCTGTTATTGAGTTTTTTTTTTTTAATTAGTTAGGTACTTAGGTGAAGATATCATATAGGTACCCTCTTAATCACCAATAATGAGACACAATTGGTTTTCTATTGTAATTAGCCACAAAGGGCCCGCGACATAGATGGCATTCTGGGGAAGCACATACATTTTATCCTGTTAGCACGTTCCCGTGGGTAAATTTCCGACATCCACGCGGGCGAAGCCGCGGGCAGAAGCTAGTTTAACATAAATTACTTTTCGCAATCACAATTGGTTATTTTAAAATCTTCCGGTAGTGACTGCAAAGCCCAAATAAAGAACTAATTGGGAATCCGCAGAAAGTAATTTAATTGCTTTTGAGAAACCATTAAATACATACTTCAATAATTCAGGTAATCATATTTTTTGATAATTAGGTATTTTAGTTTAAAAAAAAACTATATTAAAGATAAAGTTAATTTATTTGTCAAACATGCGTTTACATTAACTGAATAATCAGACATGCAAGGTATTAAATTAATAGATGTGAGCATCCATGTTTTGCCAATAACGGCGTACAAATTTTGTAGGTATAAAAAATTACATTTAATTGCATTTTACATATAGTCATTCTAAATTTTATTACAAAATACAAAACAAATAAATAATAATTGATGTCAAGATATTATAGTATAGGTATATTATAGTCAAAATAAATTACATTAAGTCCAGAATATTCATTAATTTGCAGTCAAATAGAATCATTCAAAAGTCAATTAATTTAAAATCACATTATTCAATTGTTATTGTATATTAGAAGTCGGAATAGAAAAGTCTTTTTCATTTAAAAAATCTACAACATTGTAATACACTTTACTAATTAAAAAAAATCTCAATTATTTTTAAAAAGTGTCAAGGGCTTAAAGTTCTCTCCAACTTATAGGTACTTTATTGAATATGATAGGAGACATAAAGAAAACACTTAATTTTGCGCATGAGGGTTGTTCTCGCAGTATGAGAGTATATTATCCTGCTGTTGTCGCGCCTATTACGTGGGACTACTTCATCTACTCGTTTGTTTAAAAACGTTATTTAAAAAACTTTTGCTTATTATATTTGAAATGTCTTCTCTTTGTGGTTTGTGCAACTTACTTACGCTGTTGAAGTTTGTCTTCTATTTTTTTTAAATTATTTGTGTGATTTAATTATATTCTTTTTATAATATTTAGGCCAACTTTAATTATAATTTTCTAAACTACTCGGTAAAATACACGGTGGATAAATTATAAACTACTAAAATAAACCGTACTTAATTACACTCGTTTTATGACTACGAGGTGCGCAACACCACATGTCATTGTACTTCACAATTCGGCATACTTTCTTCAAAATAAAACTTGAGAGGTGTCAAGGGACACCCGGATGGAACGAACTTCACAGACAGACAGAGAAACATGCGACGCCGCACAGCTTACAATAGTTTACTATAGCAAAAAGTCGTGACAACTTTTCGTAAGAATTTTTTCCGTCTAGCCCCCTTTCACAACGCGCGATAAGGAACTTCGTTCCAAAACTTCGTTCCAATAAAAATCTTCTATAAATCAATTTACGTTGTTGAGCAGATAATTTATTATGTAGCTCTGCGACGACGTAGCTGCGTAGCGGATAATCTACGCATCGGCTACGGCGTAGCACTCGTAGCGATTATGTCGTGACAACTTTTCGTAAGAATTTTTTCCGTCTAGCCCCCTTTCACAACGCGCGATAAGGAACTTCGTTCCAATATTTTTTTTACACACAATGCGGCTAAACTGAGGGAGATCGGATGGGTGTGGCAGTATCAAGTAGAGTTTGATGTTGTTCGCTTTGTTCTGTCTATGTAAGTTGTATATTTATCTCAAATGTTTTTGGATGTTCCAGTAGTAACGGCACCAGCATCTTGGCGAACCTGGCGGAGACGGTCTTGCAACAGAAGATCAACGCGCTCGAGATCCTCGCCGACTACATCGCTATCGCCGGCAGCGCCTCCGGTACGCGCCAGACACTTCCTGCTATCACGGTGTCATATAGAGCACTGATAACTCAAACTGAAACCATTTTTATTTCAATTAAACCATTTTTATGCACTTTGAATTGTCAAAGAAGTCTGTGTGACAAAGCTCCAAAATGAGGAAAAAGAAAAAAAAAGGATTCGGTCAGTTAGTCAGAAGGGTGAAGCTGGTTGCCCATACCGTAACATATGGAGAAGATGGGGAAAGACACTCCGAGGACACTCTTTTAAATCGAGATACATAATACAATATTCTGGGTACATTATTCTTGTTGCCTCTACATGTGAGAACAATTTAAAACCATTCAAAATATAAGATGAACACTATCTAACGAACATTAACTCCTATTGATTGTTAAGCAGAGCTTCCTGCTCATTGATCAGTAGTTTGCAGGCTCCGGTCAGGGAACTCGTTAATATTATCCTCTGTCGGACATACGTGACCAGTCTGTGTTTCTATTTACAGGATAAAGGTGATATCATCACATCACCGTCGTCACCTGTCGGCTGCCGACACACGTTCGAGCTTAATGATCATTTTATAAGTAATTTTAGTTATACATATACTGTTGTATAATATTGTTTACTTACCTAAAATGTATTATTTTGAAATAAACGTGGTCTTTTAACTTTGTAGCAGTTTTATTCCGAAGCCCGTTCATCCTCCATTAAAACTCTATACCAAACTAGTCTGCAGGCTGTAAATCCTAAGATCCAGTAGAAGCAGTCTGGAAACTAACGAGGTCGAGCTTAAGGAAGTTGACCTATACGCCTGTATAAATGGTAAGCCGACGTCGTAGCGGCCGACGGGTAGGTTGCGGTGCCGCTTGGGTGACATCGCAACTTAGGCGGGCCGCGGTGTTGTATGGGAGACATCGCGGCTGAGGGTTGGAGGCCGCGACGGGAGAGGAGTGCCGGTATTGCGGTGCGCCGCTCTCCCTACCTTCCGCGGCCTTAACGGGGTCGCCACCGTCTGATTGCGGACGCGGTGGGGCTGCAGGGGAGGAGGAGTGTCGGTATGACGTTGGCCGCTCTCCCTATCCTCTGCGGCCGTAGCCCCCCCTGCGTGGGGGGCGTGCGTGGCCTGCCAGCTAGGCGGGCGTGCGCCGGGAGGGTTGTGGACGTAAAGGCTGTGCCGGTTTCCCATGGCCCTCCCATCACGGCGATGTGGGTGCACCGTTGAGTTTTAGTGTATATACTGTCGGGGTAATTCCGACAGGAGTCCGACATACCCCGTCTCGTTCCGAGTGGGGACGCGTAATGTATTTCTCAGCAACATAAAAAAAAGGTTAGGTTAGGCTAGGTTTTTTTTTTTTTGGTACGAAGTTCCTTATCGCGCGTTGTGAAAGGGGGCTAGACGGAAAAAATTCTTACGAAAAGTTGTCACGACATAATCGCTACGAGTGCTACGCCGTAGCCGATGCATAGATTATCCGCTACGCAGCTACGTCGTCGCAGAGCTACATAATAAAATATCTGCTCAACAACGTAAATTGATTTATAGAAGATTTTTATTGGAACGAAGTTTTGGAACGAAGTTCCTTATCGCGCGTTGTGAAAGGGGGCTAGACGGAAAAAATTGAGAGATCATGAGATCGCGCCGGAGGTTCGTCCGCTCCGCAACGGTTTGCCGCGGATAAGGAGTTTCCTCCCGGCGTAGTGCCTTCGCGCGCCAATCATACAGGCGCGCGAGGACTATCGCCTCCAGATCCCATGGCGGCAGTCCGGCAAGGAGGCTTGCTGCCTCGCCCGAGATCGTGCGGTAGCCCTGGATCAGCCTTACGGCTACCACCTTTTGGGGCGCGTTCAGATAGTGTGTGTGTGTGTGGGGGGTCCTGGGCGGCAGTCGCCTCCTTCTGCGAACACGTCATGTCCCAGAAGGAGGCGGCGGAGCGCGCGCGGGAGGACGATCCTCACGCGGCGCTGCTCCGAAGGCGGAGGAGGGGTCGAAGAAGACGTCAGTTTGACGGTCATCTCCGACTCCTCCCAGGTGGAGGCCAGCAGGCAACGGGTGCGGGGGCACCCTTGCCTGTATCGCACAGGCCTCCACCAGTGTCGGACGGGAATGGCCAGGTGTTCCCGGCCATTCCCGTAGCCCCCCAGCCCGGGGGGCATGCGGGGCCTGCCAACTAGGCGGGCTTGCGCCGGGAGGGTTGTGGACGTCATGGTCTCCCATAACCCTCCCATCACGGCGACGCGGGAACACCGCTGAGTTTTAGTGGGTATACTGTCATTCGGACAGGGAGTCCCACATACCCCGTCTCGTCCCCCACGAGTCGGGCATGCATAAAGCATTTCTCAGCGACAAAAAAAAAAAAAAAAAAGGGTTAGGTTAGGGTTAGGTTAGGGTTCCCCCCCGGTGGGTTCCCGCATTGTCGAGGCGGGGGGGCTCAGTAGCCGTGGCGAGCTGGGCCACGGTGAAGCTAAGAGGAACCCCAGCGGGGGCCGCTCGTCCGGGCTGTGCGGTTTAGCCCAGGACGTAGCGGCCCACGGGTAGGTTGCGGTGCCGCTTGCGCGACATCGTGACCTACCTGAGGCGGGTCGCGATGTCCCCCGTGAGGGAGACTTTGCGGCTGAGGATAGAGGCCGCGGCGGGAGAGGCTCTCCCTCCTTCCGCGGCCTTGACGGGGCCGCCACCGTATGATGGCGGACGCGGCGGGGCCGCAGGGGAAGAGGAGTGTCGGTGTTTCGTTGCCGCTCTCCCTATCCTCTGCGGCCGTAGCTCCCCCAACGCGGGGGGCATGCGGGGCCCGCCTTTCAGGCGGGCGTGGAGGCCAGCAGGCAACGGGTGCGGGGGCTCCGTTGCCTGTTTTTGCACAGGCCTCCACCTTGAGGGACGGGAATGGCGAGGTGTTCCCGGCCATTCCCGTAGCCCCCCAACCTGGGGGGCTCACATACCCCGTCTCGGTCCCCCGCGAGACGGGGATGCATAAAGCATTTCTCAGCGAGAAAAAAAAAAAAAAAAAAAAAATGGTTGCCCAAGGTGGGTTCCCGCTCAGTAGCCGTGGCGAGCTGGGCCACGGTGAAGCTTTCTACCCAAATTTCTACCAATAATACCCGAATTTCTACCAATCCTATCCTAATTTCTACCAAACCTATACAAATTTCTACCAATCTTACCCAAATTTCTACCAATCTTACCCAAATTTCTACCAATCTTACCCAAATTTCTACCAAACCTATTCAAATTTCCAACAATCTTACCCAAATTTCTACCAAACCTATCCAAATTTCTACCAAACCTATCCAAATTTCTACCAATCTTACCCAAATTTCTACCAATCTTACCCAAATTTCTACCAAACCTATCCAAATTTCTACCAATCTTACCCAAATTTCTACCAATCTTACCCATATTTCTAAAAATCTTACCCAAATTTCTACCAATCTTACCCAAATTTCTACCAATCTTACCCGAATTTCTACCAATCTTACCCAAATTTCTACCAATGTAACCCAAATTTCTACCAATCTTACCCAAATTTCTACCAATCTTACCCATATTTCTAAAAATCTTACCCAAATTTCTACCAATCTTACCCAAATTTCTACCAATCTTACCCAAATTTCTACCAAACCTATCCAAATTTCTACCAATCTTACCCAAATTTCTACCAATCTTACCCAAATTTCTACCAATGTAACCCAAATTTCTACCAATCTTACCCAAATTTCTACCAATCTTACCCAAATTTCTACCAAACCTATCCAAATTTCTACCAAACCTATCCAAATTTCTACCAATCTTACCCAAATTTCTACCAATCTTACCCAAATTTCTACCAATCTTACCCATATTTCTACCAATCCTATCCAAATTTCTACCAATCCTATCCAAATTTCTACCAATCTTACCCAAATTTCTAACAATCTTACCCAAATTTCTACCAATCTTACCCAAATTTCTACCAATCTTACCCAAATTTCTACCAAACCTATCCAAATTTCTACCAATCTTACCCATATTTCTACCAATCTTACCCAAATTTCTACCAATCTTACCCAAATTTCTACCAATCTTACCCAAATTTCTACCAAACCTATCCAAATTTCTACCAATCTTACCCAAATTTCTAACAATCTTACCCAAATTTCTACCAATCTTACCCAAATATCTACCAATCTTACCCAAATTTCTACCAATCTTACCCAAATTTCTACCAATCTTACCCAAATTTCTACCAAACCTATCCAAATTTCTACCAATCTTACCCATATTTCTACCAATCTTACCCAAATTTCTACCAATCTTACCCAAATTTCTACCAATCTTACCCTAATTTCTACCAAACCTATCCAAATTTCTAACAATCTTACCCAAATTTCTACCTATCTTACCTAAATTTCTAACAATCTTACCCAAATTTCTACCACTCCTATCCTAATTTCTACCAATCTTACCCAAATTTCTACCAATCTTACCCAAATTTCTACCAATCCTATCCAAATTTCTACCAAACCTATCCAAATTTCTACCAATCTTACCCATTTTTCTAAAAATCTTACCCAAATTTCTACCAATCTTACCCAAATTTCTACCAATCTTACCCAAATTTCTACCAAACCTATCCAAATTTCTACCAATCTTACCCAAATTTCTACCAATCTTACCCAAATTTCTACCAATACTATCCAAATTTCTACCAATCTTACCCAAATTTCTAACAATCTTACCCAAATTTCTACCAATCTTACCCAAATTTCTACCAAACCTATACAAATTTCTACCAATCTTACCCAAATTTCTACCAAACCTATCCAAATTTCTACCAATCTTACCCATATTTCTACCAATCTTACCCAAATTTCTACCAATCTTACCCAAATTTCTACCAATCTTACCCAAATTTCTACCAAACCTATCCAAATTTCTACCAATCTTACCCAAATTTTTAACAATCTTACCCAAATTTCTACCAATCTTACCCAAATTTCTACCAATCTTACCCAAATTTCTACCAATCTTACCCAAATTTCTACCAATCTTACCCAAATTTCTACCAATGTAACCCAAATTTCTACCAATCTTACCCAAATTTCTACCAATCTTACCCAAATTTCTACCAATCTTACCCAAATTTCTACCAATCCTATCCAAATTTCTACCAAACCTATCCAAATTTCTACCAATCTTACCCATTTTTCTAAAAATCTTACCCAAATTTCTACCAATCTTACCCAAATTTCTACCAAACCTATCCAAATTTCTACCAATCTTACCCAAATTTCTACCAATCTTACCCAAATTTCTACCAAACCTATCCAAATTTCTACCAATCTTACCCAAATTTCTAACAATCTTACCCAAATTTCTACCAATCCTACCCAAATTTCTACCAAACCTATCCAAATTTCTACCAAACCTATACAAATTTCTACCAATCTTACCCAAATTTCTACCAACCCTATCCAAATTTCTACCAATCTTACCCAAATTTCTACCAATCTTACCCAAATTTCTACCAAACCTATCCAAATTTCTACCAATCTTACCCAAATTTCTACCAATCTTACCCAAATTTCTACCAATGTAACCCAAATTTCTACCAATCTTACCCATATTTCTACCAATCTTACCCAAATTTCTACCAATCTTACCCAAATTTCTACCAAACCTATCCAAATTTCTACCAATCTTACCCATATTTCTACCAATCTTACCCAAATTTCTACCAATCTTACCCAAATTTCTACCAATCTTACCCAAATTTCTACCAAACCTATCCAAATTTCTACCAATCTTACCCAAATTTTTAACAATCTTACCCAAATTTCTACCAATCTTACCCAAATTTCTACCAATCTTACCCAAATTTCTACCAATCTTACCCAAATTTCTGTTGGAGTATAGCAAAAACAAATCGATCCTACTTCAACACTATCGTCTTTCTCTTTCTAACTCATAAATATTATTTTTTACTATTGAGCCCGCCCTTACCACTTGACCGAAATCCTTACTTTCGCATAGCGACTGTACTACTATTTTAGCCTTGTGTGGGATCACACGTCTCACGTAATATTAGTAAACACACCTTCCAATATATAAATATAAAAGGATAATAAACGTATTATATAAATCCTTATAACAAGCCTTTTCTTGGTGTTCCTCCATTAACCCTAACAGGTTATGGGCCCAGAGCGCTAAGCCAAAGTGCGATTAAATAATATAAAGTGAAAGTGATTGGACACCAAATAATACACAAAAAGTTATTTTAGTGCAAGTGCTTAATAATGGACTTAAGATATAAAAGGAACATCAAACAATTTGATGGGGAAAAGTATAGTGTGTGGAAATTTCGAATTCGCAATCTATTATGTGAACTTGGAGTTTTGAACGTTATCGACGATGAAGCTCCGACAGAAAGAAGTGCTGAGTGGCTTAAAAATAATGCATCAGCTAAGAATACGATAATAGAATGTTTGTCAGACTCATTACTTGGTCTGACTACAGAACAAGACACCGCAAAACAAATTTTCGCGAAGCTTGATTCTATCTTTGAGAGAAAAAGCGTGGCAACGCAGCTGTCTCTTAGAAAAAGATTGCTGAACTTGAAATTGGATAGCGACACCAAATTAATCAAACATTTCCAAGTATTTGATGAAATTGTCACCGAACTTATGGCTGCAGGTGCAAAATTAGAAGAATCCGATAAAGTGACCCACTTATTCATGACTCTACCGAACAGCTATAGCAGCATCGTCACAGCAATCGAGACATTGACTGAAGACAATATAACTTTAGCTTTTGTGAAAACGAGATTATTAGATCATGAAATCAAACTAATAAGCGAAGGACATGATCTAAGTCTAAAAGTACTTCAGGCTGAAAGAAGCTGCAGAAGAAATCATTATCAACAAAAGCAAAAGTCAATAAAACCATTCAAGAACAATTTTAAACCCAAGACATTTGTTATCACTGTGGCAATAAGGGCCATTTGAAAAAGCATTGTTTTTCTTACAAAAGGTCTATTGAGAACAATAGAACCAACAATAAAACGGTACAGCTGGTGAGTTCGAAACCACAAGAGGCAAATGCTTCTGGATTTGCTTTTATGTCAGGCAGTGATACAAATAACAGTAATGACTGGAAAAACGATATTCGATTACGATTGGATTCTGGAGCCTCAGATCATTTAATAAATCGAGAAGATTTGGCGCTAAACTTATCTGAGCAAGAAACGCCAATAAAAATTTTTGTAGCAAACAATGGCAAGTTTATACAAGCGACAAAGAAAGGTGATCTCCCCGTTACCGGTAAGATGGGCGTACCAGGTATACTATAAGATGTACTGTTCTGCAGCAAGCAGGTATGACTGTCGTTTTTGATAAAAACGGTAGTAATGTTGTGTACAATGATGGTAAGCCGGTAATAAAGGGTGAGTCTTTGAACAATCTAATCGGTATTAACTTTCTGCTTTCTGAACATGCTTTAAATAGCGAATGCTCATTAAATAGAGTCGTAAATAATAATTATGAATTGTGGCATCTAAGGTTATTGGCAAATCAAAATTTATGAAAATAAAAAGAAAGAAATTATTTTCTGATATTGGTAAAATTGATAATACATATTATGCCAAACGATAATTTGTGTGAAGCTTGTATTTATGGTAAACAAGCATGCCTGCCATTTAAGAAATCGAAAACAAAAGATTTGAAACGACCCTCTATTTAAAGTGCACACAGATGTTTGTGGTCCTATTACTCCTTCGTCTATTGATGTTAAAATTATTTTGTGATTTTTGTAGATGACTCATTATTGTGCGACCTATTTGTTAGCTCGTAAATCAGATGTTTTTGTTACGTTTCGGGATTATGTAGCAAAAAGTGAAGCTCATTTTTGTCTGAGAATGATTTACTTATGTTGTGATGATGAAGGGGAATTTGTATCCAATGAAATAAAAGAGTTCTGTGCGCGGAAAGGTAGTTACCACTAAATAGTGCTCCTTATGAACCAAACGGTTATAAGATGCGGGATGTGGTCGATGAATAGTTTGTGGAGTCAGAGATGTGGTTATGGATGAGATTAAATTCTTATCAAATAGGCCGGTGCAACCTGAGCCTGGATGGATTATGGCTAGAAATAGCAATAACTCTGTTGTTTACAACTCTATCAGAGATGTGGTTATGGATGAGATTAAATTCTTATCAAATAGGCCGGTGCAACCTGAGCCTGGACGGATTATGGCTAGAAATAGCAATAACTCTGTTGTTTACAACTCTGGACTCTGTATACCCTTTTTGAAACAGAGAAGAGGTGTGAATCTGGTCAATCAGATTGTATGAGTATACAAACGGATGCAATACCTGCTAATAAATCTGTACATGATACAGGGGAGCGCTTGAACCGGTTTTCATATCACAATGAAAATAAGTTAACTTGATCTCAAGACAAGGAAACATCACATAATTTGAGACGAAGTAGTAGGGTCCATAACATGCCTACTAACTACTTATTGTGTGCAGAATCTTTGATATTTCCAATCGTATACAGAAATTAAAACCAGGGATGATAGGCATTTATTGAGAATGCTATCAAAGGGGAAATTGAGAATGCTATCAAAGAGGAAATAATTCACTTATTGAACATGATACGTGGACCAAAGTCAGATAATAGAAATATTATCGATTGTAAGTGGGTATTTATAGTTACAAATGATGAGTTTGGAAAACCCTTGAAATAAAGCGAGATTAGTGGCTCGTGGTTTTAGTCAAAAGGAATGCAAGTTTTAGACTAATATTAAGCTTTAGCAAATACATTTAATTTGCTGGTTCACCATATGGATGTAAAAACATCATTTTTGAATGGGAAGCTGAACGAGGAAATCTATATGAAAATTCCCGAGGGTATCCCGGCTGGACGTACTATGGTTTGCAAATTAAATTAGTAATTATATGGATTGAAACAGTCTGCACGCTGTTGGTTCCAAATGTTTGAGCAAGCTTTGATAAAAAGGGGTTTTCAATACTCATCAGCGGACCGGTGCATTTACATTTTTAATGCAGGTCATGTTTTAAAGAATACGTCTTATGTTTTACTTTATGTTGACGATCTTGTGATTTCAACCGGAGATATAAATACTATGGATAGTTTTAAAACATACATAATAAACACTTTTGGTAGACTTAAAAGAGATTAAATGTTTTCTTGGAATCAAATTAACCAAATCAAAAACAAAAAAACAAAAACAAAACAAAATTACTTTGGATCAGGAAATGTACATAAAAACAGTACTTGAGAAGTTTAGCATGAGTGACTGTAATTCTGTCACTACACCTCTTGAAAGTAAAATAGATTACGAAGAATTATATTCGTGTGAAATAACAAGTGCCCCTTGTAGGAATCTTATCGGGTGTTTGCAGATGTATATGATGCTGTTCACTCGACCTGACCTAAGTTTTTCTGTTAAAAAAATCTTGAGTCGATATGCAAGCAAAAACAACCATTAATTATGGTCACACTTAAAAAGGGTCTTGCGTTATTTAAAGGGCACTATAAATCTCAAGTTAACATTTACAAGAAATGATTACACAAATATTTTGAGTGGCTTTGTTGATTCTGACTGGGGTGGTAATACAATAGATAGAAAAAGTACTACGGGTTATTTGTTTAAATTATTTGATCAATGCACAATATGCTGGCAAACAAAAGGGCAGCAGACAGTGGCAACATCATCCACTGAAGCAGAGTACATGGCTCTATATGAAGCAGTAAAAGAAACTCTGTGGTTAAAATCATTAGTAACAAGTATTGGCATTGCGATACCAGATTCTATTTGTATTTATGAGGATCTGGCTGATATCCTGACAAAATCATTACCCGCGGTGCGTTTCACTGAGATGAGAATGAAACTCGGGGTGGCGTTGTAATTATATTCAACGTGGATAAATAAAATGATAAGGATATGTTAATTATAAAAGCTTGGTTATGTAATAAGTAGATGAATAACATTAATAGTATCCAGTTATAATGGATGAATTGTTTGATAATGGTTTGATTAGGTTTTTCTGGGTTTTCCCTAATCCTGCGCAACGAATGTTGGACCATGATGATTGTATTCCCAGAGAGAGAAATAAATTGGAGGTGTGTGATTTTTGATTGTATAAAGATATTTGAAACATGATATCGTAATTAAAAGGAAAAGGATTTATTTTTGAGGGGGCGTGTTGGAGTATAGCAAAAACAAATCGATCCTACTTCAACACTATCGTCTTTCTCTTTCTAACTCATAAATATTATTTTTTACTATTGAGCCCGCCCTTACCACTTGACCGAAATCCTTACTTTCGCATAGCGACTGTACTACTATTTTAGCCTTGTGTGGGATCACACGTCTCACGTAATATTAGTAAACACACCTTCCAATATATAAATATAAAAGGATAATAAACGTATTATATAAATCCTTATAACAAGCCTTTTCTTGGTGTTCCTCCATTAACCCTAACAATTTCTACCAATCTTACCCAAATTTCTACCAATGTAACCCAAATTTCTACCAATCTTACCCAAATTTCTACCAATCTTACCCAAATTTCTACCAATCTTACCCAAATTTCTACCAATCCTATCCAAATTTCTACCAAACCTATCCAAATTTCTACCAATCTTACCCATTTTTCTAAAAATCTTACCCAAATTTCTACCAATCTTACCCAAATTTCTACCAAACCTATCCAAATTTCTACCAATCTTACCCAAATTTCTACCAATCTTACCCAAATTTCTACCAAACCTATCCAAATTTCTACCAATCTTACCCAAATTTCTAACAATCTTACCCAAATTTCTACCAATCCTACCCAAATTTCTACCAAACCTATCCAAATTTCTACCAAACCTATACAAATTTCTACCAATCTTACCCAAATTTCTACCAACCCTATCCAAATTTCTACCAATCTTACCCAAATTTCTACCAAACCTATCCAAATTTCTACCAAACCTATACAAATTTCTACCAATCTTACCCAAATTTCTACCAATCTTACCCAAATTTCTACCAATCTTACCCAAATTTCTACCAATCTTACCCAAATTTCTACCAATCTTACCCATATTTCTAAAAATCTTACCCAAATTTCTACCAAACCTATCCAAATTTCTACCAATCTTACCCATATTTCTAAAAATCTTACCCAAATTTCTACCAATCTTACCCAAATTTCTACCAATCTTACCCGAATTTCTACCAATCTTACCCAAATTTCTACCAATCTTACCCATATTTCTAAAAATCTTACCCAAATTTCTACCAAACCTATCCAAATTTCTACCAATCTTACCCATATTTCTAAAAATCTTACCCAAATTTCTACCAATCTTACCCAAATTTCTACCAATCTTACCCATATTTCTAAAAATCTTACCCAAATTTCTACCAATCTTACCCAAATTTCTACCAATCTTACCCAAATTTCTACCAAACCTATCCAAATTTCTACCAATCTTACCCAAATTTCTACCAATCTTACCCAAATTTCTACCAATGTAACCCAAATTTCTACCAATCTTACCCAAATTTCTACCAATCTTACCCAAATTTCTACCAAACCTATCCAAATTTCTACCAAACCTATCCAAATTTCTACCAATCTTACCCATATTTCTACCAATCTTACCCAAATTTCTACCAATCTTACCCAAATTTCTACCAAACCTATCCAAATTTCTACCAATCTTACCCAAATTTCTAACAATCTTACCCAAATTTCTACCAATCTTACCCAAATTTCTACCAATCTTACCCAAATTTCTACCAAACCTATCCAAATTTCTACCAATCTTACCCAAATTTTTAACAATCTTACCCAAATTTCTACCAATCTTACCCAAATTTCTACCAATCTTACCCAAATTTCTACCAATCTTACCCAAATTTCTACCAATCTTACCCAAATTTCTACCAATGTAACCCAAATTTCTACCAATCTTACCCAAATTTCTACCAATCTTAGCCAAATTTCTACCAAACCTATCCAAATTTCTACCAAACCTATCCAAATTTCTACCAATCTTACCCAAATTTCTACCAATCTTACCCAAATTTCTACCAATCTTACCCAAATTTCTACCAATCCTATCCAAATTTCTACCAATCCTATCCAAATTTCTACCAATCTTACCCAAATTTCTAACAATCTTACCCAAATTTCTACCAATCTTACCCAAATATCTACCAATCTTACCCAAATTTCTACCAATCTTACCCAAATTTCTACCAATCTTACCCAAATTTCTACCAATCTTACCCAAATTTCTACCAATCTTACCCAAATTTCTACCAATCTTACCCAAATTTCTACCAAACCTATCCAAATTTCTACCAATCTTACCCAAATTTTTAACAATCTTACCCAAATTTCTACCAATCTTACCCAAATTTCTACCAATCTTACCCAAATTTCTACCAATCTTACCCAAATTTCTACCAATCTTACCCAAATTTCTACCAATGTAACCCAAATTTCTACCAATCTTACCCAAATTTCTACCAATCTTACCCAAATTTCTACCAATCTTACCCAAATTTCTACCAATCCTACCCAAATTTCTACCAATCTTACCCAAATTTCTACCAAACCTATCCAAATTTCTACCAAACCTATCCAAATTTCTACCAATCTTACCCAAATTTCTACCAATCTTACCCAAATTTCTACCAAACCTATCCAAATTTCTACCAATCTTACCCAAATTTCTACCAATCTTACCCAAATTTCTACCAAACCTATCCAAATTTCTACCAATCTTACCCAAATTTCTAACAATCTTACCCAAATTTCTACCAATCCTACCCAAATTTCTACCAAACCTATCCAAATTTCTACCAAACCTATACAAATTTCTACCAATCTTACCCAAATTTCTACCAACCCTATCCAAATTTCTACCAATCTTACCCAAATTTCTAACAATCTTACCCAAATTTCTACCAATCCTACCCAAATTTCTACCAAACCTATCCAAATTTCTACCAAACCTATACAAATTTCTACCAATCTTACCCAAATTTCTACCAACCCTATCCAAATTTCTACCAATCTTACCCAAATTTCTACCAAACCTATCCAAATTTCTACCAAACCTATACAAATTTCTACCAATCTTACCCAAATTTCTACCAATCTTACCCAAATTTCTACCAATCTTACCCAAATTTCTACCAATCTTACCCAAATTTCTACCAATGTAACCCAAATTTCTACCAATCTTACCCAAATTTCTACCAATCTTACCCAAATTTCTACCAAACCTATCCAAATTTCTACCAAACCTATCCAAATTTCTACCAATCTTACCCATATTTCTACCAATCTTACCCAAATTTCTACCAATCTTACCCAAATTTCTACCAAACCTATCCAAATTTCTACCAATCTTACCCATATTTCTACCAATCTTACCCAAATTTCTACCAATCTTACCCAAATTTCTACCAATCTTACCCAAATTTCTACCAACCTATCCAAATTTCTACCAATCTTACCCAAATTTTTAACAATCTTACCCAAATTTCTACCAATCTTACCCAAATTTCTACCAATCTTACCCAAATTTCTACCAATCTTACCCAAATTTCTACCAATCTTACCCAAATTTCTACCAATGTAACCCAAATTTCTACCAATCTTACCCAAATTTCTACCAATCTTAGCCAAATTTCTACCAAACCTATCCAAATTTCTACCAAACCTATCCAAATGTCTACCAATCTTACCCAAATTTCTACCAATCTTACCCAAATTTCTACCAATCTTACCCAAATTTCTACCAATCCTATCCAAATTTCTACCAATCCTATCCAAATTTCTACCAATCTTACCCAAATTTCTAACAATCTTACCCAAATTTCTACCAATCTTACCCAAATATCTACCAATCTTACCCAAATTTCTACCAATCTTACCCAAATTTCTACCAATCTTACCCAAATTTCTACCAAACCTATCCAAATTTCTACCAATCTTACCCATATTTCTACCAATCTTACCCAAATTTCTACCAATCTTACCCAAATTTCTACCAATCTTACCCAAATTTCTAACAATCTTACCCAAATTTCTACCAATCTTACCCAAATTTCTACCAATCTTACCCAAATTTCTACCAATCTTACCCAAATTTCTACCAATCCTATCCAAATTTCTACCAATCCTATCCAAATTTCTACCAATCTTACCCAAATTTCTAACAATCTTACCCAAATTTCTACCAATCTTACCCAAATATCTACCAATCTTACCCAAATTTCTACCAATCTTACCCAAATTTCTACCAATCTTACCCAAATTTCTACCAAACCTATCCAAATTTCTACCAATCTTACCCAAATTTCTACCAATCTTACCCAAATTTCTACCAATGTAACCCAAATTTCTACCAATCTTACCCAAATTTCTACCAATCTTACCCAAATTTCTACCAATGTAACCCAAATTTCTACCAATCTTACCCAAATTTCTAACAATCTTACCCATGTTTCTAAAAATCTTACCCAAATTTCTACCAATCTTACCCAAATTTCTACCAATCTTACCCGAATTTCTACCAATCTTACCCAAATTTCTACCAATGTAACCCAAATTTCTACCAATCTTACCCAAATTTCTACCAATCTTACCCATATTTCTAAAAATCTTACCCAAATTTCTACCAATCTTACCCAAATTTCTACCAATCTTACCCAAATTTCTACCAATCTTACCCAAATTTCTACCAATCTTACCCAAATTTCTACCAATCCTATCCAAATTTCTACCAAACCTATCCAAATTTCTACCAATCTTACCCATTTTTCTAAAAATCTTACCCAAATTTCTACCAATCTTACCCAAATTTCTACCAAACCTATCCAAATTTCTACCAATCTTACCCAAATTTCTACCAATCTTACCCAAATTTCTACCAAACCTATCCAAATTTCTACCAATCTTACCCAAATTTCTAACAATCTTACCCAAATTTCTACCAATCCTACCCAAATTTCTACCAAACCTATCCAAATTTCTACTAAACCTATACAAATTTCTACCAATCTTACCCAAATTTCTACCAACCCTATCCAAATTTCTACCAATCTTACCCAAATTTCTACCAAACCTATCCAAATTTCTACCAAACCTATACAAATTTCTACCAATCTTACCCAAATTTCTACCAATCTTACCCAAATTTCTACCAATCTTACCCAAATTTCTACCAATGTAACCCAAATTTCTACCAATCTTACCCAAATTTCTACCAATCTTACCCAAATTTCTACCAAACCTATCCAAATTTCTACCAATCTTACCCAAATTTCTACCAATCTTACCCAAATTTCTACC